>CAKXYN010000051.1:5142000-6427500 GCA_935064755.1 Tragelaphus eurycerus
TTTTCATCTTAACGTCTGTGTTTATTGGTTGAGATTCTGCTGTATGAAAGAGCTTTCCCTGCTCCTGTTTATTTGTTGAATTTTAAATTTCATACCATGCATTTTTCTTGAATTCAGTGAGCTAAAATCTTTTCCTGTCTTTTATTTTTGTGCTCAAACTCTGTTATTTAGTCACCGGAAGCCATGGATTTAGCCAGACTTGCCCCTGTATCTTTTTATTTTTTTTTCTTTAAATAAATTTTTTGACTGCTCTGTGTAGGCATGTAGGATCTTAGTTCCCTGACCAGGGACCAAACCTGTGTCTCCTGTGGTGGAGTATGAACCACTGGACCACCAGGAAGTCCTCCCCCTATGTCTTTTTGACACATCTGTATCACTGCTTAAGTACTTTGTACTTCCTGGCAAAAGATAGTCCAAGCCTATTTTGTAATTTCTCTGTGCCTGTCCTGAAATCCACCATCTGTCCAGTGAGTCCTTGAACCTTTTAGTAGAGGATGGTATTTCAACACCAGGATCTGGTAGTCCCAGGATTTTAGATCGGGTGGTCAGGATATGACATCTAAGTGGAAGGGGAGGTCACAAGGCATGTGGGTGTCTTGAGGAAGAGTATACCTGGCAGAGGAAAAGGACTGTGTGAGTGCCACGAGGTGAGGCTGAGCCTGGCTGTGTCTGAGGAACAGCAGGCAGAGGCTAGTGGCTGGCACCGAGGAGTGAGGGCGAGAACAAAGGCGGTGTGGAAAGGTGCTGGTGACCGGATCGGGTTAAGCCTCTCAGGTTGGTATGAAGATTAAGTTGAATTAATCCTCACATCACACCCAGGCTACAGATGATAAAAACTTAAGTGTGTGGAACTTAGAACAGGACTTTGTATACAACAAATGCTCATTAAATGTTAAGCACTCTTGCATTATCTCCAGTCCACAGATGAGTGAACTGAGGTCTGGAGAGTGTATACGCACACACACATAGCACCCAGTTGAAATCACTAGTACTAGCTGATCCCCTGGCCCACTCGTGGTACAGAAGCATCAGCTTACCTGCTTTAGCCCAGTGACCAGGTTGGAGCTGCTGCCAGGCGCCTTTTCCAAACAGGAGACCTGTATGGGGCTAGGGTAGGATGGACAGCACTGAGCTTGGCCAGCTCGGGACCAACTGACCATGTCTCCTCTCAAACCCGCAGGTGACCTCCAAATTTGAGCTGTATACCTGCCTCAGCCCCCTGGTGACCAAGGCAGGTGCCATCCTCGCAGTGACCAAACTCCTGCGTTGGGTAAAGAAAGAGGAGGATCGGCTCTTCATTCGTTACCCACCCAAGTACTCCACACCCCCAGCAGCCCCAGCAGCCTCTACGGACCAAGCTTCCCACAATGGCTTGTTTACTGGCCCTTGAGAGGCAGAGCTTCCAGACTGGGCAATGTTGAGAACCACCACCTTGGGCTTTTACCTTCTGTCTTCACCCTGGAAATGGGGCAGGGTTGGGGGGTTGGTGGTGATAGTATGTCTGTGTGTCCTCAGTCGCTCAGTCAAGTCCAATTCTTTTGCAACCCTACAGACTGTAGCCCGCAAGGCTCCTCTGTCCATGGAGTTTCCCAGGCAAGAATACCTGGGTGGGCTGCCGTGTCCTATGGCTGGTCCCTGTCTCCCTGGGCAGTGCAGCAGGATCTGAGGGGGCTGCCCACCAAAGACACATGGGTGGCAGTGTGATTGCACACAGGTGAGCAGGCTGCCTACCCAGCCCCCTCATGCCGCCCCTCGTCTGGGAAAATCCTTAAGACTCCCTCTTCCCCTCCCTCTGCCGTCACCTCCTCCACTTGGATGGTGTTCCAGCCTGTCAGGGACCGTCTTCTCCATTCCTGGACACCACACGCTCAGTCCTGCGTCAGGGGCCTGCCTCCTCCCTGGGATCTCAGCCCAGAGTCTCTAGGGCTGGCCAAGGTCTCCCTTGGTGGCCCACAGCAGTTCTGGAATTGGAAATGTAGGACCAAGTCTGTGCCCTGAAACAGCCTGAGGATATTTTTAAAGAAAAGAGAACTGCACATAAAAGGCCTAAAACCGATATCCACAAGGACATTTCTTTTGCCCTTCATGTGCTTCATCTTTACCCGGAAAAAAATGACCCCATCAATGCTGGCTGCTGCTAATATTAATAAGGTGACCTCCAGCGTCTACCTGCCTATGTAACCCGGGGCAAAGTACCCGACTGCACACAGTGACTGAGATCCAGAATTTTTACACAGATCCACTTAGCTTCCACGGCCCATTCTATTCATTCATGAGCTGGAGATAACTAACCGCTCATAGGCTGTTAAATGAGGATTTGTGAAAGGGGACTGCACCACTTGCGCACCACCGCACAGCACCTGCATGGTCGTCCGACTCACAAACCGCACAACCCAAGCAAAGATGAGAGAGAGCGAGGCCTGCCTGTAATTTCTACGTGTGTGTGCAACACTCAACACCCCAACAACCAAGACCCTAGTCCTGCTTCGGGTTTCGCTAAGCTGGAGCTTGGAGCCTCGTGCTGCACGTGTGCGTGCTAACTGTCGCTCAGAGATCTCTGGGTGGTCCACCTCTGTGAGCTGATCACCCGTCGCTCTTCATCCTGGTCAACTGATGCGCAGAGACGCACTGGACGCGTGCACGCTGTACCGGCTTTCTGCCGTCACGTGGTTTTGTTTTGGTTTAAACCAATCACCAAAGCGCACGCGTATCAGCTGCGTGCTAGAAAATGGCGGGGAAGCTGGAGCCTCGGGAAGTGAAGTCGCTGAAAGACGTGGAGGATGGTGAAGGTAGTGAGGGCAAGGGGCCTCTGGCATCCAGGGTCGAAGGGAGGGCACCTTCGTCCCCTTGCCCTGGTGCAGTGCGTACTCACTGCGTTGTGTCCGAGTCTGCAACCCCAGGGACTGTAGCCCTTCAGACTCCTTCGTTCAGGGGATTTCCTGGCAAGAATACTGGAGTGGGTTGTCTTCTCTAAGGGATCTTCCCAACCCAGGGAAGAAACTGGGATCTGCATTGCAGGCAAATGTTCTGCCGTCTGTCACCAGGGAAGCCCTTTGTCTCCTGCAATAATGAGATACTGGTACCAGTACTAAAAAAAAAAAAAAAAAAAATTTAAAAAGTGCTGTTCAACAAAGCGGAGATAAAAACATGTATAATTCTCAGCATCTAGATTAACTTGTCAATTTCATTGATTATACGTGAGTTAACTAGATCGAATACATTAGTATTCATCTTTTCAAACAATAAAGGGGTGGATCTCACAAAACCCACTCAACTGCTGCCACATCTAAGAAAACTTAACAGTAATTCCAATATTGTCATTTCACACCCTCCCAGCACATGCCACACTTTGCATGGACTCTTAAATCTTAATCGTGGATGGCTACTCTCAAGAGAGCTGCTTTTCTTCTGGCCATTTTGTTAATACTGATGCCCCCTACCCCAGTGAGAGGAAAGACAAAATTGTTCTAGAGGGAGTTGGAAATTGCAATCTAGCAAAAGAAGAAAATTGTTTAAGACAATGACCCCCCCGCTATGCCACTAGCACTTTTTTTTTTTAACTATAAAAATTTTCAAAATGTACCTAAGCACAGAAAATAAAATGAATGCCCATGTACTGGTCACTGTGTATTAACAGTTGTCAACTCTTTGCCCTCCTTACATCTATCTCTGACCTTCCTACACACTCTTCAGACCACCTTATTGGTAATAAACACATTGGATTACATCTTTCCAAATACATCTATGCAGATGACAACAGTGATTATGATTTTGTACTTGTATATTGTCTGCCCTAGGTTGTGAGCTTCTTGAGAACAGACCATTCATTACCATTTCCCCAGCACCTAAAATAGTGCCTACTTGGCAAAAATAGGCGCTCAGTAATTTTCTTTTTTTATTGTATGAATAATGAAATAACACTGAGAGTTCTCTTAGATTATGGCCTCATGTTGAGTGCAAGCTTTCAACAAGAAGATGCCAATAAATTGCCCTTATTAAGCACTTAATATAGCTGCCACTGTGGGGAGAAAAACTCTAGTATTATTACATTTTTTTTTAAAAAGGAAGTTATGATTAACTTTACCAGCAATGGAGAAAATTGAAAAGCATATCAAGTTGCCCTTTCTAAACCATCCAAATTGGCTTTAGAACAGGAAGAATATCTGCTATTGATTACTCTGGCAGAACAGGACTTCTTTTGCCTTGATAATAGAAGTGGCCAGCAAAGGCTTTGCTGGAGGCAGTTTGTCAGAATACGCATAGCATCTAAAACGCTATTTCTTATCTTTGGTCTCCATGCTTGAAAATTATAGAATACACAGATGTGTGGACCAGGCAGGGTCACTGGAATGTTGTTGATGGGAGCAAAACACAGAAACAATCATGGAAATGGCTAACTTTAAGTATATTCATGCATTATGGAATGCCTTTGTGGTGGACATTATTTTTTTTTTTTAAGAGGCAGGAAGAAATAATTAAATTCCAATTTAACTCATTACAGTTAATTTTAAAAGGAGAAGATTATAGGAATTCCCTGACAGCCCAGTGAATTAGGACTCAGCACTTAGTGGCCACGGTTCAATCCTTGGTTGGGGAACTAAGATCCTGCAAGCCTTGCAGCAGGGCCAAAAAAAAGGGCGAACACCGTGATTCGTTAACAGAGTAAGCTTCATAGGGATCATGTTCTTATGAGGGAAAGCAAGTTGGAATTAAGAAAAGGAGGCAGTTCAGTTATACAATTATAGCTCTATGTCTGTTACATAGAAAAATGTCTGAAGGCTAAAGGCCTAATTGGTGACTCTGAAGAAGGGACTTGAATTTTGGAGGTTGTGCAGAAGTGAAAGCATTTTTTTTTTTTTAATTTTAAAGGAAAATGCCAGTAGTAATGAATAACTAAAATATAAGAGGAAAAACTGTGGAATGGCATTTGGGGATTGTACATTAATATTGGTCAAGTTATTAATATCTCTATTTTGATGGTTATACTGGTAGAGTTCCCTTATAAATTAGAAATATGTACTGGAATATTAAGAAATAGTGGGTTATGATGCCTGCAATTTGTGTGCAGAAATGCTCCCAAATGTGGAATCTGATGCAGGGGCAAATAGCACTGTGGCCTATTTCTACAGTTTTCATATATGTCTGAAATTATTTCAAAATAAAATGTTTCAAAGGGGCTCATACTCCATAGGCTGTTTTGTTTTGTCACATTGATTTTTTAAAATTGTTGTCAAGATGTTACTTGAACTATTTAAAAGATTTACCGATCACTCATGATCTTACCTGGAGAAGGCAATGGCACCCCACTCCAGTACTCTTGCCTGGAGAATCCCATGGATGGAGGAGCCTGGTAGGCTGCCATCTGTGGGGTCGCACAGAGTCGGACACGACTGAAGCAACTCAGCAGCAGCAGCAGCATGATCTTATTGCATGACTAGGACTCAAAATGCAGTGGAGAGATAAAACGGAGCTTTCACAGAAATGGTTGAATGAGCCAGCTGTAAGAGACATATGGAGACAATCAGGGGAAGCCACACGTGTTGTGGGTATTTGGTGATATAAATGTGATCCAATGATTAGTGATGATTGTTAATCTTGGTGAGACTAGAACTACAGTCATCTAAGAAAATGTCTTCTAGTAGTTGAGGCTGTTTTTTTTAGATTCTTAATGAATTTCATCTAGTGATGAAATGTCGTGAAGTCTGGGACCTACTTGAAAATATTTCAGCACACACACACAAAATAGCTGAAGCAAATATCAGTGGATATTAATGATTCTTAGATCTGGGCAATCAGTAAACCAGAGTTCATCACGATATCCTATCTAATTTCATGTGCATTTGGAAATCCTCATAATATTAAAAACAAAACAAGTAATCACAAACACCTCCCTTTATTATTAAAGTAGATTTAATATTTTTTTATTCCAAATACTAAGAGTATTTGAAGAACTTAAAAGTATCCAGAGGAGACATACCGACTAATGATACCAGAGAAAGACATTAAAATTTAGAGCTAAGAAGAGAAGGGAGTTGCATTTTACTTTACATATTTCTGTAGTGCTTGAATGTTTTTAGAATGTTACTTGGGTAAGTGAAAATTAAAGCAATACATGTGATACATCTTACCAAGTTCTAAGTGTCTTCCCCAAACTTGGAGTGACTTGGTGAGAGGGGACTTTTACTTTTTACTCCTTGTTCTTCTCCAGTTATTGATTAAGTAATTTAAAATTCAAATGCAAAATTAAATGAATCAGATCAGATCAGATCAGTCGCTCAGTCGTGTCCGACTCTTTGCGACCCCATGAACTACAGCACGCCAGGCCTCCCTGTCCATCACCAACTCCCGGAGGTCACTCAGACTCACATCCATCGAGTCAGTGATGCCATCCAGCCATCTCATCCTCTGTCATCCCCTTCTCCTCCTGCCCCTAATCCCTCCCAGCATCAGAGTCTTCTCCAATGAGTCAACTCTTCGCATGAGGTGGCCAAAATACTGGAGTTTCAGCTTTAGCATCATTCCTTCCAAAGAAATCCCAGGGCTGATCTTCAGAATGGACTGGTTGTATCTGCTTGCAGTCCAAGGGACTCTCAAGAGTCTTCTCCAACACCACAGTTCAAAAGCATCAATTCTTCGGCGCTCAGCCTTCTTCACAGTCCAGCTCTTACATCCATACATGACCACAGGAAAGACTTGACTAGGCGAACTTTTGTTGGCAAAGTAATGTCTCTGCTTTTGAATATGCTATCTAGGTTGGTCATAACTTTCCTTCCAAGGAGTAAGCGTCTTTTAATTTCATGGCTGCAGTCACCATCTGCAGTGATTTTGGAGCCCAGAAAAAGAAAGTCTGACACTGTTTCCACTGTTTCTCCATCTATTTCCCATGTAGTGATGGGACCAGATGCCATGATCTTCGTTTTCTGAATGTTGAGCCTCAAGCCAACCTACATACTAATATAAGGAAAAAATATGTAAAGAAAGTGAACATAATACCAAATATTTCAGCAAAATTTAATAAGTTCAGGTTAAGAGCACCCGATTTACAGCATGAGTTTTAATGGCTGCAAAGAATTTTAGCCTATGAAGATGCCATAATTAACTAAGGTATCTTTAAATTGCTTCCATATTTTAAGATTATGGACAATGAAACAGTCTTGCCCACCATCCTTAATTATTTCCTAAAATAGATGCCTTGAGGTGGAATTTCTGATCCAGAGGAGTTAAGTAAGTTTTTGGTATTTACTACCAGAAAGTTTGAAATGAAATACTGTTTTTGCCTATAAGATTGGCAAAAGTGACAAAGGTTGAAAAAATATTTGAATGATAAGAGTGTGAGGAAGGAGTCTTCCATGGGCCTCTAGGGGGAGGGCAACTTCAAAATACCAAATTTAGTAACATACATGCCCCTTGATCATCCAGTAGTCTTCTAGGAATTCATTCAGTAACATTCCCATGCATGCATAAAGAAGAATGTACCAGAATCTTATCTTAGATTGAATTGTGTCCCCTTAAAATTCATGTCCACTCAAACCTCAATATGTGACCTTATTTGGAAACATAGTTTTTGAGACTGTGTTAGTTAGGTGTCATGCAGAATAATGGTGTACCCTAATCTAATAACTGGTGTCATATAAGAATAGGGAAATTTGGACATACAAAGGTAGAATTTAAGGTGAAAGACACAAAAGAAACACCCACGTAGAGGTATTGTTATGGCTTCTCAAGAAAACTAATGCAGATAGTCACTGTGGCATTATTTATAACAGCAAAAGCAGCAACCTAAATGTCTATCAATAAAGGACAACTTTAAAAGATCATTAGTATATATATTATCAAAGGGAAAAATACAGGGACTTCTCTGCCGGTCTACTGGCTAAGTCTGCATGTACCCAATGCAGAGGGCCCGGGTTCAGTTGATCCCTCGTCAGGGAACTAGACCCCACGTGCTGCAGCTAAGAGTTGACATGCTGCAACTAAAGATTCTGCGTGCCACAACTTAAAACAGATGTCACATGCCGTGACTAGATATGGCAAATGCTGCAACGGAGATTGAAGATCCTGCGTGCCATGAGACCCGATGCAGTCAAACAAATATTTTTTAAATAAAAGGGAAAAATATAAACTGTGAAATGCCATTTAGGACATGATACCATCTTTATCAGAAAATGCTTGTATATGATTTGAATGATCACTGAGCGCACACAGATAGCCTGTCACACAGGTGGCCTTGCAGAGGGTAACTGAGGAACTTAGGTCTTGAGGGAGGGACTTTGCATTGTATACCAAGGTGGGTAAGCATTTCTTCATTTACTCTTTGGCTGTCATATGTGTTTTGTGAGCTTCTTTTCATCTTCTCTGCTTAATTTTTCTTAGAGAACAAGCAGTGAGTCACTAGGAGTTGCCCTTTTCTCACTGATTTTACAAGAGTTTAAGATGTTGGTATTTTTTTATGTTTTTGTTGTTGTTATAAGTAACACAGGCTCACTTTAAAAAGTACCTAGAAATATATGTGGCAAAATTGCATTTGAATCAAGACCTAAATAGTCTGTCCATTAGAGTTGATTGCTATACGTCTCATCTATTAATCCAGAGTTTCCTCTCCCCCTCTTTTCCTTCTTTGCAGTTTATTTGTTGAAGAAACCAGGTTGTCCTGTGTGTGGAATTTCTCAGCATCTGGATGATGCTGACTTCATCCCCGTTGTGTTTTATGTTTTCCTATTCCTCATATTTCCTCTGAATTGGTATTTAGAAATGGAAACCTGATAGTATTCCTTTTTCTTTTTTTCTTTGTTGGGATTGGGGGACAGGGAGCAGAGTCCTTCACAGGCGGTGGTGTGTTCTTCCATCAGGAGGCTCACAATACCCAGGTGTCTTTTGTGGATATTAGCAGGCTTGCTAAACCATGCCCTAAACCCGTCGCTTCTTTCAGAATTTGCAGATAGTGGCCTACAATTATTGGAAAGGAATTCGTATGAAATCATTCTGTCCTGTTGCATTGCCTGCAACTTCTTACTGATTGAGAACAGCAGCAACAAAAGTGCCTCATCTTCTCTCACCCCTGAATTTTGCTAAGGGTGGTGTCCTGAGACCTCTTGGGGAGAACTGACCAGTAGAGGTTCAGATCCACCCACCGCACTCCCTCGGCCTCAGGGACAAAAGACGGGGGTCCTGTAGGGACCCTGCTCTGGCTGAGGGGCTGCCCCTCGGCCGATCCTTGGTTCAGCCCAGGGTGTTCTCAGAACCTGCTGAGACTTTCTTCCTCCCTTCCCAGACAAGTGTGGTCCTTTCCCCAGTTCCCTCTTCCTCTCACTGCATGCTGTAATTCTGGTTTTCATTCCACAGGTCAGACAGAGTCATCAGAGAAGACCGAAGACTTGCTGGAAATGGTGAAAAAGTTGCAGAAAGGTCATGTGTCTCCTTGTGTCTGAGGCTTAGCTCAAAGAGGTTTTAAGACAGGAAGATGTGGTTCAGTCCCTGACCCCTCAACTCACAACCTTGGGAAATTAGCCCATTGCACTTTCTTCCTCTTATACCGTTTAGTTCTTTCAACCAAAAGCACAGCTTTGAAATTCAAGACATATAAGCTCCTCCCCAACACACAAATGCATGTGCACGTGCACACACACACACACACACACATACCAGCCATCCATTTCCTTGACCCATAGGCCAGCAGCAACTATTTTAAAATTTTCTGGTATTTTTCTGGAGATTTAAAAAAATTCCATTTTGGGTATATATTCTTTGTCCGTTTTATATACAAATGGCAGATGACAACACAAGAAGCTTTGCGCCTGGCTTTGCTTGTTGATGGGAGACTGAGAGCCAGCCTGCATCCAGTATCTACGTCAGGGCTGGGGCAAAGTACTGGCTGGGTTTGAGGTTGGATCTCCCTCTCCCCTAGTCCATCAGCAGCTTAAAATACTACAATCCACTGGTCTGTTCCAAATAAATGAAAACCTTCCCTTCCCTGACTCTGTGGATACAGCATTGGAGCTGCTGCCTAGGCTAAAATTGGGTAGAGGAATTGGGGGATTGAAAATGAAGAGTGACCCTGACCATCCCTGGTAAAACAAAGACCTCAGGCAGTCATGTCCTAATCAGCACCTCGGAGAGCACTCAGTCTCCAAGAAGTCACAGGAACTGGGGTTGGTAGCCTCTGAAAAATCCAGAAACTGAACTTCAGGATGTCTCGGGGTGGTAGTGACACCCAGCAAAGGTTGAGCAGATTTTCTCCTCAATTCTACGCTTTCAACCTCGAAGCCAGAGAGGATGAGAAGGGCTTCCGCTCAGAGCACTGAAATTTGGACTGTGTGAAGTTAGAGATGACTCCCTAAAGAGGCAGTGATCTCCCTGTCATTGGAGAATTTGATAGCTGTCAAAATGCCACTCCTCATATTTCAACACCAGAGTCCAGATACGCAGAAGCGACAACCCACCCTGCCAGGCTTTCCATGCAGTGGGGGTTTTCAGGAGGTGTCCACTGTCTCCCACCTCATTCAGAATTACATGCACAAGCCTCTGCCAGAAGGCCCTGACCCATATGCCACCCTACGTCTCCACCTTGCCTCCTGCTACTGTCCGCTAGCTCTCTAGACTCACACCAGCCCTCCCAGGCCCCTTAGCCGTATGTTTCTGGCATATGTCTCAGTCACTGCAGGGGCTTTGCATTCATGGTCCTTCTGGCTGGCATGCTCCCCCCTGCATGCTCCCTGAGCTCCGCACCCCAGAACCACAGGGTTCCTTCTTCCACATCATTTGGGACCTCTCCATATCTCAAGAGACATCTTCTTTGATTCTTCAGCCCCTTGTTCCACTTTATTTCCTTTCCCAGCATCCACTGCCACCAGCACTGACATCACGAATCTTTGCTCAGTGTCCATCTTTTCCACCCAGAAGGCCCTGCAAGGGTTTTTCTTGCACACTCCATAAATGCCGATCGACAGCAGCAGAGACACAGTGCCAACACCCACCCTGCTCCTTCTGCCCAGGACAGCCAGGCACCTGCCGTCTCTGGCTCAGTCTTCTATTTCCTTCTGCAGAGGGAAGCCTGGAGCCACAGATTGAAGACCTGATTAACCGGATTCATGAGCTTCAGCAAGGTAAACTCCAGAATCTAAGATCCGCTGGCCAAGAGGGGCGTGGGCTGGGGAAGTCCCCGCTGCATTACCTGTAAGATCCAGGCCTCTCTAGACTGTCCGAAGGTGGGTGTGCAGCGTCTTGGGCTGCAGGAGAACATAGCAAGGCTGGAGGCCGCCTCACACTGTGTCTTCGTCCTTTCTCTGGCCCAGTGAAGGAGAAATCCAGCGAGGAACTGGGAGAAGCCCAAGCTCTTTGGGAGGCCCTGCATCGGGACCTGGAATCCTGTAAGTGGGACCAGCAGAAGGGGACAGGGAGTTCATGGCCAGTGCTGACCTCAGGGTCTTTGCACAGGCTGTTCCCTCCACCTTTGATGCTTTCGTCCTACATAACCCACATCGCCTCGCGCTGTTTTGAGTCACCTTTCAGCTGAAATTTCACCCCAACAGGTCTACCTTGGCAGCCCCCTCTAAACACTGAATACCACCTCATCTCGCACACCGTCCCCGCCCCCCCACCCCCAGTTTGACTTATTTCTTCACAGCCTTTATTCCTGCTTGTCATGGTGTACTTTTGCATTTCTCATCCTCTCCACATTCTACTGTGCACGTGCTACAAAAGGGAGCCCTGCAGTCCTTCACCCCTTCTTACAGGGTGTGTGGGCTCCCAGGGGGAAAAGCTGGATCAAGATGATCCCTAGCGGGAGATGGGTGCAGGGCCAACAAGAAGACACCGCCCTCCCATGAGGTTGTTGTACCTTCTGTGTGACCTGGTGCCTTTGCATGAAGTTGCAGTCTGGTCATAGGATGATGCCCCTGGAGACTCAAAATGTCCCTGTGTTTTCCAGTGAATGGAGAGAAAGTGCACCTAGAGGAGGTTTTGAGCAGAAAGCAAGGTATTTACCAGCCCCTTCATCCTCATTATTCTACCCGGTCCCCCTACAAAAGCCTGAAGTTCCCAGGCAGCCAGAGGAATCCCCCTGAGATCAGAGGCGAGGTGCTTCCCTCTCTGCTCAGATCTGCCCCTCAGCTGCCGTCTGACTTGGAGTAAACACTGAAGTCCCCTCAGTGCCCTGGCCAGTGTGCCGTGAGGCCCCTTCTGCCCCATCTGATTCCTCAGAGCCCCCTGGTCCCTCTCCCCCTAGAGGCACTGCGGACCCTCCAGCTGTACTGCCAGAGGAAGGCGGAGGAGGCACAGAGGTAAGAGGTCCCGCCTGGTTCTTCCCCGCCTCATTTCATGGCCTGAAGGGGCAGTGGGGTTGGGGGGGGGGGGCAAGAGCTACAGGAAAGAAATGTTGGACACACACTCATTTTTCCTTTGTATAAAATCGAGCGGCTAGATGAGAGCCTCTCCTGCTCATCTTTGGTAAGTGGTAGTGTTCAGATGAACTCATTTAATCATTCATTGCTAGTTTCTTTATCAAGTGGATACTAAATTCCATCCACTGGTATTATTTTAGGTTTTCCCCTATCCAGCTCTTCTGCCATCCAAAACATTTGTTTATCTGTCTGCTCATGTATGCCCCCAGCCACCCATTTACACACCCATCCATCTACTGACCCATCCATCCACTCTCCCATACATCCAACCAACTAGCCAACTCTCCAGCCAGCCAGACAGCCATTGATCTCTCCAGCCTTCCATCTAATCATCTTTCATCCATCCAGCCATTCTTTCTTTTCTCTACCTTTCCAGTTATCCATGTAGCCATTCATTTCTTTACCCAGCCATCCATCCATCCAGCTATCTGTCAGTCTTTCCTGTATTTCTCCATCCATCCATTATCCTTCCACTCATCATTTCTCTAACCAGACATCATCTCTCCAGCCTATCACTCACCTATTTTCCATCTATCTCTCCATCCTTTGAACCTTTGCTTAACACATTCTTGTGACCAGAGGTCTCACACCCTGGGGCATCAAGATTTTAATACTGTGGGAAAACCTGATGACAGATAGTTAAAGTGTACATATGCTTAATCACACCACACCTACCACTGTCCGAGGAGCAGATAGTGTTCAGTTATCAACCAGTCCTCACAATGACAGTCCCACCATTTTACATGTGAGGAAACAGATCCACAGAGGTTGAATAACTTGTATAAGATTATAGTGGAATAGCAGATCCAGGCTTCAACCCTGGACTTTAGAATGTATGAAACTAAACCAATGTAACCTTCACAGGGATTTCTTGGAAAGGCACGGTTTGATGGGGGACAGAATGGACAGGGTGAGAGTGTCAAGAAAGGTTTATAAGGTTCACATTTGATTTTAAATAAAGGAGAACGATAAAGATTCTGAACAGACTCCCAGCCCCACTCTGGCTAGAAGGCTTGGTGGCTCATTCAAAGACTATAACTGAGGGTTTTCTTTCCTTTCCCAGGAACTACATGTTGGCGGAGCACACAGAGAAAATTTCTATCCAAAAGTCTCAGATCACAGAGACTCAAGGACAGAGGAAGCTGGGGTAACCCTGGGGTGACCCTGGGTCTAGGGCTTGGAGCGGCCTGGTGTGGGGGATGGGAGTGGGGCTTGCCTGAGGGAGAGCTTGTTGGAAGGCAAGTTTGTTGCAAGGTGAGCTGTTGGATGCAAGACTTGGAGGACAAAACCCATGAAGGGGCTCCTAGCAGAGGGAGCCCTAGGTACAGATCTGAAGCCCCAGACTGAGTCTGGCTGGGTGTCAGTCCTACCCTGTGCTTGCTTATTCCTGGATGTCGGCCCCTAGGTTGCCCATGGAAGAACAGCCGGAGGATTTGAGAGGCCCACACAAGGACCTCTGGGAATTCCACGTGAGCCATTATCATTGCCCCTGTTGAAGCCCCTCCTCCCCTGGCTCCAGCATGTCTGCTGATGGGCCCAGGGTCCTCCTGCTGCTCAGGCCCAATGCCAAGGGGTGGTCCTTGACTCCTTTCTTCCTGTCACCCGCTCAGCTCAGTCCACCCAGCCACGTCTCACCAACTCCCACTGCCGCACTCAGCCTCCGGTGCCCAGACTGTTGCCCTGGCCTTTGCTAACCTCGCTTCCCTCCTGCTCGCCTAGAGTACTCATCCTGCAGTAGCAAGTGGGAACTCTGACCCAGACATGGCCAGGCCATCTCTTCATTCGGCCAGTGTCTCTGGATGTGTCCAGCGGCACTCCAGAGGGGCCAAGTCTTTGCTGTCCCCAAGCTGGTTAGCGGTACGGGGTGGGCATGCCCAGAGTCTAAAACAAGAAAATAAGTCGATAGATCCTGTAATGCCAGTGGGGAAGTCCTCTGTGAGCAGGTGTCATCTGAACACAGACACGGATTAATAAGCAAGGAAGCCATGCAGTTGTCAGAGTGCAAATGTCCCTGGGAGGGAACCTGCCTGGTATATTTGAGGAAAAGCAAACCGTGGGGCTGGAAGGTGAAAGAGTGGGAAAAGGTGAGGTTTAAGAGGTATACGGGGACCTGGCGAGTGACTGAGGGGGAAAGCGTCTCTCCGCGAGCCCCCCAGGTCCCAGCAGAAGCTGCACACCTAATGAATGAGTAGCGGAATGAAGGCATGAACCCACTAATTCAGATAAGGACTTTGCGAGAGGCGCGGAGGAGGAGGAGGGGACCAGAAGGAGAGCTGCAGGGACAGGGCTCCTCTCTCTCTTCGCAGATGCTGAAGCGGCGACTGTCCTGGGAGATCCGTGCCCTGCAGAGCAGCCAGGAGCAGCTGCTCACCGAAGGTGGGACCTGGGCCCGGGGCGGGGGCGGGGCCGGGGCGGCCGGCGGGAGCCCCGGCGACGCCCACGACGCCCCGCCCGCCCCCAGAGAGGCAGGCGCTGGCGCGGCTGGAGGACGTGGAGCGGCAGCTGCTCGCGCCGCCCGAGGCCCCCGCCGCCCGGGCGGCGACCTGCGGGTGAGAGGGCCGGGGAGGTGGGGAGGGGCCGAGGCCTGCCCCCAGCGCTGGCTCCCTGGAGGGCAGGCCCCCGGGGGTCCTCAGCGCCCCTTCCCTGCAGGCTGAAGGCGGAGCCGGAGAAACTCCTGGGGGAGGTCCCCGCCCAGACCCAGAGCACTCCAGAGGACCGGGCCGGCTCTGGAGAGGTAGAAGGCCGGCAGGCGCGCCGAGACAGAGCGGGCGGCGAGGGCCCAGGGTCCCTGCGGGAGGCGAGCGTGCGGTCACAGGGCGTCCTCGGGGGGTGGGGACCCGGCCCGCCCCAGCAAGCCAGACGCCCGCCCCCCAACCCCAGCAGGCCGCCCCCCGCCCCCCCTCCCAGCAGGCCTGACTCCGGCCCCCCGCACCCCAGCAGGCCGGCCCCCAGCTCCCCAGTGAGGGCGACCTGGCGCCACCGATGGAGCTGGTCCTGACGGCACCCCCAGTCCAGTAGGACCCACCCGGCGCCACCTTCCTTCAAGCTTGCCCGGAAATAAAGGTCACGTTTGCAGACCGTGCTTCTCTGCGGGCTGAATCTGTGCTCTGGGGTCTTTGAGGGTCGGGGTCGGGGTCGTGTCCCACTCCTCTCTTCGCCCGAGGGGGTGGGGCGGCCAGGCAGCCTGGGCGGGGCCTCGGCCGGGCTCCGCCCACCAGCCCCTTGGCGGGCTCCGGGACGTCTCAGTGTCCCTGTGAGTATCAAGCCACTCCGTTTCCTTGGCCTCATCTCGGATTCCTGAATTATATCAGTAAGGGCTAAGATGTGTGCTTAGTTATGTCCGACTCTGCAACCCAGGAGCTGTAGCCCGCCAGGCTCCTCTGTCCATGAAATTCTCCCAAGAATACTGAAGTGAGTTGCCATCGCCTTCTCCAGGGGATCTTCTCCAACTAGTGATCCAGGGAGTCTTTTGCGTCTCCCGCTTTGGCAGTCGGATTCTTTACCACCATGCCACATGGGGAAGCCTCAAGGGCTAAAGGGGACATGGCAAGAACCCACTGCAGGTCCTGTCAGTCTGCTGGGGTTCAGAGCAAAATCCCAGCCTGCAGAGTCCCTGAATTCCCCCACAGCTCCCTCCCAGGCCTCACCTCTCACATCCTCATGTGCGCTTCTAGCCACAAAGATGATTTTCCACCTTTCTCCCAGCACTTTGTCATCTCAGGGCCTCTGCCCTGCTGTGTCCTCATCTGGGTTGCCATTTCCCCAGTCTTCCCAGACTGCAGAACCCGTTAAAGATATCAGAGGCTCAGGAGGTGGGCCTCGGGGACCCATTTGCTACTTACCAAGCACCTATGGGTTTAATAAGCATTTGCTGAACATCTGCTTGTGCCCCAGGCACTGCTGTAGGCCCTGGAGTTTAAATAGCAGGTGGGGAAAGATCTCAGTGAGGAAGTGGGCCAGATGAGGGAGGGTACCCTGGGCAGAAGGGTCCGGTGGGCACAGGCTGAGTGTGTGTGTGTGTGGGGGGGGGGGGTGGAGGAGGGTAGCTGAGTTTGCTCTGTTTGGGGAGCATCTGGAGGAGGCCAGTGTGGTGACACAGAGGGAAGTGAAGAGGGATGGGAGATGATGTCAGAGAATCCCTGGGGGCCAGATCAGGTGGCTCTCGTCTCTCTCGTCTGTTCTGAGCACAAGACCTGGTGCACAGCAAATGTCAGCAAATGTTGGCGATCACTTATGACGAGGATGAGTCATTATATCCAGTCGGCCTATGTCACACAAATGGGGACAGCCCGGATCGTCCGCTGACATCCCTTTCCTCCTAAGATTTGAATCCTGGCTCCCCTGGTCACTGAGTGACCTCAGGCAAAGTGTTTAGTGTCTACAAAACTCAGTTACCGTAGTTGCAAAATGGTGACACCAAGTGCTGCTGCTGCTGCTAAGTCACTTCAGTCGTGTCCAACTCCGTGTGACCCCATAGATGTCAGCCCACCAGGCTCTCCTGCCCCTGGGATTCTCCAGGCAAGAAAACTGGAGTGGGTTGCCATTTCCTTCTCCAATGCATGAAAGCGAAAAAGTGAAAGTGAAGTCGCTCAGTCGTGTCCGACTCTTAGCGACCCCATGGACTGCAGCCCACCAGGCTCCTCCATCCATGGGATTTTCCAGGCAAGAGTACTGGAGTGGGGTGCCATTGCCTTCTCCGGACACCAAGTGCACAGAACTTATTATAAACCTGGTCAACTCCTCCTTCCAAAATCTCCCCTGAACCCTTATTTAAGTGAAATTGCCCCTCATATGAATACAGTGCGGTATGCAAGGAGATGGTTGGCACGTGGGACTTCCTCTCTCAGACTGAACTCTGAAAGTAGAGACTCACTCGACCCAACTGGAGGAAACTCATATCTCAAAAGGCACAGAGAAAATGCAAGTACCACCACAAACAGCTTTTGTTTGCTAAGTTCAGAGGTTTTACAAATATCTGCAAGGTTTTTGAGATGAATAGGGAATATTTGCTGCTACTAAGTCGCTTCAGTCGTGTCTGACTCTGCGACCCCATAGACGGCAGCCCACCAGGCTCCTCTGTCCCTGAGATTGTCCAGGCAAGACTACTGGAGTGGGTTGCCATTTCCCTCTCCCAGGGAATGTTTGCTAAGTCACTTGAGTCGTGTCCGACTCTATGCGACCACATAGACGGGAGCCCACCAGGCTCCCCTGTCCCTGGGATTCTCCAGGCAAGAACACTGGAGTGGGAATGTTTGGGACTTGGTAAAAAAGAATAGGTGGGCTTTGAATTGTTTCTGGAGAAACAATTCTGGGAGCCCACCAGGCTCCCCTGTCCCTGGGATTCTCCAGGCAAGAACACTGGAGTGGGAATGTTTGGGACTTGGTAAAAAAGAATAGGTGGGCTTTGAATTGTTTCTGGAGCCACATGTCTGATGTTGTGAAGATTTGTAAGAAAAGTACAGTTTTTAATTCTTCAAAGGATTGGGCCCACCTGAACGATATGGAAGTTGCCCTACTCACCCAACTACATTATCCCCAGTTTGCTTCTGTATATCAGGGAGAAGATTTTCAACTAAGGGAAGTCAGAAGATTCCCTTGTCCTAGGTTTAGAGCTGTGTGTCTTGGGAATGTTTTAGTAACCCTTCCATGAAGGCTTCAGAAGGTTTTTTCCTGCTCTGAGTACATGGTTTCATTTTCGCTTAAAGGAGAAAGCCTTGGAGAAAAAAACTCATGTCAGGCTCTGAATATTGGCTTCCAACTTTGAAAACATCTGACCATCCTTTAAAAAGAATTCTCTCAAATACCTTGTCAGGTTTCAGCCGAGACAAAGCAAATATTCTTGGCAGTATTGCACAGTTGCTTGGATGTATAGGGCTGGAAATTTTTCCACCTTCTTCCCTTCTAGGTTCTTTGGCTGGCCTAATAATTAAATTGATGTGAGAGAGTAATAGGAGAAACAAATTTATGGAGCCCCATAAAGCTATGAAGGCTTAAAAGACAGCCAGGTAACAACATCCTGTGTAACACCAGAGCTAAGGAGAGGGTTAGGGGTCTGATGATACAAAGGGGAGGAAGGTGATTCACAGGAAAGCAGAGGAGATGTTGCAGAAACAAAGATCGCCTGGTTAGCACATATGTTTCTTAGGTAAAACTGAAACCACACACCTCAGATGGAACTCTGTTCAGTCCAGTCGCTCAGTCATGTCTGACTCTTTGCGACCCCATGAATCGCAGCACGCCAGGCCTCACTGCAGACCCAGCCAAGACTCAGATTAGGTCTTGAACCCACAGGCTAGGACTCAAACACACTGTCTTTCAATTGAAATCCCACATCAGTCTTAAGACAAGCTCAAGTTCTTCATGTCTCATCGCAGAAAGAATTCAGTGAGAGTCAAAGTGATAGATAAGAAATTAATTTATTTAGAGAGAGACACATTCCACAGACAGAATGTAGTCTATCTCAAAGGTCGAGAGTGGCCCCGAAATACAGGGTGGTTAGTTTCTGTGGCCTGGGTAATTTCATAGGCTAATAAGTGGGAGGATTATTCCAACAATTTGGAGGAAGGGATGGGGATTTCCAGGAATTGGGCCACCACTCTGGCTTTTTATGATCGGCCTCTGAATGGTCATGGGACCTCTGGCTGTATCATTCAGCATATGCTAATATTTACAATGAACACATGCTGCTGCTGCTAAGTCGCTTCAGTCGTGTCCAACTCCTTGCGATCCCATAGATGGCAGCCCACCAGGCTCTGCCATCCCTAGAATTCTCCAGACAAGAACACTGGAGTGGGCTGCCATTTCCTTCTCCCATGCGTGAAAGTGAAAAGTGAAAGTGAAGTTGCTCAGTCGTGTCTGATTCTTAGCGACCCCACAGACTGCAGCCCACCAGACTCCTTTGTCCATGGGATTTTCCAGGCAAGAGTACTGGAGTGGGTTGCCTTTGCCTTCTCTGAATAAACACATAATGAGGTGCAAAGTCCACTGAAAATCACATCTTCCACCATCTTGTACCTTACTGGCTCTGAACAGTTTATGTTGTATCCTTACCAGCTTTGTCATTCTTTTGAAAGTTGTGCCCAGCCCCTTCCCTCCTGTTTCAAAATGCTGTCTTTGATAATACCTTTCTTTCTGGTACAGGCCTTCTTTCCAATGTAAATTAGGCAGTGGAAGGGAAGGTAAAGAGCTTTTCCTGAATCTACTGAGTTCTTGGTTGCCTTTAGCTAAAAAAAAAATAATCCTGATATGTAACTGGCATATTTTGGGGTGGCAAAATCCACTCCCCTTCAGCTCCAAGAGATATTCCTAAGGAGAGTGCAAAAGATACTACCCTCCCAAGACCCAAATCATTCCCAAAACACAGCCGAGAGATAGATGTAGACAGTTGCCTTGAAAGCTGGCAACAATCAGTAGAACTTTAGTTGCCACTGGTGTTTCGTTCTGCATTTCTACCCTGCATTTCTTTCTGGTCACATCTTGGGGCCCCCAACTTGACTGTTCCAAAGCTAAGGTCTCAGGACACAAAATCAGACAAACAAGAAAAGCAAAAGCTATTCGTGGAGAGAAAGGTTCAACAACCAATGAGTACTAACAAAATGAAGGATAAAAATCATGATCATTTCAATAGACACAGAAAAAGCATTTGACAAATTTCAACATCCATTTATGATAAAAATTCTCAACAGAGTGGGTATAGATTGAATGTACCTCAATATAGTAAAGTCCATATATGACAAGACAAGAGCTAAAATTATACTCATTGGTAAAAAGCTGAAAGCTTTTCCTTTAAGATCAGGAGCAAGACAAGGATGCCCACTCTAGGCATTTTTATTCAACACAGTATTGAAAATCTTGGCTAGAGCAATTAGTCAGGAAAAATAAAAAGCAATGAAATCAGAAAGGACAAGGTAAATCTATTATTGTGGACAACATGATTTTGTACATGGAAAACCCTAACGACTCTACCAGAAAACCATTAGAACTAATACACATATTTAGTAAAGTTGCAGGGTTAAGCAAAATCAATGTACAAAACCTGTTGTGTTCTTAAATACTATCAACAAACTATTAGAGAAATCAAGAAAATAATCTTGTTTATAATTGCATCAGAAAGAAGAAAATGCATAGGAATAGATTTAACCAAGGCAGGTGGCAAAAGATCCATCCACTGAGAACTGTGAGACATTGATGAAAGAAACTGAAGAAGACACAATGGATTGGAAAAAATAATATTGTAAAAATGTCCACGTTACCCAAAATGATCCACAGATTCAGTGAGATCCTCACTGAAATCTCAGTGGCATTTTCACAGAAATATTTAGAACACATAATACTAAAATCTATATGGAACCACAGACTATCCTGAATATTGAGATATTGAGCCAAAGCAGTATTGAGAAAGAGGAATGATGCTGAACGCATCATTCTTTCTGATTTCAAACTGTACTACAAAGCTATAGTAATTATGGCACTGGCATAAAAACAGACACATAAATCAGTGAAATGAATGTAGAGCTCAGAGATAGACCCAAGCATGTATGGTCAATTTATGCCAAGAATACACAGTGGGGAAGGGACAGTCTCTTTAATAAATTGTGTTAGGAAAACTGGACCACTATTTCATACCATACACAAAAGCTAACTCAAAATGGATTAAAGATTTGAATGCAATACCAGAAACTGTGAAACTCCTAGAAGACAACATAGGCAGTGAGGTGTTTGACATTGCTCTTTGTGATGTTTTTTTGGATCTGACTCCAAAGGCAATGACAACCACAACAACAACAAACATAAATGAATGCAACTTCATTAAGCCAAAGAACTTCTGACCTGTCAAGGAAACCATCAACAAAGTAAAAAGGCAAGCTACTGAATGGGAGAAGACATATTTGTAAATCACATACCCAGTAACGGGTTAATATCCAAAATAGATAAAGAGCTCATAGAATTCAATAACAATCCAACTGAAAAATGGACAGAACATCTGAACGGACATTTTTTTCAAAGCCATTCACATGGCCAACAGGCACATGAAATGATGCTCAACGAATCACTAGGAACATATATATCAAAACCACAGTGAGCTATGATCTCACAACTGTCAGAATGGTTGTCATAAAAGGAAAAGAAGTATTGGTGAGAATGTAAATTTGTGCAGCCACTGTGGAAACAGTATGGAGCGTCCTTAAAAAAGTTAAAAATAGAACTACTTTATGATCCAGCAACTCCACCTCCGGGTATTTATCTGAAGAAAATGAAACCCTGACTAGAAAGGATCTATGCACCTGTACTGCAGTGTTATTCACAATATCCAAGATGGGGAAACAACCCAAGTGTCCAGATCATTAGGCAAGAGATCCTGTAGGTTGGGGACCCCTACCCTAGAGAAAGAGTGAGCCAAGGACTCATTGTGAAGGGTAGAAGAAAAATTCCTCTTCCTTCTCTCCAGAACCTGCAGAAGGGAACTTGGGAAAATTAGCAGAAGCCACCAAAGGGTGGAAATTGTTACCAGGGTCAGCTTTCCCAGGTTTCTATCTGTGGTGCCTAGGCAAGAGAGGGAGGTAAAATTTTACATTGCCCTTTTCTTTGAAAACTCAGAGTCATTAATTTGGTTCTGGGATTCAACTGTGAATGGATAGAAATAAAGTACACAATAAATGTAATCCGATTGAATCATCCCCAAACCATCCCCCTCCTCCCTCATCAGTGGAAAAACTGTCTTCCATGAAACCAGTGCCTGATGCCAAAAAGGTTGGGGACCTCTGCTTCAGGGCATCTTGTAAAGGGATAAGCTTACCTAAGTTAAAAAGTTCCCCATGGATTATGTTTGATAGGTTTAACCTGCTATTTCAGCTGTAAAACGCAATTGTATTCACCTGAGACCTCAGCCCCACCCTAAGTCAAATCCACTCTGATGCCAGACCCTCTCCTTCCTGCATCAGAGCAGGCAGCCTCTAGCAGGTTTCCTGACCCAGAGCAGAAAAAGAAATGCTCAGATGGCCTGGAAGCTCAGGAAGTAAACGCTGGGGATCCAGGACCAAGTGGACTCACCCAGCACCTCCAGGGACAGCGAGAGAAGAGCAGGTACCCGCCCTGGTTGCTCTGGGCTCCTGGCGGCTGTCGGGGGAGGAGACATTTGGGGCATTGTAAAACCTTTAGAGTTTGAGCAAAAATTGATTTCAATCAGGCAGTATCCAGTCAAAGAGGTGGAAAGAAACTCTGAGAAGCTGTACAAAATAAAAGACTTTTATAGACAGAAAGGAGCAGGAACTGGGGAGTTTTATTAGTCAAAAAAAGCTGGTTGGTTATTGCACAATTATTTCCTTTAGGGCAGCAGTCCCCAGCTTTTTTGGCTCCAGGGACTGGTTTTGTGGAAGGCGGTTTTTCCATGGATGGTGGGGAGGGGCGCTGGTGGTTCAGGCGGTAACGCCAGTGATGAGGGTAACTCACCTCCCACTGGGTGGCCCAGCTCCTAACAGACCGTGGATTGGTACTGGTCCCAGGCCTGGGGCCTGGGGACCCCTGGTTTAGAGGTTAGCAGGGGCCAGTCAGGCAGATGCCCTGACTGGTGCTGGTCAGGGAGTTTCTGGTGGACTTACTGAAGATGCCATCTCTGGGAAAGCTGAAACGGTCTCGGTTTGGTGACGTGGGACTTAGGATAAGCAAGTCTTTTCTGGGCCTGATGTCTTGTTTTTAACAAAGGCTTAGGGCATTGTTTATATCTTTGTTGAAAACATGGGGTGGAGGTGACACCCCAGGCTTTGAAATGGCAGATGCAAGTTAGTTTCCATGTTCTCTACATGCGCGTGGGTTCCCAGTGCTTCAGCCGACTTTGCAAGAAATACAGCTGGTTGGTTTTGCTTTATGTCCGCAGCTGAAGTCAATTCTTGTTAACCGTCAAGTCAGTTCTTGTTAACCGTCAATATCGAAAATACTGCTTTCAGTTAAAAAGAAGCTCAAATCAACTGTTGTAACTCTTTCTGTTGAAAGAAGCTGCAAGGATTCTTGTGCTCCTGTGCACTTAAAAGCATCTTGCTGGAAGGTTGGGCTCCACAGGGAGTGAGAATCTGTTTCATTTGCCTTCTCATTTCCTTAGAAAATTTAGGAGTAGCTTCTGAATAGATAACGGTGGGCAGCAGATGTATGTCATAAAAATGAATTTTAATTCTCATGTTCTAGCCAAGGCAGCAGTGCCTGGGAGCCAACTCTAGGCGCGAGCTAACTCCCTGTTGCAGAACTCTAGATGGCTGGCTTTGTTTTTTATACACTTGCTTAATGTGTTAGTGAAATAAATAGAAGGAAAGCAAAAAAGAGGAAAGGGGAGAGGGAGAAGAAGGAATAGGGAGAGGGGAAGGAAGGATGGAAGACCCTGAGTTCTCGTTTCCTAAGGAGGGATTATTCAGTAAACAGTGAACTTGCTAGACAGACCATGAGGGGGTTGTGTATTTCTCACCGTCTCAGACCCCATCCTGTGTCTAAGTGTAATGAGGTCTTCAGGGGGACGTGGAAGAAGTTACAAAACCAAAGCAGGGTCAGAGAGGGACCTCCATCCTGGATTCTGAGCTAGGAAAGTTGCTGTGTGTTATCAGACACTCAGATACGCGAATTTGAGGAAGAGCAGAAGTCAGTAAGGATAACTTCAGAACTTGTACCACTTGTAACTTTTTACAGAGTACTTCTTAACACTATAGACTTTATACATATCCATGATGTCATTAAACTCTCAAAATAATAGTGTAAATAAAAGGGGTACATGTGTCACCCACAATGAGGTTCCCCTTGCAGTAGGGAGGATTTTAGCCTAAGCCAATGATCCAAGGCTGCCTGGAATCCATCCTTCAGATTGGGGGCAGGGCCTGTAACCATAGAGACGCACGTGGGGAGGGGCCTTCTTGGGTGAGGAGGTTCGGAAGGTGGCCCAGATAGTCCCTGGGACGGTGGGTATCTCTGAGCTTCTCAGCTGAGTGCCTGGAACACACTGGGTGCTTCCTGGTGAGAGAGGTTCAGATCCTGAGAGGGGTGCTGTACTGTTAGGGTTCACGAGGGACTCATAGCTATAGTTAAAATATGGCCCATTGTGGCGACCTGCAAACGAGAGATGAAGTCACAGTGGCCACCTGGCCCTGGTGGGCATCCTGTTTCCTCTTTAAGGCGATATCCAGTTTTTCTCTGCTGGTACTACTTTCTCAAGACTATGTGACCACCTGACCGTGAGATCCCTTCGACTACGTGACCACAAGACCCCAGCTGCGGGCTAAAGATAAACCGAGGCCCCCTCCCTCCAGGGCACAATTCCCCATTGACAGGGTATAAGAAGGGTTGGCTGTAAAAGGAGAGCGCTGGTTTCTCTGTAAAGCCAGTCAGTTTCTCTCTTTCTTCCTGTAATAAATCTTTCTCTGCCTGGCTTGCTCTCTTTTTCTCCTTACTCGCCTTACAAGCACAGTGGGTCATCTTCATCCCTGGCTTAGAAGAAGCTCAAGAGGTCACGACGACAAGGAAGGAGGCTACTTCCAATCCCCTGGGGGTGACAGCCAGTGAGGAGGCCTCTCAGTTTCATTTGCATTATTAAATGCTCTCCATCAGGTTCAGAAACGTTTCTTGCAAAAGTCATACTGGTAAATACTTAAGGCTTTGCAGTCACACATAGTCTGCCTTTGGCACGTTTTCTTTCTTGCTTTCATGCTTTTGCTTTCCCTCCCTCGTTTCCTTCCTTCCATACTTTAAAATGTTAAAAAAAAAAAAAAAAAAATCACTCTTAAAGATTGAACCAAAACAGATTCTGGGTGGTTTGCTAGCTCTTGGTCTTAAATAATCAGTAGAATAGTAAGTTTAGGCCTGAATCGGTGTTTGCCATGTTTCATGTATCAGGCTTCCCTGATAGCTCAGCTGGTAAAGAATCTGCCAACAATGCAAGAGACCTGAGTTCAATCCCTGGGTTGGGAAGATCCCCTGGAGAAGGGAAAGGACAAGCACTCCAGTATTCTGGCCTGGAGAATTCCACGGACTGTATAGTCCATGGGGTCCCAAAGAGTCAGACACGACTGAGCAACTTTCACTTTCATGTTTCGTAGTGTTAACAATCCACCATGGTTGATTTCAATCTTTGATGTGAAGGCTCTTCCCTGTCCGAAAGGCCTGCAGAAGCATGGGGTGATGTGTCCTACATAGAGACACCACGAGTAAATAACCACAAAACAGGGCTGGCAGTGGCATGTGGTACTGTAAACAGGAAGAGGGGGTTCTGAGCATCTGTTGCCCTTGTTTTTAATGTGATTTGGTATATCTAATTTAATTTTTAACAAAGGCTGTGTTTAACAACCGGCTCCTGTAATTCCTGAAAAGTCGACAACTGGCTCTCCGGGGCTGGTTCTGACCACCCCAGCACAGAACTGCTCATGCCCTTGGGGGTGAGAGGTCTGTGTTCCCTCCTGTCACTGGGAGGTGACCCTGCACACCCCTCCGCAGTGGGATCATGGGCCTCCTTTCATGTTGGCTTCCTTGTGGCTCAGCTGCTAAAGAATCTGCCTGCAATACGGGAGACCTGGATTCGATCCCTGGGTTGGGAAGATCCCCTGGAGAAGGGAATGGCTACCCAGTCCAGGATTCTGGCCTAGGGAATTCCGTGGGCTGTATAGTCCATTGGGTTGCAAAGAGTCGGACATGACTGAGAGAGTTTCACTTCATTTCACATTTTACATTGAGGATGTGGCTGTGTCCTCACTGGTGGGAGAACGAGGCGGAGCCTGAGCTCTGTGACGCGGGTGGGTCAGGCGTGGTGTCTCCGGAGTCTCCCACAGGCACAGGGGAAGTCACTTCTCCCTTGCTTACCCTTCTGTTTAGAGATCTGTTACAACAGTTGTCTCTGTGTTCTAACTGAATGTTAGCATTCCCTGAATGAGGTAACTGATGCTTGGATAAAACAACTTCCCTGACATCACACGGCTGAACATCTCTGACTCAGCATCGAAACCGCATCTTGAACACCAAGTCCACTGGGGTTTCCATGACGTCCTGTTGCAGCTGAAGTCAGTCACTAGTGTGTTCAAGCCCCCGGCGGGGAATTGAGCAGACCCACGGCTGCTCTGGACGGACTGACTGAGGCCTTGTCTCTGGAAGTGTTTCACCAGTGAGAGGTGTGGTTTGGAGAAGGCGCCCATGAAGGGTGAGAGCAGGGCCCCACCTGGGCTGTCAGGGAGACAGAGGTGGCCGGGGTGCCTCCCGCATCTGAGACTTAATTGAGCACAAACTCGGAACTCGTTCCTGCGCTGCGAGCTACAGGGATTGCAGACTCAGAGAGGGAAGGGGGCCTAGGATCCGATCCTCGCATGTCCCACATAGGTCAGCTTTAACGTCCTCTTATCAGCGTGCTTCAGGACCGCTTCTGATGATGGTAGTCTGGCAAGACCCCAGGTGCCCTGGGACCCGATTCATTCACAGCTCAAACGAACACATAGACGTGCTTTGTGAGAAATCATTCAGATCAGATCAGTCGCTCAGTCATGTCCGACTCTTTGCGACCCCATGAATCGAAGCACGCCAGGCCTCCCTCTCCATCACCAACTCCCGGAGTTCACTCAGACTCACGTCCATCGAGTCAGTGATGCCATCCAGCCATCTCATCCTCTGTCCTCCCCTTCTCCTCCTGCCCCCACTCCCTCCCAGCATCTGAGTCTTTTCCAATGAGTCAACTCTTCACATGAGGTGGCCAATGTACTGGAGTTTCAGCTTTAGCATCATTCCTTCCAAAGAACACCCAGGGCTGATCTCCTTCAGAATGGACTGGTTGGATCTCCTTGCAGTCCAAGGGACTCTCAAGAGTCTTCTCCAACACCGCAGTTCAAAAGCATCAATGTCCTTTTAAAACAAATACATCTACCCAGAGAGATGGTATGGGGAGGGATTTGGGAAGGGGGGTTCAGGAACACGTGTACACCCATGGCAGATGCATGTTGATGTATGGCAAAACCAATACAATATTGTGAAGTAAAAACAATAATAATAAAATTAAAAACATAAAAAATAAAACAAATACATCATAAAATATTAATAGTATTTTTTTATGCAGTTAAACAGTTGAAAACATTGTGATGTCTCATTTAGCATGGCTTTCTCTTGAATAAATGTTCTTTCCCTATTGTAGGACTATGTTTATTCATCAAAGGTAATAGTAATCTTTCCCCTCAAAATAACTCTTTTCAGCCATTAAAAATGTCTTATGTCCTCTTTATATTTTGTCTTGGACATCTTAAATTAATCCTTAATCTCAGGGCTTCCTAGGTGGTTCAATAGTAAGGAATCCACCTGCCAACTAAGGAGACACTGGAGATGTGGGTTCAATTCCTGGGTGAGGAAGCTCCCCTGGAGGAGGAAATGGCAACCCACTCCAGTGTTCTTGCCTGGGAATTTCCATGAACAGCAGAGCCTGGTGGGCTGCTGTCCATGGGGTCGCAAAGAGTTGGACACAACTGAGCACCCCTACTAACCTCGGGGTAGATGAATTTAATTTTCACTGTTTCTTCTTTAAGCTCACATCAGCTACAGGCAATTGGTTTGAGGATTCCCTTTATTAAATATTGTGATTGTATTCTGCTTACTCTGTTGGGAGGGCAGGTGGCTGTATACTGCAGTAACATACACTCCGGGGCACTGCAGCTTTCTATTTCCCCTTTGGAAAATTTTATTGTCTTCAGGATGTTTTATCGTGTTGTCAGAGTTTTCCTGGGTTAAATGTGTGTGGGTCACATTTCTCTTGCCTTCATTGTGTCTTGGGCTCCTGGCTCCTTATTTATGAGAGCGTCCCAGCCTTTGCCGCCCCCTCCACATCACGGCCCCTGCCCATCATTCTAACAGCACAGGTGCTCTTGTCCTCCTCCTGCCCCCCAGGGTGAGTGCTGGCATCTGGAAGGACCCCAGTGTCACCGCTGGATGGAGACATGGAAGTTCCAGCAGGCGCCCCAGCCCCCATGATGGATCCCCTGAGGCTGATTCCTCCTGTCACTTCTGGGCACGAATGCAGTGCTATGGTCCAGAGTGTGCCGTGTGGCTTCACCTGGGAACATCTGAAATGCTTGGGGGACACCAGCTGGCACTGAGGAGTCAGGTCCTACTGGGCCAGACTTTGACCAGTGAGACAGGAGATGAGCGGGGAGCTGGGGGTCCGTGGCCCCTCTTGTCCTCTGATGCTGGACACAGTCCAGAAGTGGCCCCTGGCTAGGCCACAAGCTGTGTATCTTTGTGAAGCAGTGGCCCTGTGTAATGCAAGACTTGCTCTCTGCTTCCAGACATTGCGTGCCTCTCTCCTCCCTCCCTTCACTTTTTCACCCAGGGAATTACATCTCCTCTTAAAACCTTAGCTTTATCTTACCGTGTTTGTTTGTTTGTTTGTTTTCTTAACTCTTGAGCTTTCATTTGTGTATTATAAGGCATCTGAGCAAAGACAACAGAGGGTCATTGGCAAATAATCTCTCAGTTTCCTTGTGAACATGGCACAAATGAAAAATAAGTCCATCCTTGTGTGATTTCAGTTCGATTTATAGCGTGTTGACATTAAGTGGGAATCCACATCAGCTAAAGCTAAAGCTAAGTCACTTCAGTCGTGTCCGACTCTGTGAGACCCCAGAGACGGCAGCCCACCAGGCTCCCCTGTCCCTGGGATTCTCCAGGCAAGAACACTGGAGTGGGTTGCCATTTCCTTCTCCAATGCATGAAAGTGAAAAGCCTAAAAGTGAAGTCGTTCAGTCGGGTCCGACTCTTAGTGACCCCATGGACCACCAGGCTCCTCCATCCATGGGATTTTCCAGGAATCCACATGGAAGAGCAGAAACAATTCAGTGGTTCTTACTAAGGCCTCAGAGACCCTGCCACGTACGGCCTCTTGCTACCTCCTGGACTCATTTTCAGCCTCTCTGCCTCTGTGCACTCAGCTCCAGTTTCCTCCTCAAGGCTGACAATACCTGTGCCTCAGTGCCTTTGCACTTGCTCTTCCCACTTCCTGATGACTAATGACTTCTGTGTCAACTTTAACCCTTAAGTATTTCATATGTTTGATCTTATAAAGAATACAGTTTTTGTGTTTAATTTCAATGTCATAGGCATGTGGGTTTATTTCTGGGCTCTCTGTTCTGTTCATTTGACCTCTGTGTTTGTTTTCGTACCAGAACTGCACTGGTTACTTTGTAGTATAGTCTAAAGTCAGGGCACCTGATTCTCCCAGTTCAGTAGTTCCTTTCTCAAGATTGTTGTGGCTATTCAGGCTCCTTTGTATTTCTTTACACATTTTAAAATGATTCAATCTATATCTGTGAAAAAATGCCCTTAGTATTTTGATAGGGATTGCTTTGAATCTGTAAATTGCCTTACGTAGCATTGTTAGTTCCTAGAGACAAAGAAATATAACTTATTTCAGTATATTGATCTTGTATCAACTTTGCCAAACAGAGTTTTCAGAGATTTGTGTGTGTGTGTGTTTTCTGTAGAATTATCTATGTAGAAGTGAATTTGAGATAATGTGTATTGTGCTATTTTTGGTGCAATGTTCTATAATTGTCAAGGTGATTAATAACGTTGCTTGTCTTACATTTTTCTGATTTTCTGTGTACTTTTTCTCTACTGAGAAAGGATTGTTTAAATATTTGACTATAATTTGAGTTTGTTTCCTTTGTGCTTCTATTATCTTTGTGCATTTTAAAGGTCTTTTATCAAGTGAGATTTAGGGTTATATACTCTCTGTGAGTTTTTCATTATGACTGCTTTTTGATTACAAAATGACCCTCTTTGTTCCTGGTGTATTCTTTTCTCTAAGACTTACATTGTCTGATATCTTCTTCTGTACTTTTAATTTCAAATTATCTCTGGCTTTATATTTACTGTGAACTCCTTGTAGGCACCCTACAGGTGAATGTTGATTCTTTGTCCAGTTCCCTAGTCTGTCTTAAATAGCATGTTCAGACTGTCTCCATTTAGTGTGATTATTTTTATGGTTGGGTTTAAATTCACCATCTTGCTCTTTTTAAAAATCAGTATCATTTGCTTATGTTTCCCTCTTTTTGTAATCTCTTTGGGAAATGGCATATTTCTTTATTCCTGGTTATCTTTATTAGTCACATGGTTTGTTTTGTTATTTTAAGGGTTGTTTAGGGTAAATAATCCTAAACAAATCCTAAAAGATGATGCTGTGAAAGTGCTGCACTCAATATACTAGCAAATTTGGAAAACTCAGCAGTGGCCACAGGACTGGAAAAGGTCAGTTTTCATTCCAATCCCAAAGAAAGGTAATGCCAAAGAATGCTCAAATTACCACACAATTGCACTCATCTCACACACTAGTAAAGTAATTCTCAAAATTCTCCAAGCCAGGCTTCAACAATACATGAACTGTGAACTTCCAGATGTTCAAGCTGGTTTTAGAAAAGGCAGAGGAACCGGAGATCAAATTGCCAACATCTGCTGGATCATTGAAAAATCAAGAGAGTTCCAGAAAAACATCTATTTCTGCTCTATTGACTATGCCAAAGCCTTTGACTGTGTAGATCATAATAAAGTGTGGAAAATTCTGAATACCAGATGGGAATACTAGACCACCTGACCTGCCTCTTGAGAAACCTATATGCAGGTTAGGAAGCAACAGTTAGAACTGGACATGGAACAACAGACTGGTTCCAAATAGGAAAAGGAGTATGTCAAGGCTATATATTGTCACCCTGCTTATTTAACTTATACACAGAGTACATCATGAGAAATGCTGGGCTGGATGAAGCACAAGCTGGAATCAAGATTGCCAGGAAAAATATCAATAACCTCAGATATGCAGATGACACCACCCTTATGGCAGAAAGTGAAGAAGTAAAGAGCCTCTTGATGAAAATGAAAGAGGAGAGTGAAAAAGTTGGCTTAAAGCCCAACATTCAGAAAACTAAGATAATGGCATCTGATCCCATCACTTCATGGGCTCCAAAATCACTGCATATGGTGACTGCAGCCATGAAATTAAAAGATGCTTGCTCCTTGGAAGAAAAGTTATGACCAACCTAGACAGCATGTTAAAAAGCAGAGACATTACTTTGCCAACAAAGGTCTGTCTAGTCAAGGCTATGTTTTTCCAGTAATCACGTATGGATGTGAGAGTTGGACTGTGAAGAAAGCTGAGTGCGGAAGACTTGATACTTTTGAACTGTGATGTTGGAGAAGACTCTCAAGAGTCCCTTGGACTGCAAGGAGATCCAACCGTTCATTGTTCATTGGAAGGACTGATGTTGAAGCTGAAACTCCAATACTTTGTCTACCTGATGTGAAGAACTGACTCACTGGGAAAGACCCTGATGCTGGGAAAGATTGAAGGCAAGAGGAGAAGGGACAACAGGATGCGATGGTTGGATTGGCATTACCTACTCAATGGACATGAGTTTGAGTAAACTCTGAGAGTTGCTGATAGACAAGGAGGCCTAGTGTGCTGCAGTCCATGGGGTCGCAAAGAGTCAGACACAACTAAGAGATTGAACTGAACTAGGGTAGATAATAAAGCTTTTCAAGTTATCTCTATCCAAGTGATATTATACTTCTTTGCATAACAGATGGTTATACTGGAGTTCTACCATTTTAGAGATAAAGCTGAAATTCCAGAGAAGTGATGTGACTTGACTGTGGCTAGAAACCTCAGGGGCTAAAATAGGAATTCTAGTTTACTGACTTCAGACTTGGTGCAACACTAGGGTGAGAGTGCATTTTCTTTGGAGAATACCAAGTCACCACAGTTACAAATTATACTTATAAGTACCAATGTGGAAAATTTACATGTTTTAAACATCCAATAGAAAAGCCCTAACATTCCCTTCAGACCACTTGGATAGGTGTCACACAAAACCACTAGGTAAATACTTAGAGATAAAACAAGTCAGGTTTTAGTTGAGACCCTGGAGCAGAATTTGGTTCCCTTTGGCTCTTCACATTAGTCACTCTGGGAGAGTGATTCACATCCCATAAATCACGTTTCTACTGTGACTGGGAGGGTTGTCTGAAATTGTATTTACTCATCTTACTCTCTGTGCGGACTGAGGAATATCTGAGACTGTCATCCTGATAGGTACCTCTCTCTAGGCCTGGGTATGTAAAAACTGAATTTCTTGCGTTTGTAACATTAGAATCACACAGTTCATCTTTTAATGTATTTGATTTGGGAAGATCAGATTTTATGTTCCATTGAGCCTCAAAGGAGCAAAGAAAGAGTCTATTAATAATACAAATGAGGCTTCCCTTGTGGCTCAGATGGTTAAGGATCCACCCACAATGAGGGAAACCTAGGTTCGATCCCTGGGTTGGGAAGATCCCCTGGAGGGGGGCATGGCAACCCACTCCAGCATTCTTGCCGGGAGAATCCTCATGAACAGAGGAGCCAGGCAGGCTATGGTCAATGGGGTCACAAAGAGTCAGACATGGCTAAGCAACTAAACACAGCTCAGCAATAATATGAATATGTTAGTGTTACTTTTAAACACAAGTGTGACATAAACAAGAACCAATATTTACTAAAATTCAAAATAAATTTTTGGATTCCCACAATTATCTCAGATATATTTTCCTTAGTATAATTGGATTTATGGGCAGCTTTATTCCAAGTGTTATATACTTATACAAGATTCATATGAATTGCTCTTTTGGTATTTATACACCATTATTTTTTGTTACTATTTATGAGCTCTAAATAGCAGATACTTATTTTTTGAACCTAGAAGACAGGTCATAAATATAATCCATTGTTATAACTAGTTTGACTTCTGTTTTTTCTCTGGTTGAAGAAATAAAGAGTAGAATTCTTAGGCTGAAACAAAGTTTATCAGACTAGGAATTTATACAGGGGTGTGTGTGTGTGTAGAGTGTGTGTAGAGTGTGTGATGTAGTGTGTGTGTGTAGTGTGTGTGTGTGTAGAGTGTGTGTGTAGTGTGTGTGTGTACAGTGTGTGTAGAGTGTGTGTGTAGTGTGTGTGTAGGTGTGCGTGTGTAGAGTGTGTGTGTGTAGTGTGTGTGAAGAGTGTGTGTGTGTAGAGTGTGTGTGTAGTGTGTGTGTAGTATGTGTGTGTAGAGTGTTGTGTGTGTAGTGTGTGTGTAGTAGTGTGTGTAGTGTGTGTCTGTGTGTGTAGTGTGTGTAGAGTGTGTTGTGTGTGTAGTGTGTGTGTAGAGTGTGTGTGTGTGTAGTGTGTGTGTAGAGTGTGTGTGTGGTGTGGTGTGTGTGTAGAGTGGTGTGGTGTGGTGTAGTGTGTGGGTATGTGTGTGTGTGGTGGGGGGTGTGTGTAGGTGTGTGTAGAGTGTGTTTTGGGTGGGTGTTAGGGAGTTTTAGAGGATTTAGTGGTTTGTGTTTGTGGGGGTGGTGGTGTGTGGTTGTAGATTTTATTTTTTTATTAGTTTTTTTTGAGTGTGTTTGATTGTTAATTGTGTGGTGAGTGTGTGTGGTGTATTTGAGTGTGTGTGTGTTGTGTGTTGTGTGTGTGTAGTGTGTGTGTGTGTGTGTGTGTGTAGTGTGTGTTGTGTGTGTGTGTGTGTGTGTGGTGTGTGTAGAGTGTGTGTATGTGTGTGTGTGTGTGTGTGTGTGTGTGTGTGTGTGTGTGTGTAGTGTGTGTGTAGTTGTGTGTGTAGAGTGTTTGTGTGTGTGTTGTGTGTGTAGAGTGTGTGTGTCTGTGTGTGTAGTGTGTGTAGAGTGTGTGTAGAGTGTGTATGTGTGTGTGTATGTGTAGAGTGTGAGTGTGTGTAGAGTGTGTGTATGTGTGTATGTAGAGTGTGTGTGTGTAGAGTGTGTGTGTAGTGTGTATGTAGTGTGTGTGTAGAATGTGTGTAGTGTGTGTCTGTGTGTGTAGTGTGTGTGTAGAGTGTGTGTGTGAGTGTGTGTGTAGAGTGTGTGTGTGTGTGTGTGTGTAGAGTGTGTGTAGAGTGTGTGTGTGTGTAGAGTGTGTAGAGTGTGTGTGTGCGTGTATGTAGTGTGTGTGTGTAGAGTATGTGTGTGTAGAGTGTGTGTGTGTAGTGTGTGTGTAATGTGTGTGTGTAGAGTGTGTGTGTGCGTGTATGTAGAGTGTGTGTGTGTAGAGTATGTGTGTGTAGAGTGTGTGTGTAGTGTGTGTGTGTAATGTGTGTGTGTGTAGAGTGTGTGTCTAGAGTGTGTGTGTCTGTGTGTGTGTGTGTGTGTGTGTGTGTAGAGTGTGTATAGTGTGTGTGTATGTAGAGTCTGTGTGTATGTGTGTGTGTGTATGTAGAGAGTGTGTGTGTGTGTGTACATGCATTCATTCATTTTCCAGAACTTGTTTTTTTAAAGAATATCAGTGATGCCAAAATGCCTGGATCTCGCTCATGTAAGGATGTTATCTGTATATTTCTTATATATATATATATCTATATATTTCTTAAAATAAAACTCTTTAGACTTAACATTTACATAGCCAGAAGAATTCTTAGGCTTAGTAAGGCATTTGACAGTCTCCATTCAGCTTCTGCAGAGGTTCACACTGTACTGGGGGAAAGAAAGAGGAAGAGCCAGTGTCCAGTGGTTTCTCAAGCCCACAACAACAGCTGTGTGTGCCCAGGCGGATGGTCATCGCAAACACAGGCCTCTGAGGACAATGTAAAGAAGGGTTTCTGTGCTGGGGTTGTGAGAGCAGAGAGTGGAGAGGTGAACAGTGACAATGCGAGGACTGAAAAACAAGCCACTTAGCCTGTTCCAGTCACTCTTGTACAGCTGCGCCACTTCCAGACCAAATGCAGCTCCTTTCAGGCTTTCCCATGTGGTTTAATAAAAAGAAGTTTCTCAGCATTCTGCAGTGCAGTCATCTATTGGAAGAGATGCTTAGCTGGCAGTTTCACTCTCTCATTTCTTTAAAAGAGACATGTTCTTAGTGCTCCTTTCCTCTCAGTTACAAGAAATCACTTTATTCCCTACTCTGCCACCCTCGACTGGTGATGGCAGGTTATTGCCCTGCACATCCACTGCATGTGACCACAATGAGTCCCATCCTGGACACGGCTTGACTTCATTTCCTAAAATGTGCTTGAGACAGGCTGATCACTGGGGTGAATAACAACACAAAAATTCTGTAAAGCTGAATTAAATGGTTTACTCAGGAGAATCAAGATTGTAGGATGAAGTTTTGTAAAGGATTAGTATAAACAGATTGAGTTTGATTAATGAGATGTTCATTTATTTATTTTGAAATATTTCTGAATGCCCTCCTAGACCCAGGCACTGTATTATGCTTGGTAAATTAAAAAAAAAAAAAAAAAACAACTGACACTGCCCTTGGAATTCAAAATTTAATCTGGGAGGGAATCAGTAAACAAATGGACAAATAAAAATTAAAATTCTGTATCATAATACAATTATATTTGATATGTGCTGTGACAGAGAATAGTTTGGCTCCTATTCGGAAGTCCCTCAAGACTTAGTATTTAAACCAAGATTCAGTGATGGATATCCCTGGTGGTTCAGTGGTAAAGAATCCACCTGCCCATGCAGGAGGTCCAGCTTTGCTCTGTGAGTTGGAAAGATCCCCTGGAGAAGGAAATGGCAGCCCACTCCAGTATTCTCGCCTGGAAAATCCCATGGATAGAGGAACCTGGCGGGCTAAAGCCAATGGGGTCTCAAAGAGTCGGACACAACTCAGTGGGACTAAACAACAATGATAGATACGACCAGCCCACCCTGTGAAAATCTGGTGACGTCCTTTTGGAGAAATGAAATAACATGAGCAGAAATCTGAAGATGGATAAAACTGAGCATATTTAAGAAAGGGCAAAGGGAGCCAACATGCTGGGGAAAAGGCAGAACTTAAGTCGGGGGAAAACGTACTGAGTTGACCAGACAGTCCATTTGAATTTTGGCTTTTCCATAATATCTATGGAAAAACCCAAATGAACTTTTTGGCCAATCCAGTAGTTTGGGTTACTTCAGTTCAGTTCAGTTCAGACGTTCAGTTGTGTCCGACTCTTCGTGACCCCATGAATCGCAAAATGCCAGGCCTCCCTGTCCATCACCAACACCCGGAGTTCACACAGACTCACATCCATTGAGTCAGTGATGCCATCCAGCCATTTTATCCTCTGTCGTCCCCTTCTCCTCCTGCCCCCAATCCCTCCCAGCATCAGAGTCTTCTCCAATGAGTCAACTCTTCGCATGAGGTGGCCAAAGTACTGGAGTTTCAGCTTTAGCATCATTCCCTCCAAAGAAATCCCAGGGCTAATCTCCTTCAGAATGGACTGGTTGGATCTCCTTGCAGTCCAAGGGACTCTCAAGAGTCTTCTCCAACACTTCTCGGGTTACTTAGGACCTTGTAAATCATACTAAGGTGTTCAGAGTTTAGATTAAAATAGTTCAATATTTTAGTTCCATTTCTTCTGTTAATTAGTATAAATTCTTGAACAAACAAATTATTTAAAAATATATGAACTACTTTTTACTTCCTTTAACCCTGAAAACAAATGATCTGAGATCATCCAATGGAAAAGTATAGGTATTGGGATAGGCTGATGTGCTAAAAGAAATGATAATGACTTTAAAATGACATAGACTAAGGTTAGCTGGTATAAGCAGATTTAGAACCCAATTCATGTTTAATCTTTAACATGATTCTGTCAAGCATCAGTGGACTAAAAATGAATCCTGGATGTACAGATGTATCATGATAAAATGTGACAAAACATACCGTGTGACAAAGAGGATTCAGGAATGGATAATGTAATGGAGATGGAACGGTTTTCCAGTTTGGATGTCTGTACTTCCTAAAGAAGATGGAAATGAGTGGAAACTTAAAATATCAGAAATGCTGTAACCCACTTATGTGTCAATAATGTTAAAATTTAGAGCTGGACCAAAACTCTCTGCCATTATGTGGAGCATCTTTCTTACAACCATAGTTGGGAAAAGCAGGAAGGACAGGGTGGTCTTGTGCACAGAGCTGTCATCTAAAGCATTTTTTCTGTAATATTTTGTCTGCTCTACTAACTCAAAATGTATTTTTTCTCTTTTTGAGTAGCCTTTTCATGTCTTCCAGTCCCTTGGGCCCTACCGGCTTTTGATAGGATGCTGTCTAATAAATACTTCACACAGTAATTCACCATTTAAAAAATAAATGAGGTGAATGAAACTGGAGCCTATTATACAGAGTGAGGTAAGCCAGAAAGAAAAACACCAATACAGTATACTAACCCATATATATGGAATTTAGAAAGATGGTAACAATAACCCTGTATATGAGATAGCAAAAGAGACACTGATGTATAGAACAGTCTTTTTGACTCTGGGAGAGGGAGAGGGTGGGATGATTTGGGAGAATGGCATTGAAATATGTATAATATCATATATGAAACGAGTTGCCAGTCCAGGTTCGATGCACCATACTGGATGCTTGGGGCTGGTGCACCGGGATGACCCAGAGGGATGGTATGGGGAGGGAGGAGGGAGGAGGGTTCAGGATGGGGAACACATGTATACCTGTGGCAGATTCATTTTGATATATGGCAAAACCAATACAATATTGTAAAGTTAAATAAAATAAATTTTTAAAAAAAATTGCTAGAATACCTGCCATGCAGGACATATAGTAAGATACTGCCCTTTCTCTCCAAATGATGAAACTGGATCAGTAGAAAGAAATATTTATATTAGTAGCCAAATGCAGGGAAAGAGTTGTAGTTGGTGCTAGAGAAATTAAAAACATCTGAGGAGGGAATTAAAAGAGAAAGTGACAACATTTAGTTGGGAGGGAGGATGAATACAACTACGGAAGCGGTAGAAGCTGAAATGACACTTTGAAGAGTGGGCGTTACTGCACAGGTCCGGAAATGGGTCCTGGAGAAGGAGAGGCGAGCATGCACACTTCCTGAAACCCGTGTGATGCAGCCAACTGATGTTTTGGTGAAAGGCCTGTGTTTCCCAGCTTGGTTCATCCTATTGGCTTGGCCAAAAGGTTCATTTGAGTTATCCCATAACATCTTATGGAAACTTACTGGCCAATCCAAAACTTAGTACCAAATGACTGTTGGTTATTATCAGAAATAAACCCACCCAGGAAGATAAAAGTATGTATTCAGATAAGGCTCATTTGTGTTCGTTTTACTGTGGGAGCCAGGTTCCCTGCGATCAGATCAGATCAGTCGCTCAGTCGTGTCTGACTCTTTGCGACCCCATGAACCGCAGCACGCCAGGCCTCCCTGTCCATCACCAACTCCCGGAGGTCACTCAGACTCACATCCATCGAGTCAGTGATGCCATCCAGCCATCTCATCCTCTGTCGTCCCCTTCTCCTCCTGCCCCCAATCCCTCCCAGCATCAGAGTCTTCTCCAATGAGTCAACTCTTCGCATGAGGTGGCCAAAGTACTGGAGTTTCAGCTTCAGCATCATTTCTTCCAAAGAAATCCCAGGGCTGATCTCCTTCAGAATGGACTGGTTAGATCTCCTTGCAGTCCAAGGGACTCTCAAGAGTCTTCTCCAACACCACAGTTCAAAAGCATCAATTCTTCGGCGCTCAGCCTTCTTCACAGTCCAGCTCTCACATCCATACATGACCACAGGAAAGACCATAGCCTTGACTAGGCGAACCTTTGTTGGCAAAGTAATGTCTCTGCTTTTGAATATGCTATCTAGGTTGGACATAACTTTCCTTCCAAGGAGCAAGCGTCTTTTAATTTCATGGCTGCAGTCACCATCTGCAGTGATTTTGGAGCCCAGAAAAATCAAGTCTGACACTGTTTCCACTGTTTCTCCATCTATTTCCCATGTAGTGATGGGACCAGATGCCATGATCTTCGTTTTCTGAATGTTGAGCTTTAAGCCAACCTTTTCACTCTCCACTTTCACTTTCATCAAGAGGCTTTTTAGTTCCTCTTCACTTTCTGCCATAAGGGTGGTGTCATCTGCATATCTGAGGTTATTGATATTTCTCCCAGCAGTCTTGATTCCAACTTGTGTTTCTTCCAGTCCAGCATTTCTCATGATGTACTCTGCATATAAGTTAAATAAACATGGTGACAATATACAGCCTTGACGTCCTCCTTTTCCTATTTGGAACCAGTCTGTTGTTCCATGACCAGTTCTAACTGTTGCTTCCTGACCTGCATACAGATTTCTCAAGAGGCAGATCAGGTGGTATGGTATTCCCATCTCTTTCAGAATTTTCCACAGTTGATTGTGATCTACACAGTCAAAGGCTTTGGCATAGTCAATAAAGCAGAAATAGATGTTTTTCTGGAACTCTCTTGCTTTTTCGATGATCCAGCGGATGTTGGCAGTTTGATCTCTGGTTCCTCTGCCTTTTCTAAAACCAGCTTGAACATCAGGAAGTTCACGGTTCACATATTGCTAAAGCCTGGCTTGGAGAATTTTGAGCATTACTTTACTAGTGTGTGAGATGAGTGCAATTGTGCGGTAGTTTGAGCATTCTCTGGGATACCCTTGTGTAGTTCACTCCACGTTGCACCAAGGTTGGTCTCCGGGACAAACATGATGAGGAAAAGAGGATGGAAAGCAGCTTCTGAGATGAGGTTATGAGATACTGCTGCTTCTGGTCTGGTTGTTTTCTTGCTCCTACTTGGGTCGCTCACTCAAGGTGAAGTCAGCTGCCCTGTAATGAGTAGCCCTGTGGAGGGGCCTCCTAGTGAGGACCTGAGGCCTCCAGCCAGCAGGAGATGCTGACACCCCAGGGAAGCTTAGCAGGGCCTGGTTGCCATCTTGATGGTGACCCCAAGGGAGTTAATACATGTGGTGGCTCAGATGGTAAAGAATCCACCTGCAATGCAGGAGACCTGGGTTCAGTCCCTGGGTTGGGAAGATTCCCCTGGAGAAGGGAATGGGAACCCACACCAGTATTCTTGCCTGGAGAAATCCATGGACAGAGGAGCCTGGCTGGCTACAGTCCATGAGGTCCTGAAGAGTTGGACAGAACTGAGCGACTCACACTTTCACTTTGTTTCTTTCCATGGGAGACCCTGAGCCAGAGCCAACTAAAGTGCTTCTGGATTCTCAACTTCAGGAAATGTTAGTGAATGGTGTTAAGCTATTCAGTTCAGTTCAGTTCAGTTGCTCAGTCGCGTCCGACTCTTTGCGACCCCATAAATTGCAGCACGCCAGGCCTCCCTGTTCATCACCAACTCCCGGAGTTCACTCAGACTCACGTCCATCAAGTCAGTGATGCTATCCATCCATCTCATCCTCTGTCGTGCCCTTCTCCTCTTGCCCCCAATCCCTCCCAGCATCAGAGTCTTTTCCAGTGAGTCAACTCTTCGCATGAGGTGGCCAAAGTACTGGAGTTTCAGCTTCAGCATCATTCCTTCCAAAGAAATCCCAGGGCTGATATCCTTCAGAAAGGACTGGTTGGATCTCCTTGCAGTCCAAGGGACTCTCAAGAGTCTTCTCCAACACCACAGTTCAAAAGCATCAATTCTTTGGCGCTCAGCCTTCTTCACAGTCCAACTCTCACATCCATACATGACCACTGGAAAAACCATAGCCTTGACTAGATGGACACCTGCTGGCAAAGTAATGTCTCTGCTTTTCTATATGCTATCTAGGTTGGTCATAACTTTCCTTCCAAGGAGTAAGTGTCTTTTAATTTCATGGCTGCAGTCACCATCTGCAGTGATTTTGGAGCCCCAAAAATAAAGTCTGACACTTTTCCCACTGTTTCCTCATCTATTTCCCATGAAGTGATGGGACCAGATGCCATGATCTTCGTTTTCCGAATGTTGAGCTTTAAGCCAACCTTTTCACTCTCCACTTTCACTTTCATCAAGAGGCTTTTGAGTTCCTCTTCACTTTCTGCCATAAGGGTGGTGTCATCTGCATATCTGAGGTTATTGATATTTCTCCCGGCAATCTTGATTCCAGCTTGTGCTTCTTCCAGTCCAGCATTTCTCATGATGTACTCTGCATATAAGTTAAATAAACAGGGTGACAATATACAGCCTTGATGTACTCCTTTTCCTATTTGGAACCAGTCTGTTGTTTAGTGAATGGTTTTAATGGCTTCCCCCCTGAGTCAGTCCGTAAAGAATGTGCCTGCAATGCAAAAGACCTGGGTTCCATCCCTGGGTCAGGAAGATCCTCTCAAGAAGTAATTGGGCTTCCCTGGTGACTCAAATGGTAAAGAATCTTCCTGCAATGCAGAAGACCTGGGTTTGATCCTTGGATTGGGAAGATGTCCTGGAGAAGGGAATGGCTACACATTCCAGCATTCTTGCTGGAGAATTCATGGACAGAGGAACCTGGCAGGCTACAGTCCTTGGGGTTGCAAAGAGTCGAACACTACTGAGCCAGTTCCACTTTACACTTTAAACTGCTGAGTTTGAAGGTAATTTGGTTAAGCATGAATAAGCAGCTAATACAATTCCCATCACATAGAATAATATCTGATATATATGAAAGATTTTCAATAAAGGAGACTTAATATATTTAATATATAAATAAATGGAGTGTTACTTTTTATACTAGGGACTTTAAAACCTAAACAAATATATAAGCCTTTATGTAGAACTCAAATTAGGGTTTTTTATGTTTTAGCTGATTTTTCAAATTATTTTTTATTGGTATATGGCTGCATTACAATGTGTATTAGTTTCTACTGTTCAGCAAATTGAATCAGCTATGCATATTCATATATCTGCTCTTTTTTGGATTTATTTCCCATTTCGGTCACTACAGAGGCCTGAGTAGTGTTCTCTGTGCTATAAAGTATGTTCTCCTTTGTTGTCAATTTTATACATATTTTCAACAGTGTATACATGGCAATCCTGATCTCCCAGTTCTTGTCCCCTGTCAGCCTTGATATCCATGTTTGTTTTGCATGTCTGTGTCTGTATTTGCAGATAAGTTCATTTATACCATTTTCTTAGAGTCCGCATGTATATCATCTTTGCTTTTTCTGACTCACATCACTCTGTATGACAGTCTCTAGGTCCATCCACAGCTCTGCAGATGACCCAATTTCTTTTGATGGCTGAATAATAATCCATTATATATATGTACCACATCTTGTTTAGCCATTCCTCTGTTGAGAAATGGTTGCTTCCATGTCCATGTACTGACTCTTGTTAAGTGATGCTTCAGTGAACATTGGGGTGCCTGTGTCTTTTTGAATTATGGTTTTCTCTGGGTCTGTGTCCATTAGTGGGGTTGCTAGGTTATATGGTAGTTCTATTTTTAGTTTTTTAAGGTACCCTTCAAAGTGACTGTGTCAATTTACATTCCTACCAACAGTGTGGCAGGGTTCCCTTTTCTCCAAACCCTGTCTGCATTCTCCACAAACCCTACTTGTTGTTTGTAGATTTTTTGATGACAGCCATTCTGGCTGGTGTGAGGTGATGCCTTATTATAGTTTTGATCTGAATTTGTCTAATAGTGATGTTGAGCATCTTTTCATGTGTTTGGCCATCAGTATGTCTTCTTTTGAGAAATGTCTATTAATCTTCCATCCATTTTTTGATTGAATTTTTTTTTTTATATTGAACTGCATGAGCTGTTTATTTGGAGTTTTGTCTGTTGCTTCATTTGCAAATATTTTCTCCCATTTCCAAGGGTTGTCTTTTCATCTTGTTTATGGTTTCTTTTGCTGTGCAGAAGCTTTCAAGTTTAATTAGGTCCCATTTGTTTGTTTTTGTTTTTATTTTCATTAACTGGGTCAGGAAGATCCCCTGAAGTAGGAAATATTGGCAACCCACTCCAGTATTGTTGCTTGGAAAATTCCATGGACAGAGGAACTTGGCAGGCTACAGTCCATGGGGTTGCATAGAGTAAGACAAGACTGAACATGCCTGCACACACAAAAAGATCTTGCTGTGATTTATGTCAGAGTGTCTTTTCCTATATTTTTCTCAAGTTTTATAGTGTCTGATCTTACATTTAGGTCTTTAATCCATTTTGAGTTTATTTTTGTGTATGGTGTTAGAGAGTGTGTTTTAATTGTATTCTTTTACTTGTATTTGTCCGGTTTTCACAGCACCACTTATTGAAGAGACTGTCTTTTCTCCATTGTTTGTTCTTGCCTCCTTTGTCATAGATGAGGTGGCCATAGGTGCTTTGGTTTATCTATAGGTTTTCTATCCTGTTTCATTGATCTGTATTTCTGTTTTTATGCCAATACCATACTGTCTTGTTTACTGTGGTTTTGTAGTTTAGCCCCAAGTCAAGGAGCCTGATTCCTCCATCCAGCTCCATTTTTCTTTTCTTTAAAGGTAAGTGATTTTTTTATTTTTTGCAGGGGAAAATGGACAAAGAAAAGGATCAATAAGTGTGGGAGGGAAATGGGAAGGAAGAAGGGGAGTGATGGTGGGGAGGAGTATATATAATTTCTTAGCTAATGGCTTACTGTTTTTAATCACAAAGAACATTTTTAAAAAATCATGTTAAATTCATCTTATATTAGGAGGTTTGATCTGGAAATGAAAAGTTCAGGAAACTAAAAGTCCAGTTTGGGTGTCCTCATCTTAGGCACATCTGGTATGTTGTATTAGTAGGTCTATCTTTTCAACAATATATTATTTAGGACAGCATCACATTTGTCACTTCTTCCTCACCAGTTTTCTTTCTGAAGATTGCTTTGACTATTCTGGATCTTTTGTGTTTCCATACAAATAGTAGAATGTTTTGTTCTAATTATGGGACAAGTGCCATTGGTAATTTGATAGGGATTGCACTGACTCTGTAGATTGCCATGGGTAATGTAGTCATTTTTACAATATTGATTCTTCCCATCAAAGAATATGGTACATCTCTCTGCTTGATTTCTTTCATCAATAGCTTATAGTTTTCTGTGTACAAGTTTTTTCCCTCCTTAGGTACATTTATTCGTAGGTATTTTATTCTTTTTGTTGCTATGGTAAATGGGATATTTGTGTATCAGTTTTGTATCCTGCAGCTTTATTAAATCCATTGATTAGCTACAGTAATTTTCTGGTGGCATCTTTAGGATCTTCTATATATCAAAGGAGGTTTAAAGAATTTTAAAATATGAATTTGGCATCATTCAGTACACTAGTTACTTACTCAGAAGTAAGTCCCTGACATTTAAATATCAATGTTGGCTGCAGGTTAAGATTTGATTTTGGCAGTTGGCTCCATTTTACATAAAGGCTATGATTTTTGTTTGTTTTATTCTTCAGAAACAAATTAGGAAAAAAAGTTTACAAGAATGTTGATTTTTAAAGCAAAATTCCTACATAAACATGTAAAAATAATCAGGAAACTTAATTTTTAAAAAGCTTTCTCTAAAGTTTTCTTTATATACAAAAGCTGCATGTTATGAGGATATATAGGATTACAGTGGATAAGTATTGAAGAACCCTTTAATTTTTTAAAAGGTATTATTTTCTTAGATCAGTTCAAGGCTCACAGTGAAGCTGAGGAGAAAATACAGAAATGTCCCATATAACTCCCACCCTCCCTCTGCAGAGCATCCCCCATAGTCAACATCCCCCACTAGGATGGTTCATTTGTCATAATTGATGAGATATATTGGCATCATCATTGTTTAAAGTATATAATTTACTTAGGGTTAGGGTTCATTCTTGGTGTGTACATTCTATGCATTTGGTCAAATGTATGAAGACATGTGTCCCTCACTATGGTAACATGCAACTATGTAACTATGGTAACATTTTCACTGCCCTGAGAATCTGTGCTCTGCCTGTTCATTCTCCTCCAGTGCTCAACCCCTGCCCGTCACTGAGTTTTATACCGTCTCCACAGTTGTGCCTTTTCCAGAATGCCATATAGTGGGAATCACATAGTAACTAAGTCTTTTCATATCAGCTTCTTTCACTTAGAAATATACATTTAAGATTCCTCCATGTCAGATAGATATAAAGAATATCATGTTCATTGAACACATCAAATAAAGATGAATATATGTAGGATCTAAAAAATAATACAAATGAATCTATATACAAAACAGAAGCAGACTCACTGACATGGGAAACAAATTTAAGGTTTTACCAAAGGGTAGAGGGAGATGAGGAGGGACAAATAAGGGCTGTGGGAGTAGCAGATACAAACTACTATACATAAAGTAAACAATAAGGATCTACTATATAGCACAGCAATGCTACAGGACTCAGCAGTGGTCACAGGGCTGGAAAAGGTCAGCTTTCATTCCAATCCCAAAGAAAGGCAACGCCAAAGAATGCTCAAACTACTGCAAAATTGCACTCATCTCACACGCTAGTAAAGTAATGCTCAAAATTCTCCAAGCCAGGCTTCAGCAATATATGAACCATGAACTTGCAGATGTTCAAGCTGGTTTTAGGAAAGGCAGAGGAACCAGAGATCAAATTGCCAACATCTGCTGGATCACCGAAAAAGCAAGAGAGTTCCAGAAAAACATCTATTTCTGCTTTATTGACCATGCCAAAGCCTTTGACTGTGGGGATCATAATAAAGTGTGGAAAATTCTGAATATCAGATGGGAATACCAGACCACCTGACTTGCCTCTTGAGAAACCTGAATGCAGGTCAGGAAGCAACAGTTAGAAATGGACATGGAACAACAGACTGCTTCCAAATTGGAAAAGGAGAACGCAAGGCTGTATATTGTCACCCTGTTTATTTAACGTATGCACAGTATATCATGAGAAATGCTGGGCTGGAAGAAGCACAAGCTGGAATCAAGATTGCCGGGAGAAATATCAATAACGTCAGATATGCAGATGACACCACCCTTATGGCAGAAAGTGAAGAGGAACTAAAAAGCCTCTTGATGAAAGTGAAAGAGGAGAGTGAAAAAACTGGCTTAAAGTTCAACATTCAGAAAACAAAGATCATGGCATCTGGTCCCATCACTTCATGGGTAATAGATGGGGAAATAGTGGAAAAAGTGTTAGACTTTATTTTTGGGGGCTCCAAAATCACTACAGATGGTGACTGCAGCCGTGAAATTAAAAGACGCTTACTCCTTGGAAGGAAAATTATAACCAACCTAGATAGCATATTGAAAAGCAGAGACATTACTTTGCCAACAAAGGCCCATCTAGTCAAGGCTATGGTTTTTCCAGTGATCATGTATCAATGTGAGAGTTTGACTGTGAAGAAAGCTGAGTGCTGAAGAATTGATGCTTTTGAACTGTGGTGTTGGAGAAGACTCTTGAGAGTCCCTTGAACTGCAAGGAGATCCAATTCAGTCCATTCTAAAGGAGACCAGTCCTGGGTGTTCATTGGAAGGACTGATGCTAAAGCTGAAACTCCAATACTTTGGCCACCTCATGTGAAGAGTTGACTCACTAGAAAAGACCCTGATGCTGGGAGGGATTGGGGGCAGGAGGAGAAGGGGACAACAGAGGATGAGATGGCTGGATGGCATCACCGACTTGATGGACATGAGTTTGGGTGAACTCCAGGAGTTGGTGATGGACAGGGAGGCCTGGCATGCTGTGATTCATGGGGTCACAAAGAGTCAGACGTGACTGAGTGACTGAACTGGACTTGTATAGCTTGATAGCTCATTTCTTTTTAGTGCTGAATAGTAATTCATTGCTTATTTATCCACTATTAAAGGATGTCTTAGTTACTTCCAAGTTGATGCAATTATGGATGAAGTTGTTGTAAACATCCATCCATGTGAACAGTTTTGAGTGAACATATGTTTTTACTTGCTTCAGGAAAATATCAAGAAGTGTGATTGCTGGATCATGTTTTAAGAGTATATTTAGTTTTTTATTTAATTTTTATTTTACACTGGAATACAGTTGGTTTATAATACTGTATTAGTTTTAGGTGCACAGCAAGGTAATTTAGTTATGCATATGCATATATCCAGTCTTTCAGTTTCTTTTTCCCACATAAGTTATTGTTGAATACTGAGTAGAGTTCTCTGTGCTATACAGTAGGTCCTTGTTGGTTATTTACTTTATATATAGTAATGTATATATGTAAATCCCAAGCTCCTAATTTATCCCTCCTTTCCCCTTTGGTAACCTAGTTTGGTTTCTAAGTCTGTGAGTCTATTTCTGTTTTTATAAATAAGTGCCTTTGTATCAGGTTTTTTTTAGATTCCATATATAAGTGGTATCATATGATATATGTCTTTCTCTGTATGACTTACTTCACTCAGTGTGCCAGCCTCGAGGTTCGCCCATGTTGCTACAAATGGCATTCTTTCGTTCTTTTGTATGGCTGAGTAATATTCTATTGCATATATCTACCACATCCTCTTTATCCATCCCTCTGTAGATGGATATTTAGGTTGCTTCCATGTCTTGGCTACTGTAAATAGTGCTGCAATGAACACTGGAGTGCCTGTATCTTTTTGAAGTATGGTTTTCTCCAAGATAAATGCCCAGGAGTAGGATTAATGGATCATTTGGTAGTTCTATGCTTTTTGAAGGAAGCTCCATACTGTCCATAGTGGTTATACCAATTTATATTCCCACCAACAGTATAGGAGGGTTCCCTTTTCTCCACATCCTCTCCCTCATTTATTGTTAGTAAATTTTTTTGGTTATCTTTTCCTTTTTTTTTCTTTTTGTTAGTAGACTTTTTGATGATGACATTCTGACTGGTGTGAAGTGGTATCTCACTGTAGTTTTGATTTGCATTTCTCTAATATTTAGTCATGTTGAGCATCTTTTCACATGCTTCTCGGCCATCTGTATGTCTTCTCTGGAGAAACGCCTGGGTCTTCCCAGTTTTTGACTGTCTTTTTAGTGGTTTTTTTGATATTGAGCTGCTTGAGCTCTTTGTATAGTTTGGAGATTAATTCTTTGTCCATTGCTTTGTTTGCAAATATTTTCTTCCATTCTGAGGGTTGTCTTTTCATCTCTACGGTTTCCTTTGCTATGCAAAAGCTTTCAAGTTTAATTAGGTCCCCTTTACTTTTGTATTTATTTTCATTACTCTAGGAGGTGTGTTTAAAATGATCTTGCTGTCAAAGAATGTTTTTTTGATTTATGTCAAAGAATGTTTTCCCTGTGTTTTCCTCTTAAGAATTTTATAGTGTCTTTCGTCTTACATTTAGGGCTTTAATCCATTTTGAGTTTATTTTCATGTATGGTGTGTTGTAATCTCATAGGTGCATTGGTTTCTCTCTGGGTTTTTCACCCTGTTCCATTGATCTATATTTCTGCTTTTGTGCCAATAGTATACTGTCTTGTTTATGTAGCTTTGTAGTATAGCCTGAATTAGGTGAGCCTGATTCCCCATTTCCATTTTTCTTTCCCAAGATTGCTTTGGCTATTTGAGATCTTTTGTATTTCTATATGAATTGTAAAATTTTTTGTTCTAATCCTGTGAAAAATGCCATTGGTAAATTGATAAGGATTGCATTGAATCTGTAGATTGCTTTGAGTTGTATAAGTCATTTTTAGGATACTGATTCCTCCCATCCAAGAACATGGTATATCTTCATCTGTTTGTATCATCTTTCATTTCTTTCGTTAATGTTTTATAGTTTTCTGAGTTCACTTTTTTGCCTCCTTAGATAGGTTTATTTGTAGTTTTTTTTTTTTTTTTTTGCAGTGGTAAATGGTCTTTTTTCCTTAATTTCTCTTTGTGATCTTTTGTTTTTAGTGTATAGGAATGTAAGAGATTCTGTGTAGTGACTTTGTATCCTGCAAATTTACCAAATTCTGATTACTTTCTGGTGAAACTAATAAGATTCTAATAGCTTCCTGGTGATATCGTTAGGATTTTCCGTGTATAGTATCATGTCATCTGCAAACAGTGACAGTTTCACTTCTTTTCCAATTAGTATTCCTTTTATTTCTTTTTCTTCCCTGATTGCCATGGCTAGGACTTCCAAAAACTTTGTTGATTAATAGTGATGAGAGTAGATATCCTTATCTTGTTGCTTATATTAGAGAAAATGCTTTCCGTTTTTTTGCCATTGAGAGTGATGTTTGCTCTGGGTTTTTCGTATATGGGCTTTATTATACTCAAGTAGGTTCCTCTATGCCCACTTTCTGTAGAGTTCTTTTCTGAAATTGTAAATGGGTGTTGAATTTTGTCAAAAGCTTTTTTTGCATTATTGAGATGCTATGGTTTTTATTCTTTAATTAGCTAAAATGGTGCGTGACATGGACTTTGTAGATATTGAAGAATCCTGGTATCCCTGGGATAAATCCCTCTTGTTTATGGTGTATAATCCTTTTACTGTGTTGTTGGATTCTAGTTGCTAGTATTTTGCTGAGGATTTTTGTGTCTATGTTTAACAGTGATATTGGCCTATAATTTTTTTTTTTTAATATCTTTGTCTGGTTTTGGTATCAGGATGATGGTGGCCTCATAGAATGAGTGTGGGAGTGTTTCTCCCTATGCAATTTTTGGGAAGAGTTTGAGAAGGATGGGTGTTAGCTGTTCTCTAAATGTTTGATAGAATTCACATGTGAAGCCATCTGTTCCTGGACCTTTGTTTGTTGGAAGACTTTTAATTACAGTTTCAATTTGATTAATTGTGATTGGCTTGTTTATATTTTCTAACTCTTCCTGATTCAGTCTTGAAAAGTATCTTCCTGAGAATTTGTTTCTTTCAGGCTGCTGCTGCTGCTGCTGCTAAGTCGCTTCAGTTGTGTCCGACTCTGTGCGACCCCATAGACGGAAGCCCACCAGGCTCCCCTGTCCCTGGAATTCTCCAGGCAAGAATACTGGAGTGGGTTGCCATTTCCTTCTCCAACACATGAAAGTGAAAGTGAAGTCGCTCAGTCGTGTCCGACTCATAGCGACCCCATGGACTGGAGCCTACCAGGATCCTCCGTCCATGGGATTTTCCAGGCAAAAGTACTGGGGTGGGGTGCCATTGCCTTCCCCTCTTTCAGGCTGTCTATTGTCAAATATTTGCATGTAGTAGTCTCTTGTGATCCTTTGTATTTCTGCATTGTCAGCTGTAATTTCTCCCTTTTCATTTCTAATTTTACTGATTTCAGTCATCTCCCTTTTTTTCTTGATTATTCTGGCTAAAGGTTTATCAAATTTGTGTATCTTCTCAAAGAACCCACTTTTATTGATCTTTGCCGGTTGCTTCATTTCTGTTTCAATGATTTCTGCTCTGATTTTTATGATTTCTTTCCTTCAACTAACTTTGTTCCTTTATTTAGTAGCTTTAGGTGTGAGGTTAGATTTTTTAAAAATCTGTTTTCAATTATTTATTTGGCTGCACTGGATCTTAGTTGTGGCATACGGAATCTCTGGTCTTTAGTTGTGGCATGCCGGGTCTTTAGTTGTTGTGTGCAGGGTCTTTGTGTGTGTGTGTGTGTGTTTACAGTTTTTTCCTTTTCAGTTTTCTAATCTCATAGCATTGTGATTGACAAAGATGCTTGATACCGTTTGAATTTTCTTGAATTTTCCAAGGCTTGACTTGTGACCCAAGATGTGATCTATCCTGGAGAATATTCTGTGTGCACTTAAAGAAAGTGTACTGTGGTACTTTCAGGTGGCATGTCCTCTAAATACCAATTAAACCTAACTGGTCTATTGTGTCATTTAAAGCTTGTGTTTTCTTCTTTATTTTCTTTCCAGATGGTCTGTCTATTGGTAGAAGTGGGGCGTTAAATCCCCTGACTATTGTTGTGTTACTGTTGATTTCCCCTTTTATGGTTTGCGATTACCTTATGTATCAGGTGCATAAATATTTATAATTGTTACATCTTCTTCTGGGACTGATCCCTTGATCATTATATAGTGTCCATCCTTATCTCTTAATAACAGTGTTTTAAGTCTATTTCATCTGATAAGAGTATTTGCTATGCCTTTTTTTAAAATTGATATTTATTTATTTACTTATTTGGTTGTGCCAAGTCTCAGTTGTGGCATGCAGGATCTTTAGTTGCAACATGTGGAATCTAGTTCCCTGACCAGGGGTTGAACCCAAGCCCCATATATCGGAGTGTGGAGTCTTCGCCACCAGACCAGCAGGAAAGTCCTGGAAAATATTTTTGAAAACAGATAAACAGAAAGCAAATGAAATAGAAATTGTTTTTTAAGAGGAAGAATAAAGACAGAAATACTATGACATAGGAGAATTTTGAGGTGAAGATAATCAGTGAACAAAACATGTTTAGGTCCCTGACTTGTGCTCTGTCGATATTACAAAGCATGATGTATTGATGAAGGAAGCACATTGCTTCCCCACATACCCCGTAATGACAGAAGTGTGGATTGTGGGCAACGGTGCAAACTGTTGGACCTCATAGAAAGAACAGCCTTTGACAGTGACAAGGTCACATGTTGAGCTTTGATAGGTTAGTATAATGTGTTAGCCACTCTGTCATGTCTCAGTGCAACCCCATGGACTGTAGCCCACCAGGATCCTCTGTTCATGGGATTTTCCAGGCAAGGATACTGGAGTGGGTTGCCATTTCTTCTCCAGGGGATCTTCCCGACCCAGGGATTGAACCTGAACCTCCTGCATTCCAGGCAGATTCTTTACCATCTGAGCCACCAGAGAAGCCCAGGTTAGTATAATATATTTTTGACTAGGAGGAGAGTGAGAAAAAAATTCTTCTAGACAGGAAAACTGGATGACCAAGAGTGGGAAAATGAGAACATATATTGGGGCATATTTCAAAAATGTAAAACATTAAAATAAATGCAGCAGGGAAGGCAGAACAGAGGAGGAAGTCTCTGTGCCTGCACTCCTCTTGAAAGTCAACAGCATGACCCTAGTCTCCTGAAACTGCTTTCACAACAAGCAGCTTCATTTGCTTTAATTGTACAGACGACTAAATAGCTGAGGTTAAGTACACACTTCCTAACTGAGACCAAATCTATAAAGTTCTTCTCATCCTTCCAGGACATTTTATTTTAGTGAGCTATATGGTTCATCTGGCTGCTAAATATCCAGGTAGGGTTTATATTTGCACTTATCAAAGTGCTCACCACAGACCACTGAGCACAGCACAATCTTAGTCATGTTGAGAGTCCTGGGGCCGAGGTTGTGGGAGGGGATTTAGGTGGAAATGGCTGAATCGGTGGCTCATCCTTAGTGGGAGCAGGATGGGCATTTGGAGCACGATTGGGAAGTGCAACAGAGTCCAGGTTGTATGTATTTTATCGCTTTGCCTTGAGCAGCCACTGGAAGTGCTCTTGAGCAGTGCTGTGGTCATGAGTGGAACCACTCTGAAAAATTCAGCTGAATAGCTCAATAGGAAGGAGATTGAAGGAGGAAAAATGTAATGGAATCTAATCTAATTGTTCAGGAGGAATCAGAGGCCTAACCCAGGCAGCAGGAATAGCAAGAAAGAGATGTCAAAGAAACATGAAGATGTTGTTTCAGGGGATCTGAAGAGCTCCTGTGCCATAGTCCTTTATGTCTCAGTGCAGAAAGAACTCAGTGAGAGGCAAAGTGGTAGATGAGAAGTGATTTATTAGAATAGGACACTTGCGAGGCTTACAAGCAAGCTGGTAAGAAACGCTATGCCCTGAGATCTTACTGGAGCTACACTTTTATAATCAAAGGAAAAGTGGAGAGGGGAAGGAGAACATCTTTGTCTTTCTTGAGTAGATGTCAAGCTTCCATCATGAGCTCCTCCTCCAGCTTGAGCAGGGGAGTTCTCTTGTCCGGACATGGTCCCGTGAAGTCCACAGATGATTGTTTTTTTATGTGTGCAGTGAGCATGTCCTAGGGAGGACGAACTTACCGAGCTCACTGGGCAGGATGCGGGTCTCATGCCGCCATTGTCTGGGGACATGTCTTGTGTTTCTGTGGCATGGTTTTGTTGCTAAGCAAGCTTGCTTGGTTTTGTGATTAAGCCAACCTGCTCTCGAGTAATCATTAACTTAGAGGGGTTTCCCACATTTTTTTCTACTTAAAGTTTCCTAGTGGGATTAACTATTTAATCACCTGCTTTGTCCCTTTAGTCTGTCTCTGTCATTGATACTAAGATCTAAAGAACAAGGGGCAGAAGTTGAAGTCTAATTCCTTAAGATGCTCTGAAGTGTGAAAACCCAGTCATTCTGTTCCTTTGATAGGTTAATTTATTTGGCTATGTCCGGTCTTAGTTGTGGCATGGGGGATCTTTCGTTGTACACAGACTGTCTAGTTGTGGCACAGGCTCACTAGCTGTACTGAGTTGCTCCTAAGCGTGTGGGATCTTAGTTCCCTGGCCAGGGGTCATACCCACACCCCCTGCACTGCAAAGCAGATTCTTAACCACTGGACCACAAGGAGATCTCGGTGGTTGTGTTCCTTTGCTTGTTGACTTCCCAAAGTAATGTGCTATTACTCTCTCTGGATGGAAGGCATGTTGAGTTGGTTATTGGTGTCCTGCTGTTGGTCTGATGGAGCTTTCCCAGCACCTGATCCCTGCCCATCTTAGGGAGAGGGTGGCACACATAGAGAGAGATGCTGAAGTTCTGCTCAGACCACCTGGGCTCAGATCCTTGCCTTCCCATCTGTACCTGCGAATTCATTGCTGACCCTCCCTGCTCCCCGCTGATTCAGATGTTAGCAGGACTGTGAGTGCAGTGTGGCCTCTGTGGGGATTAAGGGCTCAATGATGCATTGAGCACAGTATCTGACCCACAGGAAGTATTAATGCTCACTCACTAGTGTGCAAACTTCTCAAGGCACATGATTCCTAAACGGATCATCACATTTTATAAACAAACCAAGGGGTGTGTGTCCTGCTTGATAGGGTCTGCCCATGTGTATCACATTCTTAAATATTGGGCTCACAGTTATTTTTACAAAGGAACCTATTTAAACTTATTTTCTTAAGAACAAAATTGGTATGCATTGCCCCTTTTCAGTGAACAAAATAGAAGATTCACTTTTGAACTGTCTTTTGAATAAAAGGAAAATCCCCACACAAAGGAACTATGAATTTAAGTGATAAAATACACTCTGAAATTTACAATAGATGGCAGGCATGATCTTGCTCTTTCTGAATGTGGGAAATTTGTATTTAATTGCTGTGTTCTCAATTTTAAAGAGCAAAGAGTTCATAAGTAATGTGCTTGAGTGGCAGTTTGCAAAGGCTCTAAATCCTCCCAACATAGTTCTTATTGCCAAAGATGTAATTCTTCTGATTGTTGATTATTCCCATGAATTTTAAAATGTTTTAAAATACCCTACAGGCACTAAACAGATGAAAATGATCTCTGAAATTCCCTTTTTCAGAGAGAAGACTCCTATCTTTGACTTCTATGACATGTGCATGCTTTATCTACATATATTTCTTTAAAATGCAGTGTTTTATAAAGAAATGTAAATTGTGAGATTGCTACATATTAACTGTAAGTAATCAGTACATTTTCAAAATTTTGGGGTTACACACTGTGTGTGTATATGTTATTATGTATGCATGTGTATACACACTTAAGAGAGAGTATTTTCCTATCTGGCAGCTATTTGTTCATTGGAAATATCAAGCATTATGTGACAACATGATCTACTTAGCATCTGAAATTCTTCTGGATTACAAATTTCACCAACCATAAAAAATACTTACATGTATGTTTAGTACTCTGTTGTCATTCAGGTAAATATTCAATAAACATACATTATTTTGAGTCCCTTCCTATAACTGAAATCCAGCCTCTGTACCAAATTAAATCTTGGAGACAGTTTTCGGTGAAGTAGAAAAGAAGAGCATTGCTTCTTTGCCTGACACAAGGGGCCATATTAGGGTCAGTCAGTTCAGTTGCTCAGTTGTGTCTGATCCCATAGACTGCAGCTTGCCGGGCTGCCTGTCCATCACCAGTTCCTGCAGCTTACTCAGACTCATGTCCATCAATTTGGTGATGCCATCCAACCATCTCATCCCCTGTCATCCCCTTCTCCTCCCTCCTTCAGTCTTTCCCAGCATCAGGGTCTTTTCCAATGAGTCAGATCTTTGCGTCAGGTGGCCAAAGTATTGGAGTTTCACCTTCAGCATCAGTCCTTCCAATGATATTCACGACTAATTTCCTTTAGGAAACAGGACTAATTTTCTTTGACTGGTTGGACCTCCTTCCAATCCAAGGGACTCTCAAAAGTCTTCTCCAACACCACAGTTCAAAAGCATCAATTCTTCAGTGGTCAGCTTTCTTTATAGTCCAACTCTCACATCCATACATGCCTACTGGAAAAGCCATAGCCTTGACTACATGGACCTTTGTTGGTAAAGTAATGTCTCTGGTTTTTAACATGCTGTCTAGGTTGGTAATAGCTTTTCTTCCAAGGAGCAAGCATCTTTTAATTTCATGGCTGCAATCACCATCTGCAGTGATTTTGGAGCCCAAGAAAACAAAATCTGTCACTATTTCCACTGTTTCCCCATCTATTTGCCATGAAGTGATGGGACCAGATGCCATGATCTTAGTTTTCTAAATGTTGATCTTTAAGCCAACTTTTTCACTCTCCTCTTTCACTTTCATCAAGAGGCTCTTTAGTTCTTCTTCAGTTTCTGCGTAAGGGTGGTGTCATCTGCATATCTGAGGTTATTGATATTTCTCGCGGCAATCTTGATTCCAGCTTGTGCTTCATTCAGCCCAGCATTTCTCATGATGTACCCTGAATATAAACTAAATAAGCAGGGTGACAATATACAGCCTTGACATACTCCTTTCCCGATTTGGAACCAGTCTGTTGCTCCATGTCTGGTTCTAAATGTTTCTTCTTGACCTGCAAACAGATTTCTCAGGAGTCAGGTCAGATGGTCTGGTATTCCCGTCTCTTTAAGAATTTTCCACAGTTTGTTGTGATCCACACAGTCAAAGGCTTTGGCATAGTCAATAAAGCAGAAGTAGATGTTTTTGTGGAACTCTTTTGCTTTTTTGATGATCCAGTGGATGTTGGCAATCTGATCTCTGGTTCCTCTGCCTTTTCTAAATCCAGCTTGAGCATCTGGAAGTTCATGGTTCACATACTGTTGAAGCCTGGCTTGGAGGATTTTGAACATTACTTTGCTAGCATGTGAGATGAGTGCAATTGGGCAGTAGCTTGAACACTCTTTGGCATTGCCTTTCTTTGGGATTGGAATGACTGACCTTTTCCAGTCCTGTGGCCACTGCTGAGTTTTCCAAATTTGCTGGCATATTGAGTGAAGCACTTTCACAGCATCATCTTTTAGGATTTGAAATAGTTCAACTGGAATTTCATCACCTCCACTAGCTTTGTCCATAGGAAGGCCCACTTGATTTCAAATTCCAGGATGTCTGGCTCTAGGTGAGTGATCACTTGATCGTGGTTATCTGGGTCATGAAGATCTTTTTTCTATAGTTCTGTGTATTCTTGCCACCTCTTCTTAATATCTTCTGCTTCTGTTAGGTCCATACCATTTCTGTCCATTATTGTGCCCATCTATGCATGAAATGTTCCCTTAGTATCTCTAATTTTCTTGAAGTGATCTCTAGTCTTTCCCATTCTATTGTTTTCCTGTATTTCTTTGCGTTGATCACTGAGGAAGGCTTTCTTATCTCTCCTTGCTATTCTTTGGAACTTTGCATTCAAATGGGTATATCTTTCCTTTTCTCCTTTGCCTTTTGCTTCTCTTCTTTTCGCAGCTATTTGTAAGGCGTCCTCAGACAGCCATCTTGCCTTTTTGCATTTCTTTTTCTTGGGGATGGTCTTGATCACTGCCTCCTGTACAATATCATGAACCTCCATCCATAGTTCTTTAGGCACTCTGTGTATCAGATCTAAACCCTTGAATCTATTTGTCACTTCCACTGTAAGGGATTTGGTTTAGGTCACACCTGAATGGTCTAGTGGTTTTCCCTACTTTCTTATTGGGGTAATGTCCTCAAAACTGTGTGTCCTGCCTTAGAGAGGCTAGTAAGGAGTTTGATAGTAATGGTTGAAGGAGAAGCGTGTGATCAGCTCAAGGACATTGTTCTGAGTGGTTGGTGGAGAGGCAGTGGGAGTCAGCATCATCAACGTTCTGGTTCCAACTGGTCTGTTGTGGGCAGCATATGGTTAACTTCTCCCACCTGGTGCGGGTTTTAATATCTGCAAAACAGCTCAAAGATACTGTGATGTCCTATGAGGGGGAGCCGGTACCCCGCCCCAAGGCTACACTCTTGTTTCTTGACTCTCCTCCTTTGTTTCTGTATTCTCTTTCTTCCTTGATTAGCAACTGTATGAATCTGACCTTTGGAACTCAGGGAAGGTTGAGGAGGCTGAATCCTTTATCTGCAAATTAGAACCGGGGGACATAGAAAGGATTTGTACCAGGGAGGGCCCCACAGGGCCTTGCTCCATTTCAGTTCCCTTTATTTAACTTCTAGTAAACCTTGGTAGAATGAAAGTAATATATTTAATTCTGATAATTCTAAAGACATGCATGTTTTAATTAAATCAACAAACTTAAACTAGCTTTTATTTATTTTATATACAAACTTAGCTTTTATTTACTCAATATCATCCTGGATCATGTGAACTTCTGAAATATTTGGGTTAGTTTTATATTTCTGAGCATATACTTGACTCACACACTTTTTTATCTTTCAGACAATTAAATTGAGCTACAAATTTGAGTTACTACAAATTAATTTTAGTAACATCATCTAAAGGTACAAAAAAAAAATCACACATTTTATAACATACATACAGATACCAACAGATGAAAACAGATATTTTATAGATTTTGTCTTAAAATTTTAGCCATGAGACAGGCACAGTAATGCAAAATCCACTTATTTTTTAAAAAGTTGATTCTAAATTGGTTCTGGCAAAGAAAATGAGTTAAGGTTATCTGCTCAGATGGTTAAATCTTTTTACTAGTATATGTGGAACAGAAACTTTATTTTTCACATTCTTAATTTCCAAATAGCCTCCTCCCACTTTTTCCTCTTTCTACTTAGAATTACCTTCCTGAAGTTTGCATTTCAAAGAGATGGCCTAGATTAGAGTGCTTGGAGAAAATTGGTAGAACATTTCCAACTCTAAGGGGCGTGGAGTAGTAATACAATTCTTCAAAGAAGGACTTTTCCTCCCGAAGGCCAGAATTTTTACAATATCTACAAGACTTTGGGGAGGACTGAGGAGCCTGGGGTGCTGCAGTCCTGTGGGTTCACAAAGAGTTGGGCGTGACTTAGGGACTGAACAACAACAAGCCTTTTGAGATGAATAGAAGAGTTTGGCAGATTGTGGCACTAGTGTTAAAGAACCCACCTGCCAAGGCAGGAGACATAAGAGATGCTGGTTTGATCCCTGAGTTGGGAAGATCCCCCAGAGAAGAGCGTGGCAACCCGCTACAGTATTCTTGGTTGGAGAATCCCATGGACAGAGGAGTCTAGAGGGCTACAGTCCACGGGGTCACTAAGAGTCCGTCATGGCTGAAGCGACTTAGCACGGATGCACACACAACTGGATAGATGGGCACTGAATTGCTTTCAGGGCTGCATTTCTTTAACTTTAAAGACTCAGTCTTTAAGACAAGGACAGTTGTTTTTAATTCCTCAAAGAACATGGAGGACTTCAAAAGCTCCCTCTCCTTCCCATTCTAACTACTTTGGGTTGCTTCTTTATATCAAGCAGAAGATCTACAACTAAAATGGAAATCAAAAGATTGCCATGTTCTAGATTCAAAGTTTTGTCTTTGAAATGCTTTCCTTCCCCGTTTCATACAGTTAGCTTAGGAGAGAAGACTTAAAAAAATTTCCTATCGGGCTCTCTTGCCGATTTTCCCAGAATCTTGTCTGCAGGCTCCAGAGTGAGTAGAGTTTAAAGTAGAAGATAGCTCTGGTATCTTCTAGAATTTGGCAAGGTTTTCCATTAATTTTAATTTTAGTTTCCCCTCTGCCAGCAGTTTACCGGAGGATCCCTTGGTGTTCCATCATCTCTGAGCAGCCCATATGGAGCTCTCCCATAAGGGTAGATAGGGGCTTGTCTGTAAGGCCACTAGCTTGGTGGACCTTTTTTTTAATGGTCTTGTAGTTTCTTCAAAGTGTAAAAGCAATTCAGGGAGAGGATTCGTGGTCTCTGAATATTCACATAAAGGAGACTAGAGGAATATAATAGGAGTCCTGTAAATCTGAGTCTTTTAAGTACCTCTTCTGTCTTCAGTTTTTTATTAGCATTTTCAGTCAATCTTTCAATGAAGCTACTTTGGAATACTGAAGGCTTTTGAAGGCTTTTGCCTGCCAATTAAAATAGGTATCTTATGCTATTTGTTTGATTTGGGAGCCCTTACCTTTCAAGTGCACTTTTAAAATTGTCAACTTAAAAATATTTACAACCTAAAAGAAAGTTACAACCAACCTAGACAGCATATTGAAAAGCAGAGATATTACTTTGTCAATAAAGGTCCGTCTAGTCAGGGCCGTGGTTTTTCCAGTAGTCATGTATGGATGTGAGAGTTGGACTATAAAGAAAGCTGAGCGCTGAAGAATTGATGCTTTTGAACTGTGGTGTTGGAGGAGACTCTTGAGAGTCCCTTGGACTGCAAGGAGATCCAACCAGTCCATCCTAAAGAAATCAGTCCTGAATATTCACTGGAAAGACTGATGTTGAAGCTGAAACTCCAGTACTTTGGCCACCTGATGCAAAGAGCTGACTCATTTGAAAAGACCCTGACACTGGGAAAGATGGAAGGCAGGAGGAAAAGGGGGATGACAGAGGGTGAGATGGTTGGATGGCATCACCAACTCAACATGAATTTGGGTGGACTCCAGGAGTTGGTGATGGATAGGGAGGCCTAGCATGCTGTAGTCCAAGGGATCACAAAAAGTCACATGTGACTGAACTGAACTGAAAGGTTGAGAGTTATGTTTTATATGGTGGGAATTTTTAGGACTTAAGCCCGAGAGTAGCAGGAGTAACCCTGAGAGAATTGCTCTGAGGAGGTGAAGTGGAGGGGAGACAGGTTATATAGAAGTTTTACAACGAAGGGCAGGTAGTCTGAACATCAAAAGATTATTGCTAATTAATGGAAATCAGATATCTCAAGTTATGGAATTTAGCACTTTCCTGTATATGGAAAGATGCAAGAGTCTGGGCTCACTGAAGTCATCCCTTTGATAGGCACCTCACAAGCATCCTGTGTTTTCACATCCTGAGTTCCCCCAGGGCTCACTGTAGGGAGAGGCTGCAGTCTGGTGGCTGCTAGACAGCAGGAACTCTTTCCTCCCTGAGTTCCCTCAGGGCTTGCCACAGGGAGTGGCTGCAGACAGCAGGAACTCTTTCCTCCGTGAGTTCCCTCAGGGCTCGCCACAGGGAGTGGCTGCAGACAGCAGGAACTCTTTCCTCCCTGAGTTCCCCCAGGGCTCGCCACAGGGAGTGGCTGCAGACAGCAGGAACTCTTTCCTCTCTGAGTTCCCCCAGGGCTCACCAGCTCCCCATCTGTGGTGGCTGCAGTTGCTGAGGACTCTGATGTCCTTTGTTTACTGATGACTCACTGTAGTTCTAGGTTGTTTCAGTAAGATTTTGTCATTGTTATAGATATCTAAGCTTCTAGGGCCACAGTTCTTAGATATAAAAGAAGCAATTGTGCCAGATTAGGCCCTGCTCAGTTCTTTGAAACTTGAGGATTCTGTTTCTGTAGCTAAGTCTTAAGTCTCTCCTAAGACAAACTGTTACCTGAGAGGGATGTCTCACTGAGCTGGGGATTATGTTGGTGTTTTACACTGTAGCTCATGGCATGGATGTTTTCATGAGGCAGTAACCAAGTGTCAACCCAACCTATCCCATGACTGACTTACTCTAGCATGGGAGTCTTAGAGTCTGGTGGCAGGTGCTACAACAGCTTTTACCTGTTCAATCCATGCCCACCAATTTTGTGGCTTTGGCTTCTGAGATTTCTACTAACAATCAATGTGTTATTCCTGCACCTCTTGTGCCCATGAACAGAAATTAAGAGTAACCAAGGAAATGGAACTGTGGACCCCAGCAGTAGCTGAGCAGATGGCACTGTGGACTGGTCAAGAGAAGCCCCTATGTGCTCACTACCAATAGTTCCCAAAGTGGGACTATGGCTGAACCAGCAGAACCCAACAAATGGGAGCTCTGGACCAGCCAAAGGCGGGAGACTCAGGTTCTGGGCGGAACGGTCTGCTAGCTCAAGGTGCCCCGCTGAGCCCTGGACTAGGATGGTGCCCTAACCCAGGGCTAAGGACAGGTGCTGGATTAGAGCCATCTGTCAGTCTAGACTGACCAGTTAACCCTGGACTGGAAAGCCAGGCCAGCCAGGAGCTCAATACACAGACAGTTGAGCTCAGCTCTAAGAGGAATTTACCCTCAGCCCTTGGAGATAGCAAAAAATACAGAAAGCTCAGAAGGTCCACTGGTACCAATGCCTGCATTTCTTGTTGTCCTCAAAGCCATCAGAAGTATCCAGATCCCATCACTGCCACTAAACTGTTAAAAAAAAATCAGCCGAGTACATTTGAAGATTAGCTTCACTCAGTGATTCTTGAGTCATGTAGCATCTGATCTAGCAGACAGAAAGGAACTTAAAGGAGCTATACAAAATGAAAGACTTTCATAGGCAGAAGAGAGTGGGAACAAGAAAGTTCCACAAGACAAAAACCCTGGTTATCGGAGGGTCACTTTCCTTTAGTTACCTAACTACTGCCTATCTGTCAGGGTGACCCCTAACAGACTGCTTTAAGAGTCCAATTCTGGGAGAGGCAAAATTATAATTAAGTCTCAGTTTGGTGCTGTAGGGCTTAACATAAGCAACTGTGTTTGAGCTTGTCTTGTTGTCACAATCTTGTGAGTAAAGATCACAATCCAGTTGACTTAATTCTTCCAAGTTCAGCAGTTCAGCTTGCACTTGTTGAGTCTCTGCCACATCCCTGGCACATTGTGAGTCATTGGGAAAACAACAGAACATGTGTTAGTCACAAGTTCTGCTCTCAAGGAACTTAGACTCACTGGAGGGAGCAAAGACTTATAGCAAACCCCTGGGGGGTAGAAAGGATCATTTTTCCTCTTCCCTTCTAGGTTCTTGGCTGAGACACCCCCTGTAATACAACATCAACAGGAGGGAAAGAAGAAGTTTAATAACACGTATGCCTCCTATATACATGGGAGATAAACTGAGTAACTCCTGTAAATGGCCCATCACCACCATAGCATCTCCAACTAAAGACAAAAAAAGGAGACAAAGGTTTTGTCTCTTACAAAAGGATAAGATCTACTCAGTTTTCAGAGCATCTCCTATTGATGATGAAGCTAAGTCTCTGGGTGCTGAATCAAATCTTAGAGTTTTGGGTGAAAGTAGAAAAGAGTAGCTTTATCGCTTTGCCAAGCAAAGGGCAACACAGCAGGCTTGTGCCCTCAAAAACTATGTGTCCCAACCTGGCGGGGGCGATTTGGTGAGGAGTTTTATAGTAATGATTCAAGGGTGGGGTTGCTGATAAATACCAGGGTATGTGCAGGGCCTGTACTCCTTTAATCTGGCCTCAAGTGGTTTCCTGATGAGCTTCTGTGGTTCTTGAGGTTATCAGACTGTGACTTTCTCTGGAATGAGGAACAGACAGAAAGCGGATAAACAGTAACTCATCCTCAAATGGCAGGCTTGGCAGCACCATTTGTCCCATGTTCAGTTCAGTTCAGTCACTCAGTCGTGTCTGACTCTTTGCGACCCCATGAATCGCAGCATGCCAGGCCTCCCTGTCCATCATCAACTCCCAGAGTTCACTCAGACTCATGTCCATCGAGTCAGTGATGCCATCAAGCCATCTCATCCTCTGGCGTCCCTTCTCCTCCTGCCCCCAATCCCTCCCAGCATCACAGTCTTTTCCAATGAGTGAACTCTTCACATGAGGTGGCCAAAGTACTGGAGTTTCAGCTTTAGCATCATTCCCTCCAAAGAAATCCCAGGGCTGATCTTCAGAATGGACTGGTTGGATCTCCTTGCAGGCCAAAGGACTCTCAAGAGTCTTCTCTAACACCACAGTTCAAAAGCATCAATTCTTTAGTGCTCAGCCTTCTTCACAGTCCAACTCTCACATCCATACATGACCACAGGAAAAACCATAGCCTTGACTAGATGGGCCTTTGTTGTCAAAGTAATGTCTCTGCTTTTGAATATGCTATCTAGGTTGGTCATAACTTTCCTTCCAAGGAGCAAGTTTCTTTTAATTTCACGGCTGCAGTCACCATCTGTAGTGATTTTGGAGCCCAGAAAAAGAAAGTCTGACACTGTTTTCCACTGTTTCCCCATCTATTTCCCATGAAGTGATGGGACCGGGTGCCATGATCTTCGTTTTCTGAATGTTGAACTTTAAGCCAATTTTTTTACTCTCCACTTTCACTTTCATCAAGAGGCTTTTTAGTTCCTCTTCACTTTCTGCCATAAGGGTGGTGTCATCTGCATATCTGAGGTTATTGATATTTCTCCTGGCAATCTTGATTCCAGCTTGTGTTTCTTCCAGTCCAGCATTTCTCATGATGTACTCTGCATATAAGTTACATAAGCAGGGTGACAATATACAGCCTTGATGTACTCCTTTCCTATTTGGAACCAGTCTATTGTTCCATGTCCATTTCTAACTGTTGCTTCCTGACCTGCATACAGATTTCTCAAGAGGCAGGTCACATGTAGGTCGACCTAAATTTATTTGGTGGTTGGAGTGACCCTCTGTGTTAGCTAACTGGATTTATCCAAAGGGAAATCAAGTGACTATAGGTTGTTTTGGTACAAGGCACCTGCTGAAGTCGGGCTTTAACCTTCTCACAAAAAACGGGAGCTAGAGGTGCTCTCTTCCTTAATGGTGACATTTCAAAGAGATGGTTCCCAGGTTCTTGAGAAAGACATTCCTGGGTCATAAAGGTGGCAAGAGTCTAATTTAGTTTTTAGTCAGATATATATGCATTGCAAAGAAACAGAGTTAGAATGGACAAGTTTTCTAAAGTAGATGCTGAAAGAAGAGGCAAGTGAAGTCTCTCTTATTGTCAACAGGAAGAACTGAGCCTCTTATTTATTTTTTTATAATGACTTTCATGTTTATTGTCTAGAAGGATTAATAAATAAAAGCAAATATTAAAAATAGGCTTCTGGAGGCTGATGCAGCCCAGAGAAAGTGGCTTGTTCCAACACCACGGGAAGGCCGTGTTCTCTTCAAGAAGCCCTTGTGTGTTATTGTTTGAAGCGTTTGTCATGAAAATTTACAGTCCAAACTGACCTATGACGATAACTGGAATTCTGCAAAGATGTTTGCTTTGAAATGGTTGGAGCTATGCGTTTACTCATATGCTGACGGTATCAACTTAAATTTCTTAAAATTGTCATCCTTCCTGAGTCATATGTCTTCTCCAAGGCAGGAAAGGCCTAGAGGGAATTAACTGCATCTGTCTCCGCCTTAGAGCTTCATACATTATTGACAGTGCCTCCTGACAGGGAACATCTGGATGAAAGTGGACAATTAGGCATCAAGCTGGATTTGCAGTTACTTCCCTGTAGGTCTGGCTTTCCTTTAATGGAGCCTTCCATGTGCAGACACATGATTGGCTGTTGGCTTGAGCGACACATCCAGCTTCAGGTCCCAGGCGTGGAGCTGCCAGGTCTCTTTCTGTCTGCTGTGTGGGCCACCATGGGCTTAGCTATCTGCTGCTGCTAAGTCGCTTCAGTCGTGCCCGACTCTGTGTGACCCCACAGACGGAAGCCCGCCAGGCTCCCCTGTCACTGGGATTCTCCAGGCAAGAACACTGGAGTGGGTTGCCATTTCCTTCTCCAATGCATGAAAGTGAAAAGTGAAAGTGAAGTCGCTCAGTCGTGTCCGACTCTTAGCGACCCCATGGACTGGAGCCTACCAGGCTCCTCCGTCCATGGGATTTTCCAGGCAAAAGTACTGGGGTGGGGTGCCATTAGCTATCTGGGTGAGGAGCAAATACCCGTCTCTTCTGTTAGAGCCTCTGGTTTTTTGCATATTTTCCCTTACAACCTTTCATCAATCACTTCATTTTTGTCCACTTTTTCCTCCAGTATAGGAAAGAGGGAGGGGTACATATCAGCATCTATAAACCACTTGCCCACCAAGTTTGAGAACTAGTGTATTACCACAGGAAGAACTTCTGAATCCTTGTTCTTCGTGTATATTTTGTGGTAGAATTAATCATGATAATAATGATAGTGATATTAATAATGATGGCAGCCTTTGAAGGCAGAACATTTCAAGTCCCAACCTGGAATCCTCAAAACTAAAAATGTGACCCAGGAAAAAGTATTTTCCTAATTTCTGATTGCCTCACCTATAAATTGAGATAGTGGTTTGAATAAAGTTCTTGTAAAGATGAGGTAGTGTCAATTGATCTCCCTTCCTTATGAAGGCGATCACTATTTCATGCAGGTAGATATGCAGTGTGTGTATTAATGAGAATGATAAGCATTTCTGCATTACAGATGTGAATGCTAAACACATTGGTTAGAATGTAATACATTTATTTTTTATGTTTTGGGTAGCTCTTTTATTTTTGAATTTTAATTGAAGTATAGTTGATGTATAGTAAGTTTCAGGTGTACAGCACCTGAATATATATATATATATATATTCAGTTATATATATATTCAGTTATATTTATATATATTTCAGGTTGTTTTCCCTTATAGGTCAGAATATAATATTCTTTATTCATGGCTGAGGTCAGTGTTTCACCAACATGTGGGACTTATATTACCTGTGATCTGTGTGGCCCAGGTGACCCATTTAATAACATTGAGTCACAGGGTGGGGATGTTATTCCTTGCTTAGAAGTGTTCAGAAGAGGTAAATACATTTAAAAAACACACACACACAAAACACCTCTTACTTTGGTTTAAAATGCCTAAAATACATCTCTAAAATGTCTAATGCTCCTCTCTTCTTCAATCAAGCCTTTGGAAGCAACTACATTTTTCTAGAACTTACTTTTGTTTAGTTTTCCCCCTATTTATTTTTGTACTTTGTTTCTAAGGACAAATAGTGCTAGGTTTTCATTCATGATAGTAATAAAAAAGATGTTCTTTTAAAGAATATTTGGGCTTCAAATATATTTTAAAGTATATTTAACATATATACATCAAGGTATATTTAAGGGAAAAATGAATTTAAAGAAATATTTAAAATGAGTGGGTTCTATACTCATTTTTATGAGTTATGACCAATTAAGCCATGCCTGAAAGTCACTATTTTCCATACTTCAGAGATGGGAAACAGAAACCACAGCCTTTAACTTAGAATCACAGAGGAAGATGAGTAGATGGGAACTCTGAAAACAGAAGCCAGAATCAACCCCATTGTGGCATAAGTCTGAATAATTTACATTCTGGCTGAAAGACCAGGGTCAGAATATAGAAAATTTAGTAGAAGTTCCTAAGAAAGAGATCTAGATTGCATAATAAAGTTTATTAACCCTTTCAAGCCACACTTTTGCTTCTTGAAACATTGATACAGCTCTGTTGTACAGAAAAAGGAGATCGTGCTTATTCAGGGCATTTTCTAAAGTTCTAATAAACTCAGTTGGAGATGTTATTAACAAATAATAAAATTAAGCACATCCAAATAAGGAGAAGAAGTATGATAAAGATTTGAAATCTATATCATGAGAGTTGACACTGGAGATCTTAAGAAAATTTACTCTGATGAACATGGAAATGGAAATCCTCTTTATACTTCTCAACAAGTGATACATGAAAAAGGAACCAGCTAGGTAAATGAGGACTTGATAACAAATCATGTCCAACAGTGGTAAAGAACCCACTTGTCAGTACAGGAGCTGTAGGAGATGCGGCTTTGATCCCTGGGTTGGGAAGATCCCCTAGAGGAGGGCATGACAAACCACTTCAGTATTCTTGCCTGGAGAATCCCAAGGACAGGGGAGCCGGGCAGCCTACAATCCATAGGGTTGCACAGAGTCAGACACAACTGAAACGACTTACCACCACCACACCAATGTCCAGCAGTAGAATCAACATACTTGGGTAGTGAGAGCTCCATCTGCAGAGGTAATGAAACAGGTTAGGCAGTAGGTGATGAGTTTGCAGTCACAGATGTGTGCAGCTGGGGGGATGTTAAGGTAAAATGCCTGTTTGGGATATGTTGTGTTGAGTGTGGGCATTAGAAAGGGAGTTTTTAAGTGAAAAAGAACAGCTATGTTACAAGTTACCAACCAGTATTTTGGATTATCTGTTTTAGTGTATGAAGAACGTTTCAAATTTACTTTTACACATGTAGAAGTAATTAAGGGGTTATTAAGAATTAAGGGGTTATAAGAAGAATTAAGGGGTTCCTTAATTCCCACCCCCAACAGCAACAACAAAATATTCACATAACATCAAAGCTTCAGAATCATGCCTCTTATACAGGGCCTTCAAAGATCAGTAGAAAAGCTAGGAGCACTAGCCAGTTTGCAAAGTGAAAGGGCAGAGGTTTGGGAAGGGGTAGGTCAACAAAGATCCATCTGGTCAAGGCTATGGTTTTTCCAGTTGTCATGTATGAATGTGAGAGTTGGACTATAGAGAAAGCTGAGTGCCAAAGAATTGATGCTTTTGAACTGTGGTGTTGGAGAAGACTCTTGAGAGTCCCTTGGACTACAAGAAGATCCAACCAATCCATCCTAAAAGAGATCAGTCCTGAATATTCACTGGAAGGACTAATGCTGAAACTGAAACTCTAATACTTTGTCCACCTGACGTGAAGAACTGACTCATCGGAAAAGACCCTGATGCTGGGAAAGATGGAGGGCAGGAGGAGAAGGGGACGACAGAGGATGAGATGGTTGGACGGCATCACCAACTCAATGGACATGAGTTTGGGTGAACTCTGGGAGTTGGTGATGGACAGGGAGGCCTGGTGAGCTGCGATTCATGGGGTCACAAAGAGTCGGACACGACTGAGCGACTGAACTGAACTGAGATGGGCCTGGAGTATATTTGGAGGTAGTTATGGGCCCTCTCAATAGCCAGCTTGCTTTTCCTTTGTGTTTTCACGCCTTCCAAAAGCCGACTTAGGGGCTTAAGATGAAACAGGCCAGCCCTTGCCCTGATGACCGCTAGCGTGACTTGAAACATTCGAGAGTTACAAACTGTGATTTTAACCAGCAGATGGCAGCATCTGCCTAGAAATGCACCAACCCGCGGGGCCCGCCTCACCACACCATGCAAGGCGTTTACGAAGCACTAGAGGGAGCTGCGCCCCCACCTCTGGTCAGAAACTGGGCTAGTTCAGAGCATCTCCTGTAGGGAACAGGCTCCCCCAAGTCTCTACCCTCCTGTCCTTTCCCCCACTTACACCTGTTCACAAAGAGGGCTCTGTGGCTGTCTGCTCAGGAGTGACTATTACACACACACACACACACACTCGCAATTTCCAACAGGACCAGAAAAGAAAGGCAGAATGTGTAAAGAATGTGAAGTCACTCAGTCGTGTCTGACTCTGCAACTCTGTGGATTATAGCCCACCAGGCTCCTCCGTCCATGGGATTTTCCAGGCAAGAGTACTGCAATGGGATGCCATTTCCTTCTCCAGGGTATCTTCCTGACGCAGGGATCGAATCTGGGTCTCCCGCATTGTAAGCAGACGCTTTACCGTCTGAGCCACCAGGAAAGTCCCAACAGGACCAGTGAGCCACCAAATCTGATGGTTTGGAGGAAGCTGGCTTGTCTTCTTTTACACTCTGGCAATCACAGGAAGTTCTACATTAAATAGCTGTTTCAGTGGTAGGATTTATTAGAGTCCAAGGTCAACCAGGGCACCAGATGGGCAGAACTTGCACCCCAGTAGGAAATAAAAGCAAATAAGGAGCTAGACTCACAAGTGCTTCCGTGTTGTGAAGGTATATACATGTAAAGCGTCATTTAATACCTACAGTTTAATTCTGTGAGAGAAGTGACTCTATCCCCACTTTAAACCTTGGGCAGCTGGTTCTCAGTTACTTCTTAGTTCGCAGTTGTTTCTTAGTTACTTCTGCATCGTCATAAGCTCCCTAGTGGTGGAAAAGAGATTAAACCCCATTTATCTGATGGCAAACACTCCGTTCTTTCTGCAGCCTCTTTCTACAGTTTCCCCCTGTAACACAGGGACGGCAAGAAATGTTCAGTTCCCTGAAAGGAATTTAGTATCACTTCATTTGTTTTCCTTTTCCAAATAGAATGCAGGTGAATTAAAGCCTTCTGCCAAGTGCTAAATAGAAACTTTTCTACCAGAGGCATGTTCTCATTCAATGGAATGTAATATAGGATTCTGCTTCATTTGAATTCACAGGAAAGTTGCATAATATGCAATTTTTTGTGATCACAGTAGCATCTGAAAAACCCAGTTACCAAACAAATGTTAAAACGGGGCTAAATGAAAATTGCTCTACTTGTGTCAAATGTTAATCAGTGAAATCAACTGTATGCTCTCAAGTCAAGGTGAGACGTGAATGAACCCTTATCCAAACGTCTTTCTCACACAGGCTGCTGAACATGGCAGAGCTGCCGTAATCTCCACAGCGCATCCATCCAGTAAATCAGTAGGGGCCTAACCTGGCATTAACTAAAGAATAAGGATCTCAAGGACTTCCCTGGTGGTCCAGTGTTTAAGACACTGCACCTCCACTGTAGGGGGCCCAGGTTTAATAATAGATGTGGTAATGCTCTTCTATTCTGCCTTGGTCAGACCACTCCTGGTGGTGCTAAGTTCTTGTTGCAATATTTTGGCAAAAGGAAAAATGTCAAAGGGAGGAGAGATGGAGTGGTCAGGTACCACCCTGGCTGAGACCTTTGCAGGGCTCTCAGCTGTTTCTTAGTCTGTGGGCTGGAGAAAAGATGGTTAAAGAGAGCAGAGAACTCATATTCAAATATGCGCACATGTAGGGGATGCTGGGGGCTCGAGTTCTCAGTCATCAAAGGTAAGCCTGTAAACAGAAGACAGACATAGAGGCAGAGCGTGTCCCATTTAAAGAAAAACCTTATCACAGAGACCACTGTCCTGAGTGGAATGTGTGGCCGGGTGAGGGCCTCGGTAAACACCCGGTGAGCTGACGAGACACACAAGCAGAAAATCCCATGCTCTGCACGTGCCAAACCGAAATTGACGGTGCAGTAGTGGCTGAGACAGGCTCTGCGCTTGCCTTGTTGAGCCTTTAGTTGGGTGGGCAAACAGGCACTGCCACCTTAGGGTGTGAAGGGCACTCAGCAGGATGCCAAGGAGCCCAGCAGAGAAGCACCTGACCCCATCTCAAGGGAGCTGGAAAGAATCCCCACAGAAGTGCTGTCTAATTTGAGACCTGAATAACGAATAGGAGTTAGTTGGATAAAGAGAGTGGGAGAGAGAGAAACTTCCTATGGAAATAACTCACCCAAAACAAAGTTTACTATAACTTGCTGTAGGTATGTGAACCTTTCCGAAACACCTAGAAAAAATATTTTATCTATTATCTACTGCTGCCTAATAAACTACTGTAAAATGTGTCTTTTTTTTTTTTTTTTTTTTTTTTATTTTGCTTAACTTTACAATATTGTATTGCTTTTACTATACATCGAGATGGATCCGCCACCAGTATACACGTGTTCCCCATCCTGAACCCTCCTCCCTCCCCCCTTCCCACACCATCCCTCCAGGTCATCCCAGTGCTCCAGTCCCAGGCATCTGTTATAGGGCATCGTACCTGGACTGACTCGTTTCAGATATGATATTATACATATTTCAATGCTATTGTCCCCAATCATCCCACCCTCTCCCAGTCCCAGAGTCCAAAAGTCTGTTCTATACATCAGTGTCTCTTTTGCTGTCTCGTAAATAGGGTTATTTTTACCATCTTTCTAAATTCCATATATATGTGTTAGTATACTGTATTTGTGTTTTTGTTTCTGGCTTACTTCACTCTGTATAATAGGCTCCAGTTCCATCCACCTCGTTAGAACTGATTCAAATGTATTCTTTTTAATGGCTGAGTAATACTCCATTGTGTATATGTACCACAGCTTGCTTATCCATTCATCTGTGGATGGACATCTAGGTTGCTTCCACGTCCTGGCTATTGTAAACAGTGCTGCTATGAACATTGGGGTATACGTGTCTCTTTCAATTCTGGATTTCTCAGTGTGTATGCCCAGCAGTGGGATTGCTGGATCATAAGGCAGTTCTATTCCCAGTTTTTAAAATGTGTCTTGAAACCATGACTACTCTTTTTTTTTCTTAACCTTTTAATTTTGTTTTGGGTTTTCGTAGCAAACAATGTGATAGTTTCAGGTGAACAGCAAAGGGACTCGGCCATACACATACATGTGTCCATTCTCCCCCAAAGCCCCCTCCCATCCAGACCGCCACATAACATTGAGCAGAGTCCCCTGGGCTGCACAGTAGGACCTTGTTTGTTACCCATTTTAAATATAGCACTGTGTACATGCCCATCCCAAACTCCCTAACTATCCCTTCCCCCATTCTTCCCACCAGCAACCATAAGCTGATTCTCAAAGTCTCTTTCTGCTTTGTAAGTTCATTGGTATCATTTCTTTTCAGATTCCATATATAAGGGATGTCATATGATGTTTCTCCTCTGTCTGACTTCCTTCATTCAGTATGACACTCTCTAGGTCCATCCATATTGCTGCAGATGACATTATTTCATTCTTTCTAATGTCTAAGTAATATTCCATTGTATGTAGGCACCATATCTTCTTCATCCACTTCTCTGTCGAGGGACATTTAGATTTCTTCCATGTCCTGGCTATTGTAAACAGTGCTGCAACAAATAGTGGGGTGCATACATCTGTTTGGATTGTGTTTTTCTCTGGCTGTATGTCCAGGAGTGGGCTTACAGGGTCATATGGTAGCTCTATTTCTAATTTTTTAAGGAACCTCCATACTGTTCTCCATAGTGGCTGTACCAATCTGCATGTCCACCAACAATGCAGGAGGGTTCCCTTCTCCCTACACCCTTTCCAGCACTTGTTGTTTATGGATTTTTTGGTGATAACTTTGTGTGAGATGATATCTCATTGTCATTTGGATTTGCACCTCCCTAATATCAGCAATGTCTAACATCTTTTCGTGTGCCTGCTGGTCACTGGCATGTCTTCTGCCCAGTTTTCAAGTGGGAAGCCTTGAGTGTTTACTTGCCTGTGTTTCTGCAGCCTGGGCTGGGCTCAGCTGGGTGGTTCTTCTCTCGTCTTCTCTGGGGTCCCTCGTGGGGCTTCTGTCACTTGGTTCAGGTGGGGCGGGAGGCCAGATGGCAGTTGATGTTAGCATACTCTGGGCGTACTTTGGACCTCCTCAAATGGGTTTACAACCTCCAGTAGGAAAGACTGATTTTTTTTTTTTTTTTTGCTATGGTGAGCTCAGGCCAGTATTTCCAGAGACCAAGAGAGGACATTTCAAGGCATCTTGAGAACTGGGTGGAAGAATTCATATAGTGTCACTTCCACCACATCCTATTGTGCAAAGCAAATTTGAGGCTAAAGCACGAGGAACTAGAATCCTACTTTTGATGCAAAGCATTGCAAGACACTGTGGCCATGCTTTCCCACTGACCACTATCATGCTGGGCAGACCCAAAGTAGAATCAGTTAAAAGTGAGTCCAGAAAGGTGAAGTTTGAGCTCAGTCTTTAAGGATAAGTTTTATTAAGCAGAGCAGAAGTGAGCAGTGCATGGCAGGGAGAGGTTGGAGCACATGCCTGGACTGCCTGGAGGAGTTCACAGTATGGGGTGCCAGAGTCAGGGGGACCACTGTGGGGAAGGCACCTCAGGAGGGGAGCATCCTCAGGTCTCAGCAATGCCCCACAATGCACTGGGATGCCTGTGGAGTGGTCCATCAATATCCATCCTATTTGGAGAAGCCTCAGATTGTGAAGGACCTTGTATGATCCAGGTAGGAGATCAGCAAAGTAACATTTTCACCAGGAGACTTAGACCATAAGTCTTGTTTGGGTTTCCCTAGTGACTCAGCTGGTAAAGAATCTGCCTGCCATGCAGGAGACCCCAGTTCAATTCCCTGGGTCGGGAACATCCCCTGGAGAAGGGATAGGATACCCAGTCCAGTATTCATGGGCTTCCCTGGTGGTTCAGAAGGTAAAGGATCTGCCTGCCATGTGGGAGACCTGGGTTTGATCCCTGGGTTGGGAAGATCCCCTGGAGGAGGGCATGGCAACCCACGCCAGTATTCTTGCCTGGAGAATCCCCATGGATAGAGGAACCTGGCGGGCTACAGTCTACGCAGTCGGATGCAAAGTGTTGGACAAAACCGAGCGACTAAGCACAAGTGTGAAGCAGCCTCAGAATCATTTCATTCCTATTGATTTGGTCAGAACTGTAATTACTAGCACTAGCTGTGTCTCCTAGTTCAATTGTATCTTTGACTTCTGTTTCTTTGTCTTGGTCGTGTTATCTCGCCTGAAGTAGAGGACAGATGCTGTTTTCTTAGCTGGCTGTGAAAGCTCCATTTGGCTTCCTCGTGGACACTGACTCCGAGGGCCATTGCAAAAGCACATGGACCTTAGCACATGGAGAGAGAAGCCATCTACAGCAACACACACCTACTTACAGTTGTTTATCCACAGGATCTGCCCCACCCCTCTCCATTTTTCTTTAATCGGTAGGGAGAAAGCATTGCTGAATGGGCAGTGAGACAGGGAGAACTGGACAGCAAGCAACTTTTTTAGCAAAGCCAAGAGAGAGGTGACTCAGATCACCGAAGGTCATGTGATAGCTAAATGATCGAAACCACTGGGGGTGGATTGCAAACAATTTCCTCACATTTTTGGTTGCACTGTGAGCAGGAACAAAAGCATGGTTTACAATTAAAGCGCAAGCTCTCTGTTTTGAGCGAATCCTTCCATCATTTGGAGGTGTGCTGGCAGTCAGCTAGCCTTTATGCTCAGAAAGCCTTGTGAAAATCTAGCAGAGACAAGTTCCAGAAGCAATGGCAGGCACAACAAATGTCTTTCGCTTCCTAAACATCTGCCTTTGTTCTTTCCAACCCAAAGGTGCATCTTTTGAAACAGAAACCAAGACTCTGGCCTAAACCAGGACTCCAGACTTTTTTTAACAGTAATCAGTTGGAATTTATGTTGTTTGGTCAACCTTCAGGCTGGCAAAAACTTTTCCTTTGTTTTGCTTTGGGGAGAAATAGAGGCTCTTAGAGGTGGCAGGAATAAAAACTTGATGATTCAAGGCATTTTGTGTGGGATTAGCTAGACTCTCTAATGTGATGTGCCCTGAGCCTCAGGTTGCCTATGTTTTGCTAAGATAGGAAGGATTCCCTCAGGGACAGACAGGCCTGGGGTTAATTATGCTGCAGGGGGAATTCATCCTAAATCTTTTTTTTTTTTTTTTTCCTTTCTTTCTTTTTTAACCAACAAAGACAAATTGCCTCATATGTTTTAAAAGGCCCTAAAAAAATTAGGTGAGTGAATCTAACATCCAGCCAACACATGAACCCCGAGTCAGCATGTGGCAGCCTGCCAGCGAGACTCCTCGATGTTGGTTTGTGTAGACGGGGGTGAGACGAGGCAGTCATTGCTGGCATACCGCTCACGCGAACTTTCACATCCCCATATCTGCACGGCAATCATGCAGGGGGGCTTGCACATTACCTTCGTGTGTAAGCCAGGAAATTGTGGCCATCAGAATCACGGATGCAAAAGGGCTTGGGTCTTGGCAGCAGTAGAGATGCAGACGTAAATAACAGACCTGTGGACACATGGCGGGAGGAGAGGGCGGGAAACTGAGAGTAGCTTGGGAACATACACATTCAGTTTGGTTCAGTTCAGTCGCTCAGTCGTGTCTGACTCTGCGACCCCATGAATCGCAGCACGCCAGGCCTCCCTGTCCATCACCATCTCCCATATGCATTACCATACGTGAAACAGACGGCCAGCGGAATTACTGTATGACGCAGAGTGCTCAGCCTGGTGCTCTGTTACTACCTAGAGGGCTGGGAGGGGGTGGGAGGGAGGCTCAGGAGGGACGGGACACGTGCATCCTTGTGACTGATTCACGCTGATGTGTGGCAGAAACCAATACAACATTGTAAAGCAATTATCCTCCAGTTAGAAAGAAAGAAATAAAAAGAGCTTGGGTCTTGCCAGCCATACAGCTCCGAGCCCCAGTTCTGTTTCCACCAGGCATTTGCTGCAATGAGCAGAGTTTAAAATCTCTCTGATCTTCAGTCTCCTCATCTTTATAATATAATGGAGATAATAATACCATCCTCTCAGGCTTGTGCCAGCAAAACATCATTCACCTTACACACTCAGACACAACACGTGCAACTCAAAGGTGTTTCCTCTGTCAAATGGTTGTTAAGCAGTGGACCCTGGGATCAAACTGTTTGTGTTCAAACTCTAGATCTCCTGTCTACCAAAGGTCATAAATTGAAGAACTGGTTTAACTTTTCTGTGCCAAGTTTTTTTATCTGGAAAATGTGGGCAACTATAACAGCTGTCCCAGTGGTTTGCTGTGACGCCTAAAGCCCTTAATGGTAGGGAGAGCCTGTAATCAGCACTTAGGTGATGCGGATGATAGCAGCGGTCATCGTTCGGACCATCTGTCCAGGCTCACACAGCATGTAAGGTCCAGAGCCTGGGTCCAATCGAGGGAATTCTAGCTTTAGCTGTAAGGTTTTGCTAATGTGAGACAGGAGCACAGAATTAAGGGCAAGGAAGGGAAACAATTTGAAATCCCACGGGATGAGGTTTCTGTGGTGGTAGAAAAGACTTGAGCAACTTTCAAGAGACAATGGAAGTGTGGGAGGGCTGGGCTAATGCCTTCCTTATGGGCAGGACGGGACCTCTTGGGCTTTGATTAGGGAGGCTCAGAAATGAGGTCGTCCTGCAAGACCTACATCACCTCTGTAGTCTGTGCACAAACTGTGTTGTTGGTCATGGGCTGAGTTGTGGAGCTCTTGGATCTGGGATGTGATCTTCAGCTCAAGGTTGGGAGAGGGGTCTCTGCTGCGGTCAGAGGGAAACCGTCTTTGCTTTATTTTTCCTCCCTTTGTCCGTATGACTTCCTCTTGCAGAAAAGTATCTGGGGGTGGTCATTTATAGCTGTAGTGAAAAAGCGTCTTACCCTGTATCACTCAGTCAGTCACTCACTCTGTGTGCTACTACCCATGTGTTAGTCGCTCAGTCGTGTTCGCCTCTTTGCAACCCTGTGAACTGTAGCCTGCCAGGCTCCTCTGTCCATGGAATTCTCCCGGTAAAGATGCCGGAGTGGGTTGCCATTTCCTTCTCCAGGGGATCTTCCCAACCCAGGGACTGAACTCCGGTTACTTGCATTGGAATAGCAGATTCTTTGCTGTTTGAGCCACGAGGGAGCCCTCTGCCTGAAGTCAAATGGCCAATAGAGTTTGTTTCAATGTCGTCACCTGTAAAATTGGTAGTAAGAGTACTTATCCTTTAAGACTGTGTTCAAGACCATCCATATAAGATAATGTAGATAAAACATTAGCTCTCATTGATTAGTCGTTGACTTTCTATTAATTTTTTAAAATATATATATATATATATATATATATATATATTTTTGGTGTGGATCATTTTAAAAGTCTTCATTGAATTGGCTACAAAATTGCTTCTGTTTTGTGTTTTGGTTTTTTGGCCACAGGCATGTGGGAGCTTAGCTCCTCAACCAGGGGCCTGCACCTCCTGCTTTGGAAGGTAAAGTCTTAGCCACTAGACCACCCAGGGAAGTTCCAGCTTACTACTCAGTAAAAACCCTGTTAGGAATGCATTACGGATACAGCAGCAAGAACAGACTTGGTCTCTCTGGTTATCGTCTGAAGGTTCAGGTTTGAGTCCTGACTATTGTTGCTGTGCAGTCGCTAAGCTGTGTCTTGACTCTTTGTGGCCAAGGACTGCAGCACAGCAGGCCTCCCTGTCCTTCACTATCTCCCAGAGTTTACTCAAATTCATATCCACTGAGTCGGTGATGCCATCCAACCATCTCATCCTCTGTCGTCCCCTTCTCCTCCCGCCCTCAATCTTTCTCAGCATCAGGGTCCTTTCCAATGAGTTGGCTCTTCGCATCAGGTGGCCACAGTACTGGAGTTTCAGCTTCAGCATGAGTCCTTCCAATGAATATTCAGGACTGATTTCCTTCAGGATTGACTGGTTGGATCTCCTTGTAGTCCAAGAGACTCCCAAGAGTCTTCTCTGGCACCACAGTTTGAAAGCATCAGTGCTCAGCCTTCTTTATGGTCCAACTCTCACATCCGTACATGACTACAGGAAAAACCATAGTTTTGACTAGACGGACCTTTGTCAGCAAAGTGATGTCTCTGCTTTTTAATACACTGTCTAGGTTTATCATAGCTTTTCTTCCAAGGAGCAAGCGTCTTTCAATTTTGTGGCTGCAGTCACTGTCCTCCTTGATTTTGAAGCCCAAGAAATAAAGTCTGTCACTATTTGCATCTTTCCCCATCTATTTGCTATGAAGTGATGGGACAAGATGCCATGATCTTAGTTTTTTGAATGTTGAGTTTTAAGCCAGCTTTTTCAGTCTCCTCTTTTACCTTCATCAAGAGGCTCTTTAGTTCCTCTTTGCTTTCTGCCATTAGAGCTGTATCATCAGCCTCTCTGAGGTTATTGATATTTCTCCTGGCAATCTTGATTCCAGCTTGTGATTCTGACCAGTGTGACCTGTTCCAAGTTACTTTTCTTTTGTAGGGTTTTTTTTTTTTTTTTTCCTCATCTGTAAAATTACGATATTGGAAAAGGTCAACACTGAAAGGGTATTTTCTAAGAAACATTAGTCTCATGAGATTGTCCTTAGAATGAAAAGGGGTTTGGTAGACATATAAGATTGAGGAGGTTTATTTTAAAACTTTTTATTTTATATTGGATGTAGCTGATTGACACTGTTTTGATAGTTTCAGGTGAACAGTGCAGGGACTCAGCCATTCATATACATGTATCTCTTCTCCAACATTTGGGGGAGTCTGTACCCCAAATGAAAGCATCAGTACACACTGCCATAGTAAAGCCCCTGCAGTGAAGGGGTCCTGTAATAAAGAATACTGTCAGATTGGAAGTAAACTAAGGTTCCTCCAAGCCACTTGATCACAGGACCCCTCTATATAAAAGCAGATCACTTCCCTGTGGATTATTTTGGGACCTACTGACCTGGGTAATCTCCTAAGAGCCTTATCAACTTCAACCATCTTTTCCCTCTACCAGCATCACCTACAGCTGGTGTTTGTTTCTTGAGTTTCAGCATCAGGTACAAGGGGGATGCTCTTCTTGTTGCTAGAGGTCTCATCTGTCCATCCCAGACCTCTGTCCATCCCAGACCATGTGGCGTGGATGACTGACAGGTCTATGTTCACACAGAGCTACACAGGTAAAACATAGCCATCAGTGCATGTACAAAGATGATGAAAATACTAGAAACCTAAAAATGTGTTTCACAGCATTCTATTGCTGCCAGCACTATTTGGCTTTTATTTTTAAAAAATTCTTTGCACTGTTCCCAGGGCAGCCTTTTCTTTTGAATTGTGTCCAGTTTCCTCACCCACATGGAAGGAAAATCTTGGACCCGGGAGTCTTTGACTGCTTTCTGAGTAGCTGAGACCAGACTAGTGATGGTCTGGAAACCGGAAGGCTCAGATTCCAATTCTACCATGCCATGAACTGGACCTTGCTTTGGAGCAAGTGTCCAGTCAAAGCTGGCATCTCTCTGTTTACAAGACGGAGGGAGCTGAGCTTGACTGGTCCATGTGTTCTTGCATGAGATGGGGTTTCTTCTAGAGAAATGTCATCTGAAGGCAACTTTTGGGTCCAGATTGTCCCGTCTGGTCCTGTGTGGATTGCAATAACCTCCTGCACCAATAAGGAATAGCAGGGAATAGGAGCAGCTCAAGTCCCTCTGGCCCTATTATTTATTTTTTACTCTAGAGTTTTAATTGAAGAATAGTTGATCTCCAATGTTGTGTGAGTTTCAGGCGTAGAGCAAGGTGAATCAGTTAAAAGATACCTGCTGTGTCCTCTGTTGCATCAGTCGCGTCTGACTCTCTGTGATCCCGTGGACTATAGCCCGTCAGGCTCCTCTGTCCATGGGATTTTTCTGGCAAGAATACTGGAGTGGGTTGTCACGCCCTTCTCCAGGGGATCTTCCCAACCCAGGGATGGAACCCGTGTCTCCTGTGTCTCAGGGATGCCCATACAGATATACATCCACTTTTTAAAAGATTTTTTTCCTAATGTAGGTCATTCCTTCAGCTCTTTGAAAAGAGGCTTCACTTCACCCACCTCGTGTCAATGCCGGCATGATGCCATCTTCATTCTTGGGAAAAATGTCCTTTCTATTAGGACAGCCTGTGTCCCCTAGATCAATGGCCCAGATGGTAGTAGGGCTTTGGGTGGTTCTTCTGCTTTTTTATACTGTAACAAAAGAAATCCTAATGCAAACCCTAATTTAAGTTATGGGAAGGATTTCGTTTAATCCACAAAAGCAATGAGAACCAGACCAGGGCCTGCAAGGAGGGCCAGACACAAAGGCTTAGGTTAAGGCAGGGGGATCAGCTTCAGTTCTGAGGTTAAAGATCGCTCTCTATTTTGTGGCTCCGGCAGGCTCTTCACATCACTTAGACATAACTGACTCGGGGGGAACTGAACCCTGTGAATGTGCACGCTGGCTTCTGTTTCCCCTAAACTGTGCTTTCAAACAGTGAGCTCAAATTCCCTGCACTACAGCACAGAGCTCCTCTCCCCAGAAAAGGCCTGAAGTGTTGATTCTGAGGTTGATTGGTCGACACACACTGGAAAAGACCCCGATCCTGGGAAAGACAGAAGGCAGGAGGAGAAGGGGGCAGCAGACAGTGAGATGGCTGGATGGCATCACCGACTCCATGGACATGAATCTGAGCAAACCTCGGGAGATGGTGGCAGATGGGGGAGCCTGGAGTGCTGCAGTCCATGGGGTCACAAGGAGTCGGACACGACTGAGCCACTGGACGACAGCAACAACTGTGTCCCTGTTCCTGCTCCACAGGCAATCAGCTAACTACGCCCTGGTTGGGGCTGGTCTGGATCACCACAGTAACTTCCGGTGGTGGTGGTATCTTCATGCATTTGCCGGTGGAGGAGCATCAGAGATCTGGGCTGCCTCTGGGTGGTTGGTGACTTCACCACCCAGGGACCGTGGACCACACCCTTAACCCCTCCTGGCCCTGCTCACCATCCTTTCCTGGGCAGCAGGTACAGAACCCCTGCCGTGAGCCCCCCATGGATGGGACAAGCTCTGCTGGAGCCTCCTCCTCCCCCCATCTGCTCTATAATATCCATGGAGCCTCGTGACTTTGTCTCACTCTACCTTGCTCTCTGGCATCTTGGAGATGTGACAAGAGCCTCCCCCTCTTCTGACAACATCCTTCCTCTCTTGCTTCCTGAAATTTCTTCCAGGCTCAAATCAGGTATTTTCACCCTAGGTAGTTTTTCTTGATGTTCCAGGCTAGATTTCCCTCCTCTGTGTCCCCCTTGGACACCCCGTATTTACATCTCTCATAACACTTAGGAAACCCCAAGTTTCCACCCCCAAGATGCCCATAGACCTGTGATTTTTCTACAGTCATTTCCAGGATTCAGTCTCCTTAGGATGGTTAATGTTAGTCTATGAAATGGCAAGCCAATCCAGTATTCTTGCCTGGAAAATTCCATGGACAGGGGAGCCTGGCGGGCAACAATCCATGGGATCGCAAAGAGTTGGACACGACTGAACTCTCACACATGCATATTAGAGTTGGTGAATGGACGTGGTGAAGAATGCATCTTGGTTTTTAAATTTTTATTGTATTTTTTAACACCAAAAACATTTTGTATTGGGGAAGAGCCGATTAACAATCTTGTGAGAGCTGCAGGGGAACAGTGAAGGGACTCAGCTGTAAAATAAGAATATGTCTTGTTTTTATACACCAGTGGTGGAGAAGTTCTTTCTAGTGAGTGAAGGAAAAAGTCTTGGTCTCTCATGAGCCAGGATAATTTACATATTCTACTTCATTTCACCTCTTCATTCTGATGATGTCTATGGTAACGATGCAGTGTTTTGGTTTTATTATTATTGGAGTATAGTTGCTGTACAATCTTGTGTTAGGTTCTGCTGTATAGCAAGTGAGCCAGCAACATGTGCACACACATCCCTTCCCCAGCAGCCCTCCCACGAGCACCGAGCTCGGCCCCCTGGGCTGCACCGCAGGCCCCACCAGCGACCCATTTCACACACGTTGGTGCAGACAGGTCAGACCTGACCTCCCAGCTGTGTAATCTGAAAGAGGGGAAAATGGAGTCGCAGAGAGTTTAACTGATGCTGTTAGTTGGATCCTTTGGGAAGGAGACACTGAGATGGAATTAGTAGTGCAAGTGGTTTTGTGTGTGTGTTTGTTTATGTGTATGGTCTGGGGGGGTGGTGCAGGGGCTTTGACAAAGCATGGCCCAGTTCACTAGGGAGCCGCAGAGCAATGACTGCCCGTTAGGGATGTCCCACGTTGAGCAGAAACAGTCCTCCCCAGCCTCCCCACTGTGCTCAGAGGCTGATGTGAGGAATGAGGGTCATCCCGCTGAACATTCTCTCCCATCTGTGCTCCTGCCATGTTGAACCCAGATGTCCAAAAAAAGCCACAGTTTGAAACTGGGTCATTCTGACTTTAAAGTCCATTTTTTTTTTTTTTTTTTACTACACTATACTTCTGAAATCTAAGGGGCCTCTTATTACATATTCTGAAACAAAGTTTCAAAAATCTATTGGTTGACCAACAGCCACACAATACCAGCAACAAACAGGACACTGGAGTTTAAGCGCCCACATAAAACAAAAGAGCAGGGTGACCTGCTTGTTCAGTCTTGCTTCCACTGCTTTGTTTCTTCTGTCTTGAAACTGTGTCTTGGCAGGACCTACAGGGATCGTATAATACACTGAATGGTTAAAAGTTATTAAAACTCCAGATGACTGAACTTACTGATTAAGTTTTGGACATCCAAAGCACTTAGCAGGCCTCTCTTGGTGGCCAAGTGTTGTAACCCTGGGCAGGAAAGGCAGGGGACTGAACAAAAGCTGGGATGCTTCTTGTGCTTCCCCTACCAGGGCTTGTCCAAGCCAAGTCCTGATTAACCATGACCTCATCTTCATCACAGGCATCCCGGGACTGCAGCATTCCCGCCGCCTCTCTGCAGGCCCACGAGGGCCATCAGAGTGAGGGGCACGCGAGCTGTTACAGCATGAGCTCTCGGGAGCACTCAGAAAACCACACATCGATTCAAAGCCTCATCTTTCAATCCAGTGCTTCAGAACAGCTGCAGAGTTAGAGGTGGACTTAGAGTGAAATGGGTTCTTCTTTCCCTCCGAGGGTTCTATTGCTCAGTCTGGGGAAGTCAGGTCTAGAAAGGGTAGGCATGGCAAAGTCTCCATCACTCTGCTTCTCAGACTCCAACCTAGAGTTACTGAGTCCCTCTGGGGTTGGAGGCCATTACTTTATTACTGATCTGTTGCAGCTCATCTCAAGCTTCCTAGGTGGCCTTAGTGGTAAAGAACCCGCCTGCCAATGCAGGAGACCTAAGAGATGTGGGTTCGAGCCCTGGGTCAGGAAGATCCCCTGGAAGAGAGCATGGCAACCCACTCCAGAAATCTTGCCTGGAGAATCCCCAGGGACAGTGGAGCCTGGCAGGCTACAGTTGCAAAGAGTCAGACATGACTGAAGCGACTTAGCATGCACACACACAAGAGAAGGAGCAGGCTAATGGCAGGTCCTAGAGTCTTGAACACCATCCAAGTCTACACTGATCTTAAGAGTTCTAGTCCCCAGGTCACCATTTGTTCAGTGGGAGAGACAAGCCTAAATCCCAGCCCAGTAGTCCACTAGAATTGTACTCTTCAAATAGGCAGTCACAGCTCTTCAAAACATGTTGGCAGCTGACTCAACTGGTGGTGAGCTTCCCATCACTGGAGGTAGTAAAACAGATATAAGGAGGTTATCTGGAGAAGGCAATGGCAAGCCACTCCAGTACTCTTGCCTGGAAAATCCCATGGATGGAGGAGGCTGGTGGGTTGCAGTCCATGGGGTCGCTATGAGTCGGACGTGACTGAGCGACTTCACTTTCACTTTCACACAATGGAGAAGGCAATGGCAACCCACTCCAGTGTTCTTGCCTGGAGAATCCCAGGGACGGCAGAGCCTGGTGGGCTGCTGTCTATGGGGTCGCACAGAGTCGGACACGACTGAAGTGACTTAGCTTAAGGAGGTTATCAACAAAGTAGGCTATCGATAAGAGTTGTGAAGAGGGAAGGAGGTGGGAATCTGTAAGTCTGCTTGCAACTCCTCTGGAAGTCAAACTCTCATAAAGGTAGACACAGACAATCCAGTGGGAAAAAATCATCGCAATAATTCAAGACCAATATCATATCTGCTATCACCTTTCTTCAGTTCATGCTCGGGTGCCTCAGCATTTTTTTTTTCTTTTCTTTTTATCATCTTTTGGTTACACTGCACAGCATGTGAGATCTTAGTTCCTTAACCAGGGATGGAACCCACATGCCCTGCATTAGAAGTGCAGTCTTTTTTAAAAAAAATTTATTGGGATGTAGTTGATTTACAGCGTTGTAATAATTTTCCTGGTGGCTCAGTTGGTGAAGAATCCGCCTGCTCATGAAGGAGATGCAAGAGGTGAGGGTTCGATCCCTGAGTTGGGAAGATCCCCTGGAGGAGGGCATGGCAACCCACTCCAGTATTCTTGCCTGGAGAACCCCATGGACAGAGGAGCCTGGCGGGCTGCAGTCCATGGAGTCATAGAGAGTCGGACACGACTGAGCAAGTAAACAGAATGGTTTCCGGTGTACAGAAAAGTGATTCCGTTATGCACACACACATATCCACTCTTCTTAAGATTCTTTTCCCATTACAGAGTATTGAGTAGCGTTCTCTCTGCTATGCAGTAGACACTTGTTTATTTACTTACGGCTGTGCTGGGTCTCCATTGCTACACAAACTTTCCCCCAGGTGCAATGCATGGGCTTCTCATCGCGGTGGCTCTCGTGCTGGGCTTAGTTGCCCCGAGGCATGTGAGATCTTCCCAGAGCAGGGGTCGAACTGGTGTCCCTTGCCTTGCCAGGGTGACTCTTAACCACCGGGCCACCGGGGAAGTCCCTAGGCATTTACTAACTCACAAATCCATTTGCCTCACTTCATTGCTACAATCAACAACAATTCCCTCTTAAATTTCCCTGTGCTCCACCCTGACTATAAAATCTTTCCAATCAGATCATCCCCTTCACTTTTGGACTCCATCCCTCACCATTCCCCGTCTTATCTTAGAGCATGACATAAACTTGGATGCCACCTAAATGAACTATCTATTACAGTGAAGCAAATTACACCCAAATAAAGTGACTCTCAGCAATAAACACATATTATCTCATAGGAATTCAGAAGTGGTCAGCAGTGCGGTTCTGGTTTGAGATCTCTCGTGAGGTTGTGGGAAAGAGGTCAGGCTGTCTCAGTAATCTGAAGGCTGGGCTGGGGAATCAGCCTCCCAGATGCCTCACTCACATGATTTGGGTTATAAAGCCTCAGGCTCTCCATGGGGTCTTCTCTATGGGCTGCTTGAGCATCCTTACAACATGGGTATAGACTTCCCTCAGAGTGGGATCTCCAGGAGGGACCAAGACAGACGAGACCATAGTTTACATGGTCTTGGAAACAGGGCTTCCCTGGTGGCTTAGCAGCAAAGAGCCTGCCTACTGATTCAGGGGATGGAGGTTTGAACCCAGGGTTGGGAAGCTCCCCTGGAAAAGGAAATGGCAACCCACTCCAGTATTCTTGCCTGGAGAACCCCATGGACAGAGGAATCTGGCGATTTACAGTCCATGGGGTTGCAAAAGAGTTGGACGTGACTTAGCCATTAAACAACAATAACAACAAGCCTTGGAAACACGCATCATTTTGGCAATAATTTATAGGCGACACAGGTTGTGTTTTCTCGGTGGAGCGGGAACCATAGAAGGGCAGGAACAACAGGAGGCAGGGCCCTGAGGGCTTTGCTGGAGGTGGCCACCACGCCCACAGCGCTGACACGCTGGTCAGCTTACTTCCTTTGCCTCTTCGCCACCTATTTCTCTTCCAGCCATCCTTCTGGAAAGATCTCAGATCTCATCACCTTCATGGACTCTTTTCTGAATCCATTAAACCAAACCTCCAATTTTTCTTTTCTCTTTTCCCTTAACTGCTGTGTTACCTCTTATAAAAAGATGCATTTTATTGTAAAGTATTGTTTTATCTCTCCACCAAGAGATATATAAAAGATAGAACCAAAAGGTATGCAAAAGAAAGGACCATTTCTTATCTGGTCTTTCTAATATCGAGTTACATTTTGGCAAGTAATGGATATTTATGGAATATGTCAATGAATTAGTAGTGTTTTCTTCATCTGATAATCTCTAACTTACTTTTGGGGGACAAAATTAGTACTAATGCAGGAAATTACAAAATAGCACCTAATACACAGTAAAGGCACCAAGTATTATTTTTAAAATGTAAACCCTAAACCTAAGTGAAAGGGAAAGTCACTCTGTCGTGTCTGACTCTTTGAGACCCCATGGACTACATAGTCCTTGGAATTCTCCAGGCCAGAATGCTAGAGTGGGTAGCCCTTCCCTTCTCCAGGGGATCTTTCCAACCCAGGGGTTGAACCCAGGTCTCCCACATTGCAGGCAGATTCTTTACCAGCTGAGCCACAAGGGAAGCCCAAACCTAAGTGTAGTTTTAATAGGAAACAACTTTCTACAGGGAAAAGTTGAGGTAAAATGAAAATTAACTGTTATAGCAGGAAAAAGCCTTTTAAGTTATAGTGTCCAAGTTTGTCCTTTTGTGTATGGGAAAAGTTGAGGCCAGACTTTTCAGGGCAGGAACTAGAGAAGAGGCTTAACTAACCTCGATAAAAAGAGAATTAGATCACTTGAGTAGATTTGGTTTTTATTCCTTCATTCTTTTCATATCCAAAATCTCTATTTTCATCCCCATAAGTTATCCTTAAAGAAGAGAAACATAGAGTGAATTAAACTGAATCAGTCAAAAGGGACAGGTAAAACAGATATGAACTCCAAAACATTAAGAGAAGACTCAAGGGTTTGGTACCCACCTTAGGTAGAGAAAAGCTCTTAAAAAGAGAGAGAGAGAAAAATCTTGGAGTTGTCCTCATTTGCCTCTCCTTTGAGTCCCCGTGTTCTCTGTTCTCAATGCAAAATCCTAACTTCCAGAGTGGGGTGGTTTTTCTCTGGAGAAACAAAAATAAGTGCAATGGCAGAGGCTTGCTAACTAAGTACTGAAGATCCATATTCAACAATAAAACTGACTTTTTGAAGTAGGGCATCAAGGGAATTGGAAAGAGGACAGAGAGAGAACACTAACTTTTCAAATTCAATCTTAAATTTAAGCTGTATTTTTTTCCCCCTCATTTATGTCCCTGTCTCATTGCTCTGTGACGTTCACCATCCAAGAGTGGTTTCAATAAGTCTCATTGTCAAAAGAGTTTTGCCAATATTGATGTGAGTTTTCAGATGTTCCTGGCTGAGGAGAAGGGAAGTAGGTGTTTGTGGAGCTAGCGAACTCTAGTGCCCTGTGATATCAAATGTACAAATGGTGTGCAGGCAGGGTGTCTGCTGCTGGCTTCGAGCAACAGTGACATAGCTCTGAAAAGGCTTTGCGTTGTTTTCCAGCAAGCTCCCCGAGGACCTCTTTCTCCCATCCTCACTGTGTCCCGAGTCACTACAGCAACTAATACTCAGCTCAGATGTTTCCAATCTTTGCTCGCTGAACCCACCCAGGGCAGATAAATAAATTTCTTCACCAGTTGCACTTTCAGGCCACTTACACAATAGGCTGAAGTCATTCTTAGATTTTCAGTGAGAATGGAAACCATCTAAAATTAGGGAGGATTCAAGGGCTTGGAAGAGCCCTTAAAAGACTCATCTACAGTGTTGTTGGAATTGGATCAATGGTTCCAAGTCCCACCAAATATAAAAATAACCTGGGGAACTTGCAGCTCTATCCCAAATCAATGGAATCAGAATCTCTGGAGGTGAGGCACGGGCATAATCTTTTTTATCTTCTCTCCACCTTACTGCAATGTACATCCAGGGTTGGGAATTGCAAGAGCTAATGATATCCTGGGTTCCAGAGGGTATGAAAATAAGTTCATGGAGAGAATTAATGCAGAGTAAATCCTAAACCCTAGATTCTCTGCCTTCCAATGTGATCTTCCTTTCAATGCACTGTTGTAATATACTTAGTAATTAATGCATTTATTAATGTCTGTGTAATTCAGGGAATTGAGACAGTAAATATTAAGAACTCTTTCTTAAAGCAGTGAAACTCAGGGCTTCAGAATCCTCAGTCACTAGAATATTGGATTCCATTACTTATAGTTGAGAATTGGGCTGAATTTATTATTTTTTCAGAGTCAGCAGAACACTTAGGAAGCATGTTGGACTGCAAGTCAGGTAAACCAGTTTCTAGTGTTGGTCTTGCTATTCTCTGGTTTTCCAGTGACAACTGCTCCATGAGTAGATGTACTTTTGATGTTTTTGTGTGGGGAGGTGAACTCTGTGTCCACCAACTTTGCCACCTTAATCTCTTTTCACAGGTCAAATTTGTTGTGTTTCTCTACTGTCAACAAACTATCTGAAAAAGAAATTTAAAAAAACGATTCTATTCACAATACTGTCAAAAGCAATGAAATACTTCAGTCAGTTCAGTTCAATCACTCAGTCATATCTGACTCTTTGCAACCCCATGGACTGCAGCATGCCAGGCCTCCCTGTCCATCACCAACTCCCGGAGCTTATCCAAACTCATGTGCATTGAGTTGGTGAGGCCATCCAACCATCTCATCCTCTGTTGTCCCCTTTGCCTCCTACCTTCAATCTTTGCTAGCATCAGGGTCTTTTCTAATGAGTCAGTTCTTCACATCAGGTGGCCAAAGTATCGGAGTTTCAGCTTCAGTATCAGTCCTTCCAATGAACACCCAGGACTGATCTCCTTTAGGATGGACTGAATGGATCTCCTTGCAGACCAAGGGACCCTCAAGAGTCTCCTCCAATACCAAAGTTCAAAAGAATTCTTCGGCGTTCAGCTTTCTTTATAGTCCAACTCTCACATCCATATATGACTACTGGAAAAATCATAGCTTTGACTAGATGGACCCTTTTTGGCAAAGCAATGTCTCTGCTTTTTAATATGCTGTCTAGGTGGGTCATAATTTTTCTTCCAAGGAGCAAGGGTCTTTTGATTTCATTGCTGCAGTCACCATCTGCAGTGATTTTGGAGCCCCCTAAAATGATCTGATCTGAATATGAAGTCTCGGAGAAGGCAATGGCACCCCACTCCAGTACTCTTGCCTGGAAAATCCCATGGATGGAGAAGCCTGGAAGGCTGCAGTCCATGGGGTCGCTGAGGATCGGATACGACTGAGCGACTTAGCTTTCACTTTTCACTTTCATGCCCTGCAGAAGGAAATGGCAACCCACTCCAGTGTTCTTGCCTGGAGAATCTCAGGGATGGCGGAGCCTGGTGGGCTGCTGTTTATGGGGTCGCACAGAGTCGGACACAACTGAAGCGACTTAGCAGCAGCAGCAGCAAAATGAAGTCTGTCACTGTTTCCACTGTTTCCCCATCTATTTGCTATGAATTGATGGGACCAGATTCCATGATCTTAGTTTTCTGAATGCTGAGTTTTAAGCCAACTTTTTCACTCTCCTCTTTCACCTTCATCAAGAGGCTCTTTAGTTCACTTTCTGCCACAAGGGTGGTGTCATCTGCATATCTGAGGTTATTGATATTTCTCCTGGCAATCTTGATTCCAGCTTGTGCTTCATCCAGTCCAGCATTTTTCATGATGTACTCTGCATATAAGTTAAATAAGCAGGGTGACAATATACAGCCTTGACATATTTCTTTCACAATTTGGAACCAGTCTGTTGTTCCATGTCCAGTTCTAACTGTTGCTTTTTGACCTGCATACAGTGATCAAGACCATCCGCAAGGAAAAGAAATGCAAAAAGGCAAAATGGTTGTCTGAGGAGGTTTTACAAATAGCTGTGAAAAGAAGAGAAGCAAAAAGCAAAGGAGAAAAGGAAAGATATACCCATTTGAAGGCAGAGTTCCAAAGACTAGGAAGGAGAGATAAGAAAGCCTTCCTCAGTGATCAATGCAAAGAAATAGAGGAAAACAATAGAATGGGAAAGACTAGAGATCTTGTCAAGAACATTAGAGATACCAAGGGAACTTTTCATGCAAAGATGGGCTCAATAAAGGACAGAAATGATATGGACCTAACAGAAGCAGAAGATATTAAGAAGAGGTGGCAAGAATACACGGAAGAACAATACAAAACAGATCTTCACGGCCCAGATAATCACGATGGTGTGATCTGGTGATCCTAGAGCCAGACATCCTGGAATGTGAAGTCAAGTGGGCCTTAGAAAGCATCACTATGAACAAAGCTAGTGGAGGTGAATAAAAATACTTAGGAATAAATTAAACCAAGTATGTTAAGGACCTGTGTATTGAAAACTGTAAGATATTGATCAAAGAAATTGAAGATACAAATAGAAAGATATCCCATGTTCATGGACTGGAAGAATTAATATTGTTAAACATGTTTATGCTACACAGAGTAATCTATGGATTCATTGCAATCCCTATCCAAACTCCAATGGCATGTTTTCCCCTACAGAAATAGAAAAAGAATTTAATACTCATATGGAACCAAAACCCCCCAAAGAGTCAAACCAATCTTGAAGGAAAAAGCACAAAGCTGGAGTCATCAGTTTCTGACTTTAAAGTATAACACCAGCTACAGTCATCTCAATTGGTTCAAGTTTGTTGCTTCTTCCTTTTGCCTTCTCAGATTTGCTTCTTAGCCCCTCTAGTAAATTGCTTTTCATTTTGGTTCAGATCAGATCAGTCGCTCAGTCGTGTCCGACTCTTTGCAACCCTATGAACCACAGCACGCCAGGCCTCCCTGTCCATCACCAGCTCCCGGAGGTCACCCAGACTCATACCCATCGAGTCAGTGATGCCATCCAGCCATCTCATCCTCTGTCGCCCCCTTCTCCTCCTGCCCTCAATCCCTCCCAGCATCACAGTCTTCTCCAATGAGTCAACTCTTCACATGAGGTGGCCAAAATACTGGAGTTTCAGCTTTAGCATCATTCCTTCTAAAGAAATTCCAGGATTGATCTCCTTCAGAATGGACTGGTTGGATCTTCTTGCAGTCCAAGGGACTCTCAAGAGTCTTCTCCAATACCACAGTTCAAAAGCATCAATTCTTCGGCGCTCAGCCTTCTTCACAGTCCAGCTCTCACATCCATACATGACCACAGGAAAGACCATAGCCTTGACTAGGCGAACCTTTGTTGGTAAAGTAATGTCTCTGCTTTTGAATATGCTATCTAGGTTGGTCATAACTTTCCTTCCAAGGAGTAAGCGTCTTTTAATTTCATGACTGCAGTCACCATCTGCAGTGATTTTGGAGCCCAGAAAAACAAAGTCTGACACTGTTTCCACTGTTTCCCCATCTATTTCCCATGTAGTGATGGGACCAGATGCCATGATCTTCATTTTCTGATATGTTGAGCTTTAAGCCAACCTTTTCACTCTCCACTTTCACTTTCATCAAGAGGCTTTTTAGCCCCTCTTCACTTTCTGCCATAAGAGTGGTGTCATCTGCATATCTGAGGTTATTGATATTTCTCCCAGCAATCTTGATTCCAACTTGTGTTTCTTCCAGTCCAGCATTTCTCATGATGTACTCATAAGTTAAATAAACATGGTGACAATATGCAGCCTTGACGTACTCCTTTTCCTATTTGGAACCAGTCTGTTGTTCCATGACCAGTTCTAACTGTTGTTTCCTGACCTGCATACAGATTTCTTAAGAGGCAGATCAGGTGGTCTGGTATTCCCATCTCTTTCAGAATTTTCCATAGTTTATTGTGATCTACACAGTCAAAGGCTTTGGCATAGTCAATAAAGCAGAAATAGATGTTTTTCTGGAACTCTCTTGCTTTTTCCATGATCCAGCGGATGTTGGCAATTTGATCTCTGGTTCCTCTGTCTTTTCTAAAACCAGCCTGAACATCAGGAAGTTCACGGTTCACATATTGCTGAAGCCTGGCTTGGAGAATTTTGGTTAATGGACCTTTAAAATTCCAGAATTTGATTCTTTTTTGGTAATTTTCTATATCTTTGCTGACATTCTCTATTTGGAAATAGTTCTCTTACCCATCACTCTTATGGTTTTCTTTAGTTCTTTCGGCATAATCTTGATTTTTAAAAACACTTGAAATAGGTCATTTAAAGCGTTTGGTTACTAAAGTGAATATCTGAGTTTCTTCACAGAAGGGAAAGGAAGGAAAAGAAATTACTCCTTGGCTACTGGCTTCTTCGTGCTTGTCTCTCCGTGACACTGTGCCTCTGTGTGTTTACTCTCAAGATTGTCAGGCAACTGATTTTCCTATTTCATCCAAAATTTGTCTGATTGAGAGTTAGTCTTGAGGAGACAGACCATCATCTTATAAGTGGAAACCATAGGGCAATTTTAAAACAAATCTTATTATTGGCTTGTTGGTGTTTTTACAACACTCCTCTCTTTTCTTCCCAGGTGGCGCTAGTGGTAAAGAACCCACCTGCCAGTGCCCGAGACATGAGAGGCAGGTTCGATCCCCAGGTTGGGAAGACCCCCTGGTGGAGGGCATGGCAACCCACTCCAGTGTCCTTGCCTGCAGAATCCCATGGACAGAGGAGGCTGGCGGGCTACCGTCCATAGGGTCGCAAGGAGTCAGATATGACTGTAGCAATTTAGCACGCACGTACCTCTCTTTCCTAAGTGGAAAGATTTTTATTACCTGAGACAGACTTGTATTCTAAACCCAGGTAATATCATGTTTTGCTCTGTGACCTTAAGAGAATTATTTACCTTTATCAAACCTCAATTTCCTCATCCTTAAAAGGGAGGAAGTGATAATAAGGGATTTGCTGTGAGAATTAAAGGAGAGAATGCAGATACAGAGCCTGGGACAATATCTGGCACATGGTTGGGGCTTGGTAATTATCAACCCACTTTTCTCTGTGCAGCAGTAAAGGCTTTGGAAAGGAACTGAGCTGGTTGGTGATGATTATCTGGCTACTGCATTTGAAGGCTGTAAAACCAACATCTGAGTTGATAAGATTAACTCGATCACTGCTAAATCTCCCTGCCACTTGGTACCAGGGAAACTGAGACACCTAACTCCTGAACACCATCTTCCAAAAAGCAGGTTTTCACAGGGTAACTCTGAGAGACTCTTTGTGCTGGGAAACAATACCCAGAGTGTGCCTTCCAGACAGACAGTATGGTAAAGGAACACATTAATCTGCCCCCAAATCCTATTTCATGTCTTCCGGACCTTGCACAGGGGAGATGGGTAGAAACAATTGATCCATTGAGGATCGCAGGCTCACCTCCAACTCAGCTCTCTACCTGGGTGAGTGGATTTGGATGGGGAACAAGTGCTTTGGCCTCAGCCAAAGGTGGTTTCCTGCTCCTTGGCTAAGGCTGGCAGTTCAGTGACGAGATCTCGTTAGCAAGGCTGCCGCTGGAAAAGACGTTAGCAGTGCCCACCCGGTCAGGATTTAATTAATAATCACACAGGAACTGACTTCCTCCCACTCTGGGAGGAGGAGGAGTTGGGCAGCCGGCCATCCGCAGGCTGCCAGCTCTCAGCATTTGAGGGGCCTCAGCTGTGCACTTGTGCCAGGAGGCGGGCAGCTGAGGGTCAAACGACTCTGGGCCTCAGGAAATCTCAGTCACGAATAAACGTGGTTCTCAGGTTGTTTCCTGGAGAGCTTCAAAACCCACAAACCTGTCTTTTACCCTTCAAATCTCCTTTGCTTTGGCAAGAAGCATCTGTTGCCTTCTTTATACTGATTCTGTCTTCTTTTTCTTTTTTAAATTTTACTGAAATATAGTTGATTTATAATGTGTTAATTTCTGTGGTACAGCAAAGTGATTCAGATACATACATATATATTCTTTAAATATTCCTTTCCATAATGGTTTATCACAGAGTATTGAGTATAGTTCCCAGTTGCTGTTCAGTCGCTAAGTCATGTCTGATTCTTTGTGACCCCATGGACTGTGTAGTCAGCCTGGCTCCTCTGTCCATGGGGTCTTCTGGCAAGGATACTGTGTGGGCTGCCATATCTTATTTTTCTTGATTGTCATTTGTTTAGGTACCAATTTGTGGAGTATTATGGTCCAGGCACTCCCATTTGTACTGTGGGAGTATTGAGGGCACAATGCTTACCTGAGCATTCAAACAATTCTAGTTGCTATAGTTACTCCTGATTAGGTCTGTCACCAATAAATGAATGACATGTGGGTTGAGAGTCTGTGCAGGGTTGAATTGGGGAGGAAATTTCCAGTGGTTTTCTGGACTTGCAGGCAAGGTGGGTGCAGGTTGTGAGAGCATGATCTTAAAAGCAAGAATGCAGGTGCTGGCTTTGGGAATAAAATCCCACCACAGACTGGCGTGGGAAAAAACGACTCAGGATTTCAAGCACATGGCTAGAACAGCGTGTAGTCTCTGCAGCAGCTCTATGCCTCTTTTGCTGAGCACTCATCCTGGTTGTAATTTTTTGGGTTGGTCTGTGGGATGCCTTGGTTAATAGCTGTCCTCATCCATGAATATAAACCCAAAGAGAGCAGAACTCTGTTTCTCTTCAACCTTGCAGGGTCCAGCGCAAGTGGCACCAACTTTCATTGAATAAATGATTCAATGCCTATCCCTAGATACTGAAATGAAAGCACAAAAGAAATCAAGTGATGCTGCCAGTAAGCAGATGGGTACTCAGGGGGAATTTAAGATTTGAATTTGAGGTGTGTGTGCATGCAGATTCTTTGCTCTTAATCAACATAAGGGTGTCCTTGTTATTATAATGCCTCTGTACCAAATGTCTGTGAGCCTTGGCTCTTAAGAAAAACTAGAAGAGTTAATAATAATTATCTTACATTGTTATTTTAAGATTCAGATAACTACAGAAATGGAGATTAATATATGGAAAACACCGAGCACACCCCTTGCATGTAGCAGCTGCGTGTTAACGTTAGTTACTATCCTCATCACCGCTTCATCATTGCCTCTCCCTGCTGTTCCCACTTGATCATCTTATTACATTGTTGTTTTTGGTTTTCCAAGTAGGTCCTAGGAAAATTTTATGAAAATAAGCAAAACATTTACTTTTCATCAATCACTCTTAACACATTATGGACCAGAGATGTATTACAGCTATAGGTATGAACTTCTGCAAAAATCCTCCAGTCAGTAATATGTTAAAACATTTTAAAAGATCTGTTTCATGGAAAGCACATGATATGAAAGAATACTGCGTCCAAAATACCTTCCCTGGGGTATACCTCTTTTTCTCTTTTAATGTGTGGGACAGAAGGGAGTAACATTAAATTCATTTTTTTTCTTCCTTCCACTCTCTCCAACTCCAGCCTTATCATAATTTCGGGGGGAATGGCTGGAAGTGCCAGATGTAGCCATGCATGCCAGAGCCTTAAAGAGTTGATTGAGTGAGTGAGGCAAAATGCCATACGCAGCCTCCATCTCCCTGTTTCTACAACTAGATTTCAGAACTTTAAAAAAATATATTTATTTGGTGGTGCCAGGTCTCAGTTGCTGCATGTGGGATCTAGTTCCCTGACCAGGGGTCGAAAACTGGGCCCCTGCATTGGGAACATGGAGCCTCAGCCAGGGGACCCCCAGGGAAGTCCCAGATTTCAGAACTTCAGCAATGCTTCCCACCTTACTCTTGTCCAGCAGAAACAGACTAGCTCCTGATAGACTCTTATCCTTGAGTGACATCCCCCCAAAAATGAAGGGCTGACTTCCAGTCTGCTTAATTTCCTCACACAATCCAATCAGGGACAGGGGGGTTTAACTATGGTTACTTCAGTTCTATGTTTATCAACAGGTCAAACACTCTTTCAGCATATATGTCCATTTTAAACATATTGATTCATGATATTTCTTGGGTGCAAACATGCTTACTATCTGTGTTCTAAATATTGATACTGTGAATGTTTCTCCTTTTGGAAAGAGTATAGGGAATCCATTTAGAAAATGTTTAAAATAAACATTAACATTGAGCTTATGCTTTTCATCTCAGTCATCAAGGGAAACAATCACAAAAAAAAAAACCTTTAGAAACAATCTGATTTAGTTCTCTCTCTCTGGCTCCACAGAGTTCTCAGTCATGGATTATTTCAATCCTATAGTAAAAGTCCTACTGACTTTTCTGAATCCCTAAAAAACAAACAAACAAACAAAAACACCTAGACTACAAGGGTGAAGAGGCAAGAGACTGTGTCTGTCCTGTTCCCCCATATATCATCCACTCAAGACATGGTAGGTAAAGACAATACCACACTAAACAAGACAGAAAAATCCCCTACCCTCATGGACCTTCCATTCTAAATGTGTCTTCAGTACCAAGGACAGTGGCTGAAGATTCCCGTTCTCTGCTTGAGTGAAATAGCAGATGCGTGAATGAAGTTGCCCCATGTATACACAAAATTCATTTGGGGCACTCTTGAACCAGGTAAATGGGGGTGTGGACAGTACAGGAACAGTTAGTGCTACATAGCAAAGTTCCTAGGTGATCATCAGATCAGATCAGTCGCTCAGTCGTGTCCGACTCTTTGTGATCCCATGAACTGCAGCATGCCAGGTCTCCCTGTCCATCACCAACTCCCGGAGGTCACTCAGACTCACATCCATCGAGTCAGTGATGCCATCCAGCCATCTCATCCTCTGTCGTCCCCTTCTCCTCCTGCCCCCAATGCCTCCCAGCATCAGAGTCTTCTCCAATGAGTCAACTCTTCGCATGAGGTGGCCAAAATACTGGAGTTTCAGCTTTAGCATCATTCCCTCCAAAGAAATCCCAGGGCTGATCTCCTTCAGAATGGACTGGTTGGATCTCCTTGCAGTCCAAGGTAGGTGTGATCAAAGACAGTCCTCAATTCAAGCATATCATTATTCAAAGAGATTTTTATATCTCAACAAAGAGGTATAATCTACACGCCATAAAAATCCACCCATTTAAAGTGTCCTATATAATGTATTTTAGTGTATTTATAATACAAAGTTTTGTCACCTTCAACACCCTTCCTAATTTATGGCTCAAAGCAAAGTCCCTGAAGATAGCAGCCTTTGGAAAGGAAAGGGGTCAGATATTTTAAAGAACTGGCTCTTTCATGAGGTCACCTTTGCCCTGTGTAGAGAAAGTTTGACAACATTTTTATGCTTCTTATGGTCCCAGAGGGGAGAAGGCAATGGCACCCCACTCCAGCACTCTTGCCTGGAGGATCCCAGGGACGGGGGAGCCTGGTGGGCTGCCGTCTACGGGGTCGCACAGAGTTGGACACTACTGAAGTGACTTAGCAGCAGCAGCATGGTCCCAGAGTATTTCTTTTGAGGAAGGGGAACTTAAGTTAATATCATATGAACTTGGCAGTGTTTATTAGGTTTCTATTTGAAACGCTACTCATTAGAATTACTTCTTCCCAGGTGGCGCTAATGGTAAAGAACCCACTTGTCAATGCAGGCAACATTAGAAACTCGGGTTCCATCGCTGGGTCGGGAAGATCCCCTGAGGAGGGCATGACAACCCACTCCAGTATTCTTGCATGGAGAATCCCCTGGACAGAGGAGCCTGGAGGGCTACAGTCCATAGGGTCACAAAGAGTCAGACACAACTGAGTGACTTAGCACAGCACAGCACTCATTAAAATTCTCTGATGTCTCCAGAGTAATTGTTGATAAAAGCATTTGCTTACCAAGTGAAAAATCAAAAGTTAAGAGAATACTTGCCTGAAAATGATCATATCTGACTTTACACTTGGACTTACCATTAACTCTCTGGATAATTTTAGGAAAGGCCCTGGACTATTTGGGTCTCAGTTTCTACATTTGTGAGGGAGAGAGAATGAAATGATAACTACCTTCTCATCCAGGTCTTAACTTTTATACATGTATTTGAAAGCAGAGTACTCTGCTTAATTATAATTGGGTGATTTTATTATTTTAGAAGGACCCCCCTCACATTCACATGATCCTGATTCGCATTATGTGATATTGGCAACAATACAGGGAAAACAAGCATTTTCAAAGGTTGAGTGGGGTGAATGTAAAAATGAAGGCATTTTTTAAAAAGTCTTAGGACTCTATGACTTTGGACTATCGCCAGATTGCTTCACGAATGAACATCTCATATTTTTTAAGAATCAGTCCCTTTGGGTAAAGAACAGGATCTGTTTCCATGCTCAGCCCTTGAAATGCAGTAAATGCTCAATAAATGCTTGTTGAAGAATGAATATATTTTAGATAGCAAAAATGCAGGAAATAATGTTAGTTTAGGCAGAGTGAACTATATAAGAGGGTCCATATGATTGTATGTTAGAGACTTAGTGTGACCAAAAATGCTAACTCCCATGACAGTGTGAAAAGTTTTCCTCCTCACCAGACTTCTCTGCTTGCAATAAAAGCTCTGCATTGTGTGGGCATCATAACAAAGGTATTTACTGAATACAATTATTCTTTTACTGCTTTAAAAAATGCCGATATATAAATAGACGTTCATTTTAAATATCTGGAACCAATCTTAAAAACCCTTAATTTAATAAGATTAGACATTAAACCGGAGAAATCAGAGGCCCAGAACAGCACAAATCATGAAATTAACCTGTTTATTCTCTAGCATAGCCCCAAAGTATCTTCTAGCCGGTCTTCCCTATATTACAAAAGATGTTTCTTTTGTCTTCTGTTGGACAAAGCTGAAGCTTCTCCTATTTTCACTCAGTCAAGTCAGCCAGTGGATTTCTGGCAAACTGTCAGGAAGTGACAGTTGGCCTAATTCATAAAAATGATTGATTTACCTTCCGGCACCTAGTGACCAGGCAGGAAACCTGAGGGAAGGCTTCCTTCTGCCTTGACTCTGGCTCTCAGGAGTACCACTGTCTCCACGCACTGTGAGTTTCTTCACTCACACACGAGAAGCCCGGGGAGTGATTGCCAAAAGACACTTTCCGTTGGGGATTCAATGGCTTCTCTCTTTTAGGCACCCTCCCACCCATTTTTAAGAAAATAAATGGAGTACCCTAGGTCTTGCATAAGGATGCTTGGCTGAGAAAAATGGCCAATTTCCCTCAATCCTGAGGTTCTATTGACCTCTGAACCCCTCTGTAGACTACTGACATGCTTGGGAGCGGGAAGAGATAGGAGGTGAGCAAGGACCTTGTCCCTTCCTATAAATCCTTTTCTTTCTTTCTTCCTTTTTCTCTTTCTCTGTGCTGGGTCTTAGTCGAGGCATATGAACTTTTACTTGTGGCATGCTAACTCTGAGTTGTGGGCTTCCCTGGTGGCTCCGATGGTAAAGATTCTGCCTGCAATGCAGAAGACCTGGGTTTGATCCCTGGGTTGGGAAGATCCCCTGCAGAAGGGAACAGCTACCCACTGCAGTATTCTGGCCTGGAGAATTCCATGGACAGAGGAGCCTGGTGGGCTACAATCCATGAGGTCACAGAGTCGGACACAACTGAGTGACTCACACACACACACACACACAAACACATGTCAGATCTAGTTCCCTGACCAGGGATTGAACCCGTGGCCCCTGGATTGGGAGTGCCGAGTCTTAGCTACTGCACCATCATGGAAGTCCCCCAAGATATCTTTGCTTGACCCAGCATTTACCAACACAAAAGTTTCCCAGTTGAAACATGCATTCTGAGAATACACCAGAGCCCTTCATTCTCAGTGACTGTGGGCCACACACTGCAGAGTTGCAGTGGAGGGCATGGTGCCCAGGGGCCTCCTTTGCCTGCACAGGGCAGATGGACCCAGGGCACCTCTTTATTTGCCCTAGACTTAAACTAGCTCTTCCTTGAAGAAACATGAATGCCTTTAAAAATGTAAATGCCCAGGTCTTACCCCCAGGTTACTTAAATTTCTGGAATGAGGCCTGGGAAGTTTCTGTGTAAAACACATCCTTAGGTGATGATAACATAGCTAATTATTTAGAAATTCTTGTCCTGAGACTTATTTCTAGACACAACTTGACTTTCAAAGGAAGTGGGGCAGGGAAGAGTGGACCCTCTTTCCAAGAAATAGGAGACACGAGGCCCCGTGGTATATGAAATGGAAGTTTGCAAGAATGGGAGACTTCCTAGACCTTCTGCCAAGGGCTGGGGGTGGGGGCTGCTCCATCCTTCCTCTGCTCCAGCCACATGAAAGGAGAGGAGGGGTCAGAGACAGAAACGTGTCTGGGCCTTGTCTCCACCAGAGCAGCTCCTGGCCCTGGTTTATCTTCAAAGGACATCTCCCCCAGGGCTCTGATCAGTAACAGAGAAGGGCCACTCTGTGTACTGCATACCACATTTAGCAAGTCTGCTGGCCGAGAGAACAGAGGAGTCAGAGCACCGGGTGTTTATTTAGACCGTTCCAACCCAGGGTTTGGGCGCTGCGGTGCTAAGACTTGGTAATGTCAGCTGATGTCCTAACCTGTTCGGGGCAGAGGGAGCCTAAATCGGGAGGCCAAGGTGACAGAAAAGAGAGCTAGAAAGAATCTGGGCTGCTGGGGAGAAATGACCTACAGGATTTCCTTTTCCTAAACCCTGATGCCTCTTTCTCATCCCAGTTAGCATGCTGGGGACAATTCTTGAACATCACTCATTTGTTCCACCAATCAACAATTGTATAAATTACTGATTATGAACTCAACTGTCCCTTATGAAACAGAGATTAGGAAAACAGAAATAGTTTGCAAGTATCTCATCATAATTTACAAAGAGGATGCTGGTTTTGTGCATGGGTAAGGCCTTTACTATGACCAGTGTGTTCTCTTGGCAAAACTCTATTAGTCTTTGCCCTGCTTCATTCCATATTCCAAGGCCAAATTTACCTGTTACTCCAGGTTTTCTTGGCTTCCTACTTTTGCATTCCAGTCCCCTATAGTGAAAAGGACATCTTTTTTGGATGTTAGTTCTAAAAGGTCTGGTAGGTATTCATAGAACCGTTCAACTTAATTCACCCATTACAGTCCATTTTAGTTCGCTGATTCCTAGAATGTCGATGTTCACTCTTGCCATCTCCTGTTTGACCACTTCCAATTTGCCTTGATTCATGGACCTGATATTCCAGGTTCCTATGCAATGTTGTTCTTTATAGCATCGGACCTTGCTTCTATCACCAGTCACATCCACAACTGGGTATTGTTTTTGCTTTGGCTCTGTCCCTTCATTTCTTCTGGAATTATTTCTCCACTGATCTCCAGTAGCATATTGGGCACCTACTGACCTGGGGAGTTCCTCTTTCAGTATCCTATCATTTTGCCTTTTCATACTGTTCATGGGGTTCTCAAGGCAAGAATACTGAAGTGGTTTGCCATTCCCTTTTCCAGTGGACCACATTCTGTCATACCTCTCTACCACTGCAGATGGTGACTGCAGCCATGAAATTAATAGATGCTTACTCCTTGCAAGGAAAGTTATGACCAACCTAGATAGCATATAGAAAAGCAGAGACATTACTTTACCAACAAAGGTCCGTCTAGTCAAGGCTATGGTTTTTCCAGTGGTCATGTATGGATGTGAGAGTTGGACTGTGAAGAGAGCTGAGGGCCAAAGAATTGATGCTTTTGAACTGTGGTGTTGGAGAAGACTCTTGAGAGTCCTTTGGACTGCAAGGAGATCCAATCAGTCCATTCTGAAGGAGATCAGCCCTGGGATTTCTTTGGAAGGAATGATGCTAAAGCTGAAACTCTAGTACTTTGGCCACCTCATGCGAAGAGTTGACTCATTGGAAAAGACTCTGATGCTGGGAGGGATTGGGGGCAGGAGGAGAAGGGGACGATAGAGGATGAAATGGCTGGATGGCATCACCAACTCAATGGATGTGAGTCTGAGTGAACTCTGGGAGTTGGTGATGGACAGGGGGAGGCCTGGTGTGCTGCAATTCATGGGGTTGCAAAGAGTCGGACACGGACACGACTGAGCAACTGAAGGCCTTTACTGCTGCTTTGCAGAAACTAACAAATAACTGGATACATTTAGAAAAATGCATTCTGGATGTTGCTCCCGATGGTCTCTCTGTGCACAAAAACTTGAACAATTCTAAATATCTAACTCTATCACCATCAGTTTAGTTCAGTCGCTTAGTCATGTCCAACTCTTTGCGACCCATGAATTGCAGCACGCCAGGCCTCCCTGTCCATCACCAACTCCCGGAGGTCACCCAGACTCACACCCATCAAGTCAGTGATGCCATCCAGCCATCTCATCCTCTGTCGTCCCCTTCTCCTCCTGCCCCCAATCCCTCCCAGCATCAGAGTCTTTTCCAATGAGTCAACTCTTCGCATGAGGTGGCCAAAGTACTAGAGTTTCAGCTTTAGCATCATTCCTTCCAAAGAAATCCCAGGGCTGATCTCCTTCAGAATGGACTGATTGGATCTCCTTGCAGTCCAAAGGACTCTCAAGAGTCTTCTCCAACACCACAGTTCAAAAGCATCAATTCTTTGGCCCTCAGCTCCCCTCACAATCCAACTCTCACATCTATACATGACCACTGGAAAAACCATAGCCTTGACTATCACCATAGGCACAATCAAATGGGTATAATTTGCCTTTTCTATGTACAAATATGAATTGGTATTCAAGGCCAAAATCATCTTTTTGACACAGAATTTTATCTTGAACTTACTGATGCTAAACTGAATATTCCAGAGAGACTAGGTGCAGTTCACTTACTGAGAAATGTTTCTTAGTTATGAATTCTGTGCACCAGTTATAGTGACTGTATTTTATTTTTAATTAAAATTAAATGTGAATACTATTCAATGGGCTTTTATTTGCCTTCTATTTATGGGAAATAATATGGATTTTCCATTTACAAGAATTATAAAAAGTTACTTTTTAGACCGTATTTTGTTTAGTTCACATCATTTTAAGTTAAATAGATACAGTTAAATAAAAAAAAAATAGTAAAGGTATTTTGGGTTTCCAGGCAAATTCAGGATTATAGTAAATGGATGACAGTAGTTCATGAATCAATTTATTCTTGGTCCCTTCTGGAAAAGTAAGGTACAGCCACCCAGGTTGTACTGACGACGTCACTTCAGATGTTCCAAGCTTCAGCATCAGTGGTGACCACACAGGAACTGAGGACTTAAGATCTTTGGGAAAGGTAAGGTGAGGCAGATGAAACATGGAATGTGCATACAGATTTTCACAGGTTCTAAAATAAACCCATGCGGGACCTAAGTAAGTGGCCTCTCCTCCACTGCATTTAGCATTCATGGGTTCTGTGCTGTTAATTCTATAAACTGTCTCCTGCATGATACACGCTGCTGTGAGATCAGCCTTCCCATTGCTGACATACAGAATCCATGCCAAGACCACCATTCCTCTCTCTCCCCATCCTAACGGACTTCGCTTTGCAGGCTCCCATACTCAGGTCCCGTTGCCCAGGAGACACTACCATCCCACAGAGAAACGGTTATTAGAGAAGAGCAGCAGTCATCTTTGCATGCCCTTCATTGAGAAGGCCGCTAAGACGGAGCCTGTTGCCTCCATCCTCAGCTCCCCACCTTGGGTCATCCCCGCTCTGCCCAGGACGCTTCTGCCCAGAATTGCTGGATCATGTCACACCCTCTTCACGTGTGTCTCAGGGGCCATAATAGAATTCTAAGGCACAGATGGCCTTCTCTGTCTTTTTAAAAAGGACACCATCCTGTGGTGGTTCCTGACTCCTTCCACTCCTGATGTGGGCATTAAATGAGATAACATGATTGCTTTTATTAATAATATGATCAAAAGGTAGAATGTAGGAAGGTACCTTTTTTGGCCATCTATTCTTCTTTTCATTATTAATAATATTTTTTATGTTTCCAAAATAGTGGCCATTCACTTTAAAATCCTCTTAAACATATTTTAAAAATATGAATGCATTATATATATATAAAATCTCAGATATGCAGAAAAAATAGTTTATTCAGGTCATTTGGACTTACTTTGCTGAGAGAGTTTTTTATTTCCCTCTGGTCTGAAGATGTGAAATTTAGAAAACTTGAAAAACTTGCTTTTTAATTTATTACTTAGGTTTTTTTCCCTTGTTCCTTTCCCTCCCCCTTTCTTTCTGCAAAAATTTTCAAGTCGGGAAAAAAAAGATAGAAAACCCACTACATTTATGGTTTATCTAACTTGGATGATTTCCATAAATAAGTGATTACATGACTAGGAAGAGTAGAAAAAAAATAATTTAGTTTTTGCATGAGATGGTCAATGTCATGTGTTTCACCCCAGTATTTAACGGTTTCTAATTTCCTCAAGCACAAACAAGAAAAATGGTTAATGTCTTCCCTCCAACCTTTTCTCAGCTTTTTGACAAATTACTGAGATTCTTAATCAACCTTTATACACTTAGATCACCTTGGTAGTGACCAGCTTCTTGCTAACTTATTGAAGAACAAGTTTCAAAGGCAAAGAAACAGAACACTTTATTATAAAACTTATAATTAAATATTACACATATATTTTGACTTTTCTCTATAACCCATGTTTGTTTATTCAACACTTTTCCTCAGAATTAATTCACTTCCTCAAAGAAGCAAGTGAGGACACATAAGAATAGGCTATTAATAAATTAATTTTCCATAAAATAATAAAATGATAATTATATAAAGAAACAAGTTGAAATTTTTTTCAGAGGGCAAGAGGGTAGTTGATATGGAGCCCTATATTTATATTTTATGATAAAATGGCCACTATTTTAAGCCAAGTCCAGGAGACAGAATATTCTAATCATTATTTTTCCGAGATTTGAGAATGTATGATTTTAATTAGAATGGCATAAAGGAGGCTCTAAATTTAACAAACCACTGTCTGGTTGGTTATGCTGAGCGGGCAAATCCCTGTTTGAATTGAGACTTTTAAAAGCAGTAAAATTGGGTTACATTCATCAAAGACATTGAGGAACAAAGTAGAATTATATAAATATGCCCTTTATAACCACATCTCAAAAAATTACAGAAGGACACCACCGTCTTGTAAGTTACTTTGGTTTTGGCAAAATGGTGTGGTGTTTTTCCCATGGAGAACAATTTTAAGCTCATTAGTGCCTACCAACAGCTGGCTTCTGAAGACTGAAAATATCTGAAAGATTACAAAACACTCTTGTTTGTTGAAGTGTCTTGGCATATTACAATTTATTAATATTCACATAGCAAGAAGATGGAAGGATTTCTCAGCTGCCACTGTGACTTTCCCCTTGTTAACCAGATCCTAGGGCAAATTTAAATATGTCAGTTGCTAAGGAAAAACCCACAAGGGGCCTCTAATTTTCCAAGCATCTCTGATAATACGTGGGGAGCACCATGAATGAGATTTTCCCGTCCTTCCAAACAGGACTGTTTTGCTCTTTGTCTCCTCTTAGGTTTCTACCAGAAACGCACATGCTGATTCCCCAAGAGCAGACCTGAGGCTCCCGAGGACTTGTTCGGCTAGCACCAAAAATGACGAGGTTGACAGAGTGTGTAGGGCAACAAGGTTTTGTGGTTATTTTTTTCTTTTTTTTTTTTTCAGAGTGTGAAGACCAATTAAGTGGAGATCTTAACTTGTCCGTGTTGCCCTGTTTTCAGAATATTCCTCAGAATACTTTTCAAGTTGTGAATTTTAGTCTTGGAGACTCTCTCTCTAAGCAGAATATACTTTGAACAAAATAAGAAACACCACCACACACACACACACACACACACACAAACACACCAGAGAAACAGGACATGAAGCTTGCTAGTCCAGCAGCAAGCACCATCGTGAGCACCATTCGGCGTTTGTACAACTCCCAGTCCGGGCTGTCCACAGTTCCGGTCAAGCTCTGAGCAACAGTTAGGCAGCGTGTTCCACCCACATCGGATTACTCCAAATCTCAATCTGTGACTTGAAGTCCTAAAAGACATTTCCAAAACCCACCTTCTGAGGTTCCCTGGGGTGGGGTCTGTCCCCAAAGTTCACAAGCATCTCCCGTGGTCAAAATTCAAACCTGTCCTCTCTTATGGCAAACCATCACCTCCTTCCTGTAACAGTGCAAAGCAAAGCCGGTGTGTTTTTGTTCTATGCTTTTGTGAGTTCGATTTGTCATTGCTTCCCATTTTCAAGTGCTTCCAAGTACCGTGTGTATTAGGGAAATGAACAAGAAGGCTGTTCTTGAGAGCAGCCCCTCCAACACGGCGGTCGGCTCACACGAGGTTTGCAGTGTTCAGCTTTCGATGGAAAGGGGGCAGGTCTCTCCGGAGCTTGCGAGGTAAGACCCTGGCCCTGCCAGGAGGGGAGGGCGTTGAGATCAGCTCTTCCTGGTGCATGACTTGCAGCACTGCTTGCCGTAGAATTTGTGATTGCAGACTCCGTGCTGAGGAACCAGATGACACCAGCCGAAGACGTCTACACAGGATGGATCCTCTAAGGTGAGAAGAGGCGTTCAGCACATTAGGACAGGTTCTTAGCCTCTTCCTTAAGGTGAGGGCCCACAGACAGAGACTTGGGGTCGACTTGCCTATGGCCCTCCAGGGTTCTACATGAGACATGAGGACTTTGTGGGGGAAAAAGCAGGATGAAGGTACCCAGAGGCACCGTGAAAGTGTTACTCGCTCAGCAGGATCTGACTCTTTGTGAGCCCACGGACTGTAGCCTGCCGGGCTCCTAAGGCACTGTAACCACTAACAGAATGTAAACAGGTTAGGGTTACTGGCTTGCAAGTGGATGTTTAAAAAAAAAACGTCATCTCCAGCCTGAGCTTAATGTCTGATCCTCCTAAATAAGCTGGAGACTATTGTTGTGCCTTCAAGGCATGTCCCCTAAAAACAACATCCCCGAGGATGTTGTTAAAACACTGGTTCTGTTTCAGAAGGCCTGCGGTGAGGACCCAGATGTTTTTTTTTTTTATTTCTAACAAATACCCCAGGGTTGCTACCACTACTCCAGGCTCAATACTTTGGGGAGCACGAACCTCCTATACTGGGGGTTCGAAACCTAGATTGAAGGCCCAACTGTGACATTCTGTGCAGGTTTAAATCAAATCTCATGGCCAATTTGTGAAGACATGAATTGAAGTCAACACTAGTCTTTTTAAACTTCCTTCCTTGTGTAGGATAACAGGTGTGATTATCTACTGGAAGCAGAACACGGGGCATCAGAGGCTTTTACCCCAAAGGCCCTCAGGAGTTACAGAACACATGTGGAGGTGTACATCTGTTTTTCCTTCTGTAAGCATAAATGTGTGTTTCAAATCCTTTGACTGGATTTCCAAGGATTTTTTTTCTAACTTTAGAACTATTTAGGGTCTACCCCTATACGTGAGTAAATGCTGTCATTCAGAGCTGGAATTTCCTCCTCTAAGCAAGTCTTAAAGTCACCCTCAAGTCCCCGCAAACCACACACCACCCACGGGCACCCAGTCACGTCCCTCCTGAATCAACCCTCGCCACTCGCCTCTGAGCCCCGGGACACGGCTCACAAGGCTCTTCTTTTTCTGTTGCTTTGCCTGCTGCTCCCAATTTGTATCTGGTCTTCCTATGAACTGCTCACAGCTCCTTCTGTTAGCCTTGGTTCTTCCGCCTAAAGCTCCCTTTCACACACACACTTCACTGCTCTTACCCCCAGCGTAGCCTCGTAATCCTTTTGAAACGGGCACGCATCCCTGGCACATCCCTGCCCCTAACCCTCCCCCTGGATCCCGTTCACCTGGAGTCAGAGGTACAGTCTCTACAGTGACTCACAGGATCTGGTCCCCAGGATGGCAGAGCCACCTCATCCTTTCGTTTCTCTGAAGCCTCTGCTCAGAGATGCCCACTCCGTTCTGCCTTCTCTGACCTCCCTATGAGAACGGCATGCCCCATGGACCCTAGGAAGGACTGCCTCTCTCAGCTTTGTTTCCCTACCTCCGATTTACTGGCATTTATCACGTTGCGTGTTTACCTATGGCCACCTCCTCTCCAGAGCACAGCAGCCTCGGGCAGACATCTGATCGACTTTCTCTCACTGCTCTGCTCCCAACACCTGCCACAGCGTGGCTGCTCAAGAAGCACTTGTTGAAAAAAAAAATAAATTCCCTCCACCTCCCGGCCAAAACCACCAGTTCAAGCCATAGTGACTCTCCGCGTGGGCAGAAGGATGAAATGGAGTTGTTCTTTTCTTTGCTACTGGTAAGTCCTGGTTATATTCTGAAGGTGGAGTCTAGAGGATTAGCTGACAGGTGGGTAAAGAGTGTGAGAGAAAAAGGAGAATCAAAAATGACTACAGGCTTTTGACCTGCGCATCTAGAAGAACGGGGTCATGTTTACTGAGATGGGGGCGGGGTGGAGGCAGGCACCAGGAGACTAGTTTAGGATATATCACAGAGATGCAAGCTCAGCATGAGAGGAAGACTTTGCCTATGTGTCTATGTGTATATAATCTTCAAGTTCAGTTACTTTTTAATACAGTGTCTTATACCCCAGTGCATTAGCATGTACCCTAATCAGTCACAATGTACGTCTGGATCAGCTTCTGTTTAGACTGTAGAGATGATCCTGTTGATGCAGTGGAAATACCGGAGGATACAAAAAGCATGGGCCTAACAGCACCATCACCACTTACACCTCCTGAGATAAGCATGGAATTTCAACATCTAGCTTCTGCTGGAAGCTAGATACAAGTCAGGAATCAGATGTGAGGTGTCTCACGACGCTGTCAGAGTAAGTATTGCATTGGGTTATAGTTGTAGTAATGATTACTAATCGGGGAAGGCAATGGCACCCCACCCCAGTACTTTTGCCTGGAAAATCCCATGGATGGAGGAGCCTGATAGGCTCCAGTCCATGGGGTCGCTAAGAGTCGGACACGACTGAACAACTTCACTTTCACTTTTCACTGTCACGCATTGGAGAAGTAAATGGCAACCCACTCCAGTATTCTTGCCTGGAGAATCCCAGGGATGGGGGAGCCTGGTGAGCTTCCGTCTATGGGGTCGCACAGAGTCGGACACGACTGAAGTGACTTAACAACAACAACAATGATTACTAATAGCTGATTATTGAGTGTAATAGAGGATGAGGTGGTTGGATGGCATCACCAACTCAATGGACATGAGTTTGAGTAAACTCTGGGAGTTGGTGATGGACAGGGAGGCCGATGTGCTGCAGTCTGTGGAGGTGCAAAGAGTCAGACACGACTGAGCGACTGAACTGAACAGCTGATTATTTGAGCCTCTGTTATAAGTCTGGTATTTTGTTTACACTATTAAGGACAACCCCAGAGCGAACTTCACATCCTACATGCAAACAATTGACAAGTATCATTGACTCTATCTCACAATACACATCCAGCGACTCCCACAACCACTACCCTCATGGGACCTCATCCCCTCATTGAACGTGGGACCTGCCTCCTGCAGAAAGGAGACAAGTCCTCATTCTGTTCTAGGCCCCCTCCTCAGTGTAACTTCCAGGGATCCTCCTGTGCGATGAGGATGAGGATGGGGATGGGAGAACTGGGAGGAATCCCCACCTGAGTAAAACTAGAGGCCCCGTGTTTGGCCAGGAAGAAATGCCTGGGCTTATGTCCTGCATGCCTGCCTTCTCATTTTACTCCTCTTGATACAAGGAGACCTGCCTCAGGCCTCCTGCCTGAGGCAAGGCCCTCTCCTGGGAAGCCTTCCCGCGTCTCCCTCGCACCATCCCTGGCACCAGCTAGAGCTCACCACCATCAGAGACTGCCCTGGATGTGTGTGCCTTGCACACCTCTCAGGAGGGCTCCTCGCGTAGACTCTGATGTAAATGGCACCCCCCAGAGTTTGGGCAGGAGCTGCATAACTGAATATAGCAGGTGTTGGACAAACACTCCAGAGAGGAGGAAAACCGACTTGTGCGTGGCGGGGTCCTTTACCTCTCTTGGCAGGAGCTGGACAGAAGTTGGTGTTACAGGCCCGCAGCACTGGAGGCTTCTGCCGCAGCAGACAACTCGAGGAAGGCCGGCCCTGCTGGACGCAGTGGACCGAGCGCGTCTGCACCCCTCCACCACAGGTAACGGTGCACTGCAGGAGAGGGAGGAGGCGGTCAGGGAACGGGCCCTTCCCAATACCACTCACAGCAAGGAAAGAAACCTCCATGCCTCGTGACATTGCCAAGGCGCCTGTTGATGAAATAGGGACTGTCCAGAGCTGGGCACATGAATCCACTCTCCTAACACATTTTGGGAGCCGTTTGATCTGATTAGAAGGCTCTGAAGCAAATGCCATCTGCTTCCCCCGAGACTCTGTGTCTCCCAGTCAAGTAACTCAGGCAGAAGAGAGGTTCCAGGCATACAGAAGCTGCCACAGGAATGCAGAAGCAAATACAGACACATCCAGCCAGTTCATCACAGTACTTAAAGAATTCCAGGCAACCTCTGCAGATACAATAGTGGAGGGGATGGTTCAGAACTTGGACAGCCAAAGAAATGTAACGCTCTGAGACAACTTAGGAATTATGTCCTCCCTGCCCAGCTAAACTCTGAGATAGCGTGGTGGATATTGTGTTTTGAAGTCAATTATCTTACTGTCCAACTGAAGGTAAAAAAAAGACTACAAAGGACTGTCCAGTAATTTTTTCCAGGCACACACATAAATATATTTCCTAACAAAAGAACAAATAAGAAAATATTATCAAAGATAGCCCTTTAAATTAATCTTTACATGTATTTTGCTTTAAAAAAAGTTCACTACCAGTTCATTATCCTTATTATTTTTTCCTATTTTATTGTGGACAGGTGAGGACGTCCACTTGGGACAAGCATCACTATGCAGAATGGCTTCTGAGAGGAAAAAATATGTTGCGGTAAAAAGAGTATGAATTTTGGAATTAGCCCTAAATTCAAAGATAGCTGTATCCCTGTTACCAAATCATCTCAGTCAGAAGATGGCTATTTTTGTGAAGAACAAGACAGTAACTATTTTAATTTGTTAATTGAGGTACAGTTGATGTACAACATTATGTTAGTCTCAGGTATACAACAGAGTGATTCAAAATTTGTATAGATTATATTCCATTTATGATTATAAAATATTGGTTAATCCCTTGTCTTTGTAGATTATACACACACACATACACATATATAGTAGTTTGTACCTCTTACTGCCTCTCCCCCTCCAGTAATCACTGGTTTGTTCGCTACATTTTTTCTATTCCACATAAGTGATAAACAGTATTTCATTTTCTCTGACTAATTTCACTAGACATAAAACCCTCCTAGTCCATTGATGTTATTGCAAATGACAAAATATTCATTCTTTCTTATGGTCTGAGTTCTTCACTGATCTGCTGATGGGCATTTAGTCCACTTCCGTATCTTGGTTATTGTAAACAGTGCTGCTATGAACGCTGGGGTGCATGTGTCTTTTTAAATTAGTGCTTTCATTTTCTCTGGATACATATGACATAGGAGTTGAACCGCTGGGTCATAAGGTAGTTCCAGGTTTAGCTTTTTGAGGAACGTCCATACAGCTTTCCCCAGGGTACCAGTTTACACTCTCACCAGCAGTACACAGAGGTTGGCTTTTCTCCACATCCTCACCAACATTTGTTGTGTTCTTTGCGACGATGATAACCATGCTGAGCAGTGTCCGGTGATGTTTCCCTGTGGTTGTGATTTGCATTTCTCTGATGATTAGCAAGGCTGAGCATCTTTTTGGCCATCTGCATCTCATTGGAAAAAATGTTTATTCAATTCTTCTGCCCGCCTCCCTTTTGACTGGGTTGTTTTTTTGACACTGAGTTGTTTATATGTTTCAGATATTATTCCCTTATTTTTCACAAACATTTGCAAATATCTTCTCCCAGTCAGTAGGTTGTCATTTCATTTTGTCCATAGATTTTTTTGCTGTGAACAAGTCCTTAACTACATTAGACACACTTTATTTAGTTTTGCTCTAGTTTCTCTTGCCAGAGGAGGCAGATCCAAAGAAAATATTGCTCCACTTTATATCCACGGATGTTCTATGTTTTCTTCTAGGAGTTTTATGGTTTCTGGTCTGACAGTTCAGTCTTTAATCCATTTCGAGTTTATGTCGTATATGGTATGAGAAAATGCACTCATTTCTTTCCTTTATGTGCTGTGGTAGTTTCCCCAGAGCCACTAACCGCCGATACTATTTTCTCCACTGTATACAATGGCCTCCTCCGTTGTAGATTAATTGCTCCTAAGTGCGTGGGTTTAATTGTGGTGTGGTCAGGGTCAGGAAGATGCTGCCTCCTGAAGCCCACAGCCAGGTCCTGGAGTGAGTGCCAGCCCGGAGAACGCAAGGCCAGGTCCTGGGGTGCAGCGGCAGAGCCCAGAGAGGGTGGCTGGCCCTGGAGGTGGCGGTCAGGGGGCCGTTTTCTGAAACAGCTGCTGTGGGGGTCCAGCATGTCTCAGAGCTTGTGTGGGGCTGGATCCCTGGGTGGCAGGAAGCCAAGGTGCCTCCGAGCTGGTGCAGGCCGCTGTTGTCCTGAGGCTGGGGTCCATCTGCTGGTGGGCAGGCTGGGGTCCCTCTGCTGGCGGGAGAGGCTGGGTCTGCAGCTACAGCATGCTTGGCTTGGCCTGGGGACTCCAGGGAAACGAGCTGGAGAGGGGATTACAGAATGGTGCTTGCAGCAGATGGGCCCCCAGAGAGTCTGATGCCACTGTCTCTGCCCTAGGGTGTGTTCCAGCTGACGTTTTCTCCAGAAGACTCTGCGGGATCGGCGGTAGGTCTGCGCCTTTCTCAGAGTTGCTTTGCCTGAGAGCTCATAGCACATTCTGTAAGAGCGGTGTGTCTGTTTCTCACAGCGCTCTGGGATGCCTAAACATGAGCTCCACTGGCCCGCAAGCCCAAACCTTCTGAGGGCTCGTCTTCCTCGTGCAGACTCCCTGATCCTGGGGGACAAGCTCTGCAAGTGTGATTTTTCTCTGAAATGTGCCCTGTGGCTTTGTCTCTCCCACCCATCTCATTGTGCTTCCTTCTTGTATCTTCAGTTGTAAAAGCTCTTTTCTGGTGAATGTGTTAGTCACTCAGTCATGTCTGACTCTTTGCAACCCCACAGACTGAAGCCCGCCAGGCTCCTCCGTCCATGGGATTCTCCAGGCAAGAGTACTGGAGTGGGTTGCCATGCCCTCCTCCAGGGGGCTTGTGTCTCCTGCTTGGCAGGCGGAGTCTTTACCATCTGAGCCACCAGGGTAGGTTCTGGTCTTGGTCCTCAATTGCTGTTCTGTAAATAGCCATTATTTTGGCGTGCCCGCGAACCCCTACTCTGCCATGTGGGCAACTCTCGTCTCACAGCTCTAAGTATTTTAGGCTTTATGGGCCATACGACCTTGGCTGTAGTCACTCACCTCTGCACCAAAGCAGCCACGGACCACGCACACAAATGAGGATGGCTGTTGTCTAATGAAAGTTTATCCACAAAGACAGGCCGCAGCAGGGGGAGAAGATTTGCCACTGGTAATCATTTGCTTATATCTGATCTAAATAATTCTGCATGAATCAATTTCCAAGTCTGTTAAATGAGTAAAACAATGCTAGAAAATTTAAAGAGAAATCTAATTTCATGATGAGGCCGGCAGCACCTCTCAAGCCAGAGTTGTTTTTGCTGAAGAGCTATATAACACCTGTTAGCTATAACAATGCAAGGACCAACCAAACCACAGCTCTGGATTCCTGAGGACATGTTGTCTTCTCAGACTCAGCATCAGAACCAGTCCCAGCTCATAAGCATCACACCAACACAACTAAAGTTTCTTCCAAGTCTTCTGAGGAAAAGGACACCTGTAACATCTGAATTTAAAAGTTGTGTGTGCTTGGCTGATTAACTGCCTAACTCTGAGCTTTATAAGCCTCATCCAGAAAACAGGGACAATAATACCCACAAATAAGACCACTTCCCCAATGGCTCAGCTGGTAAAGAATCCACCTATAGTGCATGAGATATAAGAGACGTGTGTTCCATCCCTGGGTCAAAAAGATCCCCTGGAGGAGGAAATGGCAAACTCACTCCAATGTTCTTGCCTGAAAAATCCCTTGAACAGAGGAGCCTGGTGGGCTACAGTTCATGGGGTCACAAAGCACAACTGAGCGACCTAGCACACAACATCACCTCCAGAATGAAGGGAGGAGATAGATACGTGTACAGGATGTAACACAGTGCATAGTCCAGCACTTGGCTGGACAAGTGCTAGCCATCACTGATACTACTCAGAAACACGAGAACCAAGTGAGTCAAGACTCTTGAGCAGCATTTCTAACACACAGAGGACTCTAGTGGTGGTTTTAATAGCAGCAACAACTGTGAACATTAGCAGTACCTTGGGACTAACGGCTTTGTATTACTTATTCATTGAAAAAAAAAAAAGAAAAAAACCTATATTTTTCTATATCATCATCTCAGTTTTGTAGATGTGAAAATGGAGGCTCACCATTGCTGGAACCTGCCCAGGGACTCAGGTCGTCTGGACAGGTCCCTAACAGCAGCTGTAAACAGAATCTTGCTTAACTTTAACCCCCCTAAATCTCTGCTTGCTCACCTGTTGCCATGGTGACGAATACCACCCAGCAGCCAGACTGTACACTGGACGGGCTGGACACGCCCCCCGGTTGCAAGTTTCCTCCAAGTCCAGGTCTGGTTTCTTAATATTGCGGCACCTTCGCTCGGGGAAAGTTATCAGCTTGCCCTGGAAGGCCTTCTCGCTGCATTTCATCTCCCTCTTCCTCACTCCCAGACCACAGCTCACGGAACACTGGGGGCCAAGAAAGGAGGCGTCAGGGTGCGGGCTCCACCGTCCACGTGTAATCAGAGGGATGGGACTAGGGCAGGTCAGCCACAGCCCACCAGGCTCCTGAAGGCAGAGCCTCAAGTCCTGCATGCTACAGAAGCCAGAGGACTGGAGCCACGTTCCCAAAGTCACAGCATGGCTCAGCACCACAAAATAAAGGCAGGCGCTGCCATGACACGGCACACAAGGCGAGCGAGACAGAGCCGGAGGGAAAGACAAGACCAGCAGAGGGTGAGGTCAGAGTCACTGTGTAGTGGCCGATGTCCAGGGCAGAAGGCAGGGCGCAGGGACTGGGCTTCAAGGCAGTTCAGGGGAAGAACCACAGATAACAAGCAACTGTCCTTCATCTTTACCTGCCTCTCTCTCCAGCTGGGATATACACTGAGGCTGCATTATGCCAGGAAAAAAACAAAAAGAGGATGGAGGCTGATGAAAGAAGTATGAGAAAACCTGTTTTGTGTTTTTATGTGATTGACTGCTATTTTATTTAAATATTTCCTTACTTCCACTGCTTCCCAGGTGGCTCAGACGTTAAAGCGTCTGCGTGCAGTGCGGGAGACCTGGGTTTGAACCCTGGGTTGGGAAGATCCCCTGGAGAAGGAAATGGCACCCCACTCCAGTATTCTTGCCTGGAGAATCCCATGGATGGAGGAGCCTGGTGGCCTAGAGTCCATGGGGTCGCAAAGAGTCGGACACAACTGAGCGACTTCACTTACTTCCCCTATACGCATTTTTTTTTTTCAAAAACTTTTAATTTTGTATTGGGGTATAGCTGATAAGCAATGTTGTGATAGTTTCAGGTGAACAGCAAAGGAACTCAGCCAGATAAATACATGTATCCCAAACTCCCCTCCCATCCAGGCTGCCGCATAACACTGAGCAGAGTTCCCTGCGCTCTACAGCAGGTCCTTGTTGGTCACCTGTCCTCACAGCAGTGTGTTCAGGTCAGTCCCCAACCCCCTATCACTTCTCCCTAGGCACCCGTGAGCTCCTTCTCTAAGTCTGTGAGTCTATTTCCTAAGTTCATTTGTCTTTAGAGTCCACATAGAAGGGAGGTCACAGGATATTCTTCTCTGACTTACTTCACTCAGCACGACAGTCTCTAGGTTCATCCATGTGGGCTGCAAATGGCATTAGAGAAAACCCGTTTTTAAATATTTTAAACAGTATTATGGGATACTGTACAGGGCCTTGATGAACTGCATAAAGCAGTAAGAAATGACATCAGCGTAACCATCATCAATCATGAAGGCTAGGGATCGGATCAAGATGGGAGAGAGGCAGGACGTGGTGCCCTCCTTTCTTCCCCGAGATGTCAAAACTTGAGTTACGTGGAGAACGAGTCTCACGGAGCATCTAGCAAACGCTGGCAGAACACCTTAGACCTCCAAAAGGGTAAGAAAATCTGCACAAAACCAGGTGGGACAAAAGGGGGAAAAAAAAAAAGGAATTGGGCCAGGACCTGCACCTGGAGAGGGCACTGTGAAAGGGGAAAGTTTTTCATACCCCAGGAAACCCCCCACCAAAAGGGAGGTCAACCAGGACCCAGGGGAGCTCTGAAGGAGGGCGCAGCAAGCAGGGTGTAGAGGGCAGAGCGGAGAGAGACCCCCGGGCGCTGCCGGCCTCAGACGCTCCGCGCTGCGCAGGCGCTGAGGCTCAGCTCCCGGGCAGACCCGGGGGGAGGACCGGGGCTGGTGACGAGCAGACGGTAAGGGGACCGCAGCCAAGAGAGGATGGAAGCCAGGCTCACCGCCCGCCTTACACCGGAGAGGCGAGGCACCACCGCGGCCAGGCGCGGAAGGGGGCGGGCTGCAGAGCGTCCTTCTCCGCCCCTGTGTTCTCACGCCACAAAGTCCTAGGATCCTCTACCCTGCAAGGCTACCATTTCAAATGGAAGGAGATAAAGAATTTCACAGACAAGCAAAAGCTAAAAGGATACTGCAATACTAACCCTCTCATAAAGGAAATTCTGAAAGGTCTTCTCTAAACAGAAAAGCAGCAAGAAGATACAGGAAATGACAAACGGAAAGTAAATCCACCTAAATTAGCCAGTACACAGATTGAAAGGGAAAAACTGTCTGTGAGGGCAGTGGCACACACACGAGCAACAAAGGACACACAAGAAGATGGAGACAAGCAGACATCAAAATCATAACGTGGGGAAGGAGAGGAAGATGAGTTTTTTTTTGAATGTGTTTGAGCCTAGATGACTACCTGTCTAAAGTAAGCAGATATAGGGAGGGGTTAACATACTTGAAAAACAGGGCAACCACAAATCAAAACCATAGTATAATTCACAGAAACCAAAAAGAACACAAGCATAAACTAAAAGGAAATCATTAAACCACCAGAAGAAAAGGAAAGGAACAAAGAATGGATAAAGCAGATGTGGTCCCTCTATATAATGGAATACCACCCAGCCATAAAAAAGAATGAAATCATGCCATTGGTGGCAACATGGATGAACACAGAGATCACCCCACTAAGTGAAGTCAGTCAGAAAGACAGAAGCAACCACCACACAACATCATTTACGTGTGAAATCTAAAATGTGGCACAAAAGAATAGCTACAAACCAGAAAGTGACTCACAGGCACACACTTGTGGTTGCCGAAAGGAAGAGGGGAGGAAGAGGGATGGATTGAGAGTCTGGGGTTCACAGATGCAACCTATTACATTTAGAATGGATAAACAAGGGCCTGCTGTATACAGCACAGAAAACTAGACCCAATCTCCCGGGATAAACATAATGGAAAAGAACATAGAAAAGAGTGTGTGTACATGTTCATAGCTGAGTCACTTTGCTGTACTGCAGAACTTAGCACAACACTATAAATCAACTATACTTCAATAAGAATAAATAAAGAAGGATAACACTGAGCTTCGCACTTGCAGCAGCTCTGTGAGGGAGCTGCAAGTGTGCACTCCACTGTGCAGACGAGGAAAGGGAGGTTTAGCCAGAGGTCGGATCTGTAGTCGTCACTGAAGGCTGCCTGTGAGTGGGCTGCCTCTGACTCAAGCCCAAGCCTTTAGCCATTTGGTTATAACATCTCTTAAAAAAACAGAGAGGAGGGGAGAGACAGGCGCCCTGCTCTACACTTGGCCACACAGAAGGAAAGGGTCTGACGGGAGAAACCCAAAGCTGCCGGGACAGCGGCCCCCTCCTCCCTGAACCCCCACCCCCGGGCCCCACCAGTGACCTTTTTCTTCCTTGGCCACTGTCTCGCTCACTAGACTGTGGACTCCATAAGAGCAGAGACCTTGCCTTAGGGGTTACTGATGTGTACTTCCGCTTTGATCTCTGCTCAGGTTTCCTCTGCCTGAACTCAAATGAGTGTCCCAAACTGGGAGTCTAGGAGGCATCCTCAAGACTTCCCTACCCCTGCCCAACAGATGCCTGAAGGTGCCCGCTGGCCTCTTTAAGAACTCTCAGAAAAGACAAACACTGTATATTAACGCACATATACGGAATCTAGAAAGGTGGTACTGACCATCCTACGTGCAGGGCAGCAAAGGAGACATAGACATAAGAACAGACTTCTGGACTCGGTGGGAGGAGGAGAGGGTGGGATGGTTTGAGAGAACAGCACTGAAACATGAATATTACCATATGTAAAAGAGATAACCAGTGAGAGTTTGACAGATGACGCAGGGCACCCAAAGCTGGTGCCGTGACAACCTGGAGGGGTCGGGTTGGCAGGGAGGCGGAAAGGGGTTTCAGGATGGAAGGGGACCATGTAGCCAATGGCAGATTCATACTGATGTATGGAAAAACCATCACAATACTGTAATTATCCTCCAAAGAAGGAAAGAAAGGACTCTCCAGGCCCTGCTTTCCTCCATCCCTGAAACATTTCAGCTTTCATTTGCATCCCTGCAATATCCATGCAGGCGCCTTTCCCGGCTCTGGGCTTAGGATCCTCTCTCTCTGAAACGAAACCCTGATTATTCCACTGCTATATTTAAAATTTTAATTAGCTCCCCCAACGTTAACAGGATATTTCTAGTCTGCCACGCCACATGATCACGATCTGTGCTTGATGAAGCTTCCACCTTCTACCCATCCCCATTCATTCCTCCAGCGTCATACTCTCCCAGCTCTGCCCATACAGGGCACACCCTCTGTCTGAACAGTCCCAACTCCATCTTTGCCCAGATTCCTGCTTATCCCTCAGGCTCACTCTCCCTGGGAAATCTCTTCTGCCAAAGTTAAGCTCTCTGAGGCAAGCACAGACCCCATCACAGCACTCCGCTTGCCTTACCTGGATTTTTATACACACGCTTTCTGCAGGTTGGGACCTCCACGGTCCAGGCATTGCCTCATCACTGAGATGGGTGTTTTATTATCAGGATTTCATGGAGAAATCAGTGGGGAGGGATGAACAGTAAGTAGCTACCTGGTATATATGTGCAAGCCTCCGGATGCTGGTGGATGAGCTGAGCATTTCAGAAAGCCCCCGGGGCGCCTCCTACCTCACTCCACGAAGAGACGAGCCACCGCAGCCGGCTGTTCTTGGGACAGCGTCCGAGCACGCAGCCCTCCTGTGAGTCCGGTCTCGGGGCGCTGGCGCACGCGCTCTCGGGCACGGCCTCCGCCACGGCAGCGCGTCTACACATGACTTCACGCTTCCGCACTCCTCGCCCACAGGTCTTAGAACACTCGAGATTAAAAAGGAACAAGCCATTAGATGCCAGTCTCCAGTGACCGTGTTGCAGGTGAATGCTTGGAAAAGCATCGATGCAGGGTTTACAAAGCTATTTTTAAGCACCAGGACCAAATGCCCAGTAAAATTCCTTGTAGTCAGCAGGAGAAATCTTTCCTCCATCCAGAGACTCTGAGTCCAGATTAGATTTCCTTCAACAATCTGAACACCCAGGGGCTGCTATGTGTCCCAGGTCTGAAGACAGGTTTTAGTCTTCATGGAGAACAAGAGAGGGTTTCTGTGCACAGCACACATGATAACAACCTGGAAAACGGTGCAAGGCCTATGTGTTGCTGTAACTGTGTCTCTGGCACAAAGCAGAGTCAGTCTGGGCATTTGGCTAAAGAGGATTTTCAGTGATTTGGACGAGGGGAATCATAGAAGTATAATATGTCTGACAGCAACGGCCACAGACTATGGCACTCATAAAAATGGGTTTGGGGTGTCCAACTCTTGCCCTACTGTCTTGTCTGTCTGTCTTGTCCACTGCTATCTCTAGGCTGGGCACTGTGCTAACTCTCAGGGAAAATTAAGTCAACACTCATCAAATGTTTGGGAATAACTTTGCATGGCTGGCTAATGCTCTTCTATTCCTACCATCTTGACCTTCATAAGACCTGTGAAATAAGGAAGGCAGCAAATTATTCCCTGGTTTTCAGATTTGTGGTTCAAAAGTCTTCTAAGTGATCCCAACAGCTTTCGAACCGCAGCTCTGAAAGCCAAGACAGAAATTATCTCACGGGGTGGTTAGAGGGTCATGTGATACAGGCTCTGGTATATACTTATGTGTATAATCATGCAGATCAGATCAGATCAGTCGCTCAGTCATGTCCGACTCTTTGCGACCCCATGAACCGCAGCACGCCAGGCCTCCCTGTCCATCACCAGCTCTTGGAGGTCACCCAGACTCACACCCATCAAGTCAGTGATGCCATCCAGCCATCTCATCCTCTGTCGTCCCCTTCTCCTCCTGCCCTCAATCCCTCCCAGCATCAGAGTCTTCTCCAATGAGTCAACTCCTCGCATGAGGTGGCCAAAATACTGGAGTTTCAGCTTTAGCATCATTCCCTCCAAAGAAATTCCAGGATTGATCTCCTTCAGAATGGACTGGTTGGATCTTCTTGCAGTCCAAGGGACTCTCAAGAGTCTTCTCCAACACCACAGTTCAAAAGCATCAATTCTTCGGCGCTCAGCCTTCTTCACAGTCCAGCTCTCACATCCATACATGACCACAGGAAAGACCATAGCCTTGACTAGGCGAACCTTAGTTGGCAAAGTAATGTCTCTGCTTTTGAATATGCTATCTAGGTTGGTCATAACTTACCTTCCAAGGAGTAAGCGTCTTTTAATTTCATGGCTGCAGTCACCACCTGCAGTGATTTTGGAGAGGGCATTAAATGAATGTTCTCTGTTGTGCTTGGCTAAGTCTGATAGTATCAGCGTCCTGTCTCCATCTCCCTTACAAATACGAAGGATGAGACTTCCCAGTGGTCCTCTTGCAATTACCCCCATTTTAAAGGGGAGGCGTCTGAGAGTCACGTGATGAGTCAGTTGCCAGTCAAGTCGTGGAGATGAGCAAATATGTCTGACGTCAGACCATGGCTCTGCACCACGGAACGTCATTCATTCATGGTGCTAACATCTAGGTGGTTAATTCTTATTCAATAGAATTCTTATTTATATTTGTGACTTTCTTCTTCCAGAATGGTAAAAATTTTCATCTGCTTCTGAAATGGTTTCCAGAGCCACGGTCTCTAATGGCAGGTGGGTCCTTTACCACTAGCGCCACCTATCCGGCTGCATGCCCATCACCAAAAAGACTAAAAATCACAAAAGATGCTAATTAAAATGCCCATTCACATGACTGGGTGTGAGTCCCATGAAAGTGTAAACAGCTGAGATCCTCTGAGGGGAAGCAGAGACACCACCTGTATTTTCGTCTCCGTCCTTTTCCCCCGGGGAACGGGACTCACGACTCCAGTAATTCCCACTTACCTGAGACCAGGGCCCAGGGCTCCATTCCGGAGGGCAGGCATGGCTGTTGCAGGCTTGAACCTGAGTAGGCGTGCTCACCGGGCAGAGAGAGTGCAGGACTGCCTCCTCCTTCTGGAAGGGCTTCTTCTGGATGCACTGCACCTTCCGGCTCTGCTGGCCTCCCGCACACGACCTGCTGCAGGCACTCCACTCTCCTGGCTTCCAGCTTTCAGGAAGAGACGAGATTACTTCCGGGGAAGCTAAGACTCTGCATCATCAATGCCAAAGCAGTTACTGTGAAAGATTAGCCACCTGCTGGAAGCCTTTGCTCCACTTCAGAATCAACAACCAATAACTGATTCTTCTTCTACAGATTTGCAAGCCTACACGGTCTATTACCCCATAGTTCTGGGGAAAAATACATTCCTGCCATCTACAGGTGAAGAAATGTGTGCTGTTTGGAATTCTGAGTGATTCAGTCTAATTTACTGGGATCTTAAACCCTGGGCCAGAGACTCTCCCAGGCATTAGGGTTGGAAAAAATGAATGAAGCCAGGTTCTTCCCATGAAGTTGCCTGTGGAAATGGTGGCTGTGTGAACACATCAAGGCAATACTTTCTGATCATTTCTATAATAGAAGTTAATACAAAGTTAATACAAAGACTATTGACACAAGATCAGTGAAGGGAGAGATGCACATGTGTGCGTTCACGCATGCAAAAGAGAGACACATTGAGAGAGGGTCTCACGAAGAATGTTTCTAAATAGGCCGTTCCCCCAACCTCTTTTTCTGCTGCTAAGTCGCTTCAGTCGTGTCCGACTCTGTGTGACCCCATAGACGGAAGCCCACCAGGCCCCCCCGTCCCTGGGACTCTCTCTCCAGGCAAGAACACTGGAGTGGGTTGCCATTTCCTTCTCCAACGCATGAAAGTGAAAAGTGAAAGTGAAGTCGCTCAGTCGTGTCCAACTCTCAGCGACCCCATGGACTGCAGCCTACCAGGCTCCTCCGTCCATGGGATTTTCCAGGCAAAAGTACTGGGGTGGGGTGCCATTGGTTAGCCTTAAATTCTACGGTTGCGTTGGAGGAATAACCTCAAGTTCCTTATTTCAAGATTTTGAGCTCACTTTTTTCACAGCTGTTGTATCTCAGACTTGGTGTACACTAAAGAGTAATCACCTGAAACCGTGAATCCTTTTCAACAACCCCCTTGGATTAATTGAAATTGTCTGATTCGAAGCCTAGCATTACAAAGATCCACCTGATAAGATGGTGACACATTTCAAAGCAGCAGAGTCCAAAAACTGTTCACAAATGTTCTACGTATTATTTGAAGACATAAAACATCACGAAGACCAAATATGTTTTTGTTATACCTCTGCATTACCACATTTGCCTAGTCCTACGATTTTTGCTCTGGCTCCCCCATCCTCAAGCCCGAATTGTGAGGTTAAACACCTTTCTGTTGGTCTAGAGAACTTGCCATACAAGTTCTAGGATTACAAGTATTCTAAAACATTGCATAATCCATGTTATCTAATTCAGTGAAAGAAAGGTGATAGCAAATGGTTCCTTATATTTGTACAACACTTTATCTTCCAGTAAGAAGCAAAGAAAAGATATCTATTATCATGAAAGTATTGGCTTTAACATTGGCCTATACGGGTGGCATTTTTGTCTGCCAAATTCAAGTTTCTTTCCTTACGTGGCAAATATGATGAATTTGGAAAAGTACTAGAAAGAGCATAACACACTTTTTTGTGACACGCTTGGTTCTCCACATGCGGGCCCCAGGATCACTCTCCATTTCAGGATCTTAGTTTCCCCAACCAGGGATCAAACTGTGAGGCCTCCTGCCATGGAAGCATGGAGTGCTGACCACTGGACCCCCAGGGGAGCCCCCTTACTGCTTTTTCCTTGTGTCGCTCTTACACCATGTGTCTCACGGCATCTCAGTTATTTATTTGCACATCCACCTCTTCCCTTAGATGGTGGGTTCACTGATGGCAGCAACTACTAATTACTCATCTCCATCTTCCAGTCCTGAACTGAGGACCTGGCATGCTCTCAGGGCATAGCACATGGTTGTTACAGGGAAAATAATGGGCTTAGATCAGATGAATGCCTCTGTCCTTAGAATTCTAATGGTCTAAGGCCTGATACCTAGTATATCCCTGCTGAAGAACAGTCCCTAAAAGATCCCATTACTCGACAGGAAATACTGTGATAAGTAAGAGGTGGCAAAAAGGGAAACACATCGAAAGAGCCTGTCCACTCCACCACTCCAGTTCTGTAGTCATTGCAGGGGAAGCTCTGCTTTCAAATAGCCAGAGAACCTTGTCATTGCACAGAATACTGTTTCTGTTAATACATGGGGTCATCAGGAAACTTCTAGGAGTTAAGCATTACCAATGCTCTCTCCCTCTTCATGGATGTACATATGAATGGGGTCTTTGCTTGGGCTTCCCTGTGGCTCAGCTGTTAAAAGAATCTGCCTGCAATGTGGGAGACCTGGGTTCAATCCCTGGGTTGGCAAGATCCCCTGGAGAAGGGAACAGCTACCCATTCCAGTATCTTGGCCTGGAGAATTCCATGGACTATACAGTTGTTGGTCAACAGTGGTGGAATTAAATAAGACAGTAGCTTGCCATTTAAGTGTTTTGACAATCCCTACATGTACGTAAACATACACAAACCCATCTAAAGGACAGATTATTCCACAAAGGTCGATAACACTGGTTATTAGGGCCACTGGATATGTTTAGAGCCAGACATTTCTTGGCAAAAGAGATAAATCCACAGAAGCCCCTCAAATTTCTTTCTTCTTTTTGTGTTCAGGATACAGCTGGTTCCAAATTCTAAGAGAAAACCCGAGTTGACAGTTGGGCATAGGTTCCAAATTCTAAGAGAAAACCCGAGTTGACAGTTGGGCGTAGGGGATTGGTGGGTAGCTGAAGCTCCAAACAATTGTGACATATACTCTTTACAAGGAAAAATAGATTGCACGATATAATTGCATCACCACAAAGCAAACACTGCTTATTAAGCTGATCAGGGAGATCAGGGAGTGCAGCACTGCTTCAGAAGAAACTCTGTCAACTCTATATAAATACATTTGGCGGAAGATAACTCAAACCAGAAGAGACTCCATTTGGCTTGGGAACATTACTTAAAATTAGTGTTCAAACAATAGCGTGGCTAAAATCAATCCCATCGCAAACCCACTGAGATCCTCACAGAGTGTCCTCATCAAAACCAGGGTTACCACTCGGGCTGCAGTCCTGCCTTTTGACTTTATGTCTTGCTACTGTGTAATTTGCATGTGAGGTTTCATGGGGTGCACAGTAATATGATTTTTAAATTCTTGGATGACTCTATAAAAGTTGAGGGCACAACCGCAGGGAAATTTAGCTAATATAGGTTTCTGTGTTATTTAAATATCTGTTTGATTTAGTTCAGAGAAGAGGGGTCTCTAAAGGTTAAAAAAAGATGCCTTTATGCCTTTTTTTTTTTTTAACCCCAGGATTACACTGACATAGACAGGGTCTGAACATCTAAAGTAAATTTGTGTTTTTCAAGTTACGTATTTTAATGCCAACTATTTGGAGAAGGCAATGGCACCCCACTCCAGTACTCTTGCCTGGAGAATCCCATGGGTGGAGGAGCCTGGAGGGCTGCAGTCCATGGGGTCATTGAGGGTCGGACACAACTGAGCGACTTCACTTTCACTTTTCATTTTCATGCATTGGAGAAGGAAATGGCAACCCACTCCAGTGTTCTTGCCTAGAGAATCCCAGGGACGGGGAGCCTAGTGGGCTGCCGTCTATGGGGTCGCACAGAGTCGGACACGACTGAAGTGACTTAGCAGCATTGTCTCTTTTTTCTATTGACTTTTTAGAGGGTGAGGGTTATTCTTTCTATCTTTGAATTACTTTTGGTCAGAGGCATTGACAGTGGCTTCAATCATCTCACATCAACAATAAAGCACACAAGTACAAGTGCAACCAGAGAGACAGTCCCAGATGACTTACTAGGCAGGGCAGGAGAAGGCATTGCACATTTTGGGTTCAGTTGCTGGCCTGGCTCTTGCATTGCAGAATGAGGAATTGACTTGAGTGTTTTGATCTCGTAAGCAAACGGCCTTGACATTTACGTAACCTAATAAGACATCAAAAGTTACCAAGTGAAAACTACAGACAACCAATGCCATTTAGTTTCCAAGTTTAGCTTCCCATGTACCAGGCTTCTGATATTTTACTGAAGACAGAATCCAAATATTGTGTGAAAACACTTTATTTTATTTAAAAACATCTACAACACATGTGAATCCCACTTCTAACTCCACCTCCCCCGAGATAACTGCTTACATAGTTTAATAGTTTTAACATGCAGCTTCTTGGTTTTCAAGACCACCATGGATTCTAGAACCCTAGAATCATACAGTAATAAAAACGACCTTTTTAAAACAGGGCCGCTGTAAATGGAAATGTCTCACAAGCTTTAATTTACATTGCACATATCTAACGAAAAATGTTTTTCAAAGAACAGTCACAGGTGAATTAATTGTGGAAACTCTAAGATGCTGTGTTTTCATGAAGCAACTTTTACTTCCATAAGACTGTGGTGCATATATAAATGGAAACTTGCACTCACTGACCATGTATTCAAACCTGTTCATATGACTCTGTTTTTTCTTTCTGTCTCTTCACCCTACTGCCTGGCTTTCAATGTTCATTTTCGGACCTCTCATCGGAGATGTACAGTTTTCTGTGAATAAATGTATTTGACAGCTCCCCATATAGGAAGCCTGCCTCCTCTTTTAATTGTTTTTATTTACATGGACTTTTCCTTAAAATGGAATCTGAGCAACAATGAAAAGTCACTCCTGCTAGAATGATTAGGTTGAAGTGGGTTTATATTCAGAAAAAAGGAAAGTGAAGTCGCTCAGTCGTGTCCAACTCTTTTGCAACCCTATGGATTGTAACCTACCAGGCTCCTCTGTCCAAGGGATTTTCCAGGCAAGAGCACTGGGGTGGGTTGCCATTTCCTTCTCCATTATGTTCAGGAGGAACTGATCAAAACATCAGGACTCTCTACAGTTAAGAGTTTGCTTCTGGAGAATGCATTCATTTGGACTCCTCTTATGCCTCAGACCCACCACGGTCTGTGAGTCACATGAGCAGATCAGTTGCTCAGTCGTGTCTGACTCTACAACCCCATGAATCGCAGCACGCCAAGCCTCCCTGTTCATCACCAACTCCCGGAGTTTACTCAGACTCACGTCCATTGAGTCGGTGATGCCATCCAGCCATCTCATCCTCTGTCGTCCCCTTCTCCTCCTGCCCCCAATCCCTCCCAGCATCAGAGTCTTCTCCAATGAGTCAACTCTTCGCATGAGGTGGCCAAAGTACTGGAGTTTCAGCTTTAGCATCATTCCTTCCAAAGAAATCCCAGGGCTGATCTCCTTCAGAATGGACTGGTTGGATCTCCTTGCAGTCCAAGGGACTCTCAAGAGTCTTCTCCAACACCACAGTTCAAAAGCATCAATTCTTTGGCACTCAGCCGTCTACATAGTGAGTCACATGAAGGGGTTGCTAATTCAAGGCAAGGCAGAATCCCACAGTGCATCTGTCCAATGTCATCCCTTTGATTGTCTTTATTCCCTGTAAGTGGAAAATGGACTCTCTCTCTCCTTTCCAAGAAAGTCTGCATTCCCTGGATACCAAAAAATTACTGAAAATGATCTTAAAGACCATTCAATGTATGAACAACTGATTATACTCAAACACTACATGAATAACAGCATAAAGATGTGGCTATAGCATGGTTTCTGTTCCTTATAAAAAGATCAAATGATACGTGTGGCGTGTGTCTGAGTATGTAAAACACATGCATTTTTTATGTTTGCTTGAGAAAAAGAATAGAATGATACAGGCCAAAGTATTAACGTTGGCTACTATGCCAAAGCCTTTGACTGTGTAGATCACAATAAACTGTGGAAAATTCTGAGAGAGATGGGAATACCAGACCACCTGATCTGCCTCTTGAGAAATCTGTATGCAGGTCAGGAAGCAACAGTTAGAACTGGTCATGGAACAACAGACTGGTTCCAAATAGGAAAAGGAGTATGTCAAGGCTGTATATTGTCACCATGTTTATTTAACTTATATGCAGAGTACATCATGAGAAATGCTGGACTGGAAGAAACACAAGCTAGAATCCAGATTGCTGGGAGAAATATCAATAACCTCAGATATGCAGATGATACCACCCTTATGGCAGACAGTGAAGAGGAACTAAAAAGCCTCTTGATGAAAGGGAAAGTAGAGAGTGAAAAGGTTGGCTTAAACATTCAGATGTTGGCTCAACATTCAGAAAACGAAGATCATGGCATCTGGTCCCATCACTACATGGGAAATAGATGGAGAAACAGTGGAAACAGTGTCAGACTTTATTTTTCTGGGCTCCAAAATCACTATAGATGGTGACTGCAGCCATGAAATTAAAAGACGCTTACTCCTTAGAAGGAAAGTTATGACCAACCTAGATAGCACATTCAAAAGCAGAGATATCACTTTGCCAACAAAGGTTCGCCTAGTCAAGGCTATGGTCTTTCCTGTGGTCATGTATGGATGTGAGAGCTGGACTGTGAAGAAGGCTGAGCGCTGAAGAATTGATGCTTTTGAACTGTGGTGTTGGAGAAGACTCTTAAGAGTCCCTTGGACTGCAAGGAGATCCAACCAGTCCATTCTGAAGGAGATCAGCCCTGGGATTTCTTTGGAAACAATGATGCTAAAGCTGAAACTCCAGTATTTTGGCCACCTCATTGGAGAAGACTCTGATGCTGGGAGGGATTGGGGGCAGGAGGAGAAGGGGACGACAGAGGATGAGATGGCTGGATGGCATCACTGACTCGATGAATGTTGAGTCTGAGTGACCTCCAAGAGCTGGTGATGGATAGGGAGGCCTGGCATGCTGCAGTTCATGCGGTCGCAAAGAGTCGGACACGACTGAGCGACTGATCTGATTTGACTGCTGATTAAAGGATTATGGGAGATTATTCTCTTCTTTATAGCATATCGCTTTAAAAATGTGTATTAATAAAAATATATAATAATTATCAAAATATTAATCATCTATATTAAACATATTTCTATAATAGGCATATGAGATATATATTTATATTATAATTATTCTATCTTTTAAAAAAAAGAAGTACTCCTCCTACTTTGTTAACTAGCATGGGCAGCCAAAGCCCAGGCCTCAGAGACGTAAGAATTTCTTCATTTTCTCTATTTCTGCTGTCTCTGGTCCCAGGATGCCCCGTTTTGCCCAGTGCAAAGGACATGGTAGGAAGCCCTGCTGTCACCAGGCACCCTGAGCATGAGGAAGTGAGAGACCAACCTTCATGCTTTGGTTTCATGTCACGGACGTATTTATGGACTTTCAGCCTTCTTCCCAGAGGGGCAAGTGTGACAGAGACTGACTTACCAACAAATATGTGATATTCTTAGGTCTAAATGAAATGCCTCCCTTCTACTCACTGAGGGGAGGGCTGTGACTCTTCCTTCCTTACGAGGGTTATTTCTCAGATTGAATCCACTTGCCTGCAGAGGTTCTGCTGACATCACCCCTGGGGGGATAGACTACCCCTCCTCCACGTGTTAGCTCGCGGCCTTAAGCCCGCCTGGCGTGTGTTTTCACCGTCTATCGCCTACCTTCTCTAACTCCCCCTGGAAAGTTAACAACAGAAAAGCCAGGACAGAAAGAAAGAAAACTCTCGGAAGACATATCAACCCATTAATCCTCATATTTATAATAAAGGGACACGTGTTTTATATTTCCACCCCACCCCCCCCCCCCCGCTGGAAGTTTCAGATGCATTACTTTCGAGTCCTGGTTGTAGTTGACTTGAGATTTGCTTGAGATGGTTCCTTTCTTTTAATACATAGGAAAATCCCCAAAGAGTACAAATAATATTTGATTTTTTCCCTCTAAATAGTGACAGTTCTCATAAAGATAGTTCTTTTGTTGCTTATTTCAACCAGACAATTGAAAGAGGTCTGGAGTGGGAGAACCTGTTTTAAGAAAAGACGTGGAAGACAGAATTGGGAAACCTACCTCCCCCACAGGACACGGAGCAATCTGTCTGTACTGTGCTCCAGGCGTAGCTGTGTCTTTTTGAGGCTGGCAGAGTTCCATTCGTGACCTTGGGAAGTGCATACTTCCAAGCTATTCCTGGGTTTTTGCCTTGCATGAGAATCTGGACAGTATAAGATACAAATCAGAGATCAAGATGCAAGTCAGACCCTGGGATTCCAAAAACCTCACTGAACATTTTAAAGCTATTTATACAACATTTTGGAATTGAGATTGCTGGGAGAAATATCAATAACGTCAGATATGCAGATGACACTACCCTTTGGGCAGAAAGCGAAGAAGAACTAAAGAGCCTCTTCATGAAAGTGAAAGAGGAGAGTGAAAAAGTTGGCTTAAAACTCAATATTTGGAAAACCAAGATCATGACATCTGGTCCCATCACTTCATGGCAAATAGATGGGGAAACAATAGAAACAGTGAGAGACTTTATTTTCTTGGGCTCCAAAATCACTGCAGATGGTGACTGCAGCCATGAAATTAAAAGATGCTTGCTCCTTGGAAGAAAAATTATGACCAACCTAGACAGCATATTAAAAAGCAGAGACATTACTTTGCCAACAAAGGTCTGTCTAGTCAAAGCCATGGTTTTTCCAGTAGTCGTGTATGGATGTGAGAGTTGGACAATAAAGAAAGCTGAATACTGAATAACTGATGGTTTTGAACTGTGGTGTTGGAGAAGACTCTTGAGAGTCACTTGGACTGTAAGGAGATCCAACCAGTCCATCCTATTGGAAATCAGTCCTGAATAGTCATTGGAAGGACTGATGCTGAAGCTGAAACTCCATGCTTTGACCACCTGATGCAAAGAACTAACTCACTGGAAAAGACCCTGATGCTGAGAAAGATTGAAGGCAGGAGGAGAAGGAGACGACAGAGGGTGAGATGGTTGGATGGCATCACCACCTCGATGGACATGAGTTTGAGTAAGCTCTGGGAGTTGGTGATGGACAGGGAGGCCTGGCATGCTGCAGTCCATGGGATCACAGAGTTGGACATGACTGAGAGACTGAACTGAATGTCATTTTGATCCCAGAGCTGGTTCATGTCATTGTTCCCAAGTACATTTTATGTTGACTGGAAGTCTGCCCATGACACTTTAAATGTGTAACTCCAGACAGTCAAAGCTGTGATGCGGAAAGCTAGTAGGGGACCAGTACATTTGCTGTAAGCCCATGACCCTCAATTCTGGGTAAAACCAATTAAGAAAGCAAGAAAATAGATCTTTACCTTATGTTGAAGGGAGGCCAAACTATAAAGTGTTAACCTTCACATTAAACTTGAAAGCCTAGCATGGTTCTCACACACACTGGTGCCCCACAAATAATGAAGTGTTTTTCGTTCAGTCACATCTGACTCTTTGCAACACCATGGACTGTAAGCCCACCAGGCTCCTTTGTCCATGGGGTTTTCCAGGCAAGAATACTAGAGTGGGTAACCGACCCTTTCTCCAGGGCATCTTCCCAGCCCATGGATCAAACCCGGGTTTCCTGCACTGCAGGTAGATTATCATGTGAGCCACCAGGGCTTGAAACTCAATCTACATGTATAAGTTTTTAGGATTGATTCTGGCCCACAACTGATAACCCGTCTCCAGGATGCCAGCAGGTGTTAGGCACAAAAGAAGCACACATAAAACCTTAGAATAAATACCCTACTTAGAATCACCTATTACTAACTCCAGAATCCAGGCAGATGTCCAATAGGACTTCCAAAGAGAATTTGTCCAAGAGTCTATGTCTGTTAACTGTACGGGGATGAGCAGATAAGACAAAAAGAAACATGATCAGAAGTAGGGGTTGGTACTGGAATGGATTTGACCTCAAAGGGGCAAGGGCCCTGGATAAATCTGACCCTAACAGGTGTGGCCGCCAAAAGAGCCATCATTTATAGGCACTTTGTGGATGTCAGACACTCTGTTGGGCTTTTGCGCTGCATTATCTCAAAAGAGTCCTCTAACAACTCTGCTGCTGCTATTAAGTCGCTTCAGTCATGTCCGACTGTGTGTGACCCCACAGACGGCAGCCCACCAGGCTCCCCCATCCCTGGGATTCTCCAGGCAAGAACACTGGAAAGGGTTGCCATTTCCTTCTCCAGTGCATGACTCTTAGCGACCCCAAAGACTGCAGCCTACCAGGCTCCTCCGTCCATGGCATTTTCCAGGCAAGAACACTAGAGTGGGGTGCCACTGCCTTCTCCAACTCCAGAAAGTAGCTAATTTTTCACAGAAAAAAAACAACAAAACAAAACAAAAACAACCCTGAGAAGAAAGAAGTTGTGCAAGATCACACAGGTGACTGGTAAATGAGTTTAAAATAGAACTTAGACACTCCAACAAAATATGCCTAAAGACTGCAAGATATCACCTTGCTTTGTATTTACTTTTCATTGAAGTACAGTTGAGTTACAATGTTGTATTCGTTTCAGATGTACAGCAAAGTGATTTAGCCATACACACACAATACACATACACACATATATATGTATAACTTTCTCTCTCTCTCTCTCTCTATATATATATATATCTTTTTCAGATTCTTTTCCATTATAGGTTATTATAAGATACTGAATACAGTTTCCGCTGCCATAAGTAGGTCCTTGTTGTTGATTTATTTTATATATAGTAGTGTGTATCTATTAATCCCAAACTCCCAACTTATCCCTCCCCCCTTTCCCCTTTGGTAACCATAAATTTGTTCTCTGTGTCTGGAGATCACTTTCTTTTTTGGTGTGGGCAAACACATTATTGGCCTCCTTTGCTGATCCTCTCTTTTCCTAACTATGCCTCTTTTTTTCTTTCAAATTCAAAGCATGGGTAAAAATAGCTGGTTCTCTTCCCATCCCATGAGTCTTGTGGAAAATCTGTTACCACCAGAGCTGGGCATTCATGCCCCCAAAGCAAAGCAGATTTCCAGTTAAAAATAGGAACCCCTGGCTCTATCTCTGTCTGGTGGGATCCCACCTCAATTAAAGCTGGGTGGGAGGCAGCGGTTCAGGGACTTCTGCTGTGCCAGACCACTCCTTGGGCTGCTATGAAATGGCTTCCACTTTACTATCAGCTTAAATGTCCCCAGAAGTATCATGGCTTACTCTGAAGATTCCATGATGTAGTCATCCTTTGTCAGCCAACAAAACAAAATCTTGGTGCCTCCCAGAAAAAAACCAAACTATTAATAGAAGGGTCTTTGTTTCCCTCACCCCCATCCAAAGCAGAAACCAAATAAAACACAACAGGTAGAACCATTAAAATTGACAAATGCCAAATTCTCATTAATCACCAAGAAAACCTCAAAATCAAGGTCTTAGGAGGATGCCAGCAGGTGTTAGGCATAAAAGAAGCACACATAAACCCTTAGAATAAATACCCCACTTAGAATCACCTACTACTAACTCCAGAATTGCATCACACACGCATCTCAGACAAACACTTCAAGTCCAGGTGCTCTAGGTAAAGAAATCCGCTCACTTATCTCCACTTTCTAGGACCGCCCATTCCCCGCCGCATTCAAACTGGTTCCTGGCTTCCACTCCCACAGGGGGAAAGGGATCCCCAGTAGAAATGCAAAGAAAATGAAAAATAACAAATGTGTTACTATTACAGTTTTACAGCCAATGGCCTATAGGACATACAGTTTATATTTTGTTGGTTGGATGTGTTAATGCATTCATTGAATGCACAAGTGAATATGACTCTCAACTTTAAAAAAAAAAAAATCAGGGACTTCGCTGGTGGTCCAGTGGTTAAGAATCTGCCTCGCAATACAAGGAACACACGTTCAGTTCCTGGTTGGGGAACTAAAATCCCACATGCCTTGGAACAACTTGGTCCTGGCGCTACAGCTACTAAAGCCCGCACGTCACAACTAGAGTCCGTGTGCTGGATGAAAGGTCCCGGGCGCCACAGCCAAGACCAGAGGCAGCCGACTAGCTAAATACATATTTCAAAAAAACACCCCCAAATCCAGTGGCTCACAGCATCATTATAATGTCTGTGCATCTGGAAGGTCGGGCTTCCCAGGCGTAGTGGTAAAGAACCTGCCTGCCAAGCAGGAGACTTGGGTTCCATCTCTTATGTGGGATGATCCTCCCCTAGAGAAGGAAATGACGATCCACTCTATCCCATGGGCAGAAGAGCCTGGCGGGCTACAGTCCATAGGGTTACAAGAGTCAGACTGAGCGACTAAACAATCACACTCTGGAAGGTCACAGGAGAATTGTGTGTGTAATCACATCGGCTAAAAGACAATATTTGTATAAACCAGCAGAAAGCTGACTGTAGAATTTATTTTAACATCAGCTCATAAAGGCTTCTTAAAGAAAGTAATTATTTAAACAAATAAATGCCAAGATTAAATACATAAAAGATGAGTATTTGCCAATCACATTATTTGCTTCTCAACGATAGTTAAAGCCTTCTCTGCCCTTTTCTTTATCCTGTATGAGGATCAAAGTAACCAAGAATGAAATACACAGCAGTCATCTTATCTTTTACCGTCTTATGCCTGTACTAGCCAATCCTTTAGAAACAGACTGTCTGTCTGGCTAAAACAATCTCTGTGAGTCTGTCCTTCACCCCGTTCTAAAAAAAGACTAGACTTTGTTTTTAAAAAGTCAATTACACCCTCAGGAATGGCTACATAATTTGTGTGTGTGTTGGGGGGTGTGGAGTGTGCCCAGGGCAAAATGGAAATGAAAGGCCCCTTGTTTAAAAAGATGATTAAGGATTTCAAGTTTGTGACAACAGAGCATTAAACCAATCACAGGGCACTTCTGAGCCCAAGGTCCCGGTGACTCTGCGGGGTCCACATTCATGAAGCCACCTCAGCCCAACCTTAAGGCCGAGGTTTTCTCACCTGCATCAGTTTAAGATACAATTAAAAAGGTTCCAAGTTCTAAATGGCCCCATGGTCTAATGCTGGCTTTGACCACTCTTCTCAGATGGAGAATGAATTTGGCAGGTCTGTCTACACCTGAGTGACCATGACCATCGCCTTGACCACAGACAGCCTGTCCCACCCGAAGCTCTACAGCAAGGGGACCTCGGGACGACGTGTGATAACCACACAGCCCAGATTCTAGGCGCCTCTGAAACAACACGTCATCTGGAATTGCTCATCCCCGTCATTGACATCTATTTTAAAATATTTTCAGCAGTCCTGTCAAGCGCCATCAGTAACTTTCTTCAGCACTAGTGGAGAACACGGAGACCCCCCAGGTCCTGCGGATGCCACTCCCCAACACCACCGCCCCCCTCACTGGCGGCATCACAGCACAGCATCCCAACGTGGCCCAGAGAACCATGTGGCCCGGCTGTGAAGTGCACACATTGGGAAAGATCGCCAGCAATTCAGTCTACTTAATTGGACTCAGGCCAGAGAATTTTCCAGCCAACTGGCACTGAGTATCTTAATTTATAGCTGGCAAGAAACCTCCTTAAATGCTTCCAGGTCCACAGTAGAACTGTTTAATGTCTACCTTGAACACACAAACCACCTGACTTCAGACACAACACTCCAGCAGCTCTGACCACAGGGTGCGGAGTGATAAAATTTACAGCTTAAGCTGGAAAACCACAGACGGGGCTGGACTTGACCGGTTCCCCTCCGAAGGATAGCATGCGGGTTCTGCTTGGGGTGCACATGGGTTAAAATAAAGGACGCACTGAGTAATCTCGGGTAAATAGCTTGCTTTCACTCCCACTTTTATTTTTTAATATGCAAACTATAAAATGCCGTCAACCAGCTTCATCTTTGTTTTATCATTGAAGGCCTATGTTTTTCTTTTAAAGAAGTTGTCCTAATCCTATTAAATTAAAAGATGCTTGCTCCTTGGAAGAAAAGCTGTGACAAACCTAGACAGCATATTAAAAAGCAGAGACATCACTTTGCTGACAAAGATCCATCTAGTCAAAGCTATGGTTTTTCCAGTAGTCATGTATGGATGTAAGAGTTGGACCATAAAGAAGGCTGAGCACCAAAGAATTGATGCTTTCAAACCATAGTGCTGGAGAAGACTCTTGAGATCTCCTTGTACTGCAAGGAAATCCAACTAGTCAATTCTAAAGGCAATCAATCCTGAATATTCATTGGAAGGACTGATGCTGAAGCTGAAGCTCCATTACTTTGGCCACCTGATGGAGAGCCGACGCACTGGAAAAGACCCCGATGCTGGGAAAGATCGAAGACAGGAGAAGGGAATGACAGAGGACAAGATGGTTGGATGGCATCACCGACTTGATGGACATGAGTTTGAGAAAACTCCAGGAGATAGTGAAACTCCTGGTGTGCTACAGTCCATGGGGTCGCAAAGAGCTGGACATGACTTAGTGACTGAACAACAAACCCCCCTGTGGAAACTAAAGGTTATATTTAGGTTCTAAATATTTAGGTTCTAAATATCAGCTTTTTATTTAGTGCAGGCTTGGAAGCTTATTTCTCATCTTCAGTAATGTAATAATGTACCTGATAGCTTTAAAAAATAATTGTGGCGGATCCATCTTGATGTATGGCAAAAGCAATACAATATTGTAAAGTTAAGCAAAATAAAATTTAATTTAAAAAAATAATAGCCTTACTTACGGTGTTTATAAGCCAGGCAAAGCATTGTACAGCATTATCGCTTTTACAGTTAATAATGACACCATGAGGAAGGCACAGTGCTATTAATACCCTAGTCTTGTAGATGAACACAGCTAGTAAGCAGAAACCGGAGAAGGCAGTGGCACCCCACTCCAGTACTCTTGCCTGGAAAATCCCATGGATGGAGGAGACTGGTAGGCTGCAGTCCATGAGGTTGCTAAAGGTTGGACGCGACTGAAGTGACTTAGCAGCAGCAGCAGCAGTAAGTAGCAACATGGGGAAGTCAAGTTTCTGATACTGCATGACTCGCAAACTTGACCTCTTAACTCTTAAGACACTGTACCTCCAGCTCTGAAATGTCATGTCTAGGACTCTAATTTAAAATTCTCCTCAAGACTGGAGGAATGCTGAAAAGATATTGTAACTGGGATCCAATAACATGCTCTAACATATATATCGTGCTATGGGGTTCCAATCTGAAAATGTCCCTTCTTGAACATGCTAATATCTGATTTAAGGGTTTGTGATTTTTAATATCCTCAATCCATTTCTCCCTTCATTTACAGAAATGTTTGTTTTAAATACCGTTTTAACGGCTGAAATTCAACCCACTTTACAGATCGAGGAAATTCAACCCACTTAACAGATCGACCCCTTCTGGTAAAAGATGGATTTCACAGTACGTTACATATTGACTAAATCAAAGGAGGAATTGTTTTTGTGGTTCATGATTCTGTATGATCCTGTGATTTTCTGAGAAGCCTCGTGATGTGAAAAATCAGCCAGTTGTCCCTGGCTTCTTGTTTGCTTCAAAGCCTGAAGAATATGAGCAGGTATCATCTCTGGGCTTAGGTGAGAGTCAGTCAGATTTGACAGGACGCAGCACCACAAAGACCCTGACCAGGGCTTTGGAAGTCCATCTACGAGGCGGCTTCAAAGGTGTGGGCTGACACACTGAACCTCAACTACAATTCTAATTCAACTCATCCACATTCCTAGGTGTTTAGGGGAGAGGAAGAGCGCGCTCCAACCTGTCACAGAAGTATTTGCCGTGAATTAACTGGAGGCCCACACTTTAAACAGCAAACGGCAACCTGGGGAGAAGTGATGCGGCATCTCGGGAGCACGTCTGACTCGTCCTCTAGAGCCTGGGGGTCCCCGTCATCTGGTCTCAATTAGTCCTCCACTGCTTCTCGGCCTATTTCATGAGCCTCTTTCTTCCCTGCTCCTTGGCTAATCTCTCTCCCTGACACTGATTCTATCCCAAGGCACATCTTTGCTCATCTCGGCCCCTGCCCCGTGGGGGAAGGGGTGCAGACAGCAGGGTCATGAGGAAGGAGCTGGATGAGAAGGGACGTCCCTGACCCTGACGCTCCCACACCATCAACTCGGAGATCAATGTGTCCGTCCACCTGGTCTCCCCCTCAACCCACCCATCATCGCCTTTGGCCAAAGAGTGGAGGAAGTTGTTTATGATAGTAATTTTCTTGAGATGTCTTTTTCTGCCTTGAAACTGGCCTGTGGTTAACCTATTTCTCACTTGCTGTCATTACAAACGCTGCTGTAGGGGTCAGCGGCACTCTCCCTTGGTACATGATTAATTGGGAAAGGGCTTTCAAAGAGTTAAACACTCCCTTCTGGCCTCTTAACAGAGAGGGGAATAAAAAACCCTTAACGTGAAGGAGAGCTTTTAAGACATTTTTTTTCCTAAAAAAAAAGGAATGCTGTAAAAACACAGATGATCATATTTCAGTCTTAGACTAGCAACCTGTGTTATCATGTCAGCCTAAATCACTGTTTATCAGACGGGGATGAAGTTACTTTATAATGAAACACTCATGATGAATTTCCTCACCTACCCTCCAACTTCACGACAGTTTGATGGAGAATGTGACTCATTCGTTGTTGTGTGTGCTTGTGTGTGACTGCGTGTGAGAGAGAAACAGAGACAGAGGAACAGAATGAAGGAGAGGAAGAAGAGAAGGGAGAGGCGGCTGGTGGGGGGGGTGGGCAGAGGGGATGCAGGGGCAGGGTTGGGGGAGAGAGCCAGCACGCAATAGCTAACGAAACAGCTGATCTTCAGTCACTTCTGCAGAGCGTTATCATCTCTACGTAGACACCTTCATTAATCATGAAAACAAAGAGAATTTTTGTTTTAATTCTCATTGCCAAGGCCCTTTAAAAGTATATACTAAATGGGCCTTTTGCATTGTACTTAGACAAAGGACAAAATTACTGACTTTATGTTACCTATATCTCAATTTCGAAGTGGAAAAACATTAAGTTTTCAGCCATACTCCAAATGCCCAGCCTATATATATATATACACACACACACACACACATATATACATATACACAGATATATATATAATATATACATACATACATATACACAGATATATATATATATAATATATACATACATACATACATACATATACACACACATGCTGCTGCTGCTGCTGCTAAGTTGCTTCAATCGTGTCTGACTCTGTGCGACCCCAGAGACGGCAGCCAACCAGGCTCTCCCATCCCTGGGATTCTCCAGGCAAGAACACTGGAGTGGGTTGCCATTTCCTTCTCCAGTGCATGAAAGTGAAAAGTGAAAGTGAAGTCGCTCAGTTGTCTCCAACTCTTAGCGACCCCATGGACTGCAGCCTACCAGGCTCCTCCATCCATGGGATTTTCCAGGCAAGAGTACTGGAGTGGGGTGCCATTGCCTTTTCCAATATATATATAATATATACATACATACATATATGCACATATATATATACATACACACACATACATATATATATAAATATATATAATTTGTGTACATATGTATATATGGGCTTCCCTAGTGGCTCAGATGGTAAAGAATCTGCCTGCAATGCAGGAGATCTGGGTTCAATCCTTGAATCAAGAAGATCCCCTGGAGAAGGGAATGGCAACCCACTCCACTATTCTTGCCTGGAGAATCCCATGGACAGAGGACCTTGGTGGGCTACAGTCTGAGGGGTTGCAGAGAATCAGATATGACTGAGCAACTAACATTTTCACTTTTCACATATATATGTATATATATACACACACACTTCAGATTAAATGATTATTTTTCAACAAAGGGAGGAGTAAATTTCAACTCTGAGCTTTGGTTTTCACATTTCTACCATGTCAGAAATGGTAAGGACCTAAAAGAAGAAGCAGAAGATATTAAGAAGAGGTGGCAAGAACACACAGAAGAACTATACAAAAAAGACCTTCATGACCCAGATAATCACAATGGTGTGATCACTCATCTAGAGCCAGACATCCTGGAATGTGAAGTCAAGTGGGCCTTAGGAAGCATCACTACGAACAAAGCTAGTGAAGGTGATGGAATTCCAGTTGAGCTATTTCAAATCCTAAAAGATGATGCTGTGAAAGTGCTGCACTCAATATGCCAACAAATTTGGAAAATTCAGCAGTGGCCACAGGACTGGAAAAGGTCAGTTTTCATCCCAATCCCAAAGAAAGGCAATGCCAAAGAATGTTCAAACTATCGCACAATTGCACTCATCTCACACGCTAGTAAAGTAATGCTCAAAATTCTCTAAGCCAGGCTTCGATAATATGTGAACGGAGAACTCCAGATGTTCAAGCTGGATTTAGAAAAGGCAGAGGAGCCAGAGATCAAATTGCCAACATCTGTTGGATCATCGAAAAAGCAAGAGACTGTGTGGATCACAACAAATTGTGGAAAATTCTTAAAGAGATGGAAATAGCAGACCACCTGACGTGCCTCCTGAGAAATATGTATGCAGGTCAGGAAGCAACAGTTAGACTTGGACATGGAACAACAGACTGGTTTCAAATCGAGAAAGGAGTATGTCAAGGCTGTATATTGTCACCCTGTATATTTAACTAATATGTAGAGTACATGATGAGAAACGCTGGGCTGGATGAAGCACAAGCTGGAATCAAGATTGCCGAGAGAAATATCAATAACCTCAGATATGCAGATGACACCACCCTTATGGCAGAAAGCAAAGAAGAACTAAAGAGCCTCTTCATGCAAGTGAAATAGGAGAGTAAAAAAGTTGGCTTAAAACTCAGCATTCAGAAAACTAAGATCATGGCATCTGGTCCCATCACTTCATGGTAAATAGATGGGGAAACAGTGGAAACAGTGACAGACTTTATTTTTCTGGGCTCCAAAATCACTGTAGATGGTGACTGCTGCCATGCAATTAAAAGACGCTTGCTCTTTGGAAGAAAAGTTATGACCAACCTAGACAGCATATCAGAAAGCAGAAACATTACTTTGCCAACAAAAGTCTGTCTAGTCAAAGCTATGGTTTTCCCAGTAGTTGTGTAGATGTGAGAGTTAGACTATAAAGAAAGCTGAGTGCTGAAGAATTGATGCTTTTGAACTGTGGTGTTGGAGAAGACTCTTGAGAGTCCCTTGGACTGCAAGGAGATCCAACCAGTCCATGCTAAAGGAAATCAGTCCTGAATATTCATTGGAAGGACTGATGCTTAAGCTGAAACTCCAATACTTTGGCCACCTGATGTGAAGAACTGACTCACTGGAAAAAACCCTGATGCTGGAAAAGATTGAAGGTGGGAGAAGAAGGGGACGACAGAGGATGAGATGTTTGGATGGCATCACCGACTCAATGGACATGAGTTTGAGTAAACTGTGGGAGTTTGTGAAGGACAGGGAGGCCTGGTGTGCTACAGTCCATGGGGTCGCAAAGAGTGGGACATGACTGAGCGACTGAACTGAACCACTTCAAAATTTAATTCCTTATACAAGACACACACACACACGGAATTTAGCTATGTGGGGTGCATAAGTAACAAAGATCCAGTTTTCCTTGTGTTCTCAAACCCAGTCAAAAAAATCTGGTAGGTCCATATATAATATCCTGAAAACTACTGAAATATAAGCTGACTTTTCTACCTTTGAGATGACTAATGAGTGCACTAGTTCAATAAGAAATTCCTTAGACTCTCTGCCAGACTCATGCTGTGGCAGATAAGCTGACATACAGAAAGACGTGGAAATTATCTAGTTTATAATAGCTGTGTCTGTAGTGATCTCAGAAAGTGTGCAGTTGCCAAATCAATATTGATTTCTTTCTGATCTGGGGTGTGCATGTGTATGAGTTGTTTTCCCCTGGCTGAGGCAGGAATAGGATACAGGATCACGAAAATGAACTCCATTTCTCCAAGTCATTTACATGTAATACATGTATATTTGTACTTTGAAATAAAAACTTGATTGATGGACTTAAATAATGCCTAAAATATTTAAGAACTCAGACAATCATATAAATCCTTAATTTCCCTTAGGAATTTCCTCTTGGCCACCGAGGAAATCAAGAAGGCCAGCACAGTCTAAACTGACGTCCACCTGTTGCAAATGGTGGATCCTGTGGGATCCGGGTTCCAAGGAGAATGAAGATTCTTTCCAAGAGACCATCTGAAAATGGGGCAGGCACGTGATTCAATGATAAAAGTGAAAACTCTGTTTTCCATTTAAACTGAGCTTCCCTATGAAGGCATTCCACAAAGTTCTGACATATAAAGATAACCAGAAGCAGAGGACACTTCCATTTGATGTCAGGCCATGCACTTATTTCTTGGGGTTCAGTCTTTCCCAGGACTATATTACTCCTGATGTGTACCAGGAAACACCCAGAAATAAAAGATCTAGGTAATCCCCCACCCCAAAAGGGCAAGTTGCTGTTCCCCCAGATCAAGGTGAGTCAACTGTGAGCTAACTGGTCAGCAAGTACGTATGTGTAAATTATCCACTTTGGGAAAGGCAAGCCTTTTAGAAAGCAGATTGATTCCTCCAATGCAACTGAGGAGATCAAATTTCAATACTTTGAATGCCTTTCTGTACTTAACTTTTAATGGTACAGCTCTAAGACTAGTCCTAAAAGATGAGGAAATCCAGTGGTTTTTAAAATGTGTACCACAGAAGCATTTCAGAGAACTTCAGATTATGATGGTTGTTTGGGACAGAAATAGGGAGGAGAGGCTGGCCTTGTCATTCTTGATTTGGGTCAGAGAAAGTCACTTGTCACTTGATTTATTTGTCTCTGTGGATGATTTTTCAACTTGGAAAGAAGATTCTACTCTTTAAATGAATGAATGAATTTTCTCATCAGATGTCATTCATTCACTTTTTTTTTTTTTTTTTTGAGTGCCTATGATGTTCTAGATACTATGTTGACTATGGAAGCTACAAAGATCTCTCAGCAATAGAGGGTTTCAGGTGCTTAGAAGTGCTTCAGGATAGTGCTACAGGACAGAGCAGAGGATATTAGTTTAGCCTGGGGAAATTATTTCCCAAATTATCATAAACTATCATCAGACAGTTTAAGTGTCTTATGCAGAATGACACAGTAGTATCAGAGGGACCTGTATCACCAACAGTTTAAAGAGGTGCTTCCTGTTCAAACTCACGTTGCTTCAAAAAGAATGGGACCCACATACCAAAACTCACTCTTTACATTCCTTAAAGACCTGCAACTATAATGATTTGGCGACATGTTCTGTTCAGTTCAGTCGCTCGGTTGTGTCCAACTCTTTGCGACCCCCTGGACTGTAGCACCTCAGGCCTCCCTGTCCATGACCAACTTGCAGAGTTTACTCAAAGTCATGTCCATTGAGTCCGTGATGCCATCCAACCATCTTATCCTCTGTCGTCCCCTTCTCCTCCCGCTTTCAATCTTTTCCAGAATTAGGGTCTTTTCCAATGAGTCAGTTCTTTGCATCAGGTAGCCAAAGTATTGGAGTTTCAGCTTCAGCATGAGTCCTTCCAATGAATATTCAGGACTGATTTCCTTTAGGATGGACTGATTAGATTTCCTTGCAGTCCAAGGGACTCTCAAGAGTCTTTGTCAACACCACAGTTCAAAAGCATCAATTCTTCAGCGCTCAGCTTTCTTTATGGTCCAACTCTCACATCCACACATGACTACTGGAAAAACCATAGCTTTGACTAGACATGATTTATGTCTTAACCATTTATGTATCTCCAATGTCTATATAGGGCTGGGCAGTGAATGGGCACTCAACAGAAAGTTTAGTCTTTTTGTTGTTGTTTTTAAGTCAGACATTGAGAGGAAATAAACAGAGGACTATTGCTTTGAAGGTAGCTACCTAAATCAATATGCAAAGGTAGTTGAAGATAGGAGTTAGCTAAGATATTGGGAGGATCTGACTAACATAAATGAATGAGCTATAAAGAGGGACCTTATCCTAAAACTGTCATCTTCTTGTTTTTTGGCAAACACACCCTTCTGCTGAATTTTACACTATAGCAAGAGCTTAGTGAACATACAGTCATTTTAAGAGGCCAAGAAAGAAAGCATTTTCTTTCACAGACGTGTACTTTCCATTTTGTTAGGTTCCTACACTTCGATTTCAGCATCCCATGGGATTGTAAAACACATTCAACATTTCATATTGGAGTGAACATATTTTTGGCTCCAGAAGTATTCATTTTGATTCAACTCATAGTTGCATGGAAAGGCATATGAACTTTAACTTCCTTTCTTTAAAGAAGATGGTCATGGATGGATGACTTGGATACTGATACATAGTCTAGTTGTAGAAAATGCATTTTATCGCTTATTGTGATTTTTCAGTTTTTAGAATCACTGTGTTCTATTGATTTGGAGAGGCATGAGCATGTGATAAAAACTGACCTGAAATTTGACCATATTCTTCTGAGAGCAATAATGTATAATATTAAATATTAAAGTCATTAATCCAAATTCTTTTAAAAGATAAAATAGATATAATACTAGGTTACTGAGTTGGATTTTTAAAAATAGTTGCTAGTTTTGAATGAAACCATGCCTCCTTTAAAAAGTACAAGCAAAGCATGATCAATTAATCATACAAGTTTCCCTGTGGATTATTTTTAGACAAGCCACATTCCAAGGACATCAACTGGATCTTTCATTGAATCTATAAGCAGAATGTGTACATAAAGCTGTTGTAAAAACAATAGCTAAGCGAAAGTGACCTTACTGCATTGTGGTGAAACCACAGTTTTGTATTAATAGAGATCTTATTGTAGTTTTAATCGCATTTATATAGTAATGAAACTTTAGAAAACCATACATACCCAGTTGAGTCTGGGAAAGGCTTTATGTTTTTATAATTGTATTAGATCTACCCAGTTTTCCCCCTTACATTTTGATTTCCGCCCGCACCCAAGGATCTGTGTGTATTTGCAAGGACAATCCAGCTGTTTTTGTTGGTTTGCTTTTTAGCCATGTCCTGAGGCTTCTAGGCTCTCAGTTCCCCAACCAGGGATTGAACCTGGGCTCTCAGCAGTGAGAATATGGAATTCTAACCACTGGATGACCAGGAATTCTATGTATTTGCAAGGAGATAGATGATGTACCTGACTGATTTTGTAGCACTCCATCACCAATGAAGACCATTCTTTTCATTTCTCAAAAATAGCCAGTGATCATTAGGAAAATGTTTAGACCCGGTGAACAGTCCAAAGATTTAGTTTTAATCAGAATTAAATAACATAGATAAATGAGATAAGAAGGGATGCTTAAATTAAGCAAAGCACAAATAAAGCTTCTCAGCTTGAGGCTGGGCATAGTGTTCAGTGACAATGTGTCCATTATCTGTTTAATTTGATCAACACAGACAATGATAGGGGACACTCAGGTTCCAAAGATGAAAGTCAGAAGGAGCTCTGTGATTCTGCTTTGCACTTTCCATCACTTCTTGTCTCATTCTTTGTTGTGGTTTTCCTGAAGATAACTTATGTTTAACAGCAAACCTTAAATTACAGACAGAACTGTGAAAACCTACCGGAAGGGCTTTGTAATTATGAAGAAAATTGGACAGAGAAACAACAACAAAAAATGGTTGCTTGTCATTAAGCAGGAAAACACGTGTTTCTCATGAGGAATCATCTGGACTCGGTTCCGGTCGCTGGTGGCAGAAGCTGCGAGAGGCACCCACCTTCTGATTCAGTAATTTTCAAGCCACAGAACTTGGTTTGTGTACATTTGCTTAGAGATGGATCAAAGGCCTCATGGTAAAACTTAGGAAGCCATGTTGCTCCAAAACTGATTCCTTGCAAGCTAAATATATCTTTAAAGAAAATATACCTTTTCTAAAGAAAAGACGTTTGCTGCTCAGATGCTTGATAGAAAAGAAAACAAACATATCCATCTAAAAAATTAGGACTGAAAAACAAGTCTCAAAATCTTTAACCAGAAAGTTCAATTCCTATGCCTTCCATGTAATTACAGGCTGCTTTCAGGGGCTGGATTCATTGTTGAGCTCCAAACTACCCTAAGATAAAACCAGTTTGATTTGGGGTTCCTAATTTCATCTTCTGAAATAAAAGACCTGACAGGTCTATGTCAAAAACACCAAAAAACCCTATCAAAAAAGGAGAGATCTAAAGCGACGTTTCTCCATAGAAAACATACAGATTGTCAAAAGCACAAGAAAAAATGCTCAACATTTAATCATCAGAGAAATGCAAACCAAAAGTACAATGAGGTATCACATTATGCCAGTCAGAAAGGCCATCACCAAAAGAATCTACAAAAAATAAATGCTGGAGAGAGTGTGGAGAAATGAAAATGCCCCTACACTGTTGGTGGGCATGTACAACCACTATGGAGAACAGTATGGAGTTCATTTTAAACACTAAAAACAGAGCTACCATATGACGCAGCAGACCCACTCCTGGGCATTTATCTGGAGAAAACCATTACTTCAAAAAGACACACACACCCCAGCCTTCTCTGCAGCACTATTTACAATAGCCAAGGCACGAAACAATCTCAATGTCCACTGACAGAGGAATGGTACATATAAACAGTAAAATATTAGTCATAAAAAAAGAATGAAATAATGCCACTCGCAGCAACAGCAACGTGGATTGACCAAAAGATGACCATGTAAGTGAGGTAGGTCAGGCTGAGAAAGGCAAATATCATATGATATCACTTATATGTGGAACCTTTAAAAAAAGATGTGAATGAACTTATTTATACAACAGGAACAGATTTACAGAAAGAACTTACAGTCATCAGGGGGCAACGTGGTGGGGAAGGTTGATCTGTATGTTTGGGAGTTTGGGATTAACATGTACATACTGCTATATTTAAAATATTCATAGATAACCAATAAGGACCTACTGTATAGCACAGGGGCTTCCCTGGTAGCTCAGCTGGTAAAGAATCTGCCTGCATTGCAGGAGATCCCAGTTTGATTCCTGGGTCGGGAGGATCCCCTGGAGAAGGGATAGGCTACCCACTTCAGTATTCTTGGGCTTCTCTTGTGGCTCAGCTGGTAAAGAAAATCATAGCACAGGGAACTCTACTCAATACTCTGTAATAACCTAAATGGGAACAGAATCCAAGAAAAACAATAATAGATATATGTATATGTATAACTGAATCGCTTTGCTGTACACCTCAAATTAACACATTGATAATTAACTATACTCCAATATAAAGTAAAGAAATTAAAAATGCATCACATAGCAAAAGCAATAAAAATAAGATAAAATGGGTCCTTCCGGGGTGGGGGGGGGGGGGAGTTACATGTCGTCATACTTTTAAACTCTTTTTTAATACATCTTTCTTAGTAAATGTTTGATTAGTACCTTAAATAATAATAGTCATAGCTGAATTAGACTTGTTTCTTTGATTTGAAAAGAGCAGAGCAATATGACTAGCCTGAGAGCAGATATCATACTCGTAGATGGAAAAGATTTGGACTCCAATTCAACTCTGCTTTTTTTCCTGCTACGTGAGCTAGGCAAACCTTTTAACATTTCTTCATCACACTTCATTGCTTATTTTTCTGGCAAGTCAGTGAAGCAGGGTTTCTGTCCCAGTTTTGCAAGTGAGAGATTGAAGCTGAATGTGACTAACGGGAGTGCTTGGTTACCTAAGTCCTTAGTACGTGGTGGCCACAGGGACTTCACACCTCAGACATACCACATGCCTCTGAAAGCACACGTTTGGCCCCGTTTTATAAACTGGAGGAAGCAAACCCCGAGATGTGACGAGGACCAAAGACAAAGTCTCCGTGACAATTCTGTTACAGAGTCACTCGCAGCTATGGTGGCTGTTTTCACTCTCCTCGTCGTTATCTATTATTTTTTTCTCTTCTTACCTCTAAAGAAAACGGCAGCCAAAAAAGTGAGTTGGCTTGCTCTAAAACTGTCTTGCTGCAGCTAAGCCGCTGCAGTTGTGTCCAATTGAGTACGACCCCATAGATGGCAGCCCACCAGGCTCCTCTGTCCACAGGATTCTCCAGGCAAGAACACTGGAGTGGGTTGCCATTTCCTTCTCCAAAACTGTCTAGCCATCAAGCAAGTGTTCTTTCCACTATGTCACTCTGCCTCCAAGGCTGGCAGATCTACGTAATGAATAGCTATGAACAGACCATCCAAACGGCAGATGCAGACAAACTGGAATCATGTAAAAAATGATCCCTGGGATATTCCTCAGCAAACTGAACAGCCAGGTGGACTGGTGGAAGGCTGGCATCTAAATGTGAAAGTTGGTACATTCTCCCGGGGACCCACTGGATCACTCTTCCCCCAAATCAAGGGGATGTCTTTGCCTTCGAGCTTTAGCCTTTTAGGAGACTGGAGTGAACTAGTGGTTCTTTAAGCTAGCTTAAAAGGGGATCGTCACTAGACACGCAGCAAGAGGCAGTAAGAGCCGAATAAAGAGGAGGGGCTTACTTCAAAGACCAGCGTCTCATTGATGGGGCCCGGGGCAGACAGGCATTCGGGGCGGTTGAAGGCACGCTGGTACTCAAACACGGTCCCTGCAAAGGCAAACTCCCCTGGCCAGTCGACACTCCAGCCCCCTGTGAGGTAATACTTGTGACTGAGGCTTCGGACCGCGAGGTAGCTGGAGGATATCTGCAGCTCCTGGACTTCGATGCTGCGGGCGCCCGCCGGGATGGTGACCACAGGATAATACTCTAAGTGGAGAGAGCAGAACATTTTTGTCACACACGGGAGACCCCGTCAGAGAGACGCAGTGGCCCTCCTTACAGAGTGGGGCTCATTTCTACTCTTACGCAGTGAAAACACTCAAGTTATTCCATTTGTCAAGTGGTAGGAACATCCGAGAGAGAAAATGATGTACTTTCCCCAAGCACATGCACGTGGACAGAAAACACGCTTCTCTTTTCCAGAATGACAAAGGCCATGAAACTCAAAGATGCTTTTTATTTTTAATCGATCTGGAAAAAAACTTGGAGCCACCTAGTCTCAACTGTGGTGTGCAGAAGACAGGGCTCAAAGCTCAATTCTACTCAAGACGGTGAGATAACTGCTTCAAGTATGCATCTTACGTTTTAAGTGTGGACCATCTAAGTTCCGTCGGGGAAGGCAATGGCACCCCACCCCAGTACTTTTGCCTGGAGAATCCCATGGACGGAGAATCTCAGTCCATGGGGTCACTGAGAGTTGGACACGACTGAGCGACTTCACTTTCACTTTTCACTTTCATACATTGGAGAAGGAAATGGCAACCCACTCCAGTGTTCTTGCCTGGAGAATCCCAGGGACAGGGGAGCCTGGTGAGCTTCCGTCTATGGGGTGGCACAGAGTTGGACACAACTGAAGCGACTTAGCAGTAGCAGCAGCATCTAAGTTCCGTAATACAGGGACTTCCCTGGTGTTCCAGTGGCTAAGACTCTGCACTCCCAATGCAGGGGGCCCAAGTTTGATCCTGGGTCAGGGAACTAGATCTCACATGCCACAACTAAGACTGGTACAACCAAATAAATAAATACATATATTTTTAAAAAGTTCCACGATATGTTCTTTGTTTAACAAATACAGGTGGCACAGCATATTGAAATTGCTCAGCAGAAAGGCATTTGTTGAACACACCTCTGGACGTTTGTGTTGCTAAAACTACTCATCCTCCTTTGCTCTTGCATAAGCAACAGTACGTGAACCGACAACTTCCAGATGTTCAAGACGGATTTAGAAGAGGCAGAGGAACCAGAGATCAAATTGCCAACATCCACTGGATCATAGAAAAAGCAAGAGAATTCCAGAAAAACATCTGCTTCATTGACTACACTAAAGCCTCTGACTGTGTGGATCACAACAAACTGTGGAAAATTCTTGAAGAGATGGGAATACCAGACCACCTGACCTGCCTCCTGAGAAATCTATATGCAGGTCAAGAAGCAACAGTTAGAACTGGACATGGAACAATAAACTGGTTCAAAATTGGGAAAGGGATACATCAAGGCTGTATATTGTCACCCTGCTTATTTAAGTTATATGCAGAGTACATAATGTGAAATGCTGGGCTGGATGAAGCACAAGCTGAATCAAGACTGCCAGGAGAAATATCAATGACCTCAGATATGCAGATGACACCACCCTTATGGCAGAAAGTGAAGAGGTACTAAAGAGCTTCTTAATGAAGGTGAAAGAGGAGAGTGAAAAAGCTCGCTTAAAACTCAATATTCAAAAAACAAAGCTCATGCCATCCAGTCCCATCACTTCATGGCAAATAGATGGGAAAAATGGAAACAGTGACAGACTTTATTTTCTTGGGTTCCAAAATCACTGCAGATGGTGACTGAAGACATGAAATTAAAAGACACTTGCTCCTTGGAAGAAAAGTTATGTCCAACCCAGACAGCATATTAAAAAGTAGAAACATTGCCAACAAAGGTCCGTCTAGTCAAAGCAATGGTTTTTCCAGTAGTTGTGTATGGATGTGAGAGCTGGACCATAAAGAAAGCTAAGCACTAAAGAATTGATTCTTTTAAACTGTGGTGTTGAAGAAGACTCTTGAGAATTCCTTGGACTGCATGGAGATCAAACCAGTCCATCCTAAAGGAAATCAGTCCTGAATATTCATTGGAAGGACTGATGCTGAAGCTGAAACTCCAATACTTCGGCCACCTGATGTGAAGAACTGACTCATTAGAAAAGACCCTGATGCTGGGAAAGATTGAAGGCCAGAGGAGAAGGGGATGACAGAGGATGAGATGGTTGGATGGCATCACCGACTCAATGGATATGAGTTTGAGCAATCTCCAGGAGATGGTGAAGGACAGAGAAGATTGGCGTGCTGCAGTTCATGGTGTCAAGAGTCGGACACGACTGAGTGACTGAACAATAACAAAGCATCAAAAGCCATCATCTTCCACGCGTCATAGGAGCTAGTGAAAAGCTGGATCATATTTAGCAAGTCTCAAATTCATTCGGCAGCAAAGGACACGTCCCACCACTCATAGCACCGAATCTGCAGCATTTCTTACCATTTGCTTTGTGCTGGTTGAGGTACAGGCCTTTATAAAACTTGCAAGTTGAGTTATCACCTTTGCAAACACCACAGGCATCTGAAACTGCTTTAGAGCCAAGTTCATGATCACATCCCACTGGCTGTGACCAAAAAAAAAAAAAAAAAAAGTGAGAAAAGCAAACATTTGAGAAGCCACTGGCTTAGAATAACCAAAAGGTATACATGGGTTTCTGTATTTAATGAATATTAGGAAGGTGGTGCAGCTTTATGATTAAAAGCAGAGTCTCAAGTTTGACTAGGGATTGAAATCCTTCCTCTGCCATTACTAGACATATGATTAGGGAAGTCACAAAACTTCTCTAAGGCTTAGAGCCTTCATCTGTAAAACTGGAATGAAAAGCCACTACTGCTATTAACGGGAGGGGAATTTATTCAGGCCAGTTCTACCAGTGAAACATAAAAATGCTGGGACCGCCCCCCACCCCCCAACCCAGACACCAACCCAAGGACACTCACACTCCCTTCAAAGATCACGGAGCTCACAATCAAATTGAAGAGAGAAAGTAGATACCGGAAGAAAAAGAAAAACTAACCCAAAATAAAAAGAAATGCTATTTCCAAGCACATTTATGAGGTTCTAAGCATGTACTCAGAGAAGGCAATGGCACCCCACTCCAGTACTCTTGCCTGGAAAATCCCATGGATGGAGGAGCCTGGTAGGCTGCAGTCCATGGGGTCGCTAAGAGTCGGACACGACTGAGCGACTTCACTTTCACTTTTCACTTTCATGCATTGGAGAAGGAAATGCAACCCACTCCAGTGTTCTTGCCTGGAGAATCCCAGGGATGGGGGAGCCTGGTGGGCTGCCGTCTATGGGGTCGCACAGAGTCAGACACGGCTGAAGTGACTTAACAGCAGCAGCAAGCATGTACTGCATGTACTTAGTGAGCATGCAAGAAAAGTCTCCCGCTACTGTTATCTTCATTCTTATTTAATTTTTACAACTTTCATGTAAAGTAGGATATATCAGCACCTCCGTATGTGGAAAGGAAGTGAAAGAGAAACTCAAAACACAGGACAGGGGTCTTGAAAGAAAGGGGTCAAGAAAGTGAGCAGGGACTTGGAGATAAAAACTCACGTCCAACTTGAAAATGTTACCCTTTTCCCTTCACCAGCTGCTCTTATCCAGGCATAAGAATCTCCTGCAACACTTCTCCTGCTATGCATTTAACAGGAGGTAGCACAAGCATGACCACATGTTCCAAAGCAGAAATGTTCTCTTACTTCACAGATCCCATCAATGCAAACGTCGTTCTTGTTTGGGGAACAAGGAGTCCCGTCTTTCACCTTGCTGGACATGGCGAAAAAGAATTCAAAGTTCTCAGCCTTGCAGTACAGTTTACATCGGTCTTCCTCTAGAAGCAAAGAGATCAAACGAGGTCACGGTCAAGAGGAAATCCTAGGACAATGACGTGATTACTGAAAAGATGAGTTAAATTTATTTTGAAAGCTACTATGATCAAGGTCGGGGAAGGCAATGGCACCCCCACCCCAGTAGTTTTACCTAGAAAATCCCATGGACGGAGGATCCTGGTAGGCTCCAGTCCATGGGGTCACTAAGAGTCGGACACGACTGAGCGACTTCACTTTCACTTTTCACTTTCATGTATTGGAGAAGGAAACGGCAACCCACTCCAGTGTTCTTGCCTGGAGAATCCCAGGGACGGGGGAGCCTGGTGGGCTGCCGTCTATGGGGTCGCACAGAGTCGGACACGACTGAAGAGACTTAGCAGCAGCAGCAGCAGCAGCATGATCAAGGTGGAAAATGTTACAGTTTTCCATGTGGGTGTGTGCACGCATGGATGCCTGAGAGCAGATGTGTGTGGCTTTTAAAAACATGAACTCCTTTTAGTAATCCTTATAATACTTTAACATTAATGCATGAGAACTTTATTTTCCTAATCCTAAGAGCCACAATACAAGTGATTGGTGGCTTGTATCCCTACCCTCCTTGGATAGTAAATATTTAAGACTTCACAGACCCTGAGGTCAGCTATTAATAGCATGTAAATGAAAGAGCATTGCTGTGTCACAATGAAACAATATTTAAAAAGACAGGTCAGGGACTTCCCTGGTGGTCCAGTGGTTGAGACTTTGCCTTCCAGTGCAGGGGTATGGGTTCCTTCCCTGGTCAGGGAGCTAAGATCACATGTGCCTTGGAGCCAAAAAAATCAAGTCATAAAGCAGAAGCAGTATTGTAACAAACTCAGTAAAGACTTTAAAAGTGATCCACTTAAAAAAAAATGCTTTAAAACAGGGTTGCATTTGGCCCATAGGTCATAATTTTCTGATTGTGATTTAGGACAGGCACAATGATTTTAAATATTTATTCAGTCTGTTAAGAAGGAAAGTTTTAGGCACTTTGGAAAAAAGGCATATGGCCAATAATGTTTACAAAACATATAGAAAAGAGTCAAATCATGAAAAGGCAGAGGAAGTAAACAAACTAAACAGTAAGACTAAAGCAATGTTAGGTCTCTGAGAAGTTTCTGGTATCGCACACAAAAACAAAGTATTATCTTTATAGAGCTGTTGTCATCAGAAAGGCATCAGTGCCAATTTCTCCCTTAGAAAGAGTCCTTTCCGGCCAGGAATTCCACATGACGCTGCTCACATGAGACTTGATGTGGGCGACGTTGTGTGAAATCCTTTACAAGAGTCTTACAACAAACGTGTGAGCAGTTCGCAACTGGACACATTTCCCAAACCACTCCATAAAAGACAGAGTCAAAAACGGGAGTGAAGGGAAGTTACTACGGCCCCAATGTGCAGCCATATGGATGGATTCCTTTTTTTTTCTCACCTAGGAATTTTTTCTAATAACATTTTTATTTCATGAGTCCTACTCAGTGCATGTGAGATTAGGGAGCTAGAAAACATAGATACCCTCTCTTTTCTCCATCATTCCAGAGAATTAACAAGTTCTACAAAGTTCAGTGTTTCTACACAGGTTCCTGAGAAAGTTTAGGAACTAGTCTATTAGAAACACAGAAATTGGGGTGGTGGATAAATTAAGAAAAATTAATTTAATAAATTAAATTTGGGATTAACAGATATGCACTACTATACATAATATAAACAGCAAGGTCCTACTGTATAGCATAGGCAGCTATACTCAATATCTTGCAATAACCTATAAGGGGAAATAATCTGAAAAAGAATATATTCATACATATAACTGAATCATTTTCCTGTACACTTAAAACTAACAGACATTGCAAATCAACTATACTTCAATTTTAAAAAAAGGAACACAGAAGAAAAAGCTAATCAGTGTAAGACAAGGACTGTCTAGATTTATGAAGTCTTTCCCTGATTCTTCCCAAGCAGCATGAATGTCACAGACCTTCAAATCATGGTCTATCTTCTATGATTTTAAGTAAGTATTAAAGAGAGAAGAGGAAAGGATGAGAAAGCCCTAACTTTTGTGTCTCCTGCGGTAAGATGTGAGACTCTATGGCTGGAGTCTCTGTTTTATTCAATGTACTCGCCTCTGCACGGAGCAAAGAGTCTCCAGGAGGAGGTCCTCAGTCAGTATCTGTTGAATGAATGAATGAAATGGCAAGTTCCCTACCTAGTAAAGCTGCAATAATATTAGTGACAGAAATTTGAAACCAGAAAATATTTTGTAACATTTGCTGATGTCGAGCAAAGTTGTAGTATCACCTCTGATTTGTAGAAGCTATTTAATACTTATTATAATGAGGTCTGATTACATCAGTTCTTTTTGCTTATTGATAATATACGTTCATTTTGAGCTTTTGTACAGAAGCCAGCCCTCTGTCTTATTTCCAATGAATTATCATTAAATCTGGTCTCTTCCCATTCTGCGTATGTCTGACTGGGATTCACATTTATCCTTTTCCAAGGGAGGGTAGATGAGTTTTGATAAAGCGAGTGAATGGAAAAAAAATGATAGGAAACCAAGAGAATGGTCTCAGCTTATTTTGCACAGAATTATTCTGTTTCTGTAACAGAAAGTACATTAAATCTGGTACTTATACACATGGTAACTAAATGTTGATGTTGAGCCAAAATCAAAACAAATCAATGTAAAAGTTCAAATACAAGCTATTACTTTGCTATGTTATGCTATGCTAAGTCACTTCAGTCGTGTCCGACTCTGTGCGACCCCATAGACGGCAGCCCACCAGGCTCCCCCGTCCCCGGGATTCTCCAGGCAAGAACACTGGAGTGGGTTGCCATTTCCTTCTCCAGTGCATGAAAGTGAAAAGTGAAAGTGAAGTCGCTCAGTCGTGTCCGACTCCCAGCGACCCCATGGATTGCAGCCCAACAGGCTCCTCCATCCATGGGATTTTCCAAGCAAGAGTACTGGAGTGGGGTGCCATCGCCTTCTCCGATTACTTTGCTATAGTAAGTACCAAGAATTTAATATAGAGATAATTTCTATTCATGATGTGTGTGTGCGTGTGTGTGCATACACTCTGAAAATAGGTCTTCCTATGTTTGTTATCATCTACCATGTCAGTTACTGAGAATGGTGTCTCCATGGGGCAGATATGGTTTCATGAGTTTTTGGTCTGGACAGTTCATACCAGTTGCAATTAACATCCCTGGGAGACTTAATCGCTGAAATGTCAAAAGCAAGTTTAGAAACATAAGTACATTCCAAACACATGACCTCTTCAACTTATACATGTGGGAGGCAAGGGATGTCTTGTGAAAAAAAAAAATGTGGAAAAATAAACAAACTCACAGAACTGAATGAAAACCTGGGCCAGGACGGGCCCGGGGAATGAAAGGTAAACGCTGAAACTCTTTTATACAGGCAGCAATTTTTTCTGTGCTGTTCATTCACATTACTATTCACGTGCAGATGTATTTGTTTGAGGTTCATAGAGACCAAATTACCTTCCACTTTCATATAGGGTTTCCACTGGTAGAACCATCCACGGAAAGGCTTGCTGTTATACTCTGCACACTGCTGGGCTCGGAAATCCAAGCTGTTTTTATCACAAGGGTTAATATTGCACAGCTGATAAACACGGCTAGAGCCAGGACAGAACTTGCCGCCATACTGAGGCCTGAAAAGAAAATTAAAGCTCTTTAAATACTGGCAAGCAAAGGGCTCACTATTAGTCACAGGCAACATTATAGGGAGGGACCATCATTATGATCATGGTCACAGCGTATGGCAGTGAACAGTCTATTACAACAGTGGAAATATGTGGCCCACAACCCTTCTTGTACCCATGGCAGACGTAACTAATCAACCAACAATTTTTCTTTTTCTCTGCTTTCTTTTCTCTACATGGCCCTAGGGTAGATACAACCATTGTTCATCAATTTCCATGTTAGATGAAATGTATTTGCCACCTCTGAATCCAATTTGTACATTCTGGCAACTTCCATAAAGACTGACGGAGGCGTATTCTTGACCCTCATCCTATTACCTCGTGTGTTAGGGAAATCTGCAAGCATACCTAAATGTTCTTGTTCAGTGTGTGACACACGCAAACACACACACCTCATTTTTTGGCACTAAAGCTCTTCCAGTGCAGATCTGGCCTCCTCCCAGCTTGGCTCCCATCTCTGACCCCCTCTCCTCTCCCTACAGTTTGCAGAGCACCTCCTGGGATGTAGAAGGTCACTGAGCTCCTTTGGAGAAGGTCACCAAAGCTCTTCCAGTGCAGGTCCAGCCTCCCCCCAGCTTGGCTCCCATCTCTGACCCCTCTCCTCTCCCTACAGTTTGCAGAGCACCTCCTGAGATGTAGAAGGTCCATTAGGACACTGAGCGTATGACTCGCCATATCTTCCAATCTAGCTTTGTCAGACTCATATGTGCTTTATTCCCAGGATTCTAAACTCAGGGGTGCAGGGAACATGCCCTTGTTTGTATCTGCATAATTACTTTTTAACATTACAGGTGGCCTGCTCCTTTCCTGCCAAGCACAATGGAAAACGGGTTTCCAGAGTAGGGAATCCCATTAGAGCATAAATAATTATGACCTAATGTCAAGCTCTTTAAGATCTTGCTAGGTAAGACTGCAAAAACCAGAAAGCAAAATAAAAAAGGAGTGTCAACCCCACTGAAAAAAGTTACCAATAATGTCTTCTCCAGCATACTCCAGGCACAAAGAAATTGCTTCTTTTCATTTCCATGAAATGGACTAAAAACCATCTATAGATCACCTCTTACAAAAGCTCAATGGAAACATGTAACACAGAAGGAGGATCCAAGTTAATAAATATATGTGATTAAAATCCCTTGTCTCTTTAGGAAGCACAGGAATGCTATAAAACACCTCTGGATTTGCTTCAGCACATTTGATCAAATCCTCCTATGCGAAAATGGATTCAACAGAACGGGGAAGTGTCACATCGCCAGAATGAGATTTTTAAGCTATTTCAAAACACTCTGGAACAACTACTAAAGCATTTAGCAGTTATTGTGCTAGATCGAATCCCCCAAGAATTCTTAAACCATTATCCAAAAAAGCATTTAGAAAAAATCTTAAAGTGCCACATGAGAGCCTTCCTCTATTCCTGGTCATCTTTACAAGTTGTGTGTAATTAAAATTGGCTCAGTGTAAGCCTTTCTAGTCAGATTTTACAAATAAGCTTCATTTAGACTATTCAAATGCAACAAAGTGAAAGAGGACCACCTGTGAATTCTTCAATTCAGAAAGTGTAACATGGAAAAGACCTCAAAACTCAGACAGGGACTTCCCTGGTGGTCCAGTGGTTAAGAATCTGCCTGCCAATGCAGGGGGTGTGGGCTGGATCCCTGGTCAGGGAATGAAGATCCCACATGCGCGGGGCAACCAAGCCCATGTACCACAACTACCCAGCCTGCGTGCCACAGCTAAGATCTTGCATGCCGCAACTAAGGCCCAGGGTAGTCGAATAAAAAACCAGCAAAAAGCCTCACATAGCCATCCCCTCAGTGTACAGATGAAGTGAGAGATGGCCGACAGGGCTTCTCAGATGTGCTGAGTGGAGGTCACATGGCTAGAACCAGCCGGAGCAGGGCTCCACCTCATGCCTTTGGGCTCCCCAGGATGCGGGTCCTGCTGGGCTGTGCCTGCACAGAACTGAGGTCGGCAGGCGGGGCCGGCACAGGAAGACAAAGAGGGAGACGGGACGCCCAGCGCTTTGGCGGGGGGTGGGTGGGCTGCAGACAGCGGAGATGATCTGAAGGGAAGCACACTCTGCTCCTTGTCAGCTTTTCTGCAGGTAATTTCAGTCGGCCTCCTGATGTGTCGTTGAGTGAGGACCGCTGTGATGATTACCTGAGAGATCGCCGGTAGAGAGGACAAATCAATTGTAACTATTTTAAAGTGCTTTCTACTTTTAATGACTGGGAAGAATTTGGACTTTGCCATCAAATCTTCAAATACAGATACGTTTTTTCCTGCAACTTGGAATCTGAGTATTAGGATAAATTAACAGAAAATTCTACCATGATGTCTCTTGGTACAATGAGTTCTGTATGATTAAAAACAGAGTCTTTCTCAAACGGACTCATATTTTAGGAGAGTTCGAGAATGTCCTAGAGAGTTCTAGAATGCCTTGCCTGGTAGCTCAGCTGGTAAAGAATCTGCCTGCAATGCAGGAGACCCGGGTTCGATTCCAGGGTCAGGAAGATCCCCTGGAGAAGAGATAGGCTACTCATTTCAGTATTCATGGGCTTCCCTGGTGGCTCAGATGGTAAAGAATACACCTGCAATGTGGGATACCTGGGTTGGATCCCTGGGTTGGAGAGATCCCCTGGAGGAGGGCATGGCAAGCCCACTCCAGTATTCTGACCTGGAGAATCCCATGGACAGAGGAGCCTGGGGGGCTACAGTCCGTGGGGTGCAAAAAGTCAGACACAACTGAGCGACTAAGCACACACAGAATGCTTTAGCAAGTTTACTTATCAGGATTTGAATTGTTCCATTTGAATTTTCATTATTCATTTTCTTGAACAGAGTGTATAGGAATTTCACTAGGCTCTCTTCCAGAGAACCAGAAAAAAATGTTCCCAATAAAGACGAAGACAGTGGGATCTTGGTTCAACTCCCCACGTCCAGCCTGGTGACCGGAACAAGGGCTGCCACTCTAAATGGGAGCCTCTGTCTTCTCTGGCTACCCATTTGCAAAATCATCAGATGAAACAACAGGTTTCAGCTCATGTATCTGTTCTACCCTGATTGACAGCAAATGCCTGGAAAAGTCTTTTGAGAAGGTTCCTGAGGCAGAGTAGAGATCAGCAAAACACAGGGGCTTTGGCGAATGGGTCTGTCACAGATATGGGACAAAGACGAAGGGCCACATGTGCTGGGTCTGGCCATTCCAGGACCAGATAACCTTTCAGTCTTTTTGAAGCTGAAAAGTTTGATAAATCCATGAATCAACCAGAAATAATTCCTTTTTTTATGAAACAAAATATGCTCTGGGAAAACCATCATTATATGAAATAAAAAGCTCACATTGCTTTTCTCATGAAAAAATGAAAGTACTCAAGCTGAGTGATCTGAACAGACCAAATGTTTCAACCGAATCAAGAAAGAAATCAGTAACTTGAAAGAGGAAAAAACCAGCCTTAGGATGACAACATGAACTAAGAATGGAGAACTGATTCAATTGTTTCGAAACAACCAATCATTTACTTGCTTTATTTGTGACTTTGTGCATAATTAACCAAAATCCTGATTAGCCTCAATCTTGTTTGAGATGATAAAATTGCACCAAACTGAACCACTGAATGATTAATTCTTGTATCAGGTGTTTCTAAAATTACAGTATGCTATTTCCAAGAACAATGTCTTGTTATAATAAGAGCTCTCAATCCCACAGATACGAGAGAGGCTTTAATGTAAATCTCAGGGGCGTCATTCATGCACTTCACCAGCAGAGCTATTGAATTAGGTAATCTCTTCGTTCTTGGGAAAATATCGAGATTGTAAAATGTTGTGATGTATGAAAACCAGATCCATGAAATACGCTGCAAAAATGAAAAGTAATAGAATGATTCTAACAATTCTATCCAAGACATGGGCTATACTCAGTGTATGTGCAGGGTGGTTTTAATAATCTGATCTAAACTGTAAATGCATCACAAGTCTTCCTTTCATTATAGTGAGTTACTGGGTCTGATTAGAGCAGAACAACTTAACCGGGAATGACTGTGCCCCTCAGGATGCTGGGCCACGTCAGGAGATATTTTCATTGCCATGACTTGGAAGTTGAGTGGGGAGGGGGAGTCATCTTACTGGCATGAAGTGGGTAGAGCTCAAGACTGTTACTAAACACCTTGCCACGTACAGGACAAATCTTCACAACAGAAAAATTTTCAACCTAAAATGTTAAAGAGTGCCGAAGCTTAGAGATCCTACATCAGCCTCTGAGATGTTCCAAATGCCACCTAACAAACCCTGGTCAAAGAATCTCCAAACCCTCCCTTACATTAGGGAACAAACTGGCCTCTTGATCCAGCTCAGATGCTGACTCAGGTGACTATCTGTCTTTTCAAAAACTTCCCTTTGCTGTAGCTTCATTATTTATTTACATTCTCATCCTACCAAACATCAGTGCTTACAATGTGCCAGGCACTTTATAAATACCAGCACTTATAAATACCAGCTCATATGAGGTAGATCCTGTCATTATCTCATTTTTTACAAAGGAGGGACGTAGGGCAGGGCAGGGAGAGTCAGTTATCCAAGGCCACCCAGCTAGGCAGGGGCAGACGAGGAGGCAAACTCAGGTACTGGGCCCAGGTACTTAGGCCTAAGAGCCTCTGTTCTCAACATCCGTACCAAGTCTTGCTGGAAAATTAAATCCACTGTTTTCCAAGGTCCCATCACTTTCTTCTCACTCCATCACCTTCTCTCACATCTAATTTCATCAGGAAGCCCTCTCCCCATTGCTTCTGAGGACTGACCCTCTGTTACCCATATTCCTGGTGAGTGTAGGACATGTGTGTGTTTGTGCCCAAACATGTCCAACTCTTTTGCGACCCCATGGACTATAGCCCACCAGGCTCCTCTGTCCATAGGATTCTGAAGGCAAGAATACTGGAGTGGGTTGCCACTTCCTCCTTCAGGGGATCTTCCCAACCCAGGGATGGAACCCAGGTTTCTTATGTCTCCTGCACTGGCAGGTGGGTTCTTTACCACTAGTGCCACCTGGGAAGCCCACAGGTTTAGGATGAAGATAATTAAAAACCACATGGACCTCAGAACTTTTGCTGAATGTCCCCTGATGCTCCCCAGTGTGCCAGAAACTCTACAGACACAATTTCTAATCTCCTCAAACCATCTGAAGTGGGTGTTCTCATCTCCATCTTATATGTCAACCCAACCTCCAAGTTCAAGCGACCTTCCCAGAGCGACACCATTAATACGTGGCAGATCCAGAATTTGGAGTCAGATCTTTCTGTTTCCAAGTCCTGAGCTCTTTTGACATCACACAGCCCATCAGGAAACATACATCTCACACGTGCTGCACACGGGAATTAGGGCCGATGAAAGTAACATCGTTTTTATTCCAAACCACCTTCACTGCTCAGAGACAGACAGCTCAGAATCTCAAGGCCACCAGATCAGAGGGCGCCCATGTGCCAGTTTCACCCCAGAGGTATTTGATGAGTCCTCCCAGCCTTTTCACCCCACTCCAGTACTCTTGCCTAGAAAATCCCATGGATGGAGGAGCCTGGTAGGCTGCAGTCCATGGGGTCGCTAAGAGTCGGACACGACTGAGCAACTTTCACTTTCACTTTTCACTTTCCTGCATTGGAGAAGGAAATGGCAACCCACTCCAGCGTTCTTGCCTGGAGAATCCCAGGGACGGGGGAGCCTGGTGGGTTGCCGTCTATGGGGTCACACAGAGTCGGACATGACTGAAGTGACTTAACAGCAGCAGCAGCAGCCCAGCCTTTTATTTTTCTAAAGAAAATTGAATGTGTGGTCGATATTTTTCAAATTGGGAAATTTCACACAACATTTTTTTCAGATTTCTGGTTTCTCTTTAAAAGTCAGGCATATCTGTCAACACGTGTTGATGTACGTTCCTGCAGGGCAAAAATCCACATGCTTTCTCCGGGTCATCAGTTTCTCACACACACACGTGTGCACTCACACACCGTCCACCAGCCAAGCTTCTATGTTCTACAGTATCCCAGGCACGCAGCTCCAATTTAGATGCCGAAAGTAATCCACCCCATTACTGGAATCTGTGATCAGCTGCTGCTGCTGCTGCGTCGCTTCAGTCATGTTTGACTCTGTGCGACCCCATGGACGGCAGCCCACCAGGCCCACCCCCCCCACCCCACCCCCCCACCCCCAGTCCCTGGGATTCTCCAGGCAAGAACACTGGAGTGGGCTGCCATTTCCTTCTCCAATGCATGAAAGTGAAAAGTGAAAGGGAAGTCGCTTAGTCGTGTCTGACTCTTAGCAACCCCATGGACTGCAGCCTACCAGGCTCCTCCATCCATGGGATTTTCCAGGCAAGAGCACTGGGGTGGGGTGCCATTGCCTTCTCCCTGTGATCAGCAGAGCCACACAAAGAATAAACTTCTTGGCTCTTTTCAGGTCTCTGCCAGCACACCTCCCCTAGCGTATCTGTTGTTTAGTTGATAAGCTGTATCCCAACTCTTTTGCGACCCCCCCATGGACTATAGCCCCCAGGTGGCTCAGTGGGTAAAGAATCTGCCTACAATGCAGGAGACACAAGAGACATGGGTTCGATCCCTGGGTTGGGACGATCCCCTGGAATAGGAAATGGCAAGCCACTCCAGTATTCTTGCCCGGAGAATCCCATGGACGGGGAAGCCTGGCAGGCTGCAGTCCATGGGGCTGCAAAGAGTAGGACACGACTGAGCGACTGAGCAGCAGGGACTGTAGCCTGCAGGCTCCTCTGTCCATGGGATTCTCCAGGCAGGAATACTGGAGTGGCTTGCCATTTCCTCCTCCAGGGGGTCTCCCCAACCCAGGGATCGAACTTGAGTCTCCTGCATGGGCAGGTGGGTTCTTTACCGCTGAGCCACCAGGGAAGTGCATACAGCGTTTATATACAAACAGTAAAACCCTCATTGATTGCTATTAACCAGACAGAAGAAAACTACCCTTAAAAACAGGCATAAGCAAGATAAACAAATAGGCAAGATGCAGCAGGCTGAAAGTTCGAGTCTTACAAACACGGACTTTCTGTCGGAGCCTTACTTGGGGTTGTTGCAATGTCTCTCCTGATACCTGACGCCTCCGCCACATGTTCGGGAACATTCTGACCACTTCGACCAGGCAGACCATTGGCCGTGGACGGGCCGGGGCCCCAGCTCCCCCAGCTTGACGCACTGGCCTTGCCGACACCACTGTGAAAACAATGTGTGACATTCAGAGACCAGCTGGGAAAGCGGGCGGAGGTTAGACACCTGCGGGACAACGGGAAAAACCCGTCTGGCGGCAAACAGGAGGCTGCAGATGCTCTCAAGGCATTGCTAGCCACACCTGCCAGTACCCCGTGTTCAGCGTGTGCGCTCTGAACAGCTGACATCTACGGGAAAGAGCATCTGTCACCAGTGGGCTGAGTAGGACAGGCTTTGTGAGCCGTCCGGGTGACATGTACAGATAAGGGTCCACCCAAGAGCCCAGGGAGGCAGCACAGATGTGACTGTGGAGCCTGCCTTGACATTTGCAAACAATGGGGCACAGAGAACCCCAGGCTCATGCCTTCCAAGGGAATCAGTTTTTCAGACAGGAACACAGAATTTATCATGATGATTATCGCATCAGATAGACAGGTATAATTATGCATACATTTTTATTCCAAACCATCCCCGTAAGAGCATTTCTGATGAAACCGAGTAGCTTTCAGGCCACATAAACTGCTTCTAGGTAACCCTTTGCCCCCGTCTGTATGAAAGGTCCGGCTGATGACTTTGGGCAGAGTGTCTTTTCCAAACTAGCTCTGGGTCTCTCCTGGCCTGGTGATCTGCTCAAGTTCAAGAGCTGTTTTCTGTGCCGATCTTTCTGTCTGCATTCTCCTTTGTCCTCCAGTCCAGTTATGCGGGTTCCCTCTGTCCCTGGGGGCCCCCAAGGAGTGGTTTTCTCCCCACTGTGGTGCTTTTATTATGAGCAAGTTCTGCATGACTTAGCATGACTGCACACTTGCCTAAAAGCCGCTGCAATGAGATCCAAAGAGTTGGGGTTTGGATTGTGCCAGGTTCTATGAAGGAGTTGGGGTTCGGTTACAGAATTAAGGGGAGGGGGTTTTCACTTTCAAATCTCCACTTTTCCCCCGTGACACCCTTGGCTTCGTGGCTGTTTACTGTTTGCAAGGCTTGGTTGCGAGTGTACTGGGATGAGGTCAAGAGAGGACTTCCTCTCAATTCCTTGCCACGTGCTGATGAGCTCCCCCAGTTTTCTTTCCCCAGAGTCATTGCCACTTCAGAGTTTGCACAAAATCATACCGCATGCCTCAGAACTTTGAAGGGGGGATAATGGGTCATTTGAGGATTTTGTCAACCATAAGCATGAATCTAAACCTTCCCAACCAGGAATATGATTTTCCTGGGCTAAGTTCAGTGGTTGGGACAAAGTAACAATAGCCAATAACAATAACAAAAGCAGCTACAGTTTATGAAGTTGCTTATAGGTCCACAAGGATGCCACAGAAGGGCGGGGGAAACTTGATACAGTAACTAATGCAACTCTCACAAAGCATGAAGCAGTGAAGAACTGAGTGAGAGAAATTTAGCAAAGAAATATTAACTTGTTCAAACTACCCAACTAGCAACACAATTAGCAGAGACTGGGGTTAAACTCATTCGCCTAAGCTCTAATGGCAGAAAGTAAAGAGGAACTAAAGAGCCTCTTGATGAGCGTGAAGGAAGTAAGTGAAAAAGCTGGTTTAAAACTCAACATTCAAAAAATTAAGATCATGGCATCCAGTCCCATCACTTCATGGCAAATAAATACATTGGGAAAAAGTGGAAGCAGTGACAGATTTTATTTTCTTGGGCTCCAAAATCACTGCAGACAGTGACTACAACCATGAAATTAAAAGACCACTTGCTCCTTGGAAGGAGTTATGACAAACCTAGACAGCATATTAAAAAGCTGAGACATCATTCTGCTGACAAAGGCCCATATAGTGAAAGCTATGGTTTTTCTAGTAGTCATGTACTGATGTGAGAGTTGGACCATAAGAAGGCTAAGTGCCAAAGAATTGATGCTTTTGAATTGTGGTGCTGGAAGAGTCCCTTGGACAGCAAGGAGCTCAAACCAGCCAATCCTAAAGGAAATAAACTTTGAATATTCACCAGAAGGACTGATGCTGAAGCTCCAATACTTTGGTCAACTTGATAGAAAAAGCCAGCTCAATGGAAAAGACCCTGATACTGGGAAAGATTGAAGACAGGAAGAGAAGGGGATGACAGAGGATGAGATGGTTGGATGGCATCACCAACTCAATGGACATGAGTGTGAGCAAGCTCCGGGAGATGGTGAAGGACAGGGAGGCCTGGTGTGCTGCAGTCCATGGGGTCACAAAGAGTTGGACACAACTTAGTGACTGAACAACAACTCTTAGAACATTTAGGTATTTCTAATCTAAGAGAATTTGCTATAAGGGACAGAATGCCACTATCGGGCATGTCAGAAGCTCAGTGATGGCCCTGGGAGGGGAGTCTCAGATGTGCTGCATGGAGAGACAGTCCTTTCTTTGTTACTAAAGGAAATACCTGCTTCCTGAGACTTGTCTATACTGAATCAAGTTTAAAAAGCAAACAGTTGAGGGACCCCCCCAGTGGTCCAGGGGTTAAGAATCCACCTTGCAATGCAGGGGGCATGGGTTCAATCCTTGACTGGGGAACTGAGATCCCACACGCTGTGGAGCAACTAAGCCCATGTGTTGCAACTACTGAGTCTGAGCACCGCCACTAGAGAGTCCGTGTGCCGCAGTGAGGAGCCCGCATGGCCCACGGTTCTGTGGGCCACAGCGAAGAGCTGACGTAGCCAAATAAATAAATATAAATTTTTAAAATAGCAAGCAGACAATGAAACCCTCCAGCTCACTGAAAGAGAAACACTTAAGCCCAAGCCTCCAGCTAAAAATGGAAAACAAAGGCAGAAGGAAAAAACCCTTCTTAAAAAAAATGGAGCCAACTCGGTTATATCAGCATTGAGTTTTAGAAGAGCTGCTAAAGGATAGCTAGTTCATTTAAAGCGAAGTCAGAAAATAGATGCAGCCAAAGCATTCCATTCTGAGGTCATGGTACACATAGTTTGGGTCCACTGCGTTATTAAGTCTCTAGAACTAAAAACTAGCAAGTATGCAGTTTACCATACTCAAGCCACAAACGGTCCCTTCCGCGGCAGGCATGAACTTGGTCTCACACCTGTGGCCCACTCGGTGGCACCAAAGGGATTTGCAAATGTCCTGAAAGGAAAGAAGGAGCTGGTAAGTGTGATGATACAATAAAAATGAAAATATCCAAAGCTGCTGTACACCATATTGTTTTAAGGTGGCTGAAATGGGACATTATCTGGAAAGGAGCAGCAAGTGAAGTTAGCAGTGGCAAAGTAACTAGTAAAATGTCCTAGCAAACGTAGAAGCAGGAAATTTCTACATTATCTGTATATTCGTATGTGTTTAGTAATAACTAGGAGGTAACAATAGTTCACTTAGACACTTTTAACTAAGAGATTCGGCATACCACCATCATCACCACTATCAAGACTGGATTAATGCAACTCTGATTCAAAGCCTTGTCCTGCATTCCCCAGGTTGCATGACCTATGGGCAAGCTACAGAAGCCCTTTAAATGGCAGTTTCCTCATCCATGAATAAGTGATAAAATCAGCACTTGCCTCAGAAGGGTTACTGCCAAGGATAAAAGGGTAATCACCATTGCCTTCTTGACCTTTATAACTTTCAAGCATCTGGACAACTTCATTCTTACACCAGACCTATGAAATAAATTAACTCTCAAGCTAATTTATTTGGTTGAGAAGGAAATGGCAGAAGATGGGAGAAGGACATGGCAACCCACTCTGGTACTCTTGCCTGGGAAATCCCCTGGCGGGCTACGTTTCATGGGGTTGCAGAGTCAGAGACGGCTGAGTGACTAAATAACACGCTGGACTGTACTAGGCAGAATGATGCCCTCCCCCCGTGCAAACAACCACATCGTAGTTCCAGGAACCAGTGACTGTCCTAGGTGATACAGCAAAGGAGAATTAAAGTTGCAAATAAAATTGATGGTGTAAATCCATTGCCTTTGAGATGGAGACGGTCTTAGATTTTCCGGATGGACCCCAAGTAATCACAAGGGCCCTTAAACAGAGAAGAGGGTGCCAGAAGAGAACCAGAGAGACGGCAATGTGGGGAGGACTCAGGGAGGTGTTGCTGGCTTCTGAAGAGGGAGGAGGAGGCCGTGAATCAAGGGATACAAGCAGCTTTGGGAGGCTGGAGAAGGCAAGAAAATGCCTGCTGTTCTAGAGTTTCCAGAAGGAGCACAACCTCACCAACTCTTGACTTTAGACCAGTGTGATACATTTCAGAGGTCTACCTCCAGAGCTGCAAGAAAATACATTTGAGCTGTTTTAACTCAATCAGTTCATGGAAACTGATTATAATAGCCACAGGTAATGAATACTGTCATTAACCCCATTTAGTGGTGGACACTAGTCCTTTACATTGGGACCCCCAAGCCCCAGGGCATGGACCAGTACAGGCCTGTTAGGAACTGGGATGCACAGCAAGAGGCGAACTGCTGGTGAGTGAGCGAAGCCTCATCTGTGTTTATAGCTGCTCCCATCATGCTCATTACGGCTTGATCTCTGCCTCCCGTCAGGTCAGTGGTGACATTAGATTCACACAGGAGCACAATAAATGCAATGTGCTTGGATTATCCTGAAACTACTCCCTTGCCACTGCCCTGCTCCATGGAAAGATTGTCTTCCACGAAACCAGTCCCTGGTGCCTGAAAGCTTGTGGGCCATTGCCTTATATCAACTCGTTTAGATGAGGGAACTGAGCAAGATGCTGACACTCTCAAGCTGTTAAGTCACCAAGCTGGTAAGTGGCAAAGGGGCTGGATTCCAGAGTCTGGGTCCTTGACCACCACACTGGATCTGCATTTACTACCAACGGTTGTCAAAAAGCTCTCAACTTCTCTATCCCTTGACTGTCTATTTATAAAGTAAAGTGACTGAACCAGATTCCTTCCAGTTCAAAAGGTAAACTTGCTTTTCAGAATGACATCATAAATGGAAGGTCAAAACCATGAATCATCAGTCATTCCGTTTCATTTGCCACATTCTAGTGACCAAGGTCCATTTTGGGGAAAACATTAACAACGAGGGAGGAAGCAACATGATTTTTATGGTCACTTGTTGGAGCCCTGAAAATTCAATGAACCAGGCACCCAATTCTCCAAGTGTTCCAGTCAACAGAGATTCCATGATTAGAAAAACATGGCAAGAACATACTTAGAAATCTTTCACAACAGAAGTGTTCCATTAGACAGAAAACATAGGGAAACAGGAGGTACAGGCAGTGAGCCTTGTCTTGTGGGTTGTATAATGTGTCTCTTAAAAAGAGAAGGGAAGGACCTCTTGATCCCTGGGTTGAGAAGATCTCCTGGAGGAGGGCATGGCAAACCATTCCAGTACTGAAGAATCCCATGGACAGAGGAGCCTGGCAGGCTACAGTCTGTGGGGCACAAAGAGCCGGACATGACTGAAGCGGCTTAGCACGCTTGCACAAAGTATTTCCAAATCTCAACACAGCTCATAAGACACTACATGGAAACGTTTCTCATGGAAATGGACCTGTCACTGACATTAGTAGAAAGCGTGAGGCAGCCTTCCGACTTGATGAATGAAGTTTACCATCTCCGTGCGTTCCTATCTGGGTCACTCTGGATCCAAGAGGGACCAGTAAAGGTGGAAAAAACCCGTCTCTATCAAAAGGGAGGGATGGGAGGTCACCATGGAAACAAAGCCGCAGCGAGAAAGGCTTTCAGAATTAAACTGCTTTCTCTCTTACAGCCCAGATCAAGCCATAATGCACACCCAGAGCCGGCGTGGCAGCCACCAAAATGGCCCCAGAGTGGACCAAAGCAATGGAGACCCCACTCCATGGCCAACGCCGAGCCACAGGGCCGAGGAAAAGGGGCAGCTGGAGGAGACCAGGAAAATCAAGCAAAACACAAGGATTCCAGAGTGAAATATGACTGGCTGTGCGAACATGTTATTTCTTTTGTGGTGGAGCACAGAAGTCAAGTGTAATTATAACCAACGACGAGTTCTGACGACCCCAGAGCCTTCAGAGCAAGCTTTCTTTCAAAAGAAACAGAAATCAGAGTTTGCACTTATTTTTTTCTTGTTCTTACCTCTTTTTATTTTTTCAGCCTATTCATCTAACTTTTCCTTATCTATAATTCCTTAGTCTTTAGTCATAATTTAAGGGAAAAAGAAAATAAGCATGGAGACCCTAAAGGTCTCATGTTGCCTGGACATGATTTTTAAGGGGTCTCAGTGCTGTCCGTTGTTCTGTCTGGTCCCTGGGTGCCCACCTTCTCCTACTGTTTCTAATGATTGGATTCCCCTTTAAGGGAAGTATGAGACGCACAAAGGTTAAAGGTCTCTGCCAATCCAACTTTATCAAGCATCTCAAATTTAATACAACCAAAACACAATTCCCCAGCTGTCCCCCCAAATCTGTTCCACGTTCCACAGCTCACTTATGACACCCCCATCCTATCAGCTGCACAAGCCCCAAGCCCCAGAGTCATCTTTGGCTCCTCTCTTTCTTCAAGAGAAGCTACTCCTGCTTCCTTGAGGAGTGATGAGAAAGAGATGAAGGCAGAATCGTCCACGTTCTGAAAATGGGAGTGCTAACAATACGTGGGCTTTGATCAGACTTCCTTGGTAGTCCAGGGGCTAAGACTTCGTGCTCCCAATACAGAGGACACAGGTTCAATCCCTGTTCAGGGAACTAAGATCCCACACGTCATGTGGAACAGGCGCAAGAAATATGTGGACTTTGATCATCATTGTAAATCCAATAAGCAGTTACTGAGTATCTGTTAATATGTCAGGTACACACCAGGCATTGCAGACACTTTATCTACTGAGGCAAGAGACATACACAGACAGTTAAAACATTAGTATCACAAGTCTGTGATGGTGACATGAAGGGTGAAAACACCTCAGGGAAAGTGGAGTTTAAGTTTCCTTGGGGGAAAAACGGAGGTAATATTTGAGCTGAATCTTTAACAATAGTAATAAAAAAAGAGAAATATTTGTCCTCATGGCCACGCAGCATTTCAGGATGGAAAGCACACAAAGACCTGTGGACATGGAACCAGGAAATGCCTGAAAACCTTACAAGCTCATCAACACAGCTGGAATCTAAGTCCCTGCGAGAGTTGCTAGAAGTTGAAATGTGATGTAGCAAATTTCAGATCAGATCAGATCAGTCGCTCAGTCGTGTCCGACTCTTTGCGACCCCATGAACCGCAGCACGCCAGGCCTCCCTGTCCATCACGAGCTTCCAGAGGTCACTCAGACTCACATCCATCGAGTCAGTGATGCCATCCAGCCATCTCATCCTCTGTCGTCCCCTTCTCCTCCTGCCCTCAATCCCTCCCAGCATTAGAGTCTTCTCCAATGAGTCAGCTCTTCGCATGAGGTGGCCAAAATACTGGAGTTTCAGCTTTAGCATCATTCCTTCCAAAGAAATTCCAGGATTGATCTCCTTCAGAATGGACTGGTTGGATCTTCTTGCAGTCCAAGGGACTCTCAAGAGTCTTCTCCAACACCACAGTTCAAAAGCATCAATTCTTCGGCGCTCAGCCTTCTTCACAGTCCAGCTCTCACATCCATACATGACCACAGGAAAGACCATAGCCTTGACTAGGCGAACCTTTGTTGGTAAAGTAATGTCTCTGCTTTTGAATATGCTATCTAGGTTGGTCATAACTTTCCTTCCAAGGAGTAAGCGTCTTTTAATTTCATGGCTGCAGTCACCATCTGCAGTGGTTTTGGAGCCCAGAAAAACAAAGTCTGACACTGTTTCCACTGTTTCCCCATCTATTTCCCATGTAGTGATGGGACCAGATGCCATGATCTTCGTTTTCTGAATGTTGAGCTTTAAGCCAACCTTTTCACTCTCCACTTTCACTCTCATCAAGAGGCTTTTTAGCCCCTCTTCACTTTCTGCCATAAGAGTGGTGTCATCTGCATATCTGAGGTTATTGATATTTCTCCCAGCAATCTTGATTCCAACTTGTGTTTCTTCCAGTCCAGCATTTCTCATGATGTACTCTGCATATAAGTTAAATTTAGTAGATTGCAAAGTAGCTGTGATTTAGATACTAGAAAGTTTCTCTTTATTCCTCCCAATGTCAAATTCTTTTTAAAATTATTTTTACTGGGGATATAACTGACATACCACTCCATGGCAAATAGATGGGGAAACAATGGAAACAGTGACAGATTTTATTTTCTTGGGTCCGCAAATCACTGCAGATGGTGACTGCAGCCATGGAATTAAAAGACGCTTGCTCCTTGGAAGAAAAGCTATGACCAACCTAGATAGCATATTAAAAAGCAGAGACATTACTTTGCCAACAAAGGTCTGCCTAGTCAAATCTATGGTTTTTCCAGTGGTCATGTATGGGTGTGAGAGTTGGACTATAAAGAAAGCTGAGCACTAGAGAATTGATGCTTTTGAACTGTGGTGTTGGAGAAGACTCTTGAGAGTCCCTTGGACTGCAAGGAGATCCAACCAGTCCATCCTAAAGGAGATCATTCCTGGGTGTTCATTGGAAGGACTGATGCTGAAGCTGAAGCTCCAATACTTTGGCCACCTCATGTGAAGAGCTAACTCACCAGAAAATACCCTGATGGTAGGAAAGACTGAAGGCAGGAGGAAAAGGGGACGACAGAGGATGAGATGGTTAGATGGTATCACCAACTCAATGGACATGAGTTTGAGCAAACTCCAGGAGATGGTGAAGGACAGGCTTGACTGGTGTGCTGCAGTTCATGGGGTCACAAAGAGTCAGACAGGATTGAGTGGCTGAACAACAACAAAATAACGGACATATGGGATTGCCAGGTAGAGTGAGTGATAATCTGCCTGCCAATGCAGGAGACACAAGAGATGTGGGTTTGATCCCTGGGTTGGGAAGATCCCCTGGAGAAGGAAATGGCAACCCACTCCAGTATTCTTGCCTGGAGAATCCCATGGACAGAGAAGCCTGGCGGGCTACAGTCCAGGGTATCACAGTCAGACCCAACTGAGCACACAAACAATACAATGATTTGATATTTGTATATCACATCTTCCGACCCCTCTAGACACCCCTACTTCTGCGCCTTTCTTCAATTTCTGCAGTCTTTTAGTCTACAACTTCCACATCCCTCTGCACCACTTCCTAGGAAACACCATCACACTGAGATACTATCTTTCAAAAATATGGTTTGGTTCCAGAGAAAGATCTATAACTTCAGGATAGTTGTTTAAACCCTGCACAGGAATCTGACAAATGCTTGTTGAATATATAATCCTCAAGTAATGACAGTTATTTTTTTGTTTGTTTTGGCTGCATAGTGTGGCTTTCAGGATCTTAGTTCCCCAGTCAAGGATTGAATCCACACCCTTGACAGTGAAAGTGAAGAGCCGCAACCATTGGCCCATCAACGAGTTCCCAATAGTCATTTCAGAAGTTCACTTTATATTTCTAAGGACAATCAAAGTCATTACCAACTGCACATTTGTTGCATATTTAGTGCTGCATATATGATTAGCAAAGGAATAAGCTAGCAATGCCTTTAAGAATGGAATGACAAGAGACAAAGTTAGCTGCTAAACTTTTTCCAAGAAAAGAATGGCTACTTTTTTCTGCCAAAAGCTTCACCTTAGTTAGAAGCAACTGTGAATTTGTTAATTTATACATATGATAGACTGCTACTGCTGCTGCTAAGTTGCTTCAGTTGTGTCCGATTCTATGTGACCCCATAGACGGCAGCCCACCAGGCTCCCCCGTCCCTGGGATTCTCCAGGCAAGAACACTGGAGTGGGTTGCCATTTCCTTCTCCAATGCATCAAAGTGAAAAGAGAAAGTGAAGTCGCTCAGTCATGTCCGACTCTTAGCGACCCCATGGACTGCAGCCTACCAGGCTCCTCCACCTGTGGGATTTTCCAGGCAAGAGTACTGGAGCAGGCTGCCATTGCCTTCCCCCTATGATAGACTGCTGCTGCTGCTGCTAAGTCGCTTCAGTTGTGTCCGACTCTGTGTGACCCCATAGACGGAAGCTCACCAGGCTCCCCTGTCCCTGGGATTCTCCAGGCAAGAACAGTGGAGTGGGTTGCCATGATAGACTAGTGTTTGCCAAATTAAGATCCATGCACCATGGAGGATATACCAAAAAATGTGCATGGTGTATGCATACATTTTTCTAATAGTTATACACTTAACTTGCATTAGAAACACACGTAATCCCATATCAAACCAGTGATTTGGGGGTTATTATTTCTTAAGACTGGACTTTTGTTTTTTTTTCAAGTGAGTTGATTCATAAAAAAGCAACAAGTGAGTCACAATACAGAGATATGGCACAACTAATAAAAGTAGTTTTTAAGGACTGAGTGTGAATGCTGAAGTTTAGGAAAGACCGGTATTACCTAAGAAGGAGGAAGCACCCATGCTCATCAGTATGGGTGAGATTTGTTTAACCTCTACCATTTAAAAGTTGTGTGGGTGTGGGCAAATGGAATTCTCTGAGCCCCAGTTAAAAAGTAGGTGATGATTCTCCCTTCAAAAGGCTTTTGTGAAGGTTGAGGAAAAGTGAAATGTCTCTAAGGGGAACGCTGTGTGTGGAGCAGAGGCTTGCTTAGCAATTGCTACAGGGTGATGGGCGGTGGTGGTGCTGCTGATGGTGGGAACAGTGGTAGAAAAAGGAAGAGAGAGGAGAGAGGAGGGGAGGAAACAGACACAGAGATGGGACAAGCAGCTGTCAATCTCCATAATTTCCAGGTCTCCAGACACCCAGGATTCCCACATTTCTCTTTGGATACTAGGAAGCAACCAGCTTAAAAATGATTCTACTTTTTAATGACGTTGAGATGGTCAGTGGTGTGGTTGTTGACCAATTAGAAGAATGTTTCTCCCATTTCTACCTCCTGGACTTTTGCTTTTTCCCATGTATCTTTTTCATAAAAAGATACGTCTTCCTTTTTTAATTTTAAATTTTATATTGGTATATAGTTGAGCGACTTCACTTTCACTTTTTCACTTTCATGCATTGGAGAAGGAAATGGCAAGCCACTCCAGTTTTCTTGCCTGGAGAATCCCAGGGGCAGGAGAGCCTGGTGGGCTGACGTCTATGGGCTCACGCAGAGTCGGATATGACTGAAGTGACTTAGCAGCAGCAGCATAGTTGATTAACACCCTGATTCGATTCCAGGGTCAGGAAGGGCCCCCGGGGATGGGATAGGCCACCCACTCCAGTATTCTTGGGCTTCCCTGGTGGCTCAGCTTGTAAAGAACCCGCCTGCAATGCGGGAGACCTGGGTTCGATCCCTGGGTTGGGAAGAGCCCCTGGAGGAGGGAACGGCTACCCACTCCAGCATTCTGGCCTGGAGGACTGCATGGACAGAGGTGCATTCCATGGACCGTACAGTCCCTGGGGACGCAGAGAGTCGGACATGACCGGGCGACTTTCACTTTCACAGTTGATTCACAATGCTGTGTTAGTTTCAGGTGTGCAGCAAAGATGAATGGATAAAGAAGATGTGGTATATGGATACATAATGGAATATTAGCCACAAAAAAAGAATGAAACAGTGCCATGTGCAACAACACAGACGGACCTAGAGATTATCACGTACTGTGCTGTGCTTAGTCGCTAAGTCCTGTCTGACTCTTTGTGATCGCGTGGACTGTAGCCTACCAGGCTCCTCTATCCGTGGGGATCCTCCAGGCAAGAATGCTAGAGTGGATTGCCATTTCCTACCCAGGGATCGAATCCATGTCTCTTGGGTCTCCTGCACTTGGAAGGCAGATTCTTTAACACTGTACCACCTGGGAAGTTTATCAAACTAAGTGAAGTAAGTCAGAGAAAGACAAATATCATATAATATCACTTTTATGCAGAATCTAAAAAAAATGATACAAACTTATTTACAAAACAGGTAAGTGCTCCTTGAAAGAAAGACTTCACACAAAAATCTTGTTAAAATTACTCAAGAGACACCTTGAATTTTTACATACCAAAAGAAGTTAGCTGCCAAAGATCATGTTCATATTACTGTAAAAGGTATATGTATGCATTTTGAAGGGGTGATGGTCTTATATGAATTACATTAAAGGTGAGGGTAGGATGATTTAAGAGAATAACACTGAAACATGTACATTACCATACGTAAAATAGATGACCAGAGCAAGTTCTGTGCATGAGCAAGGCACCCAAAGCTGGTGCTCTGGGACAACCCAGAGGGATAGGGAAGGAGGTGGGAGGAGGGGTTCAGGATGGGGGGACACATATATACCTGTGGCTGATTCATGATGATGTATGGTAAAAACCATCACAATATTGTAAAGTAATTATCCTCCAATTAGTTCATTAAAACAATAAGAGCATGAAACACAATGAAATGAACAAAAACAGTTGTAAGCATTAGGTGAAAGCCACTGTATCTATATTTACTACTTGTGATAAAGTCGTCTACAGAGGAGGAATTTGGTATTTAAATCAGGCATGGTCTACGGGGGATAAGTCTGGATAATTCACTGACAGTAAAATTGCCACTTAATTATCACGCCAAACAAATGACATTTCAGAGGTAACCCAGACTCTAACCCTTGGCCTTAGCAAACCAAATGTTTATACTTCTGTTAGGTACACAGACACACGATAGACTCTTAATGTAAGTTTGAAATCACAAGCAAACATACCTTCACAAAACCAAGGCTGCATACCTTGGCTTTGGCTCCAAACTGCCACTTGCACTGGGTGTCAGCATCGTAAATCTGTCCTGGCAGTTTGTCTGGATATTTATACTGTCCTGTTTGCTTGGGCTCATCCACCAGACACCCAGCCTGAGGTGTGCTGCAATAACACATCCTTATTAGTTACCATGTTTATCTGTGACCTCGCCACACAGGCCACTATACTTCTGAATGCATTCACGCAAAGGAATATGAAACACGGCAAAGCAATAGGCACGTGCTTAAAATTAAGAGTCCTATCCTGTCTAAGCAAATGAAATTTACAGGACCACAGAGTGCTTACGTGGGACTGGAAGTTATAGTTATCTGATTAGTTAAGCTTGACCTGCGAGGAGATGGGAAACGTCAACTTTCCCCAACAGTCTCAGTCAACAATATTCAACAAATTTTTACTGCGTGCCTGCTCTGTGGTGAGTACTAAAGTCATAAAATAAACTAGAGACAATTACCTGTCTCCACAAAGTTGAAAGTCATGCTGTGTTTTTTGTTTGTTTTAAACAGATAATGGGGTGTGGTCAAAGATGTATTTTACCTCCAGCAATCTCTATGAGCAACAAATGAATAAGGTTTTTGAAAGAAATCAGGAGAAAGGATACAATGGGAACAAAGCAGAACAATCCCCCTGAGGTATACTGAACTGGGATGTGTTCGAAAAAAGCACAGTCCAAATGGGATGGATTTTCATGCACCTTATCTCCACTTACTTAAATTAATTAAACTAGGGTATCAGTGAGAGATAAAACAGCATGGTCGTTACACATGACTTTGGAGTCAGACAGATGGTGGTCCTAGTCAACCAAGCCAATATAACCAGCTCCTACGTATCTGATTACTAACAGAATCTGACTTCTGTAAGAGTTGTTCACAGATCAAGCAAGACAAAGTAACACGCTCAACACAACACAGGAAGCATTCAGAGTTAGCTTTTGTTATTCTTGTTGTCATCATCAGCCAAAAGAATGTAACTATATCATATTTCAATTTATAGTGAGAAATTCAATTTATACTAAGTTGACCTTGATTTATCATATTTATTGATTTTATTCTCATATGAGATAGGAAAGGTAACTTTAGGCCGCAGACCATAAATTGGAAACGAGTAAGAAAATCTCCTCTGTGACAAAGTCACAGAGCAAAAGCATTGTCCATATTTCACTGTCCTTTGGGGCCTCATTTGGTTTGACATCCTTCCACTGAATCATCCTTGCCTATGTGTATGGCTAATTCTGTAAACATCTGCAAATAATATGCAATGGTACAGGTTAAAGAAAAAGTATTAAGAGTATTAATTCCCAAAGAAACTTGGTTAGTTTCCCTAATACCCGGTCAAGAGGAGATGCCTTTAGAGCCTGAGTGTTTTTGTGCGTCAACATAGATTAACAAGGTATATCTACACACATATAAAAAATGAGATACATACATACATGTCTAATGCCTCTAGTGTTGCATAATGTCCAAATGGTTAAATATGTATTATATTTAATAAAATCAAAGGAAACTTCAAAGAGTTTCAAGTTGCTGTTCATTATTTAATACGAATCAAACAGGGCTACCTTCCTAACTCCCATTTTACTAATGAAATAAATCTAGGAGTTCTGAGTTACTAAAGGAATCTCACATAGCTATCATGCCCTTTGGATGTCTTTTGGACACCGAGTTAGCTCCTGGCCATTTCAAACAAAATAGCCAATCGCCACAATGCTCCATTCATTGTAAAACAAACACTCTATTTTAGTACTTTTAATACTCTTATGACCTAGTTGATTGACTAGATTAAAATAATCAGTCACAGTAAAAAGATAATATACCCAGCAACCTCTGGATGTCTTAGAGGAGAGAGTTCTAAGCACAGATTTGGAGTCATAACAGATCTAAGTGTGTCTTTTGTCCTCAACTCACTAGCTGTAGAATCTTCAGTAACACTATTAACCACCCAAAGACTCAATTTCCTCAACTCTAAAACAAGGATAATAACAGGACTGACGTGAGGACTGACTGAGGCATTGCGTGGAGAACATGCAACATGGTATTAGGCCTTCCGTGTATTTTTCTCAGCCACAGTCATGGCAATATCATCATCATCATCAACCCACCAAGTATTTGTTTTCATGTCTACTGAGCACCATTCACGGTCACTCCTCCAAACCTGGGGATGCCCTTGGCCCCAGCCTGTCCTCTTACCTAAGGAATTTCTTGAGGTACTGCCGGCTGCATGAAGACCATGAAAACACACCATTGTTTCCAGTCAGTGTGGGTGACATGATGTTGCCTTCCGTTTTCCTGCAGGGGTTGCCTTCTCCATCATGAACCATGCCAAAACTAAAACAGAAAGCAAACAGAAAGGCTTCTGTGAACCCATTTTCCAAACTATAAGCAGAGGACGAAAAACACGTACTGAGAATCAGGGAACCCAAGTGAGGGACAGAGTTACTGAAATTGTAAGAAAAGCGAGCTGGACCTTAAAAAGAGACTGAGCACTGAAGAAGTGATGCTTTTAAACTGTGGTGCTGGAGAAGACTCTTGAGAGTCCCTTGGACTACAAGGAGATCCAATCAGTCCATCCTAAAGGAAATCAATCCTGAATATTCATTGGAAGGACTGATGCTGAAGCTGAAGCTGAAGCTCCAATACTTTTGGCTACCTGAAGCAAAGAGCCTACTCATTGGGAAAGACCCTGATGCTGGGAAAGATTGAAGGCACGAGGAGAAGCAGCTGAGATGGCTGGATGACTTCACTGACTCAATGGACATGGGTTTGAGTAAACTCCGCGAGATTAGTGAGGGACAGGGAAGCCTGCTGTGCTGCAGTCTATGGGCTTGCAAAGAGTTGGATGTGACTGAACAACAACAACGATTCTGTTGTGACTCTCGTCTACAAACCAGCCACTTTCCCATCATTCCTCTCAATTTATCAGGTTAGTAATGGCAGGATGGCTGTATACTGTGAGCGGATCAGTGAGGGCCCCAGGGATTTAAAAAAATTTTTTTAATTAATTTTTACTGGTTGCGTCACAATACTGTGTTAGTATTTACTGTATAGCAAAGTGAATCAGCTATATGTATACACATGTCCCCTCTTTTTTGGATTTCCTTCCCTTTTAGGTCACCATGGAGCACTGAGTAGAGGGTCCTGGGCTACAGCAGGTCCCCTGGTTATCTATTTTATCCACAGTAGTGTGTATACATCAATTCAGTCTCCCAGTTCACCCCACTGCCTCTTCCCCCTTGGTGTCCATACATTTGTTCTCGACATCATCTATGTCTCTATTTCTGCTTTGTACAAAATAAGATCTATGCTACTTTTCTAGATTCAACATACATGTGTGAATGCACGGTATTAGAGGTGATGGATCCACACACAGGTATTTATTTATTAACCTTAACATACATGTAGGGAAAGCATTTTCCCAAGCTCCACTTTGCCCGATTCAGTTCCTCTTTGTACCTAACCAAGAAGCTAAGGGGTTTGTTTGGGAGACAGTCTATCTAAATATATTTGTCAAAGTCCAAAGCAGAGGGAAATTTATGTATAAAGAAAGAGTAAGAGTCACAGAAACGGGGATAAGGAGGGGCAGAGATCAAAGTCATTTCTCTAAGAGGAAAAGGTCATTAAACCAGCAACTTAGCGTAGTTTCCAGATATAAGAAATCCAATTGAATTGGATTTTGAACTTAAAAATTTTTAAATTTTCTAACTTTGATTTGACAGCCTATCAGAAGATAATATGCATTTTCTTTGGTACATGTCAAAAGTTTTATCGAAATCTTATGACTTGTCTCCTTCATCATTTAACTATTAGGCCATGTTACTTACAGTCTGAACAACAGCAGCAAAGTCCATTTACACACACAATGGAATACTAAGTTTAAGCTATCACATGTTGTTCAACAAGAGCCTTGACAATGACTGGCCTTTCTTTAGGCCCTTCTTTCAGTCAAGTGTGATCGTCCCTGGTAGCTCAGCTGGTAAAGAATCCGCCTGCATTGCAGGAGACCCTGGTTTGATTCCTGGGTTGGGAAGATCCCCTGGAGAAGAGATAGGCTATGCTATGCTATGCTAAGTCACTTCAGTCGTGTCCGACCTGGGACCCCACAGACGGCAGCCCACCAGGCTTCCCCGTCCCTGGGATTCTCCAGGCAAGAACACTGGAGCGGGTGCCATTTCCTTCTCCAATGATGAGAGTGAAAGAGAAGTGAAGTCGCTCAGTCATGTCCGACCGGACCCCACGGACTGCAGCCTACCAGGCTCCTCCGCCGGGATTTTCCAGGCAAAAGTACTGGAGTGGGGTGCCATCGCCTTCTCCGAGAGATAGGCTACCCACTCCAGTATTCATGGGCTTCCCTGGTGGCTCAGACAGTAAAGAATCCACCTGCAATATGGGAAACCTGGGTTTGGAAGATCCCAAGAAGGGAACGGCTACCCACTCCAGTATTCTGGCCTGGAGAACTGCGTGGACAGAGGAGCCCGATGGGTACAGTCCATGGGGTTTCAAAGAGTCAGACACGACTGAGTAACTTTCACAAATGAAAAAACAGTCAAGTACTGTCATAAACCTTATATAAGATGTGTCCTATTTATTCCACCCAGATCGATAATCACTAGAGCAAAGCCAATGAACCATCCAACTGGCTTTCATATAAAGTGGTGCATCGAGGGGTCACTTACTTGTGGCCTGACTCGTGAGCGATGGTGAAGGCCAGGCCAAGCCCCGTGTCCTCATTGATGGTACAGCTTCGGTACTTGCTGCACATCCCACTGATGGGGGCGAACCCTGTTGAGACAGCAATTTCAAATCCAAAGGAAACACTCCTGATCATTTCTGATGTCCAAATGCTGTGTACACTTTTAGTTTAAAAGGTGATTGTATTTTTTTTTTTTTTCTTGCAGAAAAACGCTAAAGGTATATGTCTCTCTGTCCCCTCTAAATAGATAAGTGTAGAACTTAACAGTTTCTTTTTAAAGATACTTTCAGCTGAATCCTTCAAAGTTCAAATAACTTTTTTAAAAAAGCATGCTTACTTAGGGGCACAGTTGAGTGCCACAGAGACTAGGCAGGCTCTTTTCAGCTATCCAGCTCTGCACTCAAGATGCTTAGGGAATAACCTACAACTTGCATAGTTAAATAATAATTGATCTCATGCCTGCAGGATCATCACAAAGTTTAATAAGGAAAAACACAGCAGGAATAAAGTAATGCTAAGTCACTTCAGTCGTGTCCGGCTCTGTGTGACCCCATAGATGGCAGCCCACCAGGCTCCCCCGTCCCTGGGATTCACCAGGCAAGAACACTGGAGTGGGTTGCCATTTCCTTCTCCAATGCATGAAAGTGAAAAGTGAAATGGAAGTCGCTCAGTCATGTCCAACTCTTAGCGACCCCGTGGATTGCAGCCTAACAGGCTCCTTCGTCCATGGGATTTTCCAGGCAAAAGTACTGGAGTGGGGTGCCATTGCCTTCTCCGGAATAAAGTAAAGGGGCCCCCATTCCACACTGTTCAGTTAAACAGAACAATATTCAGAGAGGGTACAATGAGGCTACTCCACAATTTAAAGATTGTCTCCTTAATAAGAATCCCAAGAGCCACTCACCCAACAGAAAGTTTCCACCTGTATTTTTAGCTGACACGGGTGTGCATGAAGCACGTGTTCATATCATACCTAGAGTGTCACATGGTTCATTCTTCCAGGAACAGATATCAAATCCCGTGAGTAAGATAGCGTGGTCATGCCTCTTGCCGTTCTTTCCAACGAGGGCAGACTGCCACTGGCAGAAACTATTCAGAGACTGGTCTGCATGATGGTTGATCAGTAATCCTCCCTATGGGAAACCCGCATAAAACAAAGTGTGAATGTGTGACAGATGTGAGAATGTTGCATCACTCCATTCGTACAGGCAAACACAGAAGCATCACGTTTCTGGGGGACGGGTCAACAGGGGAAAACACTTGAGCTAAGGTTGGACATAATTGGTGTTTAAAGCTGTTACAGGTAAATGTTCACAATATTGGAAGGAACCAGAGTTTTGGTAGTGTGCTTTGTGACCAGTTGTGTTTCTATAACAAACGAATTGGCATCAGTTAGAAACACCTTTGTCCGTCTCACACTGGTACCATCTTTATAGAACTGTTACTACTTTTACAACGTAATTATCACTTAGTGGGGTAAAGTTCAGTGGATCCTTCACTTGAGCATGAGGACAGAACTGATCATGGCTTGCCTACTCCTATGTCAGAATTTCCAGGAAAGGGCTCAGGACATCATAGTTACAGTCCATCAATCAATAAATGGAAAGCTCGCTGAATGGATGAAGAAAAAATAATTACAATATTCTAAATGGTAAAGCAAGGACATACTCTTAAAATAATTTTTTAATCAAATTTTTCCTAAGAACTATTAACTTGGATCAAGTTGAGAGTTTTTAGACAAAACCCTTAATCATCAGTGTATTAGGATGCTGCTGACTTTGAGTCCTTGGGAACAGTATAAGTGGTAAATTACAAGTATCTCACAAATAACATACACCTTTTCTTCTTCTCTAAAATTCTAAGAATAATTTGATACATTGTTAACCTCTGGAGCACTAGAGACTTGGCAATTATATTCATTTTTGCCTCATCTCTGACTCTCTGCTTTGTCCATTCATTACTGGGTTTACAGATGAAGAGGAAAAGCCTTAGGGGACTTAAAAAATAGTCAGATGGGTAATTCCCACCTCAGAAAATACAGCTGTAACATCAAAACCCTACAAAGCAACACTTGATGATATGTTCTGCTTGCATCTCCCTGTAACTAAGTCAAGGGCAGTTCAATCTCCCTTGTCTATTTTCTGTGGTACCCAAGGTGGTGCTGGGAGACAGTAAGCTTTTTACCTGAATTTTTGGATGACTTATTTTCAGTATATTTTCAAAATAGCCTTTTGTAATTACCCAGAATCTCCAACTTGCCAAATCCAGCTAACACTTAAATATCCTACCAAATGTACTTTCCTTGTGAAGCCTGCACAATATTTTCTAATATCCATATTCTACTTTTTGTATTCATTTTTGTAGTCATATTACATATGTACTTTTAATCAAATTTTGTATCATTGTATATCTACACATATATTGTATGTTTATATATAAATTATCATTTTGTGAGGTTTTAGTATTTAAATAGACAACCCTATTGGACTGTACTTTCCTTGAGGGTAGTTTGAAATTTTCAAAGTTGAATTTTTAATGACAATTCCATGGGGTGGTAACACAGCAGGTTCTCGCTAAGTGTATCTGAATGGCAGAATGAATGAAGAAAAAAGAAATGCAGTGTGGCACCTACAGGTTCTTGTTCCAGAAGAATGAGGCTAACCACGACAATGTTTATATCACTTCCAATGGTCCCATCTTTAAAGAGGCTGGAAACCTGTTGAAACAAATTGAAATCAGAGAAAAGTAAAAAAAAAAAAAATTTAATTTCCAAAACTGCAAAGGAGATCAATAAGACATATTTATGAGCAAGTATGCATTGATTTGGCGAAATATATTTATGTAAGAAGCCAATTTCCTTCCAACTTAATTTTTTTCAATACAATCACGTGGCTGCATCTGCTGTTTAACTCACGCACGGGAATTCCATGACTCTGAGCTGTCTCGGGGAGGCAGAGGGCTGGGGTCCTGACTGTCTCCGTACCATGTTCATGACCGTGAGAATGTACGTGGTGACATTGGCCTTGCCATGCTTCTCCACCATCTTCTTGTCTGCTACCACAAGGGTTTCCACGTTGAGGCCCTTCTGTGACTTGCCAGCTGACCTTCTGGGCCGTCCCGAGCTCCCATATTCATCAAACCTGAGATAGGTGTCCTCTGTGGGAGGCTTAGGGGCGTCTACAGGGAACAGAAGAGCATTTGGAAGGGCCGTCAGCAGAGCTCAGCGGGGAGACAGACAGACATCTAAACAAAGGGAGGAGGGAGACCATGCCACGAGCACTTCACTCATCCCCTGACAGATGATGCCACTGCACCTGTTCTGGGACTCTGGACCTACTCTGTGGTCAAAACAGACACTTCCAGTAGGAGGTGCAATGGATGGACAGACAAATGGATTGAGTAACTCAAAAGTACGCTCCAGAGAGTCAGAGAAAGGAAGCTACAATTCTAGCTGGAAGAGTGGGTCAAGAAAAATCAGTATTGTGGGAAGAATCTTTAAAAACACAAAATGCTCATTTCATTTTATTGCTTGGAAACTGCAGACACAGACATTTTCCTTTGCTTCTGAATTCATTATCACACTTTGCATTGCTGTTGTTCTTGTTCAGTCCTAAGTCATGTCTGACTCTTGGCAACTCCACAGGTTACAGCAGGCCAGGCTTCCCTGTCCTTCACTGTCTCCCAGAACTTGCTCAATGTCATGTCCATTGAGTTGGTGATGCTATCCAACCATCTCATCCTCTGCCGCCCCCCTTCTCCTGTTTTTCTATATACAGGTTGTATATTATTTTCTAACTAAAGTTTACAAATATGTATCCTGTAGAATGCTGCCCACGTTCTTGTTTCATCAACACAGACTTTAATATAGTATAAAATAAGTGGTCAATAGGACTCTTTGACCCAATATTAATTTAGTTGCTGCCGAAACAGAATAGTCAGAAGTGATATTTAAAATTCTATTATATGCTTTGTAATAGATAAGCTGCAGGCATGGAGATTGGCCATAGTGTCTGAGCAGAGACCTCAAAGTACCTGTTAGATTAGGTACCATCCCTTTAGTTAATGGACAGTGACAGATTCAAGGGTTGCTGGGAAGGAAAAATGCATTTGGAAAGCTCAGGACTGTATGTACTATAGATCCATTTAATACTGTAACAACTGGTACAGTCATTATAGTGAAGTCAGCACTCCACAGAGAAAAATGAAATGATCAAATCATTTAGAGCTCAATTTAAAACCTCAATTGGCCATTTTGATAAATGACTCTGAGTTTCAGTTTCCTTATCCGTGAAATGAGTATCATATCTAATCATAAAGCTGCTTTAAAGATTAGCTTTTATATTTTATATCAAGTATGTGTCATGGCCACTATGAATATCATCACTTTCCTTAATACCACTAGTATTACAAATTCACGCCAAATAGATATTTCTTAAAAAGGATATTTCAGTAATACCAAATCCCAAAACCAATTTAAAGTGCTAGACACTGTCTTTCACAACCACTAGTGAGCACCCACTACCTCTGCTCCTGGGTATCACCCAGCCGCCCTGTCCAACTACGTAGTCACACGCTGCTCACGGCTCTGGAGACTGAAATGTGGCTGGTGTCATGGAAGGAATGGGATTTTTAATTTTGTTTCATTTTTATTAATTTTATTTTATATTTAAAAGACAGTATTTGATTCAGCTGTTTAAAAAACTTTATATAGGGAACAATTTGACTGTGTAAGTCTACTTCTCACCTTTAAGTTTTATGAAATCTAGATACAGATTAAGCATTTCTGGGGAGAATTTACTGTCTGATTTGGAATTGTTCTCTAAGTGTAAAATAAATGGATTTCTAAAATTTAATATGAAAAAAGAATATAAAATACACTCATTTAAATTGGTACTTCATTGGTTATATTGGTGACATACTGAGATGATATTTTGTATATATTGGGTTAACAAAATATATCATTCATGCTAATTTACCTATTTAAGCATTTTTTAATGTGGCTATTAGAAAATTTTAAATTACATATGGGGCTGATGTTATATATCTGTCGGACACTGCTGGTACGGAAAATGCAGTGTGTCCAGGTCAGAAGCCAAGGCTTCCTATGTTCCATCACCAGCTCCAATCAGGTGCCAATATTCTCGTTAACTGGGAAGTCTGTTGAGTCAGTTCCTCAGTCATGCCTGACTCTCTGCAACCCCATGGACTGTGGCCCGCCAGGCTCCTCTGTCCATGGAATTCTCCAGGCAAGAATCCTGGAGTGGGCTGCCAATCCCTTCTCCAGGGGATCTTCCCGACCCAGGGATTGAACCTGTGTGTCCTGCATTGCAGGCCGATTCTTCACCATCTGAGCCACCAGGGAAGATGCAGATCTTCAAAAGGAATACCTAACCATACCTGGGAATTAACCTCTGATCTCTCTCATCATTTGGAAGACTAGGTCCTTTTCTCATACAGAAAAGATACAGAAACTAAAATAATATTGGGACATACAATTAAAAAGATATTAAAAGAGGGAAAAAAATCTTTCCAGTTTAACTGAAAAAAAAAAAAAAAAAAGGATCACCTAGTTTTTGTCTGACAGGGGTGATTTCTGGCTCATCTCCAAGATTAACTTCAGTGGGGGCTGAGCGCAGCCCAGTTTTAACCTGCAAAGTCAGCACACCCTGTGATGCTTGGGAAAACCCGTCGAGGGCCCAGAGAGGAAGAGAACAAGAAAAGGTTTCCTTACATACATTTCTTGCGTCGTCCACAAAAATGCTGCTTTTGCAACCTTCCATGATGCTGTTCTCTCTCTGGACTCCAAGAGGTGTGGGGAGTGTGACTTGGGGGGTGACCCGCAGGGTTCCGGCCACAGCTCCGGTAGCTGTGGCAACGCCGGACCTTCTCCTCCGCCGTCCTTTTGTACAGCACGTGAGGATGGTGGCCTGCGGGGGAGCTGTAGTTGTGTTCCTGGGCCAGGAGTTGAGGTAATGGTGAGATGAGGAATTCATTTTTTTGTGTCCTTATGAGGCCTGACTAAAAAGCCAAACACAAAGGAAACATTAGGGATTCCTCGCATCCCTGTTTTGCGTGTGTACATTTTCAGCAACTTCCTGTGTGCAGGCACCGCCCTAAGTACTGGGCACCAGCTGTGTCATTTTATCTGCACCATGAGCAGCTGCAACTGTTATTACCCCCATTTCACAGGTGTGAAAACTGAGGCTAAGACCCTAAGTAGGAAAGCTAGTATTGGTACCTAGAATTCTTTACTTAGTGGGGGCAGTGCTGTTAACTTCTATTCTAGGCAGCTAATCTCGATGTTTGGGACTGAAGGGCTGAGTCATGTGACATTCTGGGATTCTCCACACTTAGGACAGGGCAGATACCATAGTCAGCACTGGACACGGTGGTGTATTTAAAAACAGCCCCATCCTCCAAGAGCTTATGGTATAGACAGTAAAAACAAAGACATTCCGTCTTGACTTCATAAGTGCTCAATAAAAGAACTAGCAAGGATGGGAGAGAGAGGAGTGAGTGACTCTTGGTTATCTTCAAGTGAGGTTCTGGGGAATCCAAAGGGTTACACCAACATGAACAGACAGATGAGCTAAATCAGGAAGACAGAGGAGACCGGGACAAGCCCATCTAATCACAAGGTCACTTTCAAGTTCACGGCACAATATGTCCTTGTACCTGAAATTTCAGACACAATACACCCCTGCCTTTCCCCCTACATGCATGTATTCTCCCTTCTCTGCATTTGTTCAGAATTTCCCTGATCCCCAGGCACTGCTGTGAAAAGTGTGGTCTATGGACCAGCAGCCTCAGCCTCACCAGCATGCTGGTTAGAAATGTGGACTCTTAGGTCTCTCCCCAGACCTGCTGACTCAGAATTTATGTAGATCCCTGGGTGATTTGTCTGCCCATTAACACTTGAGAAGCACTGACACGGGCCAGCAGGGCTTCTCAGGTGGCACTAGCAGTAAAGAACCCACCTGCCGATGCAGGAGACATAAGAGACACAGATTCTATCCCTGGGTTGGGAAGATCCCCTGGAGGAAGGCATGGCAACTCACTCCAATATTCTTGCCTGGAGAATCCCATGGATAGAGGAGCCTGGCGGGCTACAGTACATGGGATCTCAAAGAGTCAGACATGACTGAAGCGACTTAGCACATATGCATACACGCATAACACAGGCCAGGAGCTCTTAAACTCTGTTGAATGTAGGAATGTCTGCAGATCTTAAATATGTGCGCACACACACACATACAGGGTCACTCACTCCCAGGCGGAATTCCATCCTATCCAAGAGTGACTCTCTTGTGATTCACACATCATAATTTTTTAAACTGCCTCAATGGTTATCTCAGTGTACAAACGAGTTTATGACCGAGGTCCTACCTTCCTCAGGTGCAAAACAGAGAGAAATTTTCCTGCCCAGACCACCTAATAAGGGGGATAAAGTAGCCACTGCAGAAACCTGTTACACACCATCAGTCCCAGTTTAGATGACTGACGATGAGGCGTGATTGAATCAACCCACGTTCACTGAGCGCCAGTGAGGTGCTACGCACTTGGGTAAGGGCTAATACGCATCTGGGCAGGAAATACACACGCACACACACGCAGAGCATGCGGCCTACTGGGGAGCCAGACGTAAATATTCAAGTATGTAAGGGGGTGCTGGTATGAGGGTGCATTACCAAGGGAACAAAGAGCGGTGTGGGGGGCATCACCAGGGGTGTCCCCAGGCCTTACTGTAACCCCGTTAGGATTCAGCTTCTCCCCCCTAAAAGGAGCCCGGGGATGTATATGTAATCCTGATTTTCCTTTCAGTTTAGGAGTCTGCTGCCTTCTTAAAGACTGTCTCGTGGGGACCTCCCTGGTGGTCCAGTGGCTAAGAGTCTGTACTTCCACTGCAGGGGGCACAGGCTCGATCCCCAGTCAGAGACTAAGATCCCACCTGCCATGCAGTGCTGCCAAAAAAAAAAAAAAAAGCAAATCCCCAAACACAACAAAACAAAAAACCACACCAACAAACAAAGAACAAAGACCACCTTATGGTCTGTAGTGCCAGCATGACGCTTTCCTTTGTTCAGCAGATACACACTGAGTATCTAACTCATAGCCCAGATCCAGGCCTTGGCACAAAGAGAAGAGGCAGAGTCAGGAAAGAGTCCACATTCATGCTCTCACGGAGATGATGGGACAATTAATCGGCAACAAAAATTTGAGGAGGTAAAATCTCATGACCCCAGAAATCCTGCCCACCCGCTGTACCTTCACTTAGGCTGGATCTCAGCACAGTTCACTCTCTCTGCCCAGCCCAGTGCCAAGCTGCAGACATGCTCATCCCTTGTTTGGGCACTCTATCATGTCTTCCAAATCCCCCTCGTCTTCTCCACTACAGTCCCCCGACACCCGCCAGCATCCTCGGCCAAGAGCATCAGCTCACCTCACAGGTGCTGACATCCCTCTCAGACCTGATTCCCTTTCCACGGGTCACAGAACCCTGCATCATCTGGAGCCCCTCTGGAGCCTGGCAGCTGGGTCTGCCCTCCTCTCCTTCCTACCGTTCTGAACAGGACACTTCTGTGACTTCTTGAATCAATAAATTCTTTCACCTGAAGGGGTGAAAGCAGCATTTGCCACCCCCTAAATGCACCTCCTGGGCAAAAGGATTAGCCTGAGCTGGTTAAACAGCAGACACCAGAGGAGCTCTGGGCAGCCAGCAGATGGGAGCCTTTTCTGAGGGCATTTACCCTCAAAGGGAAATCTCCATGTGTCAGGCCAAGGGTGCGGGCTCCCTCTTCTACCAGGAAGGAGAGGTTGAGTGCGACTCCAGAAACTTTTATCTACTGAGAAGGTTCTGCTTTAAATGTGTGTAACAACCATACCCTTACTTACTGGGCTTTGCCTTACAGGCTCAGGTAGCTGTCACCTACTCCGTTCTTTCTTCGGTTTTTAGGTGTTTAAGAGGGGTGGTTTGGGTCTTCTGGGGGAGTTATTCAGCTTTCCTGGGTCTCTCTCATGTACACAGGAGGCATGTGAAGTGTTGGTCGCTCAGTCATGTCTGATGCTTTATGACCCCGTGGACTGTAGCCCACCCGACTCCCCCTGTCCATTGGATTTTCCAGGCAAATACTGGAGTGGGTTGCCATGCCCTTTTCCAGGGGATCTTCCCAACCCAGGGATCGGACCTGGGTCTCCTGCATTGCAGGCAGATTCTTTACAGTCTGAGCTACCAGGGAAGCCTATACACATGTTATTAAACATCTATCTGCTTTTTTCCTCTTAATCTGTCCTTTATTACAATGAGGACAGGGTAGGGGTGGGGTTGTTGGTCACAGCCAAGAACCTAGAGGGGTAAAGGGAAAATTTTTTTCGTTGTCTACACACTCTTAATCAATTTTGCTCATCCTTTTCCTTTGCCCGGCCACCTTCTTCCCCGAGAGACTCACTGGTGTGGCCTTCTGGTGCTTTTTGCTTTTGTCTCAGATTAAACAACATCTTCCCAGAGAGACAGGAGTCAGCACTATTGAAAACTACCCTTCCCTACTTCCAGCTACGGTTTATGTGCTATGCATCCATCTTCAATGAAGGAAACAAAGAAGATGCAACCTTCCTATCACCTTTGACAGAGTTTTAACATCCACACTGTATATGGGCATCCCTGGTGTACGCCACACATCATCAGTCAATAAATAAATGGCTATCAGCCCACAGACGTGTGGAATAAGTGAACAAGTGACCTAAAAAATCTAAGAATGGAGCGGATGCTGAAGCTGGGCATGCCAACATCCTCCTCCCTTTCCAGTCAGGGAAACCAGAGCTAGGGAAGTGACATGCTCAAATTCATGAACGCTGTGTCTATTACAGATGTTGTAAGCAGACTGATGATGGGTTTCCCAGAGAAAGAGAATCAGGCGTAGCTTTCTTGACATAAGAGAAGCCATTTTGGCCTAAGGCATTTTGTGATCTAAGCCCAGTCACCATGCTTGCCCTTGAACAGGTCTTGGTAATCAATGATCTTACAGGAATAAAGAAATGCAGGCAGGCAAACAATAGTGCAATGACAATGCAGGGTCTTAGTTCCTCCTCAAGGGATATGTATAATTTTTATCTTTGAGGTCTATGGGACTGAAGGCCCCCACCCAGGTGCAGAATGGAATGATGATGTTGACCCTCTTGACTTCAATCAACTAAAGCATGGACCTTGGCCTCAGTTCTATACTGAATTCTTCTCTGCCCAAGCTCCCTCATGAATATGCATGTGCCATTAGCTTCAAATTCTCCAGTTTTGCTGTTCAGGGAAAGATCCCTGCAGAGAAGGCAATGGCACCCCACTCCAGTACTCTTGCCTGGAAAATTCCATGGATGGAGGAGCCTGGTAGGCTGCAGTCCATGGGGTCACACAGAGTCAGACACGACTGAAGCGATTTAGCAGCAGCAGCAGCAGAAAAATCTCTGATACTTTGGGAAAGATCCCTGGTGTGCTCCTTACTTGCTGCTGCTGCTGCTACTGCTAAGTCACTTCAGTCGTGTCCGGCTCTGTGAGACCCCATAGATGGCAGCCCACCAGGCTCCCCTGTCCCTGGGATTCTCCAGGCAAGAACACCAGAGTGGGTTGCCATTTCCTTCTCCAATCTGCAAGTAATAATAAATCCTTCCTTCTCCCAGCGTGACTGGGACTATTGGCTCGATATCCACCAAGAGGCAAACCCAGTTTTGGGGGAACAGTGTGAAGCCAGGAACCCCCCTGTAACCCCTGTTTAAACCTCAAGGCCAACTATGGGGCTCTCAGTTGGAAGTCCAGGTAGAATTCAGGCCCCCTTCCAGAGCAGTGCCCTTACCTCTCCAAGCTGCGTGAAGACAAAAGACTCCATTTACAGCCCAGAGGACAGAGTGAACAGTTAAAGGGGGAAAAAAATAGTGAACTGTCCGCGAAGGCCCTCCAGCCTTACTCACTTCCTGACTTGGTTCAACTCATATCAAAGGCTTAAGCCACTCAACTGCCTTAACTGGAGGAACCGGTTTGGAAGCTTTCTCTTTATTCCTTATTTCTTGAGAACTGTAGGCATCTCAAATGCAGAGTGACTTCTACACTAAGAAAGTAATTTTTTAAGAATGGCCTCTTATATTGGGACCAACACACGAGGCCCAAACAGCCCTCCATATTTAATCCAGTTTTGGGCAACAAGGACAAAACTCCAGAACGATTCTTTATAACAAAACGAGGATTTTACAGAGCCGCATGTTAAGGAAGAAAAATATTCCTTTTTGGGAGTTTAGTCTGATGGAAAATAATGAAGTCTAACCAAAAATACTTTTTATGGTTTAAAACATAAACCTAGTGCCTCTGAGAGGAGATAGGTATTTATCTACAGAATGTGTGAAGCATTTTGAGTGACTGAACACATGCGATGCTTTAGACAATATGTGGCCTGGAGGACAAGACCTCTGGTCCCAACAGGCTTCCAATTAAGTGGGAAAAGCAGGGGTGAAACAAGGGAAGATCACGAGCAAACATTCCATTGTGTCAAGTGTGGAGGGAAAAAAGCAGGATTCTATGAGTGAAAGTGAAAGTCACCCAGTCATGTCCAACTCTTTGCGACCCCGTGGACTGTACAGTCCATGGATTTCTCCAGGCCAGAATACTGGAGTGGGGAGCCTCCAGGGGATCTTCCCAACCCAGGGATCGAGCTCGGGTCTCCTGCATTGCAGGTGGATTCTTTACCAGCTGAGTGACAAGGGAAGCCCGTGATTCTATGAAAGAGATAAGATCAAAGAGTGAGGGGAAAGGGGCGACTGATTTTGGAAGTTTTAAAATATTTTTTAAACTGAAATACAGTTGATTTACAATGCTTTGGGTGCATAGCAAAGTGATTCAGTAATATACATATGCATACACACACACATATATGCACATATGTAAGTGTGCATGTTCAGTTGCTCAGTCATGTCCGACACTTTGTGACCCTATGGACTGTAGCCTGCCAGACTCCTCTGTCTATGGAATTTCCCAGGCAAGAATACTGCAGTGGGTGGGTGTTCAGTCCTTGGAGGAGGCATGGCAACCCACTCCAGTACTTTTGCCTGGAGAATCCTGTGGACAGAGGAGCCTGGCGGACTACAGTCCTCGGGTTGCAAAGAGTCGGACAGGACTGAAGTGAAAGCATTCACCCACAGTAAATGTAAACATAAGATAATAGAGTCATGGCTTTTAAAAAAGAAAATTAGAGACTTGAGAGTATATGAGGAATAGAGAAACAGACTCCAGGTGAAAAGCCGTGGAACTATTTCTGGTCCCATGGCCAGAGATGAGTCAAAGTCTGATGACACTATGCTGAGAGCATATGGGCCCTAATAACTTCCTCAGTTCTCTGTAAAGTGCGTCATTCTAAGAAACTGAAATAGAATTTTCTGCCATCTGCATCTACACACGCAGAGCTGGTTTAACAGACAACTGGGACAGGCCCTCACATGTGGACACATTTTGAAAAAAGAATGTGTGTTCAGGATTCCACATTACTGTCAAAGGGGAAAAAAATCTCCTATACTTTGGGACAAAAAAACCCCAAAATAGTTATGTCAACAAAAATCTAGCATTTCTCATCCATTCATTGATATTAATATGAACATCAGCAGGACTCCAATACAAATACAATGTGGAAGAGGATTTATGCTTTCCAGATTCATATACATAGCAATCTTTCTTCAAAAATCTGTAAAGCCCAGTCCACCAACATTTAATCAGATACCATCAATACCCTCACACTGCTCACAGCCTGGTGACAGGGGGTATGAAGCTAACAAGAGCCATGACACACAGTATTTTCTACCCATTGAAGTGCTCTTTCCATCTTTTATCTCCTGAGGAAGTTTACATAGTTCTCAAGAACAAACCTCTCATTTCCCAAGTCCCAGATTTGTAAAAGGAGAGTAATAGCATCTCCCTTGGCAGGTTTTTAGAGAATTAAGTGAGTTAACACTTTTAAAGTGCTAAAAGCAGTGCCTGCCACAGAAAACACTCAAAGTGTGTTTACTGCTACAATGATTATATTTGATCAGATGAGGGACGAGAGCCTTTTTCTAAGTGTGTATTATAACTGTCCCCTTCAATGGGACCTGCAATCCTGGAAAGTGGTATCAGTGTTCTGTTATTGATAAAAACAATGAAAGGAATAAATGCACACATGCTCAAAAACGTACTCAGTTTGAGTAAGTAGCCACGATCTGTGTTTCAGCATTTATAAATTAATCCAAGTTGTTTAATCATGATCAGTAGATACTCTCCCTGCCACCCCGTCTTCCTTTCTGGCCCCATCTGGAGGACTGTTTCACCATTTCCTGTGTACCAGACACTCTGCAGAGCATTCCACCTGCAAAATCTCATCGGACTCTCACAACAGTTCTGTCTGAGGGGTGCTTTACCTCTCGTATTCCAGGGCCATCTGGGCACTCAACCTTTCCTCAGTCTTAAACACTCTTCCGATTTGTTGTTCTTTAGTCGCTTCCGTCATGTCCAACTCTTTGCAACTCTATGGACTGTAGGCCGCCAGGCTGCTCTGTCCAGGGGGTTTTCCAGGCAAGAGTACTGGACTGGGTTGCCGTGTGCTCCTCCAGGGGATCTTTAGGACCCAGGGATTGAAGCCATGTCTCCTGCATTGGCAGGAGGTTTTATTTACCACAGAGCCACCAAGGAAGCACACATATCCTATTAGGAGTCAGGAAAAGTTCCAGAAACACTGAATTGAAATTTACTAAGAGAGTACAACTTAAATGTTCACACACACACACACACACGTAAACAGGTAAAGTGATGGACATATAAACAATGGGGGGAACAACTACGGCACAGCTATGGATGTCAGGGTATGCAGTGCTCAACTCTTTGGGAGAGGTAGACACAGATTAATAAGGAAAAGAAACCATATCTTCCCAGCCCTCAGACAGCTAATTATGCTCAGTTGCTCAGTCGTGTCTGACTCTTTGCGACCCTTTGGACTGTAGCCTGCCAGGCTCCTCCATCAATGTGATTTTTCAGGCAAGAATACTGGACTGGGTTGCCACTTCCTCCTCCAGAGGATCTTCCTGACCCAGGAATCAAGCCCACGTCTCCTTCATCTCCTGCACTGCAGGCAGATTCTCTACTCCTGAGCCATCGGGCAAGCCTATACGTTGACAACCGACAGGAAGGACAGATGACGAAGCCGCACAGCCCTTACAAGCAGTGCGATCATGAAGATCAAGGCAGGAGCCATCTGACAGCCTCGCATCATGGGATCCTTTGTTCTGGCCCGCCCTCAAGAATCAGATCATTTCAAAGGAAGCTTAAGGAAGGATGCCATTTGGCAAGCACGTGACTGCTGTAATGGCTGTTGGGTAACTGTGAGGTCCAAGTGGAGAGAGCTGGCACGTCTGGGTTTCATAGAAACCAGACTTGCCGCAAACTTCACATGGGACCATGTGGCCAGCCCTTGCCCCACATCACCAGAGGCTTTGGTGCCATGTCTGTTAGTAACAGTCCTCCTCCTTCACACATCAGGTCAGCATCCTCTGGAAGACGTGGGAGGAGCATAGGCTAAATGTCTGGGAGGAGATGCTCAGAACTAACATCCAAGTTGTATTTTTAATGGCAATTTCAGAATCCAAATCTGTGTTCCCAAGCTCAATACTCCATCTTCTTCGAACAGCACCCTACTGACATTCACATTTCTGGTACATTCACAGTTCTCACAACCAATGCTCCAGCTCAGTCCTGTTTCACCCCAGGTGGAGAGTTAAAGGAGTGGTCTCCTATTTCACTGCTCTGTTGGCAATCCCTTTCCTCTGCTGCCCTGAAAACACTTTTCTCAAGCATCAGTTTGAAGAGATTCACATTCAAGCTGTGTTATCACAAGATAAGTGCTGGAACAAGGAATGTGGGATTCACACCACTTTAGTCTAGCCCACTCTAAAGACCAAAGATGGATGGGTCACGGTGGAAAGCTCTGACAAAATGTGGTCCACTGGAGAAGGGAATGGCAAACCACTTCAGTATTCTTGCCTGGAGAATCCCATGAACAGTATGAAAAGGCCAAAAGATAGGACACTGAAAGATGAACTCCCTAGGTTGGTAGGTGCCCAATATGCTACTGGAGATCAGAGGAGAAATAAATCCAGAAAGAATGAAGGGATGGAGCTAAAGCAAAGCAACACCCAGTTGTGGATGTGACTGGTGATGGAAGTCAAGTCCAATGCTGTAAAGAGCAATATTGCAAAAGAACCTGGAATGTTAGGTTCATGAATCAAGGCAAATTGGAAGTGGTCAAACAGGAGATGGCAGGAGTGAACATCGACATTTTCAGATCAGATCAGATCAGTCGCTCAGTCGTGTCTGACTCTTTGCGACCCCATGAACTGCAGCACACCAGGCCTCCCTGTCCATCACCAACTCCCAGAGGTCACTCAGACTCATATTCATCGAGTCAGTGATGCCATCCAGCCATCTCATCCTCTGTCGTCCCCTTCTCCTCCTGCCCTCAATCCCTCCCAGCATCAGAGTCTTCTCCAATGAGTCAACTCTTCGCATGAGGTGGCCAAAATACTGGAGTTTCAGCTTTAGCATCATTCCTTCCAAAGAAATCCCAGGGCTGATCTCCTTCAGAATGGACTGGTTGGATCTTCTTGCAGTCCAAGGGACTCTCAAGAGTCTTCTCCAACACCACAGTTCAAAAGCATCAATTCTTCGGTGCTCAGCCTTCTTCACAGTCCAGCTCTCACATCCATACATGACCACAGGAAAGACCATAGCCTTGACTAGGCGAACCTTTGTTGGCAAAGTAATGTCTCTGCTTTTGAATATGCTATCTAGGTTGGTCATAACTTTCCTTCCAAGGAGTAAGCGTCTTTTAATTTCATGGCTATCGACATTTTAGGAATCAGCAAACTAAAATGGACTGGAACAGGTGAATTTAACTCAGATGACCATTATACCTACTACTGTGGACAGGAATCCCTTAGAAGAAATAGAGTAGCCATCATGGTCAACAAAAGAGTTCGAAATGCAGTACTTGGATGCAAACTCAAAAATGACAAAATGATCTCTGTTCATTTCCAAGGCAAACCATTCAACATCATGGTAATTCAAGTCTATGCCCCGACCAGTAATTCTGAAGAAGCTGAAGTTGAACAGTTATATGAAGACCTAAAGACCTTCTAGAACTAACACCCAAAATATATGTCCTTTTCACTATCAGATCAGATCGGATCAGTTGCTCAGTCCTGTCCGACTCTTTGCGACCCCAAGAATCCCAGCACACCAGGCCTCCCTGTCCATCACCAACTCCCAGAGTTCACTGAGACTCACATCCATCGAGTCAGTGATGACATCCAGCCATCTCATCCTCTGTCATCCCCTTATCCTCCTGCCCCCAATCCTTCCCAGCATCAGAGTCTTCTCCAATGAGTCAACTCTTCGCATGAGGTGGCCAAAATACTGGAGTTTCAGCTTTAGCATCATTCCTTCCAAAGAAATCCCAGGGCTGATCTCCTTCAGAATGGACTGGTTGGATCTCCTTGCAGTCCAAGGGACTCTCAAGAGTCTTCTCCAACACCACAGTTCAAAAGCATCAATTCTTCAGCGCTCAGCCTTCTTCACAGTCCAACTCTCACATCCATACATGACCACAGGAAAGACCATAGCCTTGACTAGACGAACCTTTGTTGGCAAAGTAATGTCTCTGCTTTTGAATATGCTATCTAGGTTGGTCATAACTTTCCTTGCAAGGAGTAAGTGACTTTTAATTTCATGGCTGCCTGGAATGCAAAAGTGGGAAGTCAAGAGATATCTGGAGTAACAGGCAAACTTGGCCTTGGAATACGGAATGAAGCAGGGCAAAGGCTAATAGGGTTTCGCAAAGAGAATGGACTGGTCAGAGCAAACATCATCTTCCAACAACACAAGAGAAGACTCTACACATGGACATTATCAGATGGTCAATACCAAAATCAGATTGATTATATTCTTTGCAGTCAAAGATGGAGAAGCTCTATACAGTCAGCAAAAACAAGACTGGGAGCTGACTGTGGCTCAAATCATGAATTCCTTATTGCCAAATTCAGACTTAAATTAAAGAAAGAAGGGAAAAGCACTACACCATTCAGGTATGACCTAAATCAAACAAACATCTTACAGTTATACAGTGGAAGTGAGAAACAGATTCAAGGGATTAGATCTGATAGACAGAGTGCCTGAAGAACTATGGACAGAGGTTCATGACATTGTACAGAAGACAGGGATCAAGACCATCCCCAAGATGAAGTGCAAAAAGGCAAAATGGCTGTCTGAGGAGGCCTTACAAGTAACTGAGAAAAGAAGAGGAGTAAAAGGCAAAGAAGAAACGAAAGATATACCCATTTGAATGCAGAGTTCCAAAGAATAGCAAGAAGAGATAAGAAAGCCTTCCTCAGTGATCAGTGCAAAGAAATAGAGGAAAACCATAGAATGGGAAAGATTAGAGATCTCTTCAAGAAAATTAGAGATACCAAGGGAACATTTCATGCAAAGATGGGCACAGAAAGGACAGAAGTGTTATGGACCTAAAGAATACACAGAAGAACTGTACAAAAAACTTCTTCATGACCCAGATAATCACGATGGTGTGATCACTGACCTAGAGCCAGACATCCTGGAATGTGAGGTCAAGTGGGCCTTATGAACAAAGCTAGTAGAGGTGATGGAATTCCAGTTGCTGCTGCTAAGTCGCTCAGTCGTGTCCGACTCTGTGCGACCCTACAGACGGAAGCCCACCAGGCTCCCCTGTCCCTGGGATTCTCCAGGCAAGAATACTGGAGTGGGTTGCCATTTCCTTCTCCAACGTATGAAAGTGAAAAGCGAAAGTGAAGTCGCTCAGTCGTGTTCGACTCTTAGCGACCCCATGGACTGGAGCCTACCAGGCTCCTCCGTCCATGGGATTTTCCAGGCAAAAGTACTGGGCTGGGGTGCCATTGCCTTCCCCAGGAATTCAGTTAAGCTGTTTCAAATAAAACATTATGCTGTGAAAGTGCTGCACTCAAGATGCCAACAAATTTGGAAAACTCAAATTTCCACAGGACTGGAAAAGGTCCATTTTCATCCCAATCCCAAAGAAAGGCAATGCCAAAGAATGTTCAAAAAATTGCACTCATCTCAAACACTAGCAAGGTAATGCTCAAAATTCTCCAAGCCAGGCTTCAACAGTATGTGAGCCAAGAGCTTCCAGATGTTCAAGCTGGATTTAGAAAAGGCAGAGGAACCAGAGATGAAATTGCCAACATCCACTGGATCATCAAAAAAGCGAGAGTTCCAGAAAAACATCTACTTCTGCTTTACTGACTACGCCAAAGCCTTTGACTCTGTGGATCACAAAAAACTGTGGAAAATTCTTGAAGAGATGGGAATACCAGACCACCTGACTTGCCTCCTGAGAAATCTGTATGCAGGTCAAGAAGCAACAGTTAGAACTGGACATGGAACAACAGACTGGTTCTAAATCAGGAAATGAATATCAAGGTTGTATATTGTCACCCTGCTTATTTAACTAATATGCACAGTACATCATGAGCAATGCTGGGCTAGATGAAGCACAAGCTGGAATAAAGATTGCCTAGAGAAATATCAGTAACCTCAGACATCACACTTATGGCAGAAAGTAAAGAAGAACTAAAGAGCCTCTTGATAAAAGTGAAAGAGGAGAGTGAAAAAGTTGGCTTAAAGCTCAACATTCAGAAAACCAAGATGATGGCATCTGGTCCCATCACTTCATGGCAAATAGATGGGGAAACAATGGAAACAGTGAGAGGCTTTATTTTCTTGGGCTCCAAAATCACTGCAGATGGTGACTGAAGACATGAAATTAAAAGAGTGTGCTCCTGGGAAGAAAAGTTATGACCAACCTAGACAGAATATTAAACAGCAGAGACATTACTTTGCCAACAAAGGTCCATCTAGTCAAAGCTATGGTTTTTCCAGTAGTCACGTATGTATGTGAGAGTTGGACCATAAACAAAACTGAGCACTGAAGAATTAATGCTTTTCAACTGTGGTGTCTGAGAGTCCCTTGGACTGCAAGGAGATCTAACCAGTCAATCCTAAAGGAAATCAGTCCTGAATATTCACTGGAAGGACTGATGCTGAAGCTGAAACTCCAATACTTTGGCCACCTGATGTGAAGAACTGACTCATTTGAAAAGACCCTGATGCTGGGAAAGATTGAAGGTGGGAGGAGAAGGGGACGACAGAGGATGAGATGGTTGGATGGCATCACCTACTCAATGGACATGAGTTTGAGTAAGCTCCAAGAGTTGGTGATGGACAGGGAAGCCTGGAGTGCTGCAGTTTATGGGGTTGTGAACCTCAGTCCATGAGTGAGCAACTGAACTGAACTGAACTCTAAAGCCATCCCTCGGTAGCCTATTCATTTGCCACCTTCTTCTACTGAACTGCAGGTACGATGGCTCCATTGCTGGTCCATCAACAAGATGGCCAACCCTTCCCAGGGCTGTAGTGAGTGCTGTCTGGTTGTTTCAAATGATCTCTTGTCAGTTACTTCACTTTATTTAGTGATTTTTGCCTAAGGGTGATCTCTTCAAACTATTCTATAAAAACAATGCCGACCTTGTCATTCTTCATTTAGTTTCATTTTTTTGTACAGTCCTATACCCTACTTGATGGTCTATCGTGTAGCTGTTTGGGTAGTTTTTTGGCTGTTATTCTTATTAGCTTCCTAAAGCCTCAGTCTTGTCTCTCTTGTTAATTTTCATGTGACCAGTGTTTACCACACAACTGTAAAAGTGAAACTATTAGTCACTCAGTCATGTCTGACTCTTTGTGACCCTGTGGACTGGAGCCCACCAGGCTCCTCTGTCCGTGGGATTCTCCAGGCATGAATACCGGAGTGGGTTGCCATTTCCTTCCTAGGTGGATCTTCCCAACCCAGGGATCAAACCCGGGTCTCCCACACTGCAGGCAGATTCTTTACCACACTGCAGGCAGATTCTTTACCATCTGAGCCAGCAGTGATCAGTAAATACTGGCCGAAAAGTTAATCTGGTTTTCCAGTCCAATGTTACCAAAATCTGAATGAACTTTTTGGACAAGCCAATGGTGGCGTTAGTGGTATAGAACCCACCTGCCAATGCAGGAGATGTAAGAGATACAGGTTCTTCTCCTCGGTCAGGAAAATCCTCTGGAGGAGGAAATGGCAAGCTGCTCCTGTATTCTTGCCTGGAGAATTTCATCGACAGAGGAGCCTGGTGGGCTACAGTCCATGAGACAGCAAAAAGTGGGACAAAACTGAGTACATGTACAATATGGAATTGTGGAATTAAGTAATGAGCTAGAAACAAGGCAACATGCTTGGTACTATGAGAGACAAAAACAAAAACAAAAACAGCAAGACACTGATGCCTGCACTTCAGGATGCTGCTGTAACAGGAGACAAACAAGTCACCAATTAACTAGAGGTACCCTTTTCCTTATTTACCTTCAGGCTTGCCTCTCAAGTAGGCTTCTCACCATCCTGCAATGAATGAGGTAACATGAAAAATTCTGTGGGAATAGAAAGTCTGGGGACACCACCTCTGAGGATAATATTCCAACTCTTGTATTGGACAGTGAGAAATGGTTGAAGATTCTGAAGGAAAAAGCTCTAAGGACTGATCCGTGGAATAGAAAACTGGTTGGACCCAGGATGTCAGGACTCGTGGCCTCCTGTAACAGTGAAGAATAAACTGATTTGACCCTTTGTATTCTGCCTGGCGTTATTGTGAAATATCCCAAAAATTTAGACAAGAAAAGAAAATTATATAATGAGCCCACATTAGCTGACATCTATCTAGTTTGTCAATTCTTGTTATACAGCATCTTTGGCTTTGGATTTCTTTTTCATTTTTTAAAGAACCTAAATATTATAGCTAGAAGTATTCCGGTATTGAAACCTAAACTCTTAGGATCAATTAAGATGAATATTTTCATATAAGGTTAGTATCCTAGGCTATCAAAAATCTAATTCCTCACTATCTGAAAATAACAAATATATTATTGGTATCTTTTGCTATTTTAATTATTACTATCCAAATCTATTTGGTTTCTGAGTTTGGAGAGTAATGCATTTATGTGGTGGTGGTGGTGGTGGTTCAGTCACTAAGTCGTGGCCAGCTCTTGCGACCCCATGGATTGTAGCTTGCCAGGCTCCTCTGTCCATGGGATTCTCCAGGCAAGAATACTGGAGTGGGTTGCCATTTCCTTTCCCAGGGGATCGTCCCAACCCAGGAATCAAACCCGGGTCTCCTGCATGGCAGGCAGATTCTTTACCAACTGGGCTATGAGGGAAGCCCAGGGTATTTATGTAGCTGGTGCTTAATACATGTTTGCTGTAAAACAGTGATTTTCCTACAAGGAACACTTGACAGAGGTCTCATGACTCAGCTGAAGCTGTATAAATAATGTCGACTGTACTGCAAGACAGCGGAGCAATCATTTTTGGAGTAAGTGATGCTCCTCCATTCCCAAGGCTGCTGCCTGTCGATGCACAGCATCAGGAAGACACATGTTTTTACTTGTTTCTGTAGTGGTGATCGTTACTGTCAAGCTCTCCGCCCCACCTTTCCTTGCCTCCCTTGGAACTGACAGCATCCATTTGTTACAAAGACAGCTGGAGCTGGAAGCCATACCAGTATCCAGCTGCTAGCAACAGCGATGAAGTCTGCCACGTGGCAGCATCCCATTGGACAGCTGCACAGAGGAGCCGGATGATTGACAGGACTTCCCAAGTTCTCCTGGCGGTGGGGTGTAAGAGCCAGGGATGGACACCATATTGGAAACGCCTGGTCCCAATTTTCCTCCACTATTTATTTTCTCCTTTCCCTCCTCACCCCCTACCTTAAGGTAAACCCAAGGAAAATAGTCACAGGATTACGGGATGTTAGCGATCATGTACTTCATCCCCCTGGATTTACAGGGAAAGGAAATGAGATCGAGGGAGAACAAAGGGAGTACCCCAAATCTCACCACTTAGGAGAAGCATGTTGTTCTGCTTCTTGTCACCTTCACGAAGAGATGAGACTTAAGGGCCCTTCCACATCTGAAAGTCTGTTCCTTTGATCAGTTGGTATGACATGCAGGGGGCTTCCCTGAGGCTCAGCAGTAAAGGGTGAGCCTGCCAATGCAGGAGACGTGTGTTTGAAACCTGAGTCGGGAAGATCCCCTGGAGAAGGAAATGGCAACCCACTGAAGTACTCTTCCCTGGGAAATCCCATGGACAGAGAAGCCTGGCAGGATACTGTCCACAGGGTCACACAAGTGTCAGACATGACTGAGCAAGTAAACGACATTAATGACATGCAGGTAACTTACTGTCATGCTGAAAACAATTTCTGCATAAGACCGCCTAAGGGGGCTTGAGAGCCTGGCACACACATGCAATAAACGTGTTTACTGATAGTAGTAATAGTTTAGTCACTAAGTCATGTCCGACTCTTGTGACCCCATGGACTGTAGCCCACCAGGCTCCTCTGTCCATGGGATTCTCCAGGCAAGAACACTGGAGTGGATTGCCATTTCCTTCTCCAGGGGACCTTCCTGACCTAGGAATTGAACCCCGGTCTCCTGCACTGCAGGCAGATTCTTTACCAACTGAGCTACGAGGGAAGCCCGTTTACTGATGGTGCTGCCTAATATCAGAGCCCATTCACAGCCCTGAGATCTGATCTTCAACCTGGCTGAACACTCAGCTTAAAGATGCAGACACCTGTACTCAACTTAGCTCTTCTAGAGTCTAAATTTCTAGAGTTTGAAAAGCAATCTTCTAGAACACTTTTCCAGTTTATTACAGTCTCCACCATTCCCACTGTCCCATGTCTCTCATGACACCAATAGTCTGGCTCCTGCGGGCATCTGGCTTTGTGACCTCTGCTCTAATTCAATTTACACTCGACGTGCAGCTTATGTAGTCGTGCCTTGTTTTCCAAGGCGCTTCTTTTTCCTTCTTTAGTATCTGCCCAATCCCCTAGCACAATGCTAACTCCCCATACAAGCCTATTAAGGAAAACACCTGCTTATAAAGAGTCTGTGAGTGAAAGTCGGTCAGTCGTGTCCAACTCTTTGAGACCCCATGGTCTATACAGTCCATGGAATTCTCCAGGCCAGAATACTGGAGTGGGTAGCCTTTCCCTTCTCCAGGGGATCTTTCCAACCCAGGGATCGAACCCAGGTCTCCTGCATTTCAGGCGGATTCTTTACCAGCTGAGCCACAAGGGAAACCCGATAAAGAGTCTATATCGAGGAGAAAAGAAAAAGACTTGGGATTCTGAGTCTGGTCTGGTTAGAGTTCTGAATCTTATCTGATTATAGATATTTCATCTGTGACCTTGGACCATTTGCATGACTTACCTTAGTCTTAGTCTCCTGATCTGTAAAATGCGAACCACAGAATTCTATTTTTCAGCATTACCTGGGGTGCTGCTAGGAAACGCCTGGAGAGCACACTGCGTGGGTGACAGGCATCCGTGAAGAGATCTACGCACGGTCCCTGTTCATACAAGGCCGGTAGGCAAACACAGCCTTCTTAGAAAACTGGAATAGAAGCCTCGTTTATTTACCCTGTGAGGTCTGGGAGTTTGCAAATACTTGGTGCCTTCATGCAGAAACAAACTACAGAAGCCGGCAACTGGGTAAACATTTCTGCTCTGTGAACCTAACTTGCCTTCCATAGCATCCAAATTCCTACTCCAAACACATGCTGGGGAATGGAGGAGGGAGCCTGGGGGCAAAAATAGCAAAGGACTGTTTGCCTTCAATTAAATGAATACCCTCCATCCAGATTGAGCTTCAGAGAGACATAAACAAGACAGAATGGAAGGCAAACATGTACGCTGTTAGCTCATTAATATAGCCCGGGGATTAACTGAGTGTGTGCCGTGACTCCCAAGCTTTCCTCACGCTCTTGCAGATTCCCTGGGCTCATCCAACCATTATGCGACTTCTCTTCCTGTTACAAGCACAAGAGTGGCAGGAAGACAGGAAGTGGTTTTCTTGCCAAAGGTTGGGTCACTTCCACCTACTGTCAGGAGTCACAGATTAGTGTGTCATGGGGCAAGGATCAGTTTACAAAGTTATTCAGATTGTCAGATGGCACAGGCCACCCTTGAACTAAGATAAGCTGTATTTCAATAAACCAAGTGTGTACGGGCTTCCAGATACCTGATCAAAACAGGTAACTAGGTTAGCCAATGCAAACTATTATGTATAGAATGGATAACAATGCTATACAGTCCTACTGTATAGCACAGGGAACTATATTCAATATCCTGTGATTAAACCATAGTGGAAAAGAACATGAAAAGCAATGTATACGTATGCCGAACTGAATCACTTCACTGCATGGCAGAAATGAACACAATGTCATTCAACCACGTGTGCATGCCAAGTCACTTTGGTCGTGTCTGACTCGGTGTGACCCTATGGACTGTAGCCCGCCTGGCTCCTTTGTCTCAGTTTCCCAAGGACAAATGAAGGACACAGACTCGCTCTGAGCATCAAAGACGACAAAATAGGGAAACCATTCAGGACAGTGGCTGACACAGGGAGGGCCTGGCTGGCTCATTTCAGATGCCGCTTTACTGCCTCAAAGTCCTGGGCTTCCCAATGGCTGGTTGGTTGTCTTTCCCACTAGCATGGGGGGTAGCAAAGTCGAGGGGCCTTGTATGTTCTTGTCCTGGTTTTCATTCCCTAAGATTCCCAGCACCAAGAGTATCTGATGTATAAAGGCAAGCTAGGTGTCCACCAACAGATGAATGGATTGAGACAAGGTGGTGCACATGGATACTCAACAAACTCATGACTGTAACAAAAGAGCAGACTCACAGATATCGAGAACAAATTAGTGCTTACCCGTAGGGAGAGGGCTTCCCTAGTGGCTTGGGTAGTAAAGAATCCGCCTGCAATGTGGGAGACCTGGGTTCGATCCCTGGGTTGGGAAGATCCCCTGAAGGGAATGGCTGCCCACTCCAGTATTCTGGCCTGGAGAATTCCAAGGACTGTATAGTCCATGGGGTTGCAAAGAGTCGGACAAAATTGAGCGACTTGCACTTTCACTTTCGGTAAGAGAAGAAAGCAGAGAGGGAAAATATAGGGATTTAGAGGTACAAACTAGGAGCTACAAAATAAGCTCCAAGGATATATTGTATAATACAGGGAACATAGCCCACATTTTACAATAACCGTAAACAAAATATAACCTTTATATTGTATATCTATAACATAGAATACTGTACAGCAACCATACTTCAATAAACCAAGAGCAGCATTGGACACATGGCAGATTATAAGTATTTGTTGACTGAATGAGTAATGCCCAAATGATGCTTTTGCAGCACCCACTAATGAAGCTGGCAGTAGTCGGCTGAGCGGGCATTAGGTGGGGAGCCAAGGCTGTGACTCGGTAATAAATAAAAACAAGCATATCCCAAACTTTGGATTAGCTAGTTCCACAAAACATATATGAGATTATAGCCTGTATGAAGAGCTGGGCTTTCCTGTGCTACTTTTGTTTAGAGGTCTCAGGACAGCGTGCGACGGTCAGATGAAGTCATTCAACAAATAATGAATATTTACAATGGGTGCGATGCTGACCGAGGCCCTGGGGACAAGGAATGAAACAGTTCTGGCCTCTGACTCAGGTGCTCTTCACCAGGGAGACCAACAGCTAAAAAGACATCCCAAGACAGTCTCCTTCTCCTCACCTGCTTTGTCCCCAAGGAGCTTGGAAACCACTGGAGGGGCACCAACAAATTCTTAAGAGAGGCTTCTAAGAAGGGATTTCTTAAGCTTAGCCTTTAATCTTCTCGGAGACCAGATGAACAGGGTAGGGGTGGGGTGGATATCCAGGTAAGGGAGCAAAGGTGAAGAGAGAGAGAGGGGAGACATTCGCTTGCCTGCAGCTATTTGACAGGTCATGCATAAAATGGTCCTGTGCTTCGGCATGCCTATGCTTTTGGAAGTGGAAAGGGGCAGACTGTTTCAAGTACCCAAATAGGAAAAAGCTGGCGTATACACACGTGTGAGTCCAAACAAAAATAACACGATCCTTTGTTGTGCAGAAGCTTTTAAGTTTGATTAGGTCTGAAATGAGTTAGTCCAGGTATGATGCCCTATAACAGATGCCTGGGATTAGAGCACTGGGATGACCTGGAGGGAGGGTGTGGGAAGGGGGGAGGGAGGAGGGTTCAGGATGGGGAACACGTGTATACTGGTGGCGGATCCATCCCGATGTATAGTAAAAGCAATACAATATTGTAAAGTTAAGCAAAAAAATAAATAAATAATTAAATAAAAATAATAATAAATAAAAAAAAATAAAGTAAATGAGAGCAAAAAAAATAATAAAATAAAATAATATTTCACCAAAAAAAAAAAAAATAAAAAATGAAATAGAAAAAAAAATAATAACACGATCAAGAAAACTAACATTCAGCTGACACAGAAAAAGCCAGAACTTTACAACTTGCAAAGGGAAAATGTCATTCGGCTCATTAAAGCTAAGGTCTGTGAGCTTTATCCTGAGGAAAAAAATGGAGATTAATCGGGGACTTAATCCTGGGGGGAGTTAATGTGGCTGCGAAGCGGAGGGTGGATGGAACGAAGATAGGAATGGAGACAAAGAAACCCAGCAGAGGGTACTGTCTGGGGTTCTGCAAGAGAAAACGGCAATAGAAATGAAGTCACAGTGGTAAAGGTGGCACAGAGCAGACAAGTTAACAAGAAGAACAAAAAAAAATGGGCAGTTGCCTGGGTTTAATAATTGGGATGCGTCGTTAAGGAAAGTACTCGTATCTCTTTTGCAGGCAACTAGGTAGATCAGCGGTAAAAGGAGCCTTTGGTCTTGAGTTTTTAAAAGTCATTCAGCTCTGCTAACTTCCTACAGACAACCCCTAAAACCCGTCAAATCTATACTGTTCAATATGGGGACCACGGGCCACATGTGGCTATTTACAAGGTGGCCACCCTTAAAGTCTTTACTGAATTTGTTACAATATTTTTTCTGCTTTATGTTTTTGGTTTTTTGACTTTAAGCCACGTGGGATCCTAGCTCCCCAACCAGGGATCGAACCCGCACGCCCAGCGTTAGAAGGGGAAGTCCTAACCACTGGCCCACCATGGAAGCCCCAGCTATTTAAATTGAATTCATTAACATGAAATAGAAGCACAGTTCTCAGTCCCGCCAGCCACACTCTAAGGGCTCACTGATCACATGCAGAAGCGGCTACTGTCTTGGAGAGCACAGGAAGATGTTGGACACACACGCCACCATCCTTACATTAGCATTATCCAGTACATTTTCCTTAATCCCACACATTTATATTTTGTTTTCCTTTTTAATCTAAAAGATGTCAAGCTACTTCTAAAGACAAGAATCTCTATCTACCTACCTGCATAAATTAAATGCCACTGCATAAGTGCATTTGGAAGAGAATGGTGACAGGATTAGACACCAACTCATAGAGAAGACTAGCCAGGCTTGCTCCACACAAGCTGGGACCTGTAACATCAAATAACAAGTCATTCTTTGGGTGTTCCTGATGAAGTACCAACAGCCAAGGGAAGGGAGAAGAGCAGGATCCAGCAAGAAGATTCTGTCAGTATCCCTTTTAATACCTGCTAAGAGCCTTATGGACAACCTACAACCTGCTGGGGTTAGAAATAACACGAGTTACAACATCTGAAAACAGTAACAAAAACTATGACAACTCTATCTGATTTCAACTTCAACAGAACTTGAAACAGGTACTGTTTTCCCCATGCAGAGGGACAGCCAAAGGGACACAGGACTTCATTTCAGATCAGCTGACAGACCAACCCTCTTGGGCTTCCAAAGAGCCTCACGAAGAGATCAGTCCACATCGCTGGAGAAAGTGGCTTGGGGAACTGGACAAAGGGGGCTTCACTTAGAAAAATGTAAATTCACACTGCTGTTAACTAAGAAAATAGTTCCATTGACTACCTACGTTCATGGAGACTTTACTACCAGGAAAGCAGTCCCTTCTACATGAAGGATACTCAATCATGCCACAGTGCGTGCACATGTGCTAAGTCACTTCAGTCGTGTCGGACTTTTTGTGACCCTACGGACCATAGCCTGCCATGGGATTCTCCAGGCAAGAGTACTGGAGTGGGTTGCATGCCATCCTCCAGGGACTCTTCCTGACCCAGGGATCGAACCCACATCTCTTGCATCTCCTGCCCTGCCCAGGTTCTTTACAACTAGAGGCACCTGGGAAGTCCATTGTGGAACAGCAACTCAAACTAATGAGAAGCATTTAGTCGAACTGCTGATCACATAACAAATGCCAGGCACAACTGGTAATGTTATGGGAAAGGAGACAATCAAGGTCAAAACTCAAACATTTTCTACTCGGAACACTTGGGTGGTTCCTGTTCGGCTTAGAGCAAAGGTGAAGGTACTCATCACAGCCTACGTGGGGGTGTCATGTTAATTTCATGATTTTCATGATCTGAACTCACCCATTCTTCTTTGACTTCGTTTCCTAATGCTTGTCCTTCACTAACTGACCACCTGCCACTCTACTGGCCTGATGGCTGACCCTGAAATATACGAAGTATAATGTTCCTGTCTAGGGCCTTTGTAAATCCTGTTTATTCTGCCGAAAACACTCTTCCCAACTTGGCATACACCCTCATTTCCTTCCTGCTCACCTCAGTGTCAGCAAGACCTTCCCTGACCCCTATGAATGAACTTCCTGCCCCACCTCATCCCTCACCTTTACTTTCCTTCCTAACACTTGACCTGCTGCTAGATTATGCATTTACTTAGGGTCCATTTCCTCCCAGTAGAGTTTAGGCTCCAGAGGGGAGAAATCAGCACTGGGAAAGCCCGTAGGCATATTTAGAACCATTCTAGAGAAATGTCATGGACAGCGTTATGATTCCTACCACTGTTACTACAAGTACCAAGGCTAGCAGAAGTTCTTTTTATATGGCTGAAGCACTTATCACAATGCGCTAGGCAGGGTGCCAAGCTGCTTAATCTCATTTACTTCTCCTAATAGCACTCTTGGGTGGGAAGAATACCATTAATATTTTGTAGATGAGAAAGCTGAGCCTCAGAAAAAGTTTAGCCACTTGCCCAGGGCCACCCAGCTGGAAGAGAGAAGGCAGGCTTTTCACTAGCCATTGGACCCCCAAGCTTGAGCACTAAACCACAATAATCTAGAACTTTCCACCACACTCTGTCCAAGTTTTACATGGAATCAATGAGTTTTTAATCCCTAGACATCCCCATTGGGTAAAGCTCCTGCCACTTGACAGCAAGAGAAGCCAAGAGGTTAATCAACAGACTGTGTTTGCCATAAAGAGAAATTTGAAATATCAGCAGAAAAAAAAACCCATATCAATATGGCTTCAAACTGCTGCAAATTAAAAACAGATCACCGCCTTTCTACAAAAATATGACTACATTTCAGCATAAAGTCATTTAAAAATAACTATTTCCAGACGCCATATGGATTATGGACCAGTTTCACATTATTAGTGTAATTTTTGAAGGAAGTTGTTATCAGAACCGCAGGGTTGAAAAATCGTTTTCGACTAAAACCGCAGGAACTATTCAAAGGGAAAAGTCTTAATGGGAAAACAAATGTTGAAGGTAAGGCAACAGGTCGAGAAAAAGCCTGCAAAGTGCAAGTTCTAAATTCCAGTGCACAGGGGAAAGCTGGATTCCCAGAAAGCGTGTCAGAAGCGGGGACTGGTTTACTTTGTAAACCAAAGTCAAAGACCAGGTGAATTCCAAAACCATTATTGTGTTCAGAGAGTTCATATTAAAGGACACCCCGGCTTTGCTCGCTAAGCCTGTGCCGATCTGCACTGCTTTTAAAATGCTCACATTATGCCAAATCTAATACTATTATTTCCATCAGCAGAGAAAAGAAGAGAAAGTCATTTTCAAATCTGTTTGGGGCTTGCGAAAGAAGAAAACTTATCTGTGTGGAAAGGAGGAGCTCTGTGCGCTTATCTATTCTGACACACTGTTGCTGCTCCGTCGCCAAGTCGTGTCCGACTCTTTGTGACCCCATGGACTGTAGCCCACCAGGCTCCTCCGTCCATGGGATTTCCCAGGCAAGAATACTGGAGTGTGTTGCCATTTCCTTCCCCAGGGGATCTTCCTGACCCAGGGACTGAACACAATTCTCCTGCATTGGCAGGAGAATCCTTTACTGCTGAGTCACCAGGGAAGACCTATTCCTGCACAAGTGAAATATAAATATATAGATAGATAAAGAGAAAGAGATATAAAGATGTATGAAGGATGACAGGATCCTCATTTTTCCAACTTACCCTACCTAAGTATAATTATAAAAACACGTCAGAGTTCCCAAATGCTGCGGCTAGAATATTACTGTATCATAAGGTCTCTTCTCTGTCATCACGTCCATCGACACCATCGCCCAGCAGATCACATTCGCAGAAATGCACAAGTCTCTCTATTCCAAAGAGCACCCTTTTGTTTGACAAGCAGAATGAAATCATCGTTAGGAGACATACAGGCCTTGAAGAATTGGGAGTCATTAGTTTATCGATGCTAACTGAGTCCAAGAAACTCAGTAAGTTTGTGACTGCACAGAATACGAGAAGAAAACAGTGCTCATTTATTTATTCGGCCACACTGTGGGATCTCAGTTCCTCGAACAGGGATCGAACCCATGTTCCCTGCACAAGAAGCCCAGAGTCCTAACCAGCGGACTGCCAGGGAAGTTCCAACAGAGTTTAAAAAAAAAAAATCCCCAGGAAATTCTGATATTGAAGGCGGAGGAAGTTACATACTGATGATGGAGAATAAGTCGCCCACACTAAACACACAAAGATTTCACACTATCCAGATGCATGGGTTGTCTGGGAAACCCAAGGAAGCTAGCAACACTGGTCCACTTTCCTGAGAAGCTAGAGATGACAAGGAGCTGCCTCTTTAACTGAGACCCCAGCCCCCTGTGCCTCAGTCTCCTGTGTGACTCCTCCATGCACTGGTGCACCGAGCTTCTTTATTTGTGCCTCCTGCCTGGGCCAGGATTTGCCCGGGGGACACCTGATCTACAGAATGATAAGGGTGGGAAACTGGGGAGAAAGGGTTGAAAGAAGAGCAGGGAACCCAGGGGAGGGGTGTTACTAGCATTCAGTGGGAAGAGGCCAGGGATGCAGCTAAATGTCCTACAGCAGTGGCCCCACCCCCCACGGCAACATTTCCCTGGACTAAGATATCACGCAGAGGCTGAGAACCCGAGCTCCAATCAGTGTCTTAAAACTATGTCGGAAAAAACCACCATGTCTAAAACATGTTTCCCATGTCTCAAGCGGATTTGAAAACTCTTTTTTTCCTCCTTTACTGGTGGAAATAATAGTATTAGATTTGGAATAAAGTACCTTAAAAAGCAACGTATATTGGCACATGTCGAGTCGACAGTCACATACTCCAAGGCAATGGAGGGTTTCCAGATGGTCATGGTCAAAACTGCCAAACATTTTGGAAAGGCTGGATAATCTCAGGGCTGAGAAGAATGGGCCAGCTTTAGCAACAGGGAGGATGTGATCACTTTGGTCATAAGTTGTTTTTTTTTAAATTTTACTTTAATATAATTGATTTACAATGTTGTGTCAATGTCTTCTGTACAGCAAGATGACTCAGTTATATATATATATATATAAATGATAAGTATTTAGCTTTAGATAAATATATAGTATCATATACACACACACACACACACACACACACACACACACACACATATATGTTCCTTTTCATTTCTTTCCCATTATGGTTTGTGACAGGATATTGAACGTAGTTCCCTGAGCTATACAGCAGGACTTTGCTGTTTCTTCATTCACATGTAATAGTTTGCCTCTGCTCATCCCAAGCCCCTACTCCTTCCCTTCCCTGCCCCTCACCCCCTTGGCAGCCCCAGATCTGTTCTCTGTCAGTCTGTCTTGTAGATATGTTGATGTGTATCATATTTTATATTCCACATAGAAGTGATATCGCTTGGTATTTGTCTTTCTCTTTCTGATCTACTTCACTTAGTAAGATCATCTCTAGCTCCATCCTTGTTGCTGTAGCTGGCATTACGTCACTCTTTTCTACGACTGAGCAGTACTCCATTGTCTGTGCACACCACGGCTTCTTTACCCGTTCATCTGTCGATGCACATTTAGATGCTTCCGTGTCTTGGCTACTGTAAATAGTGCTGCAATGCACATCGTGCTGCATGTATCTTTTCAAATTACAGTTTTGCCTGGGTGTTTTTAATTTTAGTTCATTTACAATGCTGAGTACAGCAAAGTGAGTCACTTATATGTGTATGTATTATATATGTATCATTATATACATATTCCTTTTCATATTCTTCCCCATCATGTGTTTATTACAGGGTACTGAACATAGTTCCCTGTGCTATACAGTAGATCCTCGCTGTGTATCTATTTAATATATAGCAGTGTCACAACAGTTTTTAGGCACTGGCCTAGATCTTAGGTTCTCAGCCTCTGCCTTATTGATATTTTGGACCAGGTGAAACTTGTTGGGGACTGTGCTGTGCTCTAAGACGCTAAGCCCCACTTAGCCTCAGCCCACTAGATACTAATGGTAACCCCTTCCCCAGATGGGACAACCCACAATGTCTGGATGTGTGTGTTAGTTGCTCAGTTGTATCTGACTTTGCTGCCCCACGGAGTGTAGCCTGCTAGGCTCCTCTGTCCATGAAATCCTCCAGGCAAGAACATTGGAGTGGGTGGCCATTTCCTCCTCCAGAGAAGGTTCCTGACTCAGGCATCGAACTGGGGTCTCCTGCATCTGCAGGCAGATTCTGTACCATCTGAGCCACCAGGAAAGCCCCAAATGTCTCTGCTAAGTCGCTTCAGTTGTGTCCGACTCTGTGCGACCCCATAGACGGCAGCCCACCAGGCTCTGCCGTCCCTGGGATTCTCCAGGCAAGAACACTGGAGTGGGTTGCCATTGCCTTCTCCATTGTGTGAAAGTGAAAAGTGAAAGTGAAGTCGCTCAGTCGTGTCCGACTCGTAGTGACCCCATGGACTGCAGCCTACCAGGCTCCTCTGTCCATGGGATTTTCTAGGCAAGAATACTGGAGTGGCTTGCCATCTAGATACTGTCAAATGTCTCCTGGAAGACAGTTTTGCCCATGGTTGAAAACAGATGGAAGTGAGTTAAGGAGTAGAAATTCAAGCCTGAAGAGAAGGATGATTGAAAATATGTCTCTAGAAGTTTGGATTTGATAAAGAAAAAGCAGGCATAGAGTGAGAGCCACAGGGAGACGAGGGGTGCACAGAATGATTGCTTATTCATGTACGAATGCAAAGACAGCGGTGAAGGAGCCTGAGCACCAGCCATCAGTGCTCTGACCTGCCTGGTGTCCCTCCATCTGGGCCAGAAGCCACACCTCTTCAGGGGCAAATGCCTCCCAAACCCTGCCATTCCATGTGGTTCAGGTGCCAGGTGGCCCCACCACTCTCTTTGGGAGCTGCCACTTTACCTGGGTCCTGAGATGAACCCATCTTGATCCTGGCTGTGGACAGTCAGCCCGGGGTGTGGAGCTGGATCTTGTGGGAAAGAGGCTGTCTCTAGTCGGAGATCATTAAACTGGTAGGAAGTGAGACCAGGACTGTTCTGGCCAAACTGAGGGGGCTCCAAGCAAGAAGGCAACGTGGAAGGAAAGAAGTGGAAGGAAGTGGACCCAAGAGACAGAGAGAGCACAAGTCCTGATGACACTCTCTAGCACATGAATCCAGCAGAAGCCCAAACCAGACGCTCCTTTGTTCACTCAAATCAGGGCAGTCAAGCTTCTTGCTCTTGGAAGCTGCAGGAGAGTTAAGAGTTCTAAAATTTTCAACTTTTTGTTTTCTCAAAAAAACCCGCACAAACAAACTAAGTGGTATCTGTTGTTTCTTCTCACTCTAAACAAGGTGTTATGACCCTGGAAAGTTAGGTAATTTCTCTGACCTTCGGTCACTTCAATTATCAAATGGGAAAGCTGACACTGCAGCGTTATTTATTTATTTATTTTTTTACAGAATTATCCTGGGTTGTAAGTAAGTTAATGCTGCCAGACACCACACACAGTGCCCGGGTGATACCAATGCTCGGTACAGAATACATGCTGATAGGTACTATGCAGCGTTCAACCATGACTTAACTACTACTAACCCTGGATGGGCTTCCCTGATTGCTCAGTTGGTAGAGAATCTGCCTGCAATTCAGGGGACCCTGGTTCGATTCCTGGGGTGGGAAGATCCGCTGGAGAAGGGATAGGCTATCCACTCCGGTATTCTTGGGCTTCCCTTGTGGCTCAGTTGGTAAAGAATCCACCTGAATGTGGGAGACCTGGATTTAATCCTTGGGTTGGGAAGATCCCCTGGAGAAGGGAAAGTATTCTGACCAGTATTCTGACCTGGAGAATTCCAGGGACTGTATAGTCCATGGGGTCGCAAAGAGATGGACACGACTGAGCAACTTTCACTTTCACTTCAACCCTGAATATTCACTGGAAGGACTGATGCTGAAGCGCCAATACTTTGGCCACCTGATGCCAAGAGCCTACTCACCAGAAAAGACTCAAAAGCTGGGAAAGATTGAAGGCAGGAGGAGAAGGGGTGACAGACGCTGAGATGGTTGGATGGCATCACCAAGTATGGTGAAAGACAGGGAAGCTTGGCGTGCTGCAGTGCATGGGGTCATGAGGAGTTGGACATGACTTGGGGATGAACAACAACAAAGGCACAACGATGCAAGATAGTCAGAGCTACTGTGTTTACTATATTTCAGGTGCCAATGCCAGGGCTGTACTTAAATCAATTCACCAGTCCTTCAAAGCAGGTGATAATATTAACTCTGCTTTAGAGACGTGGACACTGAGGCCCAGGGCATTTAAGTCATTTGCCAGCACATAGTGGAACTGGAGTTTGTACCTGGTTTGACTCCAGACCCTTAATAACTGTGTTACACTGTTCGCATCAGACTCTAGAATTCACAAGTTCTGTCTCCTTCCAGAACAGTCAGAAAAAAACAGGTAGAAAAGAACTTTAGTTATTTAATGAGATGTTCAGTTTCTTAAGTTTCCTGTTATGGCACAAAGTATGACCCAACACTTGTTTCCCATCCAAAGAGAAGGCTATTGCACGGGAAGGTGCCTGCCCCTCCTCGTCTGATCATACTGGTCCTCTTCCTGGAGGGAGCCATAGGGACCAGCAGGGTTCATTACCCCGACAGTCTAGATAACCCCTTTCTAGAGACATATTCTAGCAGAAAGGAGGCTCTTCTAGGTCCTGCAAACCCCTGAGTGTAGCTTGAAGCATTCAAGCATGGGGAGCAGAGAACAGAGCCCACTTTTGAGTGCTGGCTGAGATTCCTAATGGGGCTTTAAATTCTCAGAGTAAATTGTAAGTTCCAGATTTAAGCAGAATGTAAACAATGTTAAAAAGCAACCTTAAGTGGGAGAGTGTTTACATGCCTTCTTATCTTCTTGATATACGAACCTGCATTTGAGCAACATGGATAATTAAACTAAAGACTGGATAGAAGATACATTTTTATGAAACAAAGAAATGAAGGCTGTATTAGCACTCTTGGCTCCCCCAAAACAGAGTGTGAGCTTTCCAGTTCATATTCTTACAAAATCATCCCAACTCTCTGTAGTTTTAAGAGATGCCTGGCTCAAGACCAAGGGCTCCAGCCATGGATGAATGCCCCAAATTCTTTACCTCTGCAGCTGGCTTCCTCCTGGGAAATGTCCCAGGATATCATAAAAACATAATCTCTATCAAAGCACATGAAGCAATTATTGGACAGGAGTCACATGGTGATATATTATTAGTAATTATTTTTATCATAATTACTATAAATTATAACAAAGAAATCTAATACCTTAACTGCTTCTTATGTGCCAAGCACTGTTTAAAATGCTCTATAAGCATTCACTCCATCTCACATTCAATATGACTACAAGATAGATAATAATAATCATCAGCTTTATAGTTAAGACAAATGATGCACAAAGAAGCTAAGCGATTTGGACAAAATCACAGTGATAAAGAGAGGAAAAGTAGAGGGATTTATCATTAAGAGGTGTTGATACCATTAAGAGGTAGAATAGTAGATACAAGTCTAGAGAGATTTTATCCCTGGGCTAAAATTTGACATTACTGGGGATAATAATGCAAGCACTTACTGAGTATGCTTTCTTTGACTCACTTCATTTAACCCACATAATATCTAGATGGAAGGAATATGTTATCTATATTTGGAGGTGGGCTGTGAGGAATTGAAGATTTAAGCCATTCTTCCAATGTCACAATTCTGTTAACTAGCAGAGACAAGATTTTGAATTTAAGATTGTCTAAAGTCAGAATCTGTGCTTTAAACCCACTACATCACACTACGTATGACATATGAGGAAATAGATTGGAGGTCTTGGGGACCCATAGGTGTTAGAAGTCAACATTTCTTTTGCTTCTGGGCATCTGGATACCTCTGCCTGGAACACAGCCTTTTGCCATCTGAGCAGGTCCTCTGAACAATGTCTAAATGGTCTTCATGTCTCAGCCAGTTTATTTTCTATTACAGGACACAGTCATTGTTTCATTCAAAATATATGTGTGGGTACTTGTATATGCCAGATAATATGAGCAAACCACACAGAGTCCTGTCTCATAGTTCTTGAGGTCAAGTAGAACAGAGAAACAATAACCAAAGGATCACACAATAAAGAATCTACTAATTACAAATGGAGATCAGAATTTTGGAAGGAAGAGACATGGAGGAGTGGAGGAGTGAAGGTATAAAACAGAGGGACTTGAACAAATTTAGTTTGGAAAGAAGGCTTTCTTAAGAGTGTGACCTGGAAAAGAGGAGGTCAGGAGGAGAACTGGAGTTAGATTTGCAGCCAATTCTTCAGATGTTGGTTCTTGTGCCTTGAAAGTCTTGGCCTCTAAGAAGACTGTGCCTCCTTGTGGGACAAAGAGGAGGAAGTAGTGGATCAAAGAGCTAGGAAGGAATGAATCAAGAGCTTGAATTGAGTTCTGCGTCACTGCAAAAACTATCATGAAGCTCCGTAAGACAACGGATGCCCATGACGAGGGAGAAGGAAGTGCTTCTGAGGAACAAGAAGAGAAATTGGGAGGTTAACATTACCTCCATTAACATCAGGGTCACAAAACATCAGGTTTGAGAGAAAACAGATTTTGAGCACAAACCTCAATTTCACCTGACTATATATGCAGATGATACCACCCTTATGGCAGAAAGTGAAGAGGAACTAAAAAGCCTCTTGATGAAAGTGAAAGTGGAGAGTGAAAAGGTTGGCTTAAAGCTCAACATTCAGAAAACGAAGATCATGGTATCCAGTCCCATCACTTCCTGGGAAATAGATGGAGAAACAGTGGAAACAGTGTCAGAATTTATTTTTCTGGGCTCCAAAATCACTGCAGATGGTGACTGCAGCCATGAAATTAAAAGACGCTTACTCCTTGGAAGGAAAGTTATGACCAACCTAGATAGCATATTCAAAAGCAGAGACATCACTTTGCCAACAAAGGTTCGCCTAGTCAAGGATGGTCTTTCCTGTGGTCATGTATGGATGTGAGAGCTGGACTGTGAAGAAGGCTGAGTGCTGAAGAATTGATGCTTTTGAACTGTGGTGCTGGAGAAGACTCTTGAGAGTCCCTTGGACTGCAAGAAGATCCAACCAGTCCATTCTGAAGGAGATCAGCCCTGGGATTTCTTTGGAAGGAATGATGCTAAAGCTGAAACTCCAGTATTTTGGCCACCTCATGCGAAGAGTTGACTCATTGGAGAAGACTCTGATGCTGGGAAGGATTGGGGGCAGGAGGAGAAGGGGACAACAGAGGATGAGATGGCTGGATGGCATCACTGACTCGATGGATGTGGGTCTGAGTGACCTTCGGGAGTTGGTGATGGACAGGGAGGCCTGGCGTGCTGCGGTTCATGGGGTCGCAAAGAGTCAGACACGACTGAGCGACTGATCTGATCTGATATTATCAAATGGATCCAGGGCTTCTAAGTTAATAACAGAACCAGTAACAGCAACATAATTATAAGAAGAGAAGAAACAAAGCCACAGAAAGTGTACAGTAAACTCCAAGGCTAATGATTGTTTAAAAATCAATTTGGGAAACAATAGTAATCATGCTTTGACTCTCAAATACATGTAGATGGGGCAGTTAAGAATGCTGAAGTTTCCTGTTGGTTCTGTTTGTGTAATGAAAAGCTATAAACCCTCAAAGTTCAATTCAGGTCATTCTGTCTACTTACTTTTCTATATATTTCTTACCCAGTTCATTCTATGATCCTTTGCAGCTATTGTGACTGATTCTATGCAAAGATTATAATCTGGCCTTTTTCCTCAAAGGTAATTGCCACGCAGCATGGTGACCAAGGCAAGCCTTAAAAGCACAAAGCTTGAGTCCTTAACGCAGCACAGGAGCATCAGAGATTTCGTGATGAAAAGGATGTTTGAACAAAACCTTAATGAAAGACAACACCAGAGCCTCCAGAAAAAAAACAGTTTTAAACACAGCCGTTAATTGCCTGAGCCACGGGTGAGGACAAAATTCCAAATGACTTTGGGCAGATCTGACTAAAACTGACGTTGAAATCCAGACATGGGGAATGCAAAAGAGAGACTTAATTTAAGACTTTGTCTTGAAGCAGCATTTGGCCACCCCCGTGCTGAGACTGGGAGAGAGAATCTGGGCATTCCAATGGTGTGTTGACAGCTAAGTGGACCGAAATTCATGTCCAGACAAGCAGCTCTTGGAAAAACGTATCCAAAAATTTTCAGTCCTGAATGAAAATCAAACTGAAATAATGGAATTCTTTTCACTATCTTGAGCACCTCTCCAGTCCACTTGGAAGAACATCTTGCAATGCCCAATCCATCATCCAACGCAGCCCCAGTTCCAATCATCAATAGAACAGATTCATTGATTTCAGTGCTCTCAATGAGCAGACAGGCTATAATCAGGTTTCAAATTCACTTAACATTGACATACACTGCTTAGGAAATGAACTCTTCCAGTGTGTTATTAATAAGAAGCCAGTATTATTCCTAGGATGGTTATTCCTCTGCCTCAATAGTTGAGAGGCTGTAAGTCGTTAAGTCCTTACATTAGGCAACTAACGCTGCCATAACAAAATAACCAACTGAGTTGCTTTGACAACAGAAATTTATCTTTTCACAATTTTGGAGGCTGGAAGTTTCCAGTCAAGATGTCAGCCAGTCCAGGTCCTGGTGAGAGTTCTCCCACTAGCTTGAAGACAACCACTTTCTGCTTGGTCCTCATATGGTAGAGAAAGAGCTCTGATATCTTTTCCTCTTTGTATAAAGGCAACATTTCTATCAGATTAGGGTCCCACTCTTATGACTTCATTCAATCTTCATTACTTCCTGTCCCCAAACATAATCATTTATAGGGTTAGACGTCCAACATATGGATCTTGGGATATAGGGAGACACAAGCATTCTAATGCCTAATGCTTCATTTCTTCTTCTGTAAGAAACTTAGACCAAGAAAAACACTCTTTAAATTACTAGCTATATATAGAAGTAATTTGGATAAGGAAATGAAATGTCCCACTGTCTTATTAAGTATAACTCTTCATTAAAAAAAAAAACAAAACAGCATTACATACCAAATAATTATACCTCTTTACAGTACTTGTGTGGCTTCTTTGTCTCTCAGTTCCTCATAAAACCAGCCACAAAATAGGTATTAGGTAGAAATTTATGTTGGCTAGTCCCATCATACCCAAATTCTACTTCTCTTTTCTACAGTGTCTTCAATAATTCAATAGAAAAGCAGTAAAGACATAAATTGAGTTAATCTTGTTGTAGACCATCCTTTCCATTAAGAACAACTAGAAAAGCATTTTAAGATGTCTTCAGTTCAGTTGCTCAGTTGTGTCCAACTCTTTGCGACCCCATGACTGCAGCATGCCAGGCCTCCCTGTCTATCACTAACTCCCGGAGCTTACTCAAACTCATGTCTACTGAGTCAGTGATGTCATCCAACCATCTCATCCTCTGTCGACCCTTCTCATCCCACCTTCAATCTTCCCCAGCATCAGGGTCTTTTCAAATGAGTCAGTTCCTCACATCAGGTGGCCAAAGTATTGGAGCTTCAGCTTCAGCATCAGTCCTTCCAATGAACACCCAGGACTGAGCTCCTTTAGGATGGACTGGTTGGATCTCCTTGCAGTCCAAGGGACTCTCAAGAGTCTTCTCCAACATCACAGTTCAAAAGTATCAATTCTTCAGCACTCAGCTTTCTTTATAGTCCAACTCTCACATCTGTACATGACTACTGGAAAACCTATAGCTTTGACTAGATGGACCTTTGTTGGCAAAGTGATGTCTCTGCTTTTTAATATGCTGTTTAGGTTGGTCATAACTTTTCTTCCAAGGAGCAAGCATCTTAATTTCATGGCTGCACTCACCATCTGCAGTAGTTTTGGAGCCCAGGAAAATAAAGTCTGCCATTGTTTCCATTGTTTTCCCATCTATTTGCCATGAAGTGATGGGACCAGATGTCATGATCTTAGTTTCCTGAATATTGAGTTTTAAGCCAACTTTTTCACTCTCCTCTTTCAATTTCATCAAGAGGCTCTTTAGTTCTTCTGTGTTTTCTGCCATAAGTGCGGTGGCATCTGCATATCTGAGGTTGTTGACATTTCTCCCGGCAATCTTGATTCCAGTTTGTGCTTTACCCAGTCCAGAATTTCTCATGATGCACTCTGCATATTAGTTAAATAAGCAGGGTGACAATATACAACCTTGATATTCATTTCCTGATTTAGAACCAGTCTGTTGTTCCATGTCCAGTTCTAACTGTTGCCTCTTGACCCGCATACAGATTTCTCAGGAGGCAAGTCAGGTGGTCTGGTATTCCCATCTCTTTCAGAACTTTCTAGTTTGTTGTGATCCACACAGTCAAAGGCTTTGGCATAGTCAATAAAGCAGTAGTAGATGTTTATCTGGAACTCTCACTTTTTCGATGATCCAATGGATGTTGGCAATTTGATCTCTGGTTCCTCTGCCTTTTCTAAATCCAGCTTGAACATCTGGAAGTTCACAGTTCATGTACTGTTGAACATGAAGTCTGGCTTGCAGAATTTTGAGCATTACTCTGCTAGAGTATGAGATGAATGAAACTGTGTGGTAGTTTGAGCATTCCTTGGCAGTGCCTTTCTTTGGGATTGGAATGAAAACTGACCTTTTCCAATCCTGTGTTTTCCAAATTTGCTAGCAAGTTGAGTGCAAGCACTTTCACAGCATCATCTTTTAGGATTTGAAAGAGCTCACCTGGAATTCCATCACCTCCACCAGCTTTGTTTGTAGTGATGCTTCCTAAGGCCCACCTGACTTCTCATTCCAGGATGTATGGCTCTAGGTGAGTGATCACACCAGCATGGTTATCTGGGTCATGAAGATCTTTTTTGTATAGTTTTTCTGTGTATTCTTGCCATCTCTTCTTAATATCTTCTGCTTCTGTTAGGTCCATACCACTTCTGTCCTTTATTGTGCCCATCTTTGCATGAACTGTTCCCTTGGTATCTCTAATTTTCTTGAAGAGATCTCTAGTCTTTCCCATTCTATTGTTTCCCTCTATTTCTTTGCACTGATCACTGAGGCAGGCCTTCTTATCTCTCCTTGCTATTCTTTGGAACTCTGCATTCAAATGGGTATATCTTTTCTTTTCTCCTTTGCCTTTCGCTTCTCTTTTTTTCTCAGCTATTTGTAAGGCCTCCTCAGACAATCATTTTGCCTTTTTGCACTTCTTTTTCTTGGGGATGGTCTTGATCCCCGTCTCCTGTACAATGTCATGAACCTCCATCCATAGTTCATCAGGCACTCTATCAGATATAATTCCTTACTATTTGTCACTTCCACTGTACAATCATAAGGGATTTGATTTAGGTCATACCTGAATAGTCTAGTGGTTTTCCCTACCTTCTTCAATTGAAGTCTGAATTTGGCAATAAGAAGTTCACGATCTAAGCCACAGTCAGCTCCCAGTCTTATTCTTGCCAACTGTATAGAGCTTCTCCATTTTTGGCTGCAAAGAATATAATCAATCTGATTTTGGTGTTGACCATCTGGTAATGTCCATGTGTGGTCTTTTCTTGTGTTGTTGGAAGAGGGTGTTTGCTATGACCAGTGTGTTCTCTTCGCAAAAATCTATTAGCCTTTGCCCTGCTTCATTCTGTACTCCAAGGCCAAATTTGCCTGTTACTCCAGGTGTTTCTTGACTTCCTACTTTTGCATTCCGGTCCACTATAATGAAAAGGACATCTTTTTTGGGTGTTAGTCAGAGAAGGCAGTGGTACCCCACTCCAGTACTCTTGCCTGGAAAATCCCATCCCATGGACAGAGGAACCTGGAAGGCTGCAGTCCATGGGGTCACTGAGGGTCGGACACGACTGAGCAACTTCCCTTTCACTTTCTATAAGGTCTTGTAGGTCTTCATAGAACTGTTCAACTTCAGCTTCTTCAGCATTACTGGTCAGGGTATATACTTGGATTACCATGATATTGCCTTAGAAATAAACAGAGATCATTCTGTTGTTTTTGAGATTGCATCCAAGTACTGCATTTAAGACTCCTTTGTTGACCACGATGGCTACTCCATTTCTTCTAAGGGATTCCTGCCCACAGTAGTAGATACAATGGTCATCTGAGTTAAATTCACCTGTTTCAGTCCATTTTAGTTCACTGATTCTAAAAATGTCCGTGTTCACTCTTGACAGCTCCTGTTTGACCACTTCCAATTTGCCTTGATTCACGGACCTAACGGAGAAGGCAATGGCACCCCACTCCAGCACTCTTGCCTGGAAAATCCCATGAATGGAGGAGCCTGGTAGGCTGCAGTCCATGGGGTCGCTAGGAGTCAGACATGACTGAACGACTTCACTTTTACTTTTCACTTTCATGCATTGGAGAAGGAAATGGCAACCCACTCCAGTGTTCTTGCCTGGAGAATCCCAAGGACGGGGGAGCCTGGTGGGCTTCCGTCTCTGGGGTCGCACAGAGTCGGACACGACTGAAGTGACTTAGCAGCAGCATGGACCTAACGTTCCAGGTTCCTATGCAATATTGCTCTTTACAGCATCGGACTTTACTTCCATCACCTGTCATATCCACAACTGGTTGTTATTTTTGCATTGGCTCTGTCTCTTCATTCTTCTTGGAGTTATTTCCCCACTGATCTCCAGTAGCATAGCAGGGACCTACCGACCTGGGGAGTTCATCTTTCAGTGGCCTATCTTTTTGCCTTTTCATACTGTTCATGGGGTTCTCAAAGCAAGAATACTGAAGCGGTTTGCCATTCCCTTCTCCAATGGACCACGTTTTGTCAGACCTCTCCACCATGACCTGTCTGTCTTGGGTGGCCCTACATGGCATGGCTCATAATTTCATTGAGTTAGACAAGGCTGTGGTCCATGTGATCAGATTGGTTAGTTTTCTGTGACTGTGGTTTTCAGTCTGTCTGCCCTCTGATGGAGAAGGATAAGAGGCTTATGGAAGCTTCCTGGTGGGAGAGAATGACTGAGGGGGAACCTGGCTACCTCCCCTTAAAATCTATTTGAAGATATTACGTAACTATAAAGATACTCAGAATCATAAGGACAAAGATTCCAGAGGGAAGGAAAAGGCTGTTAAATGATCTCAGCATCCTACATTATTTCCCCCTCAAAACATTCAATGAATAGGCTAAAAACACAAAATCAACTGGTAAGAGACAGAAACCATAGCCCAGTTTTCTGCTGCTTCAAGAAAGTAGGAGGATCAAAACTTGTGTTTGGAGCTTATAAACAAGTCTAGGACCTGAAGAGCCAAGACCCCATAGAGAAGAGGAACACAAAGAAGAGAGTGCAGTGTCGGAAATGCTTATCTCTTTGAGGGATTCACTATGTCATAAATGGTGATGATTTAGAGAAACCAAAGAGAAAGTAACAACTCAAAGTTTGAAGGAGCTAAACCAAGGTCTCAGTAGTTTCATGAGGAGATAAAAAGAAGGCTGAGCTGATTAATCACCAAAGAAGATGAAAACCAGTGAAAATGTCCAGTCTTCAGTGGTGCACCTGGAGGTTTGCCTCCTAGGTATAGGGGAAAACTGGAAACACAGCTGACTCTAAAAGACCGCAGTTCAGCCTCAAAACAGTTCATTGGATTAAATTAGTATACCCTCACCTAACTGTTTCACGAAGTTAAAGGTTCATCTAGCATCATTGCTCATGTTTAACATTCACTATTTACTTAAAATCATAAGGCACAAGAAGCAAGACCAAAGAGGGGGAAAACCCCAGAAACTTAGAAAGAGATCCACAAGTGAGGTAAATATTGGTGTTTTTAGCCACAGACTTTAAAGAACTGTGGATAACATGTTCAAAAAAATAAACATCAAGTGAGAAAATTTCACTAGAAAACAAAAATTTATTTTAAAAATCAAATTTGAGAAGTTATGATCCAAATTAAGAACTCAGATGTGTTTTAAAAAGATTCAGACACAGCTGAAAGGAGGATTAACGTTTTGGAAAACAGGCAAATAGAAAATGTCTAATATACATGTTGTTGGTATATTTTAATCAAAATATATATGTAATATATATGCAACTGAAGCCTCAGAAAAGGAGGTGAGACAATAAGTCAGATGAAATATGTGAAAAGATAATGATCAGATACTTTTCAAAGCTGAACATGACTTCAAAACACATATCAAGATGCATCCCAAGAGTTTAAACAAAAAAGAAAAAAGTATCCAGGCACATCATAGTAATACTGCTGCACACTGAAGGTGTAAAAAATATTTTAAACAGCTAAAATTAAGACAATAAGACATATTACCTTAAAAAAAGCAACAGTAAGAAAGATAGTAGTTGACTTGATAGAAACAATAGAAGCCAGGAGATAATGGATTAACATTTTTAAAGAGCTGAAGGAAAATACTGGCTACCCTAGAATTTTAAATCAAAACAAAAATCAAACACATTTCCAGACAAATCAACACTGAGAGAATTATTTGTCACCATCAGATGTATACTAAAATAAATATTAATGCAATTTCTTCAAGCATACTACAGAGGAATGAATACACACACTTACAACACAAATGCACACACACACACACGTATTTATTCCCAGATGGAACAATGGAAATAAGAGAGAATGAATAATGAAGTGAAACCGGTACATGTGGGTAAATCTAAATGAATATTAATGTTGCAAGCAATAGTGATAATATCTTATTGGGTATAAAGTATATGTAAAATTAAAATACTTAATAATAACCTAGCAGAGGGCAGATGGATTTCAAGCATTCTAAGTTTACTACAATATAACAGAAGTGCTAAAGGTGTTTATTTATGTTGCTGCTGCTGCTAAGTTGCTTCAGTCGTGTCTGACTCTATGTGACCCCATAGACAGCAGCCCACCAGGCTTCCCCCGTCCCTGGGATTCTCCAGGCAAGAACACTCGAGTGGGTTGCCATTTCCTTCTCCAATGCAGTAAAGTGAAAAGTGAAAGTGAAGTCGCTCAGTTGTGTCTGACTCTTAGCGACCCCATGGACTGCAGCCCACCAGGCTTCTCTATCCATGGGATTTTCCAGGCAAGAGCACTGGAGTGGGTTGCCATTGCCTTCATTTATGTTAGGGTCTAACAAATCAAAGATATATGTTGAAATCTCTAGGATAATACTATAAGAATTAAAAATAATTCACATCTAATAAGCTGAAAAAGGGAAAATAGAACAGTAGAGATAAAAATAATGATTAACCCAAAATAAGGTGAGAAAGAAGAAAAACCAAAGCAGAGAAAGTGGGACAATCTGAAAACAAATAACTAGTAACAAAATATCAGAATGTATTTTAAAAACTTTACTATGTGCTATTTATAAATGATTCATTTTAGAATAAAAGGTACAAATTTCTAGTTAAAAAATAAATGTCATGTGCAATGAAATGTACAGCATAGAGAATATAGCCAATAATATTAAATAAGAGCATGGTGACACATGGTAACTAGATTTATCATAATGGTCATTTTGTGAAGTATAAAAATATCAAGTCACTATGTTATATACCTGAAGCCAATATAATATTGTAATCCAATTATACTTCAATTAAAAATTAATTAATAAATTAATACCTCACCTCAAAACTAAGGACAAAAATATGTAGAAAGTGAAAGGATGGAACAAAGTTATACCACAAAAACATCAAACAAAATAAAACTGCTGCTGTACCAATCAAAAATAGACTAAGGCAAGAAGCATTACTTATAGATAAAAAGAGACATTTTACATTTTAAAACAGCTTATCAGGAAAAGATAAAAAATTTAAATCTGTATTAGCCCATACCAGAAATTCAAAATAAAGCAAATTTTGTGAAACTAACAAAAAACAGATAACTTCACAACCACAATGAGAGACTTTAATATACATCTCTCAAAAGCTGACAGGTCAAGTAACCAGGAAAATCAGTAATGACCGGAACGATCTGACTAGCAGGTTAATATGAAGTGAAAAGTGACAGTCGCATTCAACTCTTTGCGGCCCCACGGTCTATACAGTCCATGGAATTCTCCAGGCAAGAATACTGGAGTGGGTACCCTTCCCCTCCTCCAAGGGATCTTCCCAACCCAGGGATAGAACCCAGGTCTCTCACATTGCAGGCAGATTCTTTACAAGTTGAGCTACAAGGGAAGCCCAAGAATCATGGAGTGGGTAGCCTATCCCTTCTCCAGCAGATCTTCCTGACCCAAGAATCGAACCAGAGTCTCCTGCATTGCAGGTAATTCTTTACCAACTGAGCTATGAGGGAAGCCATGGTTAATATACTTGACCGAATTGGGTATAAAACACTGTACACATAATAAGTGAATTCACGTTCATTCCAAATACATAGGGAACAGTTATCTTGAACCCAAAAAATGACCACACCCTAGACCATAAAGCAAGATTCAATAAATTTCAAAGAGTGGAAAAGTGGATGGATGTTCTAAAAATCACTGTGAAACTAAACCAGCAATTAAAAGCAAAAAGGACTCGAATACCTCGAAATGTCTGCAATTAATCAATTCATTTCTAAATTATCTTTGAGTTAAAAATGATATCCAAAGGGGATTATAAAATATTTTTAATAAATGACAATAAAGATTTAATATATTAAAATTTGTGATGTATAGATAAAGTTATATTTATGTTAAATGTTTAGTTTTAAAAACATATATTAGATTAGTTTTAAAAGCATATATTAGAAAAGGAAAAGGTTACAAAGCAATGACCTAAGATTCCTCATTACAAAAAAAATAGCAAATTAAACCTAAGGAAAGTAGTAGCGAATTTTTTTTTCATTTTATGAAAACAGCCTAACTTCATCACCCAAGGATGTAATAAGAAAAGTTACAGACTAATTTTGCTCACAAACATCCATAAGAAAATGAAATACTTCGAGATCATATTCAGCAATGATTGACAGTGATAGCACATCATGGCCAAGTACAAGTTTATTTCAGGAAAGCAAGGTTGACTTAATACTTGAAGAAATCAGTATGTTTAATTAAAAAAAGATGCATATGATCTCAACAGATGCTAACATTTTAAAAAAATAAAATTAGCAAACTACAAATAAAAGGAACATTATCAATCTAATGAAGCATATGGACAAATAAACCTACAGTTAACATCATGCTAATGAAAGAGAAATATTACCCCCTCAAGATCAGGACTGAATCACTTATATTGTACATCATGATATGCAAGAGGCAAAATAATAATAAAATAATAACAATAACAATAAATTCAAAAAGATAGGGAGAAACTGTCAAAGACATGATTTCATATAAAGAAGTAAAAAAAATTACGTTATTTTCCAAAATTGAGAAGTAAAAGATTTCCAGACAAAACTCTATATGCAAAAATCAATTTCACTTCTACTTATCAACAGCAAAAGTTTAGAAAATGAAATAAGTGCAAATATTCCATTTTAGGCAGTATCGGAAACATCAGTCAAGAAAAATAATCTAACCACCTCTATAATAAAAATTACAAACCATTACTGAAAGAACTTAAAGAGTTAAACAAAGGAGATACACCATATTTATGCATTGAAAAACAGCACTGTCAAGATTAACCTTATAAATTCAACAGAATCTAAGTAAATATCCCAGCGGCATTCTAATGGGAATTGGCAAACTGATCCTAAAATGCATATAAAGGTGCAAACAGTCCAAGCCAGTCCTGAAGGATAAAGATGTAGGACTTACACTACTATTGATAGATATCAAGACAAGTTAGAGAGCTGTAATAACTAATGAAGTGTGGTATTAGAAACAGACTTTTAAAAATAGAATAAAATAGAGAAGGAACAGAACAGCACGTACACTATCACGTGATTCATAAGAAAGATCCCCCTTCTACACAGTACACTTAGAAGAATCATCTTTGAAAGGAACAGCGCTTGCTGATGTCTCCAACTGGGCAGAAAAGGTATCTTGTCCCACCCCTCATACCATTCACAAAAACAAATTCCAAGTAGAGTAGAGACTAAGTGTGAAGGTAAATAAAACTTCTAGAATTTTACATTGGAAAACACCTTGATGATCTTGGGTGTACGAAAGGCGTCTAATATAGCATGCCAAAGAATGATCAACTGGGAGACATTAAAATTAAGAATGCTATTTGTCAAAAGAAACCATTAATGGGATGAAAAGATGACCCAGAAAGGTGGGGGAAATACATTTATCCAAGAGATCCCATTTCCAGATAAAGCAATAGAAAAATGGCAAAAAGAAAATAAACCAACCCCAATGGAGATATTTGATAAAAGGATATCTAAAGGTCTAAGGGAAATGCAAAATTGCAGTATGATATACTCCACACACTCCAGATTTGTTCAAATGAAAAAAGAGAGGAAAACAAAAACAAATGCCAAGTGCTGGCAAAGATGAGGATCAAAGGACACATATATAGCTCACGAGAATAACGTCAGTCGATAGACCCACTGCAAAAACGGACAGTTCCTAAAGACGCTGAATTTGCACCTGCTATATATTATGACCCAGAAATTCCATTTTTCTAGATGTCCAGCAGAAATGACTACATGTTTAAACCATAAGACCTACAAAAGAATTCTGACAGCAGCATTACTTGTATAGCCCCAAACCAGAAACAAGCCAAATGTCCATCAACAATAAAGTGTGGCAATTAATATAATGGCATCACATATTGGAGCAAAGCAAGTGAATAATTGACAGCTGTGTATAACCAGATGGATGGCAATCACAACAGACTGCTGAACAAAAGGAAGCTAGTCAACTAAGAACATTCCATGGAGTGTGTTTAAACAAGGTTCAAAATCAGGCAAAAGGAATCTTCTATGATAGAAATCATGATAACGATAGTGTTTGAGGAGTGAGGCAATTAGGTACCGAGGGGACAGATAAGGGCTTCAGGGGTGCTGGTGACCTCTACATTCCATTTATTTCACAGCTGACAGCTACCTGAGTGTCCACTTTGCAAAATTTAACTAAACTACAAATTCATGATTCCTACATCTTTCTAATTTATGCTATTTCCCCCCACCCCTCCCTTTTTTTTTTTTTTTTTCTCATAAAGCAAAAAATGGAAACATTCTCTCAAGGAGAGAAGAGGCATGCAGGATTTCAGAATCACCTTGGAAACAGAATGGCAATATTTTAGTAAAAAGCTACATGGCCTGAAGCCCTGTTGCTACCGACACAGACAACAGCTGAAAGCAGAGATAAGAACCACATTAGAGTCAAAAGGAGCATTTAACGGGGGGCTGGCTTAACTCTGCAGAGAGTAACACAAAACTGTTCACCTAAGCTGATACGACAGGATAAACAGCCCCACAGACACTCTGCCCTCAGTAGCTGACTCAACAGCCGAGGCTGACAGATTTACAATGGAGACCTGAATCCTCAGATCAAAAACTGTGTGCTCTGTTTGGGGCTTGATGACCTACAGTATACACTGAAACCCTTAAATCAACACGTTTATGGCATTTACGGCAAAGCACACCGACGGGTCTTGCTTGGTCAAACAAGCCTTGTCTTGAATCTGAGTGCAGCTAAAAGCTAGGCTATGAAAGGCAAGCATTTGCTAGCAGGAGAAGACGAGGGCTCCATTTCTGTTCAACTGCTTAATGGAAATCTTGCTTGCATGATGGGAGTAAAGGGGAAAAAAATGGCATAAATGTAGAGAGATGTACTTAATTTTTTAGACCTATCATGTCAGTGCTAGAAAAGACATTTACCCAATGACCCCATAGCTGCTGCTACTGTGGTGGTGGTGATGCTCGGTTGTGTCTGACTCTCTTGGAACCCCATGGACGGTAGCCTGCCAAGTTCCTCTGTTTATGGGATTTCCCAGGCAAGAATACTAGAGTGAGTTGCCATTTCCTTCTCCAGGGATCTCCCTGACCCAGGGATCGAACCAGCATCTCTTGTGTCTGTTGCTTGCCAGGCAGATTTTTACCACCATGTTACCTAGGCAGCACCTCTGTGAATGTTGCTGCTGCTGCTGCTAAGTCACTTCAGTCGTGTCCAACTCTGTGCAGCCCCATAGACGGCAGCCCACCAGGCTCCCCCGTCCCTGGGATTCTCCAGGCAAGAACACTGGAGCGGGTTGCCATTTCCTTCTCCAATGCATGAAAGTGGAAAGTGAAAGTGAAGTCGCTCAGTCGTGTCTGACTCTGTGCGACCCCATAGATGGCAGCCCACCAGGCTCCTCTGTCCATGGGATTTTCCAGGCAAGAGTACTGGAGTGGGGTGCCATTGCCTTCTCCCAGACCACAAGTCCGTGTCTGTCTGGGTTGGATCTAAGTGGCACCCACAATACCGCTTTCTTGAGGGACAATGACACACTATATCATAGCCATTAAATATGAATGTTCTGTAACAGTGTTTTTTAAACCGTTTTGACTAAAAGCCATGTCTAAAAAATTAGCATAAACACCCCATGCATTTTATAACCTGCCTCAGCGGTGTATGCACACATACATATCCACACTGCAAAATTTTATGAACCACACTTCCTAGATATCAGTAATCTGGTATTATCTCTTTATGCTAGTTTTATGCTACTCTGTAATATTTCCTTTCTCACTAGTGTTCGTTATAATAATTAAATTGATTCATGACCCACTAATTGATCACAACTTGGAAGTCTGAAAAAGGTATATTCTCTAGGAAATCAGAATTTTTTTCCTCAAATTGGTGAGCCAGGCAATGTTTTTCTAAACTAACATATATAACTGACATATAATGTTAATTTCAGGTATACAACATAATGATGTGATATATGTATATATTGCAAAATGCTCAGCACAATACATCTGGTTCATGTCCATCACCACACGCAGCTATGTTTTCTCTCTTGTGATGGGATCTTTTAAGATTTACTCTGGGACTTCCCTGGCGTTCCAGTGGCTAAGACATTGTGCTCCCAATGCATGGGGCCTGGGTGTGATCCCTGGGCAGGGAACTAGATCCCACATACAGCAACCAAGAATACATACGCTGCAAGTAAAGATCCTGCGGCTGTGACCAGATGATCCTACATGCTGCAACCAAGACCTGGCACAGCCAAATAAACGAGTTTTGTTTTTTTTTTTAAAAAGATTTACTCTGTTAGCAACGTTCAAAGACACGACATATATTATTAACTACAGTCAGCCATGCTGTACAATCCTATCCCAGGCTACCTTTTTTTTTTTTTACCCCCATTTCACTGATTCTGCAAATGTGGTGAGCACGAGAATTACTGAAACTGTAGGTGTCAAGGATTCCAGTCTCAGAGGTTCTAATTCAGTAGATCTAAAGTGGGGAATTTGGAATTTTAGCCAACCACTCAATAAAAAAGGAATCCTTTTGGTTTGCTCTCATTGTGTGTGTTAGGAAGCTTCAAGATAGGAGACGAATAGACCTACCTTGTTCAATACGATAGCTGTTACCGGCACTTCTAAAGTAGCCAGTCTGAACTGAACATGCATTAACTGTAAAATGCAAACTTGATTTTGAAGACTCGTGTGTAAAATAAAAATAAAGTATCTCATTAATCATTTTGGTATTGGTTATATTTTGAAATAACATTTTTGATATACTGGATTAAATAAACTAGACTACCAACACAAATCTCACCCGTTTCTTTTGCTTTCTTTTTAACATGAGTACTAGAAAATTTGAAACGACACATGTTGACTTGCATTATATTCTACCAAACAGTACTGTGCCAGAGCAGAGATGGAATTCCATGCATCAAAAAAAGAAAGAAATAGAAGATTTCATGGGGGAGAAAAACCCACTTCTGCTGTCATCATCTCAAAATAAAAAATCCACTGCAGACTAAAATTAGATTCATTAAAATAAATATCTTCAAAGACACAAATGAACGGCATATGAACGCGGAACCATATAATCCATCAATAAGCAGGCCTGGTTTACAACATCATCCCACATGTCATCGTCCCAACAAATCACTGAGAAGTGGTTTCCCAGCGTGAAGTCATCCTCTAAGCCAGCTGTGGAGACTCTGTCTCCCTCCCACTGCTCACTGACAGGCATTTAACACGCTCACTTGTACTGGCTGCTTGAAAGCCATGTGCAGCCATGGTTGGCAGACACGGAGAGGTGTGTAGCAACAAGACAGCTGACAGATAAAGTAGTGAATCAATAAGCTAGATGATGCATCCAACACACACTGTAAGGAACACATATTGGCAGCTCTAGAGACAGTCAGACTCTGTGCAGCGGGCACTGCACACAATAAACGCCGATCACCAAGGGTGTAGGGCAAGCTGCCCAGTGCCCTGGCCTGTCAGCTGCTGCACGCTGAATGCCTGGTTGCCTTACACTTGTTTTCTCTGGGGGTCTATGAGCTCTTCATAGAAAGTGTCCAGAATTTTTTCATGCCTATCATAGTTAGGACTTTCAGTTCAAAGTGAGAAGAGTTAGATTAGATTAACCGAAAAAAAGAAGAAAAAGGGGGTGGGGAGTCATGGCTCATGGAAAGGCCAAGATACTTTCATTTCAGGCATAACTAGACGTCAAGGCTGTGATGACCTTATTCCAGGTGACAAGATGGCTACCACTCCAGAGTTAGAGGGCATCCTCTTCACTTTCCCCAGGTGTCCCAGAATTAATTTTATTGGCTCTGATGCTGTTAGATGTCTCTGAGCCAATCATTACAGTCAAGGACAGCCGATGTTCTCACTGGAAAACAAAGTCACCTCCATCCAATTCCAAGGTGCAGGTAAGGAAGGTTCATCCCCAAGGAAAACTTCAATGTTCTTACCAAAAGACTGAGGAAAGGGATGCTGGGCAGATAAAAAAGTATAGGTGGCCAGTGCTGTTTCTGTATCTCTAATCTGATATATAAAGGATAAGAAGACATATAACTTATGAGTATTATCAATGAATGCACACATGCATAATATCTAATTCATGATGTATGTCAAACATGGAAATGATGTAGGTATTTCTAAATCACCAAGATATTAAGTACACACATTCATGTAATGAGTGGTCATCGAGTGTCTACTATTTGCCAGAGTCTAATTCCAGCCACTGGAGACACAGCTGTGCAGCAGCAGAGATGAAGCTACAGGCTTCTGGAACCCAGATTTAAGAGGGGAGGGCAGAAATGCAAAGTAATAAACAAGTCAGTCGGGCAGTGATAAAGAGGAGGAATGAAAATAAAGCAAGGTCAGGGGATGGTGCATGATGGGGTGTCAGGGAGGAGCTTTCTGCAATAATGACCTCTGCAGAGAACTTAAGTGCCAGGAAGTGGTAAAAGCAACTGGGTGAGTGTCTGGGCGAAGAACATATAAAGTGCAGGCACAGGAGTGGGGGCCTCTGGGAATGCTGAAAGGGCCTGGACATCAGAAGGGCTGGGGAGCAGACGATGGGTGGAGAGACTGGACCTCAGGCCAAGGGAGCGAGACTACACAGGGCCTTGCAGACCATGGTAAGACATTTGGATTACATCCCATGGGTCATGGAAAGCCACTCGCTGGTGGGGAAAAGGAAGGTGAAATCACCTGGCTACTTGAGAGAAACAGCTTCTAGGAATACACGTTAAAAGAACATCAGCAGGATGGAAGCTGCTGCAGGAATTCAGATGACAGTGGCCCGGGTCACAGTGGCGACAATGAAGTGATAATGGCTGAAACTGGGTACTGAATTGACCTGTGGGCAATGACACTTACATGGACATATGTATGAGATCACCATTGTTTACATATCCTCACAAACTAGAGGAGTCATTTAAATAGCTTGCCCATCACACTAAAAATGAGTTTCATATCACTCCTGGGAATATACCCGGAGAAAACCATAATTCAAAAAGACAACCTCCTTCAATGTTCACTGCAGCACTATTTACAATGGCTAGAAATGGAAGCAACCTAAATGTCCATCAACAGAAGAATGGATAAAAAAGATGTGGCCCATATATACAATGAAATGTTACCCAGCCATACAAAAGAACAAAATTTGGTAGACAAGAATGGACCTAGGGACTGTCATACAGAATGAAATAAGTCAGGAAGAGAAAAATATGGTATATTAACACATATATGTGGAATCAATGGTATAGATTATCTTATTTGGAAAAGACCCTGATGCTGGGAAAGACTGAGGGCAGGAGGAGAAGGGGACGACAGAGGATGACATGGCTGGATGGCATCACCAACTTGAAGGATATGAGTTTGAGCAAGCTCCAGGAGTTGGTGATGGACGGGGAAGCCTGGTGTGCTGCAGTCCATGGGGTCACAAAGAGTTGGACACAACTGAGTGACTGAACTGAACTGCTCTTATTTGCAAACTGGAAACAGAGACATAGACATAAAAAACAAATGTATGGTTACGAACGGGGAGAGGGAAAGGGGTGAGATGAATCAGGAAATTGACAGTGACATAAAAACACTATAATCAGTTCTGTTCAGTTCAGTTGCTCAGTCACACCTGACTCTCTGTGACCCCATGGACTGCAGCACACCAGGCCTCCCTGCCCATCACCAACTCCTGGACTTTACTCAAACTCATGTCTATTGAGTCGGTGATGTTACCCAACCATCTCATCCTCTGTTGCCCTCTTCTCCTCCTGCCCTCATCTCTCCCAGCATCAGGGTCTTTTCAAATGAGTTAGTTCTTCACATCAGGTGGCCAGAGTATTGGAATTTCAGCTTCAGCATCAGTCCTTCCAATGAATATATCAGGACTGATTTCCTTTAGGATAGACTAGTTGGATCTCCTTGCAGTCCAAGGGACTCTCAAGAGTCTTCTCCAACACCACAGTTCAAAAGCATCAATTCTTTGGCACTCAGCCACAGGGCTTCCCTTGTGGCTCAGATGGTAAAGTGTCTGTCTACAATGTGGGAGACCCGGGTTTGATCCCTGGGTTGGGAAGATCCTCTGGAGAAGGAAATGGCAACCCACTCCAGTACTCTTGCCTGGAAAATCCCATGGACGGAGGAGCCCGGTAGGCTACAGTCCATGGGGTTGCAAAGAGTCAGACATGACTGAGCCACTTCACTTCACCTCACTTTCTTTATATATCAACTCTCACATCCATAATGTGACTACTGGAAAAATAGCTTTGACTAGACGGACCTTGGTTGGCAAAGTAATGTCTCTGCTTTTTAATATGCTGTCTAGGTTGGTCACAACTTTTCTTCGAAGGAGGAAGTGTCTTTTAATTTCATGGCTGCAGTCACCATCTGTACTGATTTTAGAGCCCAGAAAAATAAAGTCAGCCACTGTTTCCCCATGCATTTGCCATGAAGTGATGGGACAGAGGATGAGATGGCTGGATGGCATCACTGACTCAATGGACATGAGTCTGAGTGAACTCCGGGACTTGGTGATGGACAGGGAGGCCTGGCGTGCTGCGATTCATAGGGTGGCAAAGAATCGGACATGACTGAGCTACTGAACTGAACTGAACTGAAGGGACCAGATGCCATGATCTTAGTTTTCTGAATACTGAGTTTTAAGGCAACTTTTCCACTTTCCTCTCTAACTTTCAACAAGAGGCTCTTCACATTTTCTTCACTTTCTGCCATAAGGGTGGTGTCATCTATATATCTGAGGTTATTGATATTTCTCCCGGCAATCTTGATTCCAGCTTGTGCTTCATCCAGTACAGCGTTTCTCATGATGTACTCTGCATATAAGTTAAATAAGCAGGGTGACAATATACAGCCTTGACGTATTCCTTTTCCTATTTGGAACCAGTCTGTTGTTCCATGTCCAGTTCTAACTGTTGCTTCTTGGCCTGCATACAGATTTCTCAGGAGGCAGGTCAAGTGGTCTGGTATTCCCATCTCTTCAAGGATTTTCCACAGTTTTTGTAGTGATCCACACAGTCAAAGGCTTTGGTGTAGTCAAGAAAGCAGATGTTTTTCTGGAACTCTCTTGCTTTTTCAAAGATCCAATGGATGTGGAAATTTGATCTCTGGTTCCTCTGCCTTTTCTAAATCTAGCTTGAACATCTGGAAATTCACGGTTCACATACTGTTGAAGCCTGGCTTGGAGAATTTTGAGCATTACTTTACTAGTGTGTGAGATAAGTGCAATTGTGCAGTAGTTTGAGCATTCTTTGGCATTGCTTTTCTTTGGGATTGGAATAAAAATTGACCTTTTCCAGTCGTGTGGCCACTGCTGAGTTTTCCAAATTTGCTGGCATATTGAGTGAAGCACTTTCACAGCATCATCTTTCAGGATTTGAAATAGTTCAACTGGAATTCCATCACCGCCACTAGCTTTGCCCGTAGTGATGCTTCCTAAGGCCCACTTTGCATTCCGGGATGTCTGGCTCTAGGTGAGTGATCACATCATGTGGTTATCTGGATCATGAAGATCTTTTTTGTATAGTTCTGGGTATTCTTGTCCAGCGGACAGGGTGTGGTCCGCTGGAAAAGGGAATGGCAAACCACTTCAGTATTCTTGCCTTGAGAACCCCATGAACAGTATGAAAAGACAAAATGATAGGATACTGAAAGAGAAACTCCCCAGGTCAGTAGGGGCCCAATATGCTACTGGAGATCAGTGGAGAAATAACTCCAGAAAGAATGAAGGGATGGAGCCAAAGCAAAAAGAATACCCAGCTGTGGATGTGTCTGGTGATAGAAGCAAGGTCCGATGCTATAAAGAGCAATATTGCATAGGAACCTGGAATATCAGGTCCATGAATCAAGGCAAATTGGAAGTGGTCAAACAAGAGATGGCAAGAGTGAACGTCGACATTCTACGAATTAGCGAACTAAAATGGACTGGAATGGGTGAATTTAACTCAGATGACCATTATATCTACTACTGTGGGCAGGAATCCCTCAGAAGAAATGGAGTGGCCATCATGGTCAACAAAAGAGTCCGAAATGCAGTACTTGGATGCAATCTCAAAAATGACAGAATGATCTCTGTTCGTTTCCAAGGCAAACCATTCAATGTCACAGTAATCCAAATCTATGCCCCAACCAGTAACGCCGAAGAAGCTGAAGTTGAACGGTTCTATGAAGACCTACAAGACCTTTTAGAACTAACACTCAAAAAGGATGACCTTTTCATTATAGGGGACTGGAATGCAAAAGTAGGAAGTCAAGAAACACCTGGAGTAACAGGCAAATTTGGCCTTGGAATACGGAATGAAGCAGGGCAAAGACTAACAGAGTTTTGCCAAGAAAATGCACTGGTCATAGCAAATACCCTCTTCCAACAACACAAGAGAAGACTCTATACATGGACATCACCAGATGGTCAACACCGAAATCAGATCAATTATATTCTTTGCAGCCAAAGATGGAGAAGCTCTATACAATCAGCAAAAACAAGATCAGGAGCTGACTGTGGCTCGGACCATGAACTCCTTATTGCCAAATTCAGACTTAAATTGAAGAAAGTAGGGAAAACCACTAGACCATTCAGGTATGACCTAAATCAAATCCCTTATGATTATACAGTGGAAGTGAGAAATAGATTTAAGGGCCTAGATCTGATAGATAGAGTGCCTGATGAACTATGGAATGAGGTTCGTGACATTGTACAGGAGACAGGGATCAAGACCATCCCCATGGAAAAGAAATGCAAAAAAGCAAAATGGCTGTCTGGGGAGGCCTTACAAATAGCTGTGAAAAGAAGAGAAGCGAAAAGCAAAGGAGAAAAGGAAAGATATAAACATCTAAATGCAGAGTTCCAAAGAATAGCAAGAAGAGATAAGAAAGCTTTCTTCAGTGATCAATGCAAAGAAATAGAGGAAAACAACAGAATGGGAAAGACTAGGGATCTCTTCAAGAAAATCAGAGATACCAAAGGAACATTTCATGCAAAGATGGGCTCGATAAAGGACAGAAATGGTATGGACCTAACAGAAGCAGAAGATATTAAGAAGAGGTGGCAAGAATACACAGAAGAACTGTACAAAAAAGAGCTTCACGACCCAGATAATCATGATGGTGTGATCACTGACCTAGAGCCAGACATCCTGGAATGTGAAGTCAAGTGGGTCTTAGAAAGCATCACTACAAACAAAGCTAGTGGAAGTGATGGAATTCCAGTGGAGCTATTCCAAATCCTGAAAGATGATGCTGTGAAAGTGCCACACTCAATATGCCAACAAATTTGGAAAACTCAGCAGTGGCCACAAGATTGGAAAAGGTCAGTTTTCATTCCAATCCCAAAGAAAGGCAATGCCAAAGAATGCTCAAACTACCGAACAATTGCACTCATCTCACACGCTAGTAAAGTAATGCTCAAAATTCTCCAAGCAAGGCTTCAGCAATATGTGAACTGTGAACTTCCTGATGTTCAAGCTGGTTTTCGAAAAGGCAGAGGAACCAGAGATCAAATTGCCAACATCCGCTGGATCATGGAAAAAGCAAGAGAGTTCCAGAAAAACATCTATTTCTGCTTTATTGACTATGCCAAAGCCTTTGACTGTGTAGATCACAATAAACTATGGAAAATTATGAAAGAGATGGGAATACCAGACCACCTGATCTGCCTCTTGAGAAATCTGTATGCAGGTCAGGAAGCAACAGTTAAAACTGGTCAGACTGGTTCCAAATAGGAAAAGGATTACATCAAGGCTGCATATTGTCACCATGTTTATTTAACTTATATGCAGAGTACATCATGAGAAATGCTGGACTGGAAGAAACACAAGCTGGAATCAAGATTGCTGGGAGAAATATCAATAACCTCAGATATGCAGATGACACCACTCTTATGGCAGAAAGTGAAGAGGGGCTAAAAAGCCTCTTGATGAGAGTGAAAGTGGAGAGTGAAAAGGTTGGCTTAAAGCTCAACATTCAGAAAACGAAGATCATGGCATCTGGTCCCATCACTGCATGGGAAATAGATGGAGAAACAGTGGAAACAGTGTCAGACTTTATTTTTCTGGGCTCCAAAATCACTGCAGATGGTGACTGCAGCCATGAAATTAAAAGACGCTTACTCCTTGGAAGGAAAGTTATGACCAACCTAGATAGCATATTCAAAAGCAGAGACATTACTTTACCAACAAAGGTTCGCCTAGTCAAGGCTATGGTCTTTCCTGTGGTCATGTATGGATGTGAGAGCTGGACTGTGAAGAAGGCTGAGCGCCGAAGAATTGATGCTTTTGAACTGTGGTGTTGGAGAAGACTCTTGAGAGTCCCTTGGACTGCAAGGAGATCCAACCAGTCCATTCTGAAGGAGATCAACCCTGGGATTTCTTTGGAAGGAATGATGCTAAAGCTGAAACTCCAGTATTTTGGCCACCTCATGCGAAGAGTTGACTCATTGGAGAAGACTGTGATGCTGGGAGGGATTGGGGGCAGGAGGAGAAGGGGACGACAGAGGATGAGATGGCTGGATGGCATCACTGACTTGATGGATGTGAGTCTGAGTGACCTCTGGGAGCTGGTGATGGACAGGGAGGCCTGGCATGCTGCGGTTGATGGGGTCGCAAAGAGTCGGACACGACTGAGCGACTGATCTGATCTGATCTGGGTATTCTTGCCACCTCGTCTTTATATCTTTTGCTTCTATTAGGTCCATACCATTTCTGTCCTTTATTGTGCCCATGTTTGCATGAACTGTTCCCTTGGTATCTCTAATTTTCTTGAAGAGATCTGTAGTCTCTCCCATTCTCTTGTTTTCCTCTATATCTTTGCACTGATCACTGAGGCAGGCTTCTTATCTCTCCTTGCTATTCTTTGGAACTCTGCATTCAAATGGGTATATCTTTCCTTTTCTCCTTTGCTTTTCACTTCTCTTTTTTTCTCAGCTATTTGTAAGGCCTCCTCAGACAACCATTTTTCCTTTTTGCATTTCTTTTTCTTGGGGATAGTCTTGATCCCTGCCTCCTGTACAGTGTCAGGAACCTCCATCCATAGTTCATCAGGCATTCTGTCTATCAGATCTAATCCCTTGAATCTATTTGTCACTTCCACTGTACAATCATAAGGGATTTGATTTAGGTCATACCTGAATGATCTAGTGGTTTTCCCTACTTTCTTCAATTTCAGTCTGAATTTGGCAATAAGGAGTTCATGATCTGAGCCACAGTCAGCTTCCTGTCTTGTTTTTGCTGACTCTATAGAGCTTCTCCATCTTTGGCTGCAAAGAATATAATCGATCTGATTTCGGTATTGACCATCTGGTGATGTCTATGTGTAGAGACTTCTCTTGTGGTGTTGGAAGAGGGTGTTTGCTATGACCAGCGCTTTCTCTTGTCAAAACTCTGTTAGCCTTTGCCCTGCTTCATTTTGTACTCCAAAGCCAAATTTGCCTGTTACTCTAGGTATTTCCTGACTTCATAAGAAGACCTACAAGACCTTCTAGAGCAAACATCCAAAAAGATGTCTTTTTCATTATAGCAATGAAATTCTGGAATGCAAAAGGAGGAAGTCAAGAGATACACTATGCTACAGTGTGTAAAACAGATAAGAAATGAGAACCTACTGTATGGCACAGGGAACTATACTCAATGTTCTGTGCTGATCTAAATGGGAAGGAAATCCAAGGAAAAGGAAATACATGTGTATGTGTGGCTCATTCACTTTGCTGTACAGCCGAAACACAGCATTGTAAAGCAACTATACTCAAATTTTAAAGAAAAATGTCTTAGCTTATTTGCACTCTCATGGTTCTTTAAACACACCTTAGCAATTACATTAACTTTGTTACCCTGTCCTTATATGTCTATATATCCCTGCCACCAATCCTCCCCACAAGGACAATAGAATATCCTAAGATTAAAGATCCACATTATCATTTTTGTATTTATAAAATCTAGGATAGGACTTAGGCACACAAAACATTTATTTAGAATAAATGTTTTGGGTCAGAACGATGGGTAGATGGGTGGAAAAGAGGAAGGGAGAGAGAGAGAAGAAATACTAGCAATTCATTACTGAGAGCTAAGAATATAGGCCCTGAAGTGGCCTTGGGTTTGCTTACCTGGTATATTTATAAAGAGACTGAGTAATTTAAAGAATGTTGCAAATTATATAAGACCATTGTACTATTCACTCTTGGATGAAGGGTCTATTCAAAGAAGGGATGACAGAAATAGATTCAATGATCAGGTAAGCCAGTAAATCTATGCGTATGAGAAACTTAGGTTCATTACCTAGCATTCCAATTAAAACAGAGTTCCAGAGCACTGGCTTTGCGTGCTCTGCTTCATGCATCAAACTTGCACTGGTCACCTATTTTACATATGGTGATATAGATATTTCAATGCTATTCTTTCGAATCATCCCACCCTCACCTTCTCCCACATAGTCCAAAAGTCTGTTTTTTACATCTGTGTCTCTTTCAATATATGGCAAAAATCACCACAACATTGTAAAGTTACTATTCCCCAATTAAAATAAATTAACTAAAAAAAAAAAAAAAAAAAAAAAGAGCTCCAAAGTTCCCTGAGTACCTTGCCTCTCCAAGTACTAAGAAATTAATGTATAATAAATCACCCAATTCCATGCAGGTGATAGAGAGATCTAATATATCTTTACAAGGTTCCTAGGTTGAATGTTATTGCTGCTAAGTCACTTCAGTCGTGTCCGACTCCGCGTGACCCCATAGACGTCAGCCCACCAGGCTCTCCTGCCCCTGGGATTCTCCAGGCAAGAAAACGAGTGGGTTGCCATTTCCTTCTCCAATGCATGAAAGCGAAAAAGTGAAAGTGAAGTCGCTCAGTCGTGTCCGACTCTTAGCGACCCCATGGACTGCAGCCCACCAGGCTCCTCCATCCATGGGATTTTCCAGGCAAGAGTACTGGAGTAATGTTATTGCTCAGTCACAAACTCACGTCCGGCTCTTTGAACTGCAGCATGCCAGGCTTCCCTGTCCTTCACTATCTCCTGGAGCTTGCTCAAACTCCAGTCCATTGAGTCATTGAGTCAGTGATGCCATCCAACCATCTCATCCTCTGTCGCCCCCTTCTCCTCTTGCCCTCAATCTTTCTCAGCATAAGGGTTGAACACACAATCACAAAACACAGAGAATATTCCCACTTCGTCCCCAGAATTGCCCACTGCCCCCAACCTTATAGATCAAGAGAACACGCAGGATATTTAACTTCTGTCTAAGCTCAGCTGCAAATTCAGAAACAGAATCCACATTTCTAACCTATATCCTCCATGATTAGGTTCCCTCCTGCATAAGAATGCAAGAGTCAACTTTCTTATAAAGATATCTTTGCACCAACAGAGATCCAGCTATTTTCAGCAGGGTAGGCTGGCATTCTGCGAAATTCAAAACAAATACACATTTTTAAATGTATTTCCAGACAGTTTTTCTGCCTCCAGTTAATTCACTCTCCAGCCCCCATATATCATTCATCTTGGTCTCCCTAGCTAAATTCCTCCAAAGTAGGTAAAGTACCTAACATCATTATTCTTTATGGCATTGAGGTCAACAAGTATACCCTGAAAAATATTAGACTTACACAAATGCATTCTGTTAAAGAGGCCAGTTTGTGATAGTTTTGCATCACTGGGTCTTTCTAGTGTCCCCAGGGAATACCTGGCCATGTCTGGAAACAGTTTTAGACACAGCCAGTGGGGTACTACCGACATCTCATGGGTAGGGGCCTGGGATGCTTCTGAGAACCCTACAATACCCAGACTGCCCCCCTCCCCACCCCTGCAGTGAGCCCCAGGAGTCCATCCATACCGTCAATGGTGCACCGAGAAGCCCTGGGCTAAATATCACAATTTACTGCACAACTGTGAACAGTGACTATTGAAGGACGCTTGTTTCTTCTCCTCAACCCCACTATCCCACCTGCTCCCTGAGGAGCTGATGGATAATCTCAGACACCCAGATTCTGCAATGGGAAGGGACTCATCACTTGTTCACACCAGCTGCAGAGGAAGCCCTCTAGACATTTTCTGCCTTTGTTTTTCTTTGTTTTTTACTGCTCTAGAAGAAATTATCACATATTTAGCAGCTTAAAAATAATCCCAATTTATTAGCTCACAGTTCTGCAAGTCAGAAGTCTGGGCACAGTGTGACTGGGTTCTAGGCTCAGGGCTCCTGCTTGAGCCAGGCTGCGTTCCTTCCGCTGGGAAAAAGTCCACTTTCAAGTTCATTCAGGTGGTTGGCAGCATTCAGTGCCTTCTGTTTGTACTACTGAGGCCTCATTTCCTGGCTGGTCATCAGCTAGACGCCACGTGGTCCCCTCCGCCTCCAAAACCAGCCATGGAGAATTTTTCACATGTCAAATCCCTCTAGCTATGATGCTCTCTGACTTTCCCAACTCTGTGTGGTCATAGGATAGCTCACACCTACCTGGACAGTATCCCCATTGTAAGGTCAAGTGATTTGATGCCTTCATTACATCTGCAAAATCCCCTCCCAGCAGCACCTAAATTAGCACCAGTGAGCAAATCAGTGGAGGGTGCGCACACAGCAGGGGCTGGGAAGCTTGGGGGCCCACTTAGAACTCTATCTCCCACAGGTTTTACACTTTATCATTATCTCATTTAATTCTTACAGTAACCCTTTTCAAACGGGAGTAAAGGGGGCAGGGAACAATCTCTTCAAGAATGACACAGCCCTTGAGGATACAACATAACCTGGTTAGAACCAATGAGGGCCAAGATGGCGGAAGATTCAACTTCCAGTGGAGCGTGAGCCTCATCCTGGGCTCATTGTAATATACCAGCACGAGCTAAACAACACACCCACCAGCGCCATGACAGCTGCCAGGCCAACCATAAAAGACCAAAAAATGGGCAATGATCCAACCGCTTAAGGGAAATCTCTGCACCTTTCTCCAGACAATTGGAACAATCCTCCCATTCATTAGCCTATGAACTTACCCAACTCATAAATACTAACCGCTCTGTATCTCGGGGCCTCTCGCCATCTGCGATGGCCCACACGCTATCTGTGGAGTGTGTGTCTCCCAGGGCCACTCGTGCCCTGGGAGATGGTCTACATTTGAGATGGTCTACATTTTGTCTATGAGGTATCTCTCTAAATAAATCCACTTCTTACCTATCACTTTGTCTCTCACTGAATTCTTTCTGCGATGAGAGAAAGAACTCAAGCTTCATTAAGTCCTAAGGCCAGGTGTGTGACCTCAATGAAAAAACAGTGGATTCAAGCCCCAACCCCTGGGTTCAAGTCTGAACCTGAGGTGTACAGTTTCACTTTGAAGTTGTTGTTGTTGTTTTCATCTCTGCTTTACAGACAAAGAAACTAGATTCCTAGATAATTTGATGATGTCCCAAAGCTCTCCATTATCTCTGCAACTGCTTGTGAATCTAAAACTATTTCAAAATAAAATGTATTTACAAAGGATAATTTCACCAAGATCACGTTAACTCTTAAGTGAAAGAGATGAACTTCTCATATCCCATTTTAACATACCATCCTGCCTTCTTAAACTACTGCACAAAGCATTTCTAAGGCGATAGCATCTCTAAAGCCTCTGGAGACATTTATCTAGAGCAGGGGTCCTCAAACTTGACTGCACATTAGAATCACCTGGGGAGTCTTTGAAAAAGTGGGGAGTATTTTAAAAACATAGGTATCTGGCCCCCATTTGCAGCCATTCTGCTTCCAGTTGGATCTAGGCATTTGTATTTTTTAAAGCTCTATATGCTAAGACTCATTGATCTTGATGTTATTTTAACACAAATGACAGTGTTAAATATATACCATTAAACAGAAATTAGCATTTGCTTCACACATGAGTAAAGGATCTTTTAAAGGGATTGGAATTCATCTTACTTCAATGCCTTTTACTGGAAAACAATGACTGTAAAATCCCCGAGATAAGACTAAGCCTTAGAGAAATACATTAGCGTATTTAAAGAGTGAGAATGCATTTCACCAATATTTTCTTTTGGCCTCATCTCTGTACTGCCTAAAATAGACCTAAACTCGACAATCTAAACTGTGTGCCTTATTCAACCACAGAGAAATTCATCTGGGGTAACTCTTCATTCGCCTCCTGCAAGTGACAGAGTAAAATACGAAAGGGGGTTGAACTGTGAAGTTGCAGAATGAACCCACAGACACTGCAACAGCATGGAGCTGTGGGAGAACTCAGCAAATCGTCAGAGAGGTAATCTCCTTTGACGAGCTTATCTCAATCCCTTTCAAGTGCTGGTTCTAAAGAAGGGTGTGTGCATAGCTGACTTCTAGTAAATTAGTGATGTGCACTTTATAATTTATACTGGAAAGCATGCCCCCTTGACTTGCAGTGGTAATAAGGGCAGATAAGATATTCCAAAGCTCAGCGGCATGAATAAGCAATCAAAAGAATTCAGCTGAACTTGAAATCCTCCCATACATCAAAGGCATCCCTTCAGGAGAGGTGAGCATGTAGTCCAGACAGAACACGCTCACCAGACTTGCATTATGGTATTTGAGTGAACGCGGCCCTATAATTGGATAGGAAAACCGTGGGAACCGACTTCCACGGGAATGACTTGATCTAATGGAGGAGGAGCTCCCGGGTTTGTGGACAGAGATGTGAAGGAAGTCCAGGCAAATATTTTGGGTCCTGAGAGCCTTCATGTGCGCTGTTAACATTAGTCCTGTTTATACTTGGACTTCAGGAATTAATCAGTACCATTTTCTCTTAAATTGTTTACTGTTGACGGTGGGAAACCATGCAGTTTTACCAGCACACATGCTCTACTGGAGAGAACTGGTTTTCTAAGTGACTGTCTTAGGCTCATGGAAGACAAAATGAAATGAGTTCTCAGTAACCCTGCATGTTATACAACCAAGGTGAGTGTGGTACTGGGTGGATAATGTCAAAATCAGTAAGTCCATCTTTGGCCATAGCTAATATTCCACCTGTGTTTAGCATCCCAGCTTTTCACAAGGTGGGTCTTTCTGTCTCTTTCATAAATCATAGAATTTCATACAACTAAGAAGACCCATATACATGCATTCTTTTTCAGCAACAGCAAACAAACTAGAAACAAACATATTAATTATAAGAGTGTGATTAAATATACAGGAATTAAAAGAATAACAAGGAACTTCAAGACACACATTATTTTTAGGTACTCCTTCTCCTTCTTCATCAGAAAAAAAAATCACTTCAGAAGAAGCATGGACTGACACAATGTGTGTGTATTTTAAGGCCACACACAACAGAAAGAATCAACTCTGGTTTCAAAAAGAGCTTCAAACTGACAGGTAACTGTGAAGCCCTTGGCTTGCTGTGCATCCCAGACTGCCTTCTATCCACTAATTCATACGCCAATATACAATCCGAAATCAGATTTAGTCTTGCTTGGACACAGAGGGTTTGAGTGGGGCCCTCTGAGGCTTACGGACAGGTGAGAGAGCAAATAAAGCCCAGAGCTCCACGCGCTTGTTCGCACGTATGATGACATCAGTTCAACTGCGGAGTCACTGCAAGTCACGTGTGACACCAGGCACCCAGGGCAGCGTCTGAATCATGTCTGGAATTTGGGGGTCCTGCACGTGGAAGTGCAACAAGGAGGAGAAAGAGCTGAAAGGCTGACAGAAAGAGGACCGTGATGATGGGATTTGGTAGCTTGGGTCCAGCCTAGCTGGAAGCTAGTCATCCCAGTACAGGTGGGGAGGGGAAGAGGCGGGCGGAGGAAGGGGGTCAGCGGTGGACGGAAAGGATGAAGGGGGAGAAACAGGGAGGCAGAGAAACGGAGAGACAGACAGGAGGAGGAATGAGAAAGACTGCTCCAGAGCCCAAAATGCACATTTTCTTATGCCTAACTGAGTTCAAGATGGAGTTTTTGTACTTGCCACTGAAGAGTTCTATGATAGAGAAACAAGAACCCTCTGTACATCTGGACTCACCCCAGCGACCACCGCCTGCCCCCTCAAGAGCACACACACAGGCTCACACTAGACAGAGCACCAATGACCACACTTGGAAGGTGTGATGCGTTCCAAGAGCAAAAACAATTCACAGAGGATGTCCCACTAGTCTTCCATTTCCTGCAGGCAAGCTTCTTTGCAGACTCCTTTAGGACAACGATTCACAGTCTCTGGTGCCCCTGGAACAATCTGTGAAGCTTTTCTTGCCTTTATTTAAGTGGACACCCAGGCTCCACCCAGGACCTACTGAATTTTCAGAGGTGGAACATAAATATATGTAGGGTTTGTTTTTTTTTTCCTCCTGAAGTGCCCAGGTCTTTCTGAAGTACATGAAGTAAACTGCTACTTCAGACTTTGAATAGCAATATGCCAACTGATAGTTAAATATCATAAAGGCCTTGGTCTGTGTCTTAGCTGAATCTTCTACTCCACGGCTCCAGTTTTAAAAATTCAATATGTGCTCAATCAATATAAAGCGTTGTTATTATCTTGGCTGAAACTTCCTTACCTGTGGGTGGTCAGGAGGACTGGCACTAGCCAATTCTGCTACTAATAATACCAATTACTGCTTGATATGTTATCGCCACTACGCATGTTATTACTATGTGCCCGCCACTGTTTATAGCATTGCACACAGAGCAATTTTTCTTTTGATTAAGCATTCATAACCCTCTGAGGAAGGAACTACCATTATCCTCATTTTGCCAGTGAAAAACCAAGCCCAGAGAGGGTAAATAGTTTGACCTGGGTCACATAGAAAAGGCCAGCACTGGGATTTCAAGGTCTGAACTCAAAGCCATTCCCCACTGCCCTGATTTATCATATGTGCCTTGATCACAATCTTTATTGATTTCTTAGCTCCTTCCTCTCTGATTCTTTATCTCCCTCTCATTTTCTGATATTATGTCTTCATCACTGATCAAGTGGTGGCTGCTGCTGCTGCTGCTAAGTCACTTCAGTCGTGTCCGACTCTGTGCGACCCCAGAGACGGCAGCCCACCAGGCTCCCCCGTCCCTGGGATTCTCCAGGCAAGAACACTGGAGTGGGTTGCCATTTCCTTCTCCAATGCATGAAAGTGAAGAGTGAAAGCGAAGTCGTTCAGTCGTGTCCGACTCTTCGCAACCCTGTGGACTGCAGCCTACCAGGCTCCTCCGTCCGTGGGATTTTCCAGGCAAGAGTACTGGAGTGGGGTGCCATTGCCTTCTCCGCAAGTGGTGGCTACTTTCCCCCATAAAATCCCTAGGATTCTTACCAGTATGACTGCCAACATCCAAGGGCTCATTTCCTGTTCTAAGGCGCCTAAAAAGGCCGCAGGCCAGGAGTTTCAGTGACCATTTCCTTCCTAGATCCTCTCCTAAACCAAAGTCAAGAATCATCAAGGAACTACCATGTGACCCAGCAATTCTACTCCTGGGTCTATATCCGAGAGAAACAAAAACACTAGTGCAAAAAGATGCACGCACCCCAGTGTTCACAGCAGCACTATTTACAACTGCCAAGACGCGGAAGCAACTTAAGTGTCCATCAGCAGATGACTGGATAAAGAAGATGCGTGTGTATGTACGTGTGTGTATATACATACCTATAAACACACAATGGAATGCTTTCCAAAAAGAACGAAAGTCTGCTACTTGTAGCAGATGGATGAACTTAGAGGGTTTTATGCTTAGTGAAATAAGACAAAAAAAGACAAATGCTATATAATATCACCCAGGGAATCTGAAAAATACAAGAAACTAGTGAATATCCAAAAAGCAGCAGGCTCCCAGACATAGGGAACAAGCGAGTGGTTATCATTGCGGGGGGGCAATAATGGGGAAGGGGCGTGAGAGGTCCAAGGGCTTATGTATAAAAGTCGCTGCAGGGACATACTGCACGACATAGGGGATGGAGCCTAGAGCCTTTTAAAATTGTGAGTCCCTGTCTTATACACCTGTAACTTCATAATACTGTTCACCAATGCGTGTGTGTGTCAGTCGCTCAGTTGTGTCTGACTCTTCGCGATCCCACGGACTGTCGCCTGCCAGGCTCCCATGAAGACAAAGGGAAAAGACAGCCATCAACAAGCCAAGGACAGAGGCCTCAAGAAAAATCAACCCTGCTGACATCTCAATCTCAGATTTCCGCCGTCCAAACTGTATTGAACCCCTCAGTCTGTGGTTGTTTGTTATGGTAGCCCGTCTTGTTCAGTATCTAAGTCATGTCCAGCTCTTTTGCAGCCCCATGGACTGTAGCCCACCAGGCTCCTCTGTCCATGGGATTCTCAAGGCCAGAATCCTGGAGTGGATTGCCTCTCCACATTGCAGACGTTCTTCACCATGTGAGCCACAGGGAAGCCCCATGGTATACCAACTACAACTCAATTAAAAAAGCAAGCTACAACTAAAAGAAGAGTAACTGAGGAAGGAATTCATCATAGATCATCACAATCCTGAGAGAGAGAGAGAGAGAGAGAGAGAGAGACAGTCACCACTGCCCACTTCACAGATGAGAAAACTGAGGTGCAGCACCCAAGCTTCACAATTCTGATGCTTGGGAGAGCGATCTCAGCAGCCATGCTTTAACAGGCTGAGCACACGGGGAGGAAGGATCAGCATTTTGCCTTCCCGTGAGAGCACCCTTCAGATCAGCCTGGGGATCCTGCTCTCTGGCAAGAAGCTTGGCAATAAAAAAAAAAAAAGAAGACTGGCTGGCATTTTGCAAAAAGTGTTGTTCTGAGCAAATTATCATCTTCACAAACCATGTCTGAAGAGGGCCTATAGAAAAGAGGCCAAAAAAAAAAAAAAGTCTTTTCACCATTGTCAAAATCTAAGAAAACATCTCTGACTTGGGTCAGCCTGTGTTCAAAAACTTGTAAATAGAACCCAGTCTAATCCTTAATTTCACGTGATGCTCTCAAGTGACTGAAAAGTTGCAAGGGGATGTGTGTCAGACAGCAAACCTCTGCTGGTTAACGAGGCCTCCCAAAGCAGAAGAGTCTCTGCTTTCTTTCTTCCTGTCTGGACTAAGGTCATTTAACTTCAGCCCTTTGATGAATGGAAATCAGCTTTCTAAAGACTACCAGGCAGCAAGCAACAGCAACTCAATGGCGGAACTTTCTGAGTCATAAAACACTTCTGAAAAAGAGCAAGATCAAAGCGTCCCTACTGAAATCCAACTGCTTCCAAAGCTCCTTGCAGAGACCCAGGCTCTCCAAAGAATGGTCCCTTCAGTCTTAGTCCAAAAAGACCACCACCAGGAAGGAGACAATGGGGACAAGAGGGCAGCCAGCCATGGAGGAGAAACGCCACTTATGGTTTAATGGCTGGGGACAAAGCAACAAGAAATGAAAACCAAGTGACGAAATCGCAACAAAGGCTGGTGGTCCTCACTCCACTCCAAGCCCCTGATGTGATGCTGAGGCTAGAGCTTAATCCAAGACTGGATAGAAGACACCAGAGAAACAGCGCAGCTCTCTACCATTCTTGCCAGCCAGATCCACTGCGGAGGTGACTAATCAGAGGGAAAGAAGAGATCTGGGTGGAAATGCAACATGGGGAGCATCTTTGCATGCCTCTTCCCTGGATCCTCATGTTGTGAATGGAGCTGAGTCTCCAGACTCCTCAATCAAGAGGTACATTTTCCCAACTGGTGGGCATAGTAACTGGATTCATCAGGTACTATTAAAGTGCAAATCATCTTAGACCTAACGATTACTCTTCCATGGTGAAGCCTGGAACCCTGGCAAGTTGTTGATGGAAGTGTGGCTTAAAAGGGAGGCGGGCAGGGAAGTCATCAAGTTCGTCAAAATTCAACCTCTTGGAGCTGTACCATGCATGTGAGCATTAAAAGGTGAGACATGTATGAGAGCAAGGACATTTGCTTAAAGTTTCCCGAACCTTATGGGAATATATGGCCATGAAACCACCCTTTTATGCCTCAACACCTCTTAAGAGTCAGAAATCAGTATATAATATTACAGTATCTCTTTTAGGAATCATTGCTTTGGCGATTTTCTTGCCACTGGGTGTTAGTTGTTTAGTCCTGCCTGACTTTTTGTGACCCCATGGACTGTAACCAGCCAGGCTCCTCCATCCATGGACTTCTCCAGGCAGGAACACTGGAGTGGGTTGCCATTCCCTTCTCCAGGGAATCTACCTGACCCAGTGTCTCCTGCATTACAGGCACATTCTTTACCATCTGCGTTACCAGAGAAGTCTACTAGACTATGAAGAGAGGTTCCCTGAAAAACAGGTTCCATGATCAAATTAGTTAGGGAAGCTTTTAAACAGAGTTAGGCAAAACCTATAACATAGGGCGTTTCTGACTTGTTAACATGCTAATCTAACACCACCCTCCATGAACCGTTTGTTCCAGGGCTCTGTTGAATAATAGCTTAATTCAAAATCAAAGAGTAATTTCTGGGTCTCACATCTCCACTCCGTTTCTCCCTTGGAATGAAACGCTGTGAAGCAGAATACAGCATCCACCTTTTCTCCCCCCATGGCATGCAGGATCTTAGTTCCCTGACCAGGGATCAAACCTATGAGCCCTGCAGGGGAAGCAGGGAGTCTGAGCCGCTGGACATCAGGGAAGTTCCTTTCAGATCAGATCAGTCGCTCAGTCGTGTCTGACTCTTTGCGACCCCATGAACTGCAGCACGCCAGGCTTCCCTGGCCATCACCAGCTGCCAGACTCACTCAGACTCACATTCATCGAGTCAGTGATGCCATCCAGCCATCTCATCCTCTGTCATCCCCTTCTCCTCCTGCCCTCAATCCCTCCCAGCATCAGAGTCTTTTCCAATGAGTCAACTCTTCGCATGAGGTGGCCAAAATACTGGAGTTTCAGCTTTAGCATCATTCCTTCCAAAGAAATCCCAGGGCTGATCTCCTTCAGAATGGACTGGTTGGATCTCCTTGCAGTCCAAGGGACTCTCAAGAGTCTTCTCCAACACCACAGTTCAAAAGCATCAATTCTTCGGCGCTCAGCCTTCTTCACAGTCCAGCTCTCACATCCATACATGACCACAGGAAAGACCATAGCCTTGACTAGGTGAACCTTTGTTGGCAAAGTGATGTCTCTGCTTTTGAATATGCTATCCAGGTTGGTCATAACTTTCCTTCCAAGGAGTAAGCGTCTTTTAATTTCATGGCTGCAGTCACTATCTGCAGTGATTTTGGAGCCCAGAAAAATAAAGTCTGACACTTTTTCCACTGTTTCCTCATCTATTTCCCATGTAGTGATGGGAGCATTCCCTTTGCTTGCAGCTTTCTCCACCCTGTGCTCCAATCAGTGCCTGACATAACAGAACTTCATCAATAAGTGAATGACATTATCTTTCCAGTCAGTTCTTCAAATATGATATTTCTACTAAGTTTCAGAAACAGGCTCACTCTGTAAGACCAACAGCAAATGTAAAAACAATTTGCCTACATGTTCAATGTCCTAATCCAATGGTTCTCTCATGTTAGTATGTACTAGAATCATTTGGAAAATTAAAAAACACATATTCCTGGGCCCAGTCTCATTGACCTTCTGTTGTACATAAAGACACTGAAGATTTCAATACCTCAAGTGAAGCTGGGGCTTCTCTGATGGCTTAATGGTAAAGAATCTGCCTGCAATGCAAGAGAGGCAGAAGAGATGGGTTTGAGTCCTGGGTCGGGAAGATCCCCTGGAGGAAGAAATGGCAACTCACTCCAGTATTCTTGCCTGGGAAATCCCATGGACAGAAGAGCCTGGTGGGCTGCAGTCCACGGGGTTGCAAAGAGTCAGACACGACTGAGCCCACATGCACGCACGTGAAGCCAATGTAGCTGATCACACTCTGAAAATTATTGTCTTCCTGAAACACAAAAGTTCCACTCGTGGGTGCAGATGCATATCTTAGATCTCCTCATATGCAGGAAGAAAGACACAGGTTTCTCCTACCATCCCAGAAAACAAAACTGAGAAATACAGATGAAAGTCATAAAAAGATAGCTTGTATGTAGTTCAAAATTAAGATGAAGGGTCTCCTGACAATGCATGGGCTTCCTGGATGTGATAAGCATTTCATCTAAGTAGTACTCAGGGGAAGCTGGGTATAGTGTAAAGTATGCACATGGCAGAGAGTGATGAGATCCAGTTCATCTGCAACCCTGATACTCTGGGACACAGTTTTGCAAACTCAGATAATGTTCACAGGCTGTAGGGCCACCAGGTGTAGGAGGCAGTGATGGGCTGGAGAGAGTTAGATCCTGCTGAAATTCAAAATTTAAAAAACCACCACCTCCAGAAGTAATGGTAAGCAGGATTCACAAACAGAAGTTTGCAACTCCTGTTTGATGGGTTATTCCAAGTAAATAAGAACTGATACTTTCAAATTGTGGTGCTGGAAAAGACTCTTGAGAGTCCCTTGGACTGCAAGATTAAAACAATCAATTCTAAAGGAAATCAACCCTGAATATTCATTGGAAGGACTGATGCTGAAGCTCCAATACTTTGGCCATTTGATGCAAAGAGCCAACTCATTGGAAAAGACCCTGATGCTGGGAAAGATTGAAGGTGGGAGGGGAAGGGGGCAACAGAGGATGAGATGTTTAGATGGCATCATGGACTCAATGGACATGAGTTTGAGCAAACTCTGGGAGATAGTGAACACAGGGATAGTGAATGACTGGTGTGCTGCAGTTCATGAGGTCACAAAGAGTTGGACATGACAGCAACTGAGCAACAACAACAAACTACCTATTTAACTTATGAATAAAATCAGATCTATCATGGGGGGAAATGGCAACCCATTCCAGTAACCTTGCCTGGAAAATTCCGTGGATGGAGGAACCTCGTAGGCTACAATCCACGGGGTCTCAAAGAGTCTGACACGCCTGAGCGACTTCACTCACTATCATGGGGGGTAGGTACATTTAAGAGAGAATATTTTCAACAGAATTTAATTGTGAATTATTAAATTCCCTGCTTGAGAAATCCTAACTGGAATAGGTGTGCTGCTGCTGCTGCTAAAGTCGCTTCAGTCGTGTCCGACTCTGTGCGACCCCACAGACGGAAGCTCACCAGGCTCCCCTGTCCCTGGGATTCTCCAGGCAAGAATACTGGAGTGGGTACATGCATATATATTTCATTATTAAAACCCTTGGGCTTCCCTGGTGGCTTAAGAATCCGCCTGCCAATGCAGGCTTAGTCCTTGGGTTGGGAAGATCCCCTGAAGGAGGAAATGGCAATCCACTCCAGTATTCTTGCCGGGAAAATTCCATGGACAGAGGAGCCTCGTGAGCTACAGTCCATGGGGTCGCACAAGAGTTGGACAGGACTGAGCGAGTGTGCGCACATGCCCACACGCACGCACGCACACACACGCACACACACTTTAACCTTCCACCATTTCTAAGCCATTCCCGGGATTCCCTAGCCATCAAGAGAATGGTTAGCTTTCCTGTCAGTATTCTGTTATCTAAAAGTGACTTCTTACTTTTTTATTACACACTGATGCAGACTAGGAAGTTGCCAGCACTTTGAAAGTCACTCTGTTGCCAGTTGTCCAGCCCCACTCTCGGTGAAACTCTGATGTAGACATTTCAGGGGCAAGAGTCACCTCTCTGTCTCCTTAGTGAAGTGATTCCTCAGTCGGAGCCTTGAGTCATCTCCCAGTGCTCACTGTTGCCCCTCAATAGTGTTTCATATGCAGATCAGCACTGTTAGAGGTGAATAGCCACGCTATCAAAGATAAGTTGGCAAAGGTGTTTTTTGCTCAGAATTCTTGCTTCTATTCACAAAGAAAGGGAAAAGCGCCACCATTTGGGCTGAAGACACTTGCAGAAATGCCCCACTTACAAAAGCTTGCTTTACACCACTTTGCTTTTACAAAAGACGTTAAAAAACAAAAACCCCAAAGCAAAAATGGCGGTGAGTGTTCATCTGTTGGTTTTCCAGTGAGCCCTTACAGAGGCAGCTCTCACCCCCAGCAAGGGAAGTGGACCACCAGCCCCCTCCAGGAACTGCACTCAGCACCTGTGTGTCAGGCTACTGCAGCTCTGAACTGCATCTGTGAGCCGCTGTGCTCCATGCCCGTTTATTCGGTGCACTCACTGCCAAGACATGTCCTGAGGGAACTGCTTCTTCGCTTTTGTCATTTTGGCTCACAGGAGGCTTCATAGAAGACTCTACTTTCAGATGACAGAGAAAACTTATACTATTGCTTGTCCATATATGATCTATTAACAGAGCATAAAAGAGAGTATAGAAGTGGCCAGTAGGCATAAGAAAGGATTCGACTTCATTAACCACTAGAACAATTCAAACGAAACCCATAATGTGGTACTGCTTCACATCCATCAATGGGAGTGTCTAAAATGGAAAAGAGAGATAATAGCAAGTGTTGATAAGGATCTGAAGCAACTGGAACTCTCACACACCGCTGATGGCAGTGTCAACTAGTTCAACCACTCTGAAAAGCTGTTTGGCAGAATCTAGGAGAAGGAAATGGCAGCCCACTCCAGTGTTCTTGCCTGGAGAATCCCAGGGACGGGGGAGCCCAGTGGGCTGCCGTCTATGGGGTCGCACAGAGTCGGACACGACTGAAGCGACTTAGCAGCAGCAGCAGCAAAGGAGAACATATATATTTCACCCTATGATCTGGAAACTTCAGTCTTCGGTATGTTCCCAACACAATGTGTCTGTAAGTTTACTAAAAGGCAGAGACAAGAATGTTTGGTAGTACTTCTCACAACAGCCCCAAACTGGAAACAATTTCAACAGCCATTAACAGTGAGAAACAACACAGATCATTCATACAGAGGAATATTGTATGACCCTCTCTATTTAAAATTGTTTTAAATAGATGAAATCAAGCTATGTTATAAATTAGGATAGTGGTTACTTCTGGTGGGCAGTGACTGGAAGGGGATGAAGGATGGGGAGTGGTCTTTCCAGGCACTGGTAATGTCCTATTTGATCTGGCTGTTGGTTACAGGGATGTGAACTTTGTGAAAATTCATTAGGCTGTACACCATGATTTTTTCACCTTTCTGTATATACACTATACTTCAATAGAAGTTACAAAAATACATACAGAGCAGTGTCTCAGCTTTTTCATTTAGGTTTGATCCTCTTCCCTGTTTTATTTTTCTTTTTGTTTGATTAAGGACGGCTGTATGGGTTTATATTTTGCGTTCTTGGCAGGACATGGGGAGGTGTGTGATGCAAGAGCTTGATACCTTCCCCACCCCATACCTAGTGGGCCCTGACTCAGATGCCTAGAGATGGCAGTAGTCTTAGAAATCATTCCACATGGTTCAGGAGAGGAAACGGAGGTCTAGAGAAATAAAGTTAATTAAGTATATGTGGCTGGTTTGTTGAAAGAAACAATGTGAATTCCGTGGTTTCAACTTATATTGGCATTATAAAAAAAGGATGAAGTAACGCCACTTGCAGCAACATGAATGGACCTAGAGATGATCATATTAAGTGAAGTGAGTCGGAAGGAAAAAGGCAAATATCCTATGATATCACTTATATATGGAATCTAAAATGATTCAAACTTATTTCCAAGACTCACAGACTTGGAAACAAATTTATTATTACCAAAGTGGAGAGGTGTGGAGGGGGCAGGGGTGAATCAGGAGTTTGGGATTAACATGTATATACTACTATGTATAAGACAGATAATCAAAAGGACCTACTGTATAACATGGGCAACTCTACTTAATATTCTGTGATAACCTATATGGGAAGAAATCTGAAAAAGAATGGATTATACATATACATATACCTCAATCACTTTTCTGTACACCTGAAATACAACATCATAAATCAAATTATAGTTCAAGGGGACAACAGAGGATGAGATGGTTGGATGGCATCACTGACTCAATGAACATGAGTCTGAGTAAGCTCAGGCAGTTGATGATGGACAGGGAAGCCTGGCGTGCTGCAGTCCATGGGGTCACAAAGAGTTGTAGATGACTTAGTGACTGAACTGACCACATAAAAATTGAATTACAAAATAAAAACAAACAAAAATAAGATTGGTATGCAAAGGAAAAAATGTATGTGCTTCCCAGGTAGTACAGTGGTAAAGATTAGGAGTTTGTGATTAACATACATGCACTTCTATGCATAAAATAGATAATCAAAAAGGACCTACTGTATAGCATAGGCAACTCTCCTCAATATTCTGTGATAACCTATATGGGAAAAAAATCTGAAAAAGAATGTGTGTATATATGTATATGTATGTATGTGTGTGTGTGTGTGTGTGTGTGTATAAACTCAATCACTTTGCTATATACCTGAAACTGACACAACATTGGAAATCAAACTACTGTCTGATATAAAATAAAAATCAAATTGAAAACATAAAAACAAAATCAGACTGGCATGAAAAGAAAAAAATGTACATTGGCCTTAGACACAGGCAGATGTGGTTGCCAATGACTTCTTTCACTTCCATCCCAAAGATGAAACCATGTAGCCTGCCTCATTCTACATATGAAGTAGCTCTTTGTTCCCTGTTCTAAAGTGAATTTCCTTCTTAGGAGAAACAACCCAACATCTATGCATATGGGATCAGATGATCAGAGTCAGACTTCCTATCACTCGTGAGAGTGGAATCCTGAGTTCAACCAATGTGAGGCGCCTAAGTGCCTTCCTAGAACTGCTGTAGCTCTTTGCATGTAGGAAGTCATGTCACCCCCACAGCCCTGCAGTGTAAACCCTCTTGCTATTCCCACTGCAGAGATGAAGACACTAAGACACAGGGAGGTTCATAGCTTGCTCAAGGCCCTTCTAGTAAGGGCTAGTGTGAAAATGACCTTGGACAGACTGCTCCTAACCACTGGGTTATGTGGAATGGGGTGGTGTAAACCACTGTGATGGAGGGCCTAACGTTCTTCTGAAGATGTCAGGATACTGAAATAGAAGAGAGGAGGATGCTTCCAAAAGGTCAGGAGACTCATCACCACCAAACCAACCAACCAACCAACACAAGATATATTCACAGGTGTGGGTGCTGCCTGTGTGTGTAACCAGGTTAGAATATGTAGTCACCAGTAAGCCATATCGGAGAAGGCAATGGCACCCCACCCCAGTACTCTTGCCTGGAAAATCCCATGGATGGAGGAGCCTGGTAGGCTGCAGTCCATGGGGTCGCAAAGAGCCGGACACGACTGAGCGACTTCAGTTTCACTTTTCACTTTCATGCATTGGAGAAGGAAATGGCAACCCACTCCAGTGTTCTTGCCTGGAGAATCCCAGGGACGGGGGAGCCTGGTGGGCTGCCATCTATGGGGTTGCACAGAGTCGGACACGACTGAAGTGACTTAGCAGCAGTAAGCCATATTGTTCACTCAAACAGATGCAGCTTAGTTGAGAACTGTTAAATCTTTGCTTCACTCTATAAAGACCATACCAAAACATTGTAACTCTGATTTGATGAACCATTTTAGTTGTGTGTCAAGCCACAACATGGTGGGGGGTGGGGGGTGGGAAGTTAACGTAATAAAGTTTCAGCTAGCCAAGAATATGGAAGTCCTCATTAGCCAGCGCCTAAGCCCCACCCTCTTGCTCGGTCAGAGTGTATCATGTATATTATTAATTACATGCTGAATTGAGCTTTCCTCCCATTTTCCTTCTTCTAGCCATACCAGAGAGAGACCACTGTGTGTCTCAACACACACACACACACACACACACACACACACACACACACAGTTCTGTCAGTTACAGACACTTCCCAACTGTAACACAAGATGGCATCAACCCAGATCGCCATTTACTGATGCACAGATGCCTGAATCCTGAGACAAGTATCATTTATACTAATATTACAGGTCTCGAGCTCAACAGTGAGGATCATGCAGGAGGCAATAAAGCTTGTCCCGAATGCTTTTAAATGCCCTGCCTTCCTGGATGTCACACTTCACCCCACCAGCCCTCAAACATACCACATCACATTCTAAAAGGATGTCTTACATGCAGGACAACACTAACGGATTAGTGGAAAGAAAACAAGAGGCCTCCCTTCCACAGGGAAGGTCAGGCTTCTCAGGGCTGTGAATGTACTCCTGCATTAAATAACAGTTTCCCCTGTGTCAGAGCACTGTAGAGGCAAGCAGCTTGCTAGATTTATATAAAGCCTGGTCTCTCAAGACTTTCCAAAGCGAATGGCATCCATCAAATTAATTTCCTCAGGGATTGTCTCAAACATGGAGAATGAAGAGGCCCAGACCAATAAACATCAAAAGAACATTCTTAAATGGTAATTGAAGTTCTATTAGATTTTTCTTTTTCTGGGAGCAGCTTAGATTAATTCAGCTGAAAAGATTCTACATATCAGAGTTGACAGTGTGAATATGCAAGAACGCTCGGTATTATAGACATCTGTTCATTCCAGTTACACAAAACGCAGGCGAGAGGGAGTCAGGGTGCTTACCAAGCCGGCGCACGTAGACACAGCAACGGAGGACGAGCTGTCGTTTCTGATAAATCCCTGATAGAAACATCTCGGCACCGCGGGTTCCCGAGTCTCTGAGGCACCATCTTTCCCAAGTACCTGGACAATAAAGTGACTGCTCAAGATCGCCGAGGGCTTAAGTTCTAAGTGTAGTTCCTGTCCAAATGCTGAAAATCGGTAATGCAGGGAGCTGCTGGCACTCTGCGCCGACCGCTTTTTCCTGCCGATGTGCAAAATGTCGTGGGAAATATATGACCCGCCCGAGTCCACTTCTACTGGCGTGACAAAGACGTAATCTGCAATGGGAAAGGTTTGGCTGTCAGCACCCAAGCCCAGGACGCCCCGGGGGCCCCTTTCCCACAGGCTGGCAGTGAGCAATGCACAGCTGAAAGATATTTGTCTCCACTGCCATGCACCTAGATGATATATCACTCAGAGCAGCTCATGACAGGGAGAATTTTGTGATCCTGACAATTAGCTCCGCCACAGTCATTCCTCCAGAAACTACAAGTCAAGCACCGTCTTGCTGAACGTCAAGAATGTTCGTGGAAAATACCACGACATTCACAGTTTGCAGAGAGAGGTGGACTTTTATATATTCGTCATGGAGTCATCCACACATCAAAGTCGACTTGGAGGAGACAATATTATAACCATGGAGCCATAAAGTCAAAGAAAGGAACTTCCCCCCAAGATGATACCTCTGTTTAAACCACATTGGGAGCATTTGTGGGCTGGGGGGAGAGGGACAGAGCTTAAATTTCAAATATAACTCATGGCGCTGAGTAACTTGAGATGAAATCTCAGGTAATTAACAAGTAACTGCCGTTTTATGCTTCCAATATTAATTATATGTGATAATAAAACTCTAGCACTCGTATCACCAAATGTTTTACAGAGAGCTTTCCCTGGGACAATTCCATTTAATTGTAAGCATAAAATAGAGTGGATACATAAAAATGCCTCGGAATTGTCAGGACTTCCTTCTACAGTCTGATGTTGAAAACTGCTCAGACATGTTGGTGGGGGCGTGTCAGATCAGGGGACACCTGGAAAGACGTGTTTAAAAATACCTTCTCCATTGCTCCCTAGAGCAGCACTAATTGCTGCTTGTCCCGGAGAGCAGAAGTTAAACAACAATTTGCTGGTTGAAAAAAAAAACGAGGCCAGCACACTGTTTCTATCACAGGACATTGAAACTGAAAAGTATCGTCCACAAAGTGACTTGGAATATGCCCTCCGTGCATTAAAAAACACTCTGGGTTTCCACTTTCTAGGCACAGAATGGGAAACTAATTTGGATAGTGTTTAGAAAGATTCCAAATAACTAAGAGGCACGTTTGAGTCACTTGGGTCCTTGGTTACTGGAGGAGGAAAAGCAAGAGGAATTTCCCTTTTCCCAAAATAGTCAACAACTGAAAAAGAAAGAAAGAAAGCTAAAGAATGAACAGAAGCCCTGTAGCTAGCAAGGATCAATGAGTGATATTCTATTTGGTCCTACATTTGAATTAAAAAAAAAATCCCAGTATGGCAATTTTCAATGGTGTTCTTCTGTATATGAATCATCTGAGACTCAAACTGCTTGAGAAACTCATTCTTACAATGTTCTTGCCATCCTTCCCATTTTTTCTTCACTTCTTTAATTGGAAATACTATCTAATTGACTTGCATATTAAAAAGCAATTGAAAAAAATGCTTTTCTCTTAACCTTAAAAAGTTGAGCAGCACACATACCACTTCCCTTCAAAACCTCTACTATGGTGTTTTCTGTGTACAAGGCTTTTTGATGAAACACAGAAAGAAAACACCTCCTCCCTCCCCCAGGCTAAAACCTAATTGTCAAAATCACACATGCTCCTGACAGTCTCTATGCTACTCGGATTCTTACCTCCTTGTGCAAAGCCACCTGAAGCTCTGCCTGCTCTTAGCTGGGAGAACACGCAGGAGCCTTCTCCAGCCAGCCTTCCTCGGATCAGCCTGCAAAGCCCCCTACCAGCACAGACACCTGCTGCTGGTTTGTTTGCAAAGGGAGGGTGAACCAGTGGGCTGATGGTAATATTCAGTGCCTCATGGGAAGAGGGGCACTCAGAGCCCCTGCAGGGAGTGATCTGATTAATCAGCCCAAGGGCTGCCTCACATGAGGTGCTTACAGGTGGAAGACTGGAATGGAGGGGATCTCAAGCCATTTGGCCCTGATGAAACAATGAGGGGTTGTTTTAGAAACTGCAGCCAGCTTTTCTGGTTGGACAAATGGTGAATTTCTCAAGGGCAAATTCCTGGCCGTCCTGGGTCCCTTCACTCACCCACTCCTGGGTGGCACGGCCTTTTCCATGATTCTGCCATCCTCTCCTCCCCAAAAGGATCCCTGATTCCCCGAGAGGAGGAGATAAGGCCGCCGAAGGCTGAAAAAGTGATAGAACCCCAGCTGGACATCAAGGTCTTGCTGCAGAAACCTTGAGTCAGGAATTAGCTGTTCTCCAGCAGCTGATGGGAACAATGGAAACAAGGATTTTCCTTCCAGGTGCCAGGGAGAAGTTAATAAATAACAGAAGTAAAGCGTGTTCTGGATGTTTGCAGCCAGGAAACCTCAGAAGAGGCACCCCCCTCCCCACCCCTCGCCCCCCCAGAGAAGCCACCTGCTTTCTCTGGTGATCTTTGGGAATCAATGGTACAAGAGAAGAGAAAAGGGAGTAAGAAGATAGGAAAAGGATAAAAGGAACAGGAGTGGAGAGGTGAGGGAGGGAAGGTGGGGGAGAGGGGAGTTGGGGGGTGGTGAAGATGGAGGAAGAAGGGGACGTGTTCTTTCTCGAAAGAAGAAGGAAATGGAGAAAGTGCCTTTTGATATCAGCCACCTGGTCAATGTCCATTCACTTGGTAATTTCTCACCGCAGCACAGATTTTTTTTTTCAAACCACCCGTCTGTGAACGAGGGAAAGGGGGAAAGGACTGTTTTCTCCTTTACACGACTTGCAGCTTGAGGCCCTGATTCCCATGATAAATTCAAAGTCCGGGCCACATCCCCCTTCTCCAAACAGGACCCGTGTATCCAGGACACGCGCACACCTGCCACGTGGGGGAGAGGTGGGGAGTTCTACCTTGTCTTTCTTTGGAAGGAAAGAAGTACAAAGTGCCTGGCAAAGCTCTTCTGGGGGCGGGGAGGGGGCGAATACGAACCGTGGTTTAATCCGCTGCCGTCCCCGCCGCGACTGTCACTGGCTAAGGCTGCGGCGACCGACGCGCAGCAGAGGCAGCACAGCTGGAGCGCCTGCAAAGGAAAAGTTGACCCGGCGCGTGAGGGCGCGGCGGGGCCGGCGTCCCGGGCTCCCCCGCCGGCGGCGCGCCCCCTCGCCCGGCACCTGCCTTAGCCACGCGCCCGCGCGCCGCCGACCCCCACGGCGGGCCCGAGCGGGCGGCGGGGAGGGCGCACGCGAGCAGGAGAGCGCACTCCATGGTCAGGGGCGGGCGCGGCGGCTGCGGGCGGCGCGCATTCTCCCCGCCGCCCCGGAGCGCGGCGCTCCAGGTGCGGCGCCAGGTGGGAGCCGCCGTCGCCGCTCACATCGCGGGCCGGGCGCCTCGGGACTCCCCAGCTCTGGCTCCCGGCGCCCGCCCGCCCGCCGATGCCGGCTAGCGCCGAGCCGCCTGCTCCTCCCGGGGGCGCCCCGGGGCCGGGGCGGGCGCGCGCCTCGGAGCGCAGACGGCTGTGTCCGCGCCCGCCCTGCGGTCCGCGAGTCGCTCTGTGTCGGGGTGAGCGTCTGAGGCTCCCGGGTCCAGCAGCGCCAGCTGGCTCCCCCGGCGCGCCGGAGCCGAGCGCCCGCCTCTCCACCGCACGGTGATTGGCGACCAGCGGCTCCCGGGCCCGTCCGAGCCCCCGGGCTGGTGCGAGGGCGTGGGATTCCCCGCTCCCGCTCCGAGGGAGGGGGCGCAGGGGGAGGAGAGGTTATGGAGGAGGGAGGGGAAGGAGGGACCGGCCGCCCAGGGAGGGAGGGGAGCGCCCTGGGCCAAGCTGGGAAAGCGTCACCGGAGCGCGAGGACTGGTGAGCCTAGCGCGGGGAGGGGGCCGTTCAGGTGAGGGGCGCCACTCCTCCGGCTGCCTGTGCAGACGTTACTTTTGCAAGTCTCCTGGCGAGACAGCCCAGGTACGGAGCGTTCTCAGAGCCTCCAAAGGGCCAGGGACTCTCCTCTGCTTCAACTCGCTTCCCGCGGGCCCTCTCCTTGCACAGGTGAGACTTACTAATCCCTTGATGGGGACGAGGAACTGCCCGGCTAGGTGCACAATGGCCTCGCTCACCCAACGAGTAGTCCCGGTAACTCGCACATCTCCGGCGGCCTGGGGGGCTGCAAGCAAGAGCGTGTGAAAACCCAGGCTGGCCGGCGGTGGCCTCGCCTCTACCAGTGACCGCGTTTCCAGCTCCTCAACCTGGCCCCGGACCCCACAGCCTACAAAGTGAGCCGCCGCCTTCACCATGGACGTGCAGCCCATCTGCACTATGCCTGTCGTGTACTCACCACACTTATCTGATCTTTTGATCCCCACTATTGGCAGGGATAACAAAATATATCCTCCTCACAGGCTAATGGAAAAGACCCTCAAGGGGTAACTCAACCATCCGAGAACAAAAGTGATCACAGAGACCCTGCAGGAAAAGAATGGGCCCCTCAATTAGAAAGCAGACTAGCACAATCTAAAGTAGTTAGGGGATGGAAGAGAGCTAAAACTGTGTGTGACTGTAAGATGTCTGTGAGGAGCTGACATTTCAAGTAAGACCAAAGATCAGTTTTATAAAGAGACGAGTGCTGTCTTGCGTTGTCAACTTAAGAGAAGGTCCCCAAGCAGGAAATGTACCTGCCATGGCTTGCCAGATGGCGCTAGTGGTAAAGAACTCGCCTGCCAATGCTGGAGACATAAGAGACCAGGGTTCCATCCCGGGGTCCGGAAGAACTCCTGGAGGCAGAAATGGCAACCCACTCCAGTATCCTTGCCTGGAGAAGCCCCATGGACAGAGGAGACTGGTGTCCTACAGTCCACGGCGTTGCAAAGACTGAGCACGGCAGCAACTTGGCACATAGCACCTGCCTTGCTTACAGATGCAGGAACAGTAGACTGTCAGATCAATAGGACCTTGTTGGCCTGGGGGTGGCGGGGTAATGCACAGAGGAAACTTAGATTTAAGAGCAGTGTGTGTGTATCTGTGTGTGTGTGTTTTCAGAGTCCTGAAAAGCATCAGTAAAAATCTAAACTTGGGGCTAGAAAAGCGGAGAAAGTGATACACCTTCTGCAGGGGGTGGGGTGGGGGACACTTTGAAAAGGGCTTCCCAGGTGGCTCAGTGGTTAAAAAAAAAAAATCCACCTGCCAATGCAGGAGACACAGGTTCAATTCCTGGGTTGGAAAGATCTCCTGGAGGAGGAAATGGCAACCCATTCCAGTATTCTTGCCTGGGAAATCCCATGGACAGAGGAGCCTGGCAGGATACAGTCCATGGGGTTGCAAAGAATCAAACATGACTGAGCACAGTGAGACAAATCAGGTTAAACAAATCACTTGTGTTTCACAACAATCTGTTAAAGATCTTGTGGCCTATATTTTATAATCTGCAAACAGGAGTAAACATTAATACAGCCAAAGGCTCTCCCACGGATTCAGTTCAGTTCAGTCCAGTCGCTCAGTCGTATCCAACTCCTTGTGACCCCATGGACTGCAGGATGCCAGGCTTTCCTGTCCATCATCAACTCCTGGAGCTTGCTCAGGCTCATGTCCATCAAGTTGGTGATGCCATCCAACCATCTCATCCTCTGTCGTCCCCTTTTTCTCCTGCCTTCAATCTTTCCCAGCATCAGGGGTCTTTTCCAATGAGTCAGTTCTTCACATCAGGTGGCCAAAGTGTGGCCGCATTGGGTGGCCAATGCCAAGGATTAAGTGAATGTTTTTTCCTGAGCCCTTTCTAAGTGAGCTTTAAAAATAAGATCAGGGAATTCCCTGGTGGTTCAGCGGTTATAGCAACCCACTCCATTATTCTTGCCTGGAGAATTCCATGGACAGAGGAGCTTGGCAGGCTACAGTCCATGAACTCGCAAAGTGTCAAACATGACTGGGTGACTAACACTTTCATAATCTTTTGTTTCCAGTGATTAAGACTCCACGCTACCCAATCTAAATGTCCATGGACAGAGGAATGGATAAAGAGGATGGGGCACATATATACAATGGAATATTACTCAGCTATTTAAAAGAAGGAAATAATGCTGTGTGCAGCAAAATGGGTGGACCTGGAAAGTGTCATACTGAGTGAAGTTAAGTCAGACCGAGAAGGAGAAACAGTGTATGACATCCCTTATCTGTGGAATCTAAAAAGAAATGACATAAATGAACTTACCTGCCAAACAGAAACAGACTCCAAGAATGAGCTTATGGTTGCTGGGTGAAGGATGGGAGGGAGGGATAGTTAGGGAGTTTGGGATGGACATGTACACAGTGTTATATTTAAAATGGATAACTGACAAGGTGTTCCTGTATCACACACGGAACTGTGCTCAGTGTTATGTGACAGCCTGGACGGGAGGGGAATTTGGGGGAGAACGGATATATGTGTGGCTGAGTCCCTTTGCTGTTCACCTATCACAACGTTGTTTGTTAATCAATTATACCCCAATACAAAATACAAAGTTAAAAAAAAAAAAAAGACTCCGCGCTTTCACTGCAGGGGGTGCAGCTTCAATCCCTGCTCAGGAAACGAACATACTACAGCCTGCGCAGCACAACTAAAAAAAATAACAGTTAAAAAAAAAAAATAGATGATACTCTGTATTCCTGTTACTTCATCCATCCTATGTCAAACTGGAACATGCATGAAAATCACCCCTGATGTTGGCTGGAAATGCAGATGCCTGGGGCACCAGCCATGGACATTCTAATTGGGTAGACTTGGCCTTGGGCCCACATACGTATTTGCAGCCAGCAGGTGCACGTGATTCTGACAGAGGTGACTTCAGTGCTTCTAAAAGTTGGAGGGGTATGTGGCTTGTCTACGCTCAGCCCAATAAAACCGTGTCCCTCATCAGCATTTCTCCAGTGAGACATCTTTGTGCAAAGTTATATACACCCCCTTTGGTCTTGCTTCTTTGCAGCCAAGAATAGAAGTTCTTTTCCATGGTCAGGGCTTGAGTCTCAGAGAACACTTTTTACATGTGCTTCTCACCCGTAGCACCTTTGACCTTGGGGGCTGGATAATCCTCTGGGGTGGGGGCTGTCTCACACATTGTAGGACATTGAGCAGCACCTGTGGCTTCTACTCACTGGATGCCAGGAGCACTCCCACACTTATGACAAAGTTGTCTGTGCGTTTGCAGAAGACCGGGCACACTTTCTTCTGTAGGGCCAATACACAGACTGCAAAGCCACCACTTCTGGGATGATTTTCCATGGTCTAGGAACTAGCCCTGCAATATGTATAAATTGCCTCTAGATGGTGACAGAGAGTCAGAAGCGCATGGTCTTTTAGGTTCTGAACAGCAAAGGAGCATTCACTTTCTATGCAGAGTACATCATGGGAAATACTGGGCTGGATGAAGCTCAAGCTGCAATCAAGATTGCTGGGAGAAATATCAATAACCTCAGATATGCAGATGACACCACCCTTATGGCAGAAAGTGAAAGGGAACTAAAGAACCTCTTGATGAAAGTGAAAGAGAAGAGTGAAAAAAGCTGGCTTAGAACCCAATATTCTAAAAACTAAGAGCATGGCATCCAGTCCCATAACTTCATGGCAAATAGATGGGAAAAAATGGAAACAGTGAGTGACTTTATTTTCTTGGGCTCCAAAATCACTTAGACAATGATTGCAGCCATGAAATTAAAAGACACTTGCTTCTTAGAAGAAAAGCTATGACCAACCTAGACAGCGTATTAAAAAGGAAAGACATCACTTTGCCAACAAAGGTCCATCTAGTCAAAGCTATGGTTTTTCCAGTAGTGATGTGTGGATGTGAGAGCTGCACCATAAAGAAGGCTGAGTGTCAAAGAATTGATGCTTTTGAACTCTGATGCTGGAGAAGACTCTTGAGAGTCCCTTGGGCTGCAAGGAGATCTAACCAGTCCATCCTAAAGGAAATAAATCCTGAATATTCCTTGGAAGGACTGATGTTGAAGCTCCAATACTTTGGCTACCTGATACGAAGAGCCGACTCATTGAAAAAGACCCTGATGCTGGGAAAGATTGAGGGCAGGAGGAGAAGGGGGTGACAGAGGATGAGATGGTTGGATGGCATCATTGGCATCATTGGACATGAGTTTGAGCAAGGTCTGGGAGATAGTGAAGGACAGGGAAGCCTGGTGTGTTGTAGTCCATGGGGTCACAAGGAGTCGGACACAACCGAGTGATTGAAAAACAACAATCAGCTTCTGAAATATTCAGATTTATCTGAATTGATTTTAAAACTATAAGAGACCACAAAGAGTGTCTAAAGTTCATACTAATCCATCTCAGTCCATCTGAGCTGTTGTAACAGAATACCATGGCTGCAATGGCTTAGAAACAACAGAATGTATTTCTTACAGTTCTGGAGTTTAGGGAGTTCAAGACCAAGGTTCCAGCAGGTTTGTTTGGTGTCTGGTGAGATCCTGCTTCCTGCTTCATAGACAGCCATTGTTTTGCTGTGTCCTCACGTGGTTGCAGAGACCAGGGAGCTCTCTGCAGTCTTTTTTCTAAGGGCACTAATCCCTTTCATGGGGGCTCAGCCCTCAAGACCCAGTCACCTCCCAAAGTTCTCACTTCCCAGTGCCTTCACGCTGGGTGTTCGATTTCACTATGTGAGTGCGGGGAAGGGGCACAAACACTGCAGGAACCAAAGGGGAAAAGAGAAAGCAATTGCTGTCTTGGTGTATTCTGTCAAACTAAGCCCAGGGCCATGCACATAGCGGGCATTCAGTAAGGAAGGAGGGGAGGACATGGCAGGGAGGTGGATGTGAAGAGACACACCTAAGAACATTTCCCCCCTTCCATCATTTAAAACCAACAGCACACTTCTAGGCATTAATTTCTCATCTTTTTACACGGACATCAGTTTAACCTTTTTTCCCCAAGATAATATGCTTCAAGTCAAGTACCTCCTTCTGGCCAGAGCAAGAAATAAACAGTGATCGCTGTTGTTGATTCATTTTCCCTTGATGTCTGTAGGAGGCGGCAAGGGGCTCCCCCACAGAAAGAAAGAAACATTTAGTCTCCGGCACCCCGTCAGCTGACTTCCAAGGAGGAACGCTGTCTCTCCTCTGGAGTTTTACAGCTGCCCTGAATGGCCTGTCAAGTTTTACTGAACAGATTTCTGACAGTTCCCTGTAGAAAGTAAGATGTCCAAAGCCATGTCTCCAAACCGAGAGCAGGAGAAACAAGAAACAGAGGACAGGACTTGACTTATTTCAACACAGTAGCCAAAAAGAAAAATAAAGAGGTGGACGTGGATTTCAAGCCTTGAGCCCTGAGAGGCAAGGGGGCCGCCTTCTGGCCAGTGTCTCGGAAAACAAAGTGCAGTTAGGCACGCTGCCCTCAGAAGCGGGGAGACGGGGAGAAGCCCAGAAAGACGGGCTTCCCTGGGGGCTCAGACGGTTAAGAATCCGCCTGGGTTCAATCCCTGGGTTGGGAAGATCCCCTGGAGAAGGGAATACCCACTCCAGTATTCTTGCCTGAGAAATTCATGGACAGAAGAGCCTGGTGAGCTACGGTCTATGGGGTTGCAAAGAGTCGGACACGACTGAGCAACTAACACACACATCCAGATAGGTAACGTGTTTCCTTTACTGCACGAAATAAAAAGTGAAATTCTAACAAATGACATGCATAGGCTGATTTTTGTTGGCGACAGATTATCCACAAGCACAATTTAGGAATTACCAACTGCTCCCTCAGCTTGAATTATGTTCAGTCTTTCATGGCGCTTTCCTGGGACATCGGCACTGATTTCCTCTCTTTGCTGTGTCTGCCTGTCCCTCTGATGAGGGTTCCTCTATTCATCTTAGCCTCCCTTGCTCTGCCTACACGAGTTGCTCCCTGGCTCTATTTTCAGCCGTTTCCCAAGCCCTACAATTAAAAGTAGCTTGTCTGCCCCAGGCTGAAGAGGCAGCGTTACAACTAGACTCCCTGTTCCCACAGGCGAACTTGAGGCCAAGTTCTGCACTCTCTGCGCAGCGAAGGACGGAACATGTACTTTGCAAAAGCTCTGGAAAAGCTCAGGCTGCATGAGAAAGGGAAATGACTTTGGTCAACATGAAGTATTCGCTCCCGTCTGCCATCAGATCTCATCACACGCAGGCTTAGACACCTGCCCCCATGACTCCCGAACTCACATCTTTAACATCAGCCCATCTGCCCGAAGCCTGGGATGGCCAAGACGGGGAACGACCCCTGTTAATCAGAATCATCTGGGCAGCTGTTAGAACTGACATTCCCAGGCACCGCCATGCATATTCCAATTACGCGGGTCTGGGACGCGGCCCAGACGTCTGTTGTTGAACTAACACCTGGGTGTTTCTGATGTAACTGAATAGATTACAAGCCTGTAGCTGCGGCCCACTGTACTTACACCTCCATGTGAATGCCAGCGCCGCTGCCTAGCCGACAGCACTGAAAGCTTCTGGAATGCCTGTGACTCATTTCTTATTCACGGAGTAAGTAAAGAATAACAGAAAGAATCAAGGACGGGCTTGAGATTGGATCCTTGACAGAGTGATGAGCCGGAAGGATTTGCTGTTTGATTTGATTTTTGAATTTTGGAGACAGTGCTTTGCCTTCTAAACATCTCCATCTCTTTTCTTCTGGTTTAATCCATGATTTGTTGTTCAGTGACTGAGTCATGCCTGACACTGTTGTGACTCCAGGGACTATTGCCTGTCAGGCTTCTCTGTCCATGAGATTTTCCAGGCAAGAAGACTGGGGTGGGTTGCCATTTCTTTCTCCAGGAGATCTTCCTGACTCTGGGATTGAACTCATGTCTCTTGCACTGGCAGGCAGGTTCTTTACCACCGAATGACCAGGGAAGCCCCTGATCCATAATTTAGACAGGCCTGTACACTGTAACACTTTCTTTTAGGCAAAAAATCATTGGCCAAAATGGTAGAGTCTGGACTCATGTGACCTGCTATCACAGCTGTTGATCCCCACAGTGTGGGAGAATGAACCCATCTTCCAGCTGGGGTTGTCACAATATGTGATTAAGCCTGGGTTTGTCAACAGCCATCCTCCTGAGCTGGAAAAATGAAATCCATCAAGTAAGAAGAGGAAAATAAACATGTTCCAGTTTAAGATGAGGATTCTTGTACCTGCTCCTTTCATCCCTGAGTTCAGTTTACTTGTCAATCAGTTGTGTCTGACTCTTTGCAACCCCATGACCTGCAGCACGCCAGGCCTCTCTGTCCATCACCAACTCCCAGAGCTTGCTCAAACTCATGTCCATCAAGTCGGTGATGCCATCCAACCACCTCATCCTCTGTCATACTCGTTTACTCCCGCCTTCAATCTTTCCCATCATCAGGGTCTTTTCTAATAAGTCAGTTCTTCTCATCAGGTGGTCAAAGTATTGGAGTTTCAGCTTCAGCATCAGTCCTTCCAATGAATATTCAGGACTGATCTCCTTTATGATGGACTTTAATCTCCTTGCTGTCCAAAGGACTCTCAAGAGTCTTTCCAACACCACAGTTCAAAAGCATCAATTCTTTGGTGCTCAGCTTTCTTTATGGTCCAACTCTCACATCCATACATGACCACTGGAGAAACCACAGCTTTCACTAGACTGACCTTTGTTGGCAAGGTGATGTCTCTGCTTTTTAATATGCTGTCTAGGTTGGTCATAACTTTCCTTCCAAGCAGCAAGCATCTTTTAATTTCATGGCTACAATCACTATCTACAGTGATTTTGGAGCCCCCAAAAATAAAGTCTGACAATGTTTCCACTGTTTCCCCATCTATTTCCCATGAAGTGATGGGACCAGATGCCATAATCCTCGTTTTCTGAATATTGAGCTTTAGGCCAACTTTTTCACTCTCCTCTTTCACTTTCATCAAGAGGCTTTTTAGTTCCTCTTCACTTTCTGCCATAAGGGTGATGTCATCTGCATATCTGAGGTTATTGATATTTCTCCCAGCCATCTTGATTCCAGCTTGTGTTTCTTCCAGTCCAGCGTTTCTCATGATGTACTCTGCATATAAGTGAAATAAGCAGGGTGTCAATATACAGCTTTCATGTATTCCTTTCCCAATTTGGAACCAATCTGTTGTTCCACGTCCAGTTCTAAATGTTGCCTCTTGACCTGCATAAAGATTTCTTAGGAGGCAGGTCAGGTGGTCTGATATTCCCATCTCTTGAAGAATTTTCCAGTTTGTTGTGATCCACACAATCAAAGGCTTTGGCGTAGTCAAGAAAGCAGAAATAGATGCTTTTCTGGAACTCTCTTGCTTTTTTGATGATCCAATGGATGTGGCAATTTGATCTCTGGATCCTCTGCCTTTTCTAAATCCAGTTTGAACATCAGGAGTTCTCCGTTCACATACTGTTGAAGCCTGGTTTGGAGAATTTTGAGCATCACTTTACTAGCGTGTGAGATGAGTGCAGTTGTATGGTAGTTTGAACATTCTTTGTTATTACCTCTCTTTAGGATTGGAATGAAAACTGACCTTTTCCAGTCCTGTGGCCACTGCTGAGTTTTCCAAATTTGCTGGCATATTGAGTGCAGCACTTTCACAGCATCATCTTTTAGGATTTGAAATAGCTCACCTGGAATTCCGTCACCTCTGCTAGCTTGGTTCATAGTGATGCTTCCTGAGGCCCACTTGACTTTCCATTCCAGGATGTCTGGCTCTAGGTCAGTGATCCCACCATCGTGATTATCTGGGTCATGAAATTCTCTTTTGTATAGTTCTTCTGTGTATTCTTGCCACCTCTTCTTAATATCTTCTGCTTCTGTTAGGTCCATACCACTTCTGTCCTTATTGAGCCCATCTTTGCATGAAATGTTCCCTTGGTATCTCTAATTTTCTTGAAGAGATTTCTAGTCTTTCCCATTTTATTGTTTTCCTCTATTTCTTTGCAGTGATCACTGAGGAAGGCTTTCTTATCTCTCCTTGCTATTCTTTGGAACTCTGCATTCATATGGGTATATCTTTCCTTTTCTCCTTTGCTTTTCACTTATCTTTTCTCAGCTATTTTTAAGGCCTTTTCATTTTGCCTTTTTGCATTTCTTTTTCTTGGGGATGGTCTTTTTTTTAATTGATTATTTTAAATGGAGGCTATTTACCTTACAATATTGTGGTGGTTTTGCCATACATAGACATAAATCAGCCACAAGTGTACATGTGCCCCCATCCTGAACCCCCCTCCCACCTCCCTCCACATCCCATCCCTCTGGGTTGTCCCAGAGCACTGGCTTTGAGTGCCCTGTTTCATGCATCAAACCTGGACTGGGCACCTATTTCACATATGGTAATATACATGTTTCAATGCTATTCTCTTAAATCATCTCACCCTCGCCTTCTCCCACAGAGTCCAAAAGTCTGTTCTATACATCTGTATCTCTTTTGCTGTCTCGCATATAGGGTCATTGCTATCATCTTTCTAAATTCCATATGTATGTGTTCATATACTGTATTGGTGTTTTTCTTTCTGACTAACTTCACTCTGTATAATAGGCTCCAGTTTCATCTACCTCATTCATTAGAACTGATTCAAATGCATTCTTTTTAATAGCTGAGTAATATTCCACTGTGTATATATAGCACAAATTTCTTATCCGTTCATCTGCTGATGGACATCTAGGTTTTTGGGGATGGTCTTGATCACTGCCTCCTGTACAACGTCACAAACCTCCATTCACAGTTCATCAGGCACTCTATCAGTTCTAATCCCTTGAATCTATTTGTCATGCCCACTCTATAATTGTAAGGGATTTAATTTAGGTCATACCTGAATGGTCTAGTGGTTTTCCCTACTTTCTTCAATTTCAGTCTGAATTTGGCAATAAGGAGTTCATGGTCTGAGCCACAGTCAGCTACTGGTCTTGTTTTTGCTGACTGTATAGAGCATCTCCATCTTTGGCTGCAAAGAATATAATCAATCCGATTTCGGTATTGACCATCGGCTGATGTCCACGTGTAGAGTCTTCTCTTGTGCTGTTGGAAGAGGGTATTTGCTATGATTGTGCATCCTCTTCGCAAAACTCTGTTAGCCTTTGCCCTGCTTCATTTTGTACTCCAAGGCCAAATTTGCTTGTTACTCCAGGTATCTCTTATCTTCCTAGTTTATATTCCAGGCCCCTATAGTGAAAAGGACATCTTTTTTGGGTATTAGTTCTAGAAGGTCTTGTAGGTCTTCATAGAACTGTTCAACTTCAGCTTCTTCAGCATTACTGGTCTGGGCAAAGACTTGGATTACTGTGATATTGAATGGTTTGCTTTGGAAACAAACAGAGATCATTCTGTCATTTTTGAGATTGCATCCAAGTACTGCATTTTGAACTCTTGTTGACTATGAGGGCTACTCCATTTCTTCTAAGGGATTCTTGCCCACAGTAGTAGATATAATGGTCATCTGAGTTAAACCACCACCATTTCAGCCAAGAAAACACTTTCCAACTTCTTTCCTCTTTACGTTGGTCTGTATTGGGTTTCAAAGTAGTCCTGTATTTTTGTTTTGTGACCTTGAATGCAAAGTCTTTATATGCTCATCTCTCACAGAAGGTGAACTATCCTTATTTTACATCTTTTTTTCTTCATCATGGTCAAAATAAAATGTATAAAATGCCTGAGACAGAACTCCAAACCCCCTGTGCTTGATAAATGATAGCTGTCCCCCCCCTCCCATTTTTTTTAACTTCTCTGAACTTTATTGCTGTAGCCACTTCACTTCCTGGGCTTCCCTTGTGGCTCAGCTGGTTAAGAATCCGCCTGCAATGCTGGAAACCTGGGTTCGATCCCTGGGTTGAGAAGATCCCCTGGAGAAAGGAAAGGCTACCTACTCCATTATTCTGGTCTAGAGAAATCCATGGGCTGTATAGTCCATACGGTCGCAAAGAGTCAGACACAACTGAGTAACTTTCACTCACTCACATGCCACTTTCTGAGGCTATAAACTGTGGCTCAGAGATGGAAGCCATCTGAATATTCTTTCATCCAAACTTCAGGCTGGATCCCAATATCTTCCACTCAATTTCAGGACTGCAGCTCCCAGACACAGTGCCTGGGTATGCATTCAAAAAGAGTGCATTCATAGGTTTGTTTTCAAAGTCTGTGTGTCTGTCTCGGTTTTGTAAATTTATTTGTATCATCTTTTCAGATTCTACATGTAAGCAATATCATATGATCTGTCTTTCTCTGCATATGTACCCTTCTGCACCAGCGTTCAAAGCAGCCGAAAATTGGAAGCTATGCAAATTAGGGCAAGAGTACCCCTCTGGGCTATTGAATCCTTTGGGGACAGGATTAAGAAGTCTATAACCTACTGGATTTCACTTCAACTCAAGCCCAGACAGGACATGACCATCCACACTGCCAGGCTGGGTTGCAATCTTTTCCTAGGTCTTTTCTTCTCTCGGCTTGGGAAAGTGACTGGGAACAGAGGTTGATCCATTCATTCATTCCATTGCTGTGTACTGCACTTCAATTTCTCAATGACTGATTTCATCATTCCCTCCATCCATTTCCTCAGCATCCTTCCCATGTGTTCCCATCTCTCGAGGTGCTCTGTCAAAAGGCTGGAGCCTGCAGGTGAAGGTACACGCGTGACATCCTTGGTCATTCACCCTTCACTGCTTCTGCCTCCAGTCTCCTGAAACTGTCCCCACCAAGGCCAGCCTCCAAAGGGTTGTCTCAAAATCATGAGATGACAAAAGCTATTTAAGAATACAGAGACATGAAACGTGTGGGCCTGTTCCTTTCACTCAAAGAGAAAGAGAACCTGAACCCTTGGCAGTGTGTCTTCTTTAAACTGTTGTAGCATTTGAAATTCACGATCACCGTCTCCTTCTCAAAAAATCTCTCACCTGCTCAGCTTCGAGGTTGTTACCTTGTCCTGTTTTTCCCTTTCTTACTTAATTTCCATCAGATAATCCCCCTGCCCTTTTTATGTCCATTCAATGTTGACAGCTCAGTTGGTGAAGAATCGCCTGCAACGCAGGAGACCCCCGGTTCGATTCCTGGGTCAGAAAGATCCCCTGGAGAAGGGATAGGCTACCCACTCCAGTATTCTTGGGTCTCCCTGTTGGCTCAGTTGGTAAAGAATCTGCCTGCAATGTGGGAGAACTGGGTACAATCCCTGGGTTGGGAAGATCCCCTGGGGGAGGGCATGGCAACCCACTCTAGTATTCTTGCCTGGAGAATCCCCATGGACGGACGAGCCTGGGGGGCTACAGTCCATGGGGTCGCAAAGAGTCTGACACGACTGAGTGACTTTCACTTTTTCACTTTCTCTTCCATGTTGGTGTCCACAGACTTTCATTCCTCCCCTTGTCTTTTCTCTCAAGAGAACCGCCTCCATTCCTGGATGTACAAATCCCACCTGATGTACTGGTGGCTCCCAGATCTCATTTTCCCACCCAAATCTCTATTCCTAACTCCCAGCCACTTACTGGACATTTTAAAGTGTATGTATCAGAGGCACCTAAACTCAGCAATGTGCCAGGCATAAACCATCAGTCATGTGTGAGACCATTTGCCCAGAATCCCAAGCTGGGGAGTTTGGGTGCCTCCCTCAGATGTGGGAGGCAAACTGAGGAGGGGGAGATTTTTTTTTCCACTGATGAACTTTTTAAACTTTTGAAATACAATTTTAGAAGCTCACTTTTCATTTGTAGTTATTACAAAATATTGGCTCTGTTCTCCACGTTGTACAATCTACCCTTGTAGCCTGCCTCACACCCAGTAGTTTGTGGCTCCCTCTCTCCAACCCCTATACCGCCCTCCTCCCCTGGAGACCACTAGCTTGCTCTCTCTAGCTGTGATTCTGCTTCTGTTTTGTTATGTCCACAAATTTGTTGGATTTTTCAGATGGGAAGGGGGACATATTGGTCACCAAACCTGCTTTAGAAATGCCTCTGGATTAGTCCTTCATCCTCATCATGACTGCCTTAACTCAGGCCCTCAGCGTGTCACCCCGAGACTTGGAGAAGGGAGTGTCTCATCCAGGACACACTCCCCTGATCACCCCAGCTGAGCTGGGCTGGGCTGGGCTGGGCGAGACCCACCTCCCTGTGTTCCCTCGGCCTCTGATTGGTCAGTGAGACAAGCGTGGAGGCTGTGACCCCACCCCGACCCCCACCGCCTCTTCTGCTGCTTAGAGCAGAGATGACACTCCTGTAATCTTTGTTTCCAGTACTAAGAACAGGGTAAACTCATGGTGTGTGTGTGTGTTAGTCACCCAGTTGTGTCCAGCTCTTTGTGACCCCATGGACTGTAGCCCACCAGGCTCCGCTGTCAAGGAAATCTCAAGGCAAGAATACTGGAGTGAGGTGCCATTCGCTTCTCCAGTAGATCTTTCCAACCCAGGGATCCAACCCAGTTCTCCTGCACTACAGGTGGAATCTATACTGTCCGAGCCACCAGGGAAGCCCAAAACTCACAATAATGTTGTTGAATTGAAATCTCCTCTCCTGGAAGGAACATGACCTGGCCTGCTGAGGCAGGCTTTCTATCCCACCTCCTGGGCCAGCCTGGACCAGGGAACCTTATCAACCCTGCCTCCTGCGAGGAACAAAATCCACCACCCAACAGGCACCACACCTGCCTGCCAACTAGCGCCAGCTGTTCTGACTGATTTCACCCCCTCCCTTATTCCCCAGCTTGGCCTCATTTTTATTCCTTTCCTCACCCTCCAACACACAGTGGTCTTTCTTTTATCTCCCTCCCTTCCTAATCAGACCTGACATTTTTGTTGCTGTTTGAGTAAGTCTAAAGGCCTTGAGCCTCACCCTGATCATTTTAACTGTTCTCAACCTGGGTGCACCCTGGCTGGCCCCTGCCCCCCAACCCCTGCAAGAGCTTCTGGGTCTGAATGTACACTGGGAGTATTTTAAAAGGTCCCTGGCTCCAGGTGAATCTAAAATGCAGCCAGTTAAGACTGTTGTCTGTTCCCTGCATATTCAGAGTGCAGTCCCCAGACCAGCGGCCTCTCAGACGCAGCCTGGGACCTGAATCGCACCCTGAACCAGTCGGTAACCTGCGTGAGATCAAGGTCCCCCGGTGGCTGTACGCACATGAACTTTTCAGAAGAGTCAAATGGATACGACACTGACACCTACTGGGTGAACTTAGGTAGTCCCCTGCCTCAGTTTCCCCATCTACATGATGGCACTAAAAATAGCGCTGTCTCCCAGGGATGGAGGAGGAAGTAAAAGGGGTCACCGTGGTCATCAGGGGAACGGCTGGATGAAGCACTTGATAAGTGGCAGCCTCGTTATCATTCATCTCTCCCTGTCTCATTCCATGTCTTTCCCTGCTTCGTGGCTGGAGGAGGCCAAAGCAGGTCCACTCTTTATTTCTAGGATCCTTCTCTGTTAAGCCGGGAAGCAGAGCCGACAGAAGGCTGACAGATGACGTAATCACATCCAAATTAAACATTTCCCATTTGAAGCCCACAGAGAGGTCGCGACTCCCTTGGTTCACCTGCCTCACCCCAAACCACCATGACCTGGGCTTCCTGAGGCCCTGCTGCCCGATGACACACTCATCCCCCTGCCGAGGGCGCTCCGTGACGCCTGCACCCCGTTACACAGGCGTCTGTTTCCAGAAGCTGTGTGGTGAGTGGGCCCCACCACGCCTGAGGCTGGCGTGTCCACAAGGCTGCCAGGCACCGTTTCAAGAGGCAGATCATTTAAAACCAGTGATTGGAACTCCACTGGCTTTTGCAAGGAATTAATTGAAGGACTCCAAGATGCCAGAGGGATCATCGTAAAAAGGACGAGGAGGGGGGAGATTTTGAATGTTTGAAGCCACCTGGGATCTATTTAGGGAGGTTCCAAACATCGGGGTTGTGTCCAGTCTGCAGCCCAGTATTTTCTAGTGCTGTCTTTGGGAGAGGTCAAGGCTCCCCCACGATTGGATGGAGTCTCTTTGAAAAGCTGACATTGAACTGGGACATAATAACAGCCTCGGGACATCAGAGCCCTGGTGCCTGGCCTGCAGTCCTGGACGTTTTTATGTGCATCACATTAAGAGCCTCCACCTCCCTGGACAAAGCAGGGAAGCTCCTCCATGGTGGGTGGCCCCAATTAAACCCTGTGCCTGGTGAGTTTCCGCCGAGGCTGACTGGAAGGCGGCCAGGGCTGATTAGAAAGCAGGCACCTCAAATGGTCCAGCGCGGCCATAATGAAAAGCCCTGGAAAACTGCTAAATGACACAGAGGAAAATCATTACAGTTGGCCCCCCCACCCCACCCCCCAGGCTCCCTCCCTCATGCCTTAAAAAAAAAAAAAAAACCCTTCTTCAGAATTGCCTAAATATTACTTTGCCCAATGAGTTAGCTGTACAGTAAATGAAAGATCTCTCACAGACATACAGCTTTGAACACACTGCTCTCATTAGCAAACAGTTCTCTGGTCTAAAAAGCACAGAAAAGGAATACAGACAAAAACAAAACAAAAACAAACCCCCTCTTAAAAAAAAAAAAAAGGAGATAAATTGCCACATATACCATAGAGCTGACAAGCAGACTTAGCATGGAATGTTTGCAAATCTTGATTTAATTTAAGAACAGTAATAAGTGTTTTTTTTTGAATAGTGACAAAACCAATACGAACTCTTTTTGAAAACCTTGGAAAAGAAAGTATGATGAGAGAATGAAAGTAATTTATCACCCGCCCCTCAAAGATGACTACAGATAACATAGTATGTTCCTTCTGAAAGCCCGTTTTGCATAGCTGAGATTGCATCCGATATAGTGAACTGCTTTGTGTAACTGCTATTATATATGGCATACGCTGCAGGTATTAAAATGCTCTTGACCATCACTGTCAATAGCTGGGACATAATCCATCAGAGGAGTGTAACATAGCACAGTTAGCAAAACTTTGGAAGCTCTCTTGTTGTGGGGCAGCTGAGCTATAATAATCGTAGCAGTGGTGGGGATACTGACACCATCATGCCCAGAATGGGGAAGGGAGGCAGGGACTCATATTCCTGAGTTACAGTGGGCCAAACATTATGCCAGGGAATGTTCTATAGGGTTCCTCATTTAATCCTCCAACAACACTCCAAGGGGTTATTCCAATCTTCTCTAACATAGAAGGAAACTGGTGTTCATCGATAGGTGAGGTCACTGGCCAAAGTTCCTGAGCTAGTGAGACAGATACAAACTGTGGTGCTGGAGAAGACTCTTGAGAGTCCCTTGGACAGTAAGGCGATCAAACCAGTCAATCCTAAAGGAAATCAATCCTGAATATTCATTGGAAGGGCTGATGCTGAAGCTCCAATACTTTGGCCACTTGATGCAAAGAACTGACTCATTGAAAAAGACCCTTATACTGGGAAAAACTGAAGGCAGGAGAAGGGGACGACAGAGGATGAGATGGTTGGATGGCATCACCAACTCGATGGATATGAGTTTGCGTAAACTCCAGGAGTTGGTGATGGACAGGGAGGCCTGGCGTGCTGCAGTCCACGGGGTTACAAAAAGCTGGACATGACTTAGCGACTGAACAACAACAAACAAGGAGAATGGGTAGCCTGTGCTCTAAAACCCTGAACTCTCTGATGGATTTCAGCAAAAGTGTTTTTAAAGGCCAGGTGAGGGAGGGGTATCCCAAGGTATCTGATCAGCTTGTGCACAATTCTCTGATTGGTTGATGGTGAGAAAACAGGGTGGTGTCCCTGGGGTTAATCTTTAGGTGCCAGTAGGTTTGGGGGCTGATCAGTCTCAGATCGTGATCTGGGTGCTCATGATTATCGAGTACCTAAACCTTCCACTTGGTGGTGGTTTTAGCATCTATAAAACAACTTAGGAAGGCGACATCAGATACTATTGTCTCAGTGCTTCAGAGAGGAGCTAAAGCGGAGGACCTGGGAGAGGGGGCTCCCCAAGGAAGGCCCCAGGGGGTCATTCTGGGTTACAGCATTCCACTCTGTCATGGCACAGAAAATTAAACCAAAGGCCAAAAGAAAGTGGGACGGTTAACCTACTGGAGTTCAAGCCTCTGAGATCTAGGGGCCATGCTAATTCTACCTTAAATGGTGATTTTCAGCTGAGGACATCCCTCTACCCAGGGGACATTTGGCAATGTCTAGAGACATTGGGGGTTGTCATCACTGGGCTAGGGGCTGCTACTGGCATTTATTGTTCAGAGGCCAAGGTGTTGCTAAACATCCCACAGTGCACAGAACAGAACCTCCACAACAAAGACTCATCCAGTCCAAAATATCAATCATGCCAAAGTTGAGAAGGCTTGATCTTAAAGCTTATTCATCTAGCAAATACTTACTAAGCGTCTGGTGTCTGTGTATCACACCTTGTGCTGAGGGTGAGAAAACCCGTGCCTGTTTTCTTGCCATAATTAGTTTTGTAATAATAGTCAACACCCAGTGAACGTTAAAGGATGTAGGGTCCCATGTTAACTCTTCACATACCCAGTCTTATCTCCTACAATCTCCACGATAGCTCTGTAGTGTCATCATCTCAAATGATGGAGTAGAAGCCCATAGAGGTTAGGCTACAGAATTTTCCTAAGGCAGCACAGTATCTGGCTCAGGTTTTAGGATTCCTAACAATCACATACAATCGCTACCAGAGAAAAAGCAATGAGGAATCATAGTATATACCTCATAGGGTTGTTGTAAAGATTATTGATGTTACCTTTTTAATTTAGTGACTCCACAAATATCGTAGGTTTTCAAGGCTAGAATCTTTAGAATGACTTTTGCTACGGTGGGTGGTTTGAGAGGTCCTAGACTGTCGCTTAAGGGAAGAGAGAAGACAGGACGTCTAAAAAGGGACTGCGATTATAGGAAATCCTGAATACCAAATGATTCCCCAGGGATGATAAACCTCTGTTGAAAGATCCTTTTTAGGAGAAAGAGTGTGTGTGTGTGTGTGTGTGTGTGTGTGTGTGTGTGTGTGTGTGTGTGTGTGTTGGGGAGGGGAGACTTAGTGGACGGCAGAAGACAAGAATCCTGACAGACACTATTGATGAGGACAGTGTGGACCAACCGACAAAAGAAGCATCTATTTTTCTCAGAATCTTAATCCACCCCTTTCCAGTAAATGTTTCTCCCTCTCCACCTGCGTGAAGAGTTCTCTGCACCCTCTCCTTTCACCAGGATCCTCTGAGAAGGAGGAAGTGTGCAAATATATTAACGGTCATGTTTGTAAAAAGAAACGGGGAGGAGCCAGAAAGTCTGGAAAACCCCTCAGCCCCTGATGTGGGTCTGACACCCAGGGAAGGACAGAGGGAAAGATGGTGGGGGCGGCAGCTTAGACCTCTGTGCAATCTAAAGAAAGGAAAGTGAAGTCGCTCAGTCATGTCCGACTCTGCGACCCCATGGACTGTAGCCCATCAGGCTCCTCCATCCATGGAATTTTCCAGGCAAGAGTACTGGAGTGGATCGCCATTTCCTTCTCTAGGGGATCTTCCCAACCCAGGGATCGAACCTGGGTCTCCCACACTGCAGAAAGACTCTTTACCATCTGGCCACCTGGGAAGCCCACTGTGCAGTCTAAGAAATCTTCTAAGGAAGCCTCCAAAAGACCCTGGAAGAGGCCTTGAGCCAAAGCCAGCCATCAGAGGTGTGTCTTGTGTTTCCTAGGGATGAGACTGCTTCAGTGTCATGCTACATGGACTGCTGGCTAACGGCAGCCCACCAGAAGTGTGGCCTTGGCAGGAAGGCAGAGAGGGGACTCAGGGCAAGGCAGCTGGGCCCTCGGTTAGCTGGTTCTCTTCCCTACAGTGCAATGTTTGTGAGAGGTATTCCCATGGCCACCACACTGATGTCTAAAAAATGTCTCATGAAACACCTGTGGGATATCCCTAGTGGTCCTATGGTTAAGAGTCTGCTTTCAAATACAGGGAATGCAGGTTCAAGCCCTGGATGGAAAGTGGAGACTCCACACTCTGTGGGGCAGCTGAGCCCCCGGGCTATGGCTAGATAAACTCGAGTTCCGCAACCACTGAGCCCACGTGCTCTCAAACTGTGCTCCACCACAAGAGACGCTCCAGCACAGCCTCCCTCTCCCCCCAAAACACTCACAAATGCTCTTTCGATTCAACTAGACATGCGTGTCCTCAAACACATGCCCTTCGGGCAAGCAGTGTGCCACCTGCCTGTCCTGGGAAATGAACTGGAGCATCTGTTTACCTTCCCGTCTTGGAACCAGTGAGCTCACCTGCTTGCAGGACATGTGACACCTGCCCCTCTCTGTGCACACACCCTCTCACTCCACCCACCTCGCCCCTGAATGGCCTCGTCTGCGGTTTTGTTTCCTATTAAAATCTGTATCTCCACTTCGATTGTCTGGCCCTTCTGTTTCTTTCTGAAGCCATGAGGCCCAGGATAATAAGCTATAAACACCATAATCATGTGTAACCAACACCTCTCTGAGATGAGCTCCGAGCAAAGGAGGTAGTCCAGTTGTTACCCCTCTCCTGCGGGCCATGCCCACCCTGCTGGGGCATCAGGTATGATGGGAGGGGTGTGTCTGAGCTGCTGGACCCCTGCCAGCCAGCTGAGAGTCCTTTGGTGGGACCTGAAACGGGGATCAAGCGGGGCAGATGGAGGTTAGGGGCCTTCAGGATCCTCCCTGAGTGCTCTGTAGGTGCCCGCAGGGCGCTTGACTCAGATCCAGGAGAGGCACCTGGATCCAGGCTGGCAGGGAGCCAGAGGCAGAGGGTATAAGCTTGCTGTGAACGATGGTGTCTGGACTCAGAGCATGCTTTATTGTTGTGTCTCTTTAAAACTAATTCCTCAGTGAAAGATGTTTGAAACCTAAGCCTTCCCAACCTCCCTCTCCATTTTATTGTCAGTTGCAGACATTTGTCCCTGTTGAGAGTGAGGAGTCCTGCTAATAAGCAAATCCCTGCTGGATGCTGAAGCCTTGAGCAACACCAGGCACAGCTGCTGAAAACTGGGAAGCTTCTCCCAGGTCTAGGAAAGAGCAAACCTGTGCATCCCCCAGAGCATCCCAGGCTGTGCTGCCTAGAGCAGTAAATGAAGGAAGGGTGATTGCTCAAAAATGTTTGGACTACGTGCAAGTAAAAACTGTTTTCCCAAAATGTATATGGGGTAGCACAGTGGCCCTCAAAGCATGGTCCCCAGACCACCACCACCAGCAGCAGCAGCAGCATCAGGAAATGCATTAGAAATGCAGGTTCTGGGGCTTCCCTGGTGGTACAGTGGATAAGAATCTGCCTCCCAGTGCAGGGGACACAGCTTCCATCACAGGTCCAAGAAGATCCTACATGCTGTGGGACAACTGAGCCCATGGGCCACAGCCACGGAGTCCACACGCTGTAACTACCGAAGTCCCTGATCTAGAGCCCATGAGACACAGCTACGGAGTCCACATGCTGTAACTACAGAAGCCCGATAGAGCCCATGAGACACAGCTACGGAGTCCACATGCTGTAACTACCGAAGTCCCTGATCTAGAGCCCATGAGACACAGCTACGGAGTCCACATGCTGTAACTACAGAAGTCCCTGATCTAGAGCCCATGAGACACAGCTACGGAGTCCACATGCTGTAACTACAGAAGCCCGATAGAGCCCATGACACACAGCTACTGAGTCCACATGCTGTAAGTACTGAAGCCCCTGAAGAGAGTCTAGAGCCCGTGAGACACAGCTGCTGAGCCATGTGCCACAGTCACTGGAGATGGGAGCCTTGGAGCCCGGGCTCCACAACAAGAGAAGCTACCGCAGTGAGAAGCCCCCACTCTGCAATGAAGAGCAGCCCCGCTTGCCGCAGCGAGAGAAAGCCCATGTGCAGCGATGAAGGCCCAGCACAGCCAAAATAAATAAATAAAACAAATCTTAAAAACAAAAAAGAAAGAAATGCCAAGTTTAGACACACCCCCACCTACTGAATCAGAAACTCTGGGGATAGGACCCGGCACTCTGTTTTATCAAGATTTGCACATGATCCTGATCATCACTCAAGTGTGAGCACTCCTGCTCTGGAAACAGTGACTGTGTTTTCACCAATAACTAAAACACCAGACAGTTGCATTTGTAAGAACTGCTTCATCACAGCATGCTGGTTCAAATATTTATTGAGCTCCTACTATGTTCTAGGCTCTGGACTTGGCATGGGAAGATGTCACGGTAATTCAAGACACACAGCCTTGTTCTCACATGTTCATATTCTATCTAAGAGAGCGGATATCAATCAAATACACAAGTGGGTGTATAAGAACCAGTTACTTAAGTTCCTATAAATAAAACTGACACACTTGATTCAGCATGGGAGATGAAGAAAAGCTTCAGGAGGGAGCTCTGCTTAGAAATAATAAGAAAACACAGGCATTAGGTTGGTAAACTTCGGAATGCAGGTGGCGTTATGGGCGAAGGAAGCAGCATCAAGGCATTGGGATGGAGGGTCATTTCAGGCACTGACAGAATATCAGGGCAACTGACATGCAGAGGTCAAAGGGAGAGGATGAGGAGACGGGATGCACAGAAGAGGCTTGAAGCTGTGCCAACAGGCTGGTCTTTATTAAGAGATCCATGGCATCCAGTTTGAAGACGGGTGGGGCAACGTAAGAAGATCAGTAGTGATGGAGACGCAGAGGATGGGCGGGGAGGGGTTGGGGTTGGGGGTCCACTTAGGATGGCAGTGCAGTTGTCAAGGCCCTAGATGAGGTTGGGAGGCCAGGGGGTGACAGTGGAGATTTAGAGACAGGGAAGGAGCTGAAAGGCATTGGGAAGAGCCGACCCCAGGGGCACGGGAGACAAAGGTGTTTACAAAGAGTCCCAGCAATCCCCCTATCAGGCATATAGCCAGAGAAAACTGTAATTCCAAAAGACACCTGCAGCACACTGTTGATTGCAGCACTGTTCACAATAGCCAGGACATGGAAGCAACTTGAATGCCCATCAACAGACGGATGGATAAAGAAGACGTGGTGGAGATTTAAAATAGAATATTACTCAGACATAGAAAGGAATGCAATTGGGTCCTTTGTAGAGATGTGGATGGACCTCAAGAGTGTCACACAGAGTGAAGTAAGTCAGAAAGAGAAAACCAAGTATCGTATATTAATGCACATACGTGGAATCTAGCAAAATGATACAGATGATATTTGCAAAGAAAATAGATGAAGAGAACAAACTATGGACACCAGGGGGAAAGAGGAGAGGTGGGATGAATTGGGAGACTGGAACTGACACATACCCAGTACTGTGTATAAAATAGATAAGTGATGAGTGCCCACTGTGTAACACAAGGAACTGCTCCGTGCTCTGCGGTGACCTAAATGGGAAGGAAATCCAACACAGAGGGGCTGGCCCCCTTTGCCATATAGCAGAAGCTAACACAACAGTGTAAACAACTCTATTTCAATAAAAATTGATTAAAAAAAATAAAGTTAAAAAAAAATCCATCATTGATATGGGGCGGGGGTGGTGGGGCGCGGCAGGAAGAGTTCTGTTTCTGGCCTCACAGCCAGAGGAACGGGGATGTCATTCAATGAGGTGACGACCCTGAGGAGCATCAGGTTTCAGACAAGGTGAGCTGAGTGGTGAGACACAAAGAAGGGGGTTTTTCGCGTGTTGAGTCTGGGCTGTCCTTGAGACTGACAGGCACACGCCTGGAGTAGAGTCTCAGAGGAAAGATCCGGGCTGGAGATATCAAAACGTGAAGTGACTCACACGTGTGTGTCCCGGGGGAAGCCACGGAGTCTGCAGTGAGAAAACAGTAGGTCTCAGGACCCCTCCTGCAGGGACTCCAAAGGTTTGTAGGACGACATGAAGAAGAAAGAAGAGGAGGGGGACATGGGGGAAGGATGCGGGCAGGGCAGATTGCACCGCTAAGAAGGCTCGGGTTCTGCCGTCTGAACCAGCTACTGTTTCCTTTCAAGCCTCAGTTCCTCTATCTGTAACACGCTGGGGAAAGCAGTCCAAAAATCAGGCACTCTATCGCGAGAATTACTGATATAATGTTTCACACATAGCAATGAGCAGCAACCATAGTGACCCTTGCCCTGAGCAATGTACAGAAGACTCTTAACATTATTTTTGGAATTATTAACAGGAGTCAATCCATCCCTTTTCTCAAAGGATTATTTTGCTGAGATCCACTTCATAGTAATAGAATCAGGAGTGGGGGTGGGGGTGGGGGTGGGGATGTGTTTGAGTTTTTCATTCTGACCAGTAACCTTGGGCATTCATTCTGAGCCTCTAATCCTCTTTGAAGAAATTGGGAGGAAAAAAACAACAACCACCAAGGCTTGATTTCCACATAGCAAGTATTTTTTTTTTAAAAGAGAGATTAAACTATCTTCTATGAAACTATTCTCTTAAGGAAGTATTGCTCTGTAATTCGTATGTCAGAAGGGGATTATGCCAAGTTCTGTGCACAAGCTCATCACTTGAAAAGAAAAATCTGTACAGAGAAAGAAATTGAGGCACAGAAAGGTCAAAGAACTACTCAAGGCCACTTGACTAGTGAATGATGAGGCTGGGGTTCAGAAAAAGGTTTATCAGACTCCAGACTAAGCTTTTTTTTTTTTTTTAACATGAACCAGGAGTCAGTTTTCTGGTCTCTCTCTCTCTCTCTCTCCCTCCAGTCAACAAATAATAATTCTTCATCCTTGTTGAAAAAAAAAAAGTCAAGGACGATCATGCGATTACACAGATAGATACTGATAGATATGAAACTTTTTGTGAATTTGAAGGAAAATAAAGTGTTAGTTATCATCATTGTTAAGGACTAAGAAAAATGAGCTAATTACAATGATCCACTTTAAAGTGATTGTATCTAGTGTGAATATCTTACTAGTTTAAAGCACAAAGCTGTACAATTAAGAAATAATTCTGTGTGTCCCTGAGGACCTTCTGGAGCATGAGTGATGGGGTGCATTCCCCACAATATACTCAGGTAGAATGACGGCGGGTTCGGGGAGAAAGACAAAAGGAAGCAAACAATGGCTTCGAGACGGGGTGGCTCCAGACCCCTCATCTCCAACTTCTTTTTCAGCTTCCCAAGGAATCCCCATGGGGCTTGATTTGGTTGCCTAGGAAACCCTGGTCTGCATAACCTGATCACATGGCATCCTGTGACATATGGAAGGGCCCGCAGCCACACCAAGGACCCATCACAGACATGTCATCACAGACATGTCATCGTAAGTCTGAACATTTCATGTCCTGTGAGCTTAGAACTGAAAATTCAACAAGTTATCCATCAGGAAGAGAAGGTATCACAAATAAAACCCACAGTGCTCTCAATTCAACAGTGGATTTAGGGACATGTTAACACTGTGGTCTCATGGATACAGGCAAAAAAAAAAAAAAAAATGCAGCAAAGCCAAATGTTTAGTTTCAAAAAAAGGAAACTTCTAGTCAGTTCTGCTCCACTGTCTTCTCTGTGGTCCAAATAATCAAATCAGAATGGATCTAAATTTGGTAGCCACTTGCCAAGCCCGCAAAAAAAAAAAAAAAAAGTCTGATTCTGATTATTAAATAAACAACTCCCAAAAAAGGAGGTGTTATGGAGAAAGACAAATATTTTCTTCCCCTGAGTTGCAGTGTTTTGAACCCCTCCCACGAGTTGGTGGTAGGAAAAGACTGAACTAGCTAGAAATTGAGGATCTATCACATCACATTTTATTCCAAACATAGCATATCCAAATATCTAAATCACCCCTTTAAAAACTTTGTGTTATTCTTTGTCTTACATTTTAAAGAAAATAGTTATGACACATTCTTGGATGATACAGCCTTTGGCTATACACTTCTTTACAGAGCTCTATAAATTAGTTGTCTCTTCAATGTAAAAGCTTCAAAGCAAATACTAATGAATTCAATTTTGCTAACAATCTTTTTGATGATTCTTTATGCTATAAGCCAAAAGTCTTGTTTCAACAACCTTAAGGCTGCCTTTGTTGGGATAAGAATCAGCCAATTTAGAGCAGAGTTCCAACCCTGCTGCTGCTGCTGCTAAGTCGCTTCAGTCGTGTCCGACTCTGTGCAACCCCATAGACAGAAGCCCACCAGGCTCCCCCGTCCCTGGGATTCTCCAGGCAAGAACACTGGAGTGGGTTGCCATTTCCTTCTCCAATGCATGAAAGTGAAAGGGAAGTCACTCATTCATGTCCGACTTTTAGTGACCCCATGGACTTCAGCCTTTCAGGCTCCTCCATCCATGGGATTTTCCAGGCAAGAGCACTGGAGTGGGGTGCCATTGCCTTCTCCAGTTTCAACCCTAATGGCTACTAACTGTCTTTGGGAGAATAGCCTGCTCTGGTCTTTATAGTCATCATATGTAAAGGGGCAATGCTTTATGACTGTTAAACATATAAATGAAATAGGAAATGGGGAAACTTGTGGTTGAACAGGAAAAAAAAAATCTGGATGGATAACACATCACATTCTCAACCAAACTCTCCTACTGGGGATATGCACGTGTGTGGAGGTGGGCGTTGGGGAATGGGGTGGGTCAGTACCCGGAGGACGGGGGCTCCCACTCTGTATGTTACACACTTCCAAACCAGCCAAGTGTGTTAAGATGGACATGCTTCACACATAAACGTCAGTGATCAAAAAGACACAAGAGCAAAGATAGCAAGAAGATACAAAGTGCCTGTGCAAGGAGATGCTGGTTCTTGACTTCTGTTCTGAAACACAGTGGAATTAAATGTCTGGGACCCTGTCCAGAACTGCTGACCCTCTGCCTGCTGGAGGCTGGCTCCATTCTAAGATAAACTGTGCAGTGGAGTAAGGAAAGGCAGAGCCTCGGATACTCTGGCCCATCTGAGCCTCAAACTGCCTCCTTGAGCAGTTTGATATCCTCGCTGGATGAAAGAAAAGATAGAAAAGAGAAAGAAAAGAACAAGAAAATGTAAGCTCTGTTGATCACAGCTACGGTCACCAAGCTGTTACTATCCATCATTAACATTGACTGAGATTTTGCTAGGATCTGGGGGTGGTGGCTTAGCAATTTTTAAAAATAAATATCTCGCTTGATGGTTGCACAACTGTTTGAAGAAGGCAGTATGCTCCTCCCCAATTGCATGTGGGGAAAATGATCCTGAAAAGGTTAGGTAACCTGATCTGTAGTCACAGGGCTAGCGAGTTGTAGGGCTGGAAATAAAATGCCAGCAATCTGGAATGTTACATGGGATTAAACAGCAGGAGCTCAAAAGTACTAAAGCAGAGAAGTTGGCAAATTGGTCCTTTCTGAGTATAGCTGCATTTCTTGTGGGCTTGGCTTATTAACTCATTGAATTTTTCATGCTGGAAAGGATGGTGCAAGACTTTGAGCTCAGAAAGAGAGTCAGGAATCTTTTCCACATATCCATGACAGATGACCTTCTTCTATTCTTTGCTTCAAGAGCTCCAGTGAAAGAAAATTCAAGTTTTATGTGGATGGGTCTTTGCATGGTGGGATAATTCTCGGTCATACTTCTTCCTTAAAGACAGCAGAAATTAGGGACTTCCCTGCTGGCCCAGTGGCTAAGACTCTGAGCTCCTAACACAGGGTCCTCGGTTCAATCCCTGATCAGGGAATTAGATCCCACATGTCACAAGCAAAACATCCCACATGCTGTGACTATGACTCAGCACAGCCAAATAAATAAATATTAAAAATAATTATGCAGGAATTAGTTGCTCCACAAAATTGCATCAAATACCTTAGTTCTTATAACTGGAAACCCACATCGTTCAGTCTGTTTCCTCTTCCATATGCTGAGGCTTAAAATATAAGTAGACAATGCTTGTGTCCTCAATGAATTTGGATGGCTTCTCTGGAGCAGAAAATAGTTTATGGTTAGGCAACTTATTAGCCCTAGATTCAAATCTCAGTCTGGCCCTTTGCTACTCTTTAATCTCTAAATAACTTCCTTAAATTGATCCTCAGTCTCCTCATCTGTAAATTGATGAACAAAGAACACACATCGTAGGGCTTTGGGGGAATAAAATATATAAAGTTTCCAGGGGAAGGCAATGGCACCCCACCCCAGTACTTTTGCCTGGAAAATCCCATGGATGGAAGATCCTGGTAGGCTCCAGTCCATGGGGTCGCTGAGAGTCGGACACGACTGAGCGACTTCACTTTCACTTTTCACTTTCATGCATTGGAGAAGGAAATGGCAACCCACTCCAGAGTTCTTGCCTGGAGAATCCCAGGGACGGGGGAGCCTGGTGAGCTTCCGTCTCCGGGGTCGCACAGAGTCGGACACGACTGAAGCGACTTAGCAGCAGCAGCAGCAGCAGCATATTACAGAATAGCAAGCTAGTGTTGTCGACTTATTGCTCCCTTTCACCTTCCTCTGATTTCTCTCTAGTTTCTTTAATGAACCCCTTGAAATGAGAGGCGCCCAGGGATGATTGTGACTCAGAGGTAGAACCATCAGACCCCACAAGATAAACATCCCTGACCGTTTTCAATTTAAACTCTCATGTCTCCCATGGTAAACTTACTGATTTGACGAATGGTCCCCAAAGCAAGATGCCCTTTTCTCCCAATCTGCATTCCGTTTTTGAACGGCGTTCCTGCCTGTTGATTTCACCGTGCCTTGTTTCTGTCATCTGTGCTATTAGCAATCCCTCCCTGTTTTGTGGCAGCTGAAAATATGATAAGCATACTTTCGACCCAAGTAACTGATAAAAAAATGACAAACAAGACGGAGCCAAGGGAGTGATCCCACGTCGCCCTGCTGCAGACCTCCTACCAAGTTGACAAGAAGTCGTTAATCAACCTCCTCAGTCATCTGTGATTCTATTCAGAGGTCCCACCATCTAGTTCCCATGTCATAGTCCTGCACACACAACCATCAGGGCAACTTTATCAAGTCCTTCTCTGACACCAAGGTGCATTTGTCCCGAGCCACCAGCCTCATAGGAAAACCACCAATATGTACGTAGAGTTATTTTGGTACAAAAACAGGCTGCTGTAGAATCAACGTACATTTGTAAATACTCATCAGTCTAAAGAGAGGCATCTGGCTCTTTAGAGATTACGTCCCTTTAAAAAGATTGAGCCACTTCTTCACTTTCGGGATGTGACTTCAATAGATAGTCTCCCCTTTAGAACATATGGATATTTCCAATCTAGTGGTATCTTTCCTAGTTTCTACAAAAATTCAAAGGTTGTAGAAAAGTACACTAATGAATTTTCAGATCTCAGTCTTGTTTTCACAAGCCCTGAAGGAAGATACCTGCTTTTCTCTATGTGATCGTTACCTTCTTCCCTATCAAGGAAAGTTTCCACTTTTCAAAAATATGTTTGATCTTTTCTTTGCTGTGAAAAGACAGCTCCATGAAGCTTCATTTCAGACCAGCATGTTTTATAATCACTGATACACTTTTACATTTGCATTTTTAAACTAGTGTCAGAATATATTCCTGTTTGTGCTGTTTCATGCCCTAGTGGTAGAATTAAGCAAAGTTGGCTACATCAGCTACCTGGATCATAATGCAGATCTTAAAACCCTGAAAGACTAGCAATTATAATGTTTAAATTCAATTTTTGTATAACTATGAAAAAATCTTATCTGTACTAGTTAAGAATTACCTTATATCTACTTGAATTAATTATTTCCTTGATTTTAATTCCCTTGAGTCAGAGAACTGGGTCTAAGTATTTTCATGAGTATCTTCATTCCTCTTAATGTACTGATGTATTACTGCATGCATGCATGCTAAGTCGCTTCAATCATGTCTGATTCTGCGACTCTACTGACCATAGCACTCCAGGCTCCTCTGTCCAGGGGATTCTCCAGGCAAGAATACTGGAGTGGGTTGCCATGCCCTTCTCCAGGGAATCCTCGCAACCCAATCAAACCCATGTCTCCTGTGTCTCCTATTGGCAGGCAGGTTCCTTACCACTAGCACTGCCTGGGAAGCCCTGATGTATTACTATTTATATTTAAAATAATATATAGTGCTCATGCACAAATATATTGTTGAAAAATACTCTTGCATTATACATACTGTTCATTTTTCAAATATTTAATTCTAACAGAGACCCTTCTCTTTGTATAATATTTGTCCCATCAAGCCTTAGATTTGTGGCTTGTAGATGACTAGACAGTAGACATTTCTTACATCAATTTCCCCAGTAGGTAAATTAAAAAAAATTGTTTCACTTAGCTTTGTTCCTCTCATTTTGATATAGGGCAATTAGATTTTCTGATGTGGCAACCTTACATCATTTTTTCTATAGTATCCACTTTATACATTTATCAGACAGTTGGTTTATGACAGCTATGCAGAAACCCACAAAGGCAGCTCTCAATTTTTTAAATGCAAACTGTGAAACAGCTTTAAAATTCACTGAATTTGTCTGCCACTAAAAAAAAAAAAAAAACCAAAGACAAATTATGGAGAATGCGTTTGTTCCTAGCATGATAGATGCAGTGGTAGAGGCAAAGATGAATAAGACATGGCCCTTATGTTCGGAGACATGTAATTGCGGAGGACAAGGGGGAAAAACCCACAGAAAAAGGAGGCAGAATATGGAAAAATGTCGTAAGTGTACAAAATGCTACTTGCAAAAGCTGGAGGAATGAATTTGGGATTAAAACACTCTGCATGGGGCAGGAAGGCAAGGGGGTGGAGTTCATGGTGATCAAGATTTAGCAAAAATCCCAAAGAGCCATTGTCTCTCCTGCTCAGGTTAGAAAATGGTGCAAATAAGACGGATTGCTAAGGAATCAAAAATAAACTCTCTCTCCCTCCTTCCCTCTCTCTCTCCATCTACTCCTACTCTTTGTTATTTGCTGTTTTTTTTAATCTTTTTAAATATGCTGTTGGAGTATACTTGATCTACAGTGTAGTGTTAGTTTCAGGTGGACAGAAATGTGACTCAGTTATACACATACATAAATCTATTCATTTTCAGAATTTTTTCCCATATAGGTTATCAGAGAGTCCTGAGCAGAGTTCCCTGTGCTCTGCAGTAGGTCCTTGCTGTTTGTCTGTTTTATACACAGCAGTGTGCTGAGACCGTGCTGGGAAGTGCAGTGACTTGGGAGCTGAGCTGTGGGAGAAGGCAGCATGTTGCGCAGATCTGCTTTGGGTGGTGCTTTCCCAAGGAGGAGCGTGTGGTCTGGTCTCAGAAGGATGCTGAGAACTGGGCTGGGGTCCTCGCGATCCTGCCAGAGTGCAGTGTGATTTCTACCCTGAGCTGCCGCCATGTTTTGCTGTCGGGCACTGGGGACTAGAAGAGTCCACTTGTCCTTTTGGTATTCATCAGGCAAGTTCACCAAAGACCATGTGTTTGCATCTTCTTGTTTCTCCTCGGCCACCCAGAAATCCCACTGTGGCCAGCCCTTGGTCTGGAGCGTGGAATGTATGCACTGCTTTCCTTTCCAGGATAGCTGATCAGCGTTCCTGCCACCTTCCCCAGCAAGGAATGTTGTTTATTGATTTTAAGTCATTCTGGGAACCTACATTCCACAGCAGCTTGTCAAAATACTGTTCAAGTTAATATGTCATTTGATTACCCCCTCATGGCTGCCAAAGATTCCTTAAATTTGATCCATAAATAAATAGAAATCACATCCCTTTTTACCCTTTACCTTTTCTCCCTCTAGTGATAAACTACCCAATCATTCAAACTTGAGTGATTAATCTTGAAATGTATAATACAAGGAAGTTGGGAGAGGTGAGTACAAATCTTGCTTCTGCTACTATGGGCAAGTGGTATGGATATGAGTGTGGTTTTCAAGGGAGTAAGACTGAATTTTCTCCTAGGGCTTGCAATCAAGGGTCCTGTCTCATCATTCAGGGTGTGTGTGTGTGTGTGTGTGTGTGTGCGCGCACTAAGTCATTTCAGTCACGTCCAACTCTTTTGCGATTCCATGGACTGTAGCCCGCCAGGCTCCTCCATCCATAGGATTCTCCAGGCCAGAATACTGGAGTGGGTTGCCATGCAGGTGCCAGAGGCAATATCAACTCATGTCAAAAGACATGAGTTCATGTCTACTAGAATGGCTATAATCAAAAAATGGAAAATAGTAAGTGTTGGTGAGGGTATATAGAAATTAGAACCTGCATACATCATTTATGGGATCATAAAATGCTGAGGCTACTGTGAAGAACAGTGGTGCTTCCCCAAAAAGCTGAACATAGAATTAAGATTCAGAGGTTCCAGGGAATATATTCAGGGATATATTATGGCTTTGGGACTCTCTCTCTCTCTCTCTCTCTCTCTCTCACACACACACACACACACACACACACAATCTGTCTATCTATCTATATCTATATAAAATAATTAACAAAGACCCTCTGCATGGCACAGGGAACTCTACTCAATAATCTGTAATAGCCTATATGGGGAAAGAATATGAAAAAGGATGGATATATATTTAGAATAACGGAATCACTTTGTACCCTTGAAACTAACAACATTATGAATCGACTATTCTCAGTCGCTCAGTCATGTTTGACCCTTTGTGACCCCATGGACGTAACCCGCCAAGCTGCTCTGTCCATGGAATTTTCCAAGCAAGAACACTGGAGTGGCTTGCCACTCTAGAGGATCTTCTTGACCCAGGGATCCAACCAGCGTCTCTTGCATCTCCTGCATTGGTAGGCAGATTCTTTACCAATGTGCCACCTGGGAAGCACCAACTCAACTCTAATGTAAAATAAAAATTAAATTTAAAGAAGCAACATACCTACAGGAATTGAAATAGGTTTGTTTCATGGTCTATGGTTTGGTCTATTTTCATATATGTTCCATAGGCACTTGAAAAGAATGTGTATTTTTCTGTTGTTGGGTAAAATACTCTAAAAATGTTGATTAGACTAGGGAAAAAAAGAAAGATCCAGAGATTCCAAAAAGAATTGAAAAGATAGCAGCCACAGTCCTGAAGACCCACATCCTTGCATTCCTGTTCACTTGAAGTTCATTACCCACCAGCAGGATTTCCTGCCGTTACCAACAAAACATTTCACAGTATCATCCTCCTCAAGGGCCCACCAACACACTCTGATATTAAAGTGTATTATTTAGAAAGAATAACAGGGATTTTTCTATCAAACCTCTCTGCCTCTAAGTTTCACTGCTGCGTATAGTATTTTGACAATATGTGGACTTTCTCACGTATGTTTTGTGTGACTAGGAAGGGCCTGACTTCAGCAGGTATGTAAGAATATAAGCTCTGCCAGTTCCCAAGAAGCTTGATGAGTTTCCAAAATGGCTCAGAGGGATGGCTTGTCCAAAGTTTGGTCCTAGCGACTGAGGCTTCTGTTCTGTCACTCTCCAGGAAGTATTGGACAAGAGCAGAATTGTTTGAGAATAATTAATTTCTATGGAAGACCTTTATAAAAACCAGAGCAAAAGGTGATGAGTACGGCATCCTGCCCTTTGCAAGGAAAAATGGCCAGGACTGATTTCACCCAGCAAGGCTTAAACTGTTGAATTGGACTTCTGGTTAGGCATGGGGGAACCTGCAGTCTCCATTCCCTAATGTGGATAATGCTTACTAGGCACCACTGGTAGTGATTTTCAGAATCAGATGATTTTCAGAAGTACATGAACAAAGTAACAGTGAAATCTCAAGGGCTGCACAGAGCTGAAAAGGGACTCCTTTTCTCTTCTTGCTGGTTACATCAACGGGAAGTGTTTTGGCTCAGAACTAGTAGAGTTTAATACCTCTCCATTAAAAAGAGAGATTAGCAAGCATTAAAGAAAGAACAAGCCTGGGGCTAGAGCCTTTGGCAGGCAACACTGTCTCTTCAGAAGGTAATGGTGGGGGTGGAAAAAAAAATACAATGAAAATAATACAATGTTTAAAATTTTATTATAGCAAATGATATAAGTATTACTTTGTAAGTACTTCTATTGTGGAAAAAAGAGTGAATTGGTTTAAAGACAAATAGTAAGTAAATATTAGTACACAGGGTCTTCTGGACATATCCTGAGGGACTCTCTTATTTCCCTCCCATCTACTTTTTGCTCCTTTACTTCCAACCCGAGGGCAGAGAACAAATGTGGGGAATTTTGAATCTTCAGAACATTCTACACACAATAGAACAATGGTCTCTTGGCAATTCCTTTCTTTCTTTTTTTTTTTTTTTAGAATCATGGCTTGTTTTAATTAGAGGATCTCAAAGGTTTTTCTTCAGGAGGTACCTGCTCGTTTTTCAGATGAGATTCCTGGGTCTCAGAGAGGTCATCAAATTTTGCCCAGATTCACATAGTCAGCAGTGGAGCCAACACAAGGACTCATGGCTCCCTGTTCACTGTTGGCCCAATAAAGCTGCCCAAGCAGGTTTGGGGCACTCTGCCACTCTGCTCAGCTCCAAATGCACTCTCTTCCTGCGAACTCTAGCCTGTAGGTATTGGCCAACTGGGAGAGGAGGAGCCCAGGCTTGCCAGCTCCGAGGCAGAGACCATCTGGTGTGTGAGAAAGATGGGATGATGCACTCAGGGAGGAGGGGCACCCAAAGCCACAGGAGACCCTGCAGTTCCCTTCTTCCCAAGTGCCTGGTGATGGGCTCTTCCTCCCTAGGACACGGGAGTCTCCGCTGTGTTTACTGTTCCCACAGCCCAGACCCAGGGTGGGCCTTCTGTGACTGTTCCCAGCCCCACCCCGTCTAAACATGCAGCCCCTACTGAGTTCTCCGCAGCTGGCCCAGCAAGACTTTTCTGAACCCTATTGCTGATAAACGCGCAAGCCATTGCAACAAACGCCGGGGGTGGGGGTGGGGGTGGGGTCTGTGTCCTTTTGTTTATTAGATTTGGTCCTACTGACTATTAAAAGTCCACTTACGTTTTCACGTCCCCCCAACTCCAATTTTTTTCTTTTTTTCAGATGAGAAATGACCCTAAGGAAAATTGCTTCCCAGTCTCACTTGTCCAAACAGGCATCGTCCCACTGAGAGTGACATGTATATGATTGACTCATGGATGCTGTGTATGTATTCAGATACGCAACACTGCAAAGATTGCACTGACCTCAGTGTTTTCCCTTTGGGCTTTTCTTTTCCCAGATAGTAATCAGGGCAACCGAGGATTTTGTAAAAGTAAGTGCTTTGGTGTCATTGAAGAAAAAGCACATTGATTTGTTTCCAATTCATAAGATCAGCAGGAATCGCGTATAAATTCTGCCAGAATGACACCTGAGATGGGATAGTGCATCTTTCTGGAAGGGTATGTTAGGAATATTCCCTTGTGTACCAGAGCTCGCTCTCAGCCATCTTGACTGGCACTCTCTTACATGTAACCAACATCAAATGAGGAATCATTTGGCTGAAGAGCTATGAAAAGAGGGGAGCAATCCTGTGTCTCTCTCCTCTTTTGCTCTGATGTGAGACTTCCTCTTTCATTCTTCAAGGAGGCAATCTGGATGAAAGTGCCTGATACGGAAAGAAAATTCCTACTAGACTGTTGGCGACAGGCCGGAGATGACTTCCTGACGTCACCTGGTACTCCAGCAGAAGACTGCAGATACACAGGCTCAGAGGCAAGAGAGCGCAGCTCCTAAGAGCAGGGCTGGGAAGTCAGGCTGCCCTCACTCGAGAATCCTGGCTCTGACACTGACCGGCTCTGGACTTGAGGCCCTTCACCTCTTCAAGCCTCTGCTTCTTCATCTTCAAAGGGAGACTATAACAAGATCTTCTCCACAGGTTGTGCAAGGAATCTTCCATGCCCTTAGCATGAGCTGGTACTAAGCTGTTATGGTTCTGATATACACATGCCAACAACAATAAAAACCATCAATTTGTGTGCATGGTCACACTAATTGCTCTGCTCACCCTGTCATAAATAAAAATAGGTCCTAAAGTCTCTCTCTTGCCTAGTATATTTGAAACAGCAGCATTCTCCTCCCAGCTCCCCTACTAAGTCACAGTCTTAGAATGAAGTAAATTCCCCTTTGTATGCACAAAGACTCTCTTGGTCCTAAGTAGCAGAAACCTAGCACAAACCAATTTAAAAAGAATAGGATTTATCAGATCATGCAACTGGGAGGTCCAAGTACTGGCTGCAGGCACTGTGGGACCTGGAGCTGATGAATGGTTAAACTCTGAGGACCTACATTTTCTGAAGTCTTGCCCCCAACCCCGCTGTACTCCAATCCTTGGCTGTGCTTCTCTTGCGTGTCGTCAGATCCTCTCTACTGCACACAAGATTTCTTTGCATGGTTTAAGAGACGGCTCCCAGATAACTCAGATTCATGTCCTCTAATTCTGTATCCCCAAAGATAAAACCCTTTTCTTCCAGCCCTAGATGAACAAAGTCCTAGGGAAGAACTTGGACTGTCTCAGCCTGGGGCATGGAACAAAAAGCCAGTTGCCACAGTAGGAGGAAAGCGGTTCTCATGCTCAGCTGGGTCTGAAGGATATGCCTGATCGTGTCTCAGCGGACCCACAGTGAGGGAGGGGAGCACATCCAAGGAAGAAAAGAGTGTTGAAAGTAAAATTAATGGTACACTTTCACTTGTACTCAAGTATGCTTAGTCGCTCAGTCGTGTCTGACTCTTTGTGACACTTTGGGCTGTAGTCCACCAGACTCCTCTGTCCATGGGACTGTCCGGGCAAAAATACTGGAGTGGGTTGCCATTTCTTCCCCCAGGAGATCTTTCTGACTCAGGAATTGAACCTGCGTCTCTTGTGTCTCCTGCATTGCAGGCAGATTCTTTACCTGCTGAGACATTCATTGGATAATTTCACTCAGAGTATGAAATTCTCCACATTGAAGAATTATTTTCTAAATGCTGGTGGTTCTTATTGGGGGCACATGCCAGAATCAAGTATTTTAATTTTCAGTCTTTTCTTCATTTTCTCATTTTTTTCTTCGTAACTCAAGACTTTGCATATTCTTTCCAGTCAAGATTCATTTGTTTGTTTGCAACTTTGAGACCCACTGAGCTAGAAGATTGCTCTGAGAAAGGAAGAGATGACAGTCAGTGGTATGGTCCCTGTGTCTGGACCATGTGTTCAAATTTCCATCCTGGATTAATGTCCAGGTCCTAAAGGAGCAGGGAACTGGCCTCTGGGGTTCCAAAGAGTACCTTGGAGCCTATTTTCAACCCAACTCCTCTCCTTTCACCCCAGAGCATTTTAAGTGATGGGAACACACAGCACATGGACTTGTATAAACAACTCTTTCCAAGAGACAAATGGGATGAAATCCGGGCCCTGCTGCTTACAAATGGTGTAAAACAGATTATGCTACCTGTCTGAACCTCGTATTCTTCTGGTAAATGTGGGTGGGGTTAGCTCTTTCAAAGGCTCATTGATAAGATTAAATAAGATCCTGGGAAGCATATCTTTTACTTCCAGACAAGATGGATGAACAAGATTTACCCACTCACCTGAAAAAAAAAAAAAATACTGACAAACAAAAAAACAAAATACAAAGAAAAGCTATTTTCAAGGCATTATACACCAAGTGACCAAAGAGAGTGATCCCTGAGAAGTGGGAGATAGATGAAGCTCATGCTATTATTGCCCTGGTTTGCTTCTGATGAGGGGTAACCCTGGAGAAACCTTCAGCTCTTTAGTTGACCACTGAGCTGAGAGTCCAGGGAGACCAAGGCAGCTGGAGCTTGCAGACCAGCAGGACTAGTATATACAGGGCAGAGTTTTGGAGGGGGAAGAGCTGCACTTAGAGAGAACCCCCAAAGAGACAGTCATTCCTGTGTGTTCTGTAGAGTAGAACTCAGTACAAGCCTGTAAGGAAACTGCCTAAAACAAGGCAAAGAACCACTGAAAGACTTAAAGGGAACATTGCCTGGTACTTACACAGAGCCAGGAATAATGACCTTTTCCCCAGTGAGAACTCACATTTCATGGGGCATGGGGGAGAGGAAGATCTTGCTTTAATAGTGGGAAATAATTAGCTCTAGACTGAGCACTGCTCCAGACCTGCCTAGGAAACCATCCACGCCAAGTTCCAAAGTGATCAAGTTGTTCCCAAGTAACTTCACGGCATCCTATAAAACTTTCAAAAAGAGAAAAGGACAAAATATCCATCACCGAAGAAGGTGAAATTCACAATGGTTAGCTTTCAAACATTCCCAGGCCCGCAATGAAACCAGAAAATAGAGCCGGAATTGAGACTAATCAATATACTGAAATGGATCAAGAACCAACACAGATGTTTAACACTGGCAGACACGGACACTAAAGCAGTTATAACTATATTCCAGATGTTCAGAAGTTAGGTTTTAATTGATGATGACTCTGACTGACAAAGACATTTTATGTACATAGATAAATGACCCGCAGTGAACTTGTAGAGATGCAATCTATAGTATATAAGACAAAATAAACCCTGGACGAGATTGATTTCAGTAATCTGAAATTAGACGTAACAGGAGAAAAGATTAGTGATCATGGAACTCTAGCAATATAAACTCTTCAAAATAAAACTCAGAGGGAAAAAAAGAGAAAAAGAAAAGATTATTAATGAACTGAAGGACAATTTCAAGCAGCCTATTTGATGTGTGACTGTATTCTGTAAAATTAACAGGATAGGTGGGAGAAGAAGATATGTGAAGCGATCATGGCCACTTGTGTTTTCATCCCAACTTAATGAAAACTACGTTCCACAGATCTGAGAAACTCAGTGTTGCCATAGTGCAAGAGAGATGAGAATTATACAAAGGCACATCTCAATCAAAACTTGCTTAAACTCATCAAAATCATAAACAAAGCATATCTGTGCTTATATCAGAGATAAACAGAAAATCTTAAAAGCAGCCACAGAGGAAATGAGCTCTGTATGAACAGAAAAACTAAGATAAGGATGTAAGCAGATTTCTCATCAGAAATAAAACAAGACAATGAGGCGTCCTAGACTGGTAAGTAGGTCATGCTGCCATCTTGATGTCCTGCCATCTACAAAGTTCACAAGGTTGGAGCTGTTTTCCCATCACGGGGAGAGTAGAAAAGGAAGCAGAGCCTGCTCTAAGGGGCATGACGTGAAAACGTGTCCACATGACCTCTGTTCACATGCCATTGGCCAGAACTGAGTCCAACTGAGGGCCAAAACTGGCTGGTGATGAAGCCTGTAAGCCTCTAGCCTCAGGAGGGCCACTGCTCAAAGGAGAGGTACATGTTTATTATGGGGTGATTTCTAGTAGCTACAGTAGAATCATGGCCCTATTCTCATTTTTTCTTTTTAAAAAATTTATTCTATTGAAGCATAGTTGATTTACACTCATTTATTCCCTATCCCAGGGAAGGCAGTGACACTCCACCCCAGTACTTTTGCCTGGAAAACCCCATGGACGGAGGATCCTGGTAGGCTCCAGTCCATGGGGTCGCTAAGAGTCGGACACGACTGACTTCACTTTCATTTTTCACTTTCATGCATTGGAGAAGGAAATGGCAACCCACTCCAGTGTTCTTGCCTGGAGAATCCCAGGGACGGGGGAGCCTGGTGGGCTGCTGTCTATGGGGTCGCACAGAGTCGGACACGACTGAAGCGACTTAGCAGCAGCAGCATTCCCTATCCAGCCCTCTCTTTATGTGGTCAGTTAGCAAATGTGTGGCTGCTCCTTAAGACGTGATGGTCCATAGGGATAGGGACCAAGCCAATTTGGTATATTCCTGCCCAATGCTTGTTTTTGGTTGGTTGTTTTGTTCTTGTTTCTTTTAGCTTTATCCTGTTTCTCTATATTGCCCAACCAGTCCATTCTGAAGGAGATCAATCCTGGAATTTCTTTAGAAGGAACGATGCTAAAGCTGAAACTCCAGTATTTTGGCCACCTCATGCGAAGAGTTGACTCATTGGAGAAGACTCTGATGCTGGGAGGGATTGAGGGCAGGAGGAGAAGGGGACGACAGAGGATGAGATGGCTGGATGGCATCACTGACTCGATGGGTATGAGTCTGGGTGACCTCCGGGAGCTGGTGATGGACAGGGAGGCCTGGCGTGCTGCGGTTCATGGGGTCGCAAAGAGTCGGACACGACTGAGCGACTGATCTGATCTGATCTGATTGAGATATACTACACATGCCATCCTGTGCACCCGCTGAAAGTGTACATTTCGGTGTAATTATATTTGGAGGATTATGCAACCCATGCTGCTGCCGCTAAGTCGCTTCAGTCGTGTCCGACTCTGTGCAACCCCATAGGCGGCAGCCCACCCGTCCCTGTGATTCTCCAGGCAAGAACACTGGAGTGGGTTGCCATTTCCTTCTCCAATGCAGAAAGTGAAAAGTGAAAGTGAAGTCGTGCAGTTGTGTCCGACTCTTAGCGACCCCATGGACTGCAGCCTACCAGGCTCCTCTCTCCATGGGATTTTCCAGGCAGGAGTACTGGAGTGGGGTGCCATTGCCTTCTCCATATACAACCCATACCATCACCTAATTTTAGACTTTTTTTTTTGCTACCCTCAAAGAAACCTCCCACCCATTAGTAGTCACCCTCTATTTCCCCCTCCACTGTTTCAACCTAGGAAACAAGTAATTTGCTTCTTATGCTTTATGATGCATGAAATAGCAAGAAATTTTAATCCCCAGGACCTTGTATATATCTAGTGGAAACTCAGTGACTATGTCCTTTGTTTATAGTTATAATCTTTTTGCTGTTATTATACCTTCTAAGGATACCATATGTAAAACAGATAGCCAATGGGAATTTGCTGTATGACTGAGGGAACTCAAACAGGGGCTCTGTGGCAATCTAGAAGGGTGGGATGGGGAGGGGATGGGAGGGAGGTTCAGCAGGGAGGGGACACGGGTGTGGCTGATTCTTGATGATGTATGACAGAAAACCACAGCATTCTGTAAAGCAATTATTCAATTAAAAAATAAGGTGGCAAAAAAAAAAAAAAAAATCCGAATAATGACATTACAAAAAAAAGATTCCTTCCAAAGATTTTTTCAAACACATAATGTTACCTAGTGGACTTTATCACTTTTTCTAGAAGCCCTGAATAAGCAAACAAAATCCCACTGCCATATGACCCAGCAACCCTACTACTAGGCATATACTCAGAGAAAACCATAATTCAAAAAGATGCATCCACCCAATGTTCATAGCAGCACTGTTTATAATAGCCAGAACGTGGAAACAACCTGAATGTCCATCAACAGAGACATGGATAAAGATGCGGTTCGTGAACATACAATAGAATATTCCTCAGCCACAGAAAGGAACGAAGTTGGTTCATTTGCAGAGACATCGACAGGCCTAGAGACTGTCAGATGGAGTGAAGTAAGTAGAAAGAGAAAAACAAATGTCATATGCTAGCACATATATGTGGAATCTATAGAAATGGTGTAGATGATCTTATGAACAAAGCAGAAATAGAGATACAGATGTAGAGAAAAAATGTATGGATACCAAGGAGGGGCAGGGGTGGGTAAGAGGAATTGGGAGATCAGGACTGACAGCATACACTATTGGTACTGTGTGTAAATAGAAGATACTGCACAGCCACACTGTTTAGTACTCCGTGGTGACCTGGATGGGAAGGAAGCCCCAAAGGGAGGGGATACATGTGTACAGACGGCTGGTTCATTTCGTGGCACAGTGGAAACTAACTCAACCCTGCAAGGCGACTCTGCTCCAATACATTTTTTAAAATCCCACTGTTGGGCAGCTGGTAATTATCTCATTTTGCCTCCACCCCAGACCTCTGTGAAGGGTACAAGGATAGCTCCCATTTGACAGATGAAAACACTTGAGTCTGGCTTTTCTCTAGAGCTAGCTGATTTTGAGAATCATTAACCCAACTCACTCAACACAGGTCTGTCCGAATCCTCAGCTTGAAAGTGAAAGTCGCTCAGTCATGTCCCACTCTTTGCGACCCCATGGGCTATACACTCCATGGAATTCTCCAGGCCAGAATACTGGAGTGGGTAGCTTTTCCCGTCTCCAGGGGGTCTTCCCAACCCAGGGATCAAATCCAGGTCTCCCGCATTGCAGGCAGATTCTTTACCAGCTGAGCCCCAAGGGAAGCCCAAGAATACTAGTGAAAAATGCAAAAACTGTTAAAATGTACATCTTAGCAAATGTTGTGCTAACAAGGCTCTCTCGGCCTGGGTGCACGACCTGTTACATAAACAGTGTTTGTTTTTCAATTGAACCATCACAACCTGCTGTCTGATCCACCCGCCAACCACCCTCCTATCAGGGCTTCGATCTGTGCCATCATTTTCCCCAAAGTGACATAAATATCCACACCGACACTCAGAAAAACTGGACATCGTCACAGACAAGAATTTTTCTGTTCCTTAAGCGTTTTCCCAGCTTGCTCTCACAGCTGGCAAGCTGCCTCTGTTCAGTCACTTGATATTCTTCGACTTTTCTTACAGTAAACTCTGCAAACAACCAGAAACACAGACGCCCTGCCCTTCCTAACTGTGTCCGGCTCTGGGCACTTGCAAGCAGGAGGGCATTCAAGGTTCTGCTTCCTCACAGGTCTTCACAGTTCGGATCTATTTGCATCGTTGTACTATAGCCACTTAACATACCAAAATGAAAAGAAAATTTGTTTTCAAGTATCTATTTCATAGCTTCTGGTTCTCGCACTGAGCCACAAAATTGCCAAATGCTGATATCTGCACTGAGACTCCTTTCCAGCTCCTCCCTTTTCCGGGGGAACAATGGTCTTTCTTTCCAGACACCTTGTGGAAAGGATGGGTGAAGCGAAGCTGTGGCTGGTGACGGCAGAAGCTGCCTCGGAGGTTTGGGATGAGTGACAGGATGGTGAGAAGGTCTGGGAGGAGGGCCCTGCAGACCTGCTCCTGGAGACTTTGAAGTTAGGAAGGCACGTGGAAGGCAGCCAGGGAAAACTCAGATACACTCACCCAGTAATTGATTATTCAGCTGCATCTCAGAAACACACAGCTTGGTGGGGCTGACAGCTATTGTTTCCTTTTCTGCCTTTAGGGGGTGGGCGGTGGAAGCCAAGGAAATTTGGGGCAAAGATGCGGTCTCAGGGGACTGGAGGTAAGAAGCCATCCACCTCACAAAGCCTATTGTTCAGGTATTTGCAAGCCTCCTTTTTTTTTTTTTTTTTTAATCCAGTCTGAGATGGGCAGTGGTGTAAAGAAGATCCTGATAAGAAGGAAAAGATGCAGCCATTGATGAATGGGTGGAGAAGAAGGAAAAATGAGTGCAGACATTACGGACAAATGGAATTTTTGTGGGCTAATGATTTTTCAATTCTTTGTGGGGTGGATGATATGAATACACCATAATACAGTGCATGCACAGGCTCTGTAAGATAATGAGTATTGATCGTGACCCACCATGTTTTTCTTCCACTGTTAGTTGACTTTCACTTATTTTTAAATATACTACAAAAACAGCTTATGAAATTTGCAACACTGTTCCCACCAATGTAATTTTCTTGTAATTTTTTAAAACAGATGAACACATGTCCACAATAAGTTTTGAATAACAACTTCCATTGGTTGTTTTTCATGAGCATAATGGGGTGAAACTTTCTAGCCTGGAAAAGAAAATTCAGAGCTTCTAGGACCGTGATCTGTTTTTTAACTGGAGGATAAGAGACATTACTTTGCCAACAAAGGTCTGTCTAGTCAAGGCTATGGTTTTTCCAGTAGTCATGTATGGATGTGAGAGTTGGACTATAAAGAAAGCTGAGTGCCAAAGAGTTGATGCTTTTGAACTGTGGTGTTGGAGAAGACTCTTGAGAGTCCCTTGGACTGCAAGGAGATCCAACCAGTCCATCCTAAAGGAGATCAGTCCTGGGTGTTCATTGGAAGGACTGATGCTGAAGCTGAAACTCCAGTACTTTGGCCACCTCATGTGAACAGCTGACTCATTGGAAAAGACCCTGATGCTGGGAAAGATTGAAGATGGGAGGAGAAGGGGACGACAGAGGATGAGACGGTTGGATGGCATCACCGACTCAGTGGACATGAGTTTGAGCAAGCTCCGGGAGTTAGTCAAGGACACAGAAGCCTGGTGTGCTGTAGTCCATGGGGTCACAAAGATGCGGACATGACTGAGCGACTGAACTGATAATTGCTCTACAATGTTGTGCTGAGTCATGCCATACAACAACATGAATCAGCCATAAGTACACGTCCAGCCCCTGTGCGTATACTTTTGAACCTCCCTCCCACCCCTCTGGGCTGTCACAGGGCGCCGGGTTGAGCTCCCGGCATCATACAGCAACCTCTGCCTCGCTATCTGCTTCCCATACGGTAAGGTATACGTTTCAGCGCTACTCTCGGAATTCCTCCCAGTCTGTCCTTCCCTCGCTGTGTGCACAAGTCTGTCTGTCCTCTGTTTTGGTACTTCTATCCCTGCCCTGCAGATTGGTTCATCAGTACCATTTTTCTAGACTGCACATGTATGCATTGATACACAAGCTTTGTTCTTCTCTTCCTGACGTGCTACTGCTGCTAAGTCGCTTCAGTCGTGTCCGACTCTGTGCAACCCCAGAGACGGCAGCCTACCAGGCTCCCCCGTCCCTGAGATTCTCCAGGCAAGAACACTGGAGTGGGCTGCCATTTCCTTCTCCCTCTTCCTGACGTACTTCACTCTATATAACAGGCTCTAGGTTCATCTTCCTCACTGGCACTGACTCTCAGGTCAGTGACTTTTAGCTTGTGCGACATGAGTACTGTGGGGAGGGTGGAAAATGGGAATGTGTAGACCAGATTTTCTCAGGGGAAATGCACACACACACTTGGAATGATTTTTAAATCATCTTACTGCTTAGATTTAGTGTTGTTCAAACAACTTATTCTATATGGAAAGTTCAAGGTTCAAGCTGTTTAAGGCCGTTACAAAATGGGTAACATTGACCCAGTAACAAGTTCAGTTCAATAACTAGAAGCTCTGAGTTTTCTTTTCCAGCCTAGAAAGCTTCACCCATTATGATCATGGAAAACAACCAATGGAAGTTATTATTCAAAAATTATCATAGACATGCGTTCATCTGTTTAAAAAGTTTTTAAGAAAATTACATTTACAGGTACACTGATACCCAGAATGACTGATGAAGGGCAACCCAGACACTGGGAGAGCTGAGACTTGGAACCAATTACTCTGATTCCAAACGCAGCCCCCTTTTCACAATCTTTATACATTTGATGGCTACATATTTTGGTGTTTGTCTTGATCGGCTGAAGAAAGAAACATGAAGAGCCTCTGGATGGCAGTTGATGTGCTACAAGAAATAGTATGTCTTCAGTAAATGTCATCGGTTTATGCTAATCATTGCCTATGCACTTTGTATGTATCATGTCATTTAAACCTCATATCTGTACTACAAATCACCCCCACTTTGCAGGTGAGAAAACTGAGGTCGAGCAAGGTTTAGCATTGTGCACAAAGCCACACAGTTGGCCAGTGCCTCGCTCAGCATTAGTGCTCATGGCAATCAGCTGCAGAGCACACACTTGTAGCTGCTGCATATGAGTATCTAAGATCACAGCTGTTTTCACTCTCCAACGATGTGGGCTCCAGCTGTGGGAGAATTGGAGTAGAATTTGACCATCATTCCTTTCCAGTGTTTCAACAACTGCATGGGCTGCCTCAGCATGTAATAAGCTGAACATCACAGAGGGCAGTCAAGTAGGTACACAGTGTCCACGGGGGAAAGATGTCCGTTCCAGGGTGAAGCCATTGACCTTAGGTATTTTCCAATATTGGATGTATATGAGTCTCAAGACTTGCTTACCATGCCTTGCCTCTTGGCTTTTGATCCACTCATTTTGGCTTTCCCACTTGTATTTCTCAGATTTTGGTGTTTCTTGGTATCATCAAGGTATATATGGTGTTGACCATACTGCTAAACTGCCTTCATAAGATATGTGAATTCTAAAGAGAAGGATTTCTGAGAGTTTAATATTTCTTTTTCTCATCCCAGTGAATCAGTCAATAAACATACATCATTCAAAGAGCCAAGTATCTTCTTGGTCCCAGGTGGTATAACAGCATGACCTGGGCTTGTTGAAGGATGCTAAGACCATATGAAAGTGAGGAATCTTTGTTTGGAAGCTACCTGACTCATAGAAATTTAGTAGCATGCTGGAAGTACAGATTATCTGAACTGGAAAGAACTTGCCTATCAACTAAAAGTCACCTTCATTTTGACATATGAGAAAAACCAGAGAAAGCAAGCAAATTGCTCAATGTCACACAGCAAGTTGGTGGTAAAGTCAGCCTTAGAACTTGGACTGGCTGAGATCTTGACATCTCCTCCCTTCCAGACATATGTCCATTCAACACACTTTTGTGAAAGATCTTCTTGCTGTTGTCTGTGCTAGATAATAGAGATTCAAAGATGAAGGCTCCCCATCGCCTCTTTGCAGAGTTTATAGTGTAGAAGGGAGAGAAGCACAAACCTGATAATTACACTCATCTGCAAAGAACTATAATAAAGGCATACGTAGATTCTATGGAAACACAGAGAAGACAGTGGCTGGATTTCTAGGGAAGGCATCCTGGCAGGAGTTACACTTTGTGGGATGAGTAAGAGTTTGTTAGGCAGCCTTGTAGGAAAGACAGAGGCAATTTAGGAAAATGGCCCAGACATGTGAGAGGTCATGTGCAGATGAGAGAGAAAATCTCCCCTTGTTCACATGTGTGCTGAAAAGAGATGGAAATAGCTGAAAAGGTATGAACACTGGCTACACCAGAAGAACATTTGGGATATGGGATCTGTGGGAAACCTCCCACACAGTGGAATATATGGAACTGTGGTCGATCTGGAATAACTGTCTTACAGCAACCAAAACTATCTAAAGGCCCGTCTATCGAACTTGCCCTGTCTCATTCCATGTCAGTCGCATCTTCCAAGATGGTTGTTGGCGTCAAGAAGAGCCTGAAAATCCCTAAGAAGGGGGAGGGCCAGGGAAGAACAGCATTTCCTTCAACATATCTCTTTATGGAAGCAGCTCAAGGGTGTGGTCAAAGACATATAATTTAGTGACACCAAGAGACACCATAATCTGAGACAGACAAGTGAGGAAGCCAAGATGAACGTCTCAAAAGCCAAGAGGCACGTTATAGAGATTAAGACCCACAGTACACAATGGCTTTGCTATATGTGTGACTCTATCAGAAGGTGTGAGAATCTTTTTGACTGAGCCTATTGTTATATATGTAAAAGGCTCATTTCAAGGGGGTCCAAAGACCACCATGATAGGAAAACACACTCCACGTGGTCAGGGTGGTGATAGAGTGGACAGCTCACTATCCATTCTGGGAAGTCCCATAGACCTCAAGGAACCGGCAAGCTACTCAGTCTCTCCATCAAAGCCATGGCCCGATGCCAACAAAGCCAAAATGAGGAGTTTACAGTTCCAGAATGATCACATGTCTCTTTGAGGAAAGAGTGGCTGGGTTTACTTTCTCCTCAGCATCTATCTCTGCCTAGACATGCTTCATTTTTCTGTTTTTTCTCCAAAAAAATTTGCTTCAGGTCAGCAGGAGAGAGGAGATTTTGCTTAACTTAAGATTTGGCATGGACAAACCAGACAACCAGAGTGGAATAAATTTTGAAAGATCCAAAATGTGGGGTCAAATGACCGGCCAGAGTTACTGAAAACAAATTTTTTTTTCCCACACAGTCAGTGACTACTCTAAAGCTATTAGGAAGTCTAATAGCTGCCTATAAGTATCTGATTTGATGCATTTAAGGAGCCCTACATGTCCTAATTTTAAATACATGTGCATTGTGATGGTAAACTTTGTTTCTCAATGTGGCTGTGCTATGGTGCCCAGATATTTGATCAAACGTTATTCAGGATGTTTTTGCAAAGGTGTTTATTGGGCAAAATTAACAATTTAAAGTGATGGACTTTAAAGCAGATGACTTTCCATGATGTGATTGGGCATTGAAGGCCCATCAGTTGAAGGCCTTCATAGAACAAAGGCTGTCTTCCCCCAAGTAAGAAGGAACTCTGCCAGAAGGTCTGTGTTTGGACCCAAAGTGCAGCTCTTCCTGGGTTTTCAGCCTGCCAGCTTACCCTGCAGGCTTTTCATTTACCAAGCCTCCACAACTGCATAAGCCATCTCCTTAAAAAAATACCTTGATAGATAGATGATAGTTTAGACTGATAGAGGATAGATTAGGTAATTAGGTGACAGACTGGATAGATGATGAAAGGAAAAGAAAGAAGGAAAGAAATGTCAACTACAAATTGGCACGTGCCATCTACCTCTGCAAGGATTAAAGATTAAATCATGTGCTACTGCAGCTGCTGACCTTCAACTACCCCTGAAAGGAGTTAAGGGTGGAGAGCAGAAACGAGGCACTCTGTGGACGTGGAAAAAACTGGCAGGACAGGTCTTCAGATAGATATTTTCAGGAGCTGATTTTATGAGCCCAATTCTCGTATCTCCCTGTATCCAGAAATGCACTGAAATCCTTTGCAGTAACACCTGTTCCTCTTGACTAGCAAAAGCCTCACAAGACTAGTAGAAACTGTCTGGAAAAATATATGCTTGATTGTATCTATTCCCCCTTCACCAAAATCACATATACACTGACCTTTCCCCCCGCCTCTTTGAGACAGTTTCTCAGAGATATCTGAGGTGCTATCTCTTGGGCGGCAGTCCTTATTTTGCCCCAAATAAAACTTAACTCTCAGCTCTCATGTTGTGCTTTTTTTTTTTCAGTCAGCAGAAGGAAGATATTCACATCTCATTGGTTCTGTTTTTCTGGAGAACCCTGACTGATGCACACACACACACTGAGTCATACTATATACCTACTGAATGTTGGGCCACACATCAGATTGTTTACATCTGCTGAATTCTCAAAAGTACATCACAAACTAGCTATTATGATCTCCATTTTACAGGTGAGAGAATTGAGACTCGGAAATATTAGCTAACGTGATCATAGCTCCCAAGAGACAGAGCTAGGACTTGAACTCATCTGACCAAGACATTCTGCTCAGCTTCTGAAGTGATGACAAGTAACCAGGCAAAATGAAACAAATTAAGAGGCAGAATATGTTGAAGGGAGAAGACCCACAAGTGTGGAATCATCTCCCAATAACCATCACCAGCGAACTCATTCACAATTGGAAACGACAGGCTGCTGGAAGAGACGGGGCTGCCCTGGCAAAGGCAAGTGCACCCAGATGCCTCCCTCTCTGTGGCTCTGCCCATCTCCTGAGCTGCTGTGATGGGTTTTGGTGGGTGCTGGATGTGCCCTGGAGGGAGGGAAAATTCATGGCAACCCAAAAGGAGGACAGTTAGGTTTCCCATTAGCTCCCTTCATGACTTCATCATTGACTGTTTCTCTTTGTTGCAGTATTTTAGAAAATTACCCCAGATAGATTTCTGGAATAGATGAGATTTGGAGATTTTATTTTAATGAAGTACATTCCACTGGAGAGCAAGCCTCAAGATTGACTCATCAGAGGAAATGGGTTCTTGGGGCAATGCTGATGGATGCTGGAAGCTGAATCCCAGCTCTGCAATTTTAATCTGGGTGGACATGGATATGGGGCAATTCTCCCAGTTCGTCCTCAGCTCTCCAGGCCTAGCTTAGAAAAGGGTGGAGGAGGACTGTTGGTCAGCTTCACTTCCTCTAGCCCACTTCCTTCTTCTTAGCTTTCTCCCAACATGCTTTGTCACCAAAGGGAAACCTTTACCCAGTGTTGATTGGGAACTGATCTTGACTGTTCCCTGGCTTAGAAAGAGCCAACGCAGAGTGCCCCAGGACGAAGTCACGGGGGACATCTTTGTACCTAGAGATGAGCGTTCGATTATCTCAGCACTGGTGTGAACCCCTTCATTCTCCATTAGCTTAGATAACCCAGTGTTGACCAAAGGATTGCCCTCCTTGCTCTCTGCAATGTGCATATTTATTTCCAGCCTCCCCCAGATTTTCCACTCCTGTGTTTTTGCATCCCATACTTGTCTCAGAGCTCTCCAACTTTGACTGGGTTTTGTTTTTAGTTCTCCCTCTGTACAGTGTTTAAGTGGTCCCCGATGGTGTTCGTTTGTGATTTCATATCATGAGAATGGTGTGGCCGTATCAATGAAGCATTAGGGTGTATCATAAATCAACTAGAGTTTGGGGAAACGATGACAAGTGTGATTTATAGGCTGTTTCAGCTCTGATTTCCATATAGTTATTTTCTGATTCACAATTATTCCTTGGAGGAACAGAAAGTAAAAGAAAGTACAGCGTGGGTGGTAGATTCCCACCCCAAAAATCCATGATAGTCATGATCTCCATATAGGAAAGCAGATATTCATGCTTTTCAAAGGATGAACGCTGTCCACGGCAACTGGGAAACAGTCCGAGTCGGAAGAAGTGAGCCAACTAAATAGCAGCTTCCCCTGACCTAGGTAAACCAAGACTAATTTTACATATTGGTCAAGAGTTAGAAAATTGTCAATAATAGATGGCATGGTAAAACCCTCTAGAATTTTACCCTAAGCTATCAACATGTAAAGTATATAAATGCTGATGATCAACTTCTATTTACATTAAATGGAAGCAGAAAATGGGACTGATTTTACTAAAAGCTACTTGCTCAGATGGTAAAGAATCCACCTGTAGTGCAGGAGATCCAGGTTTGATCCTTGGGTCTCAAGATTCCCTGGAGAAGGGAATGACCACTCCCTCCAGTACTCTGGCCTAGAGAATTCCATGGACAGAGGAGCCTGGTGGGCTACAGTTCATAGGGTTGCAAAGAGTCAGACACAACTGAGCTACTAACAGTGTACGGTAAGCATTCAATAAATTACATTAATAAGTATACTTTAAATATTAAGTAAAGGTTCCTCCATCATAGTGTAAAGGACCCGCACCTTTTGCAGATGCTCAAAATCAGTTGTTTGGGGAGCACTTTAACTTTTATTATTAGTCGTGTCTCACTATAAGTCTTTTTGCATTTTTCAAATATTATCTTACCTGGAACCCTAATATATAAAAGCATTCAAAGCAATTACGTATATGCTATTTGGGGAAAAGTTCCCCAGCACGTGCTCCCAAACACAGCTTCAGAGCCAAATACTTCACTTGGAGCGAAATTCAAACTCTACGACTCTAAATAAACTCCAACTAAAATGTTAGGGTATCAACTAGACATGATTTGGATAAAGACACTCAGCCTTTTAGGCAAGTTCAGAAGTGCATTAAGGGTGAATCAGGAAGAAATACTTGGCATCCGCTAGGTTTTTGGTTTTCTTTCAAGTTCAGGCCATACTATACAGTAAGCTGAGTCCTGAGTGATCCCTTCCACTGAACTTTAGAGACAGAACAGAAGAGAAAGAGGAAAAGGCCTCTGCTATTTGCATTTACCTTCAGATTTTTTCAGACCCAAGAAAAGAGTCACTGGAAAACCGAGTTTCTGTACGAGTTCTATGATATTTTTCTTAAACTTCTTCTGTCCAGTCTTGCCAAGTTCTTGCTTCAACCCTCTAGGCTGGGTTGACAGCAGTTGCTCTTTTGTCATGGTGGCTAAATGTAAGCAGGTGCTTCCAATCCAGTGTGATGCTAAAAGATCCCACAAGACGTCCTTATTAGAGATCATGAGAGCTGGAGCAAAGATTTGGAGTAGTTGACTCATTCTAGGAGAAGCTTCTTTCCAAGTTCCAAAAAGCCAGAGCTGTCTGCAGTGGGTCTATGCTAACATCACAACAGGGTCACACCCAGAAATTTGCCAGGCCCAGAGCTCCTGGAAGCAGCTGATGAATGGCTAGGCCACCCTGAAGCTTGTATCTCATCCCATAAACTCCCTTCTGTCTCAGTGGACCTTGAAACATCACTGTGTGCAAGTCATCTATTGCTACATAACAAATGACCACAAATTTAGTGACCTAAAACAACAGTTTGTATAGATCAAGAATCCAGGCACTTCTGTCTTATAAGCCTGCAATCAAGGAACCAGCCAGGGCTGGGATCTCATCTGAAAGCTCAACTGGAGAAGGACTGGCTTCCACGCTCATGTGGTTGTTGACAGAATTTAGTTCTGGAGGATGGTGGACTGATGGCCTTTAGTTCCTATCTGGCTGTTGGTGAGAGGTCATCCTCAGGACCTTGCCATAAGGCCTCACCATGAAGGCAACTCACAATAGAGCAGTCTGCTTCACAAAAGCAAGGAAGCAGGTCAGAGAATGTGAGAAAGCAATCACAATCGACTTGTAACATCACCTTGGTAGTGACCTACCACCACCTCTGCCATATTGTATTGTTTGGAATAAAGTCACTAGTCCTGCCCACACTCAATGGGAGAATATCATCCAAGGATGGGAGTACCAGGAACTGGGGACCCTAGGGGGCCATCTACAAGGCCACCTGCCACAATCACTATTTGCTGTAGGAATGCATTTGAAGCAAAGGAAGAATTTGAGATCAATGCATTTCCATATAAGGCATTCAAGCCCCATATCTCCAGCCTTCCCATAGCCCACTCCCCTCTTATAAGCCTTCTCTGTCTTCAAATACATTATGTCTACAAGCTTTATGGCCATCATGCCTGCTTTTCTCACTGCCTCCAAAGCTCTCCTCTCAGCTCTACCCAGGACCCTGTCAAGATGTCACCTCTCCTCCAAGTCCTGACATGAATATCTATTGGATACTTATTTATTGAACTCCTACCAGGCAGCACTAGTATCATAGAATCTGCCTGCCAATACAGGAGACATAGAGATGCAAGATCGATTCCTGGGTCAGGAAGATCTCCTGGAGGAGGCATGGCAACCCATTCCAGTATATTTGCCTAGAAAAATCCCATGGACAGAGGAGCCTGGTGGGCTACAGTCCACGGGTCGCAGAGTCGAACACAACTGAACGTGCACGCACAACAACAGTACTAGATGTTAGGCTTTGCCTGGAACCCCCCACCCCCCAAGGAAAAGAAAAATAGAATCTGTGATCTCAAGAGTTCTCTATTTAGTGGAAGAGACAGATGAATAAGCTGTCCTCCGCTCACCCTGTCGCAATGACTATGCGAAAGGTAGGCGCAGGTGCAGAAGAGTGAACTAGGGGTGTGACATGGTTGGATGAAGCTCACTAATCTGCCTGTAAGTCAAAGGCACAGTCCTCGGGTTGGCACAGAAATGCTCCACAATTGGTACCATTTCACCCCTCTTTTCTTTTTCTCACCATATCATCCAGTCACAAAGAGGATAAAGAGTTAGATGTGATGTCCATGCTGTGCTTGTCCACACTCCCTTACATGTGTTCTCCTCTCTGTTAAAAATATTCCTTCTTGCTTGTTAAACTTGTCTGCATCTTTAAAAGACTGAAATCAACAGCTAAGCCTGCTTTGGTCTGCCGAGGGGGCTACAGCACAGTACCGTAGACTGGGTGGCCTAATCAACAGACATTCATTCCTCGTGGCTCTGGAGGCTGGGAAGTCCAAGCTCAAGGTGCAGTGGACTTGATCTTGGTGGGGCTCCTCTTCCTGGCTTGCAGACAGCAATATTCTTGCTGTACTTCCTCTGGCAGAGAGAGGGAATTCTAGTGTCTATTCCTCTTCTCGCTGCTGCTGTTTTGCTGCTAAGTCCTGTCCGCCTCTTTGCGACCCCGTGGACCGTAGCCCGCCAGGGTCCTGTGTCCATGGGATTTCCCAGGCAAGAATACTGGAGTGGGTTGCCATTTCCTTTTCCACTTCCTCTTCTTAGAAGGACACTAATGTCATCATGAGGACTTCACCGTCATGACCTCATCTAAGCCTAATTACCTCCCAAAGTCCCTATTGTCAAATATCATCCCACTGGGAGTGGAGGTAGGGCTTCAACATATGTTTGGTGGGGGAACACAGGCATTCAGTCCATAACAACACTTCCTTTCAAGAGCCTTCTCTGAGTCCTTAGAAACTTGAGCAGCTATGTACACTGTGCTTTCGTAGCCCTTGCTGCTTAGCTGCGTTTTCCTCTTCTGTGGGCACAGGGCAACAGGGCCCCCGCAGCAGCACTCAGTGAACACTCGGGAAGAGCACATGAAAGGGCAGAGAAGTCCTTTCCTAGCACTCAAGCTATTCCCCATTCACCTTGACCTTTCTTTTCAGCTCATTTAAATGCCAGCTGAACTTCCGGCTGCCTGAATCTCAGCAGGAATGTTTGCAGTACCCAGCCATCCTGTAGTTGGTGAGAAGTTCCAACATATTCACCCAGAAATTCGAAACCTGAACATCCTTGATTCTTCAGTGTGTTTCATGTGTTAGAGTCTTTGAACCCCAGTCTGAATTGGATACATCTGTCTTCAAAAGAACTTCAATTCCAACTTGCGAGGCAAAGAGAAAAACGGCATCCTTGCAATCAGAAGGTGCGTTTGCAGAGTTTGAACTTCTCTGTCTGATTAGGATGGCTTCCCTATGTTTAGGGAAGCTAACACTTCCCAAAGCTAAATACTCAAGCCAGTGGTGTTTCGATCCATTATCAGCGTGCTTTAAAGAATTGCTTTCTTGCCAAGTTTCTCTGTAATCGTTCAAGTACAAACTTACAGTACAATGAATCATCTTGGAATCTCCAATGTATTTCAGTGTATGTTTCACCTCATCTACTATTAGAAAATGTCACACACAACTAAGCTTTATTAGACTGAAGATGAAAGCGAATCAATAACTGGGAACTTCTCCTATAGTCTGGTCCTGTTATGCATTCCTTCAGCAAGTACTGCTGTGACTGTCCATTGTACAGCATTAGATAAAATGCCTAACGTTAAAAAAAAAAATACCCCTGGACATCTCATATGGATGTTTCCCAGAAATGAAGTGTTTCAATAAGTCACCAGCAACCTATTCTGTTTCTGCACGCATGGCTTAAAATCTGTCTTGATATTATTCAAAAAACAACAATGAACCTATGTAAGCAATTCTTAATTTTACAGTGCCCAAGGGCAGATCCTCAACCTCACACCTCTAAACCTCATACCCCTTCTCTTTGTGTGACGGGTCACTTGAGCTACCCTGGGTTCTTGTGCTGCTCCAGAACCACTGAAACCAGGATTTCAGGCAACTTTAGTTCAGCACTTGAGATCTGACTCTGCTCAGAAAGTGAGCCTCCTGCCCTGTCCTGCCCCGTGACCCAGCACTCCTCCCTAGTACTGTTCTGATAAAGGCACGGCCTCTTCACAACGGCCGTCATTCCCTTTGCTTTTCCTATTCTGCTCCGCAGTGGCTTCTCCCACTTGTTGCTACCCACCCCTAGCATGTCTTGATTCTGCCTCTTCTCAGGAGAACTGCGGTGAGGCCAGATCCTTCACCCCATCTCTTGCTTTCACTGACAAAAGAATGGAGAAATACCCTGACCTCAGAACTGCTTTGTACCTTTCTCCATAAGTAAAAATGAAACTTTCTTCTTGAAGTGGAAAAGAAAAGCTTCCAGTTAATAGAAGGTTCTGAATGAGACGCCTAAGATTCTAATACCCAAACCCTGAATGGCCAATGACTATTTGTTAGTGTTGATCTGAAACCTGCAGAATAGATATTACATGTTTGGCAAAATAGCAAATGCCATGAATGCCAGGAATTTCTAGAAGCTGGAAATTAATGAACGTCTATAAAATTTGAACCATACACATCTCCTCACCAGAAATAAAAGAACAGAGTATACAGACATTCATCCTCAATGCCATTGTTTCAATCAGTAATATTTAGGTCATCTGAAATAGAATGTCCAACGCTGCTGCTGCTGCTAAGTCGCTTCAGTCGTGTCTGATCTGTGCGACCCCATAGACGGCAGCCCACCAGGCTCCCCTGTCCCTGGGATTCTCCAGGCAAGAACACTGGAGTGGGTTGCCATTTCCTTCTCCAATGCAGGAAAGTGAAAAGTGAAAGTGAAGTCACTCAGTCGTTTCCAACTCTTAGCGACCCCATGGACTGCAGCCTACCAGGCTCCTCCGTCCATGAGATTTTCCAGGCAAGAGTACTGGAGTGGGGTGCCATTGCCTCAGAGATACAATAAAGGCACAAAAAGGACAGAAATGGTATGGACCTAACGGAAGCAGAAGAGATTAATAAAAGGTGGCAAGAATACACAGAAGAACTATATGAAAAAGATTTCCATGACCCAGATAAACACGATGGTGTGATCACTCACCTAGAGCCAGAAACCCCAGAGTCTGAAGTCAAGTGGGCCTTCGGAAGCATCACGACGAACAAAGTTAGTGGAGGTGATGGAATTCCAGCTGAGCTATTTCAAATCCTAAAAGGTGATGCTGTTAAAGTGCTGCACTCAATATGCCAGCAAATTTGGAAAACACAGCAGTGGCCACAGGACTGGAAAAGGTCAGTTTTCATTTTAGCCCCAAAGAATGTTCAAACTACTGCACAATTGCACTCATCTCACATGCTAGCAATGTAATACTCAAAATTCTCCAAGCCAGGCTTCAAGAGTACATGAACCCAGAACTTCCAGATGTTCAAGCTGGATTTAGGAAAGGCAGAGGAACCAGAGGTCAAATTGCCAACATCCACTGGATCATCGAAAAAGCAAGAGTTCCAGAAAAACATCTACTTCTGCTTTATTGACTATGCCAAAACCTTTGACTGGGGATCACAACAAATTGTGGAAAATTCTTAAAGAAATGGGAATACCAGACCACCGAACCTGCCTCCTGAGAAATCTTTATGCAGGTCAAGAAGCAACAGTTAGAACCAGACATGGAACAATGGACTGGTTCTAAACTGGGAAAGGAGTATGTCAAGGCTGTATATTGTCACCCTGCTTATTTAACTTATATGCAGAGTACATCATGAGGAATGCTGGGCTGGATGAAGCACAAGCTGCAATTAAGATTGCCGGGAGAAATATCAACAACCTCAGATATGCAGATAACACCACCCTTATGGCAGAAAGTGAAGAGGAACTAAAAAGCCTCTTGATGAAAGTGAAAGAGGAGAATGAAAATGTTGGCTTAAAACTGAACATTCAGAAAACTAAGATCATGGCATCCAGTCCCATCACTTCAAGGCAAACAGAAGGGGAACAATGGAAACAGTGACGGACTTTCTTTTCTTGGGCTCCAAAATCACTGCAGATGGTGATTGCAGTCATGAAATTAAAAGATGCTTGCTCCTTGGAAGAAAAGCTATGATCAACCTAGACAGCACATTGAAAAGCAGAGACATTATTTTGCCAACAAAGGTCTATCTAGTCAAAGGTATTTTTCCAGCAGTCATGTATGGATGTGAGAGTTGGACCATAAAGGAGGTTGAGTGCTGAAGAATTGATGCTTTTGAACTGTGGTGCTGGAGAAGGCTCTTGAGAGTCCCTTGGACTGCAAGGAGATCCAACCAGTCCATCCTAAAGGAAATCAGTCCTGAGTATTCATTGGAAGGACTGATGCTGAAGCTGAAGCGCCAGTACTTTGGTACCTGATGTGAAGAACTGATTCATTGGAAAAGACCCTGAAGCTGGGAAAGATTGAGGGCAGGAGGAGACGGTGATGACAGAGGATGAGATGGTTGGATGATATAACCAACTTGATGGACATGAATTTGCGTGAGCTCCAGGAGTTGGTGATGGACAGGGAGGCCTGGCATGCTCCAGTCCATGGGGTCACAAAGAGTCAAATATGACTAAGCGACTGAACTGAACTGAATACAGAGACAGATAAATAGATTGATAGACAAATAGGTAGATAAATATATAAAATGATAGATGGATGGATAGATAGAGATGATGGATGAATGGATGAGCAGGTAGATAAATAGGTAGTGAGATATATAAATTGAGAGATGGAGAGATAGATAAACTGGCAATTAGTTTTGTTGAATAAACTAACACTTTCCTTTTTCATCACTATCAATACTCATAAGTTATCAGAAAAAGGGATCTGACATGACTGACCAGCTAAACATCAAAAAGGAGATTTCAGGCCGAGAAGCTGTCATTGTACAGTCGCCAGCCAGAATGGTAACATGGACCTGAGGAAACAGATGCTAAACTCATGGGGCAGGTCCACTCCTAATCAAGGTGAGGGTAGGGCCAGAGCCCAGTCAACAGCAGCCCTCTAACTCTTCTTGACTCTGGACCCTTCAAAGGAGCCCAAGGTTCAATCTGCTTGCCCTGCCTGAGAAATCAAAGACAATAGGGATCGGCAAAGCAGAAACAGGCCAGTGGAGGAGAGTTCAGCTATCTCCATTCTGAGAGCCAGGCATGGAGCAGAATGTCCTATTTCTCTCCCTCCTGCTCTGCCCAGCCCTCCAAAGGCTGGCCTCGGCCCATTGGGAGCGAAGAAAGACAAGGCGTCTCTGGGAAGGAAGGCGGGGGAGGCGCTGACAGTGACTGATAAGTTGCGGACACAGTAAAGGTGGCAGCAAGTGGGAGCCATCTGAGGGGCAGGCCCCGGGGAGGCACAGATGAAGGGGAAAGTAAGCGAGGAGGAGCAGGCTGGGAGTGTGGAGCGCGTTCTGCATGAGATTAATTGAGGCCCAGTGCAAAAGAGAAAGGAATACCCAGGTCAAAGGATATGCTGCTACTGCTGCTGCTAAGTCGCTTCAGTCGTGTCCGACTCTGTACGACCCCATAGATGGAAGCCCACCAGGCTTCCCCGCCCCTGGGATTCTCTAGGCAAGAACACTGGAGTGGGTTGCTATTTCCTTCTCCAATGCATGAAAGTGAAAAGTGAAAAGGAAGTCACTCAGTCTTATCCAACTCTTAGCGACCCCATGGACTACAGCCTACCAGGCTCCTCCATCCATGGGATTTTCCAGGCAAGAGTACTGGAGTGGGGTGCCACTGCCTTCTCCCAGAGGATAGGGGCTCCACATAAAAATCAAAGAAATTACTTGATTTCAGGAAGAGGGGAGGTTGGCCAGCTACGAGCCTCCCACCAAGATGACATGTGAGCTTTCTTCCTTAAGGACCCCAGAGGGAAGCTGGGGGAAAGCCAGCTTCTGTTTGTGCAACTTTGCTCAAAATATTACATGTCACTCATTCTCAGGCCAGCCTTTACCCTGATGCTCTCTGAAGAGAGGCGCACCACAGGAGAAAATGTCTGGTCCTCTTTTGACTGACCCAGGGCCAGAGTGCAGTCACATGCCAAGGCAGGTGATAAATACAGGCAGGATTCTCTCAGCACCTATTAGATGCCAGACAACTATACCCTGTGAGGTAGGCACTCTTAACCCCATTTCACAGATGAAAACACTGAGTCCCGGAGATAATAAGCCAGTTGCTCTTGGGACTTGCCTGGCGGTCTGTGCTCCAAGTGCAGGGAGTCCGGGTTTGATCCTGGACAGGGAACCAGATCCCACACGCCGGAAATGAGAGTCCTCATGCCACCACTAAAGATCCTGTGTGCCATAACTAAGACCCAGCACAGGTGAATAAATAAATAAAATAAATAAATATGAAAAAAGAAGTCCTTAGCCCGAGTTTCCATCATGAATCAGAGGCAGATCAAAGTGTGAACACCAGCAATCTCAGCTGCACTAAGTCCAAGGTCTGTGTTCTTTCCACCATACTCTTGTCTCTAAATTAAAAGCAGGAAAGGGCCTGGGCAAAAGGGAGGAGAGCAGAGTAGTTTAGTGGTCTCTAAACTACGACTATAGTGCTTTATGGCTTCCCTGGTGGCTCAGACCGTAAAGCGCCTGCCTACAATGCGGAAGACCCGGGTTCGATCCATGGGTTGGGAAGATCCCCTTGAGAAGGAAATGGAAGCCCACTCCAGTACTCTTGCCTGGAAAATCCCATGGACGGAGGAGCCTGGTAGGCTACAGTCCATGGGGTCACAGAGAGTCAGACACGACTGAGCGACTTCACTTTCACTTTCATAGTGCTTTATAACTTGAACACAGAACAGGAGTAGGCAGTCTGTTAGGAGACAGTTTTCCACGGGTCTTACGTCTTGTGAGCAAGGGCACTGACTGCCTTTGTTATGCAGCATCTCCTAAAGGATGTCCAGCAGACAGATTCGGAAGACACAGATAACACCTCCCGTGGCAGCAAGGGGCAGCTTGCTTACTATCCAGCAGAAAAGATCATCTTCCGCTTCTGGGACAAGCCCTACAACTGGTGTACATGTCACCTGGCCCTCTCGCACTGCCCTGTGAGTGCCAGGGCAAGGGAAGTGGACACAAACACAGAGCTCAGACAGCTTGCTACACCAGGAGTCGTGAAGTCCTTGGTCACTGACCCAGGAATACTACGTTTACTGCCAACATCCATGAAGCCTTAACAGACCAACTGGCAAGTAGTAACATCTCAGCCCCACAACGCTGAACAGAGGAGTCTAGATGAACATCTTCCTTCTTGTCTGCCGGCACCAAAGCGAAGTCTAGATGCTCCCATGTGGTACATCAGAAAGCGTTCTGGTACCTCATGTATCCTCAGGCAATGCAACCCGTGAAACATTTTGAATGCTAATAAGCCGTTCCCACCAGGTCCCCGTTACCGAGGCAACACCTTCAACTCCATGGGTGAGGAAAAGTCGCTCAGTCGTGTCCGACTGTCTGACTCTTTGCAACCCCATGGACTATATAGTCCATGGGATTCTCCAGGCCGGAATACTGGAGTGGGTAGCCTTTCCCTTCTCCAAGGGATCTTCCCAACCCAGGGATCAGACCCAGGTCTCCTGCCTTGTAGGCGGACACTTTACCAGCTGAGCCAAAAGGAAACCTAGACTGCCATATATCAATGATACAGTGAGGTACTTGACCAAGTGCTTAAGGATGGCAGACACTTCTGATAGACTTAGGAACATTACTTCACTGAATCTTGAAAAGGCCTCTATGAATTAGGAGCTATGGCTCTCAGAAAGGACACTAACTCATCCAGATCACATAGCTGGTGCCTACATCTTCCAGAGCCCATGCCTGCAGTTCACATCCAGGATGACTCTCTTCTTCTGCTAACAGTGAATTCACCATTATTCTTGAAACATATTCCCTTTCAATTCTTTAAAACACTTCTTTAGATGAAGAACTCTGGGCTAGTATGAAGAGGCAGTTGCCATTCAGGGTGAAAAAACATTACTTAGTTAACGAGGAACACTTGTTCAAGCAGAGAAGAACACCAGGGCAAACGAAACTTTATTTTTTCTCCTTAATTATCTGAAGTCCATGTTAGGGTAATCCAAACCTCCCCACAGAGAGGATGCAGTCTGCATAACACCCCCCCGCCCCTTTTTTTCACCCGTTGGAGGGAAAGAAGTGGTGAGGCCAACAATCTTAGGCAGTGAGAAGGCCTTTTGCTGGGCCAAGAGATATAACCACCTCCTCAAGCTCATGCTGGAGTCAGGACTGAGGCCAGGCTGCAAAGATGGGCCTGCCTGCTGCTTACATGGCCAAGAGGATAGGTGTCTGACAAAGAAGAAGCAGGGGGGTGTTCCCTGGGGGGACACGGAACCCCTACAACGTGCCTGCCACATTCTGGGGTAACCCTTCTGTTGCCCATGCCATACCATCCGCATGTCCACTCTTGGGGTCAGGCATCAACACCCCCACTTTGCAGATACAGAAAAGGGATGCTGCGAGATCAGTGAGAATTCCCAAGGCTGATCAGCCACTAAAGTAGAGCAGGGAGTGGAGCTAACCTCTGTGCGGATTCCTTCTTCTTCCAACACTCCACAGCCCTCCTATATCCAAGATTCCTGGGTGGGGAGCTTTACAACCAGAAACAGGCCAAAGTTCTCCTCGGGTTGTTCAGTGTATAAGTGTCTACATGGCCAGTTTTTATCCCGTCCCGTCATAGAGGGCACAAGAGTCATTCGAGTTTATTGGTGCAGAGGACTTTCTGAAATGGCGCTGCCCTCTTACATGACTGCGCACAGTCCGAGTCACGCTAATGAAATGTCATTTGATCTCTGGGGGCCAAGAAGGAAAGCTTTAATGCAGTGAAACCAGACCGGGGTTTCTGGAGCTTGGGGCTGGATAATTCTGTGGGTGGGGAAGGGCCGTCACACGCATCACAGGATGTTTAGCTGCATCCCTAGCGGCACCCCCTCCCCCAGTCTGTGATAATGAAAAGTGCCTGCCGGTATTGCCACGGCTCCCTTAGGAGGGGCTCCTGAAAACCACTGGATTGTGAAACAGTAAACTAGACAGACACGGGTCCAGATGCTGAAGTCTACAACCTTCATAGCTTTGGGAAAGTTGCATACTCTCCTTGAGACACTTTCTCACATATAGCATGGAGATATTAATTCCTAACTTGCAAAGTGATTGTGCCAAGATAATGCATATGAGGCGCTTCCCTGGTGGCTCAGCGGTAAAGAACCCACCTGCCAATGCAGGAGACACAGGTTCGATCCCTGGGTCGGGAAGATCCCCTGGAGGAGGAAATGGCAACCCACTCCAGTGTTCCTGCCTGGAGAATCCCATGGACAGAGGAGCCTGGTGGGTTACAGTCCATGGGCCTGCAAAAGAGTCAGACGCAACTAAACGAGATGGGCTACCATAACAACCAACCACAGACTGAGAGGCTTTAATACAGTTTGGACGGCGGAAATCTGAGATTGAGGTGTCAACAAGGTTGATTTTTCTTGAGGCCTCTGTCCTTGGCTTGCTGATGGCCATCTTCTCCCTTTGTCTTCACAGGAGCCTGGCAGGCGACAGTCCGTGGGGTCCCGAAAGAGTCATATACAACTTAGGGGCTAACCAACAGTGGCAAATGCATGCGAAGCACTTTGTATGTAGGGCCTCAGAAGATGCTCAGGAAATACTTATAAAAACAATGACTTATTTTGAAGACTTCTGATTAACTTTTATAATGCCTACCTTTGAGGATCTTGTTTCCTTTATCCCTGTAGAAGATGAGGTACAATCTTTAAAACTGTTGCTGCCCATTCCATACAAATGGACCTTTAATATTTATGAATAACATCTATCCATTATATTATGTCCACTATCTCCTTTTACTATTTTAAAACCACTTTATTGAGGTATGATTGACATACAAAAAGCTGTTCATATTGCATGTGTTCAATTTGATGAGTTTGGAGATAAGTATATACCCAAGGAAACCATCACTGCAATCTATGCCATTAACATATCCATGGCATCTTAAAGTTTTCCTTTAATCTTGACAATAGTCCTACAAGGAGGGCAGTGCCATCACCATTTTAAAAACAGGGAAGCAGTTTCAGAGACATGAATTAGTATACCCAAGCTCACACAGCAAGAAAACAGGGTTCAAATACTGACTCTATATCACAAGATATCTTCCAGTATCTTATCTTACTTCCATACATACCCAAGAGGCACTTATGGAATTCTGCACTAAAAACAGATGAGTTTACAAGGAAAAGTAAGCAATTGCCTTAAGTGGGATAAAGACATTTTCTCTCAGGGGAAGAACAAAGGGTTACAAGAGCACAGAAGAAGCATATTTATCTCATTTGAAGGGTTCAAGAAGGTCTGCAGAAAACATACAGAGAGAATCATGAGTTAGCCAAATAGGAAGAGGACAACAGTGCAGATGAAGCGGATACACGTGCAAAGTCCTTGCATTGAGAACAAACAAGATGGGCGTACAGTTAGCCCTCCAATCTGCGTTCTTTACAAGGGGTTCAGCCAACTGCAGATCAAAAAATATTTTAAAAAGAATTCCAGGACAATCCCCAAAAACAAAACTTGAATTTTCCATGTGCCAGCAACTATCTGCATTGTAGTTACAAATACTTACATAGATGTGCATGTATTAGGTATTATAGGTAATTTAAAGATGATTTATAGTATACAAGAGGATGTGTATAAGTTATATGAAAATACTATACCATTCATACAAGGGACCTAAGTGTCTGTGGATTTTGGTATCCATGGGTGGAGGGGGAGGGACTCCTGGAACAAATCCCCCAGGGATACCAAGATACAACACTAGTTCAGAATGGAAGTTTGGAGAACAAGGAGAGGAGAAGTTAGGGGTGAGATGGGAGGCAGGCAGCAGCTACACAACCAAGGGATGTGCCTGGCTGGCGTGTTTAGAGCTCTACTTCTGAGGCAAGAAGCTTCTTGCTAACTCTCTCCTACATCCTATTTCTCCCATCAAACCCTCCAATCTCTCTTCAGTAGCTTAATGGGCTATGCAGGGCTCCATTCCTTTGTGAAGGCGGTGGCTGTGAAGTTGACCTTCCACACTTTGGCAAGTGGAAATTTCTCCTGGTAAAGTTGATCCACAGTTACCAGGTCCTTTGGCCAAAAGACCTAATGGAGAAAAATGAACAAGGCTGCTGGACTTTCTCCAGGACCTGCGACAAGCCACACACCACCAGCCTTTTCCCAGAACCCTGCATGAAAACAGACGCCTAGCTCAGCAGACAAAGGCAGCATTCCCAGCAAGCTGATGGTGGGGAAGGAACACGGACCTGCCAATTTGGGGGGCCACGGTGATGCTGGGAGGGTGACTCAGCACAGATTTATGAGATCTGATCTTGCCAATCTTGGCAGACACTCAGAGGCCAAGGCTCCTTGAAAAGAAAGGCTCCTCAGCACGACCTCCAGCTTATAAGGGATTTTCATCATGACCAGCCAACAGGCCACCCTGCTCCTCAAACTTTAAACCTTTCAAATAAGAAACGCTAATTACATTTCAGACTTGAGAAACCTAAACTATCCAAGTCACCTGTTTTGTAACATACATACGCAGAATACGGTGGCTGGGTTGAAGGCAAGGCTAGTGGAGTTTGTTTTGTTTTTCTCATATCCCCAGCACCTTGAGCATACCAGGTGCTTGGTGAATGGTGGGGGACAGGAAATGAACTTGCAATCCTTATGGCAGCCAAAAAACATATCTGGTCCATCTTTATGTTTCACAGCTCCAGTCACTACCAATAAAAATATGAGGTATCCAAAATTATTGTTGTTCTGTTACTCACTTGTGTCTGACTCTTTGTGACCCCATGAACGGTAGCTCCTCTGTCTGTGGGATTTTCTAAGCAAGAATACTGGACTGGGTTGCCATTTTCTTCTCCAGGGAATCTTCCTGATCCAGGGATCGAACCCCTGTCTCCTATTTTGGCAGGTGGGTTCTTTACTGCGGAGCCCCCAGTATCCAAAATATCCATGGATTAATCATTCCCAAAGTATATCAGGTGGCATTGGTTCTTGTGTTGAAAAGAACAGGGCAAGTTGGATAAAGACTTCCCTAGGGGAGAAGACAGGAATAAGACAGAACATCGGAGTGGTCTGGAAGGTAAACACACAAACACACACACTGAAGTCACACATTGTTTAAGTGCACAATTTTTAAATCACCATGTAAATAAATCATCTGTGATATAAAAATGCCCTTGGAAAACTTCCTAAAGGAGGAAGAAAAGAGAAGGCTGAGTGAGAGGGGAAGGAATGTCATGTAGGCAGAAGTGATGTGTTGCTGTCGACTATGGACAAGGGTCCTGGGATGGACCCTTGGTCCAAGGTGAGGGGCAAGCTTCTACTATATTCTTCTTTGCTGCCCAATCAAAGTTCAGGAGAGGAGATGAGTTACTGGAGTTTCCATTGCACATTTCCCACTGATGACCATACACAGTGACTTGATTTTAAGCTTGTCTAACAACAAAAAAAAAAAAGTCCAGAAGTTTCTCTAATTAAAAACCAAATATACTCAAGAAATTGTCCCTTTGTTATCCTGTAGAACAGACTTTGAAGGAAGGTTATGTTTGGCTGAATCTGGGGGCTCTAGAATCTACCTGACCCTCTCATCAGGAAAAACACAGAAAGTTCTACAGAGGTTTACAGTTCCCTAGAAGTGCGTCCATGGGCCTTCCTCTAGAAAGAAAAGGCTTGCAAAGTAAATTAACTGTGCTTAGCAATCACTCTTAGAAGTAAGTAAAAGTCCTGACTCTAAATTTCTTCTACATAACTTTGTTTCCTCTGGATACGTTCCCATTTTGATAAAGTGATTAAAAAGCCTTATTAGATGATGTCAAAGAATCACCTCCGGGACTTTTATTCTTCATTATTTTTCCTCAAGTTTCAAGGGAACCAAAAGGTTGCATGAGTTTCTCCCCGGGTGAACTCGGACAAGACATTTCCCCTCCTCCAAGTGCAGTTTCTTCATCTGTGAAATAAAAGGACTGTGCCTTCTAATCTCTCAAACTCCTTCCAGCTCACGAGAGAAGGAACGCTTCCAATACAGACTCTCCAGAAATTCTGATAAGTCTTCCCTGGAGAGAAATCAGTGGTTAAATTTTGATCTTTACGTGAACAGAAGAGCAAAATCCTTCTGCAGACAAAGCAAGAAGGAGCAGAGGTGCTGTTTCAATGGAGAACTGAAAACAAACCAGCTGTCTCATTTTCCCCTCAGCCTCTCCTTTGAGAATTAAAAGCTATTCTTGCGTCTTAAAAAACCCTTCAAAATTATCAGCATTGGCAGAAAATAACCGTAATAAACTGCAAAGATCTCTCAAAGCGCCCAAGGAGGAGGCAGAAGCAGGTTCCCTCTTGACCCTGTTCCTCTCTCTCTCGGCGATTACTTTTCTTGTAGGATGAAGCTGGGCCAGGAATGCGTAGGAAGGGAGAAAGAAAAGGTGACTCATCATTTGTCGGCGATTGTTCCAGGCCAGGAGTTGTGCATATGTTATTTCATTTCTCAATGGAATTTGTTTGAACGATGAGGAAATGGAGATTTGGTGGTGATAAGAAATTTGCATAAAATTATCCAAATAGAGAAGTTGACTCATTAGAAAAGACCCCGATGCTGGGGAAGATTGAAGGCAGGAGGAGAAGGGGACGACAGAGGCCGAGTTGGTTGGGTGGCATCGCTGACTCAATGGACATGACTTTGAGTAGTTGGTGATGGACAGAGAAGCCTGCAGTCCATGGAGTTGCAAAGAGTCAGACACGACTGAGCAACTGAACAGCAACAATCCAAATAGAGAACGTGAGGACAGGGAGGTCGACCTGAGTCTGTCTGCTATAGCTAAGCCCCAAGTACTTTTCATGAAACCAGGAAGATCTGGTGTGTGAGCACCACAAAGATGCTTCTGCATCTGAATGCAAAGATGTCCTAGTACGTAACATGTGACTCAGACCTGCAATGTCCAACACGGCCTGAAGGGCCCTGGCTGATGACCACAAAGACCACAGCAAGGGATGACACTGGAAATCCATGGTTGGCAGGACAGAGAGCATTATTCAATGACAAAGTGCTCAGTGAAGATGAGGAAACTGGGCCAGCCTTCTCCATGAACCAGTTATGAATCTTGAATAACTGCTTAACATACCGAGGCTCCTGTTACTTCCTTTAAAATAGAGATGAGTGGTATCATTAGACCCCTTCCTCAATGGGCCTTTGTGATTATCAGAACAGTATATACATCAAGACACATTTGGAAGAACAGAGTAGTGCTTCATGACTGTCAGTTTTGAGAAGTGTTAACATACATCCTGGATCTTTAGTTCCAGCCCAATGCAACTAATCAATTACCTAACCTAACTATAATTCACTTTTGGTTGTGTCTGTATTACCTTAATGAAGAATATAATAGGAGGGGGGTCCCTGGTGGCCCAGTGGTAAAAAAAAAAAAAAAAAAAAATCTGCCTGCCAAGGCAGGAGACAAGGGTTTGATCCCTGATCTAGGAAGATCCCACACACTGCGGAGCAACTAAGCCCTTGAGCCACAGCTACTGAGCCTGTCCTCTAGGACCCAGGAGCTGCAACCACTGAAGCCCACGTGCCCTAGAAGCCTGTGCATCACAACTAGAGAACAGATCCTGCTTGCTGCGATGAGAGAAGAGCCCACACAGTAATGAAGACCCAGCACAGCCAAAATGAAATAAATAAAAATTAAAAAAATATAATAAAAATACCAACAGATTCAGATACTATTCCTTTAGAATAGTTGAATGTCCTGGGACTAGTTAGCACCACAATCACGAGTTTCTAGTTTCACCCAGGAGACTGAAACTTTTATTTCACAGTGAACTTCTTAAGCCGAGCTCACATCTCTCTCTCAGGCTTGGTTTCCAAATGTCAAGTTGTGGTAAGAATGCAAAAGTTCAGAGCTCCCTGTCACTTAGCTAACAAGCAGTGTTATGACTCAAACTGAGGTCTGCTTGACTTAAAAGGTGATGTTCTTTCCACAAACGCTACCCTCCCTCCTATAGCAACAAAGAGCCAACATGGGAAATAAAGCCCGAAATTCCACTTGTCTGATTAATACCGAGTGCCTATCTGGAGATTTATGTTTGTTTTTCTACTAAATAAATGGTTACATTTCCCCAGCCAAGAATACATTGGGCTAATTAATAACAGCCGTCTTTCAAAGTCTACGACATAGAAAAAAATTCTATCCCCAGGGACCAATCCCTCACAAAGGCCACAGAGAGACCATCTCAAGAGTTCCTCATTAAGAGACCCTTGAGAGCAGCCGCACATTGACACCCTGTTGGCCATTCACACCTTAGCAAAGATTAGCACTGGTGAATTGTCGGGCAGAAAATAGCGTGGGGTGGATGGATGGATGGAGAAGGGAAGAGGGAGGAAGAACACAGAGAAGGAGGGGGGTGGGAGGCTGGTGGGACCATGAAGGAAAGGGAAGACAAGCTGAGAGCCTGCAATTTTCCAGGTCCTTTCTGGGTAACATGTACACAGCTGCCCTGAACAAAATATACTATTACATTTTTTGTACATTGAATACTGTTTGTGCAAATATTCTAGATCACCTTTATGAGCTCTCACTTACAGGTCATAAAATGCAGAGTCTGATTAGACTTCTTCCCTCCTTCTCCATTCACAGTTAGCTTTCCTAACCCCAAGTTCTGGCAATCACTGATCTCCATAGGGGTTTACATTTTCTGGACACTTCACATAAATGAAATTATACTGCAGGTAGCCATTCGCATCCAACTTTCACTTAAAATGCTGCTGTTGACCTTCATTTATGTTGCAGCATGTCTCTGTTTCGCTCTTCTTTTCTTTCTGAGTAGTATTCCATTACGTAGACATTCCACATTTTGTTGATCCACTCATCTCTTGATGAATTATTTCCATTTGAGGGGGTGTTTACTAGTAAAATTTCTATGAACCATTATGCACAAGTCTTTGCATGAAGGTATGAGAAATAGATTTAAGGGCCTAGATCTGATAGACAGAGTGCCTGATGAGCTATAGAATGAGGTTCGTGACATTGTACAGGAGACAGGGATCAAGACCATCCCCATGGAAAAGAAAAGCAAAAAAGCAAAATGGCTATTTGGGGAGGCCTTACAAATAGCTGTGAAAAGAAGAGAAGTGAAAAGCAAAGGGAAAAAGGAAAGATATAAACATCTGAATGCAGAGTTCCAAAGAATAGCAAGAAGAGATAAGAAAGCCTTCTTCAGTGATCAATGCAAAGAAATAGAGGAAAACAACAGAATGGGAAAGACTAGAGATCTCTTCAAGAACATCAGAGATACCAAGGGAACATTTCATGCAAAGATGGGCTCAATAAAGGACAGAAATGGTATGGACCTAACAGAAGCAGAAGATATTAAGAAGAGATGGCAAGAATACACAGAAGAACTATACAAAAAAGATCTTCACAACCCAGATAATCACAATGGTGTGATCACTCACCTAGAGCCAGACACCCTGGAAAGTGAAGTCAAGTGGGCCTTAGAAAGCATCACTACAAACAAAGCTAGTGGAGGTGATGGAATTCCAGTGGAGCTATTCCAAATCCTGAAAGATGATGCTGTGAAAGTGCTGCACTCAATATGCCAGCAAATTTGGAAAACTCAGCAGTGGCCACAGGACTGGAAGAGGTCAGTTTTCATTCCAATACCAAAGAAAGGCAATGCCAAGGAGTGCTCAAACTACTGCACAATTGCACTTATCTCACATGCTAGTAAAGTAATGCTTAAAATTCTCCAAGCCAGGCTTCAGCAATATGTGAACTTCCAGATGTTCAAGCTGGATTTAGAAAAGGCAGAGGAACCAGAGATCAAATTGCCAACATCTGCTGGATCATGGAAAAATCAATAGAGTTCCAGAAAAACATCTATTTCTGCTTTATTGACTATGCCAAAGCCTTTGACTGTGTGGATCACAATAAACTGTGGAAAATTCTGAAAGAGATGGGAATACCAGACCACCTGACCTGCCTCTTGAGAAATTTGTATGCAGGTCAGGAAGCAACAGTTAGAACTGGACATGGAACAACAGACTGGTTCCAAATAGGAAAAGGAGTACATCAAGGCTGTATATTGTCACCCTATTTATTTAACTTATATGCAGAGTACATCATGAGAAACGCTGGACTGGAAGAAACACAAGCTGGAATCAAGATTGCCAGGAAAAATATCAATAACCTCAGATATGCAGATGACACCACCCTTATGGCAGAAAGTGAAGAGGAACTAAAAAGCCTCTTGAAGGTGAAAGTGGAGAGTGAAAAAGTTGGCTTAAAGCTCAACATTCAGAAAACGAAGATCATGGCATCCGGTCCCGTCATTTCATGGGAAATAGATGGGGAAACAGTGGAAACAATGTCAGACTTTATTTTTCTGGGCTCCAAAATCACTGCAGATGGTGACTGCAGCCATGAAATTAAAAGATGTTTACTCCTTGGAAGGAAAGTTATGACCAACCTAGATAGCATATTCAAAAGCAGAGACATTACTCTGCCAACAAAGGTCCATCTAGTCAAGGCTATGGTTTTTCCTGTGGTCATGTATGGATGTGAGAGTTGGACTGTGAAGAAGGCTGAGCACCAAAGAATTGATGCTTTGAACTGTGGTGTTGGAGAAGACTCCTGAGTCGGACACGACTGAGGGACTGAACTGATCTGATGCTTGTGTTTCTCTTGGGTGAGTATCTAGGAGTAGCATTTTGGGGTTTTAGTGTATGTGACTGTTTAACTTTTCAATTAATTGTGAAACAGCTCTCAAAAGTGGTTACACCATTTTACACTCCTAGTCTTCCTTTTTCAACCCACTAGCCAAAGAAAATATTTTGATTATCAGCTCAGTATCCTCTTCCCTTTTTTCTTGCTCACCAGAGGTAAATTTGAGGTAAGCATACAGTGCTGAAAGAGCTAGAAAGAAAAAACTGCTCACCATTTTGGGGCTAGAAAAGCATACTTTCCCTATAGTACTTGTCTTCCTTCATGTACACACACATAGACCTCCAACCAGGGGAGTTAAGAGAAGGATCCCAAAGTGGACAAGAAATGTGAGTGGAAGAGGAGGCAGGATCAATAAGTGTAATTGTAAGCTATGCATTTGAGTTGTGTTCAGCGTCCTTCATGGCTTCCCAAGGGGCTCAGTGGTAAAGAATCCACCTGCAATGCAGGAGACCCAGGTTTGATCCCTGGGTTGGGAAGATCCCCTGGTGAAGAAAATGAAAACCCATTCCAGTGTTCTTACCTGGGAAATCTCATGGACAGAGGACTCTGGTGGGCTACAGCCCACGGGGTCGCCAAGAGTCAGATGCAACTTAGCACAAAATGTCCTTAGGTTGATGCCAGTCATACCTGGGCACGATGAACTGTGATCCTGAAGGTGGTGCTGCCACAGGATGTAATTACAGGAGCTTCTGGATTCCCAAGGGCCTCACGCAGATAAGGGAATCAGGACTCAGCAGCTGTCTGACTTAAGCAAGACAGAGCAGAGTCAGGTCTAAGTCCCAGGCTTGTCCCATTATAAGCAGAAGCTGGGAGTCTGGTCCCTGCCCTTCACAAGTCTCCCCTCCCCCCACACCAGCCTTGCGTGGACTTAAGCTCATACCGTGTAACACAGCACATGTCACAGGACTCTGACGGCACCTGGGTGGCAGTGTTTTCATGATTAATTCCTCTACAGGCAAGGCTGATAGCCTTGTCTATCAGTTCAGTTCAGTTCAGTTCAGACGCTCAGTCATGTCTGACTCTTTACGACCCCATGAATCGCAGCACGCCAGGCCTCCCTGTCCATCACCAACTCCTGGAGTTCACTCAAACTCACGTCCATCAAGTCAGTGATGCCATCAGCCATCTCATCCTCTGTTGTCCCCTTCTCCTCCTGCCCCCAATCTCTGCCAGCATCAGAGTCTTTTCCAATGAGTCAACTCTTCACATGAGGTGGCCAAAGTACTGGAGTTTCAGCTTTAGCATCATTCCTTCCAAAGATATCCCAGGACTGATAACCTTTAGGATGGACTGGTTGGATCTCCTTGCTGTCCAAGGGACTCTCAAGCGTCTTCTCCAACACCACAGTTCAAAAGCATCAATTCTTCAGTGCTCAGCTTTCTTCACAGACAATAGGCACTGATAAGTCTGTACTGGTTACTTAAGGATTGACATGCTTCTATATCTGATAGAAACCAAGTGGTTTGATGAAGAGTCATTTCCTCCAAGGCTTTTGCCCTCTCTCTAGAGCCCCTAGATGCCCTTGGTGTACCAAACAACATCTCCAGGTGATCCAGAAACTGAAGGGTTAAAGCCTGGCATGGATGACCCCCGATTACCATCCCCCAGAGATGTGGGCGACATCTACTCTGAGTGGTGCCCATGTTCTACCCGTTGTTAAATAGTTTACCCTCAGCACTTTCTACAGAAAAGCTAGAGAAGACATATGAGTTCACACAACCCACTTCCTTGACATCTCCGGCCCATGTATTCTTATCTATTCTTACAGACACTACCTTTTACCTAGAATACACGTGAGCTGATCATGGCTATAACGAAACATAACAGCCACTATGACTTAGTAAGTGTCTACTGTGTTCTGACTCTTTATGAGTACAATACCATTTGATCCCCAAAGAAAGCTACAGAGTGGGCTTTTTGCCCTGATTTTTTAAGAGTCTGAGACCCTTTTAAAGTATAAATATAAATAACATCCTTAAAGCTAACATCTGGGCTCCTTCATGGTGAGTCTTTCTACCAAGTCTCACTGTCTTTGCTGATTTAAGGTAATGGAAGCTATTTAAAAATAACCTCTTGGGACTTCTCTGGCAGTCTAGTGGTTAAAATTCTGTGCCTCCACTACAAAGCGTACTGGTTCAATCCTGGTCAGGGAACTAAGATTCTGCATGCCATGTGGTGTGGCCAAAATAAAATAAAATAAAAATGACTTAACTAAAAATTTGAGAACCATTCTCAAGTGTTCTGATTCACTAAAAAATGCTAACTTTAAGATGTCATCTTTAATGGATTTACCAACTCACTATCAGACTGCGAAAGCATTCAAACTCTATCCTGGCAAGAGCCTGATGGCTGCTCACTGTGGTGGGGACTGCAGTCACACGTGCTGGGAATGTGGAGCCAGCCTCTTTGAGCACGTGAATAAAATCATTCACTTTTACACTCCCACTCTTATATTTGTGTTTTTTTATTTATATTCCCAGCCATCATTTTTTCATGCTTTTACACTCTCTTGTTATAAAATAATACATAGATTTAATGGAGACAGGCTTTGTCACAGTAAGAGGCCTGGATTTAGTGGTTTCTAGGGGGAATTATTTGGGATAACTAATTGAAACCAAACTGCATTACCATTCCTTGCCTACAACAATAAACACTAGGTCTTCAAAGGCTGACCAAGTTTCCAGTGATTCCTAACAATAGCAGTTGTCATTTTCAAATGATGGTCCTTTTGAAACGCCAAGTGGAGTGAAGAAAAAGTGTGTGCTATTGCTGATTAGACAGGAATATGACTTGCAGAGGCCTATGTTACTCTCTTGTCTGCAAATTTTCTGCCCTGATTAATTACAAAGAGTGCCAGAGTGTGTTGATGTTAGTTAAAAGCATTTGCTCTTTCCAGCCTGTCGTTATACCCGAATTAAGGATTTCTGTGTCGAGGTGAGGTCAGGAGGGTTCAGATCTGTTTTCCACTGATAAATCTTTCTGTCCCATAAGGATTAAAGGAACCCAAGGCTTTCATATGTAAAACTAATACATGATCGCCTGTGTGTATGTGTCTCCATGATCAAAGAGCGCTTAGCCAAGTGGGAATGCCTCAAAGAGATAATAAGTGATTTGTTCACTACAAACATTACAATTATCTATTCCTCTACAAAGTACTGAGAATAAATTCTCTAATCAGAGTTAATTAGCATCCTTGTTGCTCTGGGTTTAGCTGGCTAGCTCTCTTAAAGGTATATGAACGTAAAAAATTAGGTGCCTTTTCTGAGCCAACTTCTTAAACTCTTCCACAGTTAGTTGGAGGAACTGCCCTGCTCATTAGCTTCAACCCATTTCCTTCCATTTGATGAAATCAACTGAACAGAATTCACTGAGACCGTCCTCCATACTTACTCTTCCCTGCTTTTATTGATGGACTGCCTGCTCTGTGCCAGTCATCTTTTAGAGAGCTGCTGCTGCTAAGTCGCTTCAGTTGTGTCTGACTCTGTGCGACCCCATAGACGGCAGCCCATCAGGCTCCCCCATCCCTGGGATTCTCCAGGCAAGAACACTGGAGTGGGTTGCCATTTCCTTCTCCAATGCATGAAAGTGAAAAGAGAAAGTGAAGTCACTCAGTCATGTCCGACTCTTAGCGACCCCATGGACTGCAGCCCACCAGGCTCCTCCGTCCATGGGATTTTCCAGGCAAGAGTGCTGGAGTGGGGGTGCCATTGCCTTCTCCTTTAGAGAGCTTCATACCCTCAAATCCATGGTCCAACAGAGGCTTCATAAAGAGCAATGAGCCCTGTGTGTGCTGGGAGCCAAAGGAGAGGGGGCTGGGGACAGAAATGACCTCTTTAAGGAGGTGAGAGTCAAGCTCAGTTTGGAAGAATGATAGGAATCTGGTAGGTTTCTGGGAGGAAGGAGGACATTTCAGGAACATGAACAACAAAGTCACATGAAATAATCACAACAACAACAAACATTTATTAAAGGCTCTGTGCCATATACTATGCATATCTTGATTCATTGAATCTTCACCCTAAGTGCTGTAATGTAGGTTCTATTAGTAGAGCTTTAGAAAGAAGAGGAAATAGAGGGTGAGGAGGATGAAGTAACTAAAACAAGACATGGAGTTGATACGATGCAAAGTCGAACCCAGGCCATCTGACTCCAGGGTCTGTGTGTTATATCAACTAGATATGAGTGCGTGCGCACACATACACACACACAGAGAAAATATCTGTCCTCAAAGGAGTCTATTGGGATAGGTGAGGATAGGTACTGAATTTTTCCTGCACTTCCTACGTTTTCTGCATCAAAGGGCTCTACAAAGAAAATGCAACCACCACCCAGAAGATGAAGAGTTGAATGTAGCTGACCACCCAATGACTCATTTTTGTCTTAAAAACAAGAAACAACACACAGAAATGCTTCCTGACGCACCTGATGCCTGGGGAGTGTTTGGCTCAGGGCCCTCCCTCCCCTCACCTCCCCCCACCCCCGGAAGTCTCTTCCTCCAGATTTTCCAAAGCCCTCCCATTGCAGAGGCTCCTTCTCATCTTCGGTGCAACATGGGACATGGATTGTCAAGAGGCGGGTGGGTTGTGATTATTTTTCTACACAAGTGCAGTTAATAGTGACGAATAACCAGAATGGACTGTTCTCTGTTCTCTCAGTCACATGAATAAAGTTTGGGGTTAAGAATAAAATGCTCGCTCATATTTGGCTTTACAGTTGTGTCAAGTTCAGAACCATGTGCTCATAGAAACAGTCCAGGGCCTGAGGAGTACCTACTGTTGTATTAGTCATCTGCTTTTTAATGCTCTTTCCTCCTCTCATCCTCCCAACAGCTCCCCCAAATATGCATTATTATCTCCACGTAATGCATGAGAAAAGTGACTGCTATACAGTTTCTGTGACTTGTTCATGTTGACATCCTCCTAGTAGTAACAGAGAAACAGGATTTGGACCCAGATTTGTCTTTTTAAACTGTGAATGCACAGTGGGAACCATTCGTTCTCGAGAAGCTCTCCCTCGGCTTTAAATAGACAGGAGATGGCAAAATCCAGGCCATTTTCCCTTCAGTTAACTTAGGAAGACAGCAGTAGAGACTACATTTGGAGTAAAACGTCTTTAAAGCAAAAAGTCCCTCATGGCATGGGGGAGTTTAGTTCCCCAACCAGGGCTGGAACTCAGGCCTCCTGCGGTGGAAGCCCAGAGCCTTAACCACTGGACCACCAGGGGAGCCCAAAAACATCTTTTCTTACAAAATTATACAACATTGTATTAGTTTCAGGTGCATAGCAAAGTGACTCACGTAGGTGTGTGCGTGCATATACATATATATAATTTTTCAGATTTTTTACCATTATAGGTTACTACAAGATACTGAATATTGTTCCACGTGCTATACAGTAAATCCTTACTGCTTATTTTATATATAGTGGTGTATATCTATTAATCCCTTATTCCTAACTTATCCTTCCCTCTCCTCTTTTCCCTTTGGAAACCACAAATTTGTTTTCTATGCCTCTTGTAAATAAGTTTATTTTTACCCTTTAAAAAAAAATAGATTCCATGTATAAGTGATGTCATATGATATTTGTCTTTGTCTGACTTACTTCACTTAGTACGATGATATCTGAGTGCATCTATGTTACTGCAAATGGCATTATTTCATTCTTTATGGCTGAGTAATATCCCACCATATATATGTACCACATTTTCTTTACTCATCCATCTGCTGATGGACATTTGGGTTGCTTCCATGTCTTGGCTGCTGTGAATATTGGGGTGCACATATCTTTTCAAATTAGACTTTTATCTGGATATTTGCCCAGGAGTGGGATTGCTGGGCATACAGTAACTCTATTTTTAGTTCTCTGAGGAGCGTCCATACTGTTTTCCACAGTGCACTAGGGGTTCATTTTGATGTAGAACAAGCCTGATTTCTGTACTTCTGGACATATAAAAGCCCTGTGTGGGATTTCTGAAGCATTGCTAGAAATGGTCAAATTCAGGTTTTACCATTCTTCCCCAGTTTTCTAAATAGTTGTCCAAGTTATACAATCACCAAATTATATGCACTCATATGTGCGCATTTGTACTGAAGCTCTGCAAAACCGTAATTTGGGCATGTGAGTAATTTCTACATGGCTTTGCCAGAACAGAAGAGACAGTGTTGGACTTAATGAATGCATTGTCATGATCTTTTTTGCGTTAACAACCTGCCAGTATATTGCTAGACAAGTGACCCATTTATGCGACCCCTCAGGGTCTGCCAAGGCCTTTCATCTGCATCATTTTATTTCCTACTTACAGTGGACTTAGAGTCAGGCATATCAGTGCAGTGATGATCATCTCCAGGTTGCAGAAAAGGAAACTTGGTCTCAGAAAGGTTAGGAAAACTGTTAGAGACTTTGCAATTGAAAGATAGGGGCACTAGGTGTAAAATATATAACTATTGAGAACATCCCATATAGCACAGAGAACTCTGCTTAATGCACTGCGGTGATCTAAATGGGAAGGGAATCTGAAAGGCGGGGTGGATATATGTATACATATGGCTGGCTCTTGTGAAGAAGGCTGAGCGCCGAAGAATTGATGCTTTTGAACTGTGGTGTTGGAGAAGACTCTTGAGAGTCTCTTGGACTGCAAGAAGATCCAACCAGTCCATTCTGAAGGAGATCAATCCTGGAATTTCTTTGGAAGGAATGATGCTAAAGCTGAAACTCCAGTATTTTGGCCACCTCATGCGAAGAGTTGACTCATTGGAGAAGACTCTGATGCTGGGAGGGACTGAGGGCAGGAGGAGAAGGGGACGACAGAGGATGAGATGGCTGGATGGCATCACTGACTCGATGGATGCGAGTCTGAGTGACCTCCGGGAGCTGGTGATGGACAGGGAGGCCTGGCGTGCTGCGGTTCATGGGGTCGCAAAGAGTCGGACACGACTGAGCGACTGATCTGATCTGATGGCTGGCTCATCTTGCTATGCAGTAGAAACACATAACATTGTAAAGAAACTATACTCCAATAAAAATTAATTAAAAAAAGAAGGGGGTACCTACTCCAAGGACAGTATTATTTCCACTATACCACACTGTCTTTTCCATCAACCACTGCCCAAGAGAAATCACTGACACACAGACCCTTACCACACAAGTTCAGCTTACCAGCAACCCACAGGGTTCTTAAGGCTGCCCTTACTAACTCCAAATGCTGAAGGAAACAGGAGCTTAAACCAGTGGTTCTTGACCAAAGGCCAGTCAGTCAGTGTTAGTTGCTCAGTCACGTCCAGCTCGTTGAGACCGCATGGGCTGTAGCCCACCAGGCTCCTCTGTCCATGGAATTCTTCAGGCAAGAATCTCGGAGTGGGTTGCCATTCCTTTCTCCAGGGGAATCTTCCCAACCCAGGGATTGAACCCGGGTCTCCCCAATTGCAGGCAGATTCTTTACCATCTGAGACACCAGGGAAGCCCCTGACCAAAAGTAATTTTGGCAATGTTGGGGGGATATTTTGTTGTCATAGCTGGAGAGGATGTTGGTACTGGCATTCAGTGGGGAGAGGTCAGGAAGGCTACTGAATATCTTACAACACACAGAACAGTACCCTGCAGCAAAGAAGTGTTTGGTCCTAAATGTCAACAGTGTTGAGGCCGAGAAATTCTGGCTTAGATGAACTGTCCTTAGGATGATAGGAGAAAGGAAGGAATAAAGGAAAGGAAAATATTTTCCCCATTGATACAAGATAATTCTGCACTGTGTAGGGTGAGCTATTTCCAGTTTTATGAGCTGCTCTGCCTTCAAGGATTGGGTGGTAGGTGGGGGAGAAGGATCTCTTAGTATTTTCCTAGGAGACAGTCCCTGCTCTAAGCTGAGAATAAATAAGAAAATGAACTTCAATGTACAGAAATCCACTTTGCAGCTCACTTCCACCCCCCCAGAATGCATTTACTCAATATTGTTTGAGTGCTGAATGATAAAGTATCCACGGTGTGTATATCCATGATATACTAGAGAACATATGGGCTGATCTCAAGATGAACACAGAAAAATAAACATGTCAATTAATGACAGGAAACATTAAAGGGGAAAAATCATTTAAAATGATGTCTATACTGGATTTTGAAACTTTAAGACCAAAGTGCCTTTCTTGGGAATTTTTTTAAAACATGAAGTTCTATGAAAAGAGAATCTGCAGTAGATTCTTCCTGTTTGAACAATTTCTCTTTACCATTATCAAGGAGTTATCAAAATATTTAAAGTATTAACAATTTGTTAATCCAATATTTTAGCTGTAAGCATAAACAGTTTGTAATTTGTGAAACGCAAAGCTAGGTTGAAAAATAAGCTTAATGTAATTTTAAATACATGTCTTTTTCCAAAAGTGTAATTGCCAAGCAGTTGGTAGCTGGGATGAGGGCTTCATTTTCACCACGAAACTGTAAATCCATCATCAGTGAGAAGACTATAAATTATGCATTCAGGGGAAATTCCTGTCGCTTAGCCTGCTGGGGGAATCCAAGAAAAGCAGTAGGGAAAATGACTTACTACCTCTGCACGCTGACCTGAAACTTGCACAGATAGTTCATTGCTAGAGAGAGGGGCTGGCAGAATAGAATTCAGCAGTAAAGTCCTAAATGAACTTCTAGGACTGATGAAGAGGGGACAGGGGAAAACAGATTTCGGTGTTTCATTTTTTATCTCCCAACTGAGCGACTGAACTGAACTGAACTGAACTGAATCGAAGACACCTCTAGAAAATTAGTGTGTATTCCTTGAAATACAACAATTTCACACATCAGGATCTGCCAAACCATAGCCGAGAAAGGAATCAGGTGTTGCCTGAATCTTCCACATATGTTCTTGGCAAAAGCATATCTCTGTATATTAAGTGCCAAGTGAATAACACCCAAAGTACACGAAAAATTAATCAACTCTGAGGCGATTAGCCAAGGTTTTATCATAGGTTGTCCAGACAATAAATTCAATATTTAACACATGAAGAGATGGGAATGAATCTTTTCTCATGGACCAAGGATAGGCTTTCCCTTCGATTAACTCAGGCTTGAGTCAAAGGGTTTGTTGGTCATCTCTGAACAGAACTGGGACCACAGAAAGTACTGTAAGTTATTTTTCTGAAATATGAAAGTATTAGCAACTTTCTCATAGGATAGCCATATTGGTTAAACTAGATGACGTATGTCGGAGAAGGTGATGGCACCTCACTCCAGTACTCTTGCCTGGAAAATCCCATGGACGGAGGAGCCTGGTAGGCTGCAGTCCATGGGGTCGCGAAGAGTCAGACACGACTGAGAGACTTCATTTTTACTTTTTACTTTCCTGCATTGGAGAAGGAAATGGCAACTCACTCCAGTGTTCTTGCCTGGAGAATCCCAGGGATGAGGGAGCCTGGTGGGCTCCCTATGGGGTCACACAGAGTCAGACACAACTGACGTGACTTAGCAGTCCAGCAGCAGCAGATGATGTATATAAAGGTGCTGGTCCATAGATGTGTCCTGTAAATAGGTTTAGGGTGAAGGTAAGAGAAGAGGTTTATGTGCTTGTTCCACATAGGCCCAGAAAACAGACACAGAAGGGATGGGAGAGGATGAAAAGGAGAAATTTGATTTCACTTGGAAGAATGAGTAGGAATTTGGGCCATACGTGCGACCATTTTAGAGACTAGATTTAAGAAATCTGAACTTGTGTGACATTGGGTAAATAACTTGACATCTGTGAGCTTCAGTTACCTTGTCTGTAAACTAGAAATAGCATTAGTACCTTTCTCGGTGTATAAATAATACAAACAGAAAGTTTAGAATGGATCTGACACAGTAAAAATGCTCTCAATAAATGTCAGCTATTATGTTTTTTATTACAACAGTTACGACCAGAGAGCATGATCCTCATTCAAGAGGTTTGGAGAAAGAATGAACTCTCACCATTGATCATATTTAACCAGAACATGGAAACCCACCATTTAATAAAGCCATAAAGAAGATGTGGTACATATAGACAATGGAATATTGAAGTGAAAGTGAGAGTCGCTCAGTCGTGTCCAACTCTTTGCGACCCCATGGGCTATACAATTCACGGAATTCTTCAGGCCAGAATACTGGAGTGGGTAGCCTTTCCCTTCTCCAGGGGATCTTTCCAACCCAGCGATCGGACCCAGGTCTCCCGCATTGCAGGCAGATTCTTTACCAGCTGAGCCACCAGGGAAACCCAAGAATACTGGAGTGTGTAGCCTATCCCTTCTCCAGGGGATCTTCCCAACCCAGGGATCATACCAGGTCTCCTGCATTGCAGGCAGATTCTTTACCAGCTGAGCTATCAGGGAAGTACTCAGCCATAAAAAGAGAACAGAATAATTCCATCTGCAGTAACATGGATGGACCTAGAGACTGTCACACCAGGTGAAGTCAGTCTGACAGAGAAAGACAAGCATCACATCAATTGTATGTGAAATCTTAACAAAGAATACAAATGAATATGTCTACAAAGCAGAAACAGAGCTATAGAAAATAAACTTATGGGTACCAGGGGGTAAGGGGGAGAGGGATAAATTGCGAGACTGGGATCAACATATATACACTACTATACTTTGGCCACCTCATGCGAAGAGTTGACTCATTGAAGACTCTGATGCTGGGAGGGATTGGGGGCAGGAGGAGAAGGGGACGACAGAGGATGAGATGGCTGGATGGCATCACTGACTCGATGGATGTGAGTCTCAGTGACCTCCGGGAGTTGGTGATGGACAGGGAGGCCTGGCGTGCTGCGATTCACGGGGTCGCAAAGAGTCGGACACGACTGAGCGACTGATCTGATATACAAAATAGATAACTAATAAGGACCCACTCATAGCACAGGGAACTCTACATTCGTTGTGGCCTATATGGGAACAGAATCTAAAAACGAGTGGATACATGTATATGTATAACAGAGTCACTTTACTGTACAGCAGAAACTAACACATCATTGTAAATAAAATATACTGCAATGAATTTAAAAAAGAAAAGAAAGAAAGCCATTCCTTGGCAAGAAGTTTGCTAAGACCCCAGGCATCTCTTGATCCTAGTCATAACTGGAAGCCGAATTCTTACCTGCTGAAATGTGCAGGAGTTTCAGAAAGTCCTCCCACTTTAAAATCTCAGCAGAGCCAAGTCATAAAATTGCACTTATTTTTCTCGTTCCTTTTGGCAGCCAGACCTTTTAGCCTCCTGCAACTCACTCCCCCAGACCTCGGCAACATCTTAGAGGATTTCCCATCACAGTACCTTCTAATAAAGAGCAAGACAAATTGGTAGCTGGGGGAGAGAAGTGTCGTGTGTTACATTTTGTGTTCATTGAACAAGTCCATCTGTGATTTACAGCCCAACCGAGGGGTAGGGTTCTAACTCAGGAGGAAGGCAGCTGGGTGAGCATAGGTTGTGAATGAAACCAGCAGCACCACAAAGCAGCTGAGACACGTGGCTATTTTGTTTGCTGGAAGTGGAAGCTAAGAAAACAACAGAGATGCCACAGAGGAGATCATTGGAAGACATGACGAAACACACATAAGTAGACCGGGACAAACTGGAAACACGCACAATCAGTTTTGCTCGTCAGTCCTAAAAATCATGCTGGACACTGTCTGGACCTCATACAAAATTTTGTCTGTGAAACTTCATCTGTAAAAGTGATTCTCATGGGGAAAAAAACTTCATAGGTTCGTAGTTTTTATATGCTTCTGCTCTGTTGTCAAGCTTATATACTTCTTTTCAAAACCGGACTGTCCCAGATCTCAAAATGTGGGAGTAAGGTCGCAATTTTGAGGCAAAAGCCATCACAATATTGTAAAGTAATTATCCTCCAATTAAAATAAATTGTTTTTTAAAAAGAAACATTTTGTTAAACCTTTTGGTCATTATTGTTCTAAAGGTGCTCCTGTATCTTCTCAGCTTTCTCTATAAAAAGATGTAAATTTTTTTTAAACTAGAAGATCTTGGGACATAATTACATCTTAACTAAGATGAGGATATATTTTTTAATCAAGCTCTAAGTTGTTTATCTAAATAATGGAAGCAAAAAATAAATGCTTTCTTTAGTATCACCTGATTTTTTTCCCCATTACACAGAGATGGGTTGCATTTCAGATTAAAATAAAATAGTTAAAGACTAGAAATTAATTTTTAAATTTTATGCAAATTGTAGCCTGCCAGGTTCTTCTCTCCATGGGATTCTCCCGGCAAGAATACTGGAGTGGGTTGCCATTTCCTTCTCCAGGGGATCTTCCCAACCCAGAGATTGAACCCAGGTCTCCCTCATTGCAGGCAGATTCTTTACCATCTGAGCCACCAGGGAAGCCCCAAACCAAAACTGCAATGAGGTACCACCTCACACCAGTCAGAATGATCATCATTAAAAACTGTACAAATAATAAATGCCAGAAAGAGTGAGGAGAAAAGGGAACCATCCTACGCTGTTGGTATGTTGGTGTTGCTGCTGCAGAGAACGGTATGGAGGCTCCTCAAAAAACTAAGAATAGAGCTACCATATGGACCAGCAATCCTACTGCTGGGCATATAATGGGACAAAACTAGAATTCAAAAAGATACATGCACCCTATGTTCACAGCAGCACTATTCACAATAGCCAAGACACGCCGCTGCTGCTGCTGAGTCGCTTCAGTCGTGTCTGACTCTGTGCGACCCCAGAGACGGCAGCCCACCAGGCTCCCCGGTCCCTGGGATTCTCCAGGCAAGAACACTGGAGTGGGTGCTACTGCCTTCTCTGAGCCAAGACACAGAAAGAACCTGAATGTCCATCAACAGATGAACGACTAAAGACGAAGTGCATATATACAAGGGAATACTACTCAACCATAAGAAGGGTGAAGTAATTCACTGGTAGCAGCATGGATGCAACTAGAGAGTATCCTGCTAAGTGAAATAAGTCAGAGAGAGAAAAACAAATGTCAGTATGACATCACTTACATGTGGAATCTGAAAAACAATTCAATCAACTTATTTACCAGACAGAAACAGACTCACAGACATAAAAAAACAAGCTTATGGTTACTAAAAGGGAAGGAAGGAGGGAAGAAAGAAATTAGGAGTATGGGATTAATAGATAATACATCATTTCTGTGACATAAACAACAAGGGTTTACTGTGAAGCACATGGAACTATATTAACTGTCTTGTAATAACCTATAATGGAAAGGAATCTGAAGGTATATACCTGAAACTAACATAATATTGCAAATCAACTATAGTTTAATAAATAAAAGAAGAAAAGAAAGTTTATTTGGCCCCATCTGCTTTCAGAATTATTGGAGAAGGAAATGGCAACCCACTCCAGTGTTCTTGCCTGGAGAATCCCAGGGATGGGGGAGCCTGGTGGGCTGCCATCTCTGGGGTCGCACAGAGTCGGACACGACTGAAGCGACTTAGTAGCAGCACCAGCAGCAGCTTTCAGAATTGGTTGAGAGAAAACTAAAGGAGAACATGGAGTTTGAAACAAGTTTTCAGCATTTATTATTTGTAGACTTTTTGATGATGGCCAGTGTGAGGTGATACCTCATTGCAGTTTTGATTTGCATTTCTCTAATAATTAGCCATATGGGGCATCATTTCATGTGCTTGATGGCAAAAAACCTTTCTTTACTGAGAAGAAAATGAAAAATAAATGACAACTTCTTGGGTGCCTATGAAGTGTCTCACCCCCCACCAAGTATGGTACCTGCGCATGACATTGGCTATGACCTCAGAGGACAGAAGGGAGCCAGAGCCCAGCGAAGTCAAGCAATGTGGCCGCTGGAAACAAGTCCATTTGGCTTTCAATCCTGGTCTTTTTCACTAACCATAGCTGCTCCCTGAAAGTCTGTCTTCAAAAGCTATCCGCCATTTGCACTAAGACAATCTGATCAGGTCACTTCTGACTCAAATTTAAATTTATGTTCGGCATTGGAGCAATTGGTTTCCAACTCTACGCCTTGACCCTTGCCACACTAGTACTGGCTTCTGCTACCCTCGGGGGCATCTATTAACCAATGACTTCAGGAAATCAGTGAACAGGTGCTCCAGGTGCTTCCGTCTCAGGAGAGCTATGTGGGGGTATTAGTTCTACACTGGCTTCCACTGAGATTAAGACCCAGTGGTCACAAGACTTATTGACGGCGATAGTGTGTTATTGTTAGCTGTCTTCCATTTCCTGTCTCAGCTTCCCTGATAGCTCAGCTGGTAAAGAATCTGCCTGCAATGTAGGAGACCCCGGTTCGATTCCTGGGTCAGGAGGATCTGCTGGAGAAGGGATAGGTTAGCCACTCCAGTATTCTTTGGCTTCCCTGGTGGCTCAGCTGGTAAAGAATTCACCTGCAATATGGGAGACCTCGGTTCAATCCCTGGGTGGGGAAGACCCCCTGGAGAAGGGAAAGGCTACCTACTCCAGTATGCTGGCTTGGAGAATTCCATGAACTGTATAGTCCATGGGGTTCCAAAGAGGTGGACATGAGTGAGTGACTTTCACTTTCACATTCCCTATCTCAACTATCCTGTCCCACATGGAATGCTTATACTCAAATCCCATCTCAGAATCTGGTTCTGGTGCAACCCCAAAAGCACCAGAGCAAATTTGGTGTTATGTGCATACACTGTTCATAAACTCAGTCACATGATTGTAGAATCACACCCATGTTTCTAAGCCCTTCTGTACTTTTTTAATTAGCTAAAATTATGACCAGGAAGGTGATGCTCAAAGTTAAATATAACACATTATTGTCACAAGTACATTATTTTGAGAAAATACTTTAGATTGTGTTTGGATTTTTGCAGCTTCTAAAGAGTCTATCAGTTTTTCCATTGTTGCAAGTACAGCAGGATTAATTGTAACCAGCCTTCTAAAGCAAAACAAAAAATAAAAATTCAAAACATTTCACATGTAATACAAATCTGAGTTGGGGAAAAAAAATTCTCAGCTTTCCAACCATATGTCAGAGTGAAAACCAACCACACAAGCAGGACTAAGAGGAAGATGGTGATGATGATGGAGGGGAGGTGGAAAGGAAGTTTGTGGGGAGGGGTGTTTCCATAGCTATTCAAGGGCAGGTGGGTCTATTATGAACAACAGTTTTTCAAGAGAATGGTCTTATCAAAGCTGGGAAAAGAAAGGATGGGAAGAGAAAATATATAAGGAATATGTCTATTGGGGATCAGTCTGCCAGAAGCTTTACTATTCTGTTCTATCAACAACTGCCTTATACAAGATTTCCATGAGGACCATTATCACCATTTATATGGGATGGGACAGTCTGATAGTTTAATAGAATTAAGATACAGCAAATGGAAAAACGAGAGTTCAAACACTGAGTGTAATAGACTCTAAAACCTGCTGACATCAATAATATAGTAACACTACTGCTCTAGCAAACTTGCATGGAAATTACATCACATCAGAATTTGCAAAGAACTTTCATTAAGACTGAGAAAGAGAAAGGCAGGTCCTGACATCTGGGGACTGGGCTGGTACTGTCAGCCATGTCTTGGTGTCGGTAAGAGCCTCCTGGTACTGGCAGAACGTTGTGATATATTCTTCTTGAGAAAAAACAATTTCACAGAACCCCAACATTGGGGAAATGATCATGATGGAGCAAAACAAACACGATCACTCCATACGGATCACTCCATAATCAGGGCTGAGCAAAGACAAAAGCAACCATACTCTTCAAACAAAAAGTGGTAATGATAGTAATATTCATTCATGCATTAAGAAGACCAAATATCACCACTCCTGGCAAATATAAGTGACTTCTACTGCTTTACAATTTTAGTTTGAGCTTCGCTTTGTTCCACTTGTCTGCTACCAATAGTTAGAAATTATTAAGATATATAATCACAGAGTTATCTTTACATCCTGACAGCATCCATCCAGGGCTTTGCCCTAGATATGAAGAGAGTTCGAGCTTCCTAGAACTTTCCCACCATCAAATAACACAAGCCTTCTAACCCTTTATTACAGAGAAAATCCACAATTCCTAACGCATTCTACCTCATCATATTAATAGCAAGTTAATAAATCCTATTTGGTTCAACTTTCAGGTTTATTTCTGGTGACCTTTGACCAAAGGACATTGAGAGTATGTTTGTTCAACAAACATTTTCTGAATCAGGCAGACTGGATACAAATCAGGCAAAAACTGATATAAATCCTACTCTCAAAAGGAGTACAGCAGCAGGCACTCTAAACTCAGAAGCAATTTTTAAAATGCATTGATAGAAAATATCAATAATTTACTGCTGCTGCTGCTGCTAAGTCACTTCAGTCGTGTCCGACTCCGCGTGACCCCATAGACGTCAGCCCACCAGGCTCTCCCGTCCCTGGGATTCTCCAGGCAAGAACACTGGAGTGGGTTGCCATTTCCTTCTCCAATGCATGAAAGTGAAAAAGTGAAAGTGAAGTCGCTCAGTCGTGTCCGACTCTTAGCGACCCCATGGACTGCAGCCCACCAGGCTCCTCCATCCAAGGGATTTCCCAGGCAAGAGTACTGGAGTGGGGTGCCATTGCCTTCTCCGCAATAATTTACTAGCATACTCAAAACTCTCCTTACTGAGCTCACACCAACATGATAGCAAACATTGTCTCTAAGGGTATTTTCATAATATGAAAGAGAACGGAAGAGCAATCCTTAGAAAAGATAGAAAAACAAAGAAAGAAAGGGATGGAAGAAAAATTACTGAGGACTCCTGGGTTCTCCTGAAAATAAAGCCTGAGATAAGAACTTGAGACAGATTGAAATCCAGGGATCAGCAGCGAGGGGGCCAGGGAGAGGGAGAGAAAGAGGGAAAAGCAACTGAAGAGCATGTTATTGATGCCACTGGCCGCCCACATGTGAAGCCCACCTATGTACAAACCCCACCTTGATACACAGCTGCTGCTGCTGCTAAGTCACTTCAGTCGTGTCCGACTCTCTGCGACCCCATAGATGGCAGCCCACCAGGCTCCCCTGTCCCTGGGATTCTCCAGGCAAGAACACTGGAGTGGGTTGCCATTTCCTTCTCCAATGCAGGAAAGTGAAAAGTGAAGGTGAAGTCTCTCAGTCGTGTCTGACTCTTAGTGACCCCCTGGACTGCAGCCCACCAGGCTCCTCCGTCCATGGGATTTTCCAGGCAAGAGTACTGGAGTGGGGTGCCATTGCCGAGCCCTAGTTTAATATTAAATACCAATAATGAGATAGCTGACGGAAGTATCTGATACAGAAATTAAAGAATACAAGATAAAGAGAAAAAGAAAAATGATCCTAGAGGAAACAGAGATAACGCAGAGAACAGACGATAACTAAAAAACAAAGTTTTATTAAGGTTTTGAAGAAATTTTAAAAACTTATAATATCCATAAAACATGTACAAAGAAAGAATACCTCAGAAAAAAACCTGAAGATTGAGGAAATCCCCAAGAAGACAAACGGAGAAGACAGGGAGACAGACAATACAAGATGTGTGTATTTTCTAAGAAATACGGGAGCACCAACAGAGAAGTCCCAATGTCCAATTTATAGTGTTTGAAGAAGATTAGAAAGAAAGTATCTGCTTCTGAATTTCACTAGGATGTGTCCCAGCATAACCATTTTTTAAAGTCACTATGGAAGACTAGTGACAGAACATGCCATCCAAAAACATGTGTTAAAAATCAGTCAATAAATTTAAAAGGCAAGTAAACTAGTAAATATGCTCATTAAAATTTACAAGAAAAACCTCAAAATTCCATTGGAAAAATTTGATCTAAAATGCGGACACTTCAGACAAGACCTACATAGGAAAGAAAACTTTAATACCTACAATATAAATAAAAAATGACTAATGACAGGAACGTGTTTAGCTTAACCAGGAATTTTTAGAAAATGCAAATTGAAATGAGATTTTCTTCTTTATCAAATCAACTAAACTAAGTCAGACATTTTTTGGTAAAAGAGAACTGGAACAGATACTCTTGATTTTCTTATCATGGAGGGCAAATTGGTACAAATTATCTGGAAAATAATTTTATAATGTACATAAAATCCTTTAAAAGATGTCTTTTGTTTTCCCCAGTGATTTCCCCAAATCTATCCTAAGAAAATTAAACTTACATCTCTCTCTGTACTTTGTAACAAAAATATTCACACAGACAAAAAAAAATGGGAAAACTCAGAGACATATATAGAAAAATGTTTATTATTTTGGCATAAACATTGGAAATAAGCTAGACATGGAACAAGCAGAACAGTCGTGTAAAAACTGTGGCTCATCCACTCAGGTAGTTAACTAAGGGGATGTTTTAAGAGACTATTTAATCAAATGAAAAAGTGTTACTGATACTTTAAGCACTTCATTATGTAAAATTTTTAAAGTTTGTTCATTTTATGGGGTTTTCAACAAAATAAGTAAAAACATAACCAGAAGATTTTAAAAGGTGTTTTTGATAAGCTGGATAAAAAAAGCAGGTTTCAAACTAGTTTATACAATAGGATAGCAATAAAATTATATAAATATATGATACACACATGGTGTGTGGCAAAGGGAGATAGAGAGATAGAAAGATGGATGGATGGATATACTGCATCCTGGAGGGTAGGGAGACAAGACATTAATAGTGAAAATTCCTGGGTGGTTGAATCATGATTAATTTGTGTCCTCTTCTTCAGATCCTTTGATTTTTCCCCCCAACTTACAATGAACCTATATCACTTTTAAATTAAAATCCAGATTGTTGCTTTATAATTTATATTTAACTCAATTCTTATGCAATTTACTTGGGAGTTTTATTTTGAGAATTTATTAAATGACCAACAAATGAAAATCAACAGACAAAACCCCTGGATCTGTTTTGCCAGGTCTGTGGAGGAGGAAGAGTTAGGGGAATAGAGGAGGGGTGTGTGTGTGTGTGTGTGTGTGTGGCGTGGGGCGTGGTATTTCAGAATGTGCATGGTCAGGGGAGATGCAGAGGACTGAGCCTGGAGTCCCCTGCTTCCACTTCCAGCCTGATGAGAAGAAAAGCATCAAGAGAGGAAGCACTCAGTGTGCTGCCCTGAGTCCCTCCCCCAGACATGTGGTGCTGAAGGAACTTCAGCGGTGGTCTACAGATTCTAATTGCTCCCCCGGTAGAAGCTCTTGGGGCTGGTTCACACACATTAAAAAGTACACTTTTTTTAAGAAATAGAATAAGAACAGTCAGGTCTCAATTTCATGCAATTGTATCCTTCGTAATAGGCAGCTAAGTCACCATCTTACATCTGGTAATAAATTAACGGATTTTCTATCCTGCTTAAGACTTTTCACACAGGGGTCTTGGCAAGGGTTGAACATGGTGGCTTAGATCACAGCCTTACTAGTCAGGGTGACCACTTCCTAGCTGTGTAGCCTCTCAGACAAGCTATTTCACTCTCTGGTGCCCATCTCCTTATCTACAAGATGGAGATAATAAAAGAACCTGCCTCCTTGGCTTTCTTTATGAGGAGTCTATGACTGAAAATGTGTCAGGTGATTAGAACAGTGCCTGGAAAAAGAATATGCCCTGGGGAAATGTTTTCTAGATTAAATAAATATAATTTGGAAACATTTCTTGGTCAGACCACACCTACCCATGCTTGCATTAGGAGCCAGCTGTCTGCAGTTATCATAAAACAAAAAGTCTTTGTTTATTCAAATACGAATAAATTTAAAAAAATGGCGATTGGCATCCCTTTTGCCCATCCCAGGTCCCAAGAAAGACAAAACAACATGTTAACTTTTGGAACCCACCCAGCAGAGGGGATGGGAGTGTTTCAGACAGGAAGCAGAGGGAAAGAGAGAGCTCGGGGAGAGAGAGTGTCCCCTAAACTTAGAAGGGACAAAGTTTGGGATGACCAGTGGGTGCTGGAAGAAGAGCCCTGCTTCTTGGGAGCATCCCTAGAAATTGGCAGGGCCTCGGCTGCTACTATACAGTGAGCTAGTACTATGGTGCTGGTACATGTGGCATCGCTGGCCTTCAGCACTGAGGTCCAGGCCAAAGATGTGGAGAGGTGGGTGAAGACATCCATAGTGATGCCTGATAGATAACAAGAACGAGGAGGAGCAGAAAGAGACAAGGACCCATTTACTGAGCACTTCCTTTCTCCCAGGTACTTTCCTTGCCCACGAATTATGATCATCGTTCCCATTTCAAAGAAGAGAAAATCAAGAGACAACTTGTCCAGGGTCAAACAGACCTGAATGTGAATCCCAGTTCCTTGCACTTTCCATAGCTGCCCATTATTGGTGAATCCTGGGGCAGAGTATATGGCATGTGTGTCAAGACTAGGCTTTCTGCAGCTCAGCCAAACTCACTGCCTGGTCTTTCCTACCGGACCCTGCAAAGGAGTCTATTCAGGGATTTAAGGCTCTGATGGCATTAATAGTCAGGGAAAGGAGGGATATGGGCACAGTGGGTATAACGCAAACGCTAGCTCCTGTCTGCATGGAGGTCATGTTGAGTGCCGGAGTGGATAGAGCTTGTGGCATGAGAGAGCCTGGGGTTGGATCCCTGGGTGGGATTATAAGCTACATGATACAGGGTCAGTGATACAGGCCACTTACCTGAGCCCTATTCACTTTTTATATAGTATAATTACTATGATTCCCATTTCACATAATACCTTCATGAGGGCTGAGTAAGACAATGGCGTGAGATGCTTACTTGGTGTTTAATAAACACCCTGCCCTGCAGCTATTCCAAATATATACCCAAGTTTTCTTCTCCCCACCAAGACTAAGATCCAGGAACCTAGACCGTAAGGGACACATTTCACTCCCCAGGAGCTAGACCAAACTCAGAACATCCATACAGACACATCTAAACCAGGTGACCCCTTGAAGACCTCCCTCAGCCCTCCCTGAAATTTCCAGTGGTTATTTAAAGTGACATAGGAGGAGAACGACAGGAGAGGGAGACAAAGAAAGTTTTCCTAACAGCTGGAAAAGAAAACAAAATGAAGAAAAATAATCCCCATGAAATTCTTACCGTTAAAGAATATAAACCACATTGTCTTTCACTGGGGTCACAGAGTAAGTTCAAATAGTACCCAGGACATATCTACCTTGCAATTGTTCAATAGCGCAGACAGACAGTGTTAATCATTCTCTGATGGCTGCTCTGAGCTATGGCTTTGGGGAGTGAGAAAAAGACAAATTCCCAGAGCTGAAAACTGAAAAGAAACACCACACAATCATGGGAATTAAGGGGGATGGGGGGAGACAGTCTTGGACTGAGTTATTACATATCTCCGGTGAAGTCGTTCAAGGACTTTCCAGCTGTGAGCTGCTACGGGAAAGTCTGCACCGAGCTTCTCACAGGACAGCCCTGTGCGTCACTGCAGAGAGTGAGCCCAGGCTATGGCTAGACTGACGGTTCTCGACCGGGGTCAGTTTTGTTCCCCAGAGGACATCACGGTGTCTAGTGAGATATTTTTGATTGCCACAGGTTGCAACTAACCGGTAGAAGCCAGTGATGCTGCTAAATTTCCTGTAAATGCACATAACAGCCCCCGATCCCATACTCCTCTCCCCAAGAAAGAACTTATCAAGCCCCAAGGGTCAACAGGGGCTTCCCTGGTGGATCAGATGGTAAAGAATGTGCCTGCAATGCAGGAGACCCAGGTTCAATCCCTGGAGAAGGAAATGGCAACCCAATCTAGTATTCTTGCCTGGAGAATTTCATGGACAAAGGAGCCTCATGGGCTACAGAGTCACCCAAGAGTCGGACATGACTGAGCAACTAACACTTCAACACACTCAAGGATCAACAGTGTTCAGACTAGGAAACCCTGAGCAAAACACACAGAAAATGCAAGTTCATTGCTGTGAGCAACAGACAAGATTTCACACTCAGACCCTGGCCCCCCATCTAATCCTGACTCCTCTGTTTCTTATGATGGCACTTCCCTGTCTTTAAAGTCACACGTCTTCTCAGTCTCCAGCCTATGCTTCTTTTCCCTGACACCGAAAACACTTTTCAAGGGATTTCACAACACTGTCTAGCAACTCTGCTTTAATTTTCATGATAACTCCATGTGGGATCTCTGGTTATGATCCCCATTTTACATACCAGCAAACTGAGGCTCAGTGGGGTTACATAAATTGCCCAGTGGTACAGTGGCAGAGCCAGTTAGTCAAACCCTGGCCAGTGTTATTTCAAAGCACTAGATCTACTTGCAAAGCTTAACTTTACTGCCTGGGTAGACATGCAGGTCACTGAATACTGAGCTTTGTCCTTCTTGGAAATGGAAATAAGCATGGTTTTATAAAGTTGCATGTGTTGAAGACAGAATGAGGAAGAATCCTTAAGAACTCAAGCAGATAATCCCTGGGGCAATTACACCCAGGGGTTTCCTCCAGTTGAGTAGAATTTGAACCGAAAGTGCCCAGACTTTCTTCTAAGACGCTAGAGTCTAGCTAGTTCTTCAGGACTTGAACCAAATCCTCTTCCCATTCTACACCTCCCTTGCCTTCTAACCCATAGGTGATCTCTTCCCATGCAACCCTACAGTCCTCTTTTGGTATCAAATTTCAGGTAACCTTTTTTTTGTTGAATTCAACCTAACAGCATTTCACCATAACTTTTCTGAAATAGGAGTTCTAGAGTCAGTTTTTAGGGTGACTCTAAACAGATGATGCGGGGAAGGCAATGGCACCCCACCCCAGTACTCTTGCCTGGAAAATCCCATGGACGGAGGACCCTGGTGGGCCGCAGTCCATGGGGTCGCTAAGAGTCGGACACGACTGAGCGACTTCACTTTCACTTTTCACTTTCATGCATTGGAGAAGGAAATGGCAACCCACTCCAGTGTTCTTGCCTGGAGAATCCCAGGGACGGGGGAGCCTGGTGGGCTGCCGTCTATGGGGTCACACAGAGTCGGACACGACTGAAGCGACTTAGCAGCAGCAGTAAACAGATGATGCAAGAGTCATAAATGTTTAATAAATATGTATTGGATGCACTTACTCAACAGGTAAGCGACAGAGGTAATAAAGCTTGTCTTTGTACGAAAATACTTCATACACTTGATCTCATTCGATCTCGTGAAAACCTGTGAGGAGTCAAAGCAATGTTATCTGATCCTCCCATGTAACTCCTCCTCCCATCTCTTGGCGTTATTATTATTTTTTGGCTTAAAGTAGCAATTTTAATCTCTCTCAGGATACCCCAGGTTGACCGGGCTCAGCTGGGTCATTCTTCTAACTCAAGACCCAACTGGCTCATTCACATATGTGGTGTCTTAGTGGCAATGATTGGAAAGGTTGCTTAAGCAGGTTTGTATTCCCTTCTCCTACTCTATGGGTGGGGATTAACTTTCTCGGTCACATTCTCTGCCTCCTAAGAATACAGAGGTTGAACTTAATCAATGGTTCACCAACTGTGATTTTTTTTTAAGAGGATCCCTTCACACAAAATCTTATACAGCACCTTAAGACAATAAGCAGAAGCAGGGACAGCATGGAGGAAGGGAAGCGGGGTAAGCGTGGTTCTAGGAAGATGGACTGGGGGCCTGATTTTGATCTGTTGTGATGGTTTCCATTATTACTGCTGCCCCCTTTGTCTAGGTCACCCATGCCATCACTGAGTGCCGGATATCTGTAGGCAGCCTAACATGGCAGTATCCCACAGAAAAAGACATCCTTCTCAGTGGACTTCTCCACTGACCATGTGTTCGACCGCAGGGAACCTTAACTCCTCCCAAAGTTAGTAGGTATCTCTGTAGATACCTACTAGGTATCACTGAGTCATCACATACCATGCCCGGTTCATCCTCACTCAGAAGGCAGCCTTGAAAAGAGATCCAAGCCAACCTCACTTGCTCATCTTATCTTGTTTCACCCCATCACTTCTTCACCACGCCCCCATTCCTACCCCTTCTTGAGGAACCCTCACATACTGCCTTGTATATTGCCATTTTCCTGTCTCCCAACCCCTGGATAACCTCCCTCCTTGGAAAACCCAACTCTTTAACATTTATATGCACAGGCTTTCAAAAGCAAAATCCTGTTCAGTTTCCCCATCAACTTTTCCAGATATGATCGTATAGTTCATGAGTAAGAACAGAAACATTATTCCCTCTTCACCGTCCCTGAGTGTAGGAAGGAAAAAACCCACTCATCTCTTCATTCCATTATTGCTTTGGTGATTAATCAGAAAAAGTTCAGTTTTCCTAAAATTCATTTTTTATCTTACTGGTTTCTCCATCTGTCCCCTCACCCCCACCCCACTCTGCATTTCCAAGCTATGCACCAGAAAAAAACAAGAAAAAACACATAGTTGCACACAAAAGCAGGTCTCCCTAAAGTGCATGATTGGGTCACGTGGAGGGGGGAGATGAATGTGATTCTGAGCTTGGAAATGTGCTTCTTTATGATTATTAATGCGGATGGCCTGGACGTGAAAGGATTTTGCAAACACAGCAGTTTAAAAAATGTATTTTCTGCCTTGTTTATGAGGCATCCATCTATACATAATTCAGTTCAAGGGTTGAGATTTTCTGTTATTATGTGCCAGGGATTATTTATCACAGTGGCGAATAATTTCCCAGGACAAATTATCCTCCTCTTATCATCCAAATGGACTTCCCTTCTGCATCACTCATGTCATGTTGAAATCGAAGACCATAAAGTTGAAACCATGACATAAGTCTTCCTTCGGATGGCAGCATATGGTGTGTGTTGGTTGGGGTTTTTTTCAAAGCACCATCAAATTTCCCACTGTCAAAGATTAGCCTCCCAACTTGGTCTTAGCTGGTGACTCTGGTGTCTGAAGCTGATAGGAAATTATGCACTCAATAAAATATGAGATTGCAAGAGAGAGACAAAGCCAAAGTAAGCAGTAGTCCACCAGAGGAGAACCCACTTTCAACAGCCAGCACTTCACGTCTATCATATTGATTGAAGCCATCCAGAGGTAAAAACACAAGCTTCGAGATACGTTGAAATTTAAGGATGACGGCTGAGGTGTCTGACTCAAAATATAAGATGAATGTCCACAAGTCAGTGCCGGACTGCTCTAAATAGGTTGAAAATCTGGCCAGTTGGAATATTTGTGTGAAAGGAATATGAACTCTGATTCGTGAACTTCTGCAAGGGCATCAGCACATTTTTCTTAATGACATAAGGAACTGTTTATTAACATCCATGAAGAAGCGAAAGATAGATTTTAAAAAGTCAAAACAGGGACTTTTGTGCTTTTATTGGGAAAATAAAACCAGATTTCAGGAAACCTCAATTTTCCAAAAAAAAAAAAAACTGTTCTTTCAAAAAGCCAACACATAAAGAGGTCCAAGTGGAGTCCCATGATATGATGCAACCTGAGAAAAATATTGGGTTGGCCAGAAAGTTCATTCGGGTTTTACCATACGATCATTCAGAAAACCCCAGATGAACTTTCTGGCCAACCCAATAATAAGAAAATCAAAAGATACAAAAGCAAACAAAAATCACCTCAAGTCCTAAAACTTTCTCAGGTCAAAGAATGCTATGCATTCATCTTTAATAAGGATTCTCTTTAGAAGTGATCTGTCAAATCTTCTGAGGTATGTGCCTGTTGTTTTTGCAAAGGACCGTGTGGAATGTTCATTTTCCCTTCAATGGAACATGTTTTTCTGATCCCTCAAACTTGTTTTTCTGCTCCTCTTCCACAAACAGGCTGTGGTTGCTAGGATGCATCACTGACCTCCATCAGGGTCACAACCACACAATTTAGAGTCAAGTACCATATTCCTGCTCAGAGAGTTCCGTGGACTTGCCCAATGTCACACATCCAATGACTGAAACAGAAGCACTGGTCTAGAAGCCAAGAACCTTGGATGCTAGCCCTGGAGCTGATACCTGATAAGTGCTACCCCTTAAGATAAAAATCTCATGAGGTTTATATACATTTCTATCTTCAGAAGCAAACGTTTCATACGACCCTTGTTGCTTTATGAGTCTTCCGCACCCATGGAATCCCAGAGCCAGTTTCCCCATGAACTGGGACCACTCTTGTAGTATCCTGACATCTGAAACCCCTTTGCCTCCCATCAACCATCAAGCCCCTTATGTCTTTAAAGAACTCTGCAAAATCTCTTCTCCTCCCTCCCTCTCTCCCTCTGTGATGAGGTGTGAGCCAGGACTCTGCCTTCCCATTTCGAGGATTAGCACAGGGGCTGTTAAGCAGAAGAACAGAGAGCGGTGTTCATCGGGGACCTGACTGGGTGTGCGAGAGAGTTCCAGCTGCTTAGCATCTGTGCCACTGTGTCATGCTCCATCCTCAAGGTCCCTGCCTCTGTGTTTGGGACTCATTAGGATCTCCCTGCAGAGTCATCAGCTGCTGACGTGGGAGACCTCTCTATGATCGAATATCCCTCTGCTCTAGTTTAACTATAGAAATGGGAGCAGCCAAGAGCCCAACCTGGTGGGCTCTGAGTATGTCAGAAAGCCTCCCCCATCCAAGATTAGACCCTCAGCAATGACCTAAGGTTTCTACCACCACACACATCACCCCTAAGGAACCTCTGAGACAAGCACATTGAAACAGTATTCTGTTACCTGCTGAGGATAACATGGTCTAAGCCTTAGGGCTCTGGACAAAGAAGAGCTGGGTTTCTATCTTAGCCACAACCTGTGTGACAGATGTGAGTTTCTTGAAAGTATTTACTCTCCAAGGGTCATTTTCTCCTTGAAAATGCTATGAAACATACTTGTCAGTTTCACAGAGTCGAGGTCAATGGAGAAATTAGATCATGGATGGAAAAGCAATTCACTAAGTTTTACTGGCATAAAATATACACCTAGAGGAGTGTGCCTTTCAAAAGTGCACCCCTTGGTGATTCCCCCACCCTGAGGACACCTGTGTAACCAACACCTAGATCAAGAAACAGAGCCTGAGTTAGAAGCATCCTCAACCCCCCCATCTGATACCTCTCCAATCAAGGGAAACTACTACCCCATTCCAATGCTAAATGAATTGAGCCTCGCTTACACTTTACCCGAAGGAGAGCATGCAACATGTACTGCCTGGTGTCCCTCTCTTGCATTCAACTTCATGTTTGTTGCACTCAACCACGTGGTCCTGAGCAGCTTTAACTGTTGGTTCTCATTGTCATATGATATCCCATTACGGTTCTGCCTCAGTGTCCATGGCGAGGGGACTGGTGCCAGGACCCTACTCACAGCACTGATACCCAAATCCCTGGAGGCTCAAGTCCCTTATATAACGTGGCACAGCCTTTGCATATAATCTACCCACATTCTCCCATATACTTTAAATCATCTCCAGATTACTTATAATACCTAATACAATGTGAATGCTATGTCAATAGTTGCTGGCATGCAAGAAATCAAAGTTTTTCTCTCTTTAGAACTTTCTGGAATTAAATATATATATATATATATATATATATATATATATATATATATATATATATATTTCTGCAGTTGGTTGAATCTGCAGATGCAGAACTTGCGGTTGTGGAGAGTCACTGTATGTGAACATATAGATTTTTTTCAATTCACTCCTACCGATGGGAATGAATGACTAGTGCTGCTAAGCACTTCATAAACTTATATGAAATATACAAGTGTAAGGTACTATTATCATTACTGTAAAGCCACACCTAGCAGATACAGAGGCCTTGAGAGAAAAGCATCAAGCAGTGAAATTGTAAAGGGAAAAAGAAGATCCAGGACAAGATGTTTTCTGGGTGAAGAGAAAATATAAGACGTAAGGCACATCACCAGTGTAAGATGTTGCCAAGTGTTTTAAGCGTAGCCATTTATTTCAGCAAGTATTTTAGTCCCTACAATATACCAAATGCTATGCGGTAGTGCTCACGATGCTAGTGCAAACCCTCTAAGGGAGGAAGTATAGGTGTTCTTACCTCGACAATAAAACTGAAGCCCAGAGAGGTGTGTACTAACCAGCTGAAGGCAGCAACTAGAGCGAATTCATTCACTCATTCAACAAAGATTGCTTGAGCTTTCAATACAGGCTAAACACTATGCAACATGTTAGAGAGAAAATATGCAAAGAGATAGAAACTCTCCTGTCAATTACTTTTTGTTGAAGACCACTGAACAGTCACCACCCAGGTGAACTGAGAATTAGAACATCACCAAGTGCTTAAAAAGCAAAGATACACAGTGATTCCAGGGCACAGCGAGTAGATATGAATGGGAGTAGGGGGAGAGACCCTCCTGAGGAACTGACGGTAGCTGGTATCTGAAGAATGTACTGGAGGTGACCAGGTGAGGGGAGAAAGCAGCATATTTCCAGGGAGAAGGAACAGGGCAGGCATGAGAGGTTTAAAGAAGCGATGAAGATACCTCGACTCAGAAGCCACATTAAAGAGACTGTCTTCCTTCTGGGAACAGTAAGAAGTCATCTTCCAGGAGACGCCATGAAATTCAAAAAGGAAATGTGAGCCAATGTATAATAGTAGTTATACAACTCAGCTATGGAAAGGACACTGAAGTCTGCACAACTGAAATTTTAAGAAAAAAAGAAAATATGCTTCGGATATGTTTGATGGGTCTTACTTGGAGAGATAAACAGTGGAATCACTACTCACTTCACAAAACCATTCATCGCTTGCAAAAGGAATGGGCAGGTGGGTTCTCTGTCTTTCAGATGTCCGCCAAGATCTCCTGAATAGGGGGCGCTGGTTTGGCTGCCCATATGCACACTGACTGGACTTCCCTGGTGGCTCAGTGGTAAAGAAATAGCCTGCCATTGCAGAAGACGCAGGTGTGATCCCTGGGTTGGAAAGATCCCTTGGAGGAGGAAATGGTAACCCACTCCAGTATTCTTGCCTGGAGAACCGAGCCTGGAGGGTTACAGTCCATAGGGTCACCGAGAGTCGGACATGACTGAGTAGTTGAGCACACATGAATGCACGCCCCTGGGGCAGCAGATGGGGAGGAGATGGCCACCGGACAAGGAGAAGGAAGAGGAGGTTCTTGACTCCATGGCCTTCACTGGCCCTCAGGACTGTGCTTCTGCTGCCACCTGCATGACCTTGGAGTCACCTTAGGGATGTGATGTGAGGTTTCAGGTTTTCAACAGGGTTTGAGGTTTCTCTGGCTGCCAAAAGACACTAAATTTGAGAGGCAAACTTTGCATGGAGCTCCCAGGAGAAGGGGCAGTGCCTGGATTACACGCAGGTCTTCACCATGCTGTGAAGGGTCTTCTCATTTGATAATACATGAAATTTTTAAAGTCATTGCTAAGTATTGCAAGGGCCTTTCTCCAAGAGTATGAGACAACGCTTATGTTTCCTATCAGAAGGGAGAACAAAAATAAGGCTCTACGATTTCTCACATTAGAGCTGGTGTCATAGACTTCTCTTTTGCAGTGTTTGGCAACCTTGGTGTATTTTGCCTTTTTATTAGTTACATTCTCAAGCCCAGCAAATGTTTGGCTTCACAATGTGTTTTGAATTAGATTCATGAAAGCTATAAAAAAATAACTGGCTGGAATTAAGCTAATAAAGTCCTAAAAGATTGAAGAACTGCTGTGGTTATGAGCATCAAGTTTTTTTTTTTTTTTTTTCTTTTTTTGAATTCTGGTACCTGAATTGAATATATATTTTTGTAGAATCATAAACTCTTAGAATGAAGAGAAGATTAAAAAAGTTAATTGGTCCAGTATTCCATCTGATGTTCTTGTCCCTTCTACAATGGCCCAATTGAGGGCTTTTATGATCTCTCTGTTGATCAGACACCTAGTTACTCGTGGTCCATCCACCTCATTTTGGATACCAACTCTGTCGCTCAATATATCATAATCTGGCCTTATTTTTCTGATTTTTCTCAATGATCATTCTATGCCTTGCTGAAAGTCGGAGGTAGTATAGCCTTAGATAGCTCTCTCTAATATTCTGAAACAAGGAAGGCAGAATTCATTTAACATGACTGATTCTACTGACTCTCAGTTATTATGACTTCATTTTCCAAGTTTCTTTTAATTGGAGTACAGTTGATTTATAATGCTGTGTTAGTTTCAAGTGATTCAGTTGTACATATACACATGCGTTCATTCTTTTTCAGGTCCCTTACCCACACAGGTTATTACAGGACTGAGCAGAGTTCCCTGTGCTACGCAGTAGGCCCTTGTTGGTTATCTATGTTATATATAGCAGTGTGTGTTATGCTAATCCCAACTCCTAATTTATCCCTTACCCCATGTTTCTCCCAAGTTTCTTTTAAAGAGTCTATTTACAAATCTCTGAACATGAAGACAGTCAGCTGAATTTAAACTGCTACCTAAATAGAGGGTAAGCATCTTCACATTCAAATCTTTTAACCTGCATTATTCATTCAGCAAACATTTACTGAGCCCTACTGTGTGAGAACCATGTTGGACTCATGGAAGCAGAAATGGGGGACATTTTTAGCCCTTCAAGAACTCGCAGGTCAGTATGTCACATGAATAAGTACGGGCAAGTTGACAATGTAGGGATTCGCTCAGAGAGGACTGACTTGGGGTTGGGGACCAAGAGAGGGCACGGAACTCAGGCTAGCTGGTGGGCAGGAGGGAGACTCAAAGAAGCTTGGATAATAAGAGGGACTTGTTCAGAAGAAGTGAGAGGACGAGAGAAGGGAATTCCCTCCAAGGGTAACAGTTTTCACAAGGCACAACGCCACACACATACACACAACGGAATATTACTCAGCCACTAAAAAGAATGAAATAACACCATTTTTGGCAACAAGGATGGACCTAGAGATTATCCCACTGAGTCAGACAAAGACAAATATCATATGATACCACTTACATGGGGAATTTTTAAAAAATGATACGAATGAACTTATTTACAAAGCAGAAACAGATTCACAAATAGAAACCAAATTGATGGTTACCAAACAGAAAAGAGAAAGAGGGATAAATTAAGAATTTGAGATTATCAGATACAAAATATTATATATAAAACAGAAAAACAAGGTCCTAAGATTCATCTTTTCATAAACTATAATGGAAAAGAATCTGAAAAGAATATACATTATACTTCAATCACTTCGCTGTACACCAGAAACTAACAACACCGTAAACCATTGCAAACATTGTAACCACTGTAAATATTACATGTCGTTGTTCAGTCGCTGAGTCATGTCCAACCCTTTGCAGCCCCATGGACTGCAGCACTCCAGGCTTCCCTGTCCTCCCGTCACTTGGAGTTTGCTCAAGTTCATGTCCATTGAGTCAGTGATGCTATCTAGAGCATCTGTCGATGTGTCCATTGGGCTTCCCTGATGGCTCAGCTGGTAAAGAATCTGCCTGCAACGCGGGGGAGACCGGGGTTCGATCCCAGGGTTGGGAAGATCCCCTGGAGAAGGGAAAGGCTACCCAGTTCACTATTCCAGCCTGGAGAATTCCATAGACTGTACATAGTCCGTGTGGTTGTGAAGAGTTGGACACAACTGAGCGACTTTCACTTTCACTTTTCATGCTATGCTATGCTATGCTAAGTCACTTCAGTCGTGTCCGACTCTGTGTGACCCCACAGACGGCAGCCCACCAGGCTTCCCCGTCCCTGGGATTCTCCAGGCAAGAACACTGGAGTGGGTTGCCATTTCCTTCTCCAGTGCATGAAAGTGAAAAGAGAAAGTGAAGTTGCCCAGTCATGTCCGACCCTTAGCGACCCCATGGACTGCAGCCTACCAGGCTCCTCCGTCCGTGGGATTTTCCAGGCAAGAGTACTGAAGTGGGGTGCCATTGCTGTCTCCTCACTTTTCAACCAACTATCTTTTGATTAAAAAAAAAATGTTTTTAAAGAAATAAGCCTGCCCCTGTTTGAAGATAATAAGATTATCTATGTAGAAAATTCGAAGAATTTATAAAAACCACAACTAATAACAGAGTTTAGTAAAGCTGCAAGATAAACGTAAAAAGTCAACTGCATTTATAATTAAAATTGAAATGTATTTTCAGGTATAATTTTCATATATTTATTACTAGTAATTAAAACATAATTTTGGGAAAAAAATAAACGGAAGGAATTACTGCCCCACCCAAAAGAATAATTTTCATATATTTATTACTAGTAATTACAAAATAATTTTGGAAAAAAAATAAACGGAAGGAATTACTGCCCCTCCGCCAAAAGAAAAAGGAGCTTTGTGATCGCGAACACATCTGGATGATCTAGAATCATTCCCCATCTCAAGGCAGTCACATCTTCAAAGTCTCTTTAACCATGTAAGTACACGTATTCCCAGGGCCCAGGGATTGGAGGTTAACATTCTGGGGGCTGGTATTCATCCTACGATGGTGAGACTATCCTGTTTGGAGCACAGGTGGGAGATGGAGAGCACTAATATCTAGAAACATTGCAATCTGCACAGATCACAGTTTTAAAGCAAATGATCTGAGCCCTTCCTCAGGTCGTGGACAAGGAAACAAAAGTCCAGAGGCAGGAAGTGACTTATTTTAGGACCTGCACTATTTTACATGGAGTAGGAAATGGCAGCCCACTCCAGTATTCTTGCCTGGGAAATCCCTTGGACAGAGAAGCTTGGTGGGCTATATATACAGTCCACGGGATTGCAAAAATCAGGCATGACTTGGTGACTTAAACAACGAACAAATGCCAATTTTATGGAACATCTAGGATTAGCATCGACTCCTGCTCCCACATCCTTTTCCCCAAACCCACTACTTTAAAAGGTCTTCCCGAGGACAACACCAACAACCATAAAAGGCAGCCTAGTATTTGGTATGATACAAGTCACGGTCAAGACTGCCATGGACTCTTGCAAAGTGAAGACGTATATGAGGTTGCCTTGTGTCTCGGAGAGTTGACATTCTGTTATGAATTGGCAGTCTTCCACTCTGGAAATGTCTTTGTGAAGAAAACCCTGGTTGCTCAATAGCTAACCGCACATCATGATGCAGAAGTCTGTGCTGTCCTAGTAAGGCCTGAAGACCCCTGGCAGCCTCCACAGAGACCAGAAGGCCGGTACACGGTCCAGACAGCTTGCTCTCACATTCTTGGCCTCGTGAGCAACCCAAGGGCTCCCTCCATACCTCCTCCCTCTTTATTTCACGGCATTTACTGCTTTTTCCCCTTAGTTTCAGATATGAGCCACAAGTTAAAGACGTTGCAAAAGACTAGAATCTCTGACATTTGGGGGATCTGGTGTTTATTAAATTGGGAGATTTAAACTGACTGATTTGTTCTTAATTTAGAGCTGCGGTGGCTAAGTCGCTTCAGTGGTGTCCAACTCTGTGCGACCCCATAGACGACAGCCCACCAGGCTCCCCTGTCCCTGGAATTCTCCAGGCAAGAACACTGGAGTGGGTTGCCGTTTCCTTCTCCAATGCATGAAAGTGAAAAGTGAAAGTGAAGTTGCTCAGTCGTGTCCAACTCTTTGCGACCCCATGGACCACAGCCTACCAGGCTCTTCCGTCCATAGGATTTTCCAGGCAAGAGTACTGGAGTGGGGTGCCATTGTAATTTAGAGCAGTGACAGACAAATGCCTGAAGTGTGTGTGTGTGTTTGTAGAGCATCCAGGATCCAGGCACACTTGGGGAAGTAAACAGCTTAAAAATCCAGGGAGCCATGTGGCTGATTCATGTCAATGTATGGCAAAACCACTATAATATTGTAAAGTAATTAGCCTCCAATTAAAATAAATTAATTAATTAAAAAGAAATCCAGGGAGCCATAAGTTGGAGAAGGAACATCAATGCACATTTGAACTCTACATTGTGAATGAAGTGGGTAGCTGGCCACAGCACAGGGGCCCCATGGTCCTGATGTGGCCACAGCCGTGGGCTCATGTCTGGAGACTCCTGCTGGACTACAATGTCTTTCAAGAATAAGTGAGTGGATCATGAATCTGCTGATCTCTGGAAAGACCCTGAGTCTGGCTCAGGGGAGACAGATGGCTGGGCCACACCCCCTCCCCCTGGGCCCTGGGCCTCTCCCGACCACGCTGGTAAGAATCACCTGGCCTACTCAGCATGCTTCAGATCACTTACACCCACTGTGTGCCAGGCACTGCTAAATACTTTATAAAAATCTCTTAATCTCTACAACCTCTGAGCTGGGCGATATCCTAGAGTACAACGAGTTTCACAGATGGAGGGGATCACAGCTCAGAAATGTTAATTGCCTGAGACCCTGGCAGGTGGCGTGAGGTGGGTTTGTAACATTAGGCTTATCTGACTCCCAAATCTGTATTCTCCCCCTACCCCCATCATCACCTTTACTTGGTCTTTACCCTCAGGCTAAACGCTGGAGGTAAGTTATGAATATAGACATAAAGTCTGCCCACCAGGAGATCCGTCTGTCTCAAAACAGTACACTATTCACTTATCTTTTGAGTCAGCTAGTATTCAAGGACGGGGAAGGCAATGGCACCCCACCCCAGTACTTTTGCCTGGAGAATTCCATGGACGGAGGAGCCTGGTGGGTTCCAGTCCATGGGGTCGCTGGGAGTCGGATGCGACTGAGCGACTTCACTTTCACTTTTCACTTTCATGCATTGGAGAAGGAAATGGCAACCCACTGCAGTGTTCTTGCCTGGAGAATCCCAGGGACGGGGGAGCCTGATGAGCTGCCGTCTATGGGGTCCCACAGAGTCGGACACGACTGAAGCGACTTAGCAGCAGCAGCAGCAGTATTCAAGGAAGAACATCAGAAGATTCAAACGTGCATCGGATCAAGGAGCTGCTTGTCTGCATGTGGAGCTTTACACAGACTGGGAGGAGGGGCCCACAGGGTCAACGAAGCAACAAGGAAATACAGTAAATAGCTGCAGATACTAGTAAGTGTTGCTGTTCTGCTGCTGCTGCTAAGTCGCTTCAGTCGTGTCCGACTCTGTGCGACCCCAGAGACGGCAGCCCACCAGGCTCCCCTGTCCCTGGGATTCTCCAGGCAAGAACACTGGAGTGGGTTGCTATTTCCTTCTCCAATGCATGAAAGTGAAAAGTGAAGTTGCTCAGTCGCGTCCGACTCTTAGCGACCCCATGGACTGCAGCCCACCAGGCTCCTCTGTCCATGGATTTTCCAGGCAAGAGTACTGGAGTGGGGTGCCAATAAGTGTTAGGAAGGACCTAATCAGGCTGCCACAGTGGAGACCAGAAGCTGACACCGTCCCTCAAGAAAACACATCACTTTATAAGGTAACAAGCTTCACACCTCCACAAGTATTTAATCAGAGGCTGGGGGACCCACAAATGATCCTGCCACTGAGGGAAGCCACTGAAGGTGGGGGGAAAGAGAGACACATCAACTCGATTCCTGGTGATGCTCATTTCAACCAGGGGCAAGACAGCACCCGCCACAGGGTTAGAGGAGGGATTCTAGAAGAAAGGAGTGACACTGTTGATTATTATTCATGAAAACTGGGTTGGTGCCATGCAGTGGTCACGTGCGAGTGACGGTGATGGAGCGGGCCACAATAGAGGAGAAACCCTTCTAGTGAATGCAAGGGGGAGGGAGGGGGACACACTGAGGCCGTCACAGCAATGGCAGGAAAGGCGGAGAACTCTGGGTTCAGGCCGGGTTCAGGCTCCACCGAGATCGTTATCGGGTCCTAATCACTCAGCTCTGCAGAGCAGGGCCCACAGGAGAAGGTGGCTGGCCATCGACACACATTGGGTCCCAATGCCCCTTAAGATCAGACGAATGTCCGGTCCAGGCAGGAAACAGTATAGGCACTTAAGGAGCACTTTATCTTAAGAAGGGGAACTGTTTTGCTTTTGTCAAGCTGGTTAATTTGTCCCAAATGTTAAAACCCTCTCTTTCTCTTGAAAGATCAGAGTTCAAACAGCCAGGCCAGGGAGAGTTAAACCAATCACTTCCTGGGTCTCCCCTCTGCCCCTGGGTCCCACCAACACGTTCCCATTGAGGAGACATGAAGGATTTTCACTCACAGAAAGAAATAAAGTTGTGGCATGAGCTGGGTCTAAATGGCAGTATCCTATTTAACATTTGGTGCAGCAGTTAATCTGAGTCCAGGGGAAAGGAACGTCTATGGTTCAGCTCAGACCTCTCAGCTCCCCCACCCTAGCAATAACATCCCAGGCTCATGGTTTCAGACCTGAAGTTAAGAGTTCTCAGACTTTCGAAAACCCCTTTCTGCAAAGAGGAGGAAAAGGAGGCGTGTGATTTTCAAATTTTTAGAGTCTGGCAAAATTCCAAGACTTATTAAAACACACACACATGCATACATGCACACAGGCAGCACCGAGCCAGGAATTCTGCTCCACTCTTGATATGCTTTTTCTCATGTAATTCTTACAACAAGCCAGGAGGGGTAGGGACTTAAGAGTATTATCCCCCTTCCATGTTATAACTAAGAGAACTGAGATTGAACACACTGCCCTAAGTTCACTCAGATAGTAAGCGTGGGGCCAGGACTCAGACCAGTTCCATCTCCCTCTAGGGGGCTGGTTCTCAACCAACCAGGCCAAGTCTGCCCCCCTCCCCAGGGGACTCTTGGCAACGTCTGGAGATATCCTGAGGGGCAGATACCACTTTCATCTAGTGGGTTAAGCCAAGGATGCTGTTCAATATCAGCAAGAGGCTTGAGAAGGTCCCTGACAATGTAGAATCATCCGGCCCTACATGTCAACAACTCTGAGGCTGAGAAACTCTGGTCTAGAGGCTGTGCTGTGGAACATTACCTTCCACCTGTTTCTTCTGTGTTCCTATTAATCCTTTCCTCTTAGTTCAAATCCCTCCAGGATTTATTTCAACTGCACTGGACCACACGTGGTTGCATGAAGCCACCTCTGAGCCTTCCTGCCAGCAGATGAGAAGTATCACAGCATCACTGTAACTGGCGTGGTCTTCTCTCTCGTATATTTTGAACTGGGAGACATGTCCAGTCTTAGGGACAGCAGTCTCAGATCCACATTGTCTCTTAGGATCCTGACAGTAACCATGTGAAGTCAGAAATGGCCCATTTAACAGAGCCAAGGCTCTGAGCTGCCCAAGGTCAATCTGCTAGGAAGTCCCAGAACTGAAACTGCACAAGTGCCTCGACTCCCCAGCCTTCATCCTTCCCTACGGTGGAAGCTCTCAGGTTGTGGTAAGTTTTGTATTAATTGCAAGGCTGGCCTTTGAAGCTCCAGCCCCACCCCCAGTGTTCTGATCCAGGAAGTCCGAACTAGGGTCCAGGAACAGGCATTTCTGACAAGCTCCTCGTGAGGTCTTGATGTAACTGTCACAGGGACCAAAATTACAGGAACGCCACACTCTCTTAATGCTGGATGTGAAGTGCATTTAATTCCAAAAATAAGAGCTAAGATATCAATTTTGTTTATTTCATAGTAAAAATGACAAGTGGGATACAGACGAGCACACGTATGTGTATATACCTAGAGAGGAGACAGGCAGCCTCTAGGGTCTCAAGAGGAATGATAAAAATGTTTCCTTGAACACCATAAGGATTTGAGTTTTCCACCCCAGTTTTGCCATTGAGAGCTTTCTGATCTTGAGTATTCTCCTTGGTCTCCTAAGCCTCTATTCTGTCATGGTTTACTATTCGCTAATGAAGCAGATGGATGAGATGGTTGGCCAGCATCACCAATTCAATAGACACGAACTTGGGCAAACTGAATGAGAGAGTGAGGCACAGGGAGGCCTGGTGTGCTGCAGTCCATGGGGTCGCAAAAAGTCGGACATGACGGTGAGTGAACAACAACGAAGCCGACTGAGGCCGAAGCTTCAATCCTTTGGGCACCTGATGCAAAGAGCCAACTCAGTGGAAAAGACCCTGATGCTGGGGAAGATTGAGGGCAGAAGGAGAAGAGGGTAACAGAGCACGAGATGGTTGGATGGCATCACCGACTCAATGGACATGTGTTTGAGCAAACTCTGGGAGACAGTGAAGGAGAGGGAAGCCTGGCGTGCCGCAGTCCATGGGGTCACAAAGAGTCAGACGCAACTTAGTGACTCAACAACAAAAGGAAACAGAACTAAAATTAAGTATCTGCTTTTGAGAATGGTATCAGCATTAGACATTTATGTATGGAAAGCACTTAACACAGTACCAAGATCCACTAAGCTCTACTCGATAACTGCTTTTGGTTCTCATTGTTTCCAGGAAGTGCGTGAATTGAGTCTGTTCAGCTTAACGCTCTGCAATGCTGAGCACACCGTACTTCCCCTCTGGCAGAGCAGAGGACCGTATTCCAGCAGCAGTTGCCTGCCGAGATGGAGCACCATGCCCCCACCATGCATCCCTCACCACGCATTCCCCCTGCCCACTGAACCAGAATAAGCAGCATCGCCAAAGCATCTGAAATATTTTAAAATTTATAAACATGCCTAGAGCAAGAACCTGTCTTCCTGGCTCTGATGAGAGAGCGCCAGCCGCCCCTTCCTTTCTTTCTTTCTTTTTATCTGATTGGACTGAGAGCAACACTTTCATGAATGAACTGAGAGAGAGACGTCAAAATCTGGCCAGATGATCGCGATTAAGCATTTTCCTCTGGAATGACGTGATTATGTGGGTCTGAAACCTCCACCCGAGTCAAAGGCGTTCAGCTCCATCGGACGGTGAGAGCTCCTCCAAGTCCCATCACAAACGGTGCGGGGGTCAAGCGGGGCACAGGGGTACAAGGATGGGCGAGGTCTGGTTCCTGACCCGGGGCAGTGCAGGGCAGGGCGGCCGGACAGGCGGCCAACTTCATTTCCATCAACACCTATTCACTGAGTTCTTGCCCCGGACTAGGCACTCACAGAACAGGCAGGACGTAATAGCAACGGTGCAGACGTGAGCCTGATCCTCGAGATGCTCAGAGCCTGCATCAGTGTCAGAATCATTCGGAGGGGACATTCAACAAGATACCCAGCCAGTGCAACTCGCCACTGCCAAGGTCATGAACAAGGAAGGGCTGAGTAACAGTCAGAGACCAAAGGAGATGAGAGAGACAGGAGGACATCATGCAATATGGTGTGCTGGACTGCATCCAAACACAGGACATTTGCGGAAAAACTGATGAAATTCAAGTCTGGAATTTAGCGAACAGCAAGGTCAATATCAGCTTCTCAGTTGTGACAAATGTACTGCAGTGGGTGTTTTAACTTGCAGGAACTAATGGAAAAGCAAAATGTTAATGGTGGGGATGGTGTGGTGTATAAGGGAAACCTCTTACTACCTTCACAACTATGCTGAAAATCTAAAACTGTACCAAAATAAAAGGTATGTTTTTTGAATCAGCGAGGATCTTCTGATACAAAGGCATACTTCTCGGTTCTCATCCTGAAAACTGTGATTCAGTGGGTCTTTTATCCCTTAGGTTGGAAGCAACAAAACCTGACCCAGTAACTGTCCTTTCTGAGACTGGGATGTTCAGTTGTCCTTATTAGATGAGATAATGTAGGTTGTCCTGACATGAGATATCATAAGTTCTTTCAATTTATTTTCCTTTCAAAATTTAATTTAGACAGAAAAGCACTGGGTGTTTTAGGTTGGCGGAATGAACGGGCGAAATCTTTGGAGTTTTTTTCTATCGTTTCCTTAAGTAATGATCAGAATGCCAGTGAGAGAATGCGACGTGTCACTTTCTAGCCCTCCATGAGACAGAGCCAAGCCTCTTCCATGATTACGCAGAATGCAAACAGGGGAGGAGAAACGTCCCCTGGGAAATGAGGATGCTGTTTCTAGAGAGACCAGGAATAAATGCTGAGCAGCCCAAAGAACAGGTGACCTCTCCTGCAGGGAGGCTGAGGAATCATGCATTCTAACAGGAACTGTCTCCTGCCCCGAGTGATTCTCTGGCAAGAGACTGAAGGCTCTCACTCGAGAGCTGCTGGCTTAGTGGGGTAGACAGACTCAAGACATGATACAAAGCAGATGCTATTTGTCTTCTAGGGAGAGCAGAAAATGTAATAAGAACCCAAAGAGAGAGATGGATCTTGACCACAGAGATGAGGATAGGCACTATGGAAAAAGTGGTGATGAACTGGGTCCTGAAATATGGCTAAGATTTCGGAGGGTGGAGAGGAACAGTGTGAAGAGTTCCTTATTCATACTTTTCTTCAAAATTAAAAATAAAGATCAGAGCAGAGGAGAAGAGGAGCCGTTGTGGTCCAGGGTGGCTGGATGCTGGGGGTGGGGGTGGGGGGCATGTGGCCAGAAATGGGAGTAAAGAAGAGCCCATCCCAGCAGGAGGAGGGACCCACAAATGTCCTGCAAGGTGCTGCCCTGTTCCTAAGGCCTCCGCAGAGCAAGTCACTCGGGCCTTGCTACGCCCAGGCTTTCTGGTTCCCACTTGTGCCTAGGGAGGTTACCAACTCCCCTCCTGAGACTCTAAAAGGATCAGACTGGAGGCAGGGAGATTGGAAGGAGGGTGGCAGGATAGGACTCAGGACAGGTGATGGGGCCTGAGCTACAGTCAGTTGCCCTGGGAACTAAGGAAGGTGGGAGACTTGGCAGAATAAGGATGGCATGAGTTGGAGATTGGGTGGCCATGAGAAATGGGGGAGGGGACACTTCTGACTTCCCCTTGGGGGATTAGAGGTAAGCAGGTATGCTTTGCTATGGAGATGCCACAGGTGTGGGGTCTCGGAGCTTGGCCTCCATGCTTTGGGCAATGTCAGCAGGGTGGGATGCCAGAAGAGCCGTCCAGAAGAACCTAAAGAGCCAACGTCCTTGCTGGGACAATGAAGTTGAGTTTCAAGGAAACGCAGAATTCAAGGGCTGGTCAGTGAGGTCTCCTGTCAGGACCCTCACACTCTGTTGTCAGAATCAAGCTGAGGAAAGAGGGTGAAAAATGGTATGTGAGTGGTGAGTCCACAGCTCTGTGTTACATGACTATATTCCTGACAGGAGTTTCAACCCATTTTACAGATAGGAAAACTGAGGTCCACATAAGAGACCTTGGTGTGGGGTCAAGAAATATCTATCAAGTGCCTCTATTAAGAACCAAAGGTACAAAACTGCTCTTGAAGGGCATAGAGTCAAGTAGGGAACCAGACATGAAATAAATGAATATATAACATAATGCCAGGCTGTTTCTAGAAAAACAATGTGGTAAGTGCTGGGCAGAAGAGTAAGGAAATGGGCAGGCATGCAGACAGACGTGCTGTCACACTGAGTTTCTCCCTTCTGATTCAGGATGTCAAACTTGGTAACACTTAAGAGAAAGATAATCAGATTACTTAGATCATACATTGTGAGTTAACCAAGTAGATCATGAAGGGAATTATCTGCTGATGAGTGAGAACCATCAAGTCAACACAAATCTAAGACCCAGGGTTGAATCTCAGTGCTCTGCTGTGTGACTCTGTACAAGCTCCTTAAGCTTTCTGAACATCAGGGGCTTTATCTATAGAGTAGATATATGGATGCTTTGAATGTTTATGCTGAGGATTAGGAAAAATACACATAAAGTGTTGGTAAAGATCTTCTTGTAGGTGGTCACATAAGTTGTAAAAAAAAAAAAAAAAAAAAGTAGAAACTTCCATTTCCTCTCCTTGGAAATGAGTCTGAAAACTCAGCCAGCCTGTCTACTCTTTCTCTTGACAATTTAAATTGAATTAAGTGGATAGGGATGATTTCATGTAAATACTGTAACTCAGAAGAAGCCGAGTATTACATCCTACTATTTCATCCTGTAACAAGCCTTGGTTTCTGCAGTTGCTCAGACTGACTGTCTCATTAGTCCTTCAATCCAATGAGCTAGTCCACAGGCTTCCAATAAATTCATTTTGCTCATTACCCAGAGAGGCCACTTCTAAAAACCCTAACTGATTCAGTTAATATTACTAATATAATGAGGAGTGTTTGTACCCCCAATATGGAATAAAATTACCACAAATCATTATTACACTAATACACTAATACAACAGTATTAGTGTTATATTTATCCAACGTAGAAACTTGAGTCTGATGCCTTAGACCACTTGGCCATTCCCGGTGGCTCAGACAGTAAAGCATCTGCCCGCAATATGGGAGACCTGGGTTTGATCCCTGGGTTGGGAAGATCCCCTGGAGAAGGAAATGGCAACGCACTCCAGTACTCTTGCCTAGAACATTCCATGGATGGAGAAGCCTGGTGGGTTACAGTCCATGGGGTCACAAAGAGTCGGATAGGACTGAGCGACTTCTCTTTCTTGTTTTTTCTTTTATCCAAAGTATCAGTAAAAATCTTAACTGGGCCCTAGGTTTGGGGATGATGGAAAGAGGTTGGGTCTCTACATAGATGAATAGATACTAGATTTTACCTCTCCCACCCAGTCCCATCTCCCATCCTTGATAGCTGAGGAAACACCAAATGCTTTGCCTAAAATGCAAAAGACACTTTATCAAGATCTTGACCTTGAGAGGAAAGACTAAAGCTTAAATGACTCCCCTGCATGCCACAGTGGACACTGAAAAAAATTCTGGATTTCAATGCTCATCCCAGAAGCGCAGATCTCAGAGGGAGAGAAGTGGGAACCCCAGAGATGCAAGGGTGCTAAGGCTGGAAGGGCCTTTGTAGATCCATCAAATATCCCGTGTTTCTTGGACGTGCATGTCTATCCCACGCCAAAGTCTGATTATATTGCCTTCTACTGCTGTGCAAATGAGACTCAGAGATTGTTATGTTAGACAAGAATACACACAAACATCCAAAGATGTTTGTGGTCTCTTGCTTATCCTTAAGAATTTTTGCTCTTCAGTTCAGTTGGCTCTGTCTCCAACTGTTCAGAGTTGACACCAACCCATATTACAGATGGGAAAACTGAGACCCAGGTGGAGACCCTGGTCTAGGGTCACAGTAAGCAAGAATCAGGGCCAATATTAGAGCCAGATCTCCTATTCTCCCAGCCTAATTACGGAGATAAGCATTCAGGGGAGAAGACAATATTGTGGTGGCTTTTGTTTTAAACCAAACATGAATATTTCTTGCAGATACACTCTTTGGTTTTCATTCTGTAATTTGGAGAAGGACTTCCAGGAGGAATGTGAGCCGTGCTTTTCTGCGCTGTGTGGCTTTCTTCATTCCCCATGTCTCTGCCCGTGGCTGAAGAAGGGCACACAGTGTGGTCTAACGATGCAAACTAAAATGACTTTTTTTTTTTTTTATCAAGGGCTGCTGGGTTGCTGGGCAAAATTGAAATTTCTTGAATGGGCTTTGGTAGAAGAAATCTGAATCACCAAATATAATTCTAAATAAGATCTGTATCTCCTGGAGGCCTGGGATGAGAGCTCCATGAATATCCTACAAACATACATTTTACCAGCTTTCTTCCACTTGAATCACCAGTCAATTAAAATCTTTGTCATTCTTTTTCTTTTTCATTATTAATATTGAAGATAACCCTTGAGGCGTATGGGTGTGTTTTCTTTATGCTTTATTATATCCCTCTTAAATAATTTTTAAAGAATCCACCTGCAATGCAGGAGACCCCAGTTCGATTCCTGAGTTGGGAAGATACCCCAGAGAAGAGATAGGCTACCCACTCCAGTATTCTTGGGCTGCTTCCTGTGGTTCAGACAGTAAAGAATCTGCCTGCAATGTTGGTGACCTGGGTTTGATCCCTGGGTCAGGAAATTCCCCTGGAGAAGGGCATGGAAACCCATTCCAGTATTCTTGCCTGGAGAATTCCATGGAGAGAGGAGCCTGGTGGGCTATAGGCCATGGGGTTGCAAACAATTGGACCTGACTGACTAACACACTCATAAATAATTTTGATTATATCTATATATATATGGTTGCGCCTACATTTTCCTTCTACTCTTTCCTATGAAATTAGTTACATTATTGTGAACTCTTCCCAGATGTCATTTAAGAGAGCTGCATAATTTTTATCTATTAACAGTTTCATAGGAGAAGGCAATGACACCCCACTCAGGTACTCTTGCCTGGAAAATCCCATGGACGGAGGAGCCTGGTAGGCTGCAGTCCATGGGGTCGCTAAGAGTCGGACACGACTGAGCGACTTCACTTTCACTTTTCACTTTCCTGCATTGGAGAAGGAAATGGCAACCCACTCCAGTGTTCTTGCCTGGAGACTCCCAGGGACGGGGGAGCCTGGTGGGCTGCCATCTATGGGGTCGCACAGAGTGGGATATGACTGAAGTGACTTAGTAGCATCAGCAGCAACAGTTTCATAATCATACTTCAGTTGTGAGTACTCTACATCATTTTTGCTTTTTTGGCTAATAATTTAATTAATAAATATGAGCATTTTTTTCTTAGTCCTTCCAATAGATTATAAAAATGGAGTAGCTGATGTGCCATTTTCCCTGTAAGGTGTGAATGTGGCCATTTTAGCTTCTTCTTGCCAGTCTTGAATTCCATGGACTGGATAGTCCATGGGGTCACAAAGAGTTGGACACGACTGAGCTACTTTCACTTTCACCATTCACATTGCCAGCCTTGGTGAATTTCACTGGAGAAAAAAAATGACGATTAGTCTATTGAGAGTCCACCTGTCTTCTGTTTACTCCCTGAGCTGACCTTTTATCCAACCAGTTACATTCCTTCTTTGGTGAATACTTCTCTGTGAATGTGTGTTTAATTATCAAAGATTGTACAATATTGAGAAATATAGAGCAAAATACAACTATTGGAGGACAATTGTTCTACAATATTGTGTCAGCCTCGGGCACACATCAACACAAATCGGCTACAGGTGTACACGCGCCCCCTCCCCTCTCCCACCCCATCCGACCCCTCTAGGTGGTCTCAGAGCCCTGATTTGGGCTCCCCGAGTCACACAGCAAATTCTTCCTGGCTCTCTATTTCACCTGTGGTCCTGTGTCCAGCTCTTCTCTCAACTCGTCTCACTCCCTGCTTGCCCCTCTGTGTCCACTAGGTCCAGCAGCATCATCTTTCTATGGCGATCACTTTTCTCTTCTGCTGTCCTTCCATCTTCCAAGGCCCCCTCCTGACATCCTGAGCCTCTCATTAAGGGTTCTGACTGTTCCCTAAGCACAAAGGATTTCTCCTCCTACTCTACAGTTCTGAGAGCTGAGAGTACAGTCGAATCAGAGGAATTACACGTGGCTGTTATGGAAGCACTTGGGTAGAAGTATGATCTTTCCAAAGAGAGGATGAGCACAGCTTTGCTGCTCGTCCACGGGGACACAGTGCACGCGCAGTAAGTGAAGGGAAGGAGGAGAAGGGCGGAAGGCAAAGCAGGCTCACCTCCTCCTGTCATCACCTCGCCTTCAGGAAGCTGCGGGCCATGGCGAAGGAGAGACACCAAGACATCCGGGTCTGTGATCTGAGCAAGCACCCGCACTCCGCTTTTACCAAACTCACAGGCCACCCTTGAGGCGTTGACACTGCCTCCTTGAGAACTACAGCTGCGACCGGGCCAACCTCTGAACACCTTGAAGGTTTTGCAGAGCCAGGGCTAAGTCATTGAAAGAAACCTACAAGGTACTCTTGGGATGAGCCAACTGCTGAGTAAGCCAGATTCCCAACATAAAAGCCAATCCCATGGTAAACCACAGTGCAGAAAATGCCACACTTGAAACAAAACTGAAAGCTCGTGAATGATTCTTCTAGCTGATCTTCGTTTTCAGGGACCCTTGTCAATGTCAGTTACATAACAAGTTTTCTTTTCCATCTTCTTTATCATATCTCACCCATAAGCAGAGGGTAATCACACTTCCAGATTAAGTTAACTACACTGAGCTCTTTTCTAGACCTAGATGTGGGAAGAGAAATCATTCCAGCCTGTTGTTTTTAATTAACCTCTTGTCCTCTAGGCTTATCCCATCCCAGAAAATGAAAGCCATATATTTTAGCACATGTGTGCCAAATTCTATGTGTAATACAGTGGAAAATCCCTGGCAATAAAAAGAGAAGTTCTAAAATGACCCACAGTTCCCTGGGAACCCAGAATGCTCTAGTTAACATTTTGCAAACCTGCAAATTTCTTTCTTTAAACCTCATTTGACTCTCAGACCTCAGAGTGTATCTCATGGCTGCCTCAAACAACCCCACAGATCCAGTTTGTCGATTATCACAGGACCAGGGGTGAAGGCCAGGAGGAGACTCTGTTGCTTCAGGAACAGTGATGTAAGGAATCTGAAACTTACATCCATTAGGGAACTTGAACCGTCATTCCAAAGACCAACAGATCCAGAAGTCTGAGAGAGTGAGTGAGTGAGTGATCGCATGTGTGTGCTGGGAGAGAGGCAGATTGAAGACGGCAGCTCTGAGTTAGTTGGTCTAACGCCAAACCCAGCAGGAGAGACCATTAAGAGTCCACCATCTACTTTAATGCTATGACATAATTTGCTATGACTTGCCCACCCCCAAGTGAGGTGTTCTGTTTTGTTTTTTTAAGATGTAGATATGGGGACTTCCTTGGTGGTCCAAAGGCTAAGACTCCACGCTCCCAACACAGTGGGCCTGGGTTTGAGCCCAGGTTGGGGAACTAGACCCCATGTGCATGCTGCAACTAAGATCCTGCCTGGTGTAGCCAAATAAATAAGTAATTTTTTTTTAATGTAGGTATGTGTTTTGTCCTTACATAAGGAAAGTAGGTTGGAACATATATTGGAGGGGGGTGGTCAGTGTCCTAAAATCACACACTCTAAACACTATGGAGCTCTTCTTTGGAACCATTTCTATGGAATGGAAATAATGACAGCCATATCTAAAAGCTAAGCAGCTTTCCCAAGCAGTGAGTGGGAAAGCTAGGATGTGAACTCAGCTTTTCCCAGTGCATCAGGATCTGTGAGACCACACTCTCCATCCAATATTGATAATGACCCCTCTCGTGTGTAGACTGCTTTAAGGGCTTATGTTTTCCTACACATTGTCTCCGACAGTCTTGTCAGGAAAATTGTGACCTTTCCACCCTATTTTAGAAAGGAGGAGAGGGAGACTTGGAATTGTGCTGCTTTATTTGGGAAGATAACTATGGGCAACACAGAAATACAGTGAGCAAAACAGCGATCCGTCAGCGTGGAAAGCACGTCCAGTCTTCTGCTTCACACCTGTGGACACCATCCCAGCATCTGAGGGTGCGGCCAAGGCTCTGAGGGTGCGGCCAAAGCTCTGATGGCCCCACTCAGTCCTCCACGGCCCCTCTCCACCCCCGCAGCCTCCAGTCTCTACAGCCAGCCTCAGGGAACTCTCCTCAGCCGCTCTGTGTCACCACAGTATCTGTAAGCACTGGGCTCCCCCCTCCACGCTCTTTTCCCTCTCTGGAACTTCCCAATTCCTACCACACCTCCTCCCATCTCCATCTGGGGAATCTCCATACCCTTCTTTTCTCAGTTTACACCTCTTCCTTGAGGAGGGCTTCCCTGAAACCCACAAGTGTGGGCAAGATGCTTCTCCTTTCTCCAACCCTACTCTTACCTGACACAGCACTGTGTGGGCAATACTGTGATCAGATCAGATCAGATCAGATCAGTCACTCAGTCGTGTCCGACTCTTTGCGACCCCGTGAATCGCAGCACGCCAGGCCTCCCTGTCCGTCACGAACTCCCGGAGTTCACTCAGACTCATATCCATCGAGTCAGTGATGCCATCCAGCCATTTCATCCTCTGTCATCCCCTTCTCCTCTTGCCCCCAATCCCTCCCAGCATCAGAGTCTTCTCCAGTGAGTCAACTCTTCACATGAGGTGGCCAAAGTACTGTAGTTTCAGCTTTAGAATCATTCCTTCCAAAGAAATCCCAGAGCTGATCTCCTTCAGAATGGACTGGTTGGATCTCCTTGCAGTCCAAGGGACTCTCAAGAGTCTTCTCCAACACCACAGTTCAAAAGCATCAATTCTTCAGCGCTCAGCCTTCTTACAGTCCACCTCTCACATCCATACATGACCACAGGAAAAACCATAGCCTTGACTCAATGAACCTTTGTTGGCAAAGTAATGTCTCTGCTTTTGAAAATGCTATCTAGGTTGGTCATAACTTTCCTTCCAAGGAGTGTCTTTTAATTTCATGGCTGCAGTCACCATCTGTAGTGATTTTGGAGCCCAGAAAAATAAAGTTTGACACTGTTTCCACTGTTTCCCCATCTATTTCCCATGAAGTGATGGGACCAGATGCCATGATCTTCATTTTCTGTATGTTGAGCTTTAAGCCAACTTTTTCACTCTCCACTTTCACTTTCATCAAGAGGCTTTTTAGCCCCTCTTCACTTTCTGCCATAAGGGTGGTATCATCTGCATATCTGAGGTTATTGATATTTCTCCCGGCAATCTTGATTCCAACTTGTGTTTCTTCCAGTCCAGCATTTCTCATGATATACTCTGCATATAAGTTAAATAAACAGGGTGACAATATACAGCCTTGACGAACTCCTTTTCCTATTTGGAACCAGTCTGTTGTTCCATGTCCAGTTCTAACTGTTGCTTCCTGACCTGCATACAAATTTCTCAAAAGGCAGATCAGGTGGTCTGGTGTTCCCATCTCTTTCAGAATTTTCCACAGTTTATTGTGATCCACACAGTCAAAGGCTTTGGCATAGTCAATAAAGCAGAAATAGATATTTTTCTGAAACTCTCTTGCTTTTTCCATGATCCAGTGGATGTTGGCAATTTGATCTCTGGTTCCTCTGCCTTTTCTAAAACCAGCTTGACGATCTGGAAGTTCACGGTTCACATATTGCTGAAGCCTGGCTTGGAGAATTTTGAGTATTACTTTACTAGCGTGTGAGATGAGTGCAATTGTGCAGTAGTTTGAGCATTCTTTGGCGTTGCCTTTCTTTGGGATTGGAATGAAAATTGACCTTTTCCAGTCCTGTGATGGACTCTATTTCACCATATCCCAACCGTAAGCCTAGAATCCTCAGGAAGATGAGGGCTGACTCACAGTGAACGGGTCCCAGTGATACGACTTTTACAGTGTCTATCCCTTTCTCTGATCAGATCAGATCAGATCAGATCAGTCGCTCAGTCGTGTCCGACTCTTTGAGACCCCATGAACTGCAGCACGCCAGGCCTCCCTGTCCATCACCAACTCCCAGAGGTCTCTCAGACTCACATCCATAGAGTCAGTGATGCCATCCAGCCATCTCATCCTCTGTCATCCCCTTCTCCTCCTGCCCTCAATCCCTCCCAGCATCAGAGTCTTCTCCAATGAGTCAACTCTTCACATGAGGTGGCCAAAATACTGGAGTTTCAGCTTTAGCATCATTCCTTCCAAAGAAATCCCAGGGCTGATCTCCTTGCAGTCCAAGGGACTCTCAAGAGTCTTCTCCAACACCACAGTTCAAAAGCATCAATTCTTCGGCGCTCAGCCTTCTTCACAGTCCAGCTCTCACATCCATACATGACCACAGGAAAGACCATAGCCTTGACTAGGCGAAGCTTTGTTGGCAAAGTAATGTCTCTGCTTTTGAATATGCTATCTAGGTTGGTCATAACTTTCCTTCCAAGGAGTAAGAATCTTTTAATTTCATGGCTGCAGTCACCATCTGCAGTGATTTTGGAGCCCAGAAAAATAAAGTCTGACACTGTTTCCACTGTTTCCCCATCTATTTCCCATGTAGTGATGGGACCAGATGCCATGATCTTCGTTTTCTATATGTTGAGCTTTAAGCCAACCTTTTCACTCTCCACTTTCACTTTCATCAAGAGGCTTTTGAGTTCCTCTTCACTTTCTGCCATAAGGGTGGTGTCATCTGCATATCTGAGGTTATTGATATTTCTCCCAGCAATCTTGATTCCAACTTGTGTTTCCAACTTTCTCTGATAAGGGGATGTAAAGAAGCCCTGGGAGAGTTCAGGGGGACTGTTTGGATGAGGTAAGGCTTGAGTCTGATCTTAAATGGTGGACTGGAATTGCAGAAGGAAGGGGAGAGGAGAAGACATTCCCAATTTGAGAAATAGCATCTGGTCTGTGGAGCATGGCATTTCCGTGGAACAGGGAGGAGCTTGGTCAAGCTCAGGAGGCAGCTCAGGACTTTGTGTTAGAGCCCATGCTCTTTCCAAAGAGAGTCCTGCATAATACATACCCTGCTACCATGATTTATCTATCAGCTCGAGTAGCTCTTGTGTGGAGTCTTCAGGGTTTTCTGTGTATAGTATTAATATCATATGATGTGCATATGGTGACAGTTTTACCTCTTCCCTCCCAATTGTGGATACCTTTTTTAAAAACCATATTTTTTATATGGACCATTTTTAGCCTTTATTGAATTTGTTATAACATTGCTTATGTTCTGGGTGTTTGGCCATGAGGCAGGTGGTATGTTAGCTCCCTGATCAGGGATTGAACCGGCACCCCCTGCACTGGGGAGGCATAGGAAGAGCAAGGCTAATCAATAATTCAGGTTGTTTTTCTCTGAACGACAGCCCTAAGAAGAGACGGGCTGGTAAATCTTTAATAACTGGTTCCTGATGGAGGAGCTCCGGCTCATAGAGAAATGGTGTAAACACTCCCACGGTGTCCACTTGCCATCATGTAAATACGTGGTGTGGCTGAGTTGAAGCCATCAGTATAACACCTGTGAGCTCAGAGTCGGGAGAAGTCAAGCACGGCCGCTCCTGTGAGGGGGCAGGAGCCAGCGGCAGCACATTGCCAGCCCCGAGACCCCGAGGGAGGGCCCAAGACGACAGCAAAGGGAACAGGCCCCAGGCCGCTGGGAGCCCTTCTCTACTCAGATGCCCAGCAAGTGAGCAGGTCCTCAGGAAGTGACTGATGACGCTAGTGTGCGGGATGGATGGTAAACAGAGCAACTTCCACTTCTCAAGCGACATCCAGGCTATCTCATTTCATCCTCAAGGATACTCAGGGGAGTAGCTGTTACTTTTTCAGATGAGAAAACAGAGGCATAGAGAGGTTAATTTATTTGTTCAAAATCACAGAGCAAGTAGGTAATAAAAGGAGAAGAGACTGAAGCATACGTGTGTCTAAGACCAAAACCCCAGTTCTGCTTCTCCTTGATGTCTCTGCCTACAAAATTGGAGTGTGGGGGGTGTGGTGCTGGAAGGGGCTGACCTTAATGAGAGAAATGGGGAGGAAATTAAAGACTGATGCCCATGAGTATAAACCTAACCCATATACACCACGCATGCTGAAAACCCATAACTCACACCAAACAGCAATGCTATACAGCCCATCCCCACACCAGATTTCTAATGCAATTTTCTTCTAACCTTCGCCCTAGATTCCTGAAAAAGAAGAAAATGATAAAGAAATAGGAAAATGAGTTATATCTATTTCACAATAAACTGTGTACACTGGACATGTATCTAAAACAGAAATACAGCTCTTGGCCCCGGTCACTTAACATTGCCCAAACCAAACATCCCTGATCATTGCAGCCCAAAGGGAGAATAAGGTTTCACATTTGATACAGATTGCACCACCATTCTCAACAAGCACACACACCGTGATGAGACGACATTTGGAGAGATGATGTATTTGCAGAGCTATCAAAACACAGTATCTTGTTCATACCATTGCTTCTTTTTCCCAGTAAAAATGGACTGCAGTGAGATCAAACCAGTCAATCCTAAAGGAAATCAACCGTGAGTACTCATTGGAAGGACTGATGCGGAAGCTGAAGCTCCAATACTTTGGCCACCTGATGCAAACAGCTGACTCATTGGATCTTTCCTGATGCTGGGAAAGATTGAAGGCAGAAAGAGAAAAGGGCAACAGAGGATGAGATGGTTAGATGGCATCACTGATTCAATGGACATGAACTGAGCAAACTCCAAGAGATAGTGAGGGACAGGGAAGCCTGGCGTGCTGCAGTCCATGGGATCGCAAAGAGTTGGACATGACTTAATGACTGAACTACACCAACAACAAAAGATGGAGAAATCAGTTAAGCTCACCGGTTGATGCCAAGGGTTTCAGAGACATCCAGACTAGAATCTGAGATCTCCATTTCAGAGGGAAAAGCTAGCTGCTGGAAAATATCCAGGGTGCCAGAAGGAGAGGTGGGGCTTCCCTGGCATGTGGGGGACAGGAATCTGCCTGCCAGTGCAGAGGGCACAGGCATGATCCCTGGTCCAGAAAGATCCACATGTCATGGAGCAGCTAAGCTGGTGCGCACAACTACCAAGCCCACGTGCTGCAACTACTGAAGCCTTCGCTCCTAGAGCCTGTGCTCCACAAGGAGAGAAGCAACTGCGATGAGAAGCCCACACATGGCAGTGAGGAGCAGCCCACGCTCGCCCCAACGAGACAAAGCCTGTGCACAGCAATGATGACCCACGGTCAAAAATAAATACATAAGAGTTTTTTTAAAAAAAAAAAAAAACAACAACAACAACAGAAGAAAAGGCAAATAGCCTACAATCATGGGGGTTCACTATCACAGTGCAGAGTCCACCCGACCAGACCAGGAGATGGCTACCAAGAGCCTCAGTTCCTGGCTGGTGTTCATGCCTCTGTGTAGCTCCTTCCTATCACGGACAGGGCTGCTCTGTGTAATCAACACATGCTTAGTTGCTTCAATCGTGTCCAACTCTTTTGTGACCCCATGGACTGTCACCCACCAGGCTCCTCTGTCTATGGGATTTCCTAGGCAGGAATACTGGAGTGGGTTGCCATTTCCTTCTCCAGGGCATCTTCCCAACCCAGGAATTGAACCCGTGTCTCCTATGTCTCCTGCATTGCAGGTAGATTCTTTACCACAGAGCCACTGCGGAAGCCCCCACTTTGGTATAACCAGTAGGATACTGTAGAAATAATGGCATATGCCTTCAGAGTGAGATTATAAAAAAACATGGCAGTTTCACCTCTGGCCTTTCTTAGACCACTCCTTCTGGAGTAAGCAACTACCATCCCATGAAAACACAGCCACCCAGCAGAGAGGTCCACACAGGGCGAGGAACTGAAAGTCCTGGTCAATGGTGAGCACCAATTTGCTGCTGCTGCTGCTGCTGCTAAGTCGCTTCAGTCGTGTCCGACTCTGTGCAACCCCACAGACGGAAGCCCACCAGGCTCCCCAGTCCCTGGGATTCTCCAGGCAAGAACACTGGAGTGGGTTGCCATTTCCTTCTCCAATGCATGAAAGTGAAAAGTGAAAGTGAAGTTGCTCAGTCGTGTCCGACTCTTAGCGACCCCATGGACTGGAGCCTACCAGGATCCTCCGTCCATGGGATTTTCCAGGCAAAAGTACTGGAGTGGGGTGCCATTGCCTTCCCCGACTTGCTAGGGATGAGTAAACAATCTCAGAAACAGACCGGCCCCAGTCGCACCTTCAGATGACAGCAGCCCCAGCTGATGTCCTGAATGTAACCTCACAAGAAGTTTCTATAATAAGTTGCTCCCAAACTCCTGACTCACAAAAACCGTGGGAGATGACACAGGTCTATTTTTTAATCTGCTAAGTTTGGGGGTAACTTGTTACCCAGCATATGTGACCAGTACAGATGGTGGTACATAAGCCCAGACTCTGAGGCTGGGATTCAAGTGCACACCATTTATTGAGGGAGAAACCGGTACAGAACGGATAAGACAAAAAAGGAAGAAGAAAGGACTGAATAAGGAGGTAGACTTGGGTATGTTTCAGCCCTGCCCTGGTCCAGGAAGGCTCTGGGGCAAAAAGGTACCACTGGTTTGACTTCCTTGAAACGAGGGGATTGGGCTGTGGTACCCATGCCTCCATCAGCTGATGGTGGGTTGTTCCCTTTAGAGATGACTTCCTGAGTAAGGCAGCTCTTACCAGTGGGAGAAAACTCTGCATCCACTGCAAAAGGGCATATGAGAACCAGCTCTCCCCAAACAGGGAGAAGGTCCCCCTGTTTGGCAAGAGGGTTCTGGGTGGGGCTCCACAGCCCTGTAGCCAGTGGGAACCCTCAGGTGACTTCACCGCCCTATGGGTCTCCCCATTTTACTTCCCAGGAGGCTGGCCCTGCAGGAATTCATTTCCCAAGCAGCTGCCCCTTTGCAATGCATACTTTAAAAAAAAAAAAAAAAATCTTATTTGTATTGGAGCAGAGCCGATTAACAACGCTGTGACTGTTTCAGGTGAACAGCAAAGGGACTCAGCCAATCACACGCATGTATCCATTCTCCCCTCCCATCCAGGCTGCCACACAACATGAAACAGAGCTCCCTGTGCTCTCCAGTAGGTCCTTGTTGGTCATCCATTCTAAATACGGCAGCATGTACATGTCCATCCCAAACTCCCTAACCATCCCTTTCCCCTGCCCCTTGCCCCCACCAACCCCGTCAACCATAAGTTTCGTTGTCTGTGAGTCTGTTTCCATTAAATAGATAAGATTGTTTGTAGCATTTCTTTTTGGATTCCTCATATAAGGGATGTCATTTGATATTTCTCCTTCTCTGACTTACTTCACTCAGTATGACACTCTCTAGGCTCATCTATGTATTCAGTGCTTATTCTTTTTTTTCTTTTATTTGGAAAAAAACTATTTAATTGGAGGATAATTACTTTACAATACTGTGATGGTTTTTGCCACACATCAATATGAATCGGCCCCAAGTATACACATGTCCTCTACATCCTGAAACCCCCCCACCTCCTTCCTCACCCCAGCCTTCTGGGGTGTCCCAGAGCACCGGCTTTGGGTACCCAGTGTCGTCCATCAAACTTGCACTGGTCGTCTGTTTTACATATGCTGATGCATATGTTTCAGAGCTGTTCTCTCAAACCATCCCACCCTCTCCTCCTCGCACCAAGTCCAAAAGTCTGTTCTTTATATCTGTGTCTCCTTTGCTGCCCTGCACATAAGATCACTGGTGCCATCTTTCTAGATTCCATATATATGCATTAATATATGGTATTTATCTTTCTTTTTCCAAAGAAATCCCAGGGCTGATCTCCTTCAGAATGGACTGGTTGGATCTCCTTGCAGTCCAAGGGACTCTCAAGAGTCTTCTCCAACACCACAGTTCAAAAGAATCCATTCTTCGGCACTCAGCCTTCTTCACAGTCCAGCTCTCACATCCATACATGACCACAGGAAAGACCATAGCCTTGACTAGGCAAAGCTTTGTTGGCAAAGTAACGTCTCTGCTTTTGAATATGCTATCTAGGTTGGTCATAACTTTCCTTCCAAGGAGTAAGTGTCTTTTAATTTCATGGCTGCAGTCACCATCTGTAGTGATTTTGGAGCCCAGAAAAATAAAGTCTGACACTGTTTCCCCATCTATTTCCCATGAAGTGATGGGACCAGATGCCATGATCTTCGTTTTCTGAATGTTGAGCTTTAAGCCAACTTTTTCACTCTCCACTTTCACTTTCATCAAGAGGCTTTTTAGTTCCTCTTCACTTTCTGCCATAAAGGTGGTGTCATCTGCATATCTGAGGTTATTGATATTTCTCCCGGCAATCTTGATTCCAGCTTGTGTTTCTTCCAGTCCAGCATTTCTCATGATGTACTCTGCATATAAGTTAAATAAACAGGGTGACAATATATAGCCTTGACGAACTCCTTTTCCTATTTGGAACCAGTCTGTTGTTCCATGTCCAGTTCTAACTGTTGCTTCCTGACCTGCATACAAATTTCTCAAGAGGCAGATCAGGTGGTCTGGTATTCCCATCTCTTTCAGAATTTTCCATAGTTTATTGTGATCCACACAGTCAAAGGCTTTGGCATAGTTAATAAAGCAGAAATACATGTTTCTCTGGAACTCTCTTGCTTTTTCCATGATCCAGCGGATGTTGGCAATTTGATCTCTGGTTCCTCTGCCTTTTCTAAATCCAGCTTGAAGATCTGGAAGTTCACGGTTCACATATTGCTGAAGCCTGGCTTGGAGAATTTTGAGCATTACTTTACTAGTGCGTGAGATGAGTGCAATTGTGCAGTAGTTTGAACATTCTTTGGCATTGCCTTTCTTTGGGATTGGAATGAAAACTGACCTCTTCCAGTCCTGTGGCCACTGCTGAATTTTCCAAATTTGCTGGCATATTGAGTGCAGCACTTCCACAGCATCATCTTTCAGGATTTGGAATAGCTCAACTGGAATTCCATCACCTCCACTAGCTTTGTTCCTAGTGATGCTTTCTAAGGCCCACTTGACTTCACATTCCAGGATGTCTGGCTCTAGGTTAGTGATCACACCATCATGATTATCTGGGTCATGAAGATCTTTTTTGTACAGTTCTTTTGTGTATTCTGGCCATCTCTTCTTAATATCTTCTGCTTCTGTTAGGTCCATACCATTTCTGTCCTTTATCAAGCCCATCTTTGCATGAAATGTTCCTTTGGTATCTCTGATTTTCTTGAAGAGATCCCTAGTCTTTCCCATTCTGTTGTTTTCCTCTATTTCTTTGCATTGATTGCTGAGGAAGGCTTTCTTATCTCTTCTAGCTATTCTTTGGAACTCTGCATTCAGATGTTTATATCTTTCCTTTTCTCCTTTGCTTTTCGCTTCTCTTCTTTTCACAGCTATTTGTAAGGCCTCCCCAGACAGCCATTTTGCTTTTTTGCATTTCTTTTCCATGGGGATGGTCTTGATCCCTGTCTCCTGTACAATGTCAGATCAGCCCTGGGATTTCTTTGGAAGGAATGATGCTAAAGCTGAAACTCCAGTACTTTGGCCACCTCATGCGAAGAGTTGACTCATTGGAGAAGACTCTGATGCTGGGAGGGATTGGGGGCAGGAGGAGAAGGGGACGACAGAGGATGAGATGGCTGGATGGCATCACTGACTCGATGGATGTAAGTCTCAGTGAACTCCGGGAGTTGGTGACGGACAGGGAGGCCTGGCGTGCTGCGATTCATGGGGTCGCAGAGTCGAACACGACTGAGTGACTGATCAGATCTGATCTGATCTTTCTTTTTCTGCCTTATATACCCTGAGGAAATCAGAATTTAAAAAGACACATGCACGCCAGTGTTCACTGCAGCACTGTTTATAATTGCTGGACATGGAAGCAACCTAGATGTCCATCTGCAGATGAATGGATAAGGAAGTTGTGGTACATAAACACAATGGAATATTAATCAGCTATAAAAGGGAACACATTTGAGTCAGTTCTAATGAGGTGGATGAATCCAAAGCCTATTATATAGTGATTATTCTTAGACACGTGCTCCTTGGTAGAAAAGCTATGACCAACCTAGACAGCATATTAAAAAGCAGAGATATTATTTTGTCAACAAAGGTCCATCTAGTCAAGGCTATGGTTTTTCCAGTAGTCATGTATGGATGTGAGAGTTGGACCATAAAGAAAGCTGAGCACTGAAGAATTGATGCTTTTGAACTGTGGTATTGGAGAAGATTCTTGAGAGTCTATTGGACTGTAAAGAGATCCAACCAGTCCATCCTAAAGGAGATCAGTCCTGTGTGTTCATTGTAAGGACTGATGCTGAAGCTGAAACTCCAATAATTTGGCCACCTGATGCGAAGAGCTGACTCACTGGAAAAGACTCTGATGCTGGGAGGGATTGAGGGCAGGAGGAGAACGGGGCGACAGAGGATGAGATGGCTGGATGGCATCACCGACTCAATGGAGATGAGTTTGGGTGGACTCCAGGAGTTTATGATGGACAGGGAGGCCTGGAGTGCTGCAGTCCATGGGGTTGCAAAGAGTCAGACATGACTGAGCGACTGAACTGAACTGAACTCTTATTTAGCAGGTTCTTTTACCCACTTGGATCCAGGGATGGGTTAAGATTCCTGTGGGTTTCAGAAGCATGAGTATATGGTTATGTCCCAGGAAGAAAATAAAGGAGTAGAAAGAAGAGGCAATGTGAATCTGTGCAGAGATTTCCTGCAGATTAACAACGAGAAGTCCGACATCCTTGATACTCCGCATGTTGAGAAACCAGCACCCTCAGGATGGCTCCAAGGCTTTGTGTCCCCCACACCCCACAGTGAGACCACCACGTCCAAAACTGCAACCACACTCCCCAGCTCCCTTCTCTGCTCTGGTGCTTCTCCTTAGCACTTAGAAACATCAGGTGCATGAGCTAGTGAATGAGTCATCTTGTGCATTGCTTATCTTCCCCACAAAGCTCCGTGGAGGTGGGAATTTTGTCTTTCTTGTTTCCTGTTCTACTCCTAGCCCTTGAAATAGGTTGGCACATAGTATATGCTTCCTCAGTATAACACATGAACAAAAGGTTGCTTCACACTTGTGTTCAAATACAGGTCCTGCTACTTACCAGCAGCTGGAGTCTCAAACCATGAGCTCTCTGGGAAGAATCTGGCATATGCCTTCAGACCTCTGGGGCCTCGGGGAACTCCAGTGTTAACAGGCTACCTTTCTATTTCCCCTACTTGTCCTTCTTCAGTAGCAACATCTCATGTCTTCCTTAGAAAGTATATCTACTCAAAAGATGACTTCAAGAGCAGATTTGTGGTGGCAGAGTGGGAGGGAGAGGGAAGGACTGGGAGTCTGGGGTTAGTAGGTGCAAACAACTACATTTGGGACAGATAAACAAGGTCTTACTGCATAGCACAGGGAACTACATCCAATTTCCTGGGATCAACCATAGTGGAAAAGAATATTGAAAAAGAATGTAAATATGTGTGTAACTGAGTCACACTGCTGTACAGCAGAAATTAGCACAACACTGTAAATCAACTGTACTTCCATTTGAAAAAAGAAAGAGATGATTTGCAATCAGGGAGCCTGCAAAAACAGCCGTGCTGAGTCTTTCTGGGGGAGCCTAGTGGAATGTGCAATGCCCCAGCTGCCTCAGCTGTCCCCAGTGCTAATGAATTATTTCCATCTTTACCATCAGCTGGGGTCATAAGTGAGAGTATTGTTCTTGGACAAGAACACGCGTCCTCGAGAAACTCGCACTTGGGGTGACCTTGCCCTCGGGTCAGACTGTCTGTGTCTCTCTGGGGCAGACAGAAGGCAAATTTGAATTACAGCCTCAGGAAGCTCCCTCCTCTGCAAGCTTAGAATCAGACTTCCCCCGAGTCCCCCAAGGAAAAGTGGGCAAAGTAAGGTGTCAGTGAAAGAACTCAGGTCCAGAGAATGTTAACAGGAGTTAACACCCACCAGGGTTTAAATTAAGAAGGTGTGTGTGTGTGTGTGTGTGTGTGTGTGTGTGTGTGTGTGTGTGTGTGTGTACGTGTATGCAGGGAGGGAAGGTAGCAGGAACCATGAGAAAAGAGACAGCAACCTCCTTAAATAAGACTTGAGTCACTAACTCACAAGGTCTTTTTTTTCAAACTTTAAACTTTTAATTTTGTGTTGGGATACAGCAGATTAACAATACTGTGATATTTTTAGGTGAGCAGAAAAGGGACTCAGCCACACATACACGTCTCCATTCTCCCCCAGACTCCCCTCCCACCCAGGCTGCCACATAACGTTGAGCAGAGTTCCTTGTGCTATACAGGAGGCTTTTATTGGTTATCCATTTTAAATATAGCAGTGTGTACATATCCATCCTAAATTCCCTAGCTATCCCTTCCCCTAGCAGCAACCATAAGTTCTTTTTTTCCAAGTCCGTGAGTCTGCTTTGTAAGTAAGTTCATTTGTATCATTTCTTTTTAGATTCCACATATAAGGGATGTTGTATGATATTTCTCCTTCTCTGTCTGACTTACTTCACTCAGTACGACACTCTCTAGGTCCATTCATGTTGTTGCAAATGGCATTGCTTTGTTCTTTTTAACGGCTGAGTAATATTCCATTGTATATATGGATCACTCTGCTTGCCTATAGAGCAAGAAAATGGACTACATCACTTCCTGCTGAGTGCTTGTAATACACTGTAACTCCAAGCCTCCCAAAAACACTGCCAACAAATTCGATTTTCCAGATTTTTTTTAAAAATGCAATGAATTTTCTATATATGATAATTGTACAGTTTTATAAACAGCTACCCTGTCCACTTCTTTTGAATTTGTCATAGTTTCTTATCTATGTTCTGGATTTCCCTACAAAATCATTTGTATGTGTGTACATGCAAATAATAATGATTTTATATCCACTTATTTTTAAAAGTGCAATGAAAATGGTTTCTATTTGTTGAGGACTCATTTTATGTTAGAATCTGAGCTCTTTACTGCTTTCTCATCTTGACAACAATGCTATGATATTTATGAGTAAAAGCCATCTAAGCTCAGACAGCTCAAGTGCCGTCAAGGTTCAGGTTGAAGCCTCTTGGACTCCAGGGACTACAGCGTTTGCCTCTATTCCACTGAGGAATGAGAGGAAAGCTTAGCCATTCGTGCCTACTTGTTTATTTGTCTCTTTTCCTTATATCCATTCCGGCCCCCTCCTTGCCTCTACGCTTGAGGAATCTACATATCCCATGTTCCACTGCCTTCTGACTCTTGGGTGGGTTTGACCAATCAGAGGCACTGACAGAAACTATTAGGCATAAAATGAGCTACAAGGATCTATTGTACAACATGAGGAATACAGCCAATAGTTTACAGTAACTATAAATGAAATAAAACCATTAAAAATTGTGAATCAGTAATGCACCCCAGTGTTCTTTGCAGCACAATTTACAACAGCCAAGATGTGGAAACAACCTAGATGACCGCCGACTGATGAGCAGGCCAAGAAGATGTGGTGCATATATTCAGTGGAATACTATGCTATGCTATGCTAAGTCACTTCAGTCGTGTCCGACTCTGTGTGACCCCATAGACAGCAGCCCACCAGGCTTCCTGGTCCCTGGGATTCTCCAGGCAAAAACACTGGAGTGGGTTGCCATTTCCTTCTCCAATGCATGAAAATGAAAAGAGAAAATGAAGTCGCTCAGTCATGTCCGACTCTTAGCGACCCCATGGACTGCAGCCTAGCAGGCTCCTCTGTCCGTGGGATTTTCCAGGCAAGAGTACTAGAGTGGGGTGCCATTGCCTTCTCCATAGTGTTCTATAGGAAATACTGGAGTGGGTTGCCATTTCCTTCTCCAATGCATGAAAGTGAAAAGTGAAAGTGAAGTCGCTCAGTCATGTCGGACTCTTAGCGACCCCAAGGACTGCAGCCTACCAGGCTCCTCCATCCATGGGATTTTCCAGGCAAGAGTACCGGAGTGGGGTGCCATTGCCTTCTGTTTAGGTTATGTAATTATGTACCATACAGCAACTACCCACAGAAAAACAACACAAGCTGTAAAGAGAGTAGGCTGGGATGTTTACCCCAACTCCCCGTCGTTTTAGACACTGCCCCCAACCTCTGCTTCCAGCAGAATCTCCACTGCAGCTCCAGCTCCTGGTAGATGCCCCCTGGCTTCTGAGCTCTGGTGACAACACCTAACCCTGTTACCTCTCCAGCCATCAGGCAGTAGAGCTGTTGCTAGCCCCTAGGTCATCTCCCCTCCCATTTCGTTTCTCAGCTCTTCCATCACCCGTGTAATCAGTTCCCTGTATTATATCACCTCTGTTAGAAAAACCCAAGGCTGGTTTCCATTTTCCTGCCTGAGCTCGGGCTGATGTGCACCTTCTATCAGAAGACAAACACGCATTATTCAGAGCATGAACCAACATTAAAACCACGGTTGAAATCAAAGCACAGAATAAAGGGGAGATTGATGGCCATCAGTGTGGTTTAAACCATCGGAATTTCGTGTTACCCTGAGAACCAGTGGGGGAACCATCACAAGGCTTTGCCGTCAGAACTAACACTACTGGCTGTGTGACTTCAGTGAGCTATTTTTGCCTCTCTGAATCTCTTTCCCATCAATCCATAAGACCTGTGTTGTAGAGTCACCGCACGAACCAGAACTTCTGTGTGGAGAGTATTATAGAACAAAGCCCAACTCCTGACATGCAGGAGGCAACCCAGAAATGTTACTCACTTTTCTTTCATTCTCAGGAATCTGAAAGATTTCAAAAGTACTGAAAATCCACACTTTTCTAGAAGGGTGAGAGACACGCAATGCTTTAAGTGCAGGAGGAGAGGGGAAGAATGACGTTTAAAATGATCAGGTATGAGCTAAGGAACACGACCTGAAAGAATGCTAAAACATGCGAGATTGAGGGTGAGATTGGGGCCCAGAGAAGACAAATATGACAAAAATGTTTTTGTGTGAAGATTTTTTTTTTCCCTTTGGTATCACTCAGCAAGGAAATGTTTATTTAGCTTCTCTTCAACCCAGGGCTAGGGGAGTGATGTGAGAAAAACTGGCCTTACACTGGGTATTAAGACTGAGCCTGGCAATCAGGAAACCTGGATGCTGGCCCTGCTCACCTCCCCGCTCCAGACCCCCGGCTCCCGCTTCTGCTGATAGATTGTTAAGCCAGTGCCTGCACCTCAGGATCACCACCGCAGCTCTACAAGCACCTGTTTTCCCAGGGCCTGTGGTGACAGTCTGATCCAAGGCCTTCCCGGAAGGCCACCACTCACAGTTACCCCTAAAAGCTCCAGACTGGACATGCACTCCTGCAGAATCCTGTGACTTTGGCTATACCGTTCCCCTCTGGTTCTTTCTCAAACCCTGAACATATGCCGACTGAAGAGGAACCAAGGAAAGGGGCCGGTTTTGTTCTGGGTTCTGCGTTTGCCTGTTTCAAAATCTTCTCTGCGTCTGCACAAAGCCCTCTCCTTCCCAGATGCCCCCTCAGTGCAAGTCAGGGAGAGGTACCTGGGATGTCTACATCATCCATTTCACCCCAGAGGGAGAGTCTCTGGGTGCCCCTCACTAACCCAAAATGCAGATCTCAGCTGATTACCCGAGGTCTTTTATTTTTTTCTTCCCATCAGTTGCCACGTTGCCGCGGAGATTCCCAGTTTCCCTCCCAGCCCACGCCTGACCTCTTACCTCCGCCCGCTGCTCAGATGGCCCAGGGAAATCCTGGGAGGGCCTGCCAGGAGCGGCGGCCAAGGTAACCCATCTGCCTCCTTATCTATGAGCCGGGCAACTTCCCCCAATTCTTCCCAAGAGGAAGACTGCTCAGGCAGCGGGCTCAGCGCCGCCGGCCGAGGCCAGTTGGGGGAAGGGGCCGGGGAGGCAGACCAGCCTGTCCACCGCTTCCCCGACTCCGCGCATCCCTCCCGGCCAGCCCCCGGCAGCCAGGCCCCCTGACCCCCACACCCGTCGCCCCCTTCATCGCTCGAGCGCCCTTGGTCGGTTCCCCCGTTTCTGCATCATGGACTTCAAAGTCAGATGGGCAAAGTCGAGAGGGTTTCCCTGAGTTCAGCTTCCATTCAAACACTCCAGGGGCACACTTTAAACAGGGGCGCACTTTAAACAGGGGCGCACTGATATGATGAAGTACTGACCCACACTTGTAGGATGGCCCTCCTCGTCTGAATTCATCACTGACTGCTTTGTTTCCATCTGAGGCTCTTACCTGTGTGGTTTCCTGTGTGAAAGGCATCACCTATTTACATCTTAAATAAGACAAAAAACAAAGAAAGAGACCGTATGCCTGACTTTTTTTTTTTAAATCCCCCCAAAACACATAACTCTGCATCTGATACCTTGCTTGGGTTGGGGGTGGGGATGGCGCTTGGCATGAATTGTTAGATTAGTCAAAGAGATCTGACTGGCCAGGAGCACCGTTTCTCAGCCTTGGCTTGAGCAGAACATCCACGGGCTCACTGGTCCTCTCCTCCCATCATCCTGTCCCTCATGTAATCACCGTGTTTCCAGAAGACCTGCTGTGTGCCAGACACTGCACCGGCTGCTAGGGCTGTGACGGTGGAAGAAGCAGACAATATTCTCAAATCCATGCTTCCAAGCCTGTGAGAAGGGCACACATTTATAAGGAAAGCTACTCCCTCTCTTTGATATTCCAAAATCCAGACCTAATTCAAACTGCCCCTGCAAGAACAGCAAGTTGTTGGGATGTACAATGTCTGAAAAAGTCCTGTAGCTCAACTGTCTGCCCCAAAGACAGGAAACTTAACAGGTCTACGTTAAATCACACTCTCCAAATCAGTCTACTCTCCCCTGTGGTCCACGGCGCCTATGTCTTTTTAAAATTTTTTTCGTCCTTTTATGTGTGATTTCTACTCCCATTCTCTCCCTCATAAACCTTACTCTATTCAATATATAGCCTTTTATATGCCTGTGACCTTGTAAATTATGTTTTTCATGTATGTGGATGTGTGTTTACTTTCCATTGAAGACTTGGTGTTCAAAATCACAACCCATTTCTTACTTTTCTCAGTTGGAATCTGTATAAGATCTGTACAGGTTGCTATAACTTAGATGTCTAATGAGTTCATGTAGAATGCTGCAGAGTCTTTGCATTAGTTTCCTATAGCTACTTCAAAAAAAGAAAAAAAAAAAAGAAAGAAAAATGCCACAAACTTAAACCAGACAAATGTATAACCTGATAGTCCTGTAGGTCAGAAGTCTGGAATGGGTCTCACCAGGTCAGGGGCAGAGCTGCAGTCTTTCCAGGAATGAATCTGTTCTCTAGGCTTTCTGGCTCGAGGGGAGAGGCTGTCTCCCTGCCCTTTTCAGCTTCTAGAGGTCACCGCATTCCGGAGTCCATGGCCTCTTCCTCCAACTTCAAAGCCAGGATCGGCAGGTCAAGTCTTTCTCATCTCTATCCCTCTGACACGGGTTCTCTTGTCTCCTGCTCCCATTTTAAAGGGCCCCTGTGATGACACTGGGCTCAGAATAATCTACTGAATACTTGAAGATCAGCTGGTTCGCAAGCTTACTTCCATTCACAACCTATGCATTCTCCTAAGCTGTGTAAAGTAACACAGCTTCCAGGAGTTAGGACATGGACTTTTGGCGGGAGTAGTGGGGAGGAAGGAGGGGGCTCTATTCTGCCTCTCATGGTATCCCATGGTGTATAGCCACCATATTTTAATTAACCCAGGTTTCTATCTCCATGGGAGTCAAAGGCTCCCATTCCCTACTAAATAATGCCTCTATGTTCATCCTCCCAGGTCTACGAGAACATTTCTCTAGGAGACAGATACCACACACACACCCCTCTAGGGATGGTACTACTGAATGTTATGCAATATTCTGCTTTATTGACTATGCCAAAGCCTTTGACTGTGTAGATCACAATAAACTGTGGACAATTCTGAAAGAGATGGGAATACCAGACCACCTGACCTGCCTCTTGAGAAATCTGTATGCAGGTCAGGAAGCAACAGTTAGAACTGGTCATGGAACAACAGACTGGTTCCAAATAGGAAAAGGAGTACGTCAAGGCTGTATATTGTCACCATGTTTATTTAACTTATATGCAGAGTACATCATGAGAAATGCTGGACTGGAAGAAACACAAGTTGCAATCAAGATTGCTGGGAGAAATCTCAATAACCTCAGATATGCAGATGACACCACCCTTATGGCAGAAAGTGAAGAGGAACTCAAAAGCCTCTTGATGAAAGTGAAAGTGGAGAGTGAAAAGGTTGGCTTAAAGCTCAACATTCAGAAAACGAAGATCATGGCATCTGGTCCCATCACTACATGGGAAATAGATGGAGAAACAGTGGAAACAGTGTCAGACTTTATTTTTCTGGACTCCAAAATCACTGCAGATGGTGACTGCAGCCATGAAATTAAAAGACGCTTACTCCTTGGAAGGAAAGTTATGACCAACCTAGATAGCATATTCAAAAGCAGACACATTACTTTGCCAACAAAGCTTCGCCTAGTCAAGGCTATGGTCTTTCCTGTGGTCATGTATGGATGTGAGAGCTGGACTGTGAAGAAGGCTGAGCACTGAAGAATTGATGCTTTTGAACTGTGGTGTTGGAGAAGACTCTTGAGAGTCCCTTGGACTGCAAGGAGATCCAACCAGTCCATTCTGAAGGAGATCAGCCCTGGGATTTCTTTGGAAGGAATGATGCTAAAGCTGAAACTCCAGTATTTTGGCCACCTCATGCGAAGAGCTGACTCATTGGAGAAGACTCTGATGCTGGGAGGGATTGAGGGCAGGAGGAGAAGGGGACGACAGAGGATGAGATGGCTGGATGGCATCACTGACTCGATGGATGTGAGTCTGAGAGACCTCCGGGAGTTGGTGATGGACAGGGAGGCCTGGCATGTTGCAGTTCATGGGGTCGCAAAGAGTCGGACATGACTGAGCGACTGATCTGATCTGATCTGATGATACTATGTGATTCAGAAAAAAACAACAAATACTTTCTGTCTCTCAAGCAAGCCAGCAGTATTTCTATAGAACGTATCTGAAGCAGACAGGAGAGGTCTTCCCAAATTTCTTCTCTCTCTCCACTTTTCAGGCACGTGGCAAGTGGCCTTCCTCTGACCCCTTTGAAATCAGACACGGTCATGTGACACATGGGCCAATGACATGGGAGTGGAAGAGAGAATGGTCCTATAGACCAAAATTTTAAGAGGACAGCTTCATCTCCTGCCATGGAGATCAGACTCCCATGACGACCCAGAGCCTTCACTGAGCTGGGTCTCCGAGTGACTCCAATTGACGGGGACCAGCCCGACCCTTAGCAACCAGCTGGATGTGGTCGAAAAAAGTCAAATGTTTGCTTTGTCAAGCCCCTGGATCATGTGTTCTTTGTTACTGCACCAAAAAGTAGCAACCAATACATCTTTAAAACCAGAAAGAATCCAAGTTTCAAGTTTATTCAGATGTAAAGAAGGTTTATAAGGCACTTGTTTTTATCGCTTTCTTCTACTTCATCTTTCAGACTTACAAGCCCACTTTCTCTCCGTCCCATGCACACTGTTAAGGTACACTGGAATCATCTCTCTACTTGATTTTCTTTCCCATCAGTCCATCTAGGTGACACTGTGGTCCTTGAGTGCTAGGACGGTGTTCCCTTGTCAGGCCATGTTCAAAGGCAGTCAGGAACTGGCACATTTGTAGCAGTCATGTAATGTCGACCCAATTTTACAAACACCCGCTGAGACAGAGAGCACAGGAGACTGGCCGACGTCACATATCTAGGAATAAGAAGGATGAGAATCCAGGTCCCACTGCCATATAATCCCTCCTTGGCCGGCTCAGGGGGAGGCATCCCATGATAACCCAGAACCGACCCCTCTCTGTCTTGCCCACCCCACACAGATACAGGCACCGTAGCTTACACACAAGGACAATTGCATGGATTCCTTAGCGACTGCATGGATTCCCTACCTCATTTTCAAAGAGGGTGGGAATGAGGGCTTTGACGTCTATTTCTTATGAAATTAGCATCTGGGCTAATTGCTTCTCAGCATCTCTGTTACACACTTGCTAATACTTCCTCTTTGCTCAATTGCAGAAAGAACCTCAAGGAGCCTGCTTCATCAGATGAGAGATCACAGACCGTGATGTAAGCCCAGCCTCTCAGGAGACATAAACAACTCAAACCAGCAAGTGTTCCTGGAAGCAAGCACAGACTGCAAGGTACAGGGGCATACAAGGAGGCTCCAGCAGTGAACAGAGCCCGTATTTGGTTTAAAATATAAATTAAAGCTTGAATGAGGGAGAAACCAAAACGATCCATTTCCTCTCATATTATCCTAAGTGTGGTTGACGGTGATCCCAAAAGGACTCCGAGGCTTGGCGGTCGGCAGATGGTGCGGCTCCCCTTATCGGTCCATCAGCTGGGCTAACATGACCCCACGGAAATGTTTTTCTCCATTGCATCTGTGCAAATAAACACTGGCAATGTCTACTATCGAGCTGCGTGCCTGTAAAGGGATATAAGTGATGTCAACTTAATTCACAAATGATGGCTCACCTCCAGTTGGACCTAAAACACTAATTTGCTAATTCCTCTGATTTTCCCTTTTCTTCTTGCTCTTGACCTTGACAGATTATCACTCTGAAAGTGAGTCTATGACTCCAAATCAGAGGGTCCCATTTTGTTTCCAGGACTTGAACGTCTTTTTCTTTGCAAAGGAGTGATAGCGTGGCCCCAGAGGGCGAGAGGTGATTGCTCACTTGCTCTTCCCGTGGTGCTGCGAACTCCAAGGTCTGCAGTAGGGAGGCTAAAGGAGTTGACCAGCCTTTAAGGGCCCTGGGGGATGCTGAATGTTTGCGCCTGATATAAGAAAGCTGGAGCCTTGACACGGTTTAGGTGAGACAATAGAACAGAGAGGTCCAGAGCCCAAGATCTGGACCTGGGTTTGAAATCTGCTCTGCCATGCAGTAGCCCCAGGCCCTGGAGTGATTGACTCAAACCTACCCAGCCTTTTCACCACTCACCTGGAAAAGAGGATCATAGTAGACACGGACAGGGTCATTGCGAGAAATCACCAAATAATCTATGCAAGTATTAACACAGTCCCTGAGTGAACTATAACACAGATAAGAAGAATAGTCATCATAGGGATTCCCGGGTGGCTCAGTGGTGAAGAATCCGCCTGCCACTTCAGGAGATATGTGTTCGATCCTTGGTCCGGGAAGATCCCACATGTCATGGACCAGCTGAGCCCGTGTGCTACAAATACTAAGCCCGATTTCTGGTGCCTGGGAACCACAAATATTGAGGCCAGGTGCACAGCTACTGAAGCCCAGGCCCCCAGATCCCTGCTCCACAGCAAGAGAAGCACTGCAAGGAGAAGCCTGTGGCTGGCAGCTAGAGAGTAGCCCCCATTCTCCACAACTAGAGAAAAGCCCACGTGCCAGTGAAGATCCAGCACAGCCAAACAATAAACCAGTAAGTAAAATTATGTATAAAAAATGAATAGTCACTGTAGATATGCCATTGGGCGATGGCTCCACATTCCTGCTGGAAGGACACCAGGCCCAAGGTTAAGACTTTGAGAACTAAGAAGGTGGCCCAGGACACACAGATCTCTGGGATCTTGGGGTGCTGGCAGTTCTAGAGGAGAGGAAAAGGTCTTCCAGGTAGACCAGAGGTACCATCTTGGAATGTGATGGCAGTGGCAAGGTTCTGAAGATCACGGGCAATGGAGACGCTCGAGGAGGTAATGGCTACAAGGAACGTTCCCTCCATTGGAGCGAGAGAGAGAGAAATCAGCTTTGCCGGAAGAGCCTGTTAGCTGTGGCCCCTTAAAAGGCACTAGCTCTCAAAGGAATCTCCAAAGGAGAGGTCATTCTGGGGCTTCTGCTAGCAGGGTAAGATGGTATTACCCAAGGTAGTACCTTCTTTATCAAAACTCTTTCAATGGCTTCTCATGTCTGCAGGAGGAAAATAAAACTACTTTCCATGGCCAGTAGGGCAGCCCATTCCTAACTCTACAGCATCAACAGCCCCACAGTCCCTTTAAGCATCTCCCTCCAGCCCCACTAGCCTTTTTCCTGTTCAAACACCTCCCGCTCCTTCCAAGATCATACATAGCCTTTGCAACATTCGTCTCCCTAGATGCTTGAGCGTCTTTCACTTCTTCCGAGAAGCCTCTCTATCATGGCTGCGTCTCTCAATTGTCCTGCCGGTCTAGGGGCGAATGACTTCCACCGTGACTGGTCCCTGAGGGCGTCCAATCCCTGGTTAATTTTTCTTAATCTGTCAGTACGTCCTCCTTTAAAAGCTCTTCAAAATCCCAAATTGCATGAGAATCTTGACTGTCATCTCCTTCCCAAATCAGGAAAACACAATGTCAGAGACCCCAAGGTTACAGAGCACACGGACCCTCCCATCACTCCATACGAAGTTTATGCCTGCCTCCTGCGCTGTGGACAGAGAAACCGGGCGGGCTACAGTTCATGGGGTCGCAGAGAGTCAGACACAATTGAGCGACTAAGCACACACACCCCTCCACCATGGCTGTAGCATCAGTCATACATTGTGGACGATCGGCACAATTTAAGAAGCTGAGAGGAAACTGCTGCAGGGCTGGCCGAGGGAATCAGGCACACAAGTGGAGCTGAGGATGCCCGAGCCTCCACAGCTGGACCGCACGGTCGTCATGTGGCCAGAGGCTACTCCATCTTAAAGCAATTTCAGCTGAATGTAAGCCTGCGGCTGGTGGAAATGAGAACAGGGAGCTGTAATTGCCCTCCCTGAAGCGATTATCCAGAGGATTTCAGTGCCTTTGTGGTATCTCAGGACCTGTGAGAATTTCCAACAGGGGAGACCTGAAGAATGTAGAGCTGATTGGAAAATTGGAAGAACTGCTTTGGCGTGGTGTGTAAAAAGGTGAAGGTCTGCACTTTCTGAATGCTTCTGGAATCCCAACGTGATCCACGGCAAACGCCTTAGAAGATTCACTGTGAAAATTCATCAAAAATCATTTACAGCCCTCCCCCTCCCCTATACCACTCAATCCTAAAGGAAATCAACCCAAAATGTTCATTGGAAGGACTGACGCTAAAGCTGAAGCTCCAATACTCTGGCCACTTGATGTGAAGAGCCGACTCACTGGAAAAGACCCTGATGCTGGCAAAGCTGGAGGGCAGGAGAAGAAGGGGATGACAGAGGATGAGATGGTTGGATGGCCTCACCGACTCAATGGACACGAGTTTGAGCAAGCTCTGGGAGACGGTGATGGACAGGGAAGCCTGGCGTGCTGCAGTCCATGGGGTTGCAGAGAGTTGGACACAACTGAGCAACTGAACAACCCTCCCTCACAGTGTTACCAGTGGTTTTACTGAAGGTGTGTCGTTTTCAACATGGCGATTCCGGTCTGGCCCCCCAGATACTTGCTGTCTGGTCTTAACCATGACCCTAAAATGCAAGCGCTCTAAGGAATTCCTAAGAGGTGGAAACTTGAAGCTTCAAATCCTAAAAGCCACTAGTGACTTGGAAAGCAAACACTCCTCTATAGCACCTCAGGCCCAACTGCCCGACTCATGCATTATCCCACAGTGGGGCCCCGCCTTAGCTCCAAGGGGGCCAAAGATTCTCATGTGCTTCACACCTGTGAGTGAGTGAGTGCCATTCTTGGTTGCTCCTCGGCCATCCCCCTTCCTTTTGGGCATCTCACAATGTGGCAGGCACGGTCTCATGGCAAATCAGACCACTCCAGTCATGGTAACTCCTCTTGGAGACACCCAGAGAGGGAGTGAAATGTGCTAACCTTAGCAAATTGAATAGCATCATCCAAGGTTTTGAATCTTTAGCAGACTGGCTGCTGGTCAGAAAAGAAAGAAGTTGGAATCCATTCATTTTGGAAGTGAGCCAATATCTTGTTCCTCTATTAGCTAGAATATAGCTGCAAAACACTACAAATCACAGGCCCTCATGACAACTTGAAACCACTGACATAAAAAGGTAGATGCAAAGAGCCTACTTAGTAGAGCAGATAATGCTGATACCCCACCTAGACCCCACCGATGTCCACGGGCTCCTTGGCTGTGTGTGAACCTTGGCTTCTGTGTATTCACAATAGCCAGATGTGGGGCTCTTTGAGGGGCTGACCTTGGCTGATAGAGCTGGCTTTGCTCAGCAGGCCTGGAAGGCTACAGTTTCTTGGATTTCATGTCCATTCCCATTGTCCTGGGGGCGGCTCTGAACCAATAATTGACAGGTGCAGTCATAGGAATTTCCCACCTCCCTTGCCCCAGATGCTAAGGCATAGCTTGCTTCTAATGAAGTTTCCCACATGAGATCAGCCTGAAGCTCTCCACGGTGGGACTCAGCCTGAACGTGTCATCTTCCTTGACACCTTCCTCTGCCCTGTCCTGCTCCCCTGTCCCCCACGACCTCCACCCTGGGAGCCTTGCCTTGTACCTGAGACATCTGAAGGTCTGTGCTGGGGTCACCTCAGCTCCATCAGCAGCATTCTGAGATACAAGGACGAGAAAGGGCAGACATATTTTGGAGATGAACCCCTGATCATATATATGCTTTGCAAATATTTTCTCCCATTCTGCGGGTTGCCTTTTCACTCTGTTGATTGATTCCTTTTTGTGCAGAAGCTGTTTAGCTTGCTGTCATTCCCACTTGTCTATTTTTAGTTTGGGTTTTTTTTTTGCCTTTTTTTTTTCGTGTCAGAGCCGTGAAATCATCCCAAGACAAATGTCATGAATCTTTCCTCCTGTATTTTCTTGTAGGAGTTTCATCTACAGTCAACAATAATGTACACACACTTAAGACATGTTAAGAGGAGCTCTCTCATACTGTGGTCTTGTCACAATAAAATTAAAAGGAGAGACAGATTTGCATGAGAAACAATTAAAAGAGTTACCATTGACATAGAAATGGAGCAGGAAATGGCAACCCACTCCAGTATTCATGCCTGGAAAATCCCATGGACCGAGGAGCCTGGTGGGCTACAGTCCATGGGGTCGCAAAGAGTTGGACACGACTGAGCAACTTCTGTGTGTGTGTTTTTGTGTGACATAGAAAGGCCTGAAGTGACAAGTGGCTGTGTAGTATATTAAACATGTTCAAGGCCCTTCCCTCCATTAAGCTGACAGTCCAGTGAGAATGAGGTCCAGATCCATATTTATAGAATATAGTCCATCTATCTATGTACATTATACATGTATACACACATATTTATATATTCACGAGTATATACTACATCATATATTCTATATATTATAGTATTTATGTGTGTGTGTATGTGTTTAGATGCTCAGTCTTGTCCAATTCTTTGTGACCCCGTGGTCTGCAACCTGCCGGGCTCCTTTGTCCATGGGACTTTTCCAGACAAGAATAGTGGAGTGGGTTGCCATTTCCTCCTCCAAGGGATCTTCCCAACCCAGGGATTGAATTCTCATCTCCTACGTCTCCTGCTTTGGCAGGCAGATTCTTTACCACTGAGCCACCTGGGAAGCTATAGTATATATGGCATATACTATATATGTATATATTATACGTTATTACTGTAATAATATAGCATATAGACAACATTAACCAGGAAGAATTAAATGTCTACATGCTAAACTTGCAGCCAACCTATGGCTGAAGCGTAGATGAGTATCTTACAATTCCTTCTCGCAAAGAAAAGTTTGTGGGAAAAACAGTCTGGTTCCCTTGGCATCATTCTTAAAGGGCTGAGTGAGGCACGACCCAAAACAATCAGTCTTCAAAACCAGCTTCTAGGGATGTGACATCCAAGAAAATATCTAAAAGCGTCCGTGGCTCCATCTATTTCAGGACCTCTTCTCGGGAGGTTTCCTGCAGGGGGACAGGGTGAGGCGTGGAACAACGGGAGCAGCGGATAACGCGGGCTTGGATGCGGCCTCTGCCCCTGACCAGCCCTGTGGCACTGCAGTTTCAAATAGTAACATGTGCATCAGTTTCCCTTCCTGTGAAAGGGATAGCCACCACTCCCCTCACTAGTCCATAGCATAGGATTCTTATTTAAAATTAACTTCTTTATAAAAATTTTTACTCATGTATTTATTTTATTGGAGTATAGTTGCTTTACACAGCTGCGTCAGTTTCTGATGTATAGCCAGGTAAATCAGCCATACGTCTACACGTATCCCCTCTTTTTTGGATTTCCTTCCTGCTTAGGTCGGAGGATACTAGTAGGCTGCAGTCCATGGGGTCGCTAAGAGTCGGACACGACTGAGCTACTTCACTTTCACTTTTTTCACTTTCATGCATTGGAGAAGGAAATGGCAACCCACTCCAGTATTCTTGCCTGGAGAATCCCAGGGACGGGGGAGCCTGGTGAGCTTCCGTCTTTGGGGTCGCACAGAGTCTGACACGACTGAAGCGACGCGGCAGCAGCAGCAGTAGGTCACCACAGAGCACCGAGTAGAGTCCCTGTGCTACCCAGTGGGTTCTCATTAGTCACCTATTTTATTCATAGTAGTGCATACACGTCGATCCCAATCTCGCAATTCATCCCAGCCACCCCCTTCCCCGCTTGGTATCCGTGTGTTGGTTCTCTAAGTCTCTGTTTCTGCTTTTCAAATAAGATCATCGATTCCTCTTTATAAAGGGCCTAGCTTGGTACTCGACATACAGTAGGACTCAGTAAAGTTTATTTTCTGTCTGTTCTACACCTTACTCTTCTCTTTCTAGGAATCGGACCTAAGGAATACAGAGACAGACTGAATAAAGAGGCTGAAAAGTGGTCTAAATCAAAGGACTTTTGAAAATAGGGCTTGGTAAGCTCCTTGAAGGCAGAGGCTAATTCTTTTAAGTATTCAGTACAGTGCCAAGCCTGCTAGAATTGCCCAATAAACATTAAAATTGTAAGAGTTGCCTAAGAACTAATTTTGGTCTCAGTTTCCTAGGAGAGGTCGCCACCTGGTGTACAGACATTAGAACAGCACACCTTTAGAATCAGTGTCTTTCTTCAGCGTTCGCGCTCGCTCACTCAGTGGTGTCTGACACTGTGACCCCATGGACTGTAACCCACCAGGCTCCTCTGTCCATGGGGTTTTCCAAGTAAGAGTGCTGGAGTGGGCTGCCATTTTCTCCTCCAGGGATCTTCCCAACCCAGGGATCAAACCTGCGTCTCCTGCATCGGTAGGCAGATTCTTTACCACTGAGCCATCTGGGAAAGCTGACCTGCTACCATTTAAGGCTCCTGGGAGTCTGCTCAAGTAACAGTGAGTTTGCAAAGAAGCAGAAAGGGGAGTTTAGAAGGAAAATAGAAACTTCTTCAAGTTCTAGAAAGATCAACGCATTTTCTTGCTTCTAATCCCACAGAGAGAGGGTGGGCTATACAGTCCATGGGATCACAAGAGTCGGACACGACTTAGCAACTAAACAACCACAAATCATTTGCTTAGAGAATCCATCTTGCCCCCATTTACTGGCCCTAAGGATTATGAGTCAAAGTGAGCACCCAAAATTCTCAAACTTCAAAGCACACTGCTGCTGCTGCTAAGTTGCTTCAGTCGTGTCCGACTCTGTGAGACCCCATAGACAGCAGCCCTAACCATCTCCAAAAGTAACCCTAAGCTAGGCCATGTGACAAGAACAAGACAAAAGCCATATTGAGTTGCTCTCAGTAAACCCTATAGAAGTACCTGGTCTCTGCTGCTCTGAGCATTTGGAGATCTAAGAAATAAAGCCATCTTTCATGAAAACAAAATTGCCACACACAATTCATTCTCCAAATGATGGATATATCAATAAACCTGAGCAGAAAGGAAATTCTCAATGGGGATGAAATTGCTACACTGTGAGTCAATTAATCTGTGATAAATTGGAAACAGCATGGCTTTAGAAGCCAGATGAGTGTTGGGTTAAAATTCCAGATAAGTAGTCAGCCATTCTAAGGCTGTTTCCTCATCTGTGAACACCGCTCGGCCACTTCTAGCTATGGTTCCCAAGTCAGCACCAGCATGATGGATGGAGGAGTCTTCAGCAGCCCCAGCGGCCAGAGGTAAACCACACCATGCCTCTGTGCAAATGTTTGGGCTTCCTTTATGACAACATGTCACGTGGCCCTGCATCGCTCAGATAATAACCCAGTTTTACCAATTGAGTGTTTTTCCAGTGAGTCCGTGGAAGTCTGAGGTCAAAGAAGCACTTACTAAATAATGCCCGTGAGTTTCCTGAACAGAGCTTTCAAGCCAAGCCCATAATGTAAGGAAAGCGCTGCCCACTTCCATCAATTCATCTCTGTCTCTGCTTCCTGAAAGGTCCCAATTAGCGATTGTGATCAGCTCCACTTGGGGAGACCTGCAGACTTTCTCCACTAATTGGCCCAAGGAAGAGAAGAGGGACTTGAGTGGAGTTCACGTGACGTGGGCTGACCTTTGTCTTCATCTTCCCCAGCAGTCATTTCCTGCACTCAAAGTGGACTCTGGAAGGATACGTAGGATGGGGGCAAAAGCCCCTGCGCTGGCATTAGGGAAAAGCAAATGGGGTCAGGCGCCAGGGGTAAAGACAGCTGCTATAACGGAACTGTATCCCCACCCCCAGAACAGAACGTTTACCGATATCCCTTACTGACAACCTTAGCGTCCCTCCCTGTTTCTCGAGATGGCAAAAGATTCCAGCAGACTCATTTCCTGCCTGCCATGTTGGAAAGTTGGCACTGGTTTCTCAGTTGAGATCCTTGTGCTGAAATCTGGTTAGGTTCTTCCCTGTGTTATCCTTGAGCAGAATCCTGGATATGACTACAGACTTAGGGCTGGGAGCGGGAATTCCACACAGTCCACGAGGGAAAATAATCAGTGGAGAAAATCCTCTGTGCACAGTCAGAAAACCCTGACGTGGGCCCTAGAACCAGCAGTTTATGGGTCTGTGTCACCGTTAACAAAGCTTCGGTTTCTTAATCCATAAAATAGGCATAAGATTCTTCCCCAGCAGAATCCCGTCATGAAAAGTGAAATTATTCCCTTCCTTTCGTTGTTGTTAAGTCACTGTGTCCAGCTCATTTGCAACCCCATGGACTATAGCCTGCCAGGCTCCTCTGTACTTGGGATTTCCCAGGCAAGAATGCTGGAGTGGGTTGCCATTTCCTTTCCCAGGGGATCGTCCCGACTCACGTCCCCTGCATTGGCAGGTGGGTTCTTTATCACTGAACCACCAGGGAAGCTTCTCCCTTCCTCTGTAAGATCATATACATGCACACTGAAATCACCTACAAGAAGTGTTTGTGGTGCCTGACACAAAGCAGACGCTCAAAAGAAAAAAAAGAGGTTTTTGTCCTTATGAGTATCAGGGGTGCAAATATTGTTGAACCCATTTTATGGAGACAACTCACTGTGGTTCTTTGAAGATCACACACCCAGTAAGGCGAGGGGGCCTGAAATAATACCTAAAGCTTATGCCCTCCCCCTCTACAGTAGGGAGCCTAACTCTGCTGGGCATCAAAATTTCTTGGGAACCTGGTTAAAAGTGAACATTCCAGGGCCTCATACCAGATTCTAATTATGGGCAGGCCTCAGATCTAATGTAGAAATTCCCATAATTCCTCTCATTCACATTTAGATATTATTATTATTACAAATGGCAGTAGTATTCATATTACTATTAGTTTTTACTTTTATAACAAGAGTGAAAGTTCAGCATAATTCCCGGTTCAGAGATTCAGAGAAAAAACACCACCCCATACATTCATGCACACACACACACATATGTAAAAAGTACACAGTGGATTCTACTTGTTCCAAGCTATGATACAGAATAAATTTACTAAGATCCCCTGGACCAAGTAAATGCATATTTTAATAAATTTGTTCATGTAAGACATGTTTCGTGATGATAAATACTATTAAATCTCTCAAAGAGTCTCCAGGTTTTAGGGAGATTATTTTGATAATGTGAAAGGCTGAGGAAAGTGAAATTTATTTGTTCATCCAGCAAACCTGTTTCTTATCAATGTTAGTCACTGGGATAAGTGTGAGAGATTCAGAAATCAGTAAGACTGGAAGCTTCAGAAAGCCCCAGATACTGTCTGTCTTGTTGGGAAAACAGATACACTTAAGTAGATCAAATAATTCTAGGATATGGTTAAGTGCTATTGATGAAAAAAAAAAGTATCAGGGTGCCGTGACAGAACTGTTGGGAGCCATGGAGAGTGGGACAGAATGCTCTTTCTGAAGAGCAGACATTTGAGCTGAAAACAGAAGGTAGGGAGGGCTCAGTTGTGTGCAGAGCCAGCTGGAACAGCAAGTGCAAAGGCCCTTGCTTTTGCAGGCAAGGCAGGAAGGAGCTTGGTGGGTTCATGCGTGGAAAGCAGCCCTGCGAGCTGGCGGTGGGGGCCAGTGCAGGTTGATTAGAGGGGGACTGGAGAAGAGTCAGGGGTCATGCAAGGCCCTGGGGGCCCTGGCCAAGAATTTGAACTTGACTCCACGTGGAGCTGGGCAGCCACTGGAAAATTTTGAATGGGAGAAGCTGTTAAACGCCTCCCAAAACAATCCCTCTGGCCACTGGAGAAAGGATCTGGAGGAGATCAGAGCAGAAGCAGCAGAGAACAGTGAGGTGTCTGACGTGGGGGGAAGCCGCCCGCGGGGAGCTATGCAGGCTCTGTCTCATTGCTGCCCCTGGATTCCTGGTTACACAAGCCACAAGTGTCCTCATGGGGACCTGAACCAAAGTCCCCATTGCCTGTGACCTCGAGCCTGAGCATCCGGTTTCTCTCTGCCTCCCCGAGGCCAACCACCTCCAGGACAGCCTCTGTCCCCTTCAGCGCTTGGTCCCATGGAGCACGTATCCTTGAGAAGGAGCGATGAGGTCACCTCCAGGGGCCACTCCCTCTGCAGGTGCCTCTGTCTCCTGCACCAGGCTGGGGATACTTCAGTTAACCCACTGGTTCCTAAGGGAGATGATGAGGCCCCCAGGGAACCTCTGGAAACGTCCGCGGATGTTCTTGGTCATCCCCAGTGGGGAGCAGATGCTACTGCCTTCTGCTGGGCCAGGCCCGGGCTGCTGTTGTACATCCTGCGATATGCAAGACGGTCCCCTCAACAGAGTGACCCAGACCCGAAGGTCAACAGCACTGACGTTGAAAAAATCCTGGCTGATATGTGGAATCTAAATAAATGGTACAAATGAGCTTCTTTACAAAACAGACAGAGTCACAGATGTAGAAAACACACTTCTGGTCCCCAAGGGGGAAAAGTGTGGGGAGGGAGATTGAGATTGATACACACACTACTGTACAGCCTACTGTGTTAGGGAACTCCACTCAATACTCCATAAAGACCCATATGGGAAAAGTGTTAGTCACTCAGTCCTGTCCGACTTTTTACAACCTCATGGACTGTAGCCTACCAGACTCCTCTGTCCACGGGATTCTCCAGGCCAGAATACTGCAGTGGGTTGCCATGCCCTTCTCCAGGGGGTCTTCCCAACTCAAGGATTGAACTCAGGTCTCCCGCATTGCAGGCGAATTCTTTACTGTTTGAGCCACCAGGGAAGCCCTATATGGGAAAAGAATCCTTAAAAGAGTAGATATACAAACATAAGTTCGTATAACTGACTCACCTCTCTGTACAACAGAAAGTAATGCAACATTGAAAATCAACTGTACTCCAATAAAAATTAAAACCAGGATAACAACCCTGGCTTAGAGGTTCAGCCAAACTTTATTTCTTCTCCTCTAAAGTCAAGGTCTCCCACTGCAGTTCCCCCAAGGATAAGGAAGAATTCCAATCTTTGTAAACAAGGCAGAGAAAAGAAAAACGGCATGCATTGATTGACCTACTGTATGCAGGCCACTGCAATTTACATGTGTAACTCATTTCCTAGGGGTGGAGGATGTTATTTATTTATTGATTGCTTATTAGAAGCACACCTGTGTAAGATAGTGGGCTTCCCTGGTGGCTCAGACGGTAAAGAGTCTGCCTGCAACGTGGGAGACCTGGGGTGGATCCCTGGGTCAGGAAGATCCCTTAGAGGAGGAAATGGCAACCCACTCCAATATTCTGGCCTGGAAAATGCCATGGACAGAGGAGCCTGGGGGGCTATAGTCCATGAGGTCGCCAGGAGTTAGACCCAACTGAGCGACTTCACAGCTATGTAAGATGGTACTTTCATCACTACTACAGAAGGCTAAACTGAGATCCCTCTGGGGTAAAGGAAACCTTCAAAGTCGCAGACTTGGGATTCAAACCCACAGCTCACTGACTCCCAGCATGGTGTCCTTTTCTGAATTCCAGAGAAGCTCCCAGGACTGCAAGGGAAATGGGGCAGTGAAGTTTCCATTTGGAGAAGTCTGGTGTCTTGCCTGGGAAATGTAAATAATTTAGAGTGCAGGGGCTGAGGTAATCATCCTGTCTGGTTTCACGGGCCACCCAGACAGAGCACTGAAGCTGCCTGCCCGCCATTCCGTGCCCTAAACACACCCTGCCCCCATTCCCGCCTCCCCACAGATTCTTGTTCCGGGGAGCTGAACCTTCTTCTCAACCAGAAGGAACACAGCAAGGGGTGAAAATACCATTTGGCAGCCACGTTCCTCAAGCAGAGAAGCGTATTACAGGCTGGGTAGATGGTTTGGGGGCAAAACTCGATCAACACATGTTGATTTGACGCCTACTGTATACAAGGCTCCATGCTCAGAATAGTGAGGACTGGGAAGGTGAGTCAGAAACATTACATGAACCCCTTTCATTCATTATAAAACGGTTTATCAGGCAAATATTCTATGCCAAGCCAAATGCAAGGCTTCAAGATATCAAGATAGAAAAAATAAGACCCCCTCGACCTATACACATAGGTATTTTGAGGTCAGGGGTCCTATTATGAATTATATTAATAAGTGAGTGCTAATTTATTAATAAAAGTGCCATTAAGATATGGATTGAAAGCTACAGTGATCTAGGGAGAGAAGAGAGAGACAAGGTCCCAGGTGGATGAATGAATGAATTAAAATAAAAAAGGAACAAGTGTCATTCAAAGTGCAGCTGAAGTTCTGGGAAAAGAAGGTACAGAAGCGAAATCTGATGTGCAGGATAGAAATCAGGAAAAATTCCGTGACCAAATGGCTTTTCATGTTAACAAGATTCAGACATGTGGGTAGGAGACGGCTTACATCCTAGAGAGGGGGACTGAGTCAAAACTCTGGAAAATGCCTTCTCAGCCTAGAAGTCATGTTATCCAGAAGCCAGAGCCATCTTGGGGAAAATAAAAAAGGATGCAGCAAGAATGGCCAGGTGCCCATCACAGGGGAGACAGTATTTGGAGGCCTTCTCCTAGCGTCCCACTAAGGCTCACCAGAATACAAACTAGGGACTCTTCTTAACCCATTTAACAGATGGGAATGATGGAACACCCAGCTACAATCCCAGCAGAAAAGCGGTGAAGCCCAGCTGGGATCCAGCCCTTTGGTTCAAAGCAGGTGACCGCAACCTACAGAGTGTGGGCTAAATCTTATAAAAAAGCTTTATGGGAACACAGACACGCCTGTCCACTTGCCCACTGTCTATGGTTATAATGGCACAGCCAAGGAATCGGACAGAGACCGTCCGGTCTGAAAAGCCTCACGTAGTTTACTATGTGGCCCTTTCCAGAAAAAGCCCGCCCTAAGCTCCCTCCTTTGGGTCAAGTGGCCCAGGGCACCCTGGGCTGGCATCATCAGATGGAACCCTCCACGTGTGGGTCCCTGCCAGCCACTCCCCACTCTGCTGGGGAGGCTGAATCCCAGGGTCTTCTCAGGACGTAGAAAGCCCAGTGAGCAAGCACATCCCTGGAGCGCTGGAATTCCTGTGGCCTCTCCAGTATTTATATTGCAAACACCACAAGAACTCATTTTTCATGCTATTTCAGCTGAAAGCAGCCATGGTCTGGAGATCACGACGGTGGGGGCAAGCGGGCCTGTGCTGCTGGGCTCCGCTGACCGGCCGGCTCCAGGTGGCTGGCCCAGGTGTGCGGGGCCCGGGCCAGGCTTTCTTCTGGGACAGTGGGCTTGAGGAATGAGAACAGGAGGAGGAGGGCCACGGCGCCTCGTGGGAAGCAGGGCCGCCTCTCAGCGAGAAGAGCCTGAAGACGCGAGCTGGAGTTCACACGTCCAGCTTATTTGATAACCCAGCGTGGCTTGTTAATTGAAGCAGAATCAAACCAAATGGAATCCAGATGTTGGCATGTGCGCACTCACACTCAGCGCAGGCCCCGAACCACAAGCAGCAGCTACCCGAGGGCCGGGGGTCGCCTGCCAGTCTCTGTCTCAACCACTTGTTTCTGGCTTGTTTTCCTTTCCTGGCACTTAGGCAAAGAGAGGAAGAAGGAGAAGAAAAAAAGGTAAAATCCCAACAAAATTATCTTGCATTTCTCCCCATACGAATGGAAATTCCACAAGTGCCTGTGCTTGTTGGGTGCTCACTGGTGTATCCCTGGGCCCAGCACACAGCGTGGAACATAGTATGTGTTCAATTAACTGCTGTTGACTGAATACATGGTTTTCTTGTCATGTCTAGCAGACGATCCACAAGAAACATACAGTACTCTCAGAATTTTTTATAACCACCCTATTTTAAAATAGTATCAGTCAAGTCAAAGAATGGAAATTGACATCTTATCTAGCAAATATTTCTTGACTACCTACTGTGAGTTCACATGACCAATTTCCCCTCACCCCTAGAAAGCCATGCACTGTACGCCATTCAGAACAAATCTTCAATGAATATCCGTGACCACACAAATTGCACCATGGCAGTTACCACCTACTTTGAGGATGAGATATAAAAAAAGTAGAAACAATGGCTCATCTTTAAGAGATTAAATGTTCCAATGAGTCCACCACCTCCAACAGTCTGGAATGCATTTTCCTGGGAGATAATAAAGCTGAATCACAACCAGAGCATAGAGAAGAACCCAACGCTGTTTTTGGAGAAGTTCTCAATAGGCATTTCAAGGCCAGCAACGTCTGTGAATACACAAGTCAGCATTTACGGCCGTCTGTTAGACAACGTTTGGCACCTGATAGGCTTCATTCCAGCTGCCTCCATCGAGCCGCAGACTGAAGACCAAAGTCAAGGCACAAAATGAACTTGGGATGTTGCAAAGGCAACAGCTTATGGATGAACTTTTTGGCCAACCCAACACAAAGCATCTGAGAGTTTACCTGCATGAATACGTGCTTTGTCTAAGGCAGGAGACACTGAGGCATATTTGGACTCATTTTCTCCCCCTTCACAAACATAGTCTTTATTTTCAAGGCCACTCATTAATGTCAAGTAAGAAAAGATGCCCAGAGAATAGCCAAGATTGCAAAATAATGGTTGGCCTGACCGTGTTACTTATGTCTGGCTCTCCAGTCAGACAAGACTGGTGTTTGGATATAACAACAAACCTCATGACTCTGTGGGTCAAGCTGTCACACTGAGCTTTTATTATTAAACATCCTTGGGTCAGACTCATTGTTACCTAGACCACATCTGCCAGCTGTTAAGTGGTTCCAATGCAGTAGGGGAAAGTGAAGGGCAACTGAGAAGATGAAAAAAAAAAAGCTTGAAAAAGTGAAATAAACATTCTTAAGCATATGTGACCCTCCACTAGCCATGTTTCAGAACTATGAAAAAGAAAGAAAAAGTATAGATCTATAATACATGGAGCAGGGGAGCATTCCTTTCATCCTAAGGAGAAAAAAAAGCTGCAAACCAAAACAGCAGCCTAATGTAACTGATGCTGCAGTCTTTAAGAAAGACTGTTGAAATAACATGTTCTGGAGATGGTATGGAGAAAACAGAACTCTTGATAGGAATGTAAATTGGCGCAGCCACTATGGAGAACAGTATGGAGGTTCCTCAAAAACCCACAAATAGAGTTGCCATATGATCCAGCAATCCCAGTCCTGGGCACTTACCCAAAGAAAACTATAGTTTGAAAAAAGGCATGCACCTCTATGTTCATAGGAGAAGGCGATGGCACCCCACTCCAGTACTCTTGCCCGGCAAATCCCATGGACAGAGGAGCCTGGTGGGCTGCAGTCCACGGGGTTTCGAAGAGTTGGACACGACTGAGAGGCTTCACTTTCACTTTCAGTTTCATGCATTGGAGAAGGAAATGGCAACCCACTCCAGCGTTCTTGCCTGGAGAATCCCATGGAGAGAGGAGCCTGGAGGGCTGCCGTCTACGGGGTCACACAGAGTCGGACACGACTGAGCGACTTAGCAGCAGCAGTTACGTTCGTAGCAGCACCGCTTTTAACAGCCAAGACATGGAAACATCTTAAATGCCCACTGAGTGCTGAATGGATAAAGAAGCTGTGATACACACACACACCCCACCCCAGAATACTGCCCAGCCATAAAAAGAGAAGTAATTTCGCTTGCAGCAACACGGATGGGCCTAGAGATCACCCTGCCAAGTCAGTCAGAAAGTGCTAGTCGCCCAGTCGTGTCCGACTCTGTGTGACCCTGTGGACTGTAGCCCGCCAGATTCCTCTGTCCATGGGATTCTCCCGGCAAGAATACTGGAGTGGGTTGCCATGCCCTCCTCCAGGGGATCTTCCCCACCCAGGGATCGAACCTGAGTCTCCTGCACTGCAGGCAGATTCTTTACATTCTGAACCACCAAAGACAAATACCATACAATATCCCTTACATGTGGAATAAATATGACACAAACTGACTTACCTACAAAGCAGAAACAGAGTCACAGACGTAGAGAACAGGCTGGTGGTTGCCAAGGAGCAGGGATGGAGCAGGATGAACTGAGTGTCTGGGATTAGCAGACGTAAACTATTATATATATTTTACAACAAGGTCCTACTGACACCACCAGGAACTACATTCAACGTCCTGTGATAAACCACAATGAAAAATATACACATGTATAACTGAATCACTTTGCTGTACAGCAAAAACTAATCCAACATGTAAATCAACTATCCTTAAACAAAATAAAGATTGTTCAAGGATGGGTTATCAGACATTATCTCTTCATTCCACAAATGAGAATTAATTACCTGCTGGGTGGCAGGCCTAAGGTACTAGGAAAAAGAAGACCAGTCTCTGCCCTTAACGACAAGTACGATTAACTCCTCAGAAACAGGTTGAAATTTGCCAGTGGCCTTCCATGACCCAAGTCTGCCGCTAGGCTTCATATTAATAAATGTCATTCATCCACTCAATCAGTGCTGATTAAGCATGTACGATACATACTCTCTTCTAGGCTCTGGGAATACACTCAAGAGACAAAAATCCCAACTTCCTGCATCTCAGTGTAAGTCCATAAACCACCACCCTTGGATATTATTCCAGTTTCATGGAGATGAAGTGAGATTAGACATAACCTACTCAAGGTCACATACGAACCCCACCAGAGCCAGGACCCCAGCCCTGACCACCTTCAGACTGCCTTCCCCACAAATGCCCGTGAGGACCACCAGGCACAGGGGGTCAGGTTTACTAATAACAGCAACTTGTGTTTGTGTTTATCTTTGCTTCTGAACAGACGCACTTTGACTATGAGATCCACAGTTGTATATTTCACTTCTGCCAAAATAACAACAAAAACAGTAGTAAAATAACAACCACAGTAACAGCAGCAAGTCATAATAGTGCTTTCTCATTTTTCTCCAAACACATAGCCCTTTCAGCCCTTATGTTTGGCCCGTAGACAGAGCCAGAGTTAACAAGAAATATTTCACTGTGTGTTCAACATTGTTGTAAGGAGTTGTCAGCACAACCACAATGATGATCAGCAGACGGACCCTTGCCAACCTTCATATTCAGGAGGTGAGGTGATAGGCGAGGTGGGGCCAGGCGGAAATGGTTGGGGAGGAGGCCCGTGTCTAAGGGACAGCTTCTTCTCAACTTGAGCGGATGGTCACCTTGCAAAAAGGAAGCCAAGTGGGGCCAGAACTCCTAAGTTTTTCTAAGGAAGCCAGAAATCTGCATGCTATGTCAAATCTCCCCAAATTTCAATATTGGCAATACATTTTTAAAAATATGTGTATCAACATATTGCTGGCTAAAAGGCACATATTTCAGTGTTAAATCTGGCACAGGCCTCTGCATTATTCCAAGTGTTCTGTCCAGCAAATATCATGCATGTTGAATTGTATTTTAATTGGAAAAGAATCTGCCTGCAATGCAGATTAGACATAATTGAACCCGGTTCGATTCCTGGGTTGAGAAGATCTGCTGGAGAAGGGATAAGCTACCCACTCCATTATTCTTGGGCTTCCCTTGTGGCTCAGCTGGTAAAGAATCCGCCTACAATGCAGGAGACCTGGGTCCTCCCTGGTCTTTGGGGAGATCCCCTGAAGAAGGGAAAGGCTACCCACTCCAGTTTTCTGGCCTGGAGAATTCCATGGACTGTATAGTCCACGGGGTCACAAAGAGTTGGACATGACTGACAGACTTTCACTTTCATAATTATTTAGATTACCTATCAATGATCTTCTCTTTTCCACATTTAGCGATATGCCAAGAAACCACCTATGCAGAGAAGGGTAAAATGCATTTATATCAAATTGCATTGTAGTCTAAGTACCAAGCATAATATTTTGGCAACAAGCGCCATCAAAATTTGGAAGAGAAAGAGGTCACTCAACTCTTAACTAAGTGTCATGGAGGACAGGAGAGATTTCATCTTGAATTTAAAAGGAGAGGTCTAATTTGGACTCAGAGAAAAATGGCAGAAATTAGACTAGAAAGACAGAGAGCATGAGCAAAAGCAAGTGAAAAGTAGGTTTGCTGCTGCTGCTAAGTTGCTTCAGTCGTGTCCGACTCTGTGCGACCCCATAGATGGCAGCCCACCATGCTCCCCCCGTCCCTGGGATTCTCCAGGCAAGAACACTGGAGTGGGTTGCCATTTCCTTCTCCAATGCAGGAAAGTGAAAAGTGAAAGTGAAGTCGCTCAGTCGTGTCCGACTCTTTGCAACCCCACGGACTGCAGCCTACCAGGCTCTCCTGTCCATGGGATTTTTCAGGCAAGAGTACTGGAGTGGGGTGCCATTGCCTTCTCTGGAAAAGTAGGTTTAAGGGAACATAAATATGAGAATGTTGATAGAGGAGAAAAGAGGACAAGGAAGCTGTGGGTAGTTGAGAACAGGCGGTTACACTGAGACAAATGACCTATACGAAACGGAGTTCATATCTGCTTTACTCCAGAAGACGAGGGCAGGGGAGAGCCTGAACTCTGAGGAAGGGGTTGTGGCGTAAGTCTTTTGACATCCCCAACACTTAACATAGCGTTGAACATGGAGAAAGATTCCAACAAAAATTTAAGGAGAAATGAGCTCATATATGTGAAGGCATTTTGACCAACACCAAGTGTGCACAACATCAAGGGATTATTAATATTGATGAGGAGACAGTTTTCAAAGGAGACTTATATAGGACTCTTGAGAGAAGAAGAATAAATCGAGGGTCTCTGGCAATCGTTAAGGGTGTTGTCAAAGTTCAGCAGGCATTTTCCTTCTTAAACACAATGAAGGGAAACTCATTCTGTGGATTTCTGATCCAACTGGGGATATTAAGCCAAAGTGGACGGGAAATAGAGGTTAATACGTGGCCCTTTTTGGATGTCAGCGTCAAGAGACACACCCTACCTTCCCCTGCAGCCTCCCCTAATAAGAAAAGCAATAGCTCTTAATCTAAGAAAGCACTACATTTTACTCCCATCAAAAGCGATGGCTTACTTTCCACGGCAGGACAGTCAAAGCTTTGGAATCAGACAGATCCAGGTTCAGAGCTCAACCTGGCCAGCTGTCAGCTCTGCTACCTTGGACAAGTTACTGAGCTCCTCTGAGCCTCTCCATACAAGGAAGGAGGCAGCAGAAACAGTGCCCGTTTCATATGACGGGTGAGGAGGAAAGGAACAACGTACCGTGAAACCTGATGATGCTCCTGTAAATATCAAATTGGACACAAAGTGATCTCATTTCAAGGAGACATCAAAAGCCAAGGAGCCCATCCTGTCGAGATGAAAATCCCAGAGAGATTTCATCCAGGGTGTAAATTGCTTCTTGACAGTTGTCTGTTTGCCGACTCCTGAGTACAGTGCGCTGCCTCCACACACAGATGTTTCTCTCGGCAGGGTTATCCACACGCACAGATTGCCCACAGCTGTCCCAACCACATGAAAGCGCCATGCGCTCCCCAGTGACCTCCTGGTACAAGGTAGTCATTCATCAAATGCTGAAGTCTCAGCACCAGGCACAGTGAAAGGTTAGCCCCCGGCTTTCACTGCATTGGTATTACTTTCCCTGTCTGCGGCCATCGGCTCAGTACAAAGCTTTACACTGTTTACAAATGGGGGAGGGTCCTGGCCTTTCCTTCTTATTGACTTTTAGCTCCTTGCATCATTAATCTTTAATTTTCATTGGGAACTTCAGCTGGCCATCAAAGGGAAACACTGCCGTGTGCCTCAAGTTCTGCTGGGCTGTGCACCTCTTGAGGGGGTCTGGGTGTGATGGGGTGTGTGGGGGAAAGAGGTGTCGCTTTCCATCCTGCGTAGACATAGAAACTGTTATTTTTGAGACACTGTGCATGCACTTGAGACCAGCCACACCTGCCTAAGGAATTTAGCACAGTGTTTAGTATATTGTGAGCATTCAATGAACAGCAGGGACTGTTATTATTATTATTATTTTATTACTAATTTTGATTATATTTATTTCCATAAGTTGTGTGTTCAAGGAAAGAGAATGTATGTCAATAATAGGAAGTAACTTCTGAAGGAAAGAACACTTTTATCAATAGTAGTAACTATTACAGAAATAGCAGAGCAGTAACCAAATAGCTGGGAGAAGGCGACGGCACCCCACTCCAGTACTCTTGCCTGGAAAATCCTATGGACGGAGGAGCCTGGTGGGCTGCAGTCCATGGGGTCGCTAAGAGTCAGACACGACTGAGCGACTTTCCTTTTACTTTTCACTTTCCTGCATTGGAGAAGGAAATGGCAACCCACTCCAGTGTTCTTGCCTGGAGAATCCCAGGGACGGGGGAGCCAGGTGGGCTGCCGTCTCTGGCGTCGCACAGAGCTGGACACGACTGAAGCGACTTAGCAGCAGCAGCAGCAACCACATAGCCACTGTCACTAGAGTCCAAGTTTCAGAACCTGGGCATGGTGAGAATTTGTTCTTTTCCTACTTTCTATGAAAAAAAGAATTATTTTCTTCCATATTTCTTTGAACTAATTTTGCTGGATCAGCATCATCAATACAGCTTTCTGTGATGATGGAGAAGTTATATAACCCAGCAAGAAGCTGACTGATAAATCCCTGTGATTCCACTAGGAAAGGAAATATAAGAAGAAAAGGGGGGTAACTATATAAAGTATGATATATACACGCAACAGACCAGGGTCTTATTAGATCTTAATATTATTCAATCACACCGGGTTTTTAACAATTGAAATGATATTTCTGAGGCATGCTCCAATAATCTGCGCTGGAACTGGGGAAGCTAGCTGTTCTCCTGACGATACCCTAATCTGGGGACTTCCCTGGTGGTCCAATGCCTTCCAATGCAGGGGATGCAGGTTCAGCTCCTGGCTTGGAAGCTAAGATTCCACATGCCTTGGGGCCAAAAAATCAAAAATATAAAACAGAAGCCATTTGTCACAAATTCAGTAAGGACTTAAAAAAATAATCCTAATCGCTTAGCTTCTGGTACGTCACCTAAGACTAACCAATCCGTAAGAAAGAGCCAACATTGTCCTAACCCATTCATAAGGATGCCACTTAGATAAAATTATTGTATCCTTATTATATCCTTCTATATCTCTGAGTTCTAGCCTGCTGGCTTTTAATCACCACTTACACTGCCCAGAAGTCTGAGCAATAACAGAAGTTCAAGAAGGAAGAAGGGCAGTCTGGGAATGATGCTACAGAGAGTGCACAAGTGGATGAGGGTCCTGGTTGCGGGGGGCGGCGGGTAGCCCAGTGCCACAGACAAGCTGCAGGCTCCTCCGCCCTTACAGGGCTGCCACCTGCTGCCCCAGCCCAAGAATACCTCTCTCCCCACTCTCCACAGGTCGGGGAAGAAGTCATTCTCTTTTTATATCACTTCGTGCAGAGTATTGTCACATCCACTATCCTATTTGATCATCACAAGGACCCTGGGCGCAGATGGAGGGCGTAAGCTGGGCAGACAGTGTTACAGCATTCACATTTTACACAATGATCCAGAGATATTAACTTGTCTAGGATTACATGACTACCCCACACCAGCACTCGGATTAGAACTCAGATCTCATGGCCTCCAGGTCCAGAAGTCTTTGGGATCTGTTTTCTCCATTTCCTCCCACTCCCTGAGAACAAAATAGAGCAGCTGTCTGGGCTGGTGAATAAACAGTAAAACCAGAAGGCTACATATCCTGCCTAACTGAATAATTAAGGATTTCTGATTCCACGAAACATGGAGCAAACACACTCCACCCTGCCTCTCCCACTGAAGATAGCTGTAAAACATGGGCCAGCTGCATGAAGCGGTTACGTGAGGACTCTGAAAGGTAAACTGTGGCGTACAGACTGGGCAGTGAAATCAGCACTTAAGGCAACGCTGAACCAGTGGTGGGTTTTCCGCCTCTTCTCCCTCCAGTACACTGTGGCTTGAGCGCAACACTCTAGACTTGGCAGTGGACACCAGGACAGAACACAGGGAGGTTTTCAGGAAGCCACTTCATTTTGACCTGACACTGTGAAAAGGGAAACTTCTCACTCCAAAAGAGAGTATGGAGAGTTCCTTTTTTGTTTTCTCTTTCTTTTCTCTATTTTCTCACACCTTCAATCAATTCTGTCAATGTGATAGAAGTGACAAGGAGCAGGCACTCATGGGAGCCAAAACTGTGATGAAGAAGGATGTTTCTGTCAATTTGGCAGAACTGCAATACCAAGAGGGTGGGGAGAACCTTTATTTTTCTGCCTCTGTCCTGCCACTATTGGGCCCTGACATAGTCAACAGAAGCAACTAATCCTTGGTTTTCTCGTCAGAGGACAAAATGAACAGCCCCAAGAAACCAGAAAGCACTGACGAGCTCACAAGGATGGAGGCACTCAAGAGAACAGACCCATAAACGTGTTTACGAACACGGGTTCGCCACCCTGTAACAGTGCACGCATAGATCTGATCCTACTCAGCCACACCAAGTACCTCAATCAGCGTCAAACTGCCTCTAGGACTCAGACTGGCCACTAGGTTAAGCACACACAGGATAGATCTGAACAGCATTAAAGATGCTTTAAAAGCCAAAGAACATTAGAATCATAGCCCCCAGAATGTGGGATAGAACTTGGGGCCTGACCATAAGTAGGTCAACTGAATGCTGAACAAAAACCATCAACATTTCTAAGGATTTCAGAAGGACCCAAAGTCTCTTAACATAATGCTGAAAGGGTCTGGAATACAATCCAAAATTATTCAGCATGTAAAAAAAAATCTGAAATAATATGGGAAAAGATGATTGACAGACGCCAACACTGAGATAATAAAATTGTTAAAATTGCCTGACAAAGACTTCTTTAAAACTAGGATTAAAATGCGTGAGCAGGCAACTACAAATACTTTGAAACAAAGGAAATATAAGAAGTCTCAACAAAGAAATAGAAGATATAAAGAAGAACCAAATAATTTTAGAAATGAAAATACTACTGAAAGGAAAGTTTGCTGGATGAACTTAATAGCAGAAAAAAGATAGCAGAAGAAAGTCACCAAACCTGTAGATAGATGAATAAAAATTATCTAACCTGAACGCAGAGTTTTCTCTTTTTATATTGGGGGAAAAAAAAAGAAACATAGTCTCAGGGATCTATGTGATAATGATTAGAAATTTAACATTCACATGACCAAAATCCCAGAAATTAGACATTTTAGTACGGACAACTATTTAAAGAATAATGATTGAAGATGTCCCTAATTTCATGAAAGACACAAACTGACAGATCAGAGAAGCTGAGTGAACTCCAAAAAGGATAAACCAAAATAAATACACAGCATAATCAAACAGTTAAGAACTAAAGACAAAGAATAAACTCATTATCTGTAGTGGAACTGCAGTGGAAATTACTGTAGATTTCTCATTGGGAACTATGGGGCCATAAGGAAATGGCACAGTATATTTTTACAGTTTTGAAATAAAAGAACTGCCAATGCAAATTCTATATCCAACAAAAATATCCTTCAGAAATAAAGGTAAAATCAGGACTTTCTCAGATGAATAAAACCTAGAAAACAGGCCTGCTTCTAACCAAATTGCCAAAAGAAGTTCTATAGAAAAAAAGAGCAATCATGCCAGATAAAAAATGTGAAGAACAGAGGAAAGAATAAATAGAATAGACTATTCTTCTTTTGAGGCCCTTATAGCACATTTGAAGGTGGAGAGAAAAATTAAAACATTATCTACTGGGATTTGGGGAGCTTCCCAGGTGGCCCTAGTGGTAAAGAACCCACCTGCCAGTGCAGGAGACATAAGAAACCTGGGTTCCATCCCTGGGTTGGGAAGATCCCCTGGAGGAGGAAGTGGTAACCCACGCCAGTATTCTTGCCTGGAGAATCCCACGGACAGAGGAGCCTGGCGGGCTGCAGTCCATAGGGTTGCAAAGAGTCAGACACAAGGGAAGTTTTAATATGTGTAGATTACATTTACTATATAAGACAATTGTAAGGGGGCATAAAAAGACGCACACGGTGGAAAGTAAAAAGGGGCATATGGCATAATGCAAGAAACACTTACGATGCATATTGTGGTCATGTGCTTACATTCCAGGGGAAATGGTTCAATGTTCATTTTCAGTAAAGATTGGAAAGCTAATTTATACACACACACACACACATATACAAATACTATTGTTGTTTACTAAGTGGTGCACAATTCTTTGCAGCCCCACAGACTGTAGCCTGCCAGGCTCCTCTGTCAATGGGATTCTCCAGGCAAGAATACAGAAGGGATCCATTTTCTTCTCCAGGGAACTTCCTGACCCAGGGATCAAACATGCTGCTCCTGCTTGGCAGGTGGATTCTTTACCACTGAGCCACCAGGGAAACCCTTTATATATAAATATAATAAACTCTAAAACAACTACTTAAACACTTTACACAGAGAAAATAGATAAAAGAATTAAAAGAATAAGAAAAGATAGATACTTTTTTTTTAAGGTTTAAATAACCCAAAAAGAAGCAGGAAGGGGGAAAACGGAGGGTGGAAACAAGAAAGAAATGGTCCTTACTTTGACGGTAACAATTAGAGGAGCAGATTAATATTTCCTTCTTATGATGAAACTCCTGAAAGAAAATATAAGGCAGAGCACCCTGACACAGACAAACACGATGGTCAAAAACGGCCTCCGTGAGAAGGTGAGCTTTCAATTAAGACACGGAAGATGGAACAACTTGAGCAGAGACTCTCAGAGAAGAAGCAGATTGAGTGTTGGGGGAACTGAAAGATCATGGTGGTGGGAGGAGTGAACAAGGAGAATGTGAGATAAAAGAGGGGAGGGAGAGACGGACTGTGTGAGATCTTTCAGGCTGTAGTTATCAGTTTGCATTTCATTCCAAACACAATGAGAATCTGCTGAAGCACTGCATCTGAAGAGCAAAGGGTTCTACTGGTAATGTTTTGAGGACCTTCCATACTGTTTCCTATAGCAGCTGTACCATTCCGCAACCCCACCAACAGTGTAAAGGGTTCCAGTTTCTCCACATCCTCACCAACGCTTGTCTGTTGTTGCAGTTAACAGTATCAGTCTGTGTATGTGAGATATTTAACACAGTCAAATTCACTTTGTCATGCAAGAAGATTATGTTCTAGAGATCAGTGACCTATGGGTTTAAAGCTTCAGTGATGCAAGATTAACAATTTATTGAGGCCTACTGTACAACATTGTGTCTATAGTTAACCATGCTATCAGTTCAGTTCAGTCAGTCGTGTCCAACTCTTTGCAACCCCATGAATCGCAGCACACCTGGCCTCCCTATCCATCACCATCACCCGGAGTTCACTCAAACTCACGTCCATCGAGTTGGTGATGCCATCCAGCCATCGCATCCTCTGCTGTCCCCTTCTCCTCCTGCCCCCAATCCCTCCCAGCATCAAGGTCTTTTCCAATGAGTCAACTCTTCACATGAGGTGGCCAAAGTACTGGAGTTTCAGCTTTAGCATCATTCCTTCCAAAGAACATCCAGTTTCAGCTTTAGCATCATTCCTTCCAAAGAACATCCAGGACTGATTTCCATTAGGATGGACTGGTTGGATCTCCTTGCAATCTAAGGGACTCCCAAGAGTCTTCTCCAACACCACAGCTCAAAAGCATCAATTCTTTGGCACTCAGCTTTCTTCACAGCCCAACTCTCACATCCATACATGACTACTGGAAAAACCATAGCCTTGACTAGACAGACCTTTGTTGGCAAAGTAATGTCTCTGCTTTTGAATATGCTATCTAGGTTGGTCATAACTTTCCTTCCAAGGAGTAAACATCTTTTAATTTCATGGATGCAATCACCATCTGCAGTGATTTTGGAGCTCCAAAAATAAAGTCTGACACTGTTTCCACTGTTTCCCTATCTACTTCCCATGAAGTGATGGGAAACCATACTATACTGTACAGTTAAAAAATCTGTCAAGAGTATAAATCTTGCACGCTTTTATGACAACTAAAGTTGTAAAAAATTAAATGAGGATCAGAATTCATCTGAAAAAGGAACAGGAGAGGAAAGGGTTACTTTTGGAGAACTCTCTCTAACCCCACCCAAATTGGGAGATTCCTGGGCACATGTGCTCCCCGAGGGTCTGGCTGAGAATAACACAGCAAAATAAACAAGGAGGTCCCAGGCAAGAGCCAGCCTTCTCATTCTTTTGACAGCTGAATGGTTAGCTTCCCTGGGCAGAAATGTGTACAAATCTGAATTACATCGAACAGTCAGATGCCTTATCTAAAAGACGACAGCCAAAGCTTGATCTTTGGCCCTTAGGGGAGAAGGGAAAGATGTTTATGTTTCAGAAATAATCAGAGTCAGACATCTCAACATTAAAATTCTCTGTCAGCCTATCAATATTTATGAATGTGTAAAATTTCCAACAGTCCCGTTCCACAATTTCCATGCATCACAGGTTGAGAGATGTCTGACCTTGGAGACAGATAAGATCTCTTCGCCAGCACATTTCTCACTTGGCAGAGCAAAGCTTATACAAAGCTATACCCATCTCCCAGTTAAGTTACCTGTCTTCAGCTTTTCTTGTTGAAATCAACCAGAGTGAGATTTTTCTACTTTCAACAGACCTTGCAGGATTGAAAAAAGGAAACTTTTTTCAACAGATTCTTCCACATATAATCAACTCCAAAAAAACCCCACGAATTAATGAACCAAGACTATTATATACTAAAGCCAGTCTAGTTTGAAACAAAGGCAAGATGTGAATTCAGAATAAAAGGTTCCTAGTCATAGTTTTTATATTAATTAATCTCAACTTGGTTGAGCCTTTTTTCTTTTCTTTTTACCTTCAGTGGCTTCATATTTATTATCTGAAAAATGAGGAGTTGTTATATACTTGATGTGTGTGTGTATGTGCGTTGGCGTGTAGAGATCAGGTTCTCTAGGAACAGAGTGTGAGGCAAGGATTCAAAGCCACATGATTAATTGAGGGAGACCAACCTGTAAGGGACATAAAGCAAGAGAGAACGGCAAAGTGCTGAACAGGGATACGGTTAGGGTTGCACGTATGCGTGTGTGCTCAGTTGCTTCAGTCATGTCTGACTCTTTGTAACCCCATGGGCTGTAGCCCACCAGGCTCCTCTGTCCTTGGGATTCTCCAGGCAAGTACACTGGAGTGGGTTGCCATGCCCTCCTTCATGAGATCTTCCCAACCCACGGATCCAGCCCACGTCTCTTAGATCTCCTGCAGTGCAGGCAGTTTACCACTAGCACCAGGGTTGGGGTTAGGCTTAGCCTGACTCACAAGAGATTATTGGACCAGGCACATAACACATGTATTCATAATGCAGAATAGTCCCCATCATGAGGCAAGAGGGCGCTTCTTTTTTTAACCTCATTATCAGACACTGAGATGCTCCCAGGACAGAAATAATAATTAATTTCTCCTGGTTGATGAGGCTCCTCTCAGGGGAGGATAATTCTTTGGTGATGGAGGCCAGCTATGAGCCCTCAGGATCCAGCATTTACAGCAGCTGCGGGGTGGACACACTAGCCCTATAAAGGAGATCTGGAGGAGACACCAACATCTAGGTTGTATATGTACAAATATGAGTGTGGTGCATACACGTGCAAGAAGATAATGAAGGCACTTGTGCACACAAACACGGTGGGAGAGGTTAGTAATGAGGAGAAAGTAAGGGGGAGACCGACCTCTCTTGTCTTGCAAGCTCATTGTGAGAACAAAAGATAATACTTAACATTAGAAACTCATGCCTCAGTGCCTTCTCAAACCTATCACAAGCCCCCTGACTCCCTTCGGCTCTTCACTCTGCCTTTGACCATCCTTCCAACAACCAAGCTTCCTGGGACTCCAACGTGGCTATCAGATGCCTTTCCTTTGGAAGGTCCCCTGGTCTACCCCCTCCTCTGACCACCCCACTTGTTGCGCTCGACCATAATCAAGACACTGTGAATAAGGACCCAAGAATAGTGTGCTCTGTGCGGTCCTTGTCTCAGGAGTCCATGATTACAGGGTTAAATTGCCTGGAAAATGCCATGGACTGAAGGGGCCTGGTGGGCTACAGTCCATGGGGTCGCAAACAGCTGGAAAGGACTTAGCGACTAAACAACAACAAAACCTTGATTTCTCTGGAATCCTAACCCTATAATTACAGTCATTAAAAGCCACCTGCAATACAGGAGATAAGGGTTCAACCCCTGGGTCAGGAAGATCCCCTGGAGAAGTAAATGGCAACCCACTCCAGTATTCTTGCCTGGAAAATCCCCTAGACAAAGGAGTCTGATGAGCTACAGTCCACAGGGTCACAAAGAGTCAGACACAACTTACTAACAACAACATTCCATCCCCCTGTTTAAGACCTATGTGACTTTTGGCAAAGTCAAAATCTCTCTATACTCACCTTCCACCTCTGTAAAGGTGAGTGATGCCACCAGCCTCAAAACTTTTATTCTAAGTCTGTGACAGCTTTTGAAAGCTGGTGGTGCTGGTGGTGATGCATGATTTGATGGTTATTTTCTCTGCCTGACAGAGCATATTTCTAGCATCTCCCAGTTAAACAGACCCATAATACCCTTGAAACCTCAGGACTCCATCAAAGAAGGAATGGTTCTACTTGGGTTTAAAGGGAACAAAAAGAATGTGGAGTTTTGCACCAAAGGAATCTAATGCTGAGGAGAGGAAAAGCATGGAAATGGGGCTGAGGGGGAGTCACAGGCCAGGAGCCAAAAGCCCTGGTAGTAGCTGAGCTCAGCAAAGAGTGCTCAGTTATTTTTAGCCTCTGTTTGGGTATACTGATTTCCGGAAAAATATCCTCTCATTATGGTGTCTAGGACTGTATCCTGCCCTCCCACCCTTACCCCACCAGAAACAAGACATTCTGCACAGTCAGGCAGCTCTTTCCAGGTGCTCTGCAAACCAGACAGGGATTCTCAGCTCTCTAGATACCCCATCCCAGAGCTGACTTTCATCTCAGCAGCCTCCAAGTGTTTTGCTCGTAGCAAAGGGCAGCCTTTGAATCCACACAACGGGCTGCTCCACGGTCTTCTGGTGCCAGCTGGCACCCAGCACAAAGCGCTGGCATGATCTGTGTTGCTGTTTTCAGAACAATGCTGCAAAATACCTCCAGTTCCATCTCAGCAGCTCGCTTGGTGGGAAAATGAAGTGAGAGCCTATTCTGGTCACATGACTGCATGATAAGTCACTCTAACACTTACTGGCTTCAAACAACCACGTTGTTCTTTCTTGTGGTTCTATAGCTCAGCTCGCTGGATAGTTCTGCTCATCTTTGCTGCAGTGTTCCATGCTATTTTAGACGGCAGCCTCAGTTGGTGTTATCTATATGCTTAGCTGGAAGACTGGCTAAAGTATCAGCGCATCTTGTAAACAACAGTGTCCATGAGGAGGAAGACCTCACGGAGAAGGGGAGGAGAGGAAGAGGCAAACGTGAATACTTGCATCTCATTACTTTAAATCATGAAGCAAAAAAAAAACAGGCTACCAGGAGGGTATCAGATACCTGCATCAGAGCCCGCATCTCCGTCCTTTCCACCACTTCTCTTTCCATGACCTCATCAGCCATGGTTACGGGGTGAAAAACGAGCCATAAACGACAGGAATGTTGAGTCAACACCCAGGCATGACCTTAAACACACAATTAACATCTAAACGCACACACATGTGCACACACACCATCCCACAATGGGACCTGAAGGAACCATTAATGGAGACACTTTCATGAGCCTCGTAACTTTCTATCTGAAAATCTGAGTGCTCTCTGGGGTTCACCAGATTTCTGATAAGAACCTCCGCTGCTCCTGCAATATGTCTCATGTCACAGGCTTCCAGGCCTGGAAAAATGTCTTGGAATTCTGAGTCCAATTACCTTTCCCAAAGGGAGTACTAAAAAGGATAAAGTAATGAAAAATGATTATATATTTCTGAACCTTGGTTGCTAAGGAGTTCCAAGGTGATAAGATAACCGTAGATTTTTCTTTCTGAAAACTGCCCACTGGATACAGCGCCTCTCCTGCCTGTCCTTCTAAAATAGCAAGGTCATTACCCTTCACCTGATTTAAGTTTCTCTGTGCAGCTCTAACTGCCTGGTATTATATCTATTAGTTTATTGTGTGACTCTACAAAATGTAAACTCCATGAAAGCAAGGGCTTATCTAGCTTGTTCACAGTCTACTCCCTCCAATAGCACCTGGAACGTAGTGGGTAATCATTAAATATCTGTTGAATGAATTAATTTTTAACACTTCAGTTAAGTGTAAGACACTGCAGAATCTTCTGTTGAGGTTCTGTTCTGCAAGATAAGAAGTTATCCTCCACAGCTTTGCAATGTACATTAGTAACTATAATGCTCGGGCTTCCCTGGTGACTTGGTGGTAAAGAATACACCTGTCAGTTCTATCCCTGGGTTGGAAAGATCCCTGGAGGAGGGCATAGCAACCCACTCCAGTATTCTTGCCCGGAGAATCCCATGGACAGATGAGCCTGGAGGGCTACAGTCCATGGGGTCACAAAGAGTCGGACATGACCGAAGCGACTTAGCACGCATGCACGCAAGCTACGTTGAGAAATATGTTATGTATTTATTCCCTTAGGAGCTCTAAACTCTAATCTGTGAATTGAAGTAGTACATTAGACTTTTGGACATTTTCTGACCACATGAACTGAGCACACTGTAAATTTCAGAGTTCTACCTTTGACTTCAGGGTTAGTAAAATTTGTGTAGCTTGTTAGTAACACACATTCTCAGGCCACCTTGAATCAGAAATTCTGAGCATGGGACCCAAAAATCTGTTTTGATAGACATTCTAAGAATTTCCAATGCTTGCTGGAGTTTGAGAACTACTACCTTGGAACCTTAGTAATAGTTCTCTGCTGTTGTATTTCACTGCAATTAAAAAGTATTTATTATGGAGTAAGAGAAAAAATATGAAGTGATAGTGGAATCCTTTATAAAAATATGGAGTGAAAAAAATATGAGAATAAGAAAAATGAAGTGATGGTAGAAATCCCTTTTAAAATTGTATTTATTCTAATTTTCTGTTACTGGGAACCTTGCATATTTAAAATTTTTGCTTGGGTTTGTTTTGCTTTTGCTGCTAGGAAACTCAAACTGGACGATCAGCCATGATAATATATTAATCCACAGAGTTATGTGGGTTCATTCCTCAGTTTCCTTTCTTTTCCTTGCCCCAATTTCTTATTTTTTTTTTAATTTCTTTCTTTCTTTTTTTTTTTTTTTTATTTTTGCAGGGGAAAATGGACAAAGGAAAGGATCAATGAGGGTGGGAGGGAAATGGGAAGAAAGAAGGGGAGTGATGGTGGGGAGGAGTATATGTAATTTCTTAACCAATGGCTTTCTGTTTTTAATCACAAAGAACACTTAAAAAAATCATGGTGAGTTCATCTTATATTAGGAGGTTTGTTCTCGAAATGAAAAGTTCAGAAAACAAAAAGTCCAGTTTGGGTGTCCTCATCTTTAGGCACATCTTGGTATTTTGTATTGGTAAATCTATCTTTACCACAATATATTATTTAGGACAGGATCACATTTGTCACCTCTTCCTCCCTACTACCCAAAGTGGTACCAAACCCACAAAATAGTCAATAAACCTCTACAGAGTGAGCAAATAAGTCTTTTTTTTTTTTTTTTTTTTAAACTCTCCTGAGTGAACTGAATTTTTTGAGGCTCATAAGTAAATATGTTTTCCTCTTTACTTTGTCTATTACAGCCAGATTATATGAGTGGGGTGTTAAAGTCTCCCACTATTATTCTATTGCTCTAGAGAATGTCCTTTAGTTTTTATTGGAGAAATGGTTTAGTGATGCAAAATTCTCTCAACTTTTGCTTATCTGTGAAGCTTTTGATTTCTCCTTCATATTTGAATGAGATCCTTGCTGGATACAATAATCTAGGCTGTAAGTTATTTTCCTTCATCACTTTAATTACGTCTTGCCATTCCCTCCTGGCTTGGAGAGTTTCTATTGAAAGATCAGCTGTTATCCTTATGGGAATTCCCTTGTGAGTTATTTGATGTTTTTCCCTTGCTGCTTTTAATATTTGTTCTTTATATTTAATCTTTGTTAATTTGACTAATATGTGTCTTGGGGTGTTTCGCCTTGGGTTTATCCTGTTAGGGACTCTCTGGATTTCTTGAACTTGAGTGGTTATTTCCTTCTCCATTTTAGGGAAGTTTTCAACTATTATCTCCTCAAGTATTTCCTCATGATCTTTCTTTTTATCTTCTTCTTCTGGAACTCCTATGATTCGAATGTTGTAGCGTTTGATGTTATCCTGGAGGTTTCTGAAATTGTCCTCATTTCTTTTGATATGTTTTTCTTTTTTCTCGTCTGATTCATTTATTTCTAGGATTCTATCTTCTAGTTCACTAATCCTATCTTCTGCCTCTGTTATTCTACTATTTGTTGCCTCCAGGGTGTTTTGGATCTCATTTATTGCATTATTCATTATGTGTTGACTCTTTTTTATTTCTTCTAGGTCCTTGTTAAACCTTTCTTGCATCTTCTCAATCCTTGTCTCCAGACTCTTTAACTGTGATTCTATTTTGATTTCGAGATTTTGAATTAATTTCGCTATCATTATTCGGAATTCTTTATCAGGTAGATTCCCTATCTCTTCCTCTTTGGTTTGGTTTGGTGGGCATCTATCCTGTTCCTTTAGCTGCTGGGTATTCTTTTGTCTCTTCATTTTGTTAAAAATTACCAAATTTAGAGTGTCCTTACTATATTCTGGTAGTTTGTTGAATTCTCTTTATTGAGGCGGTTTACAGGTCTTTTCAATATCTGATCTCTGCCTTGTTACAGAGGCGGCGGAGATGAACACCCAAATCTAAACCGGCCAGGTTCAGGCACTCAGATAATCCTCAGAAGCACAGACTTGGTTGAGTCTGCGTTTTATGCCCTTCCCAGATCCGAGTAGCGCAGGTGATGAAATGTTCAGCGAGCGCAGGTGCTGCGACTTATCACCTCTCCGCCGCTCAGTTTTCTGGGTATACAAACAGCGCACTTTCTCAGGCAGATGTTGACCATCCAGAGCCCCAGGAAGCGTGAGTCAGCACAGAAACCTACTCACAGTTCCGTTAGACAGTGTCTCTCTAGGGCTATAATTGCCCGCCTCTGGCCCTGGCTGCCTGTCACGGGAGGGACGGCCTGCAGCCGGCCAACTCTGTGCAGCCCTTTGTTCCGTAGGTAGTCCTGGTGGTGTCTTAAGTTAGGGCTGGCTTTTGATGTAGTAGATAACCGACAGTCTGGTTATTTCGCTCAGATAGCGCCCGAGATAGCCAGGCCAAATCCTTTCTCAAAGCTATGCAGGCCTCGCAGCTCCTCCTAGCCCAGCCCCCACTTGCCAATAGCAAATGCTGGTGTCCGCGCCAGTTCTCCGCAAAAGGAGTTACCGCAGGGCTCGTTTTCTCGTTTTGAAGACAATGAGCTGTCTTTCTAAGTGCCTGATGTCCTCTGCCGGCATTCAGAAGTTGTTTTATCGAGTTTATTCAGCATTCAAATGTTCTTTTAATGGATTTGTGGAGGAGAAAGTATTCTCCCCGTCTTACTCGTCCGCCATCTTAGCTCCTCCCCCCCCCAATTTCTTATTTTTATCTTATTGGATTTTGTTTCTTTGGCAAGAATTTTGTTGCTGTTCAATTTCTAAGTCATGTCTGACTCTGCAGCCCCATGACTGTAGCACTCCAGTCTTTCCTTTCCTCCACTGTCTCCTGGAGTTTGCTCAAGGTCATGTCCATTGGATTGGTGATGCTCTCTAACCATCTCATCCTCTGCCGCTCTCTTCTCCTGCCTTCACTCTTTCCCAGCATCAGGGAAGACCCTGATGTTGTGAGGAATAGAAAGTTATAAATGCAGTCAATAAATAACAGAATCCTTCACAACAGTGGCAATGTGTTCTTATATGCTGCCACAAGCTCTGAGCATGAAAAACAGACCATGCAGACAGAGCTGATGTTACCAGATATTAAACTGTTTCAAAAATAATAGGAAAAGCCGAATACTGCCTAGGAAAAACATGTTTCATGTGTAACTCCCAGGGATATTCTTACAGAACAGAATTATTATTGTCCTTTTGTTTAAACATAAGAGAAAGCATTTAGGCTTAGATTTATTTTATTAATGTATTAGCCATTATTGTTCTTTCAGCTTCTTGCCTTTGGGCAATGTTTTCTTGTTGAGAATTCTTTTCTAGTTCCATCATGTTGAAACAATGTGTATTTCCATTGTCTTTTTATATCTTCTGAGACAATAGAAAGATATAATTCCCATTTGAAAAAGTTCCTCTAACCAACAAGTAGCAAAACATCAGAACTACTGACCAGGTTCACAATTCCCACGCATGTGCTATATTTTGGGGTTTTATCTGTGACATACTCTAACATGTCCTTGAAAAAGATACGGTTCAATAAATGCCCAATTAAAAAACGAGATGAACACCTACAAGAATAATCAATTACTGTTGCTTGAGCAACACTTGCCTCCTTTCTCTGAACTCTGGAAGATAGAGAAGTATGAAGTATATTCTCTGCAGATTGAAAACCTACTCGCATAGATTATGCTGTCCCTGGGCAGCACCGCTCCAGCCATCCCAGACCACAGCGTTCTCACATGTCCCTTCAGACCTGCCCGATTCACACCTGGAGACCCTGCCGGGTCACTTTTGAGGGATAGGCCCCTGACAACTGGCCAAGTCTGATTCTAAATCAAGCAACTCCACCGAACCTTGAACCCACTCACCTGCTCCAAATATCAACCCCTGTTAGAACACCTTCCCCAACCACATAGAACCCCAGGGCGGCAATACTGGAACATTCCAGACCCCTGACAATTCTCTCAGGGCACACCCTGTGTATTACTGTCCTATGGCTGCCATAAGAAACCACCATAAACCAAACGGCATTTAAAAAAAAAAAAACCAAAACGCATTATCTTACCGTTCTGGAGGTCAGAAATCGAGGAGAGGCTCACGGGCCTACGGTCGGCAGGGCTGGACTTCTTCCTGGACCCTCCAGAGGAGAATCCGTCATCCCTGGACCTTTTCCAGCTTCTGGAGGCTGCCTGCACCCTAGGGCTCTTGACCCCGCTGTCCTGCAAGGCTGCCGCTAGCTGTAGTCCCTGGACGCTGACTCCTCCCCGCCTCCCGCTTCCTCTCTTAAAGACCTTACTGGGTCCACCTGACTCACAGCGAATCACCTCCGCTAGGATCTCTGATTAGGAAGCACTTTCACCTGTGACCTGAGTTACCCTCCTCCATGGAACATGTTTCCTTCTGAGGCTTAATACAGGGGTGTCCTCGGCCTACTGTGACCAGGGAGCCCACGAGTGAGTGAGTGAGTGACCCGCAGACTGGCCCGGCAGGCTGACCGCTGTGTCTCCCACAAGCAGCCGGTCTCCAGGAGAGTCACTGGAGGACAGCGCAGTGCTCAGCTTCCCCGACTTACCCCTCAGCCCCTCTGGACTTCGCTTGCCTTGTCTATCACATGAGGATAATAATAGGAGCGCCTATTTTACAGGGTGACTATAAACGTGACGTGAGAAAAATAAATCAGGGTCTGGAAGAGAGCAAGCTAGGCAATAGAAAGGCATCAAAAGAACAAAAACAGAAGAAGGAAGAGGGAAGGGAGGGGCAGGGAGAGAAGAGCCTGTGCTCCTTGGTGCGTGCGTGCGTGTGTGCTCAGTTGCATCAGTCGTGTCTGACTCTTTGCAACCCTCTGGACTGTAGCCCACCAGCCTCCTCTGTCCATGGGATTCTCCAGGCAAGAATAGTGGAGTGGGTAGCCATTCTCTTCTCCAGGGGATCTTCCTACCCAGGGATTGAACCTGGGTCTCCTGCACTGCAGGCGGATTCTTCACTGCTGAGCCACCCGGGAAGCCTGTGCTCCATGGTACTAAGAAACTAAGTCTGGAGACAGAGCATCTTAGAGATGAAAGTATCTTGGCAATCATCAAGTGGGAAAGAAAGGCAGAGAGCAGAAACAGTGTTATGTTTCAACTATGGCAAAAATAAGATGAGTAATCAGCATTGGATTAGAAGCCATGAGACCCCTCTCTTCAGCACCACCCCACCCTGGATCAGGACTGTGATGACGAGCAAGGATGTTCTGTATCTAGAAGAAGATGGGGCTTTGCCCAACCACTTGCTTCCAGCGCTGGCTGTGTAGGAAACCTGGCCTTTCTGATGTGTGGGAGTCACACTCTCCTTAAACTTTAAGAAAATATTTCAGCTTAATATTTCAACTTTAAGATAAAGTTTCATTAATATGGGGATATTTTTCACCACAGATACAAAGCAGGATGTTGTTGTTTAGTATCTAAGTCATGTCTGACTCTTTTGCAACCGTGTAGACTGTAGCCCACTAGGCTCCTCTGTCCATGGGATTTTCCAGGCAAGAATACTGGAGTGGGTTGCCATTTCCTTCTCCAGGTATCTTTCCAACCCAGGGCTTGAACTCCAGTCTCCTGCATTGCAGGCGAATTCTTTTACCAATGAGCCACCTGGGAAGCCCACAAAGCAGGATACATAATTGTATATTCATGATAGCAGCAGCAGTTATGTAGAAATAAAGTTATTTGACTTGAAATTATTGCTCCCCAAATGTATTCAGTTGCTCAGTCATGTCCGACTCTTTGCAACCCCATGAATCACAGCACGCCAGGCCTCCCTGTCCATCACCAACTCCTGGAGTTCACTCACACTCACGTCCATCGAGTCAGTGATGCCATCCAGCCATCTCATCCTCTGTCATCCCCTTCTCCTCCTGCCCCTAATCCTTCCCAGCATCAGAGTCTTCTCCAATGAGTCAACTCTTCGCATGAGGTAGCCAAAGTACTGGAGTTTCAGCTTTAGCATCATTCCTTCCAAAGAAATCCCAGGGCTGATCTCCTTCAGAATGGACTGGTTGGATCTCCTTGCAGTCCAAGGGACTCTCAAGAGTCTTGTCCACCACCACAGTTCAAAAGCATCAATTCTTCGGCGCTCAGCCTTCTTCACAGTCCAACTCTCACATCTATACATGACCACAGGAAAAACCATAGCCTTGACTAGATGAACCTTTGTGGCAAAGTAATGTCTCTGCTTTTGAATATGCTATCTAGGTTGGTCATAACTTTCCTTCCAAGGAGTAAGCATCTTTTAATTTCATGGCTGCAGTCACCATCTTCAGTGATTTTGGAGTCCCCAAAAATAAAGTCTGACACTGTTTACACTGTTTCCCCATCTATTTCCCATGAAGTGATGGGACCAGATGCCATGATCTTAGTTTTCTGAATGTTGAGCTTTAAGCCACTGTTCATCTCAATGTTGTATTTGGTAGGGGCTTTCCCCCCCCCCCATCTTTTCTTTGTTTTCTAGATATTCTAAGTGAGCATGATTTTAACAGTAAAGAAAAGTAGAGATGCTTATTAAAAAAAAAAAAAAAAAAAAAACAACTAAAGAAAGAGATTACTTTGTGGCAGGGGAGGTGGGGTGTCATTGATTTTGTTTGGTCATGACTCCAGAGTTCTAGAACCTGTTCAAAAGAAAGATTTTCTTTACTTAAAAAAAATATTTCTAACTATTCTTTTTCCCTATTTCTAAGGGACCTCTGATTTTTGCCACATCATTACACACACACACACACTCACACAAATACATACCCCACCACCACCGCCGCCACCAAAAAACATTCTAATATTAACTACCTCAGTAAGCAAGTCTATGGACCATACAAAACTGAAGTGCCCTCCTCAGTGAAAACAATAAATCAAAGCATGTGGCTGTGTTCACATCCCATAGTCACCATCATCAGCCTCACTTAACCAAGTTTCCCTGGCTTCATGATGTTTTCCCTTTCTGTTATCACTACACTCATTATTCAAGCAAACTCCTTTCTAATAAAATCTCATATCAAATAAAGAAAAGCATTCAGAGACGGTCACCCTAAGGGGGAACACAAGTCTAGTCTCTTCTAACCCACATTCCCCTGGATACAATTAGTTTAATCTCTTTCTGAATGTGTTCTTAATATAGGCTTTTACCATGGACCATTTTTCATGTGTCTTAGTGTTTCATCACTCAGTTCTTGAGTAAGGCCACAGACATTAAAATGATAACATATCATGTTGAAATCATGGTTAAGTTCAAGGGGGAAATAACATGCTCTGTCTACAGTTTGAATGAAGGAAAGTGAGTGCAGATCGCGACTGCATCATTTTCATAATATTTGGACTTGTTTCTTGCTGTCGCGTTTGGGTTAATGGAGTTACATTTCGAAAGTTGGTCTAAAGCATTCAGAGGTCACTGTGTTCACAGCGCTAACAGGGGAGGGGGCGAGAGGCAAGCTTAGAACTTCAACAATTTGTTAAGATGGCAGATCAGATCCCTATTATAGGAAGATCTTGAAGCCCCCAAATACAGATGGAAAGAAACAACAGTCTTACTTAAAAGTGCTTATGAATTAAAAACCCATCTGAGAAAAAAAAAAAAAAAGGTAAGCCCTACCTGATTTCCAAGCAGATGATCTCAAGAAATGGCTTATGAGATGTTTAGGGTTTATTATATTAAGTATTAATAATATAGGGCTTCCAGGAGTCCCATGATTGCTTGGCCTGCCCTTCTCCATGTGTCCCTAAAATGCAGAAAATTCCCAGTATGGCTCCTTTCAGCCCAGCTTGTTTCCTGGGCTGTATTCCTGGGTGTATTCTACATCCCTTGGCTTTCTGCCCGTCTTATCCCACTGACTACCACCTCTTTCTGTAGCTTCAGTCCCTGAAACATCCTGACAAAGAAATATCATCGGCTCTCAGGGCTTAGAACTTACCTGATCTCACCAGCCTGCTCATGTTTTCTAAAATCTGTCTCTACTTTGATAACAATTGTTACCGTAATCACACTAACAGCAAACGCTCACTGGACACTTTCTGTGTGCAGGCATTTGTTTACTTATCTCACTGAACTCCTATAATTACCACATGAGGCTACTATCCATCATTAAACTCTCTGAGCCTCCATGTTCCCATCTGTAAAATAGGGGTGTGTAAAATGATGAAGTTCACACTACGTGAATATTGGGTCTGAGAATCACACCCAGGAGTTCTCAGTTCCAAACTCCATGCTCTTAAACACTGCCCTGGGCTTAGCCTAGTCTCCTTGCTACCAGCGTTTCCAAGGTCAGCCTCATCCATTCAAATCATAGAGCCTGCCTTCTTCTAGACTTTATCTTATTCCAAAGGAGATATATATATACTCCTGTGATATATATATATATCTTCTTGGATATATAGATATATATCTACATCTGTGTGTATATATATATAGTAGATATCTATCTATACATATATATATATATATATATATAGTAGATATCTATCTATACATATATATATATATCCCCTTTGATATATACAATTTTAGAATTACAGAAGAGTTTCAGAAATAGTACAGTTTCCATCCATCCTTCATCCAGCTCCTCTAAAGGTCACACTTGTTCGGTCTTCAGGTCATCACTGTCAAATTCAAGTCAGCTGAACTGCAGCATGATGGGGACGCAGAAACAAAACCCACCTGGTATTTTAATAGAACCTCACACAGGTGGCATGGCTTTCCCCCTTGGCGGGGGTTCATGCTGGCCCTTTCAGGCTTTATCTGCTATCAGTAACGATTTCCTCTGAGCATAGCACAGGCACTGACCACAGACCTGCATTACTGACAAGACAGACCAAGGATTCTTCATTCTGTTGGGTCCTTGATGAATTTAAAGAACTGTCCCTCTCTCTATAAAATGCAGAGACAAGCAATCCTATGTAATCCAGGCTGCATGTAGGTCCAGGGTACCTCTCTGAGTTCAGCCTTGTCTGTTTCATTGTTTGAACGCTCACAATTGCAGTCTGACCTGCTAACCTTCCTCCCTGTCTTTTCCTCAGTCTTCATAGGGCTTCTCCACATCACTAACCCTGAGGAGGCTGCCAAGGAATTAGAGCCACTCCTCCTAAGACACGGCTTTCAACCACTGAATTGTTGGCTTGGGGCTGCGGAAATGGCCGTTTGCCAAAGGACACATGTTACCACCACCAGGACAATCTCGTCAGGCTGTGAGGACAGTGGGCCCACGGCTCCCACTGCGTCAAGCCCATTACTTCTGGGACTTCCTGACAACGGGGCAGCCCAGTCAGCTCCCCTGTTATGTACTTGCCGAAGGTCAATCCACTTATCCGTGCAGACCCCAGTGACTTCTCACAGATTAGTATTTATGAGTCTGATATCCTGTCCAAGCTAAACATTGTACGTGGAATGTAGCTGGCTTCTTTCCTGATAAACCAAAAAGTCTGAACTTCTCAGGCTAATATACTAGGGGATCAGGTGGTTATTAATCAAATCACAACACCTAAGAAAGGTCTTAAAAGAGAATCAGAGGACATTTGGTCCTTGAGTTACTCAGAGCAAGAGAGTAAGCCTTCTTCATGTAATATATGACCGATGTGTTAATTGTCTTTTCAAATATCAATGGGTTAAAAAGGGCTATTTCCAACAATGTTGTTTTTCAGTGGCTAACTCTTTGCAACCCCATGGGCTGTAGCACACCAGGCTCCTCTATCCACCTCTGTCTCCTGGAGTTTGCTCAGATTCATGTCTGTTGAGTCAGTGATGCTATGTCATCCTCTGCCACTCCTTTTTCCTTTTGCCTTCAAACTTTCTCATCATAAGGGTCTTTTCCAATGAGTTCATGCTTCACATCAGGTGGCCAAAGTACCGGAGCTTCAGCTTCAGCAATATTCCTTCCAATATTCAGGGTTGATATCCTTTATGATTGACTGGTTGGATCACCTTGCAATCCAAGGGACTCTCAAGAGTCTTCTCCAGTACCACAGTTTCCAAAATACACATATTTTAAAAATATAAAATAAGTTCTTCCTTAGCCTGGCAAGATGAAAAAGAACTCAGGCTCTGGAATTAGACAAATATACCTGAGTTTGACATGCCCTTGACTGAGCAGTGTGACTCTGCTTATCCTCTTATCTAAAACAAGGAAATAATACACATGAAAAAGGACCATGATAAAGGTGCAATGTGACAATGTGTATAATGTACTTTGCAGTGAGAGACTTTGTTAAATCTTACTTCTCTTTTCCCAAGAATTCTTTCCAGAACTCCCAGATATCCAGGGCAGCAAGAAGGTATTAATAGATGTTCTACAACATAAGATACATCAGATTTTGAAATGTATTCAAAATTTAGGGAATTTAAGCAATTAAGGATGCAAATTTCTGTATGTATGTCAAGCAGTCAGAAGTTAACAAAGAATATTTAAAACACAGCTAGCAGCATGACTGCCATCAAAAAGAACAAATAAGAAAAGCTGGTGAGGACGTGGGGAAAAAGGGTACCCTCGTGCACTGTTGGTGGGAATGTAAATTGGTGCAGTCACCATGGAAAACAGTATGAAGGTTTCTTTAAAAAATTAACACAGAATTACCATATAATTCACTGCTGGGTATAAACCCAAAACAAAAACACTAATTTGAAAAGACACATGTACCCAAGTGTTCACACCAGCACTATTTATGATAACTAAGATCTGGAAACAACCAAAGTGTCCATCAACAAACGAATGGATAAATAAGATGTGAGATAGATCAGATCAGATCAGATCAGATCAGTCGCTCAGTCGTGTCCGACTCCTTGCGACCCCATGAACTGCAGCATGCCAGGCCTCTCTGTCCATCACCAACTCCCGGAGGTCACTCAGACTCACATCCATCGAGTCAGTGATGCCATCCAGCCATCTCATCCTCTGTCGTCCCCTTCTCCTCCTGCCCTCAATCCCTCCCAGCATCAGAGTCTTCTCCAATGAGTCAACTCTTCGCATGAGGTGGCCAAAATACTGGAGTTTCAGCTTTAGCATCATTCCTTCCAAAGAAATCCCAGGGCTGATCTCCTTCAGAATGGACTGGTTGGATCTCCTTGCAGTCCAAGGGACTCTCAAGAGTCTTCTCCAACACCACAATTCAAAAGCATCAATTCTTCGGCACTCAGCCTTCTTCACAGTCCAGCTCTCACATCCATACATGACCACAGGAAAGACCATAGCCTTGACTAGGCGAACCTTTGTTGGCAAAGTAATGTCTCTGCTTTTGAATATGCTATCTAGGTTGGTCACAATTTTCCTTCCAAGGAGCAAGCGTTTCTTAATTTCATGGCTGCAGTCACCATCTGCAGTGATTTTGGAGCCCAGAAAAATAAAGTCTGACACTGTTTCCACTGTTTCTCCATCTATTTCCCATATAGTGATGGGACCAGATGCCATGATCTTCGTTTTCTGAATGTTGAGCTTTAAGCCAACCTTTTCACTCTCCACTTTCACTTTCATCAAGAGGCTTTTTAGCCCCTCTTCACTTTCTGCCATAAGAGTTGTGTCATCTGCATATCTGAGGTTATTGATATTTCTCCCAGCAATCTTGATTCCAACTTGTGTTTCTTCCAGTCCAGCATTTCTCATGATGTACTCTGCATATAAGTTAAATAAACATGGTGACAATATACAGCCTTGACGTACTCCTTTTCCTATTTGGAACCAGTCTGTTGTTCCATGACCAGTTCGAACTGTTGCTTCCTGTCCTGCATACAGATTTCTCAAGAGGCAGATCAGGTGGTCTGGTATTCCCATCTCTTTCAGAATTTTCCACAGTTTATTGTGATCTACACAGTCAAAGGCTTTGGCATAGTCAATAAAGCAGAAATAGATGTTTTTCTGGAACTCTCTTGCTTTTTCCATGATCCAGCGGATGTTGGCAATTTGATCTCTGTTCCTTTGCCTTTTCTAAAACCAGCTTGAACATCAGGAAGTTCACAGTTCACATATTGCTGAAGCCTGGCTTAGAGAATTTTGAGCATTACTTTACTAGCATGTGAGATGAGTGCAATTGTTCGGTAGTTTGAGCATTCTTTGGCATTGCCTTTCTTTGGGATTGGGATGAAAACTGACCTTTTCCAATCTTGTGGCCACTGTTGAGTTTTCCAGATTTGCTGGTATATTGAGTGCAGCACTTTCACAGCATCATCTTTCAGGATTTGGAATAGCTCCGCTGGAATTCCATCACCTCCACTAGCTTTGTTTGTAGTGATGCTTTCTAAGGCCCACTTGGCTTCACATTCCAGGATGTCTGGCTCTAGGTCAGTGATCACACCATCATGATTATCTGGGTCGTGAAGCTCTTTTTTGTACAGTTCTTCTGTGTATTCTTGCCACCTCTTCTTAATATCTTCTGCTTCTGTAGGTCCATACCATTTCTGTCCTTTATCAAGCCCATCTTTGCATGAAATGTTCCTTTGGTATCTCTGATTTTCTTGAAGAGATCCCTAGTCTTTCCCATTCTGTTGTTTTCCTCTATTTCTTTGCATTGATCGCTGAAGAAGGCTTTCTTATCTCTTCTTGCTATTCTTTGGAACTCTGCATTTAGATGTTTATATCTTTCTTTTTCTCCTTTGCTTTTCGCTTCCCTTCTTTTCATAGCTATTTGTAAGGCCTCCCCAGACAGCCATTTTGCTTTTTTGCATATGTATATATAGATACACACACACACTACACATGCACACTACACATATACACACACGTACATACATGGTGCAATATTACTCAGCCATAAAAAAAGAATTTAAATTTTGCCTTTTGCAACAATATGCATGGACCTGGAGGATAGTGTCCTTAGTGAAGTAAGTCAGGCAGAAAAAGATAAATACTGTATGTTCTCACTTATATGTGGAATCTAAAAAATAAAATAAATAAGCATAAGAAAACAGAAACGGACTCACAGATATGGGGAACAAACTGGCAGTTCCCAGCAGCAAGACAGCAGCAGGGGATTAAAAGGTACAAACTACTATGTGTAAAATAAAAACTACGAGACTATATTGTACATCACAGGTAAATATAGCCACTACTTTGTAATACCTTTAAATAGGGCATAACATAAAAATACCAAATCACTATGTTGTACACCTGGAACTGTAATACGGTGTCGTAAATCAACTATACCTCAATATGGGCTGCCCTGATAGCTCAGTTGGTAAAGAATTCGCCTGCAATGCAGGAGACCCCAGTTTGATTCCTGGTCGGGAAGATCCCCTGGAGAAGGGATAGGCTACCCACTTCAGCATTCTGGCCTGGAGAACTCCATGAACTGTACAGTCCATAGGGTCACAAAGAGTCGGACACGACTGAGCGACTTTCACTTCACTCACATACCTCAATACAAACAAACAAAACTGATGGGAATCAATTCTGGGCAAGACAGGGTAAGCCCAATCCAGTCTGTCTTTCTACTGAGTGCAAATATCAATCCTGGACAGAATGTGTAGACCAGTTAGCTAAGAAAGATATGGTAGGAGGCAGATCAGGGAAGCAGAATTGGAAGTATCACCAAACCAATAGTAATATTTTCACTTTTTCTCCTCCAGTATCACCCAGCCCACACACACACATAGCCCAAACCCCAGAAGTAGATGCTGATGAGAACACTGGCTTTCTGACCCATGGATTAGAAAAGGAGGCCGGAAGCATCAGAGAGAGTAAAAGAAGTCTCTTTTTCCTTTTCGTTAAGTTTCTGTCCCAGCTGCTGGGCAATCCTGCCACATTGCAACAGCAGCAGTACCTTGGGAGCAATGTCTAAAACGGAGGAAAGGGAATCCTTTCCCCTGACCAGCGAACATGATTCCAACAGCATTAGGCAAATAGCCATTACATTTTTTTCCTCTCTGTCCTTAGCAAACACTAAACACAATAAATATTTAAATAATCACATTCAGACATATCATAACATGACTTGAAACTGAAAGACAAAGAAAACAGTCTTAAAAGCAGCCAGAGGGAAAAGACACATATAAGGGAACAGCAAATTTCTATAGGTTTCTCATCAGAAATCATGGACACCAGAGGAATGAGAACTTTTAAAAATTTATGCAAGTAAAAGGCTTCCCTGATGGCTTAGTGGTAAAGAATCCAGGTGCCAATGCAGGAGATGTTAATGGATATGGATGCGATACCTGGCTTGGGAGGATCACTTGGAGAAGGAAATGGCAACCCACTCCAGTATTCTTGCCTGGGAAATCCCATGGACAAAGAAGCCTGGCAGGCTCCAGTCCACAGGGTCACAAAAGAGTCAGACATGACTTAGCGACTAAACAACAACCATCAAAGAACTGTCAACCTAGAAAACAATACCCAGTAAAACTGTGCATCACAGATGGAGGTGGGATAAAGGCGCTCTAGGAGGAAGGAAAATTAAGGGGATTCACTGCTACCAGAACATTTTCTGAAAGACAGGCTAAAAGAAGTTCTTTAGATTTTAGGGAGTTTCTCAGAAAGGAAATGAACTGGGAGGAAACCTGAAAAATGCAGGAAGAGCACAAGAAATGTAATTATCTCAGTAAACAAAGTAAAGCAGGCTGTTCCTCTTTAGACGGCCAAAATACGTATGATGGTTAAGGTAAAAATTCTAGCACTGACCAATGGAGTTTTCAGTGTATATAGATGTAATTATACACATGATGCAAATATACACATGATAATTACAATGTATATAAGTTACATATAATACAATATATAAACATATATAAAATATATATGATAAATACAATATATAAATAAAGAGGGGAAATGTAAAAGTACCTATATCGTAGTTAGGTTTCTACACTCTACTTGAAGTTGAAAATATTAATTCTAAGTGGAAGGTGAAAAACGAAGTATATTGTATTATATTATATTATCATTATGTATTGTAATCACTAGCACAACTTAAAAAAAAACTAAAACACAAAAAACACACAAAAACTTTTAAAGTGATGTAGTAAAAATCTCAACATAAAAGTTAAAAGTAGAATACTAAAAAAAAAATTAAAAAATGAAAAATCCAGAATAAGGCAGAAAAAAGGAAACCCAGAAATGAGAAACAGAAGGAACAAACAGTAAACAACAATTTTAAATGGTCCCTCTAAACCCAAACATACCGTCACATATACATGAAAGGTAAGTATTGTCAGAATCAACTTAAAAAATAAGGCCCAAGGATATGTTCACTATAAGACAGCTCGTTAAATACATCCCTGTAGGCTGGTAATAACAAAAGGATGGAAAAAGGCATACCATGAAAACACTAATCAAAAAAGCTGTAATGACTCTACGGACATCGGATAAGGTAGACTTTAGAAGGAGGAAAATTACCAGATATAAAGAGGAACGTGACAGAATGATAAAAAGGTCAGTTGATGAAGAGACATAACAACCAGATGTGTATTCACCTAAAAACAGAGCTTTAAAATACATGAAGGGAAAATTAACAGAATGAAAAGGAAAGACAGAGAAATCCCCAATTATAGCTGAAAGCTTCAACTTTCTCTTTCAACAATACTTACCATGATTAAACAAACAAACCAGCAAGGATCCAGAAAAATTAAACAACACCATCAACCAGCTTGATTTAACTGACCTTTGTCAAGGGCCCCTTCACTAAGACAGGAAGGACACTGTATCAAAAGAACCCTTGTGCAATGAAAATGCCCGACAAGTTGCTAGGGGGCAGATAGTACACGTCCTAAGTCCAGGATTAGCGGGACTGGTGGTGAAAAGCAACAAGCTTTTCCTGGGCTTTCAACTTCTTAGCCGTGGAGCAGGCACCTGGTGAACAGGGCAGTGAATCACGGGGGTTCAGAGGCTGAAGACAGATGCTCTGGGTTAAAATCCTACCCCTGCCTCTTGTTACAGAGAAGGCAATGGCACCCCACTCCAGTACTCTTGCCTGGAAAATCCCATGGATGGAGGGGCCTGGTAGGCTGCAGTCCATGGGGTCGCTAGGAGTAGGATACGACTGAGCGACTTCACTTTCACTTTTAACTTTCATGCATTGGAGAAGGAAATGGCAACCCACTCCAGTGTTCTTGCCTGGAGAATCCCAGGGACAGCAGAGCCTAGTGGGCTGCCGTCTATGGGGTCGCACAGAGTCGGATACGACTGAAGCGACTTAGCAGCAGCAGCAGCCTCTTGTTAGCTGGATGAGCTGTCAAATGCCCTGACTACTTCTCTAGGTCTTTTTATGCTTCTCTGTGTCGCATCTCCACATTCCTGTGTAAAAGCACCTACTCTGCACCGCGGTGGGGTGGAGGAGAAGGGTGGGGGATGGGCAGGGAGAATGAAACAATCTAAGTTGCTGCTGTTGTTCAGTGGCTCAGTCATGTCCAACTCTTTAGGACCCCACTAACTGCAGCACGCCAGGCTTCCCCATCTCCAAGCATGCAAGACTTCACTATCTCTCAGAGTTTGCTCAGACTTACGTCCATTGAATCGGTAATGCCATCCAACCATCTCATCCTCTGTTGCACCCTTCTCCTCCTGCCCTCAATCTTTCCCAGCATCAGGGTCTCTGCCAATAAATGGGCTCTTTGCATCAGGTGGCCAAGGTCCTGGAGCTTCAGCTTCAGCAAGCAGTACACTTAAAGCAGTATCTGATCCACGGTAAACAGACAACAAATGTCAGTTATTATTAAAAACTATGATTAACTCCAAAATTACTGAGATAGAGCAGTGTTTCTCAACTATTTTATTATTACTTCCTTAAGAGGCTTCTTTTTGATTTTTTTCCCCTTAATCATTCCGGTTCTCCTTGAAATTTTAATACCACAGGTAGACTGTATATCTGTATATGTATTATGACCCTTAATATTTAAGAACCAATTTATATCCTCTTGGGAGAAATATTATGACTGTTGAAAATGTACATGTTAAAGAAATTAATCTCTAACATTCTATAATTCTAAATCAGTACAGATCATATTGTAAGACCTTTAAAATTACATAGTCTTCCCTGGTGGCTCAGTGATAAAAAAAAAAAAAAAAATTCACCTGCCAATGCAGGAGATGATGGTTCAATCCCTGGGTTGGAAAGATCTCTGGAGAAGGACTCCAGTATTCTTGCCTGGGAAATCCAAAGGACAGGGGAGCCTGGTGGGCTACAGTCCATGAGGTCCCAAAGAGTCAGACACGCCTGAGCACACACACATGCACAAGCAGAAAATTACAAATTTATGTTACATAAAAAGTGAACTAAAGTTGCCAGTAGAATTGTTTATTTAGTGTTAAATTATGCTTGGCAGCATGTGGGAGTATAATGGGTTAAATCAAAGGATTTGGGAAAGGCTCCCTGAATAGTACAGACAGGCAGCTGGCCAGAGACTCAGTCCCATTAGATAAATATCATTACATCCTGGAAACAGATTTATGTCTAAGTTACTGGTATACACTCTGAGATTGAAGATTTATGAGAGTATAAAAAATTTTTAGTCATGAAGAATATGAAAAAACGGAATATTTTTCTTCTAGTCATGTAGCTGGGCAAATTGCAAAGTTCTAATTTCTCTTGCCCTCCAGCCCATTTCTCATGAGCTTATAGGGGTGTCTGTAACTGCAGCACCTGTCAAATACTTAGTCCCAGTGATCAGTGACCACATTACAAAGACAGCCCAGCCTCATCTCACCTTTAGAAGTGAGAGGAAGGAGGAAAAGCCTAATGCTGAATGTCTCTTCTGCACTCAGGAAAGCATGTATTTTCTCAGCCCCTAAATCACACACTGATGGTACTCCCAAACAGCTCTGGAGTACTCCAACCTTTCATTCCTTATTGGCCATAGAGATATTCAGCCTATTCCTCATAAATTATCAGAGCATCACTTATCCTTCACATTGGTTTATATTTTTTCCCTTAAAATTCTCATTTCGGTCATAATGAATTATTTCACATTGGTTCCACCTCTGATGCCATCTAGTTGACAATTATTGAAGTATTCGAATTATTTCAGAAAGAAAGAATTTAGTGATGTCAGAGAAGGAAACTGACCAGTTTTCTAAACAGGGAATGTCTTCTGGGACGATCATGTTCAAGGTCAGATTTTCACATGAAGGAATTTACATTATCACTTGATCATGATCTCTGGAACTGACTCAATTTAATCAAACTCCTGGACGATTAATATAAATCATGGTGTCAAACTTCTGGCTTTAGGTTTTTGGATTTGTTTGTTTTCGCTTTATTTTTCCCCTACTCTGAAGAAGACACCTATCTTGTGACTAAAAAATGGATGTCTGTCATTCATATCGTATCTACCCAAATAGCAAGGAATACATGGACACAAATTAGTGATCAGGTTGTTAGGTCAGAATGCAATCCCCCCAAAAGGGGGAGGTGAGCGGGAAATGATGATCTGGAATAGCAAAGCAGATACAGGCAGGTGTCCCACTATTAACAATGAAAGACACTGTCCCAACGTCTGTACCATTGGAACACTGTGCCATTGGTACACTGTCAATGTGCCAATGAACTGCTGTACCAATGAAAGACACTGTTAATCAGCCACTGTACACTTGTCATGATAAGCTTTGATGTAGCCCTCTATCCGTCCCACAAAATACTCTAGGCAGCCTTGTCCAATCAATCAGAGTTACTAAATGAGATGAAATCTTATATGTCATATTGGCCTAGAGGGATCATTAGTCCAAGCCATGGATCTCCTTTGTCTGCCATGAAACAGAACACTCTGCATTAGTTATCAGGTTTCATAGTCTTTTCTCACTAGTGGGACTAAAAAATTATTGCCAAATTCTCCTTTTATTCTGGGGGAGCATATCTGGCTGGTAAAATCTGAGAGAGTAACACTGGACTTTAGGAAAAAGGACTCTAAGTAATGTGACCTGAGACTCTGTATTTGTCAAAATCTCCACGGAGATTCGGTGCTTCTTAAGAGCACCAAAATTGTGTACTGATGACTATCCAGGAAACACCTCAGCCCATGTGATTCAAAGGTCCTAATGCTAGCATTACAGATAATAGTGATTAATCACAGCCCTGCTAGGTAAGTGAAGCCAGATATTCAAGACTTCACAATAAGGTGCTCTAGACTGCTCCTCCCAAGCAAGTAGATGTGGTGTACCAGGCAATCGTTAAACACTTTTCTTCTGAGCATGGCAGGAAAATATTGAATGACATATGCCCAGTCCCTTTAAGGTAAGTGTGGCCAGGGCCAATGCTATTGGAGCTGAAGAGACGTGCAGATTTCTAAGAGGCAGTTCGTGATTACACTGCATCAAGCAAGTGATTAAACTGCATCATTCTACATGGCAAGTTCAATACCAGCTTTGTGCTTACACAGATGTGCTTCAAGCCCCCCAGTCTACCCACGATAAAAACTTGGATGGTTAATTGCATGTGTCAGCTTGACTAGCCATGGAATGCTCAGATTAAACAGTCTTTCTAGGTGTATCTGCAAGGGTGTCTCCTGATAAGGTTAGCATTTGAACTGATGAAGCCAGCAAAGCAGATGACCTGCCCCAATGTAGGTAGGCATCTTTCAATCTGCTGAGACTGAAACAGAACAAAAGGCAGAGAAAGGAGGAATGTGTCCCTTTTCTTCCCTGCCTCGCTATGTGAGCTGGGACATCTCATTTCATCTTCTCCTTTCCTCAGGCTGGGATTTATGCCATAGGCTCCCTTGGTTCTCAAGCCTTCAGATTCAGACTCAATTACACCATCAGCTTTCCTGGGTCTCCAGGCTGCAAAGAGTAGACCACTGGACTTCGCGTCCTTCATAAGTATGTAAATCAATTCCTCATAATAAATACTTGTGCATACTATTGGTTCTGTTTCCCCTGAGAACTCTGACAAACACAAGCATGCAGGGTGAGCGAGAAATAAGCCTTTGTTCTTTCAGGCCATAGAGATGGAGGGGCTGGCTGTTTCTTCAGCATAATGCAGCTCGTTCTGAGACGTCGTGCAAGGATAACATTTTTGCAATCCTTGCAAAATCTTTCTGGGAACTTTCAATGGGAAAAATTTGGCCTCATCAAGGTCCCTTCGATTTTGGCAAACTTTAAACATACAAGTAGATAAAAATAAGCTCTCTTGATACTGGGGGAATCTTTGGAGATGAGATCTCAAAAGAGGACCAGAGAGCAGGTTTGAATACGATGGGGAGGAGAAGAGGGAAGGAAATGAGGGCGAAATACACATGGGAACAATTCTGCAGGCCCCGTGCAAACTTGTGCTGATCCCTGATTTTTCATTTCTCCAGGATAGCTGGGCAGGGACCCAAGCCAGTCTGTGTTGGAATAAGATACTCTGAACCACAGTGACTGTGCTGGACCCAGAACTACCATCAAAAGCAAGATGGGGATGGGAATGGTTAAAAGTTACCAAGCACCACTATTTTCTAGGCAAACATTTGATTCTTTTGTTGTTTATATATCTCTTCCACAATACGAAAAAAAAAAAATTCAAATGACTAATTTAAAGAGGGCTTAGTGCTATAAAAGATGGTATTTTTTTTCTGTCTAGCTTTCGCAATATATAGTACTTTCAGGCTTTAAAACATTTTTCAACAGTATGATTACAAATTTTAAGAGGTGCCATCCAAAAATTATAAATGACAAATCCAAATTCGAAAAGTGCATACAATGTCAAACAATAAAATTTTTTATAATATAAAACATGTTTTCTTGAGTAAAGTAGGCTGCTGATATTTTAAATAATGCCATAATAATTAATTCTCAAACGAACAAACTGAATTCACTTTCGTTCTCCCTCCAACTGTTAGTTTCCTAGCAAGGATATGTTTTAGAAGAAGATTCGAAAGTGATAATGTCAAACTCACATACAAATACAGTGCTTTCCCTGTCAAATTTCATCAAAACTACACATTCAGTTATGGTTTTATTAAAGTATAAGGCTCTGGGAATATATTTCATCATTGTGGGTGACACTGAAAAAATAAACTTTTCTAAATCATCCCAAAGGAGAAATTCAATGATTGGACAGAGATTATGAATAATTTTTCCCTTCAAATCAGTATTTTTCTGAATGGCGTAGATTAATTCATCCATTTATTTTATAAAAGAAAATATTTCTAAGCTCTTTGCACTCACCAGGCTCAGTTCTAGATGCTGAAGCTGCCACTGTGAAGGAGACAGACAATAACCAGGGCTTTCCTGGTGGTCCAGGGGTGAAGAATTTGCTTGTCAATGCAGGGGACATGGGTTCAATCCCTGGCCTGGGAAGATCCCACATACCACGCACAGCTAAGCCTCTGTGCCACAGCTGCTGAGCCTGTGCTCTGGAGCCTGAGAACTGCAACTCCTGAAGCCCACGCACCCTAGAGCCCGTGAGCCACAAGAGAAGCGGCCGCAATGAGAACCCGTGCACCGCAGCTGGAGAGTAGTCCCCGCTCATCACAACTGGAGTGAGCCCGTGTGCAGCAACAAAGACCCAGAGCGGCCAAAAATAGATAAATTTAAAAAGACTGACAATAGCCATGAGCTCAAAGAGCTTTTACTCCCGCTGGGGTAACAGATAAACAGAAATGACAGAGATAGATGGACGGGTGGGTGAAGGATGGATAGATAGATAAGGATGATAGGTATCACACATGACTTGTTACTTTATATATAAAAGTTATAGTCAAGGGATAAAGGATGATGGTCAGAGGTACTATTTAAATAATAGAGTCAAGGAAGGCATCTCTGAGGAAGAGACCTCTGGGAAGGAACTTCAATGAAGTGAGGAAGAACATTCCGAGTAGAGGGGAGAAGAACTGCAAAATCCCTGAGGTAGAAACAAACTCGGAAGATTTAAGATGTGGACCTTGAGATGACTTTCCAAGTGGCACAGCAGTGAAGAACCCAACTGTCAATGCAGGAGATGCAAGAAAGGCAGGTTTGGATCCCTGGATCAGGAAGATCCCCTGGAGTAGGAAATGGCAACCCACTCTAATATTCTTGCTTAGAAAATTCCATGGACAGAGGAGCCTGGCAGGCTACAATCCTTGGGATCACAAAGAGTCAGACACGACTGAGCACTCAAGCACTCAACTCAAGATGGAAGGATGAGAAAAGATAATCAAATAATGTGAAGAAAGGCCTCATTGGAGGCAAGAAGGCCAAAGACAGAGAACCCAAAGCATCAGCTGATTCATTTAGGTGGAAGGTCCCAAATCCTTTGGCTAAGCATTTGTGAATTAATTTTAAATTTAATCTTTCTTATGCATTCATGTCGGAGAAGGCAATGGCGCCCCACTCTAGTACTCTTGCCTGGAAAATCCCATGGACGGAGGAGCCTGGTGGGCTGCAGTCCATGGGGTCACTAGGAGTCGGACACGACTGAGCGACTTCACTTTCACTTTTCACTTTCATGCATTGAAGAAGGAAATGGCAAACCCACTCCAGTGTTCTTGCCTGGAGAATCCCAGGGACGGGGGAGCCTGGTGGGCTGCCATCTATGGGGTCGCACAGAGTTGGACACGACTGAAGTGACTTAGCAGCAGCAGCAGCAGCATGCATTCATGTAAAGCTCAAATTTTCACTCTAAAGGCCACATTTCCCCATTCCTCAAGTGTTTGATATGTAGTGTTTGTACTGTCATTTGGTTCTAAATATTTTCTAAATTCCACTAAAGTTGAGCAATGTTCAGTTTGAAGTGAAGTATTAAAATTACCAAACATATAGCCTGTGAGGGGCTATTATCATTGATTTCTAAGTTTATTGCCTTGCAGACAAAGAATGTGGTATAATCAATTTTTTGGTTATGTATTGAGAATTATTCTACAACCTGGTATAGGATCAATTTTTGCAGATGTTCAATGTTTGCTTGAAAAAAAAGTCAGTATTCTGTAATTTCTGAAACAGGGTTATATGCATCCATGACATAACTGTTGCTCAGGTGTGGTGTTTCCCTGTTTAATCTATTGGTATCTATAAGAAGTATGCTTCAATCTCCTACTGAAGTTTTTTCCATTTCTCCTTGTAATTCTGTCCATTTTTGCTTTATATATTTTTGTGATTATCTTGTTATTTATGCACATCCAGGGACAACTTGGAGAAGGAAATGGCAACCCACTCCAGTGTTCTTGCCTGGAGAATCCCAGGGACAGGGGAGCCTGGTGGGCTTCCGTCTATGGGGTCGCACAGAGTCGGACACGACTGAAGCGACTTAGCAGTAGCAGCAGCAGGGACAACTTTCTAGTACCTTCTTGGGTAACGATTTCCTTTTATTAGGATTTAATGAATCTTAATTGTGCAATATAGGGGCTTCCCTGGCGGCTTAGCGGTAAAGAATCTGCCTGCAATGCAGGAGCTGCAGGAGATGTGAGTTTGATCCCTGGGTCAGGAAGATTCCCCTGGAGGAGGGCATGGCAACCCACTCTAGTAATCTTGACTGGGAAATCCCACAGAGGAGCCTGGCAGGCTACAGTCCATGGGATTGCAAAGAGTCAGACATGACTGAAGTGACTTAGCACATGTGCATGCAATAATACAATACATTTTACCTTACAATCTCTTCTGTCTGACATTAACAGGACCACTCAATCTTTGCCTGATGTGTGTATATATATGAGTGAGTGAGTGAAGTCGCTCAGTTGTGTCCAACTCTTTGTGACCCCGTGGACTATAACCTACCAGGCTCCTCCGTCCATGGGATTCTCCAGGCAAGAATACTGAAGTGCGTTGCCATTTCCTTCTCCAATATACATATATGTGTGTATATATACATATTACATATATGTAATGTATACATATACATATATATATTGTTTAACCCTCAACTCTTTCATGTTATCATATTTAAAAATATCTCTTGTAAACAAAATGCAGATTTTTCCCCAGTCTAAAAATTGCTATATTTTAATACGTGGTCTAAGAAATGTACATCTATTATGATTATTGATATATTTAAATTTAATTCCAACACTATTATTTTTAAGACCAATTATTTTGTTAATCAAACTCCAATGACAACTTGATAGCAACTAAAGCATGGCACACACTTGTGACTTTGCCTCCTCTTGGGGAATTTTTTCCCCTATGCAGACCCCCAAACAGCATCAAGTTCCCAGTTGTTCCTCCACCTAGGGTTTCTACCATCCATTTCACATTGAGGCAGCACTTTGGGGTTTCATGTGAGGGTCTCCATCCCAAGGGGCTCCCTTAGGGGCTCAGACTGTAAAGAATCTGCCTGTAATGTGGGAGACTAGGGTTTGATCCCTGGGTCAGGAAGATCCCCGGGAGAAGGGCATGGCAACCCACCCCAGTATTCTTGCCTGAAGAATTCCACAGACAGAGTCTAGTGGGTGACAGTCCATGGGGGTGTAGCCTGTCAGGCTCTTCTGTCCACGGCATCGTAAAGAATCAGACAGGACTACTAACACTGTCACTTTCTTTCCCAGTCCAGAATACAAAGAGAGGGAATTTCCTGGTGGTCCAGTGATTGAGAATCCACCTTGCAATGCAGGAAATATGGGTTCAATCCCTTGATGGAACACTAAGACCTCGTGTGCCAGGAGCAACTAAGCCCACATGTGTGGTAACTACTAAACCCTCACACAACTACGGAATTCGTACACCGCAGTGAAAGATTCCACATGATGCAACAAAGGCCCAAAACAGCCAAATAAATAAATAACCATTTAAATATTTTTTTAAAGGGATACAAAGAGATATCCCAAACAGGAAGAGTATGTCCCAAGATCCTGTAGAGGAAGAAGACTGGACAAAAACCAAAGAACTGGAAGAAGATCCATGTGGCTAGATACAGAGTGAGAAAGGCAGTGTGGATGATTTTAGAGAGGCTGGCTGGGAGAGAAGATGCTACACCTCCCTACAGATTTCTACCGAAAGGGTCTTACCAGATTTCATCCATCCATAACCTATCTACAATAATTCCTTCCTTGTAAGGCTGTAGTGAGGATCTTCTGGGGAAAAAAAAAAAAAAACTATGACAAATGTCTGGGTCGTGGTCAGCGCTCAGCCATGAGTCTATTCTTCAGCTTTTCTCCACTGTATTTCTTGTAAGGAATGTCTAGTCAACAGTCTTGCCCACTGGGGTTTTAGTCCTCCTTCAAATTGATTTCCACACAAAATGTAGGACATTGGTATCTCGCTCTGCAGCCTGTCCTTTCAACCTTTCATTTGCACAAAAATTACTAGATCAAATAATGTCATTCTGCAGAAAAACCACAACTGTGAAATCAAGCAAACCCTGCAAAAGTGGCCAAATCAGAGGATCTGCCAAACGCCACCACTATCAATTAGAAGCCAGGGTGATTTGGGACAACATCTTTAAAAAAGAACAAGAAGTCTTTCTTCCAAAGAGTACCACGAAAGCTCTCCTTTCATACAGAGAACAGAGGGTAACAAGGTTGAACGTATTCTTCCCCACTTTTCAGTACAGCTGAGTGCTGAGGGCTGATCTGGCGAGTACTAACTTTCAGTGGGTGCTTCAAGGTTTTCTTTAGGGCTCTACATTTCCTGACTTCTCAAATCTAATGTAAAGTACTCCTTCTCTCTTATCTTTATCAAGTACAACATTTGGAACCATCAAGCTCACCGCTGCAAGGAGACTTTGGTTGAGAAGGACAGTTAGATCTTGCAGCTCTGACTCTGTCCTAAGATTTATATTTTGTATAGGAGTCCCAGTGCCACCACCCCCAGTGGCCTTGGGTAGTGTTGAACCAGAGGAAATGACTCCCATTTTAGCTTAAATGTGGGCAAAAGACCCTTTCTTTATACGCTATAACTTAACTAAGACATTGTCAATATGGTCACATCCAATTTTGCTAAACGGGAAACCAACCCCAAAGTCAAGACTACCATAAACACAGATTATGTGTTTTCCAAGAATGACCTACTCACTGCCAGCTTGTAGTTCCATTAGCTGAAGACAATCTCAAACTTCTCAACTCTCTTTAACTCTCAGCATCTTGGAGTTCATATATACATGTCTTACTCTTATATTTCCCAACTAAACACTGAGCCCAAAAGAAAGAGACCCACATCTCCTTTGTGGTTTACCTAAACCCATCTTTTCCTTGGTGGATAACAACAGGAATAAAATTCACTTGCGACATCACCTCCTATTCATCCTTAGACTGAGGCTTTCATGGGCATCTCTCAAAACAAACCCAGAAATGCAAGAGCCGCCCGCCCATCAGCAGAGGGTCTGCTGCTGCTACTGCTAAGTCACTTCATTCGTGTCCAGCTCTGTGTGACCCCATAGACAGCAGCCCACCAGGCTCCCCCGTCCCTGGGATTCTCCAGGAAAGAACACTGGAGTGGGTTGCCATTTCCTCCTCCAATGCAGGAAAGTGAAAAGTGAAAGTGAAGTCGCTCAGTCGTGTCTGACCCTCAGCGACCCCATGGACTGCAGCCTTCCAGGCTCCTCTGTCCATGGGATTTTCCAGGCAAGAGTACTGGAGTGGGGTTTCATTGCCTTCTCCAGCAGAGGGTCATCTCCTCACAAATTCTCTGTTCTCCAAAGCCCAGTTTTCTCAAAAAATGGGGAGGAAAATTGCGTCACAGAAAAGAACAAGTCTAATATGCACTAACCACTCTCTGGGGATATCTTTTTTAAAATGCAGATGTTCCTTGACAGAACAGCATTGAAACATGTATATTACCATATGTGAAACACGACCAGTCCAAGTTCGACACTCAAAGCCGGTGCACTGGAACAACCCAGAGGGATGGAATGGGAGGGAGGTGGGAGAGGGGTTCAGGACAGGGGACACATGTAGACCCAAGGCTGACTCATGTCAACGTATGGCAAAAACCACCATAATATTGTAAAGCAATTCGTCTCCAATTAAAATTAATTAATTTTTAAAATGCAGATGTTATTTTTATGTAATTATGTCTCAGTTCAGTTCAGTTCATTTGCTCAGTTGTGTCCAACTCTTTGTGACCCAATGAATTGCAGCACGCCAGACCTCCTTGTCTATCACCAACTCCCGGAGTTCACTCAGACTCATGTCCATCGAGTCAGTGATACCATCCAGCCATCTCATCCTCTGTCGTCCCCTTCCCCTCTTGCCCCCAATCCCTCCCAGCATCAGAGTCTTTTCCAATGAGTCAACTCTTTGCATGATGTGGCCAAAGTACTGGAGTTTCAGCTTTAGCATCATTCCTTCCAAAGAATACCCAGGACTGATCTCCTCAAGAGTCTTCTCCAACACCACAGTTCAAAAGCATCAGTTCTTTGGCGCTCAGCCTTCTTCACAGTCCAACTCTCACATCCATACATGACTACTGGAAAAACCATAGCCTTGACTAGACGGACCTTTGTTGGCAAAGTAATGTCTCTGCTTTTTAATATGCTGTCTAGGTTGGTCATAACTTTCCTTCCAAGGAGTAAATATCTTTTAATTTCATGGCTGCAATCACCATCTGCAGTGATTTGGGAGCCCAAAAGAATAAAGTCTGACACTGTTTCCACTGTTTCCCCATCTATTTCTCATGAAGTGATGGGACCAGATGCCATGATCTTAGTTTTCTGAATGCTGAGCTTTAAGCCAACTTTTTCACTCTTCTCTTTCACTTTCATCAAGAGGCTTTTTAGTTCCTCTTCACCTCCTGCCATAAGCGTGGTGTCATCTGCATATCTGAGATTATTGATATTTCTCCCAGCAATCTTGATTCTAGCTTGTACCTAATTTTCATGTAATTATGTCTACATTCTATTTAATAGTTTTGTAATAATTTTCAGGCTGTTACATCTCTCTTCTCTAGTCCCCAAATACCTTTATTTACTGAATTGTACAAAAATAACCAAAAGACAAAGCAGAGCAGGCTGTGACCCCCTCTTATCAAATGAGCTATAAGCTCTGAGAGGGCCAGGCTGTGTGAGTCATCTTTTATACAGCTATGATTTTGCACATACTGGTGACCCTGCCTTGAATTGCTTCAAGTAGACACTTACGGGCTTCCTGGCACCTCAACTTTCTTCTGTGTTTGGAGAGTTCTCCCTGTGCTTCACTACAAAAGCTGAAAATGTCAGGCACAGGTACTTGTTTCCCATTATACCTTGCAGCTATGGCATGAACACTTGACTCAGGCTCTGCCAATCAACATTCAAAAAACTGAGATCATGGCATCTGGTCTGATCACTTCATGGCAAATAGGTGGGGAAACAATGGAAACAGTAGCATACTTTATTTTTCTTGAGCTTCAAAATCACTGCAGATGGTGACTGTAACCATGAAATTAAAAGATGCTTACTCCTTGGAAGAAAGCTAGGACTAACATAGACAGCATATTAAAAAGCATAAATATTCCTTTGCTGATAAAGGTCCATCTAGTCAAAGCTATGGTTTTTCCAGGAGTCAAGCATGGATGTGAGAATTGGACCATAAAGAAAGCTGAGAGCTGAAGAATTGATGCTTTTGAACTGTGGTGTTGGAGAAGACTCTTGAGAGTCCCTTGGACAGCAAGAAGATCCAACCAGTCAATTCTAAAGGAGATCAGTCCTGGGTGTTCATTGGAAGGACTGATGCTGAAACTGAAGCGCCAACACTTTGGCCACCTGATGCGAAGAACTGACTCATTTGTAAAGATCCTGATGGTGGGAAAGATTGAAGGCAGGGGGAGAAGGGGATGACAGAGGATGGGATAGTTGGATGGCTTCACCGACTCAATCAGCATGTGTTTGAGCAAGGTCCAGGAGTTGGTGATTGACAGGGAAGCCTGGCGTGCTGCAGTGCATGGGGTCACAAAGAGTTGGACACGACTGAGTGACTGAACCGAACTGAACTGCCAGTCAGATACACTCGCCACAGACTTTGGAACAGGACCTAGCAGTACCAGGAAGTGGAAACGTCTCAGGAAACAATAGAGGTTGCAACAAACTTGAGTTCCCAGGGCACATCTACAGGGCTGTAAGTCCAAGTAGTCAAGGCTTGAGCTTTTTTGCCAGACCAGTTCTAGCTATGATTTTGATCTTTGCATCTGGCTGTGCACATGTGAGAGTGGTTTAGCCCTAACAACATCCTTTTAACAAAATATCGTTTCTGCTTAAATCAGCCAGAATCAGTGCCTGGAATGTCCAGTTAAGTGTCCCCATTACACTTTTCTTACCTGGAGAACCCACTCCAAGCTCCCACTAAGTGGCTGGTAAATGAAAACAGGAGGCAATTGCCCATCTATCAGTAATCTAATCCCCGCAGATAAACAGGAAAATGGATTTTCTTAAAAAAAAAAAGATCAATCTCTGATTTTGGAGTTTATGGATCCAGTTCAGAATGCTGTTCTCCTTTCTGTGGGAGCATAGACTTTCTTCCCAAGTAACTGCCCATCAGACCAATAACAATACTGTATATCTGTAGAGACATACAGAAAATTCTTCTGAGCTATGATGGTGAAAAGGTTTTTTTAAAAAAATGCTTTCCACTGTTAAAAGATAGAAATCCTCAGCTGAAGGGAATTTTTTTTCCCACATGAACGTTTTGGACTACAGGTCTCTGCACACTCTTACTGGAAAGCAAATAACATGTCATGGTTTCAAAGCACAAAGAAACATTGCCAAGTGAACCTGCATAATTCCATCCTTTATTTTTTCACAGACTCGGGGTCAGGCATGACTGAAGTGGCTAAGCAGCTGCAGCAGCAGGGTCAGGTGAATTATGTTTAATGGCATAAGTCCTCTCTCATGCGCTGAGAAGTAAGATCTTTCCAGAACAAGAAAGAAGACCCAGTCACCCTCCAGGGTTGTTCACTGCTCATGCTCTCTATTCCCCGTCCAAAAGCTTCTGTGTGGGGAACCCTCCCTTCTACGCGGCAGACAGAGAGGCACGGGGTGTCCTCTGAGAAAACCTGGGAATGGAGCCCATCACATTGTCACCAAGACTTGAGGACAAAGCAGTGAGTGATAATGTGCAAGCAGATTCACAAGCAGCCCATTGTTTGAGGCTATGGTTACTCATATGTCACTGTGCTTGCAAAGTGCAGGCTTCTCACCAACGGGGTCAGCAACAGACCCTCAAATTACATGGTTGTGGGTGTAGACAGAACCTTCCGACCCTGGCTCTCAATCAGAACAAAATTTGTGCTGAGACGTAGAGAAAGTTTTGTGCTGCTGGGAATGTTCATTCCGGGAAACCTACAAATAGTGAGCTGTGATACTACAGATGCCCAAGTAGGAGCTGAGGATAATAACACTTTGCTTTCGGTGAGTTTCAGGCACAGTTTATCTGCTGAGCTGCCAGTAGAGAAATCCTACCTAGAATCCAAGAGGATAAACTGGACTCAACCTGCTTGTCAATTTCAAACAGTAGGTGACTCACTGGCTTAGAAGGAAAGAGTACAATATTGATTAGTCATGTCTACCCTGGGATGGGAAGTGGTACTATGAGTTCCATGAATTTTTAAAAGCTTGTCATCTGATGTCACAGTGTCAATTACGCATTGCCTGATCAGCTCTACTCTGTTGAATTCTCTGTCCTTAGAAACTCCAAAACTGTTTCCATCTGCTTCTTTTGTAATACTTACTATACTCAAGTTATTTGCATGTTTCTGTTTACCTCTTCCAGCTCTTGAATTCCCCAACATAAGAAACTTTATCTTATCTACAACTGCATTCCTTTCCGATCCTAGCAACGTTCTATCCCTCCTTTTGTTGTTGTTTATTCACTAAGTTGTGTGCAACTCTTTCACGACCCCATGGACTGTAGCCAGGCTCCTCTGTTCGTGGGATTTCCTAGGCAAAGATACTGCATTGGTTGCCATTTCCTCCTCCAGGGAATCTTCCGGACCCAGGGATCGAACCCACATCTCCTGCTTGGAAGGTGGATTCTCTACCACTGAGCCAGGGAAGTCCAACCAACCTTTTACCGATTCCTTAATTCTGCAGCAACTATTGAGTTTCTGCTTTGTGTAGCAACTGGTTAGGCTTTATAAGAGAAGCGTTAATAAGATTCACCCACACCTTCAGTAAGCGCATGGCCTAGTGGACCCCTGAGTGAATGAAGCAACAATAATATTCTGGTTCCCCCACTGGTGTGGTCTGTGTTGATGACCACCTCTTAGAGGGGTTTGGTAGTTTATGACGCATGAAGTTGGTTTCCATATACATTATACTCTGATGTCATCCCAGTGAAATGGACAAAACAGTGAACTGAAATCGTATTAGAGAGACTTGCCCCGAGTTTCACACGATGTGTTTTAGCAAATCAATTGAGGCATGTTTTTCAAAGTAGCCACACAGCAAATAGTCCCATAGTGCTGTGACCTGAAGCCTGGATCTCAAGCCTGGATCTTCTTATCAAAGCTCCCTAGGCAATTCTAAGATGTGAGGAGGGCTGAAAATACCCACCCAAAGTTGCTGAGGAGCTTTTACAGCAGAAGTGTGAAAGGGCTTTTACAGCCCTCTTGATCTTGTGACCCTAAAACTGTCCCCACAATGCCCACAATATGACATTCCAGCACCTTTTCCTCAATAGACCGGTTCTCCTGTTTTGTATTTAGTTCCAGAAAGCTCTTGCCAAGATAAAACTGACTCAGAAGTCTAGTTGATGAAAATGGGATATGAGAGCCAAGAGTCCTTTGAATTCCAGCCTTCCACAGTTGGAATTATTGTTCATCAGTTGACCATGGAGGTGGGCTGGGCTTGAGCACTCATCTGGTGTGGCATGCCCCCAGCTGTGTACTACAGACCACTAGATTCTCAAAACACTAACAGATAATAACAATGGGGTGGGGGCGGTCCATGATCAAATACCTTTGAGAAACACCACCCACACTCTCCTGCTGTTGGATATTAAAGGCTCTGGGATGCCCTGCAATTGAAAATATATTTATTTAACTTCATACTTCCTAAACTTACTTGACCAAGGAACTGTTTTGCAAGGAATACCTATCACCCAGGGGACCCAGTGTGGAATTTCAATTTCTTCTGGTGAAAGATGATACAATGGGGTCTTAGGGGATGATGGAATTGGCTCAAGGTCACGAAGCACCAAATATTCAGTCCTGAATATTCATTGGAAGGATTGATGTTGAAGCTGAAACTCTAATATTTTGGCCACCTGATGAACTGACTCATTTGAAAAGACCCTGATGCTGGGAAGGATTGGGGGCAGGAGGAGAAGGGGACGACAGAGGATGAGATGGTTGGATGGCATCACCGACTTGATGGACATGAGTTTGAGTGAACTCCGGGAGTTGGTGATGGACAGGGAGGCCTGGCGTGCTGCAGTCCATGGCGTCGCAGAGTCAGACACGACTGAGCAACTGAACTGAACTGAACGGGAAGCACAGTCCGCCAGTGCCTCCCTGTCTACCCCTGACTCACCGGGGCTTCCAGGACCCGGGCTATTTCCAGCTCCCTGACAGCTTCCCAGCCCCAGGGGTTTATGTTTGCCATCCCTGGCCCAGTCCACCTGGAAGACTGGCTGTGAGCAGTCCTCTTACTAGCTTCCCTCCTCCCTCTCCTGCCCCTGCTTTTCCATCTGCTCTTCCTGAGATCAACCTCCTAATGAGTTCCTCGAGGGCTTGCTTTTGAGGAACCCCAAAGAGTTATTCAGGACTTCCCTGGTGGCTCAGACGGTAAAGCGTCTGTCTACAATGTGGGAGACCCAGGTTCGATTTCTGGGTTGGGAAGATCCCCTGGAGAAGGAAATGGCAATCCACTCCAGTACTATTGCCTGGAAAATCCCATGGTCAGAGGAGCCTGGTAGGCTACAGGCCACGGGGTCGCAAAAAGTCAGACACGACTGAGCGACTTCACTTTCACTTTTCAAAGAGTTATTCAGAGCTTCCCTGGTGGCTCAGCTGGTAAAGAATCCGCCTGCAATGCAGGAGACCTGGGTTAGATCCCTGGGTTGGGAGATCCCCTGGAGAAGGGAATGGCAACCCACTCCAGTATTCTTGCCTGGAGAATCCCATGGACAGAGGAGCCTGGAGGGCTATAGTCCACAGAGTTGCGAAAAGTCGCACACGACCGGGTAACTATGCTACAACAACCTGGGTTTGGACAAATGTATCATGACATGTATACATCATCAGAGAATCACACAGAATGCTTTCACTGCCTTAAAGCCCCTCTGTGATAATGACTGGGTTTTTACGAATGAAATTAGATTCAAGCTCAAGATCCTAAGTTTTTAGCAGACATAGACATTTTCTCCTGAGACAAGCAGTTAAATTCTGTCAAAATCAAGACGTTATGCTTTTTTTTTCCTTCTTACACTAAAAAAAAATTTTTTTTTAAATATAAGGCTGTATTAGAGATAAAGCATTTTGCCTTATCTTCAGAAAGTAAGCAAGGGCTCTTCCATGTGTGTGTCCCATTAGTGAAAGGTCACAGACAAATAATCAGTCATATTGCTAGAATGTTCTTTGAGAGCTAAGAAGAAAACAGAAACGCTTATGAAAGTTGGACTCGGGAATTTCTGAACAGGCTGCACATCTGAGGTGGCTCCAGGCAGCCAAGTTTTTTTTTTTTTTTTTTTTTTTCAAAAACAGTGAATAAATTTGCTCAAGAAATTAGCTGTCAATAGCAGGGGTATGAACACCCAGCCAGAACTCTTAAGTTTGGCCAAAGATTTCAAACTGTTTTCCAGATATATGGGGCTCAGTAAACTCTAACACATTTTCCCCAGCAACTTCTTTTCCTCTTTAATTTCCAAACCCTGAAATTACAAGGGAACTTTGACGTGTGCTTTTTAAACAGTAGTTGATATCAAGCAAGCAGATAAGCATTTTCTGGTTATTGCTTTAATGGAAGGATTTTTAAGAAATTAACACTTGATTTTGGTGAATGCTACTTTTTTCCATATTTAAATTTTGCACCCTCTGTTAAGGGTGGGCATTTATGGTTGAACTCTTCATGAGAGAAGCTTACACTTTCACAGGGAGGGGAGGAGGGAGACAGAGAAAGACCAAGAGAGGGCGAGAGGGAGAGAGTCTACAGGGGCTTCAGAAGACCTGCCCTTTTAGACCTGGGAGGAGGGAAACATCTACTAAGGCAGAGAAAATGCAGCCCTTGTCTGTCATTTTGGAGGAGACTCATGCTGTTGGAGGCCAGCTGGACAACATTCAGCACAGCCATGACAAGTGGATGAATAAGTTGTTAGAATCCATCTGCTCAGCTCTGGGTCCTTTCACAACTGGCTGGATCCACAGTTGTGTGTTTGAAAGCACAACTATATCTGACTGCTCTTCATGAAAAGTCACGGTTGCCCAGAAATCCATTCCCAGAGGTCCCCCTTTCGTGCCCCATGAGGGTGTGACTGTGTCGCTCCTTCCTAATTGCTTTCTCCATCCACAGCTCTCATCACCCCCATGGCCAGAAACTTCCTGCCCTCCTGGGGTCTAACTTTAATCCCAGACAAATGACCAGACCATCTGATTCTCCACTAGCCTAGCTCTGAACACAGATTTCATTTTGAAGGATGGAGAGTCCATCTGAAAAGGTTGCTCTGTGTCACCTCGACCTTACACTGTGGAGCTCCTGCCAATGGACAACACCAGCCCATCTGCACATTTCGGCCCATGACTCCTCCCACAAAGCCTCCCTCCACAAACATTCTACCTACTCCATACAGCTCGTCACCCTGCAGTGCAAACCACCCTCCGCAGATGAAACAGGAGTTCTCCTCCAAGGAATGCTTTGAGAGAGTGATGGTAAAGGTCCCTTTTGACCAAAGGTGCTCCCTTAGGAGCATGCCATGGGACCAAAAAGTCCACCATTCCTGTCTCTAGATGAAAACACGGATGGCAACTGTCTAGGGAGATGGGTGACAGGCGAAGCTGTTATCAACCCTCGGCTAAAAAGGAACTTAGCAAATTTGCTGTGGCCACCAGCAGGGCTAATGAAAATGGATCACGGACACAAAATATGTGTTTAGATTCTGACAAGGAAAGATGCCTGGGGCACACGGGGCTGAGCCATCAAAATGCATTCTCCTTTGAAAAGGGAACTTGCCTGCAATTCTACTGGGAATGTAAACTGGGACAGCCACTATGAAGAACAGTGTGGAGGCCCTTAAGGCATTAAAAATAGAATTGCTATATGATCCAGCAATCCCACCTCTGGCCATATATCAGGGGAAAACTCTAATTCAGAAAGATTCAGGCAGCTGCTATGTTCACAGCAGCGCTCCTTACAATAGCCAAGATATGGAAGCAATCTAAGCGTCCATCGACAGATGACTGGATAAAGAAGATGTGGTGTATATACACAGTGGAATACTATTCAGCCATAAAAAAAGAGTGAGATGATGCCATTTGTAGTTTTTATGGATGGCCCTAGAAATTATCACACTAAGTGAAGTAAGTCAGAAAGAGAAGCATATGGTAGCACTTATAAAATGACAAAAAAGTGAAAAGCCGCACAGTCATGTCTGACTCTTTGTGATCCCATGGACTGTATCCTGCCTGGCTCCTTTGTCCATGGGATTCTCCAGGCAAGAATACTGGAGTGGGTTGCCATTTCCTTCTCCAGGGGATCTTCCCGACCCAGGGATCAAACCTGGGTCTTCTGCATTGCAGGCAGATTCTTTACCAACTGAGCCACTAGAGAAGCTTATGTGGACTCTAAAACAAAATGATTCAAATGAACTTTTTTATGAAACAGAAATAGACTCATGGACACAGAAAACAAACTTACGGCTACTAAAGGGGGATGAAGAAGAGGGATAAATCAGGAGTTTGGGATTAACAGATACATACCACTATATATAAAATAGATAAACAGGGCTCTACTGTATAGCTCAGGGAACTATATTCAATATCTTATAAAAACCTATAATTGAAAAGAATCTGAAAAGAACACATGTATGTCTATAGTATATATGTGAACCACCTTGCTGTATACTTGAAACTAACACAACATTGCAAATCAACTTTACTTCAAAAAATATTTCTCCTTAGTTAGGGGAATAAGATGGAGGTGGGCAGGCATTAGGAAACAAAACAAGACTACTGCTGCTGCTGCTGCTGCTGCTGCTAAGTCGCTTCAGTCGTGTCTGACTCTGTGTGACCCCACAGACAGAAGCCCACCAGGATAACCCCAAGCAGAAGACACACAGGCGGGAAAAGATGATGAAATGACCATGAAGACAAGGTTGTAGCCATTCGAGGAGAAGACACGGTGTTACACATTTAGGAAACAGTCCCTGATCTGATTACCACTATCCTTATATGAGGTCAGTATCTTCATTTCCATTTTACAGAGGAGTGTATTGAGGCTCATAGGAAATTGACCACTTACCTCATTCACATGACTAAGTGGCAGATTGTGGGTTCAAGCCCAGATTCCCCTCCAAAGACCATCGTCATTCTGTTTGGCCCCACCATCTTCCTAATAATGCATTAGTTGCAATATTGTTAGGGGTACATATGTGCTTTCTCAGGGAAAGAAAAAGAGAGGAAAAAAATTCCACTGGACTTCAGACTAGAGGCTTGGCCCAGAGAAGCAGAAATGTCAGAGAACTCAACCTACAATTGTTCCTTAGCCTCACGCCTCACATTCACTTAAGTCTGTGGCTCCCAACCGGGGACTCAGAGGTATTGTAAGGGATCTGTGTATCCATGTGTACGTTGAACCTTGTCTGCAGACAACATACATCACGGACATCTATTTCTGTGACTGATAATATACCAGTTGATTTGAAAGTGTTATTGAATTCACAGGAGATATTTATCATTGTATATTTCCCAACCTAGGAATATTAAAAGCATAATTAGAATCATATGAGATGGGCGTCTTGGTTATTAAAAAGGGATTTTCAATCCTGCAACCCAGAAATCCCATCCTTAGATACGTACTCAACAGAAGTGCAGCAATGTGTCCGTCCACAGACATTATACAGGAATAGTCTTAGAAGCATATTCAGAAATTCCCCAAAGTGAAGCAACTCAAATGCTAGCAATGGATAAACACTGTTCAACAATCACAGGGTGGATACAACCCAGCAGCACAAGTGGACAGACCACAAGTGCACACAGAAACAGGACAAACCTCACAACGCGATGCAGAGCAAGGAAGTCAAACACACAAACAGGATGCTCTGTGTAGTTTATATAATAAATTATGTATTTATATAATAACGTAGATAATATTCAAAATATTATTTTGAATATTGCCAAAGAATTGATGCTTTTGAACTGTAGTGTTGGAGAAGACTCTTGAGAGTCCCTTGGACTGCAAGGAGATCCAACCAGTCCATCCTAAAGGAGATCAGTCCTGGGTGTTCACTGGAAGGACTGATGCTGAAGCTGAAACTCACAGTACTTTGGCCACCTCATGCAAAGAACTGACTCATTGGAAAAGACCCTGATGCTGGGAAAGACTGAAGGCAGGAGGAGAAGGGCATGACAGAGGATGAGATGGCTGGATGGCATCACCAACTCGATGGACATGAGTTTGAGCAACCTCCAAGAGCTGGAGATGAATAGGGAGACCTGACGTGCTGCAGTCCATGGGGTCGCAAAGAGTCGGACACAACTGAGAGACTGAACTGAACTGAATACTCAAAAACAAACAAATAAATCTATGCTCTTAGAAGTCAGGAGAAAGGTTACCTTGAGGTGACTGGGGGGCCGGTGAGTGGAAGTTGAGTGACAGAGCCTGAAAATGTCTTGTTTCTTGATCATTTGGTCGTGTGAGTGTATCCAGTTAACGAACATTCCTTGGGATGTGTGTGTGATTTGTCTATGTTTTATGTTTCTATTTTAAGAAAAGACTTTTTTTTTTTTTTATTTTATCTTGAGGAAGAAGAATGGAACTGGAAGAATCAACCTGCCTGACTTCAGGCTCTACTACAAAGCCACAGCCATCAAGACAGTATGGTACTGGCATAAAGACAGAAATATAGATCAATGGAACAAAATAGAAAGCCCAGAGATAAATCCACGCACATATGGACACCTTATCTTTGACAAAGGAGGCAAGAATATACAATGGATTAAAGACAATCTCTTTAACAAATGGTGCTGGGAAAACTGGTCAAACACTTGTAAAAGAATGAAACTAGAACACTTTCTAACACCATGCACAAAAATAAACTCAAAACGGATTAAAGATCTAAATGTAAGACCAGAAACCATAAAACTCCTAGAGGAAAACATAGGCAAAACACTCTCTGACATACATCACAGCAGGATCCTCTATGACCCACCTCCCAGAATATTGGAAATAAAATCAAAAATAAATAAATGGGACCTAATTAAACTTAAAAGCTTCTGCACAACAAAGGAAACTATAAGCAAGGTGAAAACACAGCCTTCAGAATGGGAGAAAATAATAACAAACGAAGCAACAGACAAACAACTAATCTCAAAAATATACAAGCAACTCCTACAGCTCAATTCCAGAAAAATAAATGACCCAATCAAAAAATGGGCCAAAGAACTAGGTAGTCATTTCTCCTAAGAAGACATACAGATGGCTAACAAACACATGAAAAGATGCTCAACATCACTCATTATCAGAGAAATGCAAATCAAAACCACTATGAGGTACCATTTCACGCCAGTCAGAATGGCTGCTATCCAAAAGTCCACAAGCAATAAATGCTGGAGAGGGTGTGGAGAAAGGGGAACCCTCTTACACTGTTGGTGGGAATGCAAACTAGTACAGCCACTTTGGAGAACAGTATGGAGATTCCTCAAAAAACTGGGAATAGAACTGCCTTATGATCCAGAAATCCCACTGCTGGGCATACACACTGAGAAAACCAGAATTGAAAGAGACACCTGTACCCCAATGTTCATAGCAGCACTGTTTACAATAGCCAGGACTTGGAAGCAACCTAGATGTTCATCCACAGATGAATGGATAAGAAAGCTGTGGTACATATACACAATGGAGTATTACTCAGCCATTAAAAAGAATGCATTTGAATCAGTTCTAATCAGGTGGATGGAACTGGAGCCTATTATACAGAGTGAAGTAAGCCAGAAAGAAAAACACAAATAGAGTATACTAACGCATATATATGGAATTTAGAAAGATGGTAACAATAACCCTGTTTACGAGACAGCAAAAGAGACACTGATGTATAGAACAGACTTTTGGACTCTGGGAACGGGAGAGGGTGGGATGATTTGGGAGAATAGCACTGAAATATGTATAATATCATATCTGAAATGAGTCGCCAGTCCAGGTACGATGCCTGATAATGGATGCCTGGGGCTGGTGCACTGGGACAACCCAGGGGGATGGTATGGGGAGGGAGGAGGGAGGAGGGTTCAGGATGGGGAACACATGTATACTTGTGGCGAATCCATCTTGATGTATGGCAAAAGCAATACAATATTGTAAAGTTAAGCAAAATAAAATTTAATTTAAAAAATAAAAAAATAAGAAAAGACTTTTGAAACAGAGGGGGTAAGACCTCTAACACGAACGACCACAGCTCTATACAAAGTTCATCCCAGCCAAGCCAGACACTGAAGTTTAGCCTCCCCATTTTTGCTCAGGTTAACTCCCCAACTGCAAATCACCCACCCCACATTCTCTGACTATAAAAACTGTTTTTTATTCTTCCAGACTCAGCTCCATAGCACTGCCTCCAAGGAACCCTCTCCAGTTCTCCGGTCAGAAGGGAACTCTTGCTCCCCAAGCCCTGGAGAACTTTCATAGCAGTTTCTCTGATCACAGCTCAGAGGTCCCCAGGCCTAGCACAGTATACTGCTTCCCACTGTGGGTCATCAACAAAGGTTTTCTGTTGTTATGGTAACCTCCACATCTTAACCTCTGAATGCAGGATTTACGTTCACTTACCTCCTGCCCTCAAGAAACTCATGGTCTTGGGAGAAACAGATGTCTACTCATTTTTGTATCACCCACCAGACCCAGCCAGTGACCAGCCATCCAGCCGGTGCTCAGGTAATGTTTCTGAATGAAGATATATGTCCTCTGCAAAAAGCACCTGCAGTGAAAGACTCCTTGAAGACCTTCGCAGTTCTAGATCACACATGCACAAAGGCCAATAAAGAAGAATTGGAGATGAACGTCACCCTTTCTCCCCGCTGGCTGGCATTGTAGTAGATGGATACTGGACTGCATACCCCCTTGGGGAATCTAATTATCTCTACAGGCAAAAATGTGCTTTTTTTTTTTTTTTTTTTTACAATAAGAAAACTGAAGGCAGCTGATATGTTTGGATCACGGGGATGAAAACCCCAGCCCAATTCCAAGCCCCTTGGATCAACCTTGGCACACACTTCCAAAATGAGGAAAAGGCATCTGACAATCAAATCAACAAGGCAACATCCCAGGAAAGATGACAGAAGTGGCCTCGACGGATAAGTCCTCAAAGCCACTTCATGCTTGTCGCCTGGGGAAGACGCCTCCCCAGCGTGTCCTCAGTCTACCTCTCTGCCGCCTTCCGTCCCCGTTTCCCCCCTTTTCTCACTAACCTGCACACTATCTGCGACAAACTCACAATGGAATGATTTTTTTCCCCCTTTAATCATTAGAGCAAAATGAGCGGCGCTGGAGCACTAAGATCCCTGAATTAATAATATTGCTGCCATCCGTGATGTGAGCTTTCTCTCTCCTGGTGGCAGAAGCCAAAGTATGAGGAGATATTTTCCAGCATTACATTTTTAGATTTGTGGGCAGGCTGAGTGATCTTCAGCCAGCATCTCAGCCCTCAGGCCTACATTCCAGTGTCATTCTCTGACCACAGCATCATTCCTGGGCTCCCCCAAGTCATGGCTTTGGAGAAAATGAAGCACATTTTCAGAATTTAATTTAAGAACAACCCAGGCAACCTAAGGCTAACTGACAAGGCACTGGGTCAAGTCCACAGAAGGAAGGGCAGATATTGACGATATGGATGTAGTTAACATCTCCCACCAAGGAGATCTTCTATGCCTACATCAAGAACTTCATCAAAAGCTGGAGTTCGCAGGTCCAAGAAGCCTCAACTGTCCACATCTCGTGCTTTTTATTCCATTTAAAAGATAACAGAGCACTTGAATTAAAATATGTATGGTAGGACTAACCTACTTACGATTTAAGTCTCAACTTGAATTGCATATCTCACGGGAGCCTGGCAGAAGGCTTGTTCAAGCTAACACTCTTCCTTCAAAGCCTTTACTGTGATTGTTATTTGCTAATAATTACTTGAGCAATCCTACATACTATGGAAAAATAAGTTCCATGAAGACAAGGATTGAGGCTGCCATGTTCATGACATCAGTAGTACCTGGGAAATACTTGGTGTACCTAATATTTGCTTGTTGGCTCCACGGATTACTAGAACCCAGCAATCCAGCAACCTCCTCCCTCCATGGTTAGAAAGAAGGGAAGCCAGAGAAGTGTTTTTCATGAGCCCATACAGATGGTGAATCCATGATCAAATTTTCATTCCTTCTTCCTTTCTCTCAGACTTTAGGGCCTCAAATGGTCTCCTGATCCTAATTTATGGTTCCGCCATCCTCCAAGTTAATCAGTTTCAAAGCCTAAGCAACATCACTGATTCTGTCTGCTTTGCCAATCTGCCTACTTCTGACTCATTGATGCTGCCTTTAAAGGCTTTCTTTCAGCCCTACTGCTCTCCTTCCCCTCAAATCACCCCCGTGTAGGACCTTGTTTCCACTCTCTTGGACCTTCCACTGGCCTTGACCTTCACACTCTCTTTCAACTAAATCTCTTCATTTCTAGCTAGCAGATAACTCGTAGTACTTTCAGATCACTCTCTACTAGAAAAAAACATTCATACATTTCGCACACTGCAGTGAATAAAATGTAAATATCCTACTTTAGAACACTCTTCAGTCCCCAGGTTGTCTCCAGCCGCCTTCCAGACGATCCGTCTATGCCCAGCTGAAATGCCATTTTCACGCAGGAAGTCTTTGCTAAATCCATCTCCACATGAAAAAGCAACCAAACGCTGCTACCACATTTTCAAGAACTTTGTAAATGTTCAATTTTATAAATTCTAAAGCATCTCTTAAATTGTTCCTATTAGTCTGGAAAGATCTTCCAGTCATAATCTAGATCATATTGGTTTTTGTTTACCATTGAACGCCTAACACTATGTCTAGCACAGAATAGCTTTTTGAAACTATTTCTGGAACTTAATCAAATTCATTCCTTCATTCATTCTTTCAAACATGCAGTCTCTGTTTACTATCCCTGGCTCCACCCCAGGAATAATGACATAGAATAATTGTGTGACCTCAGACAGGTAACTTTCATACACCCATAGCTCCTTCATCTGCAAAACAAGCCATTCTGTGGACCAAATAAAATAATGCGTGTAAAGCACTAATCCCAGGATCTGATGCATAGTATATGCTCAATAAGCATTAACCTCTTATTATTTAACAAGGCACCCTGTTCCACTGTTGGGCAGCTACGATTACTAAGACATTTTCCCCCAATTCTGAGTTAAAACAGACCTCCGTATAACTCGTCTTCACCAATCAGAGCTTCTTTGCCTGCGGGCAATAAGAATGAAGTGACTCCAAAGAAGGCTCAGATAAACTTTTAAAAACCTGATTCTCAGCCCCAGGCCTGGAACGAAGAAAGGAAAACTAGGGTCAACTGAGGAGAGAAGCTGGATTTCATTAACTCCATGGGTTTCTGAAAGGGGCTAAGGTTCTGTAAGTTGGTGTTCATTTTCTACCTTAGGACTTTCGCTCTGGGAGTCCAATATACTGCTTAAATTTCACTTATTTCCTTCAGCTGTAGGATTTGGGCAAGAAAGGAAAATTCTGCACAATGACTTCACCTTTGGCAGTCATTTGTCCTTGGCCAAATTAGTTTGCAATTACTCAAGAATGTCAGGAGTTTCCAAATTAACTTAGGCCGTCTGATGCTGAGTGGGCTCCTTGGGGTGGGTCACGTCCATGACCTGAGTCTTGGGGCGTGAGATGGACCCAGCTGTTCTGCAGAGGCCTGCGTCCAGTGTCCTCACTTTCCCCGGCACCTGGTTCAATTCCTGCCAGGAACCATGACCCTTCAGGACTTGTTTTCATTCCTCTGGCTTCCCACTCCCTCTTCCATTGGATTTTCCACCTCTGGGCTAATTATTTTTTTTTTAATAAGTGGACTTCAGCTGACATAAGGTTCCCTTCTTTAAGACAGTGGTTTCTCCCTTGCTGGACAGTTGTTCTGCTGTGCTCTGCTTGTGCATGCCAGGTCACTTCAGTCGAGTCCAGCTCTTTGTGACCCCACGGACAGTAGACTGCCAGGCTCCTCTGTCCATAGGCTTCTCCAGGCAAAAATGCTGGAGTGGGTTGTCATCACCTGCTCTGGGGGAACTTCCTGACCTGGGGATCAAACCTGTGTCTCTTACGTCTCCTACATTGGCAGGCGGGTTCAGGCAGCTTCTTTACCACCAGAGCCACCAGTTTGCACAAACCAAGTTGAGCAGAAACTTCCACACCTCCACACAGGTATGAGGGCTGATGATGCTATAAGCCTATTTTCAGAAATCTGAAACCATTTCTAGAACATTCAAGAAGAGTCTGCAACTCTCCAAGGCTTGGCAATGATTTATTGTCAATTACCTTCAGAATAATCTGTAATTCTCTTCAACTCAAACACATAGGGAGAATGAATTATATAGTATTTTTACAAAATTCATTGAGTATCTACTCTAACCTGCAGCCTGGCAGCCTAGCCTCCTAACTGACCTCTGTTTCCACTTTTGTCCTTTATATTCTATTCTGTATTAGTCCCCAGAGTGATTTTTTTCAATATAAATCATAATATCTTATGCCTTGTTTAAAAATATTCCATGGCTTCAACCATATTCCAAATGAAACCACAGTTGTCGAAGCTCTAAACACCTTGGTTCCTTAAGTTTCTCTGCTCCCCCACAACCCGCCCCGCTTTGTGTACCATGCACACACAGGGCTCCTCTGAGTTCCCCAAGTGTGTGGAGTCTGCCCTGGCTACAGGCCTATAAGTTTTGTGCTTCCTCTTCCTTCCATCTGGATTCTTCTTCCCAAGCTTCTAAGTATATGTCTCAGTCACATATTTTTGCTCTCACCTTGCATTTAGCTTTCTCAGAGAACCAGAAAATAGAAACCCCTTCCTCGACCTGGAAAGCTGCTCTTTAAATAATTCAGCATATTTTCTTCACATCAGCCTTCTTGGGATGGTCATGATTTATGTCATTGATGGCCCCAATTCAACATAAATAAAGAGGCTAATGAGAGTCAACAAATATGACTGGCTGCACTGACCACTGTGGGGGGAAATATAGCAAACCTGTAGTCGTTAGACAAATGTGAATCATATATAAAAGTTAGCAACATAGCACTCATGGAGCCCCACCACCAGAGAGGAGGATTAAAAAGAGGAAGCACTCCCTTCTTTTGAGCAGCGTCTTGCTCACTTTGCAAGAAGGAATGCTTACCCAGGATGGAGCTTCTCACTGCCACTGGAAGAGCCAAGTTTGATGGGACTGCGACAACAAATTGTTTCTTGAATATTCCAATTTCCTTCTAGGATTGAATTACCAGCCTACTTCATACTACTAAGACGTCACAAGAGAAATAAAACTAATCAGAAGAGGAATTTCTTCTTGATCACTGTCCACAGTTCCTTTCCTCAGCAGCAGACTCTTTTTTTTTTTTTTTTTTTCATTTTGGTTTTTATTTATTTGTTTTGGTCCCTTGAGGACAGACTGTTGCAAGAGGCTTTATAACACTGAGAACTACGATTTAAAAAGAAATCTGAGGGACTTTCATGGCGGTCCAGTGGTTGGGACTCCAAGCTTCCAGTGCAGGTGGCGGGAGTTCAATCCCTGGCTGGGGAACTAAGATCTTGCCTGTGTCTTGTTAGGACTTCTTCCTTGTCTTTGGACTCTTTTGGTGGGTTCCAGTGTCCTCCTGTCGACGGCTGTTCAGTAGCTAGTTGCAATTTTGCTGTTTTCAAGGAGATAAGCACACATCCTTCTACTCCACCATCTTGAACTGGAAGTCAAAGGGAGATTCTTGATACAGAAACCACTCTCTGTGCTGAATGAATAAGCGTGTGGCTTGTGAAGTTAGTGAGAGTGTGTCCAGGTGTCACAAGGGTTAGAAGCTGAAAACACACACACACACAAAAAAATAGTAGCAATATTAGTGAATCCTAACATTAAGCAAGTGCTTATTGTCTGCCAGAAAATTATCTAAGCCTGTTATAAATGTTATTTCACTTCAATCCCATATCTGTGGCTCAAAGATGCTGATCTTATCTGTTTTACAGGAGAAAAAAAATGGGGCACAAAGAGATGAAATAAACTAGCACAGGGTCATTCAGGCCATTAGTGGAGTGTCAGAATTTGAACCCAAGAAATCTGAGTTCCACACCTCCGTCTTAATCACTTAATGCTCCTCTGTGTGCCAGAGGGACTTAGGGCTCAGGACGTCACAAACAGTGCTGAAAACACCCACGAACTCAAACTCCAAGTCCCAGAGGGACAGGGTCTGCAGAAGTGGCCAACATAAGGTGTCTGCCAACATGCTGAAATCATGAGAGAGGGTGATGAGTCCACTCAACCTTCCTCCTGGAAAGTTCTGGGAATTCTTGCAATGTCTCTCCCTCTCTTCCACTGGGAAGATCTTTTGTATATAACCCTGTGCGTGCCATTTCAACACACTCCCCACCATCAATTTCTTCTCTTTCATCATGTAGTCAACAATCATTCTGAATCTCGGTTCTAATCACATTGACCCTAGTACCCCCATTACCTACTGAACCGCCAGATTTCTCTGCCACAGTCTCCTGTTTAGCCCAAAGGGCTGGAGAAATTTCCCCAGCATATTGTTTGGTTTCTGACTCCGTGAACAGTGCAGGATGGTTGCTGTTCTCAGTACAACTGAGCAGAATCACTCACTCACTCAATGTGCTCCCTGTTAAAGTATCCCAGTAATTTCTACTCCTATGTCTTAGGCATCTTGGGCTGCTACAACAGAATGTTAAATAGACTGGGTTGCTTAAACAATTGACACTTATTTTCCACAGTTCCGAAGGCTGGAAGTCTGAGATCAGGGTGCCAGCGTGGTTGGGTGCTTGGTGAGGGCTCTCCTCCTAGTTGACAGACCATCCAGCCTCTCACTGTGTCTTCCATGACTGAGAGAAGAGGGGAGGCACTGGGGAGAAGGCATCTCGCTCCTATTGCTTCGTTTAAGAATATCAACCCCATTCGTGGTGGCTCCACTCTCATGATCTAGTCACCTTCCAAAAGCTATGCTTCCAAATACCATCACATTGCAGATTTGGGCTCCAACACATGAATATGGGAAGGGGACACAAACATTTAGTTCTTAACACCCCAAGTGCCATGATCTCAGTACAGCGCATCCTGAATTTGGGCACACCTTCCCCTGAAGCAGTAGCAAGCAAGATGGCAGTGACTATGCCAATGTAACTCCAGATGCAACAGTGAACTTCCATTTCACTGAGGCAAGAACAGGAGTAATCACTTTCCCTGCACGCTCATCTCACTCACTGTTTTCCAGCCACTCTTCCTACAGTTCTTCAAATACACCAAGCTTCCCACCTCAAGCCCTTGCCAATTCCATCGGTCTGTGATGCTCCCCCTCCATTTATACACAGAGATAAAACTTTCCTTTAAGTCATACTTCCTTTAAGCCTCAGCTTAAATCTTCAGTCTATGGCTGTATTTTTTTATGAATTAAAGTAACCCCCTTTCCCAATTCATTCCTATTTCACCCCCTTCCTTCCTTCCTTCCTGGCCTATACCACAGTCTCTGATTCTTCTATTCATTTCTTTATTTTCTAAAGAAAATATTTATTTCTTATTTCTTCTAGTTTGTCTTTCCAGAAATGATATAAATGGAACAAGGTCAAAAATTGTGTCCAGGGGAAGGAGGGGTGGATTGGGATGAATTGAGAGGATGGCATTGACGCATATACACTATTGATACTCTGTATAAAATAGATGGTTAATGAGAGCCTACTGTAGAGCTCAGGGAACTCCACTCAATGGTCTATGTATGTTTGTGTGTTAGTCCTCCAGTTGTGTCTGACTCTTTGTGACCACACGGATGTAGCCCACCAGGCTCCTCTGTCCATGGAATTCTCCAGGAAAGAGTACTGGAGTGGGTAGCCATTTCCTTCTCCAGGGGATCTTTCTGACCCAGGGGTTGAACCCAGATCTCCTGCATTGCAGGTGGATTCTTTATCATCTGAGCCACCAGGGAAGCCCACTCAATGATCTGTGGTGGCCTAAATGGGAAGGAAATCCAAAAAAGAAGGGATATATGTGTATATGTAGCTGATTCACTTTGCTGTACAGCAGAAACTAACACAACATTGTAAAGCAACTATATTCCAGTAAAAATTAATTTTTAAAAATTATGGTAAAAATAAAACAAAAAAGGAATACAACTGTGTCTATCTTGTTCACCATTCCTGACACATACTGGCAGTTCAATGAATATTTGTTGAATGATTGAATAAAATAATTACACAATATATAATCATAAGGAAAAGGAAGAGAGTCACAACATAAATATATCAAATCTTTTACTCATATATAATGTTACAACCAGGAAATAATCATCGCATTTAATTTTGTAACAATATCAGATTTCAACATGAGCTCCCTGATTTGTTATTTTGCTACTAAAACAAACCGGTCCTCCTCTTTCTCCTGGACTATGATTTACCATGCTACTTACTCTATTGCCTCTGAAGAATAAATCTCATTTCTCCCAATGGAACCCAGTTCTTGGAGATTAAAAGTTGACATCCTTATGAGACATCAACAAAGAAAAGACAACTTGAAGAAGCAGATGTGGCTATTTTAGAAGGAAAAAAAAAAGTCTACATTCTGTTTTGACTTTGCAAGTCTCAAAGAATTCTTTCACGACAATGCATGGAGAACTACTTCATGAAAATAAATAGCCACAGTGGAATATGGATTTAATTGCTTGAATTGCTGAATTAGCTAAAATAAAACAGCTGTGATCACATTCTGGGACAAAAACCATTGTTCAACAAAGACTTCTATTAAAGATCACCCCAGTGATGAGTCTGGCTTTCTAAAATTAGGCATACCCCTTCCTGGACCACCCATTGTCCTTAGGGTAACAGTGATTCCAATTTGGGGGGCATCTGGGTTGGACAAATGTTGTCTGTACCACAGGGCACAGGACTGCTTGATAGATTTTTCTCTTTTTCATCAAATACACAGCTCAAGTTACTCAAAATTATCCAGCAAAACAAATTCCTTTCATAGTTCCATAATCCCAAGACACAGGAAAGGTGTTGGGCTGGCGGCTGGGGTTTTAGAGTTCCAATTCACTAAAAGATGAAACTAGAACCAAACTTTGTCCAAGTTCTTCCCAAAGAATCCTGGTGAACAGATCATGGTCCCTGAGGGGGAAAAAAAAAGTCTCTGAGGTGGTGGGTTTTGGTATTTCTCGGGCCATAGAGCTTTTCCACGGAAAATTTCTAAATGTATCGACACAAAGTTTGAAGCCTTGCCTCCAGAAGTTCTGTGTACACCCTAAAATTATCCATGAACCACAAACTCAGAACTCTTATTCCAAAATGCAGAAGTAGGGCTTGAGATGGGGAAAGCCAAGAATTCAAATGTTTTTGTCACCAACCACCATCGTGTATCAACTTTAAATAACTGCCACACTCCAGTCCCACCTCTAACCCATCTGCAGACCTTGAAACCTGCGATCAACATCAAGGGAAAGTTTGATGGAAAAGAAAGCCCAGAGGGCAATTAAACTGAATATCACTCAGTCATGTCCAACTCTTTGTGACCCCATGGGCTATACAGTCCACAGAATTCTCCAGGCCAGAATACTGGAGTGGGTAGCCTTTCCCTTCTCCAGGGGATCTTTCCAACCCAGGGATAGTATCCAGGTCTCCCACATTGCAGGTGGATTCTTTACCAGCAGAGCCACAGGGAAGCCCAAGAATACTGGAGTGGGTAGCCGACCCTTTCTTCAGCGGATCTTCCCAACCCAGGAATCGAACTGGGGCCTCCTGCGTTGCAGGCGGATTCTTTACCAGCTGAGCTATCAGGGAAGCCCAAGTACCAGAGGCACCACTCCTTCCTTCTCATCTACATCCCTTCTCAGGGGAACTTGCAGAGAAAAGATGGAATGAGAGGTTTCCGGGTGACCCAGTGCCTGAGAGTTGCCCGATGACTATCAATTGATCAGTAGCCTTATTTCATCTGCATAGTCCCTGTTGCCACGGTGTGAAACATTCACGACTGTGACAGCAGGGGATAAAGTCAGAGGGCCAGTATCTTTCCTAACCTTCTCTGCCCATCCTTCAAAGTCCTCCTTCTCTAGAATGTCTCCCTGATGATTTTAGCCCTAATTCTCACAAATGATCTCTCTCCTTTTGGGGTTCCTAGATGCTTGCTCCTTGGAAGGAAAGTTATGACCAACCTAGATAGCATATTCAAAAGCAGAGACATTACTTTACCAACAAAGGTTCGCCTAGTCAAGGCTATGGTCTTTCCTGTGGTCATGTATGGATGTGAGAGCTGGACTGTGAAGAAGGCTGAGCGCTGAAGAATTGATGCTTTTGAACTGTGGTGTTGGAGAAGACTCTTGAGAGTCCCTTGGACTGCAAGAAGATCCAACCAGTCCATTCTGAAGGAGATCAATCCTGGAATTTCTTTAGAAGGAATGATGCTAAAGCTGAAACTCCAGTATTTTGGCCACCTCATGCGAAGAGTTGACTCATTGGAGAAGACTCTGATGCTGGGAGGGATTGAGGGCAGGAGGAGAAGGGGACGACAGAGGATGAGATGGCTGGATGGCATCACTGACTCGATGGATGCGAGTCTGAGTGACCTCCGGGAGCTGGTGATGGACAGGGAGGCCTGGCGTGCTGCGGTTCATGGGGTCGCAAAGAGTCAGACACGACTGAGCGACTGATCTGATCTGATCTGATCTGATTTCACCTGGTGAACTATTAATATAGAGATAATTCCCCTTCTTGTTCTCGTACTGTTTCTTATCTGCCTCCTGAGTACTAGTTCTTTGAGAACATGAGTATGCGTGAAATGCCTCTTCATCCCACACAATACACAATCCATCGTAAGCACATAGCAGCACCTGCTACTCTGGCCTGCCCCCAGAGCTGCTGCTGCATCACTTCAATCATGTCCAACTCTGTGCGACCCCATAGACAGCAGCCCACCAGGCTCCGCTGTCCCTGGGATTCTCCAGGCAAGAATACCAGAGTGGGCTGCCATTTCCTTCTCCAATGCGTGAACGTGAAAAGTGAAAGTGAAGTCGCTCAGTCGAGTCCGACTCTTCGTGACCCCATGGACTGCAGCTTACCAGGCTCCTCTGTCCATGGGATTTAGCAGTCAGTGTCTATTCCCCTCTTTCCCGAATTCTTTCCTAGTAACCGTATCTCAGTTTCCCTTGAGAAAACTACCCTCCTTCAGCCTAAGTTCATTTGTTTCAGAGAGCCTAATTCTATCCCTTGATTCTAGACATGGGCCCATCATCTAGGTTGGACCAATCAGCATAAGCCAATTTCCCGGCGCAAATGATTGGTTTCTGATTGTCACATGATCCAAGCTGGGCCAATGAGATTCAGTCCAGAAACTCTGGCAAGAATTACCAAGGAAGTGAGTGGTCTCTTTCTGGGCAGGCTCTCGGGGCTACTGAGCTGACGTCCTGTCAGGTGACCTGAGAACTGCTTAGGCCCCTGGCTTCCCTGAGCTAGTGACAGGCATCCTCTCATTACCAGGGGAAGACCCGCTCAAGAAGAAGCAACACAGTTGCAAGCGGGGGCTGAGAAATACAGAACCAGTGACTGAGTCCTAGGGACCTGGTTCCTTGGTTCAGCCCAATCAGAAGCTAGCCCTACCTCCCAAAGCTTTCAGTTATACACAGTGAACAGCTAATAAATAGTATCTTACAGTATTTGAACCAGTTTGAGTGTGTTTCTGTCACTTCGACAGAAACAGCCCAGATTTGCTTAATGCTTCATAAATATTGACTGAATTAACAATCATTTTTAGTTTTGGAAATGTTGGATGTATTTGGGTTATTAAAGCCTACTAAATACCTTTTTTGCAGGTCAGCTGCTTAACTTCCGTCTTTGGCGATGAACACCGATATGGTCATTGAGGAATACCGTTTGGAACTGGACAAATGAACTTGGATTCCCAGCTCTGCCACTTACAAAGGGTGTGGCCTTGGGCATTTTACTTAGGAATCGCTCAACTGAGGAAGACCACAGTAAAACAATATGCATTGTTACTAGAGGGTTAGTTTTATGTAGATGATGGAATGAAGGGTGGAGAGACAGAGGCAGGATAGCATTAGCCAGTTCCATGAGGCTTTAGACTAAGGCAGGATCACAAGAGACGCAGACCAGAGGACAAACTGCAAAAACTGCGGCATATTGGCGAGTTCAATGTGGGATGCAGGAAAACAAAGAAGTAAAAGTTCCTGGAAACTAAAAAGTTCAATTATTTTTAGTATGAAACATTAAAATAAAAACAGACTTGCAGCCTGCTAGACAGGTGAGGGGGCTGCGCTTAAATTCTAGTCTAACTAGATGAGTTATCTTTAATAACACAGATAGCTGTGTAGTTATATCCATAGCTTCCTTCTTCCTTGTGAAGAAGTTGAGTGGCTTCTAGGCAATAGCTGTGATTTAAAGCTGTGTTTCCCAAGGTATTAGAGGGTCTGCTGGTGGTAGGCAGGTGGTTTTAGGCAGATTAAAGGATGACTATCTGCACAGACAAGACATGAAATAATTCTGAATTGTGTTGGGGGAAAGCTGTTCCCTTTCAGGCCTCTTGATTATTTTGTCAAGGAAAAGAAAAATCTCATAGGGGGCCTAAAACGTCTTTAACACCTCTTTCTAGCGCTTGCTAATCCTCTTGCTTAATAGGGAGCAGGTCTCAAGCTTAAAATTTTGAGGAGGGCTGAGTATCCATCTAAGTAATATCGTTGTCTGCTGAATTTATCTTGACACATGCTTTCTATCAATGGCAAGTGGAACTTATTTTCCACTTATAATAGCTATACGTCTCTTTTTAAGATAAATTTATTTTAAAAAGTTGATCCTATAAAGGCAGCTAAAGAAATGTGGCGCACAGCCATGGCAAGAATTGGAGGAGCATCTACCAAAAATAATAATAATAATAATAACTGTCTGGGGCCAGGGGTTCTGAAACGTCATTCATCAGTGGTGGGACTTCTGGCACTCGGACAGATGTCTTCTTAGGAGGTACGTACCTGGAGCACCACTGAGCATGTGACTTGCTGCTAAAAGCCTACAGTGTATTATAAATGTGTCTTTTCTTTGGACAGGTACCAGGGCCGAGTCCAGCCCTGCTCTGTGCGCAGCACCCTTGCAAACCCTTGGGAGGCCAGCGCGATCTCCTAAGCAACTTCTGATTCTAAACAGTCCAGGAGTTTGGTTCACTCGTTGTGAATAAGCACTCTCAGTGTGGAAGCACTGGAGTTTCTCCCAGACGCGCTGCCCTCGGCTGCCCGCGCCTCGGCCGGGTGCATCAGCCCTTCCTGGACGCCCCACCGTGCTTCTGCGCAGCGTCGGGTCAAAGGTGCCTCGGGAGAACTCCGGATACGCACACCAAACCTTCTGGCCTGGCGCTGTTTGGTTTACTGCTATGCTATGCTATGCTAAGTCGCTTCAGTCGTGTCCGACTCTGTGCGACCCCATAGACGGAAGCTCACCAGGCTCCCCCATCCCTGGAATTCTCCAGGCAAGAATACTGGAGTGGGTTGCCATTTCCTTCTCCAATGCATGAAAGTGAAAAGTGAAAGTGAAGTCGCTCAGTCGTGTCAGACTCTTAGCGACCCCATGGACTGGAGCCTACCAGGATCCTCTGTCCATGGGATTTTCCAGGCAAAAGTACTGGGGTGGGGTGCCATTGCCTTCCCCGAAGGAGTCGACAAAACCACTTCTGGCTGAGCAGAGGAGCTCTAACGCTACTAAACTTCTCCCCCTAGCGGACCTTTCATTAAGACGTAAATCATTCAGAGGTAGAAGTCCAAAGACCACAGAACGAGAAACTTTTGAATTTCACAGTCAATAACGGCACTAAAAAACCAAACAAACAAAAAAAGGAAAAGAAGTCACCAACCTTGTTCAGTTCGTGCCTTGTGCCTTTTTTTTTTTTTTTTTTTTTTTGCCAACTAAGATGAATAGAAAATATTTATCATCTGACATCACTTGAAACTCATAGAAGTTTGATGTTTTAACACCAAAAAGTAGAAGGGCAGAATCTCGAAGTAAAGGCCAGCACCAAGGTTTTCTCCATGGACAAGGTGGATGGCTTCCAGTGCTGGATTAAGTGGTCTTTGTTCTTCTGTGGTGCATTAAAAATAAATGAAATACATCACCGACTCAATGGACATGAATTTGAGCAAACTCCAGGAGACAGTGGAGGACAGAGGAGCCTGGCATGTACAGGCCATGGGGTCACAAAGAATCGGATGTGACTTAGCTACCAAACAACAACATAAATATAGTCAGTTGATCTTCAAAAAGAACAAAGGCAATACCATGGAGGAAAAGCAGGCTTTACAATTGGTATTGGAAAACTGGATGCTGCTGATGCTGCTGCTAAGTCGCTTCAGTCACGTCTGACTCTGTGCGACCCCACAGATGGCAGCCCACCAGGCTCCTCCGTCCCTGGGATTCTCCAGGCAAGAACACTGGAGTGGGTTGCCATTTCCTTCTCCAATGCATGAAAGTGAAAAGTGAAAGTGAAGTCGCTCAGTCGTGTCCGACTCTTAGCGACCCCATGGGCTGCAGCCTACCAGGCTCCTCCGTCCATGGGATTTTCCAGGCAAGAGTACTGGAGTGAGGTGTCCATGCTGATAGTCTAAGGCAAAAAGAAAAGAAAAAAATCTAGACCTTTCACAAAAATCAATTCAAAATGGATCATAACGCTAAATGTAAAGCACAGAATTATAAGATTCCTGGAAGATAACACAGAAGAAAATCCAGATGACTTTGGGTATGGGGATGGCAGATACAACACCAAAAGCATGATCTATGCAACGAACAATTGATAATCTGGTCTTGGTTAAAATTAAAAACATTTGCTCTGTGAAAGACACTAGAGAGAATGAGGACTCAAGCCACAGACTGGAGAAGATATTTGCAAAAGACACAATTGATAAAGGACTGTCATCCAAATATACAAAGAACTTTTAAAACTCAACAGTAAGAGAATGAAGAAACTGACGTAAAAAAGGGCAAAAGAACCGAGCGGATGCCTCACCAAAGATACACAGACGGCAAATGACTATATGAAAAGATGCTCCACAGTGCCTCAAAAAACTAAAAATAGAACTACCATGGGATCCAGCAATCCCACTCCTGGGAATATATCCAGACAAAACTATAATTCAAAAAGATACATGCACCCCAGTGTTTACAGCACCACTATTCACAACAGTCAAGACATGGAAACAATATAAATATCCATGGACAGATGGATGGATAAAGAAAAAGTGGTACATATATGCAATAGAATACTACTCAGCCATAAAAAGAATGAAATAACGTTTGCAACAACATGGATGGGCCTAGAGATCACCGTACTAAGCGAAGGAAGTTAGAGCTGGACAAATACATGGTACTTACATGTGAGATCTCAAATACAATACACATGAACCTACCCACAAAACAGAAACAGGCTCTCAGACACAGGGAACAGACTTGGGGGTGCCAAGGGGAGGGGGCTGGGGGACGGCCAGACTGGGGGTTTGGGGTGAACAGATGCAAACTATCATTACAGAATAGATCAACAGTGAGGTCCTACTCTATTGCACAGAGAACTATATTCAATATCCTGTACCAAAGCATAATGGAAAGGAATTTTAAAACGAGATGCTCCGTATACTATTATTAAGGAACTGCAAATAAAAACAAGGACATGCCACAACACACCTATTGGAATGTCAAAATCCAGAACACCGATAACAGCACACGCTGGTGCGACAGGAACTCTCAGTCACTGCTGGCAATAATGCAAAGCAGGCCAGCCGCTTTAGATGACAGTTTGCTAGTTTCTTACAAAACTAAACACACTCTTAACATGTGGTACAGCCATCATGCTCCTTGGTATTTATCCCAAAGGGCTGAAAACGTATATCCACATAAAACCCTGCTCATTGATGTTTATAGCCAATTTGTTCATAATTGTAAGCAACCAAGATGTCCTTCAGTAGGTGGATAAATAAACTGCAGGACATCAAACAATGAAATATTATTCAGTACTAAAAAGAAATGAGCTATCAAGCCATGAGAAGACACGGAGGACACTTCAGTGTACATTACCAAGTGAAAGGAGTGAGTCAGAAAGGTTACACACCGAGTGACCCAACTATATGACATTGTCAAAAAAGGCAAAACCAAGGAGAAGGCGATGGCACCCCACTCCAGTACTCTCGCCTGGAAAATCCCATGGACAGAGGAGCCTGGAAGGCTGAAGTCCATGGGGTTGCGAAGAGTCGGACACGACCGAGCAACTTCCCTTTCACTTTTCACTTTCAAGCCTTGGAGAAGGAAATCGCAACCCACTCCAGTGTTCTTGCCTGGAGAATCCCGGGGACGGGGGAGCCTGGTGGGCTGCCGTCTATGGGGTCACACAGAGTCGGACACAACTGAAGTGACTTAGCAGCAGCAGCAGCAAGGAGGTGGTAAAAGGACCAGTGGTTGCCAGGGGCTGTAGGGGTGGGGAGGGATGACTAGGCAGAGAAGATCTTTACTGCTGTGAAACTCTTCTGTGTGATACTATAATGATGGAGTCGTGGCATTATATATTTATCCAAACCCACAGAATATACAACACCAAGAGTGAACCCCAAAGTAAACTGTGGACTTTGCATGATAACGATGTGTCAGTGTGGGCTCACTGACTGTAACACATGGGCCACTCTGGTGGGGATAAGACACTACTGTACAGCTCAGGGAACTCTACTCAGCGCTCTGTGGGGACCTAAGTGGAGGGAAATCTAAAAAGGAGGGGATATGTGTACATGCATAGCTGATTTATCTTGCTGGAAGTAGAAATTAACACAGTGTTATAGAGCAACTATACTCCAATAATTTTTTTTTTAAAGCCGATTTACTTGATGGAAATTTTTAAAGTGTGAGACAACTTTCTAAATTATAAATTTTATGAACTCTAAATATAGATCAAGGATTTCCAGAAATTTAGCATCTGATTTGAGATGTACTTGTATGTGTAAAAATACATACTAGGTTGGAAGACTCAGTATGAAAAAAATAACGTACAATATCTATGAATCATTTTAAGTGAGTATATGTTGAAATGATGATAGTTTAGAGCAAATATACAGTAACAACTGGTTTCTAAAATTAATAAGATTATGAAATTAATAGGCTAATTTCATGTTTTATTTTCTAGTGTGATTCCTAGAAAGTCTAATTTATATATATATGTGATATGCGTTATATATCTATTAGACTGGGCTATTCTAGACTATAAGGAAAGTCCTGGAAACTGGAACCAATTATATATTTTATGTTCACTTGTCAAAGTAGTATATGGTAAATAATAGGTGTTGAAGAATTATTTCTTTGATATTTGACTAAGTGAATGATTATCCATATCTGACAAGGCTGAGTGAGAGTAGGGCTATTTGTTCTATATTTTCTAGCTCTGTGCTAATTTTTTCCATTGACTAGCATAGGGCTTTGAAAATAATGGTAATAATAACTACAACTATCATTTTCATTCACCTACTGTGTACACTTTTAATCTATTGGAAATCTGTTGCAAAATTTAGAATGTATGGGAAGTAATTTGTCCAAAGTCATGTTACTAATAGTCAGAATTCAGCAAATGCTTGCTTATGAATCATTGAATGAATGAACAAACGAATGCCTAAGAAGAGTGAGCATAAAATTTTTCTAGGCCCCTGTTGCTTTGAATGTGAATATGAATCCTTTCATTTTTATCTGATTTGAGATTGCTTGTCCCAGCTTAGAAAGACTCATAAGAGATGTTCAAGTATGAAACCCTGGAACAGGAACAAGAAAAATACTCTACTGACAAGAAAGTAACTTGCTCAGGTTACAACAATAAATTAGATTTGGAAACACTGAAGACACAGCTGCCTTCGGGAGCCTAAGAGAGGGAAGGTCCTGGCCATGGCTCCCTTCCTCATCTGTCATTTGGCCAAAGATCCTCCCAAAGCACCACAAAACCCAATTAATTAGAAATAGATGAACCTCCGTGTTCTCGGGTCCTACGACATTTCAGGCCGACAAGTCAACCATCCAAGCTGAAGGAGACACTATGCATTTGGCCACACGCTTCACTCTCAACTTTTAAACCCATGCATCTATTTTAATGGCAATTCAATCCAGATGGTCCCAGTTATTTGCATTAGATTCATCAGAAGCAGTTTTGGAAAGAGGCTTCAATCTAGTAACTTCCTCAGGGCTGTCTCTAGACCTAAACTCCTCCTCCACAGTTCCTCCAGCAGAGTCTGTTGGGTGGTATTTGTATTAACTCAAGACAGCACAGAGATTAAGAGCAGGGACTCTGGAAGCCAGACTGCCTAGGTTCATTTATAGAAGCCTCACTGGGTGCCAGGCATGGTTGTAACCATTAGCTATTATTTCTATTACATTTAGGAGCAAGTGACAGAAAGCCAACATTGGAAGGGCCTGTGAATGATAGCTTACTTCGCTTTCACATAAACACAGGTGGTTCAGGCCTGGGAGAATTACCCCTTCTCACCAAGACCCCAGTGCCGTCTATCTTGTTGCCCAGCAACCTCAGCACACAAGTCTCACCTTCTGATTCAAGACAGTGAACCCAGTTCCAGCCAATTTGCCCACATTCCAGCCGGAAGGAAGGATGAAAGGGGAGAAAAACCACACTCTTCCTTTAAGGATGCTTTCTAGAAGTTGTACACATTACGTTTCCTGTATCCCATTGAACAAACTTTAGTTGTGGTCATGTATCTTTTAAAGGAGACTGGGAAGTGTAGCTCTTTACTCTGTTATTCTTTATCTATTATTGTTGCAGAAAAAATGAAGGACAGATATTGGGGGACCGATGTCCCTGTTGGAGAAGGCAATGGCACCCCACTCCAGTACTTTTGCCTGGAAAATCCCATGGACGGAGGAGCCTGGTAGGCTGCAGTTCATGAGGTCACTGGAGTCGGACACAATGGAGCGACTTCACTTTCACTTTTCACTTTCACGCAATGGAGAAGGAAATGGCAACCCACTTCAGTGTTCTTGCCTGGAGAATCCCAGGGACGGGAAGCCTGGTTGGCTGCCATCTATGGGGTCGCACAGAGTCGGACACGACTGAAGTGACGCAGCAGCACAGCAGCCGATGTCTCTGTGACGAATTCAGAGTGAAAGATCATAAACGCCATCTCACATGCACCCCGGTGTTCCCAGCAGCACTGTTCACAACAGCCAAGACATGGAGACAGCCTAGATGCCCATCGACGGATGAATGGATAAAGATGTGGTCCATACATGCAGTGGGATATTACTCAGCCATAAAAAGAATGGAGTCATGCCATTTGCAGCTACATGGATGGATCTAGAGGTGATCATGCTGAGCAAAGTAAGTCAGAAAGACAAATACCATATGATGTCAATTGTAAGGGAGACCTAAACTATGACAGAAATGAACTTACCTATGAAATACAAACAGACTCACAGACACAGAGCACAGACCTGTGGTCATCAAGGGAGGGGGAGGGGGCTGGGAGCTTGTGACTAGCGGATGCAAACTATTGTATATAGAATGGATAAAAATACAAGGTCCCACTGTGCAGCACAGAGAACTATATTCAACATTTTATAATAAACCACAGTGGAAAAGAATATGAAAAGGAAGTGTGTGTGTGTGTGTGTGTGTGTGTGTGTGTGTGTGTGTATAACGAAATTGCTTTGCTGTACACCAGCAACTAACACAACACTGTAAGTCAACTAAACCCAACTGGATCTAGAATGCATACCAAACGGAGGAGATCTTTGGGTAATGGAATGTGGTTTGAGAAAACTGCATTTTAACTCAGGACTTGGCCATCTCCTCACTGTTTGCTTCTAAATCCCATAAATATAAGCTGCATAAAACACTAAATAAATGTTTATTCTAATTATTGTACAAAAGTGACCACAACTCTCTTTTTTCCACTCTCACCAGAATTATATCCAGGGAAGGCTTCAGATGCTTGTGGATTCAGAAAGAAGAGATCTGGTGACTGATTACATAAGTAACACTGCTTCAGTTTAAAAGGAAGGTCCCTCAAGCGTCCACCAGCCATCACACTCCTAAGCCACTCTCTTAGCCCTGGGCCCTCCGTCATAACTGAGGAAGTGATGACACCCCAACAGGTTCAGGGTGCCCCCTCCTGAAACTGACCACAGAGGCTGACATTAGACAAGGCATCTTCCCATTCTGTCTGAGCCTATACAAATAAGTCATTGACAACACATACACAGATAATAGGAAACATATTTTTGGTCAGTGAGTTAGCTTTCTGGTTGGGCTTGAATACTGTAGCAGATCCTTTGAAAGCTTCCCCATTAACCACACTCTCCTTCTGAACAGAAATGTATTTCCCAGCCTTGACGTTAGGCTTGGGATTGGCTTAAGCCAACCAAATGTATGCAACCCTGTGTCCACAATAATCATTCCAGAGTTGGGAATCTGGTTGAATGAGACGTTGAAGGAAGAGGTGGGGGGCTTGGAGAAAAAGCGTCAGTTGACGTTGGCCATTGTCTTGGGTTCACAAAGAATATCCGGACTTAGAATGAAGACATCAGGCCAACAGCCTATATCAAACTACAGGGGCAGGATGAAAGTCGGTCTGTCAAGAAGTTATTGAGTCAGTGGCTTGAAACTTACCTAAAGCCCACATTCATACAGACTCTGAGAGTCACAAGCTGGTAAACTCTTTATGGTTTAGGCCTCCTGAGTGGGGGTCTCTGTTAAGCAGTAGTCTCATGGACACTGGGTCATTAAGTGCAAACCTGGGAGTACTTAACACAAGGCAAATTAATCAGGAAGCTGTAGCCAGACATTCATCTCATCAACTATTCTAAGCCTGGAGTGCTGGTCTACCATTTCGGCTCTCATGTGAGCACAGGCAAATTATTTGAAGAAAATGTGGAGTCGTGCCCCAGGGCTATAGAAGGGAGGGCTTGTACCAAGGCCACAGAAGTGGAACCCACAACCTTCTGAAGCTGACTGAGCCCCTTTGTAACTTGCCAAACCCCCCCGATCATCACTAGGAGGCTTCCTGACCCCAAAGTAGGCAAAAACGCCCAATCCAGCAGTCACCCTTTCATACCCTAACTAATCACCTAAGGCCAACCTTTTAGTGGAATTTTCTTTGTTTTGAGGCTATAAAAATTGGCTACTAAACCATGAAAAGCGTCAGCTCTCCTGAGACGGCCAGCTGTTCTAACAGTGTCACGCTGGCTCTCCCTGGTCTGTCGGGCTGGCCCGCTGTGCTGGCAGTGGGCTCATTATCTCTGCTCTTGGTTCTTAACTCACTGCCTTCCGAGGTGCCCTGTGTCTAGAAATTCTTTTCCAAGCCACGCTTGGACCGCCTCAACAGAAAACATGAAACTACTTCTTAATCAGGAAATCAGGAATAACTATACTGATGTTAGGGCTTCCCAGGTGGCGCTAGTGGTAAAGCTCCAATGCTGGAGAGGCAAGAGACGAGGGTTCGATCCCTGGGTCGGGAAGATCCCCTAGAGGAGGAAATGGCAACCCACTCCAGTGTTCTTGCCTGGAGAATCCCCATGGACAGAGGAGCCTGGCGGGCTACAGTCCATGGGGTCGCAAAGAGCTGGACGTGATTGAAGCCACTGAGCACACAGGCTTCTCTTGGGGCTGTTGTGTGTATAATACATACAACCTAAATGAGCTTGCCCTGGACCAAGCCTGCTTCCTAAACAGAGAAATCAATGTAGACATAATACAGTCACAGATAAAGGGAAGCTGTGTGTGAAGAGTCTAACATAAACTCAAAGAGGAAGGTGGGTGGAGCCTGGATGGACAACGGTGGACCCTAAACTTTGTAAGACTTCACAAGGTTGACAGGGAGCCCAGACATTTCTCAAGTAAAGTTTACATATGGTTAAAAGAAAACAAAACCCTTCTATGGCCTGGTTCTGTCAGTTTTAACAAATGCATGCAGTTGTATAACCATACATCATACTCAGGGCATGGAACTGCTCCATCATCACCCCCCAAATTCCCTTATGCTCCTCTGATATCAACTTCTTCCTGCATCCCCAACTCCAACTCCCAAGAGATCAAAACAAATCACGGATCTGTTTTCTGCTCCTACAATTTAACCTTTTCCAGGATGTCATATAAAAGGAATCACGCGTTAGGTCAGCTTGTGAGTCTGACTTCTTTGGCTTAGTAGAGTGTGTTGGAGATTCATCTGTGTTGGGATTAAATCCTTTGCTTTTATTGCTACACTGAACATGTGACTACGAGAGACAAGGAGTGGAGTGGGTAGCCTTTCCCTTCTCCAGGGGATCTTCCAAACCGAGGGATTGAATCGGGGTCTCGCACATTATAGGTGGATTCTTTACCAGCTGAATTACCAGGGAAGCTCCCAGGTGTCACTAGTGGTAAAGAATCTGTCTGCCAATTCAGGTTAGATGTAAGACACACTGGTTCGATCCCTGGGTCGGGAAGATCCCTTGGAGAAGGGAATAACAATCCACTCCAGTATTCTTGCCTGGAGAATCCCATGGACAGAGGAGCCTGGTGGGCTACAGTCCATAGGGTCACACAGACTCTAACACAACTGAAGTGACTTAGCACAAACATGTGATTAAAGCCTACCTTCTTTTTTAGTTGTTGATTTAACTTGATTTAATCTAATTGCACAAAAATTTGAAATTATAATGCCTTTAGATTTCTAAGAGGAAGATTATGCATGCCTCCATATTCAATTCGGCACTGTCACATTGGAATCATACAGTGAATTTCAGCAACACCACAAATTATATAAAACAAGCAATTTTTAAAGTGTTGTGGAATGTTTTATGCTAATGATAAAAGCTTTTTTTTTTTTTTTTAAACTGGCAATTTTGGATTATAATGTATCAGGTGGCTAATACTGTAAAATGTCGGTCACTGAATATCATGGATTTTGAACTGGCTTCTGCTCCTAAAAACAGATCATCCATTTAGGTGGACAACCAAAAATTCCCTTCACTCTAAAAGCCTGAACTGTGTTTCTTAAAAAAATAAGATGGTGTAACCAACCATCTTCCATGGGCTAAGGTCTATGGTAAGAGTGGGCTCAACGATGACAATTATGTTAATATTTTATTTTCAAAAGCACTTTGTAAGAAAATGTAAGTATGGCTTCCAATAGGAATGCCACACCTGGACTCGACACCAAGCTCAGATTTTAGCTTTGCAAGGGAAAGCCGACCTTTCCTCTTAACCATGTATGCCACACGGGATGACAGACGGTGAATACAGAGAGCTCACTTCCAATTACCGTTTGCATACCCCTAATTTTTTAACTGTTTTTATTGAAGTATGGTTCATTTACAATGTTGTGTTAGTTTCAGGCACAGAGTGATTCTGTTATATACATACATATGCATTCTTTTCTAGATTCCTTTCCATTATAGGTTCTTACAAGATACTGTTAATAGTTCTCTGTGCCATACAGCAGGTCCTTGTTGTTTTTCCATTTTATACACAGCAGTTTGGTTCAGTTCAGTCGCTCAGTCATGTCCAACTCTCTGCGACCCCATGAATCGCAGCACGCCAAGCCTCCCTGTCCATCACCAACTCCCGGAGTCCACCCAAACCCGTGTCCATTGAGTCAGTGATGCCATCCAGCCATCTCATCCTCTGTTGTCCCCTTCTCCTCCTGCCCTCAATCTTTCCCAGCATCAGGGTCTTTTCTAATGAGTCAACTCTTCTCATGAGGTGGCCAAAGTATTGGAGTTTCAGCTTCAACATCAGTCCCTCCAGTGAACACCCAGGACTGATCTCCTTTAGAATGGACTGGTTGGATCTCTTTGCCATCCAAGGGACTCACAAGAGTCTTCTCCAACGCCACAGTTCAAAAGCATCAATTCTTCGGTGCTCAGCTTTCTTTATAGTCCAACTCTCACATCCATTCATGACTACTGGAAAAATCATAGCCTTGACTAGACGGACCTTTGGTGGCAAAGTAATGTCTCTGCTTTTTAATATGCTGTCTAGGTTGTCATAACTTTCCTTTCAAGGAGTAAGTGTCTTTTAATTTCATGGCTACAGTCACCATCTGCAGTGATTTTGGAGCCCAAAAAAATAAAGTCTGACACTGTTTCCACTGTTTCCCCATCTATTTCCCATGAAGTGATGGGACCAGATGCCATGATCTTTGTTTTCTGAATGTTGAGCTTTAAGCTAACTTTCTCACTCTCCACTTTCACTTTCATCAAGAGGCCTTTTAGTTCCTCTTCACTTTTTGCCATAAGGGTGGTGTCATCTGCATATCTGAGGTTATTGATATTTCTCCCAGCAATCTTGATTCCAGCTTGTGCTTCTTCCAGTCCAGCGTTTCTCATGATGGACTCTGCATATAAGTTAAATAAGCAGGGTGACAATATACAGCCTCGACGTACTCCTTTTCCTATTTGGAACCAGTCTGTTGTTCCATGTCCAGTTCTAACTGTTGCTTCCTGACCTGCATATAGGTTTCTTAAGAGGCAGGTCAGGTGGTCTGGTATTCTCATCTCTTGAAGAATTTTCCACAGTTTATTGTGATCCGCACAGTCAATCTGCTATTCCCAACTCCTAATTTATTGCCCCCAGCAACCACTATCTCATTTGTTTCTATGTCTGTGACTCTATTTCTGTTTTGTTAATCAGTTCATGTGTATCACTTTTTTAGATTCCACATATAAGGGATATCATATATTTGTCTTTCTCTTTCATTTAGGTTGGTAATCTCTAGGTCCATCCATGTTGCTGAAAGGGCATTATTTCATTCTTTTTTTATGACTGAGTAACATTCTATTGTGTGCCCCTAATCTTTATATGAACTTGGAACTGTTGAAGAGTAAAAAACAGGCTATGGAATGAACTGTGTCTCCCCACTAAAATTCATGAGCTGAAGCCCAAACTGCCAACATGACTGTGTTTCAAGATAGAGTCTTTAGGAGGCAATTAAGATTACCTGCAGTCATAAGAGCAGGGTCCTAATCTGACAGGACTGGAGGAGGTCTTACAAAAAGAGGGAAACCCAGGCTCTCACGTGAGGCTACCACGAGAAGATGGCCATCTGCAAGCTGGAAGGAGAGTCCTCTCCAGGAGCTGAGCCTGTTGGACCTAACCTGGGACTTCTAGCCTCCCTAACTGTGAGAAAACACAATTCTGTTGTTGAAGCTACGCAGGCTGTGGTCCTTTGGTATGAAGCCCCAGCAGAATTGAACAGAGTGACTCAGAAGACCTGGGGTTGGTAATCAGTGAACGGGTCAGGTCCTAACATCTATCTCTTCTTTGTGGGATAAAGGTGGAAACAGCCTTCCATGCAGCCTCATGACAAAGACTGAACTACAGGGGTGATATATGTATGTCGCTGAGCACAGCTCTTGGCACCTGGAAATGCTCAACGACACACACAACACTTCCTGTTGGCCAGCTCTGTGTTCCTCCTGCAGCCAATATGAGCCCTGCCACATACAAGGATGCCAGGAAATAGTTGCAAAACGCAACTGGAATGTGACTGGACGTGCCGAGGGACCTCTCATATTTTAATTTTTTTTTTAATTTGCAGAGCAAAGTAGTTGATACAAATGAATGCGTCTGACATCTGACACGCATCTATTGTGTTTCTCACAATCTAAATGGGAAAGAATCTTAGGGTAGTCATTTTCACTGGAGTATAAGCAGATTTCAGTCAGTCATTGCCACAATGAGAGGTCTGCGCATTAGTTACGGGCTTCCCTGGTGGCTCAGAATCCACCTGCCATGCGGGAGACCTGGGTTTGATCCCTTGGAGGAGGGCATGGCAACCCACCCCAGAATTCTGGCCTAGAGAGTCCCCATGGACAGAGGAGCCTGGCGGGCTACAGTTCATGGGGCTGCAAAGAGTCAGACACGACTGAGCGACTGAGCACACGCACATGTATTAGTTACCAGTAATGAAAAACAAGCCTGGGTACTTACGTCCCTGGAGCATGACTTGTCGGCAAGAAGAAGAAGCTGGAGGAAGTGAGCAGACAGGGAGGTGCTTTCTTGGGCCCCTGAAACCATAATTGGTAAGGAGGAATGCAGCATGTCCTTGGACTTCCCATGTCCCAGGGGAGGGAGGGAGGAACGGGTGGCCGTGTGGACCAGGCATGGACCCCCTTGGTGGTGTGCTGGAGCAGGCTTCTTCTAGCTCCTGAGAGCCTGCTGTGGATTCCTCTTCCCAATTCCACATTCATTTATGCCATCTTGTTAGTAAAACTTGCCATGGTGGGAGTGCTTTCCTCAAAAGAAAAAAAAACAAAACAGAAAACTGCACAATGCTGTAAAGTGGGGCGTCCCTCACCCTCCAAGGAGCTGGCAGTTAGATGTTTACCTGCACACCACTGTGTCCACGGCCCAGGCTTGATCCTGCCTCGCAGGGGTTCAGAAAGCTTTACGGTAAGGTGAAGAATGGATATCAGGGGTCTGGGATGCACAGACCATAAGAAAGGGTCAAGGAAGTTAAGGGGGCCCAGATTTTGGAGTTTGGATGCCAGCATTGTGTTAGTCGCTCAGTCGTGACTAATTCTTTGCGACCCCATGGACTGTAGCCTACCAGGCTTCTCTGTCCATGGGACTCTGTCCAGGCAAGAACACTGGAGTGGGTTGCCATGCCCTTCTCCAGGGGGTGTTCCTGACCCAGGGATAGAACTGGGATCTCCTGCATTGCAGCCAGATTTCTTTACCATCTGAGCCACTAGGGAAGCACTTGGATGCCAGATCTTGCTTTAATTTTCACCATTTTTGAGATTCAGTGGATTACTTGTGGCCTCGTTCTGAGAATTAAGCCATGGGTTTTATTGAGAAAATTATTCTCACAGACTGGCTGTACTTTTTTAACCTAGCAACCTGACTGCCACTGAAAGAGTCCCTCTGAATAAAAGTACTAAGAATGGGCAAAGATTTAGGCACCAGAAGGTTCCACACAACATTCACTATCATGCAGTGTGTTTGGGTAATACCTAACATTTGACAACAGGGAATACTGCTTAACTTTATCATGGTGTGTTCATATAAATGGATAGTCTTTAAATATTCTTCTAAAACTTGATTTTTCTGTTATGGGAGAAGACTCGTGATAAAAATAGAGAAGAGTAAATTGCAAAAGAGAGTGATTTAGTGATTAGAACTTTATAAAATGCAAAAACCTTGATGGTTATAGAGTAAAATTTGAGTGGAACACTTTTTTTTTCCCTTGGTGCTTTTCTGCATTTTTCAATGTTTCTGCAGTGAGAATGTATTACTTTATGAAATAAGAAAAAAAGAAATACTATTTTTTAAAGTCATTTCTCCAACTAGATAATCTGAGAAGTTAAATCATAAAATTTGGTTTATCTATATATTAATAAAAGTAACACTAATTGACAAAATTCAATAACATCTAAGCCAAATTGGCAACATAGCAAGGATTATGAAATCACTGATTATACCTGATACAACTATTTCTTTCTCCTCCTCCCTAGTCAACCACCTTGCTCTTCTTCTCCTAACAATAATATTTACTAAGCATTTTCCATGTATCAGCCATGGTGCCAAGTAAGTGAAATAATTTATTTATTCTTCAGAAAAAAAAAAAAAAACCCTATGAAATAGTTACTATTTCATAATATTTACATCTCCATTTTACAGATGGAAAAGGAAATGCTTTGACTTATAAATACCCTGCCCAATCCTCACAGCCAGTCAGTGCCAGACCCAAAATCAAACTGTACTTCACAAAAGCCGGCATTTCGCACTGACAACAAATAATCCAATTAAGCTCATAAAGTCTCACTTTTAAGGAGATGATAGGCTCAACACTGAGAGTATTAAAGTTGATTCACATTTTCAGTTTCCATGGATTCCTTGGGCTGAGCTACAAACATATTTCAGAAGACTAAGAAATTATAAATCAATGAACCACGTAGCTAGTACTCATTCTAAAACAAAAAGGAGGGAATTCCTTGGTGGCCCAGAGGATAGGACCTGCAGAACACTTCTTACCATTATTCTGAGAGTCTGAGACCTAGTAGGAGAGCAGACAATGGCACCCCACTCCAGAACTCTTGCCTAGAAAATCCCATGGGCAGAGGAGCCTGGTAGGCTGCAGTCCACGGGGTCACGAAGAGTCGGACACGACTGAGCGACTTCACTTTCACTTTTCATTTTCATGCATTGGAGAAAGAAATGGCAACCCACTCCAGTGTTCTTGCCTGGAGAAACCCAGGGATGGCGAAGCCTGGTGGGCTGCCGTCTATGGGGTCGCACAGAGTTGGACACGACTGAAGCGACTTAGCAGCAGCAGCAGCAGCAGCAGCAGCAGGAGAACTGCTGAGGTGAGGTGACCGAACTAATGGCATCCTCAGTATTCCTCTTTAAGGAAACTCTAGTGCTCCCGTGCTCAGCCCCTGCTCCTTCAGCTATTTTTCTTTTTTCACCCAGATCCTGTAATAAAGCACTACACTTTGCAACCTGAGATTAGATTCCTGCAACACCCCTTACGCACACCCCAAAGCACCTGAGTGTTGCCTCTTCTCATAAGAGCAGCTCTCAGTGTGACACCTGGCTTGCCATGTGGACTTCCCTTTGCGTCAATACACGTGCTGTCCAGCAGAGGGCAGGCTTACACAACGCACCCGGGGATCCTCTCCAGTTAGGAATAAAAAGGGAGAGATGGTCCAGCATCGAGGGAGATTAAAGCACAGCGCAAACCATAGCCTGTGTTCTTAGAGACAACAACATGAGAAATATTCCACACTGGGAGTCGTACACCTGGTCGCCAGAGTCAATCTTGGAGTCACTTCACCCAGCCTCAGGCCATTGATAACCAATGTCACGGCTGGACCGGCCCTTATGGTTCTTAATATAATTGCAAGACCCCCACAGCAATAACCATCAGGAAACTCTGAAGTGCAAACGATTTATAACTTACGGGGCCTGGAAATTACATGGCACACCTGAGGCCACACAGTGAAGTCACGTGGGGAGAGAGGAGGGGAGAGAAGAGGAGAGAGAGACAGAGAGGATGAACCAGAACCGGGTTCTGTTAGACCGAGGTCCAGGGTAGGGCCTGGGGTTTTGCAGGCTCATTCCTTATTGGGGAATTTAAAGCATGGAAAGAGGCCAAATGGTCAGTTACTGAAATCAATCACGATTTCTGAAACAAAGAAGCCTGGGGTAGAGGACTGGTTTTTCAGTCTAGCCCTGTGAGTGACTGGTGTTTATTTCAAAGAGCTAGCTTTGAAGTGGATGTCTCAGCCACTTAAGTCAACCACTTGCCTTACGAAAATAAAAGCCCACTGTCCGCGTTTACACTACAAGGTCTCAATTTCCCCAGCAGTGTGGTGAAGGCGTTCTCCTAGATGACCCCCAGTTCTTATTTCTCCTGTAAATTTCTAATACTACGTTCTGATCTGACCTGAAGTAACGCTCCTGAAGTTGTGATCTTACTAAATGCAAACTGAAGTATGTGTGTCCTTGGCTTTTAACATGAGAGCAGGGGTTGAACATGAGCTCTTTTACCTCGATGGCTCCAAGTTTCTCCTTCCAGCAGAGGGCAAGACTGTCTTCCCAAGTTTGACTCAGCAGTTGGGGTGGTTGAACCAGTAGAAATTATAATATGCTAATCCCATGTCCAAGGAGCGGTGGCTGCGCGGGCACAGGAGGGCCAAGAGAGGCTACTCCACATTGAAGGTCAGGAGGGACAGCGGTGAGGAGATACCCCTTGTCCAAGGTAAGGAGCAGCGGCTGCACTTTGCTGGAGCAGCCATGAAGAGATACCCCACATCCAAGGTAAGAGAAACCCAAGTAAGTTGGTAGGTGTTGCAAGAGGGCATCAGAGGGCACACACACTGAAACCATAATCACAGAAAACTAGTCAATCTAATCACACTAGGACCACAGCCTTGTCTAACTCAGTGAAACTAAGCTATGTCATGTGGGGCCACCCAAGACGGGCGGGTCATGGTGGAGAGGTCTGACAGAATGTGGTCCACTGGAGAAGGGAATGGCAAACCACTTCAGTATTCTTGCATTGAGAACCCCATGAACAGTATGAAAAGGCAAAATGATAGGATACTGAAAGAGGAACTCCCCAGGTCAGTAGGTGCCCAATATGCTACTGGAGAGCAGTGGAGAAATAACTCCAGAAAGAATGAAGGGATGGAGCCAAAGCAAGAACAATACCCAGCTGTGGATGTGACTGGTGATAGAAGAAAGGTCCGATGCTGTAAAGAGCAATATTGCATAGGAACCTGAAATGTCAGGTCCATGAATCAAGGCAAATTGGAAGTGGTCAAACAGGAGATGGCAAGAATGAACGTTGACATTCTAGGAATCAGTGAACTAAAATGGACTGGAATGGGTGAATTTAACTCAGATGACCATTATATCTACTAATGTGGGCAGGAATCCCTTAGAAGAAATGGAGTAGCCATCATGGTCAACAAAAGAGTCCAAAATGCAGTACTTGGATGCAATCTCAAAAATGGCAGAATGATCTCTGTTAGTTTCCAAGGCAAATCATTCAGTATCACAGTAATCCAAGTCTATGCCCCAACCAGTAACGCTAAAGAAGCTGAATGGTTCTATGAAGACCTACAAGACCTTTTAGAACCAACACCCAAAACAGATGTCCTTTTCATTATAGGGGACTGGAATGCCAAAGTAGGAAGTCAAGAAACACCTGGAGTAACAGGCAAACTTGGCCTTGGAATACAGAATGAAGCAGGGCAAAGGATAATAGAGTTTTGCCAAGAGAAAGCACTGGTCATAGCAAACACCCTCTTCCAACAACACAAGAGAAGACTCTACACATGGACGTCACCAGATGGTCAACACCGAAATCAGACTGATTATATTCTTTGCAGCCAAAGATGGAGAACCTCTATACAGTCAGCAAAAACATGACTGGGAGCTGACTGTGGCTCAGATCATGAACTTCTTATAGCCAAATTCAGACTGAAATTGAGGAAAGTAGGGAAAACCACTAGCATTCAGGTATGACCTAAATCAAATCCCTTATGATTATACAGTGGAAGTGAGAAATAGATTTAAGGAACTAGATCTGATAGATAGAGTGCCTGATGAACTATGGAATGAGGTTCGTGACACTGTACAGGAGACAGGGATCAAGATCATCCCCATGGAAAAGAAATGCAAAAAAGCAAAATGGCTATCTGGGGAGGCCTTACAAATAGCTGTGAAAAGAAGAAAAGCGAAAAGCAAAGGAGAAAAGGAAAGATATAAACATCTGAATGCAGAGTTCCAAAGAACAGCAAGAAGAGATAAGAAAGCCTTCTTCAGCGATCAATGCAAAGAAATAGAGGAAAACAACAGAACGGGAAAGACTAGGGATCTCTTCAAGAAAATCAGAGATACCAAAGGAACATTTCATGCAAAGATGGGCTTGATAAAGGACAGAAATAGTATGGACCTAACAGAAGCAGAAGACATTAAGAAGAGGTGGCAAGAATACACAGAAGAACTGTACAAAAAAGATCTTCATGACCCAGATAATCACGATGGTGTGATCACTGACCTAGAGCCAGACATCCTGGAATGTGAAGTCAAGTGGGCCTTAGAAAGCATCACTATGAACAAAGCTAGTGGAGGTGATGGAATTCCAGTGGAGCTATTCCAAATCCTGAAAGATGATGCTGTGAAAGTGCTACACTCAATATGCCAGCAAATTTGGAAAACTCAGCAGGGGCCACAGGGTTGGAAAAGGTCAGTTTTCATTCCAATCCCAAAGAAAGGTAATGCCAAAGAATGCTCAGACTACCATACAATTGCACTTATCTCACACGCTAGTAATGCTCAAAATTCTCCAAGCCAGGCTTCAGCAATATGTGAACCGTGAACTTCTTGATGTTCAAGCTGGTTTTAGAAAAGGCAGAGGAACCAGAGGTCAAGTTGTCAACATCTGCTGGATCATGGAAAAAGCAAGAGAGTTCCAGAAAAACATCTATTTCTGCTTTATTGACTATGCCAAAGCCTTTGACTGTGTGGATCACAATAAACTGTGGAAAATTCTGAAAGAGATGGGAATACCAGACCACCTGATCTGCCTCTTGAGAAATCTGTATGCAGGTCAGGAAGCAACAGTTAGAACTGGACATGGAACAACAGACTGGTTCCAAATAGGAAAAGGAGTACGTCAAGGCTGTATATTGTCACCCTGCTTATTTAACTTATATGCAGAGTACATCATGAGAAATGCTGGACTAGAAGAAACACAAGTTGGAATCAAGATTGCTGGGAGAAATATCAATAACCTCAGATATGCAGGTGACACCACCCTTATGGTAGAAAGTGAAGAGGAACTAAAAATCCTCTTGATGAAAGTGAAAGTGGAGAGTGAAAAAGTTGGCTTAAAGCTCAACATTCAGAAAACGAAGATCATGTCATCTGGTCCCATCACTTCTTGGGAAATAGATGGGGAAACAGTGTCAGACTTTGTTTATCTGGGCTCCAAAATCACTGCAGATGGTGACTGCAGCCATGAAATTAAAAGACGCTTACTCCTTGGAAGGAAAGTTATGACCAACCTAGATAGCATATTCAAAAGTAGAGACATTACTTTGCCAACAAAGGTCCGTCTAGTCAAGGCTATAGTTTTTCCTGTGGTCATGTATGGATGGGAGAGCTGGACTGTGAAGAAGGCTGAACGCCAAAGAATTGATGCTTTTGAACTGTGGTGTTGGAAAAGACTCTTGAGAGTCCCTTGGACTGCAAGGAGATCCAACCAGTCCATTCTGAAGATCAGCCCTAGGATTTCTTTGGAAGGAATGATGCTAAAGCTGAAACTCCAGTACTTTGGCCACCTTATGCGAAGAGTTGACTAACTGGAGAAGACTGATGCTGGGAGGGATTGGGGGCAGGAGGAGAAGGGGACAACAGAGGATGAGACGGCTGGATGGCATCACTGACTCGATGGACGTGAGTGTGAGTGAACTCAGGGAGTTGGTGATGGACAGGGACGCCTGGCGTTTTGCAATTCATGGGGTCGCAAAGAGTTGGACACAACTGAGCGACTGATCTGATCTGAACTAACTCAAACAGAAATTTTAGTAGGACTTTTGGTCATTGTTTAAAAGTTTTCTAAAAGTATAATTATGCACCATAAAATACATTTTTGAGCAGACAATTCAATGATTTTAATACATTTTCAAAATTTTGCAACTATCACCACAGTTTGGTTTTTAGAACATTTCCATCACCTAAAGCGATTGCTTACCCCAGTTAGAAGTCATTTTCTCTTCCAGCCCTAGGAAAACCTTAATCTCCTTTTTGTCTCCACATGTCTGCCTTTCCGGCCATTTCATATACACAGAACCAGACATATATGCTTGCATCTGGCTTCTTTCACTTAGCCTGTTTCTGAGGTTCATCCATGTTGTAGCGTGTAACAGAATTTTGTTCCTTTTTCTTGTTGAATATTGTCCCATTGTATATATATGTGTTGTGTATTAATTTCCCATTTGATGGACTTTAAGGTGTTTCACTTTCTGATCTTACGAATGAATAAGGCTGCTATCTACTTTCACGTGTGAGTCTTGGTGGCAACATACATTTTCCTTTTTCTTGGAAGAAAGCTAGGAGTGGAATGGCCGGATTGTATAGTAAATGTATATTTAACTTCTTTTTTTCACCTTATTTGTTTCACTTTCCTCCTATATGTAATTTTTGAAAGTGTATATGCCAAACTGTTTTCCACAATAGCTGTTCTGGGATTTCCCTGGCGATTCGGTGGTTAAAGACATCGCCTTCCAGTGCAGGGGGAGCAGTTTCAGTCCCCGGTGGGGAAGCTAAGATTCCATATGCCTTGCGGCCGAAAAGTCAAGACATAAAGGAGAAGCAATACTGTAACAAATTCAATAAAGACTTAAAATGGCCCACATCAAAACAATCTGAAAAAAACTAGCAGTACCATTTTCCATTCCCACGGTGTTCACTTTTAAGCTGACACAGTAATGGGAGCCTGAGTTTTCTGAGCAGTGGAGTTAACGCCACAATGTCGAGAATTTCAACTCTCTGTTATCTGCTGAAGGCTTTCTGGCTCTAAGATGCTTCAGACTTTGTTATTGCTCCATGGGTAGAGAGGAGTTGCAAGAATATTAGGCCTCTTAGTAAAGAATCCAGAAATTATCTATTTAAATGATCACCCCCACCCTTGCACCCTTCCTGATTATTTGCGACAGCTTTCTGGCACCTCTTCTTGGCTGCAGGCTACAACAGTGAACTCCACTCAGACCCCCAAATTTAAAAGTGCATTTTCTCATGGTTATTATAATACCCCATGCATACCTTTCATTCCTGTATAATTTTCCAGCCTCTCTCAAAGAACTACATTTTGCTCACCTTTGTCTGTTCAGTACTCAGCACAGACATCGTCTCGTTGTATGTACATAACAATCTCTATGGATCAGTGCATGAATCAATGAACACAGAACCAACCTACCTGTTAAGTATATCATCATGGTCTTAATCTCATTTAATGGAAATATGTTACAAATGCAGGGAAGGAAAGACTTAAATGTCTGTCTAGGTAATTTCTGATTTTCTTCCCAAAGAAATAGTAACTAAACCTATCTATTTAGTCCCAGGGTCTAAGAAAAACTGTGAGCTCTAGAAAAAGTCTGTCTGTTCCCTCTCTCATCAGCTTTGTGGCCTCAGTCAAGTTACTTGGTTTCACTAAGCCTCAGTTTCTTTATCTAAAAGCATTGCTGTGAGGATTAAAGGAAATGATCCACATAAATCCCTTAGTTATTACTTTGTGATGTCGCCATTTTAACATTTATTGAATATGTATTAAAATCATTATGAATGTGAGTAAACAGGGTGATTCCCTGTTATAGGCCATCCTAGAAAGTGAGGGTACCAGGTCACACCCCCAGAGAGGTTGTTTTACATCATATAACAAATCTCATCAACCAACCTCCAATTATAGTCATCAGTTGAGAGACTGAAATACAAGATCTAAAGGCAAAGATAATGAACGACAATGAATATTTATACGTGTGTGTGTGTGTGTGTGTGTGTGCACACACACACCTATACACACATCTCAACTTTAGTCACATCTCAGTGGATCCCTTTAATTTCAGGACTCGCTTCCAAGAGTAACTGAGCAGGTCCTGGGACAGACCCCACCCCATATCCTCTTGCTGTAGCTCCTCTCTGATGTCCCCCAATAATAAGATCTGATGCATATTTCCTGAATTTTTCAGATACTAAAAACCACCACGAACAAATGGAGGAAATTAACTACTTAATGATCAGACCTTCTGATACCTAAGGATGGATCATATCAACCAATCAGAAAACTGTACCAGCTGATCATGTGACCTGAGATGCCCCTCCCTCAGTTGGCCTTTAAAAATGCTTTGCTGAAACCTTTCGGGGAGTTTAGGGTTTTTTGAACACAAGACACCCTTTTTCCTTGCTCGGCTCTGCAATAAACCTTTCTCTGCTCCAGAGTCCATTTGTTTGGCATTACTGTGCGTGGGGCACACGAACTTGCACTGGGTAACACGTGGAGGTTCTTCTCGAAGGGAGGCTGGTTTCAGCATAACATCACCATCGAGACCTACGGCTGGTCTCCAGTGGTTTCACCCAACACCACCCACCTCTTCAGTCTCTCAGAGGAAAGAACAAACACCACTAGCAAGCTCTTTGGACTCCTCAGACAGAGAGAGCAAACCATCGCTCTGGCAACACTTTCACTACTCATCACCCAACTTGAAAACATCAGGGTTGCTAGGCTGCTTGGGGCTGCAGGCCCAGAAACATGCATCAAGCAGCCTGTGAGGCTACAGAACCCTATACGAACGCGTGCACATTTATGGGGAAATGCCATCTTTGGAGGCAAAATTTGATTGGAGTCCTCACCTATCACTTGCTGTCTCTGTTTAGTTGCTCAGTCACGTCCAACTCCTTGCGACCCTGTCCATGGGATTTTCCAGGCAAAAGTACTGGAGTGGATTGCCATTTCCTCCTTCAGGGGATCTTCCCAACCCAGGGATCAAACCTGTGTCTCCTGCAGTGGAGGCAGATTCTTCATCCACTGAGCCATCAGGGAAGCCCCATTACTTGCTAGTCTTGGACAAATCTTTTTGCTTTTCTGAACCCCAGTCTTCCTTGTATGGAAATGAAGATCAAATATTCGGCTGATGTAAAAATGAATGAAATAATGCCATGTGCAGCATCATGGATGGATCTAGAGATTATCACACGAAGTGAAGGAAGTCAGACAGAGAAAGAGAAATACCACATGATGTCACTCATATGTGGAATTTACAAAACAGAAACAGGCTCACAGACATAGAAGACAAACTGAAGGGGGAAGGAGGGGACAGGGGAGGGATAGATTAGACTGGCCGATACAAATTACTACGCATAAAATCGATAAACAACAAACTCCTACTGTAGAGCACAGGGAACTATATTCAATATATTGTAATAAACTATAATGGAGAAGGCAATGGCACCCCACTCCAGTACTCTTGCCTGGAAAATCCCATGGACAGAGGAGCCTGGTAGGCTGCAGTCCATGGGGTCGCTAAGAGTCAGACATGACTGAGCGACTTCACTTTCTCTTTTCACTTTCATGCATTGGAGAAGGAAATGGCAACCCACTCCAATATTCTTGCCTGGAGAATCCCAGGGACGGAGGAGCCTGGTGGGCTGCTGTCTATGGGGTCACACAGAGTCAGACACGACTGAAGTGACTTAGCATAGCATAGCATAATGGAGAAGAATATGAAAAAGAAGATATATGTACATTTATCTGTGTAGCTGAATCACTTTGCTATATACCAGAAATTAATACAACATTGTAAATCAACTACTCCTCATTAAAAAAAAAAACTTTTTTAACTACTTGGCTGAGTCACTCTGATAACTGCATATAATAAATGTAAAATTTCCCAGTAAAGTGTATGACATATCACAGTCATTCAAAGGTAATATGTGTTACTATTCTATAATATCTATACAAACATGCTATGCTGGGCTGTGCTTAATCGCTCAGTCATGTCTGATTCTTTGTGACCCCAAGGACTGTAGCCCACCAGGCTCCTCTGTGCATGGAATTTTCCAGGTAAGAGTACTGGAGTGGGCTGCCATGCCCTCCTCCAGGGGATCTTCCTGATCCAGGGATCGAACCTAGGTCTCCTGCATTGCAGGTGGATTCTTTACCATCTGAGCTACCAGGGAAGCCCTTTTAATACATAACCAGTGACATAAAGCTCCCAAACATAGAGGTGAGAAGATCAAGGTAAGTGCTCTCCTGGGTCTTGTCTCCACTTCATTTGCAGAGTTTCTTTTACACTGGTACTCTGTTTGCATTCACCGATTGCCACTAAGCTAATTGTTTTTACATGTAGATTCTGATTACCTGTGATGGATGTCAGTGTCACTGAGACAGCAAAATAAATGAACTTGTGGAGGATGGGTCCACTATAGACCTGCTGCTTCCTGGCTAACCCCATGACATCAAGCAATGGAGAGAAAGATGGCAGAGAGCGGCCCCACCTACACTCAAGCATCTGAGATAAGAGCATGGCCCGCCAGACGCTGGGGAGAAGAATCCGTAACAAACACACACCTCAGACAACCGGAAGCTCCTCAAACCCCACTCACCTTCTCCCAAGCCCACTGAAATCCCAGAACACACTTGTCAAAAGAGGAAAGATCATTGCCCCAAGTGGTTTGGAATGTTCCTCCATTTCAGAGAAGGATAAATATTTGTTTGTCAAGGGGAGAATGTTGTCTGGCATCGTGGCTAGTATAATTTATGACAATGCATTTTCCTAATTGCTTATAAAATGTATTCTACCATCCTGTGCAAATAAGACCAAGACTTGCAGTCATGAAGTGTGTGTAATCAACAGATGTCAGTTGTTCTCCACTTAAGCAATTTAGAAACAACCAAAAATGAATTAGGATTATTGAACGCTGATGTGGAAAGGTATTAAATATTTAAGGCCCCGAACGAAACGGTGGAGTTGATTTTGTGTGCTTGTTAGTTGCGGCTTTATCATTTTGCATCAGTGATCCTGCGAATGCATTCATTTTTCTGCAAGGCTCATCGGGTGTTGCTATGGAGACAAGAGCTGCTCTGACATATTCCCACCGGCCCTGTTTGCCGGCTTTTTCGGTAAACACTTAATTATGCGTCGCATTCTGTAATCAGTGTCGTTGGAGGGAAGTTCGCTTAGCTGATCTCAGGATAAAGATGAGTTCTGCTCCTAAGCAGATGCTTTCATAAGTGTTGAGTGTGGTTCTAATAAATGGAGCAAAATCAAGAAGCCTCTGAGAGAAAGATAACAAATAAGAAGGCAAGGATTCAGTCTAATTACTTCTGATTACCTACCTGTATGGGCTTCCTAGGTGGTGTCAGTGCCAATGCATGAGATGCAGGTTCAGTCCTTGGGTCGGGAAGATCCCCTGGAGGAGGACATGGAAACCCACTCCAGTACTCTTACCTGGAGAATCCCACGGACAGAGGATCCTGGAGGGCTACAGTCCATGGAGTCGCAAAGAGTTGGACATGACTGAGCACGCACACATGCATCTAACTGTATAAAAGCTTATCAAAGTCTTAGCAACTTCAACTCCATACTGGAACCTCTGACAGTTTGGGGAGGAGGATGAGTTATTCTATACCATATAACCTAAGCAGACAAATCAAACAAACAACAACAAATATAACTATATATTTTAAGGTTATTCTGTCTAGGAAGAGGTATTATCAAAATACAAGATCTTTCTTTAGGTCAAGATTTCTTGACATAAAAATAGACTTCTTAGGACTGGGACACTCCCCCTCTCTCCATAAGCGTAAGCAGCATATTGTTGCGGTGTGTATATGTGCATCTCTTGAAAGAGTCTATAACTTTTATCAGAAAGTCACAAACACCAGACTAAGCAAGACAAAGAACCAATCGACTGTATTCCAGTGAAAAATACTGCATCTCCTCCAGAGAAAGTGTGTTTACTCTTTCCCACCTTGTGCGATTCCCAAAATGCAAGAAGCATTTCTGTGGCAAGGATCCCACCCCGATTCTGTCCTTTATCCAACTCTAGATTTTGAGAGAGACACGCCTGGAATTCTCTCTCATTTGAAGGAACAAACACAGTACTGGGTTATATGCTCCAAATAAAGAAGTCAACTGGTCCACGCCCAGCATTCGGAGTTACAACAAAAGCTGTGTCCCAGTGGACCCCTTAGTTTATGAAAATGATCTAATTCAATGAATGAGATATTTATTTGACTGATTCTCACAGGAATCAGATTTCTATTCAATTCTCTTTTTACTAGGTCAGGCACTTCCTTCACCCACTGCTACTGATATATATATATATATATATATATATATATATATATATATGTGTGTACACATATATATATATACACACACATATATATATGTATATACATACTCTATTTTATGTCCTCCTTGTGATTTCAGTGTATTATTTGCACTGAAACTAGAAAAGGGAGACAAGGGTTCAGAGCCAAGCATAATTCAGACAGAACTGCCGATTCAAATTTGGGAATGAAAGAGACAAGCTGGGAACAGCCAGAAAGAAAGGACTCTCACTTCACCTTCACTGAATGTGAACAACGTAAATGTGAGTATTTGTGCAGCCCTTCAGCGTGTGTAACACCACCTGAAAGCCACAGCTGTCTTTTATGATCTCTCAGGGTCCTGGAGGGGTGGTGGAGCAGAGGGGACAGCTTGTCTCTTCTGCACAATGTCTAGGGCTGCCCCTGGTTTGACCCCATGGCTGAAGGCTGGACCACTGGGACTGCCGAGCACCCTTGTGTATGCAAACTCAGGGTCTCTCCACGTGCCTCCACCTAGGCTCACCTTAGCACGAGAATTCCACAGCAGTCACACTTCTTGCATGATGGCTCATGGCTCAAGTTCAAGTTTTCCAAAAGCCAGGGCAGAAAGTGCAAGGCTTCTTAGGACCTGGCCTCATGAGTCCCAGAACATCATTCTGTTAGTCATGAAGATGCTCCAGGTCAGCCCCGACTGAAAGAAAGGGGACTTTGTCTCTACCTCTCAAGGGAAAGAGTAGCAGAGGCTGTGTGACTATGTTCAGCATGTCAAAAGGCAGGGCAGATCTACAGGAACACTGTTGTCACTGTCCTAACTTTTGTACACACACATGATGTCAATTACTTCTACTACCCACCCTGCAGTCCCATATTACAGATATGAACACTGAGGCAGAGTAGGGATTCAACCCAGGACTGTCTGCAGATTCTGTACCATTGACTACAACCCCTCCTGGTTCCTCCAGTCTTTCTTCAAGTTACAAACACTGCAGCCTCCACTGATGTCTTCTGCCTTCCTCCTAACATACTTGCGACTTGGATTTTACAAGAAATACAGTGGAATTATCCATCTTCTTTTTTGGTACATAAGTGTCTCCCTAAAGAGTTCACAGAATCACAAACTGGGAGAGCTTTGGGTTCTGAGAAGGGGAAACAGAAGGTACGTAGGGCCAGCATCTCGGCTGGGATCACACAGAGACTGGAGGAGACCGAGCTGGGCTCAGAGGAGGGGAGAAGCTCCTGGTTCCTGCTCCTGGCTCCGTCTTCTTATCTTCAGTTCTTGGCACCATAGGGGAGGAAGAGATTTTCCTCTAACCTTCTAGGTTCTTTGGCTGGTCTATTAATTAAATTGACCTAAGAGAGATTAGCAGGAGGAAAAACAAATTGAATTTCCTACATTCAAGAGCTTCACGTTGACACTGAAGCTTACATGCCATCTTGAGCTAAGGAGAAGCAGGCAGGGGTCTGGGGCTTCAAAGGAAAGGAAGATAATTTACAAGAAGATTGGTAAACAAATCTGAGTTTTGGTGCAAATAGACAGTGGGATCCAGAGAGGAATTTGAACAGGCTTAGCTGAGGTCTCGCAGCCTCCTACACCAAGCCCACTCATTTGTAGTTGTCTTGGGTGACAGCTCTTTTCCTGAAACAGTCCCTCTATCATACTTATTTATTTTTAAGAATTTTATTGAAGTATAGTTGATTTACAATGTTGTGTTAATTTCTGCTTTATAGCAAAGTGACTCAGTTACACATATATATACTCTTTCTCAGGTCTTTTCCATTATAGTTTATCACAGGATATTGAATATAGTTCCCTGTGCTGTACAGTAAGTCCTATCCATTCTATATATAATAGTTTTTTTTAAATTTTATACCAGAGGATAATTGTTTTACAGTGTTGTGCTGGTCGCCGATACACAGCAAAGTGACTCAGCTACACATGTATGTATTCTTTTTCATACTCTTTTTCATTACAGTTTATTGCGGGATATTGAATATGTGCTATACAATAGGAACTTGTTGTTTGTCCATTCCAAATACAATGTTGCTGTTGATGCTCTTTAGTTGCACAGTCATGTCTGACTCTTTGCGACCCCATGGACTGCAGCACGCCAGGCCTCTCTGTTCTTTACCATCTCCCTGAGTTTGCTCAAACTCATGTCCAGTAAGTCAGTGATGCCATCCAACCATCTCATCCTCTGTCATCCCCTTCTCCTCCTGCCTTTAATCATTCCCAGCATCAGAGTCTTTTCAAATGAGTCAGTTCTTCACATCAGGTGACCAAAGTATTGAACCTTCAGCTTCAGCATCAGTCCTTCCAGTGAATACTCAGGACTGATTTCCTTTAGGATGGACTGGTTGGATCTTCTTGCAGTCTAAGGGACTCTCAAGAGTCTTCTCCAACACCATAGCTCAGAAGCATCAATTCTTTGGCACTCAGCCTTCTTTATGGTCCAGCTCTCACATCCATACATGACTACTTGGAAAACCATAGCTTTGACTAGACAAGACCTTTGTTGGCAAAGTAATATCTCTGCTTTTTGATATGCTGTCTAGATTTATCACAGCTTTTCTTCCAAGGAGCAAGTGTCTTTTAATTTCATAGCCACAGTCACCATCTGCAGTGATTTTGGAGCCCAAGAATAAAAGTCTATCACTGTTTCCATTGTTTCCCCATCTATTTGTCATGAAGTGATGGGACTGGATACAATGATGTCATTCCCTTCTCCAGAAGATTTTCCCAAAACAGGGATCAAACCCAGGTCTCCCGCATTGCAGGAAGATTTTTTACTGTCTGAGCCACCTGGGAAACCCTCTCTACATAATGGTTTTTAATTTAATTTTTTTTATATTGGAGTATAGTTGATTTATACCATTGTATTACTTTCAGATGTACAGCAAAGTGACTCAGTTTGAGGCAGTTACAGAGGGAGATGAAAAGCTCTTCCTGTGTCTTTAGGGCCTTGATTGACTGCAGCTCAAAACAATCCACATGCGAGAGTGGCACATTGTGGGGAGGCTGTTCTGACCCCTTCAGTGTACAGGAGCCGCTAAAAACACCGTGTGGCGAAACCAGGGATGCCAGCGGTGTTCCTTCCCCGCTGTCTTGTCGAGGACAGAAATTCGTCTAAGGGAAGATAATTTGCTCTCTAATGAGAATACTTGAAGGGCATTTCTTTCACTTGCTTTGAGATTTCTATCAATTTTTTCATCTAGTTCTAATCTAATAGAGGCGAAATCCATTTTCAGCTAATTATAGGAAATGCTCCTAATGGGTAAATTAAGTCTGCTTTGACCCCGAGAGGCTCACCCACCTCCATTACCTTCTCCTCTGTCCCCGACGAGGCACGTTTCCTCCTTCTCAGAGGGCTTGTCACACCCCGTCTCCCCACATCACCAGCCGTGGTGGAAGCTTGCAGAGTCAGTCTGCCCTCAGGAGGAAGTGGCCATCCGCCCATGACAGGTCCAAGGGCCGTGAATTTACCAACTGCAAACTGCTCATCACTGTGGCACTACGAGACGTTCCTGCTGGCTTTATGATGATAAAAGATGGTCTGCCACTTGCTTGGGAGCTACAGTGCCTGCCAAAAGCGAAGCAGTGGGAGCTGGAATGACCCAAAAGAATGCTTTGCAAATGTGAAAAGGCCTGTCCATCCACAGTGCTAGTTTGCTTCCTTTTAGAAATGTGTGGAAGGAAACTCCGGGTCACACAGCCCTCGGTGCTAAAGTGACAGGGGAAAACAAAAATACTTGGCTGACATTATGCATAGCAGTAAGTCCGGCTGCAGATACAATAGCAGCTACTGGATGTTAAAGAGAATTATCCATCAGGGGGCCAGGAGGTTATAAAGATGATAATAAAATACCCAGAGAAGGGTACATCCTTATATATTTCTCAAGCATCCAACTGTTTTGCTCAAAACCAAATGCACTGGAGCTGGGGAGCAAAACTTGCCACTCTCAAATGTTCCTTTGGCATGAAGATAATTTTGATGAAAATAATCATCAAAGACTTGGCGAAAGACTTGGCGAGCAACTTTGATCTTTCCCATAAATGCCTAAAAGAATTTAGATCAAGGCCCTGTTCCCTAAATGGAGGTGTCACCACCAATATCTGCAAAGACTCTGGGCTAAGTGGTGGGGAAACTCTTGGCAGGACTTGGAAATCCTGAGTCCACCCTGGTCTCCACTGTTGGTGTGGCCCACCAAACATTCTTCGTCTACGAAATATTTGCTTTATCACATCCATGTGAATTGTCTTCCTCCTCTTTGAAGTCCCAAACTGATCCCCCAACATCCTCTTTTGTTTTCAGGTAAAGATTATATCTAAAGTGAGGGCTTCAGTCACTTCGACAAGTTACTCAGTTTTCCTGGGTCTCAATCATGTATGTTATTGTTGTTGTTTAGGCACTCAGTTGTGTCCAATTCTTTGCAACCCCATGGACTGCAGTCCATCAGGTTCCTCTGTCCATGGACTTTTCCAGGCTAGAATACTGCAGTGGGTAGCCATTCCCTCCTTCAGGGGATCTTCCCAACCCAGGTATCAAACCTGGGTCTCCTGCATTGCCAGCAGATTCTTCACTATTTGGGGTATCAGAAAAGCCCCAAAGACCACCAACGTCTCCATCTCCATTAGGGAATTGAACCCTAGACTGCTGTGTGACAGGTGGGGACGCTAACCACTATACTAACGAGCAGTTGTTATGTATGGATAGATGTTTCTAAACCTCTGATTTTCCCTTATAAAGCTGTCTTGTATCAATTTAATTCTTAGATCAACCAGAAACACCTCAAAAGGTAGAGGAAAATTTCTTCCTCCCTGAACAACATAGGTCAATGACTCTCACTAACCCTTAAAATAGTTAATAATATGTCTGTAAAATAAACAAAACAAAGCACAGAGTATCCATCTCTGCTAGCTGCATCGTACACCTTACTGAGTCAATATGCAAGCCTCACAATTCTGGCTGCCAAAAATATCCTTCATCTTTGCTTTCTGATGTCTTCAAGTCCAGTTAATGGTACACAGCTCCCTAAGATCAAAACAGAAGTTTATTTTGCCTGTTGAGCCTTCAGTGTTAATCAAACCTTTGTGACAGATACTCTAATCATTGACCTAGCAATACACGCAAGAGAAAATTGACGCCTGGAGGAATTAAACAACAGTCCCTGTAAAGTTTATCCACCATTTAATAGAAAGGTTTGAACTCAGGTCTCTAGTCTCCAGAAGACTTGATGCTCTTTCCTCTCCCAAGTTGCCAAACATGGCAGCCCCACGCCAACAACATTCTCAACTATGATTCCTTCTTGTCCGTCTCCTGAATTCAAAGCCTTGTCATTTCTTCCTTAGACTATTCTATTTCTCATGAGGCTGCATCATTTCCACCTGGTCCCCTTGCCAACCTTTCCTTTAAATTGTTCATAGGATGTTTTTCTCAAGCATAACACCAACTGAGAACATGGTGATCTTGGAGGTTTGATGGTATTAAGATAGAATTATGACAGGGAGCTGGCGATGCCTGAACTCCACCTTGGCCAAGCATCTCTTTGTCCTCTGAGGACCTGGTGCCATGGGTGCACCTGAAACATGAGATTCCACCTGACAAGTGGGAAATGGTTCCTGCCCTCGTGGAGCTTGTACTCTGAGGGCCTGTGCTCAGAACGTGGTAGGTGTGGTCTACTCCACTGACGTCTGCAATGGACTCAGGAAGGAACGGTGATGTTCCACTGACGTCTGTAATGGACTCAGGAAGGGATGGTGATGCTCTGCTGGTGATGTCTGTAATGGACTCAGGAAGGGATGGTGATGCTCCACTGATATCTGTAATAGACTCAGGAAGGGATGGTGATGCTCCACTGGTGATGTCTGTAATGGACTCAGGAAGGAACAGTGATGCTCCACTGATATCTGTAATAGACTCAGGAAGGGATGGTGATGCTCCACTGGTGATGTCTGTAATGGACTCAGGAAGGGATGGTGATGCTCCACTGGTGATGTCTGTAATGGACTCAGGAAGGGATGGTGATGCTCCGCTGGTGATGTCTGTAATGGACTCAGGAAGGGATGGTGATGCTCCGCTGCTGATGTCTGTAATAGACTCAGGAAGGGATGGTGATGCTCCACTGCTGATGTCTGTAATGGACTCAGGAAGGGATGGTGATGCTCCGCTGGTGATGTCTGTAATGGACTCAGGAAGGGATGGTGATGCTCCGCTGGTGATGTCTGTAATGGACTCAGGAAGGGATGGTGATGCTCCGCTGGTGATGTCTGTAATGGACTCAGGAAGGGATGGTGATGCTCCGCTGGTGATGTCTGTAATGGACTCAGGAAGGGATGGTGATGCTCCACTGCTGATGTCTGTAATAGACTCAGGAAGGGATGGTGATGCTCCGCTGCTGATGTCTGTAATGGACTGAGGAAGGGATGGTGATGCTCCACTGCTGATGTCTGTAATGGACTCAGGAAGGGATGGTGATGCTCCACTGCTGATGTCTGTAATGGACTCAGGAAGGGATGGTGATGCTCCGCTGGTGATGTCTGTAATGGACTCAGGAAGGGATGGTGATGCTCCGCTGGTGATGTCTGTAATAGACTCAGGAAGGGATGGTGATGCTCCGCTGGTGATGTCTGTAATGGACTCAGGAAGGAACAGTGATGCTCCACTGATATCTGTAATGGACTCAGGAAGGGATGGTGATGCTCCACTGATGATGCCTGTAATGGACTCAGGAAGGGATGGTGATGCTCCGCTGGTGATGTCTGTAATGGACTCAGGAAGGAACAGTGATGCTCCACTGATATCTGTAATGGACTCAGGAAGGGATGGTGATGCTCCACTGATGATGCCTGTAATGGACTCAGGAAGGGATGGTGATGCTCCGCTGGTGATGTCTGTAATGGACTCAGGAAGGGATGGTGATGCTCCGCTGGTGATGTCTGTAATGGACCCAGGAAGGGATGGTGATGCTCCACTGATATCTGTAATAGACTCAGGAAGGGATGGTGATGCTCCACTGGTGATGTCTGTAATAGACTCAGGAAGGGATGGTGATGCTCCACTGATGATGCCTGTAATGGACTCAGGAAGGGATGGTGATGCTCCGCTGGTGATGTCTGTAATAGACTCAGGAAGGGATGGTGATGCTCCGCTGGTGATGTCTGTAATGGACTCAGGAAGGAACAGTGATGCTCCACTGATATCTGTAATGGACTCAGGAAGGGATGGTGATGCTCCACTGATGATGCCTGTAATGGACTCAGGAAGGGATGGTGATGCTCCGCTGGTGATGTCTGTAATGGACTCAGGAAGGAACAGTGATGCTCCACTGATATCTGTAATGGACTCAGGAAGGGATGGTGATGCTCCGCTGGTGATGTCTGTAATGGACTCAGGAAGGGATGGTGATGCTCCGCTTGTGATGTCTGTAATGGACTCAGGAAGGGATGGTGATGCTCCACTGATGATGCCTGTAATGGACTCAGGAAGGGATGGTGATGCTCCGCTGGTGATGTCTGTAATGGACTCAGGAAGGAACAGTGATGCTCCACTGATATCTGTAATGGACTCAGGAAGGGATGGTGATGCTCCGCTGGTGATGTCTGTAATGGACTCAGGAAGGGATGGTGATGCTCCGCTGGTGATGTCTGTAATGGACTCAGGAAGGGATGGTGATGCTCCGCTGGTGATGTCTGTAATGGACTCAGGAAGGGATGGTGATGCTCCGCTGGTGATGTCTGTAATAGACTCAGGAAGGGATGGTGATGCTCCACTGCTGATGTCTGTAATGGACTCAGGAAGGGATGGTGATGCTCCACTGGTGATGTCTGTAATAGACTCAGGAAGGAACAGTGATGCTCCACTGATATCTGTAATAGACTCAGGAAGGGATGGTGATGCTCCACTGCTGATGTCTGTAATAGACTCAGGAAGGGATGGTGATGCTCCACTGGTGATGTCTGTAATGGACTCAGGAAGGGATGGTGATGCTCCACTGGTGATGTCTGTAATAGACTCAGGAAGGGATGGTGATGCTCCGCTGGTGATGTCTGTAATGGACTCAGGAAGGAACAGTGATGCTCCACTGATATCTGTAATGGACTCAGGAAGGGATGGTGATGCTTCACTGATGATGCCTGTAATGGACTCAGGAAGGAATGGTGATAAGGTTGTGCTACATTCCTGCCAACTCAGCATGCTGTTGCACACCGCTCACTGACCACCACCAGAGAAAAACTCTTTAGAAAAATCAATATCTAATTCACGAAAATGTTTTCTAATACCCAAGCCAAATTATGGGTTTTCTCACCTTTCCTCTCTCTCCAATAAATCTAAAGTTTGGCCAACTTACTGAGAAATACATACATATATAATTTAGGATGGAAACCACCTGCAAATTTCATTTTTGTTTTCCTTCCTTAAACCAACCATGATTTTGACTAGAAGTGTTCAAACAGGCAGGCTCAGCTTGAGGAGCTATTCAAAACCATATTCAGAATCCACAGTTTGCCTTTTTTTATGAAGCACATTGCTTTTGCAGACATGATTTTGCTAGCTTTTAAAAATGGGCTATTAAATTTAGAATATCAGAGAGTGGAGCACCAGGGAGTCTAGACAGTGGGGGTGGGTAAGGAAAGCCCTGGTGAAGATAGTTGGCGAATTGGGAGACAGTGAAACGACATTATGGGGAGCAGAGGATGACTCCTAAGGTGTGTGCCGTGCAGACGGGTGCAGGGGAGAAGCCTGAATGACAAGCTAGGACATGTGGGTGGTGGTTTTTGTTTTTGTTTTTTTTTCATAAAGACTGTGGACTTAAATATATTCATGACTAAAGTTGAGAGTTCTGTTTTATTGGGTGGGAATTTTTAGGACTTCAAGCCCATAGTGAAGTCACTCAGTCGTGTCCGACTCTTGCGACCCCATGGACTGTAGCCCGCCAGGCTCTTCTGTCCATGGGATTCTCCAGGCAAGAATACTGGAGTGGATTGCCATTTCCTTCTCCAGGGGATCTTCCCAACCCAGGGATCGAACCCAGGTCTCCTGCATTTCAGGCAGACACTTTATCCTCTGAGCCACCAGGGAAGCTGCTGACTTCAAGCCCAGGAGACAGCATCTCACGTGACCCTGAGAGAACTGCTCTGAGGAGGTGAAGGGAGGAGCCAGGTTCAAGGGAAGTTTTGCAACAAAGGGTAAATGGTCTGAATATCAAAAGATACTGAAATTAAAGAAAACTAGATATCCCAAGTTTAGGAATTTAGCACTTGTATGGGAAGATGGCAAGAGTCTGGGCTCACTGAAATCATTCCTTTGATAAGCAGCTCAGGTATCTGGGGCCAGACTCTTAAGAGTTCCTTGGACAGCAAGGAGAGAAACCAGTCCATCCTGAAGGAAATCAACTGAAAATCCATTGGAAGGACTGATGCTGAAGCTCCCATAATTTGGCTACCTGAGGCAAAGAGGTGTCTCATCAGAAAAGACCCTGATGCTGGGAAAGATTGAGGGCAGGAGGAGAAGCGGGTGACAGAGGATGAGATGGTGGATGGCATCACCGACTGGATATGAGTTTGAGCAAACTCCGGGAGATGGGGAAGGAGGGGGAAGCCCGGTGTGCTGCAGTCCACAGGGTTGTAAAGAGGCAGACGTGACTGAGTGACTGAACAACAACAACAAACCCTGTGTTTTCACATCCTGAGCTTCCTCAAGGCTCGCCAGCTCACTATCCACAGTGGCTGCAATTGCTGGTGATTGTGACATCCTTGTTTGCTTATATGGAAGGAAATATTCCATTTCTCAAGACTTCCTGTTGAACACAAACATTTCCTGTCTAACAGGGGTGACATGAATGGTAATGAACCCCCTGGCTCTGGGGGTGAACAAGCAGAAGCTAGTACTATCAGAAATGCTGCAAAATCAGATGGGAAGGTAGCTAACTCTGAGGTTATTAATGAATGGTCCACAGAGTCTGCTTTTTTTTAAAGGGGTAAGTGGAGGGGAAAAGGAGATAAAGAATCCAGATATTCTTTAAAAGGCCAGAACTCTAAAGACATTGGGCCCATTCCATTTGGCCACATTAGGTAACTAGCAGGTTTTGCTGAGTAACTGTTTATCCCTTAGGGCCAGGTGCATTAGTCTGCCAGCTCTACATCATTAATTATAAGCACCTGTGGGCTCCTTGCAGGTATCTGCCTATTAGACCCTGGGCCTTGACTCTATGGAAGGATTTTTTCCTATATTTGATGGTAAGCAACCATACTTGACCATTCTAGACTTCCTTTATCTTGCTAGAAAGGGACTACGATGGTCTCAAGCCAAAACGGGCCACCCAGGCTCCCTGTGTTTCCTGAGGAAGGGACAGATCTGAGTTGACTTGTCACCAGGGTCCCTCCCTCAGGAAAGGAGGGGAGCAAAAGCTGCCACTGCGCAATGTGTGTCTTTGGCATGAGGATTCTTTTAGGTTGGCTGTTTTTAAGAAATAAAAGCCTCAGAGGACTTCCCTGGGGGTCCAGTGGCTAAGACTCCAAGCTCCCAATGCCGGGGGTCTGGGTTCCACCCCTAGTGGGGGAACTAGATCCCGCATGCCACAATTAAGAGTTCACATGCTGCAACTATTAATAAAACTCCCACATGCTCCAACCCAGACCCAGGGTGCTACGTGCATGCCCAGTGGTTTCAGGCGTGTCCAACTCTTTGTGACCCCATGGACTGCAGCCCACCAGGCTCCTCTGTCCATGGGATTCTCCAGGCAAAAATACTGGAGTGGGTTGCCATGCCAGTATTCTCCAGGGGACCTTCCCAACCCAGTGATCGAACCCACGTCTCTTATGTATCCTGAATTGGCACGTGGGTTCTTTACCCTTAACACCATCTGGGAGACCCCCAAAATAAGTTCACACCAAAAAAGAAAAAAAAAAAAAGACTTAAAAAACGAAAAGTCTCCATGGGGTGGAGGTGGGGGTGGGGGTCCCCAGAAGAGAGTTTCCCCCAGAGTCAGCTACAAGGAACATGAGCTAGGTGGGGTTGATTGAGGGGAATCCAGCCAGGCCTGTCTGATCAAAGTCCCTGGGTCCTGTTGTGTCTGCACAGAATGATGCAGGATCTACATTTCCCCATCTTCATGTAAACTCTTTGAAATCCCAACCCCCTGCCCCCTTCTTCTCTCAGATGCCAGATTAGCCTAAACTTCCTAACCTGTTCTGCAGCCTCACATTCTTATGGAGACCCCATATGTATGTCATTACACTTGTTTTTTCTCCTGTTCATCTGTCTCATGTCACTTTTATGACTAAGCCAGCCAGAAGAACCCACAAGGGTAGAGGGGAAATTTTCCTCCCCGCCAGAAAAGAGAGTGTCTCTTAAAATCTGCATTTTCACAATAACATTCTCCTCCAACTAAAAGACGTCACTTTCTATCATAAAGCCTCATAAATCTTGAGTTTATACAGAATTATCATGAGATGAGGCAGAATCACAGGCTCTCAGGTTTGGAGGGGAGGGGCTGGTGATGCCTCCATCACAAAATCAGATGTTTTCAATAACAGCGATTCTCCTCAGCCCTACCTCCAGTGTTCCTGCTGGCAGAGTAGAGGAAATTTGTTGTGTAATTATTTGAACTTTGTAGATAATGAATGACAAGCATTTTGAAAATCTGACTCCCTTTCCACTCTTCTCTCCACACTGCCACTTGAGTGGTGCTTCTAAAACATGGATGTGGAAATACCATGCACTCACTTATAACCCTCCACCCTCTCTTTACCTACAGCCTTATTAACAGAGAGACATTGCATGCTTGAGGTGAGGCAGAGAGTGTATAGATGAGCCTTTTATATGTTAAAAATCATGTATGAAGTTTAACACGTATTATGTTAAAACATACCAGCACATTGAAAGAGTCAATTTCTAGGTAGGTTGATTTCTAGGTAGGAAGTCGAGGGATGAGATGGCTGGATGGCATCACCGACTCGATGCACATGAGTTTGGGTGAACTCTGGGAGTTGGTGATAGACAGGGAGGCCTGGTGTGCTGTGATTCATGGGGTCGCAAAGAGTCGGACACGACTGAGCAACTGAACTAAACTGAACTGGTGGCTCAGAGGTAAAGCGTCTGCCTGCAATGTGGGAGACCTGGGTTCGATCCTTGGGTCGGGAAGATCCCCTGGAGAAGGAAATAATGGCAACCCACTCCAGCACTCTTGCCTGGAAAATCCCATAGACGGAGAAGCCTGGTGGGCTACAGTCCATGGATCTCAAAGAGTCGGACATGATGGAGTGACTTCACTTTTTTTTTTTTGAAGGATTATATAACAACAATGTATCCTGCTTGAGGACATGTTTCTCCTTCTTGAGAACCTTCTGACTAATCCTGTTATCTTAAAATGTACATTATGGGAGTGGGTCTGGTAAGAACTTTACAACCTTGAGACATTCTTTTGATTTACTGTAATAACCAACTGAAAAAGTATATAGCTCCCTCTCTAAGACCAGTGAAGCGGAGGGGCCACTCTGTCCCCCTTCTGATGTCTGTGTCAGAAGTTTTCTCTGTCCCTTTTTCACTTTAATAAAACTCTGCTACACTAAAGCTCTTGAGTGATCAAGCCTGATCCCTGGTCCCAAAGCTAAATCTTCTTCGGAGATCGCAAATCTGACATTGTTCACTGTAGGCTATCAACGTCAAGCTCATAATTTCAGTTGAAACGTATGTTTCTTTACAATATTAAATTCCCTGATGGCTCAGTGGTAAAGAATCAGTCTGCCCAAGAAAGAGACATGGGTTGGATCTCTGATCTGGGAAGATCCCACATGCCTTGGAGCAACTAAGTCCCTGCACCACAACTGCTAAGCCTGTGCTTTAAGCCCAGGATCTGCAAACACTGAAGCGCACGTGCCCCAGAGCTCACGCTCCGCAACAAGAGACGCTGTTGCAGTGAGAAGTCTACACGCCACAACTAGAGTAAAGCCCGCGCAGCAGTGAAGACCCAGCACAGCCAAAAATAAATAAATTAGAAAAGAAAATTTTTTTGAAAATGTATATCAGCCTGATACCAAGAAGAAACTCTACCAAAATGTCATAAGTACATTCTGAGCATCATTTAAGAGCATGAGATCTAGACTCCTAGACCCTAAACTCCAATTAATTTAACAAGGACATCCCAGAGTACTTTGTCTCAATATAACATACAGAGTTGATTTCTCCCTGGCCCAAGTGTGGGGGAAAGATGGTGATGGGCCCGCAGGAGCTCAGACCTCGCGGATGGGGTAAAAAGCCCACCTAGCCCCCTCCACTGACACCCCATCCTCTCCTCACTCCTGTGATATCCTGTCACCTCATCTCTCCACCTACCTTCCAGCTACTCATTCATTAGCTCTGTCTTCGCTGTTGGCTCTTCCTCCTGGTGGAGTTTTTCAAGGCTCAGTTCTAGATCCTATCCACTTCTCAGTAACACCAAAAAAAATAACAACAAATACTTAATATGAGCCAGACTCTCCTCTACATGATTTTTTTTTTGAGGTCTTGCATTAAAGCAAATGTACCACCTCCTGCACTTGCCTCTATTTCACACATTTATCCAACCCTGGGCTCATCCTAGGCAGAGCCAAGTCAGGTACCACAACCTCAGCTCACCACCCTTACCCCGCACCTGTGGTTCTCAACCAGGAGCAATTTTGCCCCCCACCCAGGGGACAGGTGACAACAACTGGAGACATAACGGCAGTCACAACTGGCAGAATGTGCTACTGACATGAAGTGTGTAGAAGCCAAGGAGTCAGGGATGCTCCCAAACATCCCACAGCACACAGGCCAGCCACACAGCAGAGAATTACCCAGCACAGGACTGCCAATGGTTCTGAGAATGAGAAACTCTGCTCTGTACCACTTTGTGGCTTCACTGGTGGCTCAGATGCTAAAGAATCTGCCTGCAATGCAGGAGACGTGGGTTTAATCCCTGGGTCGGGAAGATCCCCTGGAGAAGGGAATGGCAACCCATTCGAGTATTCTTGCCTGGAGAATCCCATGGACAGAGAAGCCTGGCATGCTACCAGTCCATGGGGTGGCAAAGAGTCAGACAGGACTGAGCGACTAACACTTGGTATCACTTTGTAACCTTTTGGTAGGAGAACTGACCCATGCGCACCAGTGTCAGTTCAATCTGCAGACTGAGTATACCAGGATTGATATTCTTAGCCCTGACCTCTTCTTTGACTTTTATGACTTTCCTGCATTGGGGTATACCACTTGACATCCCCATTCAGTTCAGTTCAGTTTAGTCACTCAGTCATGTCCAACTCTTCGAGATCCCATGGACTGCAGCATGCCAGGCCTCCCTGTCCATCACCAGCTCCCCGACTTTACTCAAACTCATGTCCACTGAGTCAGTGATGCCATCCAACCATCTCATCCTCTGTTGTCCCTTCTCCTCCTGCCTTCAATCTTTTGAAGCATCAGGGTCTTTTCCAATGAATCAGTTCTTCGCATCAGGTGGCCAAAGTATTGGAGCTTCAGTTTCAGCCTCAGTCCTTCCAATGAACACTCGGGACTGATCTCCTTTAGGATGGACTGGTTGGATCTCCTTGCAGTCCAAGGGACTCTAAAGAGTCTTATCCAACACCACAGTTCAAAAGCACTAATTCTTCAGTGCTCAGCTTTCTTTATGGTCCAATTCTCACATTCATACATGACTACTGGAAAAACCATAGCTTTGACTATACAGACCTTTGTCGGTAAAGTAATGTCTCTGCTTTTTAATATGCTGTCTAGGTTTGTCAGATACTAAAAACTCAGTGTATCCAAAATTGAACATATGGCCCTTGCCCTTCCATATACCCTCCTCCATGGTCCTCTATCTCAGTAAACAATAATACTGTCCAATCAAATGGACAACCCAGAAAGCCAGTAAACCTCATTGGCAATTTCTTCTTCTCCCTCCACAATTCTCTCCAACACACACACTGTAGATTCTACCTGCTAAGTATCTCTGAGCCCACACATGTCTCTCCATCTCTCTCAGCACCGCCACCCTAGTCCCAGTTTCCCTCCTGTGATTTCTGACTTGGGCAACAGCAGCCATCCCCTGAACTCTGAATCCCCACTCCTCACCATCCATGATGAGTCTGCAGAGACATCACTTTAAAACTGCTATCCTGATTTATTTTTTTTTCTCTAAGTTTTAAGGTTATTAAATAAATATTCCCCCCAGTTCTAACAGCATCCTTCTCTGAGCAGATTTCCTAGTGTGATCATGGTTTATCTGTTAGTGTCTCGACAGAAAACAGATGGTACATTCAATACAGGGTGGTTCGGATCAAGATGGTGGTGTAGGAGACCCCAGCCTCCATCTCCCCACAAGGCACAGTTAGACTGTTGTTTATGAATGAAAATAGCTCCAGGAAAGCTATGGAGTCCATCAAAGAGGCTTCAGCAGAACAGCAGAGCAAAAAGACTAGGATTCACAGGAATAAATGTGTGTATATTTTTTCTTGATCTTCACACTTTTAGAGTACATTATGTTTTTGATCAGTGCTTGCCTGCATCAGTGGTACTCGAGGTACTTTCAACTCTAATTTTTTTTTGGCAGTTGAAAGAAACCCCTCCCTCCCAAAGAAAGAGAGCAGGCACTTAATAAATTAAAAATAAAAGGTTCTGAATATGTATCAAGCACTTACTAAGCACCAGGTCCTATGCTGAATGACTGGATGACAGAGGTGAAAAAGACTGGCATGGGCCCAAAGATCTTACAATCAAGGCTTTTTCTGATCATGAACCAAACATCTTCACAATTAAACTGTTTCAACAGAGAACACTATTCCACTTGTCTCTGTAGTCCTGTCATAACCATCTCCTGAAAACAGTGGCTCATGGCCTTTTCCCCTTTATCTTAATTCTTGCATGAATTCTTGCCCATTCTGACATTTGAAACAAATATTCTTTATAATTTTCATCTTTTTTTGTTTATTCCCTCCAGGACTGAATGTCTAGCCAGTCATCATGCAGGATATGAAAAATCAATGCATTGTTGCTCCAAATGTTATCAAAGAAGGTCATGCTCTATCGATTCTCCAGACCACATTAAAGCCCTAGATCGAAATACTGACAAACCCTTACCCATTTTCAATGATTTTTATCAGGCTAAAGAGATATTTTGTAAGTTTTCTGCTATAATACAATCCTGCAGCCTTGCAAGAGCCTCTGGTTTCAGACCACCAAAACGATTTGATTTGATTAAATTTAATATTGGGTGCTCTGGAGAGTAATTGATTTATGGCTTAATGAGTCTCTAAATACAGTATGTTTTAAGGCAAATGATCTGCAGGGAGAGCATGCTGTGGTGCAGCACAGAAGAAAGTTGTGTGAGAATTCTTACCGCCTGTTCTTGTTGCCAGAAATAATGTGCTTGCTGTGTACTTGAATATCACCTACGAGACTCTCGAACCTTTGGCCCTTGGTTGAAGAATGTCTTCAGGATTCAGAGTTCCACTCATATAGCTTAAATTTATGGATGCTCTTTGCCCTTGTCAACTGAAAAAAATATATGTAGCACAACCTAAAAGTTGAGAATTGTGTTTTATTTGGGAGAAAAAACTAAGGACTTGAGCCCTAGACACAGTCTCTCAGATGACTCTGAGGGACTGCTCGAAAAAGGTAAGAGGGGAGCCAGGCTATATAGGAGATTTTGCAACAGAAACCTGGTAGTCAGAATTCAAAAGATTGCTGTTCATTACAGAAAGTCAGGTCTCTCAAGTTAATGAGTTTCGTGCTTCTCTGTGTTTGGGAAGACGCAAAAGTCTGGGCTCACTGATTTCAGTGCACCTGTCGGGGCCAGGATCCTGTGTCTCCCCATCCCCAGAGTCCTCAGGGCACACGGTCGGGGGTGGCTGCAGTGGTTGATGACTTGATGGCGGGCATCCTGTTTCTACCTTGAGTTCCCTCAGGGCTCACTGTCAGCATGGCTGGATTGTGATTGGTTGATGGCTGCAACATCCCTTGGTTACTGATACAGCAGGCAACATTTTTTTTCACACCCTCAACAAAATGGCTACAGAGAATGAAATTCATGGAACAGCATGGTGGAAGAGGAATTGAAATAAATGGAAAGTCAGGAGACCTGGTTTGAATCCCTTAACATCTCTGTTCATTGAGTAAACACAGATGTCATTTTTTCCTTAGCACTGTGACCAGTGAAATGAAGTACTGGACCAGATTAAAAATCACAAACTAGCAACAAACTGGCAGGATTTGGTTTGCAGATGTGTTTTCTTTGGGTTGCATAGTATAAAATAAACAAAAACAAACAAATGCAGAAAACAACATGGTCAAGAATTTTAAAGTCAACAGATGTCCAAGCAAATTCCCAGTTCCCAGCTTCTACTATCAGAAGGTTCAGTCACATACATCTGCATTCCTCGTGGGCACGGCTGTTACAGCTGTGCAGCTTCTGTCCAGTTAAGGTGGGGCCCAAGCAACCACACTCCCCATACTCGTCCTTGAGATGTGTTATTTATACTCACATGACTCTGTCATTCTCTTATAGTGGAGAACCATTTCATTTTCTAACTAGTGATAGAAAATATATATATGTACAAGGGCAGGTAGACTATGAAAGCCACTTGATTCAATAAAAGTGGCAAAAAGAACATGTTCTGTGAACTCAAGGCTATTTCTAAGTGTATCGTATGCAAACAGGGTGTGAGCTTACTGAAATGATGCAACAGGCTTATTTCATTCATTGAATAATGTAGACAAAGTTTTCACGTCTCAGATGAAAAGACCTCAAGGTCTCTTCCTAGTTTTAGAAACTTGAAAACATGTGTTCTTCTGTTAGAAAAGCCATTTATTCATCTTTCTCTCTCTCTCTAAGAGTAACTCACGTACAAGCAAATTGATGTCCGTGGAAAAGAGGATCTGACCATATTAATTGGGAAAGTATGACTAGACAAAATGAAACACTGCTTATGTTCAGAACACATACAAGCCCATCCATCTATACTCTGCCTCCACTGGTGAAAAATCACCTATGCTCTGCAGCTGGGGCAGAAATAAAATTGCTAAGATGGTGGGTGGCATATTGATAAGTTGTATAGAGAAAGATGGTTCATCTCTCTAGCTGTATATCAGCATCCGCCATCTACAGCAAGAATTCTTAATCTGGAGTCCAGGATCCAGTTAGGTCCTGCACTGGAATGGGCTTGAGAGGGTGTCTAAAATGTTCTAAAGAAAAATGCAAAATCTTCCATATCTATGCCCTTGTGCATTTTTCTAAGATGATGATCCACAGCTTTCACCAAATTCCCAAAGTTCCATGACTCTCCACTCCCAAAACTTAAGAACCACTGAGACACGGTGAAAGTCACTCAGTCGTGTCCAACTCTTTGTGACCCCATGGACTACACAGTTCATGGAATTCCCTAGGACAGAATACTGGAGTGGGTAGCCTTTCCTTTCTCCAGGGGATCTTCCCAACCCAGGGATAGAACCCAGGTCTCCCACATTGCGGGCAGATTCTTCACCAGCTGAGCCACAAGGGAAGCCCAAGAATACTGGAGTGGGTAGTGGGTAGCCTATCCCTTCTCCAGTGGATCTTCCCAATCCAGGAATCAAACCAGGGTCTCCGGCATTGCAGGTGGATTCTTTACCAGCTGAGCTATCAGGGAAGCCCCACTGAGATACACAGAGTATCAACTAAGCAAACCAACCATTTATGTGTTCTTGCTGGGGCAGAATCACAAGGACCATATTTTCAAAACCAAAAGTTGGGGTGCAGATTTGGCTACAAAGCTGGAAATCAAGACAGGATACTGAAGTGAGGATTGCTCCAGAAAACTCAGGGCATAAGGTCACTTTAAAAATAGGGTCCTCAGGATGGGATGGGGGCTGGGGAAATGTGGTTTACCAGGGGTCAGGCCAAACCAGGTAGAACAAGCAGTTGCCCTGAAGACCACAGTGTTCTTGGCAAAATCAGTACTAGCACTGGGATCTTTTACCATCTTTTGCAGTGGCATTTCCATAAATCCAACCCCTTGCATTTATTTGAGAACAGTCCCTCTTCCCTGCCCCCTCATACACACACATGGTTAGTGTTATTTAACTATTACAACACTTAAAGAGCAAACAGGACTCTGCAGGCACATAGCAAGCAATCGGTGTTATAATCTGCATGAAAGTACCCTACAAACTGTGAAGAGCTTTACCGATGAAGGAGCTTATTTTTATTGGTGGGCAGACATGCATGGCAATCCACTCCATTATTCTTGTCTGGAGAATCCCCACAGGCAGAGGAGCTTGGTGGGCTACAGTCCATGGGGTCGAAAAAAGTCAGACACAATTGAGCAACTAAGCACAGACATGCAAGGCTCATTCTCTCTCATTCTCTAGATGAGTATTAAAGAGCTGAGAGCCTTAATGAGAATTTAGTGGTCCATGGCTTACTCTGTCCCAGTGGCCTTAAAACACACATAGAGACGTGGGGTGGGAGGTGGCGTGTTCATGCTCAATCATGTACAACTCTTTGCGACCCCATGGACAGCAGCCCTCAAGGCTCCTCTATGGGATTTTCCAGGCAAGAATATTGGAGTGGGTTGCTATTTCCTCTACAGGACACACGTCTCCTGTGTCTCCTGCATTGCAGGTGGATTCTTAACACTTGAGCAATTGGGGAAGCCCACACAGAGAGGCAGCAGGACCTTACTTTCAGAACGACTCAGGCTTCTCTACGATGCCCAGGCAGCGAAGCCATGAAGTCATAGGGTTCTTTGTAAAAATCAATGAAACGGTGTCTCTAATTACAAACACTTGTACTCATCATATGCTCACTGTTAGTTTTATTTTTGGTTTTGTAGAAAACCATCTTATGATAGATTCTAATAAACAGAAGAGGCAGAAGGGGCACTAAAATTTTAATCAAAAGGATTTCCTCCATTTTACCCACATGACTTTATCAACTCATTTTGTGAAACTTATAACAGACTGCTATTTTATGAAACTGTAACAGAGAGGGACAAACCTGAAATATACATAACAGCCCATTCTCAAGGCTCTGACTTCCAGGCTTGACCTTTAAAGGTATCACAATTTTCATTCATATAGAGATTAAAAGTTGCAAAACAGAGAGTATCATTTGTCTTGTTGGTGGTTTTCAGAAACGTTGTGACTAGACCACATGAACAGCTGCAAGACCACAGGATTCTGGCACTAAGAAGTTTACAACAACCAGCCACACCCCTTCCCCTTTTAGAATAAAAGAAGCCTGAATCCTAAGCTGGAGAGGATGGTTCTTTGGGACACTAGTCCACCATCTTCTCCATCTGCTAGCTTTCTGAATAAAGTTGCTATTCCTCGCCCTAACATCTCATCTCTCTATTTTTTTATTCACCTGTCACATGATGATCAGTATGAGCTTGGACTTCGTAACAGAACCATCCTGTTTTAAGTGCTTCACATATAGAATCACATTTGATCCTTGCAGTGATCTTTTGAGTTAGATACTAACAGAATCCACATTTTACACATGGTGAAACTGAGGCTCAGGGAGATACAGATATCTGCCCAAGGCCACACAACTGGGAACAGTGAAGCCAGGACTCTGGTCTGAGAGGCTCCAAAGCTGCTGCTCTTCCTTTCAGGCCCCACCCTCTTGTTCAGTTTCTGCCAAGGTCCAGTCCACTGAATATCTGGGAGAAAAAGAGTGGAGAGGCACCAGGACGATGGGCCTGTTGCATAGCAACCCTGTGCTGGAGCCTGGCGAGGGGAGACAGGCTCCTTAAGTTTTTAAAGCATCACCACTAAAAATAGCCGGAGCTATGACAGCTCAACACCAGGTCTCCTCCAAGAAAAGTCCATCCCACCACTGAATGTCTTTGCTGTGTTGTCCTTGAGAAAAGCATGTGACGTTATGGGAGGCTGGGCATCAGCAGCTTTTCCCCAAAACCATGCCACTTCATTTCACTCCTTCACCTCCAAGGTGAGGGTGCTGCTGTGTATATGGGACTCATGAAATATCTATCTCCATAATTTTTTTCCACTCCAAGGCTGGAATTCAATACAGGCCAAGGCAAGAGAAGTCTACTTGATTGCAAAACATGGCCTTCGGCTTCCCTGTATTAATCTCCCAGCAATTAATCACCTTGGCTGGAATCACCTTAGGTACAGACGTTTATAATGCCCACATTTGTCACTCCGCGAGAAACCGTGCCAGTTCCAGGGGCACCAGCTATAAATCTCATACCTTCCAAAGAATATTAGATATTTAATTATATCTTGAGAAAACTCTTCACCTAGTACCTGGACGGTGTCTGGGTTCTCGTCTAAGGCTGACGATTAAAAGGACTGTCTGAGCCTGCTGCATTTCTCTGGGAGTCACAAAGTTCCCATCACAGTAATTACTGAGCCAGAATGTTGGCCTGGCTTGGGTAGGCATGCGAAGCAACAAGAGAAATTTAAATGCAGTCATTTATCCACAAAGAATTTCTAAGCCAGTTGGCCGTTTATTTATTTAAGGCAGAATAACAGTCCCCCAAACCATTCATCTCCTAATCCCCAGAACCTATGAATGTGTTAAATTACTTGGCAAGGGGAATAAGGTGACAGATGGAATTAAAAGTACTAATCTGCTAACTTTAAAATAGTGAGATTATTGACATCAACATACACACATTACTATACATAAAACAGAAAAGCAACAAGAACCTACTGTATAGCAAAGGGAACTATATTTAATATGTTGTAATGACCTGTAAGGGAAAAGAATATTAAAAAGAACAGAAATATATATGTGTGTGTGTATGTGTGTGTGTGTGTATGGGTGTATTACTGAATCACTCTGCTGTATGTCTGAAATTAACACTGCATTGTAAATCAACTACAATTTTCCTTACAAAAAGTATTTAGCTCAAAAAAATAAAATAGTGAGATTAGCCTGGATTATACAAGTGTGCCCAGTGTAACCTCAGGGTTCTTACAAGTGGAAGAGGGAAGCCGAAGAAGAGTGTCAGAGGAATATGACTAAAAGAGAAAGGCACCCAGAGATGCAATGTTGATGGTTTTAAAGAGAGAGGCACGACAAAGGCCCAACAAAGGAGGGGCCGGTCATGCTGGGCCTCGAAGGCCTTGACACCAGTTTGGATTATCTGCTGAGAGTTCTGGGTTTGCAGGATTTTAAGTAGACTGCCAAGATGCAATTCAAAGTTAAGAACACCCCCCTTTGCTGCTACACAGAGGACAGGTTGAAATGGAAGAAGGCAGGGACACTGGGCCATCGCCCCACGTGGGGAAATGACAGTGGATCAGGTCTGGGCAGCAGCCGTCGAGATGGAGATGGTCAGGGACAGGTTGTGTTTTGAACACAGGACTTGACTTGCTGTGAGAAGTAAAGGATGAGGAAGGTAGAGCACCTCTGGGTTTGTTTTTATTGCCACTGCCACAGTTTTCTTAAGCAAGAGAGACACAAGGGGCTGAGTGCCTTTTTTTATCTTGTACACTAGTCAGTTGTTGCAAATATTTAAAGTGAAAGTCGCTCAGTCGTGTCCGACGCTTTGCGATGCCATGGACTTCAGTACACCAGGCTTCCCTGTCCATTACCAACTCCTGGAGCTTGCTCGGATGCACGTCCATTGAGTCGGCGAAGCCGTCCAACCATCTCGTCCTCTGTTGTCCCCTACTGTGCATTAGTAAATTCTTGCAAATATTGGGTTGGCCAAAAAGTTCATTTGGGTTTTCCACAACATCTTACTGAAGAATCCAAATGAACTTTTCGGCCAACCCAATACATTCATTCATTCATTCGACAAGGGTTTACTGAGTACCAACTACATACCACAAGCTTTTCAGGTGCTGGAGATACAGCAGTAAATTCAATATAAGCCCTTCTCCCATGGTGCTGATACTCGAGTGGGTTAGACAGACAACAAATAAATGTAAAAATCTATAACGAAATTTCAGACCAGTACAGGGCTATGAAAATAAAAGCAGGGGATTACTACTTCAGACAGACAGAAATCCTGGCTAAATCAAGGAAATCACAACTTCATTAGTTAGGCTAATTAGAAAATAGAGATGTTAATTTCATGGTTAAGATAATTAGCAATAACTGCAATCAGGAGTTGTCATGAGCCCTGAGGCAGCTACCTCTTTTCTTCTGTTAAAAAGTGTGAATCTTGAATTGGACCATGGAGAATGCCTCCATTTTTGACAGAAGGAAAGAAATAGAAAGAAGAGAACAAGGAAAAAGGTGGAAGTGAGGAGCAGGCTAAGAAATGGGAACGGTGAAACCGAGAAGGACCCTGCAGAGCCCGCCCAAGAATGAAGACCTTTCTGAGTGCCCCATTGCTTGCTTCGGCCTCCTAGACCTTCCCTGAATTTCAAAGGGCAGATCCAAACAGCTACTAATTAGGGGAGTGAGGGAATACAGAAAGAAAAAAGAGTGCAGCTATAGGGCCTGGTCATGCTGGTGTGGGGAGGGCTGTGCTTCAAAGTCTGTTAGAGATCTCTGAGTTCTTTTATAGGAACAAAGACACCGCCCCACCCCGTGCCCCCCGCCCCCCGCCCCCTCCCGCCCGCCAGGGAGAGGATGGCAACTGAAGGCTGAGCACAAGCCCAGAATGGCTGGAACCAGAAGGCTGATGGTAGAGATTCCTGGAAGGCCATCCTGTTATCTTACCACCAACCAATCAGAGGAGGGTCACACACCTGCAGCCCTCTCCCCAAATGTCACTTCTATCAAAGCTTCTTCCCTGGGCACATCTGGTCTTTTGAGCAGGCACCACCCTGTTCTACTTGCATGGCCCAGAAATAAATAACCCTTTCTCTGCTCCAGAATTAAGTATTTCAATTTGTGTGGCTTCATCGTCCATTGGGGCTTCCCTGGTGGCTCAGACAGTAAAGAATCTGCCTGCAATGCAGGATATCTGGGTTCGATCCCTGGGTTGGGAAGATCCCCTGGAGAAGGGAATAGTTACCCATTCCAGCATTCTTGCTTGGAGAATTCCATGAACAGAGGAGCCTGTTGGGCTACAATTCATGAGGTCACAAACAAACACAACTGAGCAACTAACACTTCACTAACTTACCTATTGTCCCTCGGGGACACGAACTTGGGTTCAGCAACAAGGGCATGGCCAGGCCTCAGCACCAGACTTTGTCAGTCTCATCACTGATGAGCATGGATGGCTGGATGGCTGCATGCTTCTTAGAGATGCAGGAGCACCCTTTTTCCTTGATTTCAACAAGAGGAAGGAAGAACAGATAAAGTCCTCCCAGGCTAACAGACTTACTTTACCAGACATACCTGAAACGATGATTTGTATATTTTAGTACAGAGTTCCCCTACAAAATAAAATTTCCTTCTCATTCGGATATTACTGAAATTGCAAAGACCAGAAAAACACTGCTGCTCCAACTGGAGATTCATCAGTCAACATCAACAAAAGCAAAAGCAGGTAAAGTGTTTTGAAATTGCTCTGTGCTAAAAATAGAAGAGTTAGCCAAATGCTGAGCACACAATAGGACAAAAGAGATGTTAGATTCTGGGCTTCCTGACTACCGGGGTGGGTGTGAGGGGCAACTGGGCAGCATTCAGTTCAGACGGATAGGTGCACAGGACAATGTGAAATGTACACTAGCTGCTATGTTTGAGAAATAAATTAGTAAAATAATCAAGTGTGACTGTACCACTACCATGTAAACAATGGCTCTGTTTCTTGTAGCAATGCCTGGGACATAGCCTTCAGAGTAAAAATATTTACTGTCTATTTATAGAGAAGGCAATGGCACCCCACTCCAGTACTCTTGCCTGGCAAATCCCATGGAAGGAGGAGCCTGGTAGGCTGCAATCCATGGGGTCACTAAGAGTCGGACACGACTTAGTGACTTCCCTTTCACTTTTCACTTTTATGCATTGGAGAAGGAAATGGCAACCCACTCCAGTGTTCTTGCCTGGAGAATCTCAGGGATGGGGGAGCCTGGTGGGCTGCCATCTATGGGGTCACACAGAGTCGGACATGACTGAAGTGACTTAGCAACAGCAGCAGATCAGATCAGATGAGATCAGTCGCTCAGTCATGTCCGACTCTTTGCGACCCCATGAAACGCAGCATGCCAGGCCTCCCTGTCCATCACCAACTCCCGGAGGTCACCGAGACTCACATCCATCGAGTCAGTGATGCCATCCAGCCATCTCATCCTCTGTCGTCCCCTTCTCCTCCTGCCCCCAATCCCTCCCAGCATCAGAGTCTTTTCCAATGAGTCAACTCTTCACATGAGGTGGCCAAAGTACTGGAGTTTCAGCTTTAGCATCATTCCTTCCAAAGAAATCCCAGGCTGATCTCCTTCAGAATGGACTGGTTGGATCTCCTTGCAATCCAAGGGACTCTCAAAAGTCTTCTCCAACACTACATAGAGATGGCAAAAAAACTTAAGAATACTCAATAAACATGTAATAAGCAACTGCATCTAAGTATGGGACACAATGCCCAGTGAAGATCAAACAAGATATATGTCATAGGAGAACTTTTGTTTTTTTAGGGGTTTTCATGCTCAGGAGAGAAAATATCAAAATAAATTGTGGAATTGATGATAAGAAGGAGGAGAAGGAGAATATCCATCACTGATTAAAGTCTTACTATTTGTTTAGATCTCACTAAAATTTTATGTCTATCATTACATTTAATTCAAAAAACAACCCTATGGGAAAATCACTGGATTATTCATATTTTACAGATGAGGAAAGTAAGGACCAGAGAGGGTAAGAAAGTAGCCCCAAGTCACACAGCATACAAAGAATGGAGCTGGGGTTCAAACCCCTGTATTCCATGCTCAAAAATCCTGCTTTATGCTGCTCCCACTGATCATGTTAACGGGGGGGCACTTGATTCAAAAGGAAAATACATCAGAGTGTAAACTGCAGCTCATATTCCACATTAAATACAGGAAAAGTCAGCAGCTATTTACCCTACTGAATGGAAGAGAAAGAATCCTACTCTTTGGCAGACAGAGATGAAAAGGCACTTTTTTAGAAGTTATAATTAGCATCAGTGTCATCCCCTACATTATCATCCTTTGAGAAAGAATGACTTTAATGACATCATATTGTTAGCCTCCACTGATAAAACAAGAACCTACTCAAATTTCAATCCATCAGAATGCAAGTTGTATTCAACTATTAAAATTGTATTTTTGAAAAAAAAAAAAAAGATCTGGAAAAAGTTCATGCTATATAAAGTTCAGTGACTTTTTTTTAAAACCAGGATATACAACTGTATATAGCTTAGCCTACTTCCATACCTCCTGACACCAACACACTGGGTAACAGATTTCAACATGTGAACTTTGGAGGTGTCTAAGCATTTAAACACAGCAATGCTCAAAGCCTAAAAACATATTTGCTCACTCACTTGCTCAAAGACCCCTTCTCCAGCTCTGCCTTTTATTAATCTGCAGCCTTGGACAAGTGGCCCCTTCACCTGTCAAGATGCCAATTTCCTCATCTGTAGCTGAGTCATCTGAACTGGAAGATCTCTGGAGATACTTCTCTGCCTCCATAGTGCTAATAAATGAATTATCCACCCTTTGGTCCCAAGAAAAGAGTATTTTTTTTTCCTTCCTATCTTTGTTTTATGATGCTTCTCAGAAAGTTAAAAGTGAATCATGATGGACCAAGTTTTGGCATGGTCTAAAGGCATGGGCTGAGGCACGACCTGGTTCAGGCGGCCAGTCAGGTAACCCCGGTTCTGTGAGACTGTGCAGAGGTGAGAGTCATCACCAACCCACAAAGCACTCACACCTCAGAGACAGGCTGCTCTAAACTTCATGCCCCACCTCCACCCTCATGGGCAAGTTGATTCCTTACTGTGTGCATATAATTTAAACTTCTGTCATTAAGTAGGACAAGTGAGACAATGCTGATAAAACCACCTTCAAATCTCAATCGCTTAAAACAAAAGGGTATGTTTAACTCATATAACGCATCAGTGTGGATCAACACTATCTCAGGTTTGCACTGTATCCTCCCTAATGTCCGTATCGACGTCCTAACCTCAGAATATGACCTTATCTGGAAGTAAGGTCATCATGTAGGTAGTTTACATGAAGTTGCCTAGAGTAGCATGGGCCTTTAACCCAATATGACTGGTGTCCTTATTAAAAGGGGAAGTTTGGCAACAGAGATGGCATAGGGAGAGAGCCAGGTCAAGATGAAAGCAGAAATCAACAAAGCCAAAAGCTGGTTCTTTGAAAGGGTAAATAAAATTGACAAACCACTAGCCAGACTCATCAAGAAACAAAGGGAGAAAAATCAAATCAATAAAATTAGAAATGAAAATGGAGAGATCACAACAGACAACACAGAAATACAAAGAATCATAAGAGACTACTATCAGCAATTATATGGCAATAAAATGGACAACGTGGAAGAAATGGACAAATTCTTAGAAAAGTACAACTTTCCAAAACTGGACCAGGAAGAAATAGAAAATCTTAACAGACCCATCACAAGCAAGGAAATTGAAACTGTAATCAGAAATCTTCCAGCAAACAAAAGCCCAGGTCCAGACGGCTTCACAGCTGAATTCTACCAAAAATCTAGAGAAGAGCTAACACCTATCCTACTCAAACTGTTCCAGAAAATTGCAGAGGAAGGCAAACTTCCTAACTCATTCTATGAGGCCACCATCACCCTAATACCAAAACTGGACAAAGATGCCACAAAAAAAGAAAACTACAGGCCAATATCACTGATGAACATAGATGCAAAAATCCTTAACAAAATTCTAGCAATCAGAATCCAACAACACATTAAAAAGATCATACACCATGACCAAGTGGGCTTTATTCCAGGAATGCAAGGATTCTTCAATATCCGCAAATCAATCAACGTAATACACCACATTAACAAACTGAAGAATAAAAACCATATGATTATCTCAATAGATGCAGAGAAAGCCTTTGACAAAGTTCAACATCCATTTATGATAAAAACTCTCCAGAAAGCAGGAATAGAAGGAACATACCTCAACATAATAAAAGCTATATATGACAAACCCACAGCAAACATTATCCTCAATGGTGAAAAATTGAAAGCATTTCCTCTAAAGTCAGGAACAAGACAAGGGTGCCCACTTTCACCATTACTATTCAACATAGTTTTGGAAGTTTTGGCCACAGCAATCAGAGCAGAAAAAGAAATAAAAGGAATCCAAATTGGAAAGAAAGAAGTAAAACGCTCACTGTTTGCAGATGACATGATCCTCTACGTAGAAAACCCTAAAGATTCCACCAGAAAATTACTAGAACTAATCAATGAATATAGTAAAGTTGCAGGATATAAAATCAACACACGGAAATCCCTTGCATTCCTGTACACTAATAATGAGAAAATAGAGAAATTAAGGAAATAATTCCATTCACCATTGCAATGAAAAGAATAAAATACTTAGGAATATATCTTCCTAAAGAAACTAAAGACCTATATATAGAAAACTATAAAACACTGGTGAAAGAAATCAAAGAGGACACTAATAGATGGAGAAATATACCATGTTCATGGATTGGTAGAATCAATATAGTGAAAATGGGTATACTACCCAAAGCAATTTATAGATTCAATGCAATTCCCATCAAGCTACCAACGGTATTCTTCACAGAGCTAGAACAAATAATTTCTCAATTTGTATGGAAATACAAAAAACCTCGAATAACCAAAGCTATCTTGAGAAAGAAGAATGGAACTGGAAGAATCAACCTGCCTAACTTCAGGCTCTACTACAAAGCCACAGTCATCAAGACAGTATGGTACTGGCACAAAGACAGAAATATAGATCAATGGAACAAAATAGAAAGCCCAGAGATAAATCCATGCACATATGGTCACCTTATCTATGACAAAGGAGGCAAGAATATACAATGGATTAAAGACAATCTCTTTAACAAGTGGTGCTGGGAAAACTGGTCAAACACTTATAAAAGAATGAAACTAGAACACTTTCTAACACCATACACAAAAATAAACTCAAAATGGATTAAAGAGCTAAATGTAAGACCAGAAACCATAAAACTCCTAGAGGAGAACATAGGCAAAACACTCTCTGACATACATCACAGCAGGATCCTCTATGACTCACCTCCCAGAATATTGGAAATAAAATCAAAAATAAACAAATGGGACCTAATCAAACTTAAAAGCTTCTGCACAACAAAGGAAACTATAAGCAAGGTGAAATGACAGCCTTCAGAATGGGAGAAAATAATAGCAAATGAAGCAACAGACAAACAACTAATCTCAAAAATATACAAGCAACTCCTACAGCTCAATTCCAGAAAAATAAATGACCCAATCAAAAAATGGGCCAAAGAACTAAATAGACATTTCCCCAAAGAAGACATACAGATGGCTAACAAACACATGAAAAGATGCTCAACATCACTCATTATCAGAGAAATGCAAATCAAAACCACTATGAGGTACCATTTCATGCCAGTCAGAATGGCTGCGATCCAAAAATCCACAAGCAATAAATGCTGGAGAGAGTGCAGAGAAAAGGGAACCCTCTTACACTGTTGGTGGGGATGCAAACTAGTACAGCCACTTTGGAGAACAGTATGGAGATTCCTCAAAAAACTGGGAATAGAACTGCCTTATGATCCAGAAATCCCACTGCTGGGCATACACACTGAGAAAGCCAGAATTGAAAGAGACACGTATACCCCAATGTTCATAGCAGCACTGTTTACAATAGCCAGGACGTGGAAGCAACCTAGATGTCCATCCACAGATGAATGGATAAGAAAGCTGTGGTACATATACACAATGGAGTATTACTCAGCCATTAAAAAGAATACATTTGAATCAGTTCTAATGAGGTGGATGGAACTGGAGCCTATTATACAGAGTGAAGTAAGCCAGAAAGAAAAACACAAATACAGTATACTAACGCATATATATGGAATTTAGAAAGATGGTAACAATAACCCTGTTTACGAGACAGCAAAAGAGACACTAATGTATAGAACAGACTTTTGGACTCCGGGACCAGGAGAGGGCGGGATGATTTGGGAGAACAGCATTGAAATATGTATAATATCATATCTGAAACGAGTTGCCAGTCCAGGTATGATGCCCGATAACGGATGCCTGGGGCTGATGCACTGGGACGACCCAGAGGGATGCTATGGGGAGGGAGGAGGGTTCAGGATGGGGAGCACATGTATACTGGTGGCGGATCCATCTCAATGTATGGCAAAAGCAATACAATATTGTAACGTTAAGCAAAATAAAATTTAATTAAAAAAAAAAAAAGATGAAAGCAGAGATGGGGTGATGTTTCTACATGCCAAGGAATACCAAAGATGGCCAGCCAACCACCAGGCATGGGTGAGTCTTCCTTACAGCCCTTGGAAGGAACTAACTCTGGGAACACCTTGATCTTGTGCTTCTAGCTTCCAGAACTGTTTGTCTATATGATTCTGCTATTTAAGCCACTCGGTTTGTCACACCTTGTTCACAAAGTTTGCAACCCAAGCAAACTGTCCCCCAGCATCCAGAGATACTGAAGACTCTGCCATTTGGTAGCTGAGCCCTGTGGGACTCATGGCCTTCCCAGCAGTAAGACCGAAGGAAGAGCTACCAGGAAGCCCTTCCATGCTTTGGCCCAGGTCACTGCTGTTCAAAGGCTGTTGGTCAGCACTAGTCCTACAGGTCCTGGCTGCACGGCTGAGACAGACACAATGTTGGGTGAACACTCTACCGCGTCTTCCACCAGGGACCCTCCCCAGACGCTAAATTTCAGCAAAACAATGTCTTGCTGGGTGGTAACCTCATAATCATTCTAGTCTCCCCCTTTGTAAGTTTCAGGGGCATTGGAAGAGCTACCAAGAAGTACTAGGGGTCTCTGGAAGGTTTCATTTCCTTTCAGATGACCACTGTAATGGAACTGTTGTAACTGTAATTGGCTGTCAAAGTGTTGTACCAAGACAGACTCAGCTTTGCACGGATTCTGTGATGATGACCAATAGCAATCATGACGGGTGAACAGCGGAAGGGAAGGGAGTATGTACACCATGGACGTGGCCCTCCAGTTTGAGGGGGAATAGACATGGATAATGGGGCAGCTCTTATTTATGGGTCAGCACAGAAAACAGGTCAGAATACCTGAATTTATGCCTCTGTCCCAAATAACATGGTAAAAGTCCTTCCCTGGAAATGTGTATCCCTTCGTGATTTTCAAATTGCTTGTACTTATGCTACCTTGTTTGGTATTCTCAACATCTTAGAAGACACACATTTTAGATATAGGGAAAAAAATTCAGGGAGTTAAGTGACTGTCCTAAAGGCATGTACTGTGAGTGGTTTTCAAAACCAAGATTAGCATCTACATTTCTGCGGGCTCCTCGCAGGAGCCCTTGCCATAATCCCTGGCACAGAGGTCTGGCTGTCATTAGCAACTGAAAACCCTCGCGGTCTCTTTTCTAGAAGGGTTTTTGAAAGAACAACAAGGAAAAAGGAAACATTTTGCTCAGCAGCACGTGAGTAAGTTTGTGGAAAGTTCTTGGAATGACGTGACCAAGGAGTTGGCCACCATGATGTCTCTCGATCTTTAGGACTCAGTAAAATACGGCTGGTCCTGAAGGATGCGTGGCTTATAGTGCTCTTGCTCCATCCGACACACCTCATAATTCAGCCCTAAAAAGGCCCTGCTCCAGAATTTAACAGGCAGACCAGTACAGAAGCGCACACGCAAGCACCAAGCTTTTAGGTGTCCAGGGAACAAGATCATGTACTCATTTCCCTACCTAAACTGCTGCTTTGAGAAGTTTTCCAAATGCACAGCCTGAGAAAGATTATTAAAGTGGTTCTTTTTAAGATGACTTTTAATTGCAAAATGATAATATCCCATCATCTCTGCCTCGTTGAGATTAGGGAAATATTTAGAATGTGTTTGTGTGTCCTAAGAGAATGACTGGTACATAATTGCAAATTATTACCACTTCTGCAGGTCATGCTGACAAGATTATCTCCCAGCAGGCTGACAATCAGAAATCTGCTTCTAATCTGGTGGTTTTTCACAGCTGGTAACCTTTTTCTTTATTCTTGGATAGAATGGAAATGAGTGTTGTATGCTTTCTCCTCTCGCTTTCATGGACCATTTATCATATCAAAGCCCATTCGTCTGCATACCAGCCTAACCAAATTAGGTAAACAGAGTTCGAGAAGGAACTGACAGCTGTTAGCGAGACGAGTAATCACAAAACACAAAGCTCATGGCAGCAGCTGCCACATAAACATAGTTTTCAAAATTATGGCAGCTCAGAAGCAGTTTCAGGAGAGAATCTTCAGAGGACTGTTAGCACGCTCAGAATGCTTCATTTGAAATGGAGACTTGAATTCCCAATTCCTTAATAGGGTAGAAAAAGCCCTGTAAGATCTGGTCTGGCTCATCTCTCTGAGCGTATCAACTCTCTGCCCTCCCCCTCCATGCCTGCAGCACCCTGGTCTTCCTTTGGGCCCTCCAATGCTCCGAGCTCCTTCCACCCCAGGACCTGTGTGCATGCATCCCCCCTTTGACAGAAGCGTAGCATGAGCACACAGACAAGACACACACCTGCAAGTTCATTCGTTCAGGCAGCACTTGCTGAGCAGCTAAAGTCTAAAAGGCCTTGAGCCAAAGGATACCAAGATACAGAACCGAATGAGACACTGATTCCTAAGTTCAGCCCTCAGCACACAGACGCAGCGCGCAGACATCTGTTTAAGAAATCATGATATGGGACTTGCCTGGTGGTCCAGTAGTTAAGACTCCACGATCCCAACGCAAGGGGTCTGGGTTGGATCCGTGATCAGGGAAATAGGATCCTGCATGGCATGAACATCTTGCCACCCTGCCCTCAACTTCTGGTACAATCTTCTCCCCATCCCATTTGTAAAATTCGTGTTCTCCAACTGTCTTTAGTTTTAATATCAAGCAAATCATCTTAGACCGCTTTGTAATAGGCAGAGTATACATCACCAATAAAGGACATCTAAGGGAATGTATACACTCATATATATGCACATGTATATGTATGTTATGGAGGAGGAATGGCAACTCCCTCCAGTATTCTTGCCTGGAGAATCCCATGGACAGAGGAGCCTGGCGGGCTACAGTCCATGTGGCTGCAAAAGAGTCGGATACGACTGAGTGACCAAGCACATGTATGTATTAAGTAGCAATCAAATGGACACAAAAATAGACCTAAAAAGTCTAAAAACTGTGTTCAATAAGGTGCAAAATGCCATAGAGTGGATATGGACATCAGGATGAAATGGTTTATATTCAAATCCTAGCCCACCTCTACCTGCCCTGAGATGCTCAGTTGCTTATCTGCTCTCTGTCCCCATACACTCATAGCAAAAAAAAGAAAAAGAAAAGCATCTATACATCAGAAGGTGGTTACAGAATTGATCAAGCCCATCCATGTAAAGCAATGAATGCACCTTCCTACAACACCTCACACACAGGCCTTCAAACGTAAGTGGTTGCTGTTGTTGCCCATGTGTTGCTACTGGCCTCATCCTTCAGTTGGCGGGGGGCGGGGCACTAAGGAGCATAAAACTCAGGTGACTTTGGCTGAGGGTCAGGGAGGGAAAACTAGCCCAGGATGTCAAGGTTAAGGAAGATGCTGTGGGCAGTACGTTCTCACCTAAAGCGAACAGGATGTACATTTTAATCCCTACACAAGGTCAGAAGAAGACTCACATTGTCAAAACCATGAACATCTCATTTCCCATGAGGCTGTACAAATTAGCCTAGTTAGCAGCCCAGCATCTATTTGAGGAACAAACCATTGCTTTTAATTATGAAAAAAGACAAACAACATGAAAAGAAACATATTCTGCTTTTTGCCCCTGTCTCTAAAGCACATCTGTATTCTAAATGAGAAAGCAAAGAGGAAACACAGCCTGACAGCTGATGCCCTTTTCCCAGAAGGATGACTCATCTCCTCAACGTCCTAGACGAGTTTATAAGGATGGCAACCTTTGAGAGCCACTGGTCGTGTGTGTTTCAGGTTATGAATTTGGCTTCCTTGTAGACACACTGGCGCAAGTTCACTTTAAATGCATAATTTCATAAAAATATATAAAAGCAGATACCAGGTATATATCATGCATGCATATCACCACGCATATATATCAATGGATTTATCTGTAGGCAAGTAAATTGGCCAGAATGCCATAAAATAGAGTGGCTCACTCCCTCAACAGTGCCTCTTCCCCAGTAAAGAGTCTAGCACTCTCTGGAGATAGTGAGGTACCTCCAGTATCTTGCCCCTCTTAGAAAATGCTCCTATAAAGCGAGCCAGCCACTACCACCACTACCACCACCACCCCTCTCTCAATTTATATACTGGCCTCAGTGAATCCTTGCACTGTTATCTCCTGCCCCTGGGAGATGGCACTCTGGCTTCAAACAGAGCCAGCTTCTTGACAACTCGTTAATTGCTTTTATTCTTCTGTGCTTCTCCTTCCTTCCAGAATGAACATCTAGCCCCTCAAAATCCTTCCTCCTCTTTAAAGCCCAGTTGAAATGTTTTCTTTTCCAAATTCAGTCAAAAGTCATGCATTGATGATCTAGGTGCTGCAGCCACAGCGCTGAGGAAAAGATATTAATACACTGTTCCCTCTCCTGGTGCTTAGATTGGTGGCGGGGGGAGGACCAGAGAATTAAGGAAAACTACATATGTATAATATTGCCCAGTGATTAATGCCCTGAAGAAAAACAAAGTAGGTTAAAGGAACGGGAGCAGCAGCAGGCTTCTCCGTGAAGCTGGCCTTTAACCTCAGGGGCAATATTCATCCTTCCCCTATATCCTTACCCATCACTCTTAATGTAGCACCACTCAAAGAGCTACATTCACCAACAAAACACGCGACACCAGTTCAAATCAATGTTAGTGGGTATTACGGGGGCAAAAAGAAGTCTATGGCCAAGTACATCAGAGAAAAGTTGGGCTGAACAAAGTGAAGTAGATTTCTTTACAGCTGAATATTTTGAAAACTTCACCGTGTGTGGAATTAATGAAACTTCCGGTAAAACTGGAGTCAAGACAGGCCCGAAGGTGGAGGTCCCCATGTCCCTGACATGCATAGCCAATGACTCCATCCGAGATGAGACAGTACCTGCGTCTCCCACAGGAAGCTGTCGCCTGTTAATGCGGTCCAGCAGGAAGAGGAAGAAGTCTCTTGGCCTGACAGCCCAGCCAATCAGAGACTGAGGCAACTCCACCAATGAGAAACCTCCATACACTGGGCTCCCAATCTTCTCCAATGAGAAACCTCCATACACTCTATTTCCCTATAAAAGCAAATTCCCCTTCGTTATTGTCTGGATTTGCCTACAATCTGCCATTTTTATATAGCCGAAATGGCAATTCCTCTGGCTGTTCCCAAGTAAACTTGCTTTTGTTGCTAAAAGAACTGGCTATTACACAATTAAAGATGAGACATATTAAAATAGATTGCATACCTGCAAGAGTATGACCAAACACAGACTTTCCAAAATGAATGTGGCCACCGTGCCTTCGTAGAGCGCACATCAGCCGTCTGAGGTTGCTTGGAACATACTTTGGGAAATACTTTATTCCCCCATCCACAATATTAATTCTTAACGAGTGGTATGATGTCTAGTTGTCGTTAACAACACATGAATCAACACAACTCACGCCACGGAGTAGATATAAATAGGCACTTTGTTGCTAACAGCTTATGGTCTCCAGTAAAACTAAAAGCCACTTTCAATGCCCTCACGAATGTGATAGGTGGTGGGAAAGGAATGGGTGCCCATGGAGGGGAATGTGAGCTTACGTTCTTTGTAAAAGAGAAGAAATAGTGATGCTGGCATTCAGCTCCATCTCCCCTACCCTAGGAGGCAAAAAAAAAAAAAAAAAAACCTCCAGGAATTTTTCTCAAAGCAAGTTTTTAACCAGGAAGATATGATGCCCTGTGTAGAGGACATGAGGTGATGTTTCCAAGAAGATGGCAAGACAGAAGGAAATTTAGAAATCACAACCCTCTGACTGTACTAATATGGTAGCCACAAGCCACTTATGACCCTTTAAATTATCTAAAAGTAAATAAAATTTAGGGGCTTCCTTGGTAGTCCAGTGGGTAAGCAGGGGGCCTGGGTTTGATCCATGGTCAGGGAACTAGATTCCACATGCTGCAACTAAAGATTGTGCACGCAGCAAGGAAGACAGGAGATCCTTCGTGCCACAACTAAGACCCAGCACAACCAAATAAATAAATATTTTAAAAATGAAAATTTAAAATTTAGTTCTGTCACATTAGCCACATTTCAAGTGTTCAATACCCACATGTGGTCAGCCGTCACTGCATTAGCAAGTGCCAACAGAGAGCATTTCCATCACTGTAGAATGTCCTGCTGGACAGTGGCTGCTAGAAGTAGAATTCTCCACCATCAGACCCTTGAAATTACTCAGTGACAGCCCATGCTCTTTTCTGGCTTCCCTTGAAGACCTTAAACTGTGGCCAGTGCCCTCCAGCCCTGACAAGACTATTGTGTGGTCTTTTTGAGACAGCCCAGGGCTTCCTTGGTGGCTCAGTGGTGCAAAGTCCTCTTGTCAATGCAGGAGACACAGTTCGATCCCTGATCCTGGAGGACCCCGCTGGTCACAGATTGACTTAGCCTGTGCACCACAGCTGTTGAGCCTGTGCTCCGGAGCCTGGACACAGCAACCACTGAGCCTATGTGCTGCAGCAGCTGAATCTCTCCTATGGTAGAGCCCATGCTTTGCAGCAGGAGAAGCCTCTGCAATGAGAACCCCACACGCCACAACTAGAGAGTAGCCCCACGACTGGAGAAGGAGCCAGGGCAGCAACAAAGACCCGACCCAGGCAAAAATACATTAATTAACTAATTTTTTAAAATATATATAAAAAAAAAGACAGCCCGGCCAAAGGATCAACATGGAACCAGAGGCTAGCAGCAGATGGATGGCATCCTTCTTAAAGAGTTTGTCCACCTCGCAGTGTTCATTATCCCAGATACACCAAGAGAGGCTGCAGGCCCTGAGAGCAGAGCACAGATAGCATGCTTTCTGCTGAGGCAGAAAGAGTGGGTTGGAGAAGGCACCACGCTAGGTAAGTGGTGGAGTCTGGACTGGGGAGGGATGTAAGTTTCCATCTCCTCTCACCAACCTGTACAAACAATGGGGTTCAATCAGGGTTGAATGATGAGTTACTGGTGGACAGACTCAAGGCCAAGGTGAAGACACAGAGTAATTCTACAGAATTCCCTGTAGAGTAGAATCTGTTTTTTCCACTGAGGCTGAGCTTCCCACAAGCACTGGAAAACCTTAAGCCAATTAGCTAACTAATTCACATGCTAATTGAGACTAGACTGCTTCTCATCGAGTTGTGCAGTCATGCCATTCCGTGCATCCTAGGCTGAGCCTTCATTTAGATTACAAATTTCCCAGCACAGTTGTTACTGGCAATTAAGCCTACTTGATTGTTCCATTACACAAAGATTACATGACTGTTAAGGAATCAAATATAACTAATCTCTATCTCATTTCTAAAGGTGCACAGAAATAAGACCTGACAAGAGTAGAGAAATCTGTGAAAGATGGGCGCTCATCAGTTATTGTCAGTTTTTGGCAGGCCTGGATCAAAGAAACTCAGAGATTTAAGGCTTCTTATTATGCAATCATATATCTGTTTTATTGTTATTACACAATGAAAAATTAAACATGAATGAAAAAGCATCATGAATTACTTTGAAAAATCACATTGGCAGTACTGGGAAATAAATTCCCAGCGATTTACACTTTTGTAGTCTGGGGCCGTTCTAGAAGCATTTTTCCCAATAATCCCTATTTAATCTTTTGTTCCCAGTCCACACCTGCTGCCAGAAAAATCAAGGACTGTCTCAGGTCACTGACTTCTTGGCTCCAGTGTCTATCCAGACTTCCTGGGCCTGACTGATTTTCACTCTTTTATTTTTTCCATATTCAAGTTCCGTTTTCTCCCCCTTTCAAATTTTAGTCTTGTTTCAGAATCACCCAAGGTCTGGTCACAAATGCAGATGTATTTGCCTTGCAAATGAGGCAGCAGCCCAAGAATCTACATGTTTAATTACCCCCAGAAGATTTCTATGCAGACCAAAATTACTTGCTGCCACATTTGACATCAAAATCCTCAACAATAAGGACCAACTGTCCGGTGTCCTTGTATCTCCAACATCCAACTTGATGCCGAGCCCAAGAATGGGCGCTCAACTTTGAAAACATGCTGAACCAAATTCACAAACTCTTTCCTTTTAATGGAGCTTCCCTGGTGGCTCAGATGACAAGGAATCTGCCTGCAATGCAGGAGACCGGGGTTCAATACTTGGGTCGGGAAAATCCCCTGGAGAAGGAAATGGCAACCCAGTCCAGTATTCTTGCTTGAAGGATTCTATGGATAGAGGAGCCTGGTGGGCTACAGTCCATGGAGTCACAAAGAGTCTATCTTTTTTTTTTTTAAATGGATCTTTTACCAAAATGCAAGAACCACATTAAGTAGGGATCCATCCACCCCAGCCAACTTTGTACAGAACAATCTGCTCAACTGCCCTGGAGTCTCTTCTGAGATGGACCTGCCTGAGTTGCCAGCTCCCAAGCCCTTAAAGGAAAATTGTCTCATTGCTACCAGGAATGATGGCTCCTGGCACTGGCTGGCCCCCATCTACCTTCCCTCTAGGGCTGCTACATCACCCAGTGTTAGAAGGTGGTGACTTTTATCCTTTCAGCATCAAACATCTCATCTCCCTTGGGAGCACTCCCTTGGGAGCATTTAAACTAGTGCCTTTGCTGGTACATCAGAATCACCTAGAAGCTTGCTCAGAAATGCATGTTCCTAGATGAATTTCCATCCTGAGATAAGTACCTGTGGGGTGGGATTCAGGGCACTTAGATGTCCAGGCAGCATCCTTGCCCCTGGATAATTTTTGAGACTGAAGACCTCTGACCTGTTCAAAAAGGAATTTCTGTTTCAACCTAATCTTCAAAGAACTCTGTCTACTTCCTCTACTAGGACTTCCCTGGTGGTCCAGTGGCTAAGAATCTTCCTGTCAAAGCAGGGGACATGGGTTCGATCCCTGGTCCAGGAAGATTTCACATGCTGCAGGGCAACTAAGTCCACAGGCTGCAAGTGCTGAAGCCCACGTGTCTAGAGCCTGTGTTCTACAACAAGGGAAGCCAGCACAATAAGAAGGCCTCGAACCCCAACTAGAGAAACCTCGCCACAACGAGAGAAAGCCCATACTCAGCAACGAAGACCCTGTGCAGCCAAAAATAAATAAATACACCTTCCTCTGTTAGAAGGGGCAAGTCTGTGCCTCCTTAACTCTCTCTGATTTGCTGGGGAGAGGGGTGGGGGGTGGAGGGAGGTGATGGAGACCCGTCTGCAGGGCCCAGCCCGGCAATTGTAACCATCATCCCCTGAATGATATGTGAGAACGAACCTGAACGCTCCCCTCTGAGACTTCACAGCAGGAGTTTAGAGACCCTCGAAAACTGAGGAAGGAGCAGAGGAAACTCCCATTTCTTGAGCATTGCCCTAATGGTCGAGAAGCAAGCAACGAGAATGAAGACAACACAAAATCTGGTGCCGTGGGTCAGGGGGCCTGCAGCCCCTACGGGACTGCAGCGCAGTGTCCACTCGGAGTCCAGCTTTTGTTCCTTTGTGCAGACTGCAAGACTGTCTTTGATCTTATCTTTCTTAGACACTACACCGATGTAGCCCAAATCTCCTTGTTTTTACCCCAGACCGGTCCCTTCTGGGCTAGTCTCGGGAACAATTAGCAAGTGCGTAGGCAGCGTTCATGCCTGACACTGACCCGGTGTTCCAAGGTCCACAGTTTCATGATCCCAGTCATACTCCCTTCTGGGGCTGGCCTTGAGGTTTGTAACAAGGAGATTACTCTTAAGAAAAACACAGTTTCTTAACATATGCCGTTTTTCTAGGTGCTATTTCTGTGAAATTTCTCAAGGCTGTGAAAGTACATTATTAGGAATTCCCACTATACTTGAGCTTTATTTCTTGGGAAAATAACACTAAGTGCTTAGTGTTTCCTATTATCTTACTTTCCCTCCACATTCTACCTGGAGCCCACTGCTTACTCCCAGGCAGAATTAATCCCTTCCCCACCTCTCCTCACTCTCCAGAGTACTCTGCCCCCACCCTCCTGGATTAGAGCACTTTTCTGGCATTAAAGCTAATTGTTTGTTGTAGGTCTTTTTCCCCAGACATCCTTTGCTCCAAAGGCTGGTTGGTATTTTCTTGATCTCTGCACCACCCAGACCTGGCTTTAAGGTGCTGCTCAAATTAAGTTTCCAGGTGGGTGAACTGCAGATAAGGTCCACCCTGGCCCTCGGGATGTGCCTCTTTGACTGAAATGCACATGGAGGTGTTGGCTTTGCAGGCTGGCCTGAACCTTTTCATAGCTTTGTTTTTCTTCAACACATTTTCCAGAATTTATGTTGCTATCAACAAATCTGTGTGCGAAAGCTACAGAGACAAGTTATTTCCCCTAGAAGACACTGCCCATTAACCTTGAATTCTGTATTGTTTTGCAGATATATATATATATATATATATATATAAGAGAGAGAGAGAGAGAGAGAGAGAGAGAGATGCATTTTACCTTGTGTTGCTCCCTGTGCTATGGCTGCCAGCATTACAAAAGCCATAAGAGCTAAGTGTTTTTCCAGCAGTATTTCTGATTGAAAGCAGATGCCCTGCATTTAGCCTTGGTACACAGCAAAGCATCTCAGGATGCTGCTTTTTTACACGAAGGCAATTCAGACCCCCTCCTTTCTGATGTCAGAGAATGGATAGGTATTTTTCAGAAGGTTTAAAGCTTTTTTTTTTTTTCTGGTTCTCTCAGTCCGGACTTTTAGAAGAGCTCCTGCCTCCAATTGCCCCCCAATTTCTCCTCACTTCTAATCTATCTCCCACCCTGATTCCACAGAGATCTTCCTGAAAACCCAGACCTGTTCACTCTTCTTCCTTCAGAAAGAAGCTCAACCTCCATCTTGCTGTGGTTTCCAAAGCTTTCTCCACTGTTCCCAGGGCTCCACTCTGCAAGATGCCCTTTTTGTTCCAGCCACACGGCACTCCTTGACTCTCTGAAACTCTTCACTCAAGCTTTGGTTTCTGCTGTTCCCTCTGCCTGGAATGCCACTGCCCCCACTTTGGCCTCTTGAAACCCCACCTAGCCCTCAAAACCTACTCGAGTGCCAGCTTCCTGCTGTGTGACTATCAGCAAGGCACTGACCCACTATGAGCCTCAGTTTGTTCATCTTCAAAAGGAGGATTCAACCAAAGGATGGGCGAAAGAAGAGAGAATAGAATGCTTGAACAATAATCTCCAGCCCCCAACTCCATCTTCACTCTCTTTTTATACAGAGCTAGAGCACACTGCACATTCATTATCATCCCCAACAGACTAAGAGGTCTTGGGGGTCAGGGGGCTGCACTTTAGACATGCGTGGCACAAAGTATCTCTGCAATGGATATGTTGATTCATCTCTGTCTCACTGCCAATCAGATCCACATAATTCACAGGCCAGTTGCTTGCGAGAGGTTGCATCAAAATAAATGAACTCAGAGGTCAGAATGATCTAACCTTAACCCTAGCTGTGTGACCTTAAGCAAGATATTGTTTTTGTTTATGCTATGCCCACAGTATATGGGTTTAGTTCCTTGACCAGGAATGGAACCCATGCCCCCTGCATGGGAAGCATCCAGTCACTGAATCACTAGGGAAGTTCCCAAAGCAAGAGACATTTTTAAATTTCCTGATCTGCAGAGTGAGGATGGCAATACCTCTGTGGAAATAACCTTACTTCATGGGGTTGTTCAGAGGACTAGGTACACTAACATTTAAGAGAACAACTATCATCACTATTCTTAGGATGTCATCAAGCTTTTGGTTTGGGCTTTCCCAGCCTTGGCAAACTGGCAAGGTGAACAGCTGAGCTCAGTGGTCTTGGAGGTCTTGGAAACTGTGGCGCAACTCTCCTACGACCGGGGCTACGTTGTAATTTTCATGGGCCCTAGGTAATTTTGGTTTTATGGACCTTTCTCCATTAAATAATAAAATGAATATTATTTTAGGACTGTATTGGCTAAAGATGAATATAACCCAATCAGAATTCATTATTATATACTGCTTCTTATTATATTCATTTTCTTTTTTTTTTTTTTTATCAAGAATCTCTTTTATTGATTATCAGAAACATTACAAACATCTAGTATTAACAAATTGTAACATGATAGTGTTTAGTTTGAACAATTAATACATTTCAGATATAATATTATACATATTTCAATGCTATTCTCCCCAATCATCTCACCCTCTCCCGGTCCCAGAGTCCAAAAGTCTGGTCTATACATCAGTGTCTCTTTTGTTGTCTCGTAAATAGGGTTATTTTTTACCATCTTTCTAAATTCCATATATATGCGTTAGTATACTGTATTTGTGTTTTTGTTTCTGGCTTACTTCACTCTGTATAATAGGCTCCAGTTCCATCCACCTCCTTAGAACTGATTCAAATGTATTCTTTTTAATGGCTGAGTAATACTCCATTGTGTATATGTACCACAGCTTGTTTATCCATTCATCTGTGGATGGACATCTAGGTTGCTTCCACGTTCTGGCTATTGCAAACAGTGCTGCTATGAACATTGGGGTACAGGTGTCTCTTTCAATTCTGGTTTTTTCAGTGTATATGCCCAGCAGTGGGATTGCTGGATCATAAGGCAGTTCTATTCCCAGTTTTTTGAGGAATCTCCATACTGTTCTCCATAGTGGCTGTACTAGTTTGCATTCCCACCAACAGTGCAAGAGGGTTCCCTTCTCTCCGCACCCTCTCCAGCATTTATTGCTTGTAGACTTTTGGATAGCAGCCATTCTGATTGGCGTGAAATGGTATCTCATAGTGGTTTTGATTTGCCTTTCTCTGATAATGAGTGATGTTGAGCATCTTTTCATGTGTTTGTTAGCCATCTGTATGTCTTCTTTGGACATTTTCTTTTGAAAGAAATTAAAATTAAGGAATTCCCTGGCAATCCAGTAGTTAGGACTTGTTGCTTTCACTGCATAGGCCATTCAAGGTGGCAAAAAAAGAAAGAAAGAAATGAAAATTAAAACATTTTTCATGGAGTCCTAAAATTATGGGGGGCCCTGGGCATTGCACCTCCTGTGCAGGATGGAGAAGTCAGCCTTAGCCTTCCGTCTCTGAATTAACCTCTTGAATGTCAGCTCAAACCAGGCTCCCTCTCACTGATCTTCTTCACCTACTTCTGGGATCTTTGCACAAATTCATTCTTTTTCCTAAAACTCTCCCCCCTGCCCTTCTCCCTCTCAGAGCAACAGAACCCCCTTATAAAACAGCTCACTGTGCTCTACACCCAGTTTCTGATCCAGCATCTCCTGGGTGGGACCCGAGAGTCTATCCATTTTTAACAGCACACAGACGCTGCTGATGTGGACGGTCGCGGCTTCTCCCAGGACCACACTTCAAGAATAGCAGCTTTCCGGGTCAGCTCGGATACCAGTCTCTTTGGGAAGCTTTCTCTGATTTGCTTCTCCCTCACATGCTCCCCAGGGACTGAGGGCTTCATCTAGATAATTGTCTGAGTTCTGTCTCCCTCTCTCCTATTTGACTGTAAGCTCTGTGTCGTCTGTTCACTCACCGTCCGGCCTGCAAGTAGATGCTGGGTAAACATGTGTGGACTGCTGTTCAGAAAAATTGAACCAACTTGACCTCCTAGCAACGGTGAGTACGAATGTTAGAATTCTCTCAAGTCACCAGCACTGCATTCTCCCCCTTTCCCCCTTTTCAACAATTGTCAATTTCAGCACTCTTCCTTTAGCTCCTGCAAGATCCCTTGGAGAAGGAAATGGCAATCCACTCCAGTACTATTGCCTAGAAAATCCCATGGACAGAGGAGCCTGGTTGGCTACAGCCCATGGGGTCGCAAAGAGTCGGACACGACTGAGCGACTTCACGTTCACGTTCACGTTCACGTTTGAGGGAAAGCAGGAAGAGGCTCTGCGCGACCAGGAAGGCGGGGCCTTAAGCCCCGCTAGCCCTGCCCCCACGCCTCGCCCCGCCCCGCCCCGATCTTCAGCCTGCTGCTTTCGGTCCCGCCCTGCGACCTAAGCCTCCGCCCCCAGGTCCGGGCCTCGCCTCTCTCCCCGCCCCAGGCCCAGAGCTGCTCTGCGCATGCTCGTCCGGCAGAGTTCTCTGGGAGAACTTCTGGCAAGAAGCGAACTTTCCCAGGGACGATGTCGCGACCCGGCCCTCCCCAGGAACCAGTCAGGTAAGGCCTCCCCGACCTCTGGCACCCCGAGTCGGGCCTGGCCCTGCCTTGATCACTGCGCGGCCGGACAGGTTGCGGGCCGTGGGTGGCCGGGGCCTTCTGGCTACTTGTTGCGGGTCCCGCCTGCCCTCCTTCCGGAGCCCCACGCTCCGGACGCCCACCTCCTTTGGCAGCTCGCAGGTCCCCGGGCCTTCGCGCCTTCCCCCGCCAAAGACAGAGCCGGGTTTGCACACTTGGGAGGCGCACAGCCCCCGAGAGCTTCCCTCTTCCTCTCGCCGAGCCTCAGCCGTCGGACAGCGAGCCCGCACCAGGCAGCTCCCGGTTCAAGGTCCCCGGGCTACTTCCAGCCTCAGTTACACAAACTCTCTGAGCCTGGAACGTGATCGTGTTTTCACCTGAATGAGAAAAGCATGGAAAGAAGGTGCGATGAGCCCACCCAGAATGTAGTACAGAATGTACCGACAGTAGTGTTTACCTGGCGATTACTCCAAGCACCAGCTCCTTATGTGGACGGTTTTGCAGACTGTTGCTTCTTCTAGTCCCTCTGGTCAGTTCTGGGCACCACACTTTTAAGCAGTCCCTCACATTGCTGGTCGGAAATTCTAGTTTCCTTTTCTGGACACCTGCCTGTGTGCACTAGGATGTGCTCTGGAGTCTCCTCCAGTGCCAGCATTCCTGTGACTCTTTTCAGGCCATTTGGGCATTTTCAACACCCACATCGGGGAAGGCAATGGCACCCCACCCCAGTACTTTTGCCTGGAAAATCCCATGGACGGAGGATCCTGGTAGGCTCCAGTCCATGGGGTCGCTAAGAGTCGGACACGACTGAGCGACTTCACTTTGACTTTTCACTTTCATGCATTGGAGAAGGAAATGGCAACCCACTCCAGTGTTCTTGCCTGGAGAATCCCAGGGACGGGGGAGCCTGGTGAGCTTCCGTCTATGGGGTCGTACAGAGTCGGACACGACTGAAGCGACTTAGCAGCAGCAGCAACACCCACATAAATGGGTGTTGATAATGCCCAAATCAACATCCACCCAAATAAATGCAGTTTCCTAACTACATTATTGAGCATTATTGAGCATCCTACCTCCTAGAAAGAGGCAAGAAATAGCACACATCTCTGGCAAGCAACTATGCATCTAAGGACTGAGACATTTAAATGACAGCCACAGAACTGTATCATTTAATCCTTACTAACATCCTCAACATGTCACACATCAGGAAAGGGGGGCTTAGAGAGGTCAGTCCTAACACTTTGAAACCAGTCTGGCTCACTTAAACACCAGCTTTTGCCCCTTACACAAAACTGCCTTAACCTATAGTTATGGATTCAGAGAACAATGTGTGGTTATAGCCTAAATACTTGGATTTTACTGAGTCACAAGTGGACCCAGCAGTCTTTGTTGTAACATGCCCTCTGGGTGACTATTGCTGCATAAGTTTGGGAACCAGTGTTATAAGGTATTTGAAGACAAGGGTTTGATAATGTGACATAAGGGCCAGGTTAAGAGAAAGCCCTTAACCTTAGGATGGTGTAACCTTTGTAACAATGAACTTGCTCTGCAAATCTGTCTTCCTGAGTATTACTGTGGGTTTCAGCACTGAACTATTGCACAATTGAAAGAATATTTTACCATCATTCAAAATTAATTTAGATTTTAAAGTGAACTCAGGTGCTAAACTGGGTTCTTAGTAATTTTTGCCTCATTTTATCTTACCAAAAGTCACATGATTTGGGTATTATTATTGCTGTCATATTATTAAAAAGTACACTGAGACTAGAAATGCTAAATACCAGGACACATAACAAAGCAGAAACATCATCCAGTTTAGGAGCTTTTTATCATAACTCTGGTTACTAAACTGTGTGGTTTGTTTGCATTTTAGAAACAGTTTGATAGATGATGCTAAGGCCCGCTTAAAAAAGCATGACTCTGGGACCGAATATTCTCACTGTTCATCTAACAAATGTTCAATCCTTCTACCATTGTTGGCTAAAGATGGGAAACTGTACCTGTTGTTCACCCTCCGGTCAGAGAAGGTAAGTGACGAAAAGGTTCCTGGCCTTAAGGTCTCAGGATGTTTGAAAACCCCATGAAATGTGGTCACTGGCACATAGTTTGAGGTTCCAGATTCTCAGTTGGGCTTTCAAAGTTGTGATGTTCAAGGGGTACATTAAGCCACAGAATCATGTGGCTTTTTACGGAGAAGTTTTGGAAAGTAAAACAAGCAATTGAGCTAGCAAGTAATTTAAAATACTTTTATGCCAGGGTTTCTTATCCAGCCATTGCCATTCGGGCTGGTAATTCTTTGTTGTGAAAGTTACCCCGTACATTATGGGGTGTTTAACAACATCCCTGGCCTCTATCCACTAGAAGCCAGTAACACACACACACAGACAACACCCACACTTTGTGACAACCACATATGTCTCCAGATATTGCCTACTTTCTTGGCAGGGATGGGGGGCATAAAACTGCCCCCATCAAGAGCCACTGTTTTAGATTAATCCCACCCCAGGTATAAAGTGTGTATGTGTGTATCCAGATCACTTTGCTGTATACCAGAAACTAACACAACATTGTAGATCAACTGTACTTCAATTTGAAAAATATATTTTTTAAGTTTTTTAAGGAATAACATTTCATCTCAATTTTTAAAAATATTTTAAAAAATAGTTGCTTATAGAACTGTTCAGACTCATTGACAAGAAATCCATCTGAAGCACTGTGCCCAGACGAGTAAGCACTCGATAAAGGTTATCCATTCAGAACGCTGCCCTTTTCATTATCCTTTTGTTCTGCCTTTTTTCTCCATCAGTGTAAATCGTGTGTGTGTGTGTGTGTGTGTGTGTGTGTGTGTGTGTGTGCTATCTTTGGAGGGCAAGGAGAGCAAAATCAGAAGTGACGGTAGTTCTCCTAGTTCAATTTTTTTAAAGGACTCAAGTTTAAAAAAAAGAAAAACTTTTGTTTTTGGTCTTATTCCCTACTGGTTGCCACAAGTATGGGAATGGTCTCTGGCACAAGACAGAAATTCAGCACATACTTGTTGAATGAGTGAGTGGTACCAAACTTGGAATCCCACATGGTGGCTCTGTTCCTTCCTTATCCAGCTGAGAAGGTCACCTGGAGAGGTCTGCTTTCCTGGCGGTAAGTGCGAACCTACGGATGCAGACGACGTGGCCACGGCTCTCCGGGAGGCCCAGGAGGAGGTGGGGCTGTGTCCTCATCAAGTGGAGGTGGTCTGCTGCCTGATGCCGCTGCCTTTTGATGTAAGGCTGGGGGTGGAGCTGGCCTGCTTAGACTCGCGTGAGCTCACAGGAGGTAGACTGTCTTCAGGATCCCACGACCCTCAAGCATGTAGTACAGAATCAAGAGACTCTGGCTCACATGTGGACTTTGCCCCCACTGGGCTAAGTGGCCTTGGGCAAGCCCCACTTCCTGCCTGGGCCCCACCTTCCCCATCCAGAAATGAAAGGGCTGAACGCCATCAGCGGTTTTCAGACTGGGTGCTGTGGAACCCTGTAGATGCCTCAGTGTCCTTTCGTTAACATTCAGTTCACATTCAATTTTCTCCAGATGGGTTTATTTTTGAGAATTCTCTTGAAAAAAATAACACACACTTGAGCATGCCACATACCAAATTTTAGCCCCTCGGAGGCCACAGAAGGGACTCATTTTTGCACGTACCATGGAAGCAGGCTTCTCCATATCACGTAGATTGAGCAATATCCCGAGATCTAAGGAAGCTGTTTAGAAACAGTCACTACTTGTAACTGCATTTCTGTTTGAACCAGGATTTGATAGTATATACGAAACAAACCTGACAACAAAAAGGGGCCCTGGGACTGACAGAGCTGGACCTCATTTCCTATGAGCTGATCACAGCACTCTCACTGTTACACTAACTGACTGAAGAAGGAGTGCCGTGCCGTGCTAAGGCACTTCCGTCGTGTCCGAGTCTTGGTGACCCTGTGGACTGTAGCCTGCCAGGCTCCTCTGTCCATGGGATACTCCAGGCCAGAATACTGGAGTGGGTTGCCATGCCCTCCTCCAGGGGATCTTCCCAACCCAGAGGTCAAACGCATGTCGGGAAGATTCCCTGGAGGAGGGCAGAAGGAGTAAATAGGGTAAATTTAAAGTTGCATAATAGAATTATTTGACTAGTTTAAATTTTTCCATGTATACTTGTAATTTTAGAATGGTTACTGATTTCACAGAGAGTTCTCACGTAGCCATGCTCAGGTCCCCCTGTTACTGACATCGGACATCACTGTGGTACATTGGTGACAAGTAAGAAATCAGTGTCAGCACTTTACCATCACTGAACTCCACGCTTTACTTGCCTTTCACGTTTTTCTACTGATGTCCCCCTTTCTGTCCGGGATCTCACGCAGGACACTGTGTTGTGCTTGGTTGCTGTGTCTCCTTATTCTCTGGTCTGGGCCAGTTTCTTAGACTGCCCTTGTTCTCATAGCCTTGACACTTGTGAGGGGCACAGGTCAGGTGTGTTCTTGCACGCTCCTCAATTTGGGTTTATCTGATACTGTTCTCCTGGTTAAGCTAAGGTTATGGGCTTGGGGGAAGAATAATACCCCAGAGGTGAATTCACTCATCACCTATCAGAATAGGTATAATTTTTTTTTTTTTTAAATAGTATTGGGCTTTCATGTGAATTTTTATGTCAAAGGAAGAATTCCACTGATGCCTAAAAATTAGAAAGCCAGATTGCCCTTTGTGACGATCAGTGATGCTGACATCTGTCTTAATTGGGTCCATTTTAAGAATAGAGAGGTCACCACTCCCAGGAGATTTAGCTTGGAAGAAGCTAAAGGCCATTCCATAAATGTGCCCTCAGTGAGAAGGAAACAAGACAGAAAAGTAACATGGGATTAAGACAAGATGTGTGCCAGTTACTTCCTTTGTGTTTTCTAATGGGAGCCCTTTTCAGGGGATAGCTGCAAATCTCCTGGGACATCTTAGAGATTTATTTTAGAACTCTCTTTGACAAAACACGTAATGGTTATAGGTTCCGCAAATGAGAGTAAGTCCATTTCCAAGGTCCCCAGAGCTACTGAGTTCACCCGTAAGGGGATTGCATACAACAGTCCTCACAGGGTGTGTGTGTGTGTGTGTGTGTTCAAATGACCTGCTCCTGCTATAATGCCAATCACACCACCGAGAAATTAGAATGAAGAAAGGCTTTCAAGGAGGATGTACTGTATTTGGAAGTGCCAGTGAGGGTCATTTTGTTTTTTGGACTTTGCAAATCTTTTAAATATGGTTCAAAAATGCCATTTATTTAATACCTAGAGGCCTATTCTAATTCAGTCAGAATTCTAATTCTTGACTGGGGGTAATTTTCTCTCTTGGGGAACACACACAGGGCAATGCCTGGAGATGTTTTGGGGTGTCACTGGCTTTTCCCCATGCCTGGTGTTAACCCTCCCAGGCCTTCCAGCCCTCAACCGACCTTCATACATGTCACTGTATCATACATGTATGAGCTTTTCTCTGCAAAGGCCTCGAGGGACAGTTCTCCTTTTTCTCTGCACGTGGCCTGTAACTCTCAGTCTCCATCTTTTTCTTCGCTTCCTGAAGGCCCAATTCCTGTAACATTTCAGTGGTGTGACCTGACTTCCAAGGCTGTTTCTAATAGTCTGCAGTTTCTTCCAGGAGCCCTAAAGCCTGGCTCATCCTATTTCCAGAGCAGAAGCCAGTCTCTGTGGGATTTCAGCTCAGCAAATGGGCAAAATCCAGGCTTTTATGGGTCCTGGGATGTCTGCCACATACCACCTTTTTTCCTGCCAGTTCAGACACCTGTGTTTTTAGACATGGGATGTGGAGAGTTGCTGCTTCACCCACAAGTTTCCAGTCTCTCTTACTTTGCTAAGCTTGAACCATGATGAACGTGCCTGACTCCCCATCTAGCACGTTCAATCTTAAACCATGATCTCCCTTTGAGGCTTTGATTCTTTTTGTTTTCCCCACTAAATTCCTTTGACTCTGACATGCCAGTTCAAGGGCTGGCACTGGCCATGCAAAGTTCCTGCCCAGGCACCTGCCTAACAGCCGTGGCCCTGAGACCTCTGGAGGGCCTGAGCCGCAGCTGGGGATGCTGCCCCGTGGTCTCTGAGCTGCTTGCTGGTATGCCAGCTCGGAGATTGGTGACCAGCATTTTGATAGAACTTCAGCGCTTGACACCAGCGTGTGGGCAGCAGGCCTGGGGTAGAATCCTGGCTTCTGCCAAGTGGGAGCCGGGTGTGGCCATGGGCAAGTTTTTTTCTGATCCAGTTTCCATTGGTAAAGCTTCTTCAGGAGCAAGTTGTTATGAAGAACCTGGGGGAGGCTGATGGATTCTAGATGAGGGGCCCACAGGCTGTGGGGTTTGAATGGAGAGAGTGGCCACAGATGCATGGTGAGCGACACTCCAGGCTTTGTCCAGATGCTTTTTTTTTTTTTTAAATTTATTTCTTAATTGGAGGAAATTTGCTTTACAGTGTAGTGTGGGTTTCCGCCATACAACAATGCAAATCAGCAGTAATTATACATGTATCACCTCCCTCTGAAGCCTCCCTCCCTTCCCCTGTGCCACCCGTCTAAGTCACCGCAGAGTGCCAGGCTGGCCTCCGCGTGTTACAGGGCAGCTCCTCGCCAGATGTCTGTCTGACACAGGGTAGTATGCAGACGGCCACGCTGCTTTCTGCCGATGCCCGCAGGCTCCTGGAGCCGCGCCGGCCCCCATGGGTCAGCACTGTCTTGATTTACTCCTGGCCAGGCAGAGGCTGGTTATGAAAGCCCAGCCCCCTCATCATCTCCCGGGACAGACCGAGGTACACTTTATACGCTGGAGCTGCCCGCAGCATCCCTTCTTGGCTTCCCTGCTCCTGCCCTCACCCTTTGTCCTTGAGCTCTTCCTTAAGAAAGCCCTGGCATCTGAGCCTTCATCTCAGTGGCTGCTTGGGGGGACCTTGCGACAGAAGAGGCTGTCAGGCAGGCCGAGCACAGTGAGGGCTGCTGCTGGGTCCGGGCCTCGGAGCAGCTCACGACCCCAGGCGTCCCACCTCACGGATGTCTCGAGCTCGCGCTCCCCTCCTCAGCTCCCGGTCCAGATGTTGACTTGCGTCGTTAATTCGATTAACCATCTGAGTCATCACTGCTCTTCAACACGCATTAGCTGCCCTCCCTCAAGACCTCCCACAGGCATATTGGTCCTCCTGTAGGAGCCCAGCCCCACAGTGTCTCCCTGGACTTCCCCACTCACTTTCTCTCAGGAATTCCCTAATTCGTCTCCCTTTCTCATTCAAGGTCATGCTGCCCCCATCAGCTCCTACACTAAACCCCAGGCCTCCCCCGCAAGACTCCAGGTAGAATCTTTTCACGGAACAGCACCCTGCGTTCATCTCAGAACAGTGGTGGTTATAAATAGAAATCTCCCCGCCAGCCAGCCTCCTAGGCTCCTCTGTCCATGAGATTCTCCAGGCAGGAATACTGGAACAGGTTGCCATTTCCTTTTCCAGGGGACATTCTCGACCCAGGGATCGAACCCATGTCGCCTGTCTCTAATCTGCATTGGCAGGCGGATTCTTTACCACTGAGCCAGGGAAGCCCACACCTCCATTTAAGGGACATAAACTTTAAAGAGGAAGTTTTATGTAAAAGACTGCTTTGGCCTGTGAGCTTAGTTTATGCAGAAGCAGCATGCGTTTAGACATACTTTTTTTTTTTTTTTTTTGAAACTATCTCTCACGTCTCAGTGTCTTCGTGTTCTGCTTTCAGAAGGATATGTGGATAACGCCGGTTGTAGGATTTATAGACTCCAACTTTGAGGCCAGACCTAACCCGGATGAAGTTAAGAACGTGTTCCTGGTGCCTCTGGAATACTTCCTGCGTCCCCGTGTTTACCATCAGAGTCACCTGACACGCTGCGGTCGTTGTGTTATTGTTCACTGCTTTGAGTACACGGACCCTGAAGATGGTGTGACGTACTGCATCCGGGGACTGACTGCAAGATGTGCCGTGTTTATCGCCGTAGTGATTTTGGGGGAAAAACCCTCCTTTGAGGTTGACTTTAATCTCAGTGATTTGATTCCACCCTCTGAAGAGTCCTTCCTGAAGCCTCAGAAACATGCTCTGAGCAAGTTATGATTTATGAGACCAACACCCAAATGACTCTCTGAGCAGTGTTCTTGTGGGGTTAGCCACAGAACAATGATTCGACCAGCTGTTGGAATTTGACATGTGTGAATATTTTTACTGCAGCTTGAAGGTAAAAAACCTTGCCTTTTTCCCAGTTGCCCTCTACTGTCTGAAAAAGCAAAAGTCTTTCAAAAGTAGAAAAATGTGTCTATACTATTGCAGTTTCACCCCCAATATGTGTAACAGTACTTTTCTTACTGTAAGAAAAGTGGTCCAGTGGCTAAGACTCTGAGCTCCCAAAGCAGGGGGCCCGAGTTCAATCCCTGGGCAGAGAACTAGATCCCGTATGCTGCAACTAAGACCCAGCACAGACAAATAAATAAAATCAATATTTTAAAAATATTTGTTGAATGTATGACCATGTGGCATTGATCTTATTTGTACGAGGTAACCTGTCTCTCTCTGTTGTTACATGTGACAGAAACTCCTGACCAGCCATCAGAACACACCCTCCTTCTCCTTGGCTATAGCGTTGAAGCTGAGCCCATAGCTCCCCAGGCAGAACCAGCATTGACTAAGTTCCAGTGCAGTTAAATGTAGCTCTAAAATTGAATTTAGGCCAATGGGATGTGAAATCGTTCTTGCTGGTCATCTCCAATTTCAATTTAAGAGATAAACCAAACTCCCTCGATTGCCTTTTCCATGATTTATCTGCAACCCAGCCTTGACTTTACAGATAAGACAATTCCTGCAGGAAAGTCAGAGCTAAAAGATGTAAGAGCTTGGATCTCTGAAAGACTGTGGAGCAAAGCAACCCGCCATCCTGGGCTATTCCTTTGGGACTGTTACATGGGAGAAAAAGAAAACTCTGTCATTTCTGCCACTGTACTTGGGGTCATTTTGTTACAGCAGAGCTATAGCCTGAGTAATAAACCATAACTCTTGAAAATGGTTGGATGGATATTCACCCAAACTCGAGGTGTTGTCAGTAATTAGAATTCAAGATGATCTGACATTTAACATACGGTTCCTGGGACATGCACGAGATGACTTTGGGTGTTGGTGGGGTTTGACAGTCATGATCCAGAATAGCTGAAAGAATATGAGAGGCCGACAATCAGGGCAGATTATCTGCCTTAATATGGTAGCAGAAAAACACTCATTTCAAGGGCAAGCCTCAAATCAGAAGTCAGAGAGACATATTCTGAATCGCATGCCTTGAAATCTATGACTTCCTACAGGGGCATCATCGTATGTCAAACTTTAGAGTTAGCAGAGATTTCTTTCCTTAATTACGGTGTTAGCCATCCTGGACCAGATCGGGGACTGAGGGGGTTCTGTGTTGTAGCCAAAAATACGGTGCCCACACGCTGAATCCATTTAGTCAGCCATGCCACTGTCCATTGCTGCTGAATTCTGATTTTCTGAGAGCTGGCCGAGGAAAACATTCAATCTGCAGCTTTATGCCCGTAAATGTTGAAACAGTGCAAATCTGGCTGCAGCCTCGAAAGCAGATGTTGAGTGAGTTAACCCATTAACATTCTCTAACCAGCCCTGCAGGAACAGGCCTACATGGTTTCCGAACAATTATAGAGGAATTTGCAAATATGTATTTACAATCTGACAGCAGCATAATTGCTGGGTAAATGGTTGACCTCTGATAGTGCAGGACTTCCCGAACTGTTTGTTTATGCAAACACCACAGACCTGCCTAGTTTCTAAGTGGAGATGACTCAACCTAAGTCCTCACTCTGAGTGACATGTACGGCCACCCAACTGGCTCAGTCAGGAAAGAATCTGCAAGGCAGGAGACACACGGGTTCAATCCCTGGGCCAAGAAGATCCCCTGGAGGAGGCAATGGCAACCCACTGCAGTATTCCTGCCGGGATAATCCCACGGTCAGAGGAGCCTGGCAGGCTACAGTCCACAGGGTCAAAAAGACCTGGACATGACTGAGTGACTAAGCTACCACCAACACCACAGTGATGGAGGTATTGCCCACCCCCTTTTTAGTGGTTTGTTTCATGACATTTATGTTCAGGGTTCTAGTTAAATGTCCTGTTACAACGGCCAGACATTTAGGAAGTTTGACTCAAATTAAAGAAACTATTGGCAGAGCACTGATCTCACAAACTCTGCAGAACCACTGAACAAATCAACCTCAAGGAGCGATGTGGATGGACCTAGAGTCTGTCATACAGAGTGAAGCATGTCAGAAAAACAAATACTGTTTATTAATGTATATATGTGGAATCCAGAAAAATGGTACAGATCAATCTATTTCTAGGCCAGGATTAGAGACACAGAGAATGGACGTGGGTGGTGGACGGGGAGGGTGGGATGAATTGAGAGGGTGGGATGGGGAGGATTCATCTATATACACTACCATGTGTAAAGCTGAAGCTCCAATACTTGGGCCACCTCATGCGAAGAACTGACTCATTGGAAAGGACCCTGATGCTAGGAAAGATTGAAGGCAGGAGGAGAAGGGGACGAAAGAGGATGAGATGGTTGGATGGCATCACCGACTCAACGGACATGAGTTTGAGTATGCCCTGGGAGTTGGTGATGGACAGGGAGGCCTGGCGTACTACAGTCCATGGGGTTGCAGAGTTGGACACAGCTGAGCGGCTGAACAGAGCTGAGCTGATGCGTAAAACAGAGAGCTAGCGGGACGCTGCTGTACAGCTTAGGGAGTTCAGTTTGCTGCCCTGGGATGACCTAGGGGGTGCAATGGGGTGGGGGTAGGGGAATATCCAACGGGGAGGGGATATATATGTCCACAGAGCTGACTCACTTCATGTATGGCAGAAATAACACAATATTGTAAAGCAATCATCCCCCAATTAAAAAGTCGTCAGGGGGACAAACCTCTACCTCGAAAGCAAGAGGAGGTGCATCTTGACTTCTGCATCCTGGCATTCTTATGATGATAACCGTCTTCCTGAGTTTATTGATACAGACAGAGAAAAGCAACAGAAACTCAGTGCTTCAGCCCCTGATTCTTTAGAGGGTCTCCACCTGGCCTGGTTCGGGTCACCTGGCAGGTTTCCAGGAACCTGTGGACATGTTCAAGGGCAAGGCTCAGAGCTGGGGCCACAGTGACACGTGTCTCCCAAAGTCCCCCGAGTCAGGTGGGTCTGGGTAGGAGCATTCCTGAAGAAAGTGGGCTGGATGGACATCCCCAAACACTTAGTGTATCCAGTCCCTAAAATCCGTGCATTCTGCTATCCAGGCATCTCAACTCTTTTCTTTGCATCCCTGTGGCCTTGGTGAGCAGGTGGTTAAGTCTGAGTGGGGAGTCAGGATGCCGAGATTTGAATCCCAGCTAAGGCATCCATCCATTCAGTGACCTTTAGCGAGTTAGTCATCCTCTACAGGTCTTAGTTTCCTCCTCTCTAATGTGGGAGAGAGAAACTCTTTACTTTACGGCTGTTGATGGGATTAAAAGAGTTAGTACATGTGACCTTCTTCCTTAAAGCACACCCAAATGCTTAGAATAATGCCTAGGAAATAGTAACAGTGTTACTGTTAGGTGGTAATTATGGTATTATTATAACTAGGACATTATAACAGTAATAGTAAGCATTGCTGTTTCTCTAGTTCTGAATATCATATTTTTCCTTCACCAGAAGTTCATGAATTTTCTTGGTTCACAGTGAGTACCCTTGGCATCTCAGTCATTTTTTTCATAGCATATCTAGGCCAAAGGAAAACACCTAATAATTTGGTTTGTTATGTTACTATATGTGAATGATTTAACAAGTGTTTATGTCCTCCTAACTTGGTAGCCATTTGAAAATATACTAAGTACTAGAAAAGTACTATTTTCATTTCAATCTAAAAAACAGTTGCTTAACTGTGTACACCAGTTGGGCATCCTGACTCCCCACTCAGACCACTCAAAAACAGTCACGTGATGGGAATGAACACACAGACGGAGGAGGGACTCAGAGAAGCCCTCCCTGAGGAGGTGGTGGCTGAGCCGGGCTGACGGATAAGGAGATGCTACCCAGGTGAGTGAGATGATGGTGGTGATGATGGGGACTATTATTTATTGAGCACCTGTTATAAACCTTGAGATTGAGCAAACTCCGGGAGATAGTGAAAGACAGAGAAGCCTGGCGTGCTGCAGTCCATGGGGTCGCAAAGAGTCAATACCACGGAGCGACTGAACAACAATTATAAACCTGACCCTTCACTTTGATTATTTCATTTACCCCTCCATTGAATCTCTGCAGTGAGTAGTATTATTGTTCCCATTTTTAGACATGAAAATTTGAGAATCAGAGAAGTTAAATATTAGCCCATGGTCACAGAGCCGACATCCAAATACACATGTATGAATTGCACAGCTCATATTCTACAGTACTCACTTACTCAACATAAGGCTCACTTCTAGGGACAGGGGCAAGAACAGAAGGGTTATGTTAACCTTTCCCTTGAATCACTGCATGGGAAAGGGAAAGCAAAGCTGAAAACATTGGGAGAGAGCAGAGTTTATTTTCCCCTTTGTCATGTCCTCCAGTTTATTCAGCTGCTGCAGCACACATTGAAATGAGTGATATTAGCTATGATGATTTTAATTAAAGTGGAGCATACCAATTAATAAATGAGAGTGCTGGCATCCTTGCTCGTAAGACAACTCCTTTCATGGTGCCAGCTTTCCGGGTAAATAACTGAGATGGCGCAACATTCCTCCACCCTTCAGACGAGATGATTAAACGTAATTCAAGTCTTTTTCTTGTTTCCAGCTGGTTTCCTATCTGAGACTAGCACGGAGTTTTGATACAACTGCTGGAGTGATCAGCCCCTAGGGTCCCTCCTGGGGTCTGTGTATAGACTCCATTCAGAAATCTTTGTTTCTGGTGCACCGTGCAGCACGTGGAACTTCCCCAACCAGGGACCTGGGGTTGGACCCATGCCCCCTGCAGTGGGAGTGAGGAGCCTTAACCACTGGACCGCCATGGAAGTCCTCCATTCAGAAATCTTGGTTGCCCCGTCATCACCACTTGGACAGCTCTGTCTGCCATTCCACTGTTGCACACCCCTTAGACTTAAGGCTCAAATCCTCTATGCCCACTCCTCCACTGCTTCATCACACCCCTTTGCATACCTCTCTCTCTCTCTCTCTCTCTCTCTCTCTCTCTCTCTATATATATATATATATATATATATATATATAGGCTTCCCAGGTGACACAATGGTAAAGAATTATCTGCCAATACAGGAGACACAAGAGATGTGGATTCTATCCCTAGATCAGGAGGATCCTCTGGAGAAGGAAATGGCAACCACTCTAACATTCTTGCCTGGAGAATTCCATGGACAGAGGAGCCTGGAGGGCTACAGTCCATGGGGCCATAAAGAGTTGGACACGATTGAGCACACATATATATAACAGATCCACAGACCATGCAACCCCTCAGTCTGACTTCCCCTGGCCTGTGGTGAATGGACCAGGGATCCGTGGTCAACCCAAAGGTAGCATCTAATTTGATAGCCAAGAATCCATGACTTTGTAGAAGAAAATGGCAACTCACTGCAGTATTCTTGCCTGGGAAATCCCATAGACAGAGGAGCCTGGCGGACTACAGTCCACGGGGTTGCAAAGAATTGGCTATGACTGAGAATGCATGAAATCTGTGACTCATGTGGTCTATTTAAACAGATGACCTAGATAGGAATTAAAAAGAAGAGACAGCACTTTGCCAACAAAGTAATGTAAAGATGTAAGAGTTGGACCAAAAAGAAGGCTGAGCACCAAAGAATTGATGCTTTTAAATTGTGGTACTGGAGGAGACTCTTGAGAGTCCCTTGCATATCAAGGAGATCAAACCAGTCAATCCTGAAGGAAATCAACCCTGAATATTCACTGGAAGGACCGATGCTGAAACTGAAAGCTCCAATACTTTGGCCACCTGATGCAAAGAGCCAACCAATTGGAAAAGACCCTGATGCTGAGAAAGATTGAGGGCAAGAGGAGAAGGGGATGACAGAGGATGAGATGGTTGGATGGCATCACTGACTCAATGGACATGAGTTTGAGCAAACTCCAGGAGCTAGTGGAGGACAGAGGAGCCTGGTGTGCTGCAGTCCTTGCGGTCACAAAGAGTTGGACAGGACTTAACAACTGAACAACAACAACTTAAGTAGCTGAGCTAAGTGCATTACATTTTCCAAAGAATTTGAACCATGACAGAAGATGATAGATGTTCAGGAACTATTTTGGCCCACATGCATGCTGAGGAGTAAGCCCAAGAAGTTAGAGTTTAAAGGTTAGATGGCCAGAACTTATTCAAACATGTATAATATCATATAAGAAACGAATCGCCAGTCCAGGTTTGATGCAGCATACAGGAAGCTTGGGGCTGGTGCACTGGGATGACCCAGAGGGATGGTATGGGGAGGGAGGTGGGAGGGGGGTTCAGGATTGGGAACATGTGTACACCCGTGGTGGATTCATGTTGATGTATGGCAAAACCAATACAATATTGTAAAGTAATTAGCCTCTAATTAAAATAAATAAATTTAAATTTAAAAAAGAAAAAAATGAATTAGTTTATTTTAATTGGAGGCTAATTACAATATTGATGGCTTTTAACATACAAGTGGTGGCTTTTGCCATACATTGACATGAATCAGCCATAGATGCATGTGTCCCCCATCCTGAACCCCCCTGCCACCTCCCTCCACATCCCATCCCTCAGCATTGTCCCAGAGCACTGGCTGTGAGTGCCCTGTTTCATGCATCTAACTTGGACTGGTGATCTATTTCTTATATGGTAATATACATGTTTCAATGCTATTCTCTCAAATCATTCCACCCTTGCATTCTCCCACTGAGTCCAAAAGTCTGTGCTTTATATCTGTGTCTCTTTTGCTGTTTTGCATATAGGGTCATCATTACCATCTTTCTAAATTCCATATATATGCATTAATATACTATATTGGTGTTTTTCTTTCTGACTTATTTCAATCTGTATAATAGGCTCCAATTTCATCCACCTCATTAGAACTGATTCAGATGTGTTCTTTTTAATGGCTGAGTAATACTCCATTGTGTATATGTACCACAGCTTTCTTATCCATTCATCTGCTGATGGACATCTAGGTTGCTTCCATGTCTAACTATTGTAAACAGTGCTGCAATGAACATTGGGGTACACCTGTCTCTTTCAATTCTGGTTTCCTCAGTGTGTATGCCCAGCAGTGGGATTACTGGGTCGTATGGCAGTTCTATTTCCAGTTTTTTAAGGAATCTCCACACTGTTCTCCATAGTGGCTGTACTAGTTTGCATTCCCACCAACAGTGTAAGAGCGTTCCCTTTTCTCCGCACCCTCTCCAACATTTATTGTTTGTAGACTTTTGGATCGCAACAATTCTGACTGGTGTGAGATGGTACCTCTTTGTGGTTTTGATTTGCATTTCTCTGATAATGAGTGATGCTGACACCTTTTCATGTGTATGTTAGAGATGGCCAGTGGACATGTCTTTGATGTAGGCAGTAGTTTTCATGTCAGAGATTCCACTAGGAATGACTGGAAGAAGAAATATTTCCTGAAGCAACTTAAAGATCCTTTTAAAGGTCTCATACTCAAGTCCATAAATTTTCATTGTATAGATGTACCCTGGGTTTGATATTTCCTTGACTGTAGTTTTCCTCATTTTTCATTTTATATCTTTGAGCTCTTATCCCTTATTTCATCATGATTGTCAATGGTACCCCTGTTTCCACTTCTTCTTGACTTATTTTGCACAGGAAACTTGAAGTTTCTCTTCTGGTTGTTTTGTTCTACCTTCTTAATCCATTTCCATTTCTTTTTTAGTTTATGAACAGATTCTGCTCTGGGCTCATTTCATCTCCTTCCACCAGCCTAGGTTTTTCTTCTAAATCTGCTACATCCCATAGAGCTCATAAAAGCATTATGGGAAATCACCTATTTTTTTTTTTTCTGACTATAAATCCATATGGCTTAACATCAGACTGGGTGATATACTGAAGATTTGCTAGAACTCCTAACCTGTTGTGAACAATACTGATTTTAGCCCTCTGTACTGAATTGAATGCATGCACACTTAGTTGCTAAGTCATGTCCGATTTTTGCGGCCCCATGGACTATAGCCCACCAAATCCTCTCCTGGATTTTTCAGGCAAGAATACTGGAGTGGGCTGCCATTTCCTACTCCAGGGGATCTTTATGACCCAGGGATCAAACCCATATTTATTGCATTGTCAGGCATGTTCTTTTACCACTGAGTCACTTGGGAAGACCCAAGAAGACATCCAAGTCCTACCCACCAGTACCTGGGAAGGTGACTTTAACTGGAAATAGAGTCTTGGCAGATGTAATTAAGTTAAGGATCTTAAAAGCAGACCATCCTGAACTTAGGATGGACTCTAAGTGCAATGACTTTTGTCCTTATAAACGAAAGGAGAGGAAGGTTGAAGATGGAGCCTTAGATGGAGTGAAGCTACCACATGCCAAGGAACACCAGCAGCCAGGAGAAGTTGGAGAGACCGGAAAGGATCTCCTTTCCTAGAGCCTTCAGGGGAAGCATGGCCCTGACTGTACCTTGATTTTGAACTTCTGGCCTTCAGAGCTGTGACAGAAGGTATTTCTGTTGTTTAGAGCCACCAAGTTCATGGTCATTCATTATACCAGCCCTAGAAAGCTAAAACCTACAGCTTCTATAACCACCTCCTAGTTTAGGGCTACCTCTCCACTCTCTCTCAGGAGTAAGGTGGAAACAGTCCCCTGTTGACTGCTCTGGATTGGCACCCAACTCAAACTCAGTTAATCAGATTTGTCCCTTCAGTAATTCCCTTGAGATTAGGACCAGGCAGAGTCTGTGTGCCTGTTCCCTGGAGAGGACCCTTCCGTGTTCTCATAAACTAGCTCAGTTGCTAGACTGGAGATGCCATGAAGGCAGGGGCTGTAACTTGTTGGCCTTCCCGGGACCTGGCAGTGCCTGCCATGCAACATTTCCCAATGTTTTGTATCTCAGCAGCTCAACCCAGAAATCTAAGTTGTCTTTTTTTTTTTTTTTTTGCTGTTCGAGGTCTTAGTGGCAGCATGTGGGCTCTAGCTCCCTGACCAGGAATTGAATCTGGGCCCCTTGCATTGTGAGCGCAGAGTCCCAGCCACTGGACCACCAGGGAAGTCCCCTAAGTTGCCTTTGACTATCACCCTTACCGGCTCCAACAGATGCAGTCTGGGTCCCACCCATATATCCCTTGGGTCCTACCATTGTCGTGAGCTCCAGACCACTTCTAACAGCCAATTCTTACATCTCTGTTCCCGAGGACTTTTTCCTAAACCCACAGCAGGTGGCCAGGAAGTGCCAGAAAATAAGGGCCCTCATCAGTTCAGTTCAGTTCAGTCGCTCAGTCGTGTCCAACTCTTTGCGACCCCATGAATCGCAGCACACCAGGCCTCCCTATCCATCACCAACTCCTGGAGGTCACTCAGACTCACGTCCATCGAGTCAGTGATGCCATCCAGCCATCTCATCCTCTGTCGTCCCCTTCTCCTCCTGCCCCCAATCCCTCCCAGCATCAGAGTCTTTTCCAATGAGTCAATTCTTTGCATCAGGTGGCCAAAGTACTGGAGTTTCAGCTTCAGCATCATTCCTTCAAATGAACACCCAGGACTGATATCCTTTAGAATGGACTGGTTGGATCTCCTTGCAGTCCAGGGACTCTCAAGAGTCTTCTCCAACACCACAGTTCAAAAGCATCAATTCTTCGGCGCTCAGCCTTCTTCACAGTCCAGCTCTCACATCCATACATGACCACAGGAAAGGCTTGACTAGGCGAACCTTTGTTGGCAAAGTGATGTCTCTGCTTTTGAATATGCTATCTAGGTTGGTCATAACTTTTTTTCCAGGGAGCAAGTCTTTTAATTTCATGGCTGTAATCACCATCTGCAGTGATTTTGGAGCCCTCCAAAATAAAGTCTGACACTGTTTCCACTGTTTCCCTATCTATTTCCCACGAAGTGATGGGTTAGGGTTAGGCCTTCAACCAGTGACCGGTACAGCCCAGCTTTGGACTTCCTTGATAGTCCGGTGGTTAAGAATTTGCCTGCCTATGCAGGGGACGTGGGTTCGATCTCTGGTCCGGGAAGATCCCACGTGCCGTGGAACAACTAAGCCTAATAGCCACTACTACGAAGCCTGCGCTCTGGAGCCGGTGCTCCGCAACAATAGAAGCCACTGCAATGAGAAGCCCTCGCACCACAACTAGAGAGTAGGCCCGGCTCGGCACAACTGGAGAAAAGGCCACGTGCAGCAAGGAAGACTCCATGCAGCTAATTAATAAATACATAGTTTTTTTTTTTTTTTTTAAAAAGACCTAGAAGAGCTATTTAAAAAAAAAAAACAAACAAACAAACAAAAACCTAGTTTCTTCACCTCTTGAGCCGGATAATTCTGAAGCATGATTCTTCCCTGGATCTCAGAATGAACCCAGCCCTACTCCAGTCACTGACTGCAATAAGTGGCTTGCGTGCATGCTCAATTGCTAGGTCATGTCTGACTCTTGTGACCCCATGGACTGTAGCCCGCAAGGCTCTTCTGTCCATGAGATTTTCTAGGCAAAAATACCAGAGTGGGTTGCCATGCCCTCCTCCAAGGGATCTTCCTGACCCAGGGATCGAACCCCCATCTCCTGCATCTTCTGCACCACAGGCAGAGTCTTTACCTGCTGAACCACAGGGAAGCCCACAGTAACTGGCTTAATACCTCACTTTTTAGTGGTTGGCCTCCTTCCCCTGTCTCTCTTCCCCACCGCCATACCCGTGTGCCTTGTATATTCCATTAAGTTGAGTCTTTGTCTCAGAGTTTATTTCTAAGTAAACCCAAGCTAAGATCCTCCTATATCCAAACTTCTGCTGAACTCTATTGAATTTACCTTCAGTATATTTGTTGAATCTGGTTCTTCCTATCTCTACTGACATTAGCTTAGTTTAAGCCATCACAGACTTGTGCAAAATATCCATGCAGTAATTACCATTGCTCTGCCCACTGTCCTCTACAGCCCATTGTTTATTCAACCTCTAAGTATGATCGTGTTTTCCTTGAGACATCCTGATGGCTTTCCGTTGCTTTTCTGAGGAAGAGGAATGGAGCTTGTAAGCCCTGTGTTCTGGTTCCTGTCTGCCTCTCCAGCTGTCTGTTTCGTGTGGCACCTGCCTACTCATCTGCTCACCTGCTCCTACCACACTGGCCTTGCTTCAGCTCATGGACACCACCAGACTCTTGCACATGCTGACCCTTCTATTTGGAATGATTTCCTATTTGCCTTTGCCTATTGTTCACTCCTACTAGTTGTTCAGATCTCAGCTTCTTAGGGAAGCTCCCCTCTGTCCCCTTCCACTGGTTCTGTGTTCTCTTGGTACCATATACCTCTCCTATAACTCCTATCACAGTTACAATATTATAATGCTTTGTCTGACTCTATGATTGATGCTTCTCTCCTCCTCTAGACTCTGAGCTCCATAATGATGGATCATGTCTCAATTGTGGTCCATCATTGTACGCCAAGCATTTCCTGCAATTCTTAGCCAAAAAAAAAAGAGAGAGAGAGAGATGCTCCATAGATATGTATTCAATGAAAGAATAAAACTGTATAAATATAAAGGCAGCTGTTTCTAATCAAATAGCCAATTCAGTAGGCCAAAGAAAAAAATCAGCCTCTTCCCAACAGTCAACCTGATAAAAGTTAATGTAAGGTGGTCTAATATCATTGTGAATCATCTCCTGTTTACTGGATAAAGTATATTAAGTGCCCTACCAAAAGTCAACATGAGTGAATAGCTCCTATCTTTAACCAGGTTTTGACTTGTAGTCATTTCCATAGCTAGCTGTCCTGATGTACTTTCCTAAGAGCTACCAGAAGATAAGAATTCGATCTCCTCTTCCTTCTACTCCCAATCCTTGGATATATGTGGGGCTTGGGGGGAAGGCAATGGCACCCCACCCCAGTACTTTTGCCTGGAAAATCCCATGGATGGAGGAGCCTGGTAGGCTCCAGTCCATGGGGTCGCTAAGAGTCGGACACGACTGAGCGACTTCACTTTCACTTTTCACTTTCATGCATTGGAGAAGGAAATGGCAACCCACTCCAGTGTTCTTGCCTGGAGAATCCCAGGGGCGGGGTAGCCTGGTGGGCTGCCGTCTATGGGGTCACACAGAGTCGGACATGACTGAAGTGACTTAGCAGCAGCAGCATCTCCTTCAGATCTAGGTAAACTTGGCTGGAGTCCCCATGGTAATTCAAGTGCAAAGCTCAGTGGTCTCCCACGATTTGTTCAAACCCTTACAGGCTCACATTTCTCCAATCATCTCTGGTTCACTTTCCAGCTTCTGTGAACCTTATTTCTGCATCCTGTGCCTTGACGTCCTTCCACATCTCCTTTACTGTAGTGTCAACCCACATCCAGGACGACGACCACTCCTTGTTTTCCCCAACATTGCCTTTGACATAAATCTCTGTGTGACTTTAGTTGGAGATAGAGGGGTATTAGCCAGGTAAATGTAAATTGCAGAACTTATATTTGAATATTATGTTTTCTTGTTCTTAAAAGGTTCTGTCCATTTATGTCAAACTGGGTTCCAGGTTGATGTTGTATTTCTCAATACTTTTGTCCTAGCCTTGGTCTTCTCTCTCTGCTCACACCACCAGCAAGATACTTACTTCTTTTGCAGGAAGGCTGAATCTACCTATTTGATTCTTTGTATCTCATGCCCACTGGGACTCATCTTGCATATTCAATAGGCTGAGCAGTGAATTTTCCCAAACAAAGAATTTTTCTATACATGGTACATTAACTCCAGTAACACCTTTTTCTCACTCTACTGGATCTTTCCTTCTTTCTTTTCTCAATGAAGTGACAGAGTGAAGTGAGGACAGCCTTTATAGCCAAGGTTCATGGGCACTGTGGATTTAAAGAACCCATTTGTACAAAACCCATTTGATGTGCAAATGCATTGATTGTGTAAGGAGATAGATGAGCCTCAGAAATGGTGATGGGAGTGAATGATAAGATCTGAAGGACTTGGAGTAAGAAGCTGCATTTGAGGCTTGGGCAGAGGGAAGGTAGGAATGAAAATAAAGATGGGCGAGCAAGGCTGGGTTGCAAAGGCTGTAGGTGAGAGTTGGACACGAGGAGTTTATATTAAAGGAGTAGTCAGGATGACTTTTAGAAGAGAGGTGGTGAGAACAGCCTTGAAACAGAGATCCCAGTGGGTCACCAGCCAGGGGCAGTGGGCATCAGCCCTGTCACTGCCCATTCATATTCTGTGTGACCTTGGACACATGAATCAATGTTTCTGAACCTCAGTTTCCTTCGGTGTAAAGCATATTTGCACTAGCTGGTCTCTAAACAATGTCTACTTCTGAAATCTTGAACTCTGGACCCTCTCCAACTCTGTTTGAACCCATACAGGTAATTAAGCAGTTTTGCTGAATGTCTTACAAAGGAAAAATGTGACTGAGGAAAAGAAAAGAACCCCTTTTTGTCTACTGTTTGAAGTTAGCAGCATGCAGAGAGTTCATTATGTGAAAATACCATTTGGGGAGATTAATTAAAAAATTCTGACATTCAGAGCAGGGATTTGGGGCAGGAATGTACAAGTCTAGAGCTCTGGGTAGAATTAGGCATCTAAGCACTGCACCTTATTACGTATATGGTCAAGCGTTAGGAGGGGGCATTTGGAAGCTGGTATTCCAAACCCAAGTGCTTGTTGGCTTTATGCAGTTTGTTTGAATTATTGCATGTTTAATAGGATTTAGCTACAGTGCCTCTGCTTAGCAATCTGTTTCCTTGGCAATGCAATCCTCAGAGGGGCAGAGGCCATATGGAAAATAGGGGTTATGTTGTAATTTATTAAGTGAGGTGAAAGGAAGATAATTTAATTCAATGGCTATCTTTGCATTCCCTCTACACACACAGTAAGGAAGAGGGGCCAGCACATGGTAGGTACTTAACAAATGGAATGCATTCTTTATTATGAGAAAAAAAATCACCCTGTGCATCATATTATAATAGATGTCCAAACGTGTTATTTTTCAGGCAAATGCTTCTTGTTGTTGTTTAGTCGCTAAGTCATGTCCGATGCTGTGACCCCATACCCTGCAGCACACTTGGCTCCTTTGTCCTTCGCCAACTCCTGGAGCTTGCTCTAACTCGTGTCCATTGAGTCAGTGATGCCATCCAACCATCTCATGCTCTGTCACCCACTTTGCCTCCTTCACTCAATCTTCCCCAGCATCAGGGTCTTTTCCAATGAGTTGGCTCTTCACATCAGGTGGCCAAAGTATTGGAGCTTCAGTTTTAGCATCAGTCCTTCCAGTGAGTATTCAGGGTTGATTTCCTTTAGGATGGACTGGTTTGATCTCCTTGCTATCCAAGGGACTCTCAAGAGTCTTCTCCAGCACTACAATTCAAAATCATCAATTCTTCAGTGCTCAGCCTTCTTTATGGTTCAGCTCTCACATCCATACATGACTACTGGAAAAACCATAGCTTTGATTATACAGAAAACGCTTAGCAGACACAGTAACTATTCTCCATAGTTTCATTGGCTCTTTTTATCCCCTACATCCCTCATTTGCATTCTATCAGCAAGTCTTGTTCATTCTGTGTCCAGTTCATATCCCAGGTTCATCCAGTTCTCCCACCTCCTCTGTGGCAGGTGGTCCAGCCATCATGACCTCCCACCTGGACCTACAACAGTCTCCTAATTAGTCTGTTTTTGCCCCCTGCACTCCATCCTTCATGCAGCATCTAGACTGATCATTTAAAAACATGAGTAACATCTTTATCACTTCTTGGCTTAAGACCTTCTAGTACCTTCCAATGTTGCCTATAATACACTGCAAACTTCTTTCCTGGTTAACAAAACTAGTACAACCTGGATTTTCCCTACCTCTGACCTACTCATCCTGGTCTACCTCTCCAGCTTCCTTGGTGAACTAAAATGTATCCGACCTTCCTTGTCTTCCTGAAACATGCCAAGCTCACTCCCACCACAGGGTTTTTGCATCAGCGGTCCTTGTCCCTGGAGTGGTCTTCCCCAGGCTCTCTGCATGACTGGCACAAGTTTATCATCAATTCTCAGTATACTCTTCCTTTCCTGGGAGAGTCTCACCCTGAACCCCTCCCTGTGACACACTCGTGTTTTAATTTTCTGCACACCATTTCTGTATCTGATATTTTTGTATATTTATTTACTTATTTGTTTTTCCCCCTCTCTCCTTCTCTGCAGAGCATAAGCTCTGGCAGTGTGGGAACCTTTTTTTATTATATTTTACTTCCTGCCAAGAACTCAATAAATGTATTTTGCATAGATGAGTGAATTAATTTTGTTGAAAACTAATGGTCAAGTCATGTTGCCACAAAGAAGTAGGTCAGCACAATAATGAAATCAGATCAGTGATTACGTAAAAAATTTGCCCAAGCACTTCAGTTTTTATTTTTGGTACTATTCAATACTGATAATTTGTTTCACTATAGGACAATTTTGTAATCATTTATGTGTCCTTAATGATCTTTTATAATTTAAATAAACAGGGTGACAATATACAGCCTTGACATACTTCTTTTCCTAGTTGGAACCAGTCTGTTGTTCCATGTCCAGTTCTAACTGTTGCTTCCTGACCTGCATACAGGTTTCTCAAGAGGCAGGTCAGGTGGTCTCGGTCTCTTTCAGAATTTTCCACAGTTTATTGTGATCCACACAGTCAAAGGCTTTGGAATAGTCAATAAAGCAGAAATAGATGTTTTTTTGGAACTCTCTTGCTTTTTCCATGATCCAGCGGATGTTGGCAATTTGATCTCTGGTTCCTCTGCCTTTTCTAAAACCAGCTTGAACATCTGGAAGTTCACGGTTCACGTATTCCTGAAGCCTGGCTTGGAGAATTTTGAGCATTACTTTACTAGTGTGTGAGATGAGTGCAACTGTGCATTAGTTTGAGCATTCTTTGGCATTGCCTTTCTTTGGGATTGAAATGAAAACTGACCTTTTCCAGTCCTGTGGCCACTGCTGAGTTTTCCAAATTTGTTGGCATATTGAGTGCAGCACTTTCACAGCATCATCTTTCAGGATTTGAAATAACTCAACTGGAATTCCATCACCTCCACTAGCTTTGTTTGTAATGATGCTTTCTAAGGCCCACTTGACTTCACATTCCAGGATGTCTGGCTCTAGGTGAGTGATCATACCATCGTGATTATCTGGGTCGTGAAGATCTTTTTTGTACAGTTCTTCTGTGTATATTATCACCCTGCTTATTTACTTCTATGCAGAGTACATCATGAGAAAGCATGATGTATGCTGGGCTAGAAGAAGCACAAGCTGGAATCAAGATTGCTGGAAGAAATATCAATAACCTCAGATATGCAGATGACACCACCCTTATGGCAGAAAATGAAGAGGAACTAAAAAGCCTCTTGATGAAAGTGAAAGAGGAGAGGAAAAAGTTGGCTTAAAGCTCAACATTCAGAAAATGAAGATCATGGCATCTGGTCCCATCACTTCATGGGAAATAGATGGGCAAACAGTGGAAACAGTGTCAGACTTTACTTTGGGGGCTCCACAATCACTGCAGATGGTGATTGTAGCCATGAAATTAAAAGACTTTGTCCCTGGACAAAAAGTTATGACCAACCTAGATAGCATATTCAAAAGCAGAGACATTACTTTGCCAACAAAGGTCCATCTAGTCAAGGCTATGGTTTTTCCAGTGGTCATGTATGGATGTGAGAGTTGGACTGTGAAGAAAGATGAGCACCGAAGAATTGATGCTTTTGAACTGTGGTGTTGGAGAAGACTCTTGAGAGTCCCTTGGACAGCAAGGAGATCCAACCAGTCCATTCTAAAGGAGATCAGCCCTGGGTGTTCTTTGGAAGGAATGATGCTAAAGCTGAAACTCCAGTACTTTGGCCACCTCATGCAGAGTTGACTCATTGGAAAAGTCAACTTTTCCAATGTTGATTTTTTGCTGGGAGGGATTGAGGCCAGGAGGAGTAGGGGAAGACAGAGGATGAGATGGCTGGATGGCATCACTGACTCAATGGACCTGAGTTTGAGTGAACTCTGGGAGTTGGTGATGGACAGAGAGGCCTGGTGTGCTGCAGTTCATGGGGTCGCAAAGAGTCAGACATGAGTGAGCGACTGAACTGAATGATCTTTTATAATTGCTAATGGTTTTTTCTTTTTTTAAAAAAATCTACTTTACTCTAGCTAAGTAGTCCAGCTCTACATTTGTATTAGGGGAAAAAAGTGAGGGCAATCTAGACACGCAACAACTTGTGAATTGTTTAAATAAACTATGATAAATTACAGAAAAATATATGACTCCATTTTTGTCAAACAATTTTACCCATACCTCTCTGTTTACGAGGACAGTTGTCCAAGTGTTTAAAATGGTCTTCTCAGAAAGGGTGGTTGGGCTTACCCTTTAACAGAAAAAATTTTGAAAGGCTGTCAAATATAAGGACTTAGAATGTTTGTGTGGAGGAGAGAGTTTTTTTAATTAAAAACAAACCCAATCCTTAAGTGGAAAAAAAAAAGAAGTAAAAGTTAAAATTCTGAAACCAAAATTTTCTGCTGGTGAATTCAGCTGGGGTGCTCAGATAACAGTAATCCTTGGTACATCTTTGCAGGCATTGGCTTAGCTGATGGGCAGCGCCACGACAGAATGGTGATGGCTCTGAGAACACTTCCCTTTTGTTCTCTCTCTTACTCAAGCCCTCACACATCCTACATCATCCCTCTACATCCCAGCAGTGTACTGTAATTACGTACCTGCATTACAAATTGGTCATGTGTAAAACACTCAGAGGCTTCCCTGGAGGCTCAGAGGTAAAGAATCTGCCTCTCAAGCAGGAAACATGGGTTCAACCCCTGGGTCAGGCAGATCCCTTGGAGAAGGGAATGCAACCCACTCCAGAATTCTTGCCTGGAAAATCTCACAGACAAAGGAGCCTGGCAGGCTGCTGTCCATGGGGGTCACAGAAGACTTACCAACGAAACAATGACAAAACACTCAGAGAAGCTGCAGAAGTTTTTCTATATGTGGGGCTGTGCTGCTCCCTCTCTTGAGCATCTGTTCTCATCTGCTGATTCACAAGGGGTCTGAACCCTGTCCTGGGAAAGCAAATTGAAATGTGCCAGCAATGGGATACAACTGTTGCACACGCATGTCGGAGCTTGATGGAATAGACCAAGTTGCCAGGAGAACCTCAGGGCCCCAAGCAGAAAATCAACCTGTGAGAGAAAGAGTCTAGAATAACAGACTGAGGTTGGACAAAGAACCAGAGGTTTCCTTGGAATTGTTGAAAAGGCAGATCATCACGTAAAATGAATGGTGACATCTGCTAATCCCTCTGCCACTTCAGTAGTGCCGGGAGCATGCCTCCATAGAAGGGCTCTGAGGCTCTTGCCACTTACTTGTCTTAAACGAGTTTGCTGTATCCCTGTTACAAAACTACTCCCTTTGTCTGTCCTCTACATCTCCATCCCTATTCCTGCCCTGGAATAGGCTCATCTGTACCGTTTTTCTAGATTCCACATACAGGCACTATTATACAGTATTTGTTTTGTTCTAACTTCCATCACTCTGTACAACAGTCTCTAGGTCCATCCACATCTCTATAAGTGACCCAATTCTGTCCCTTTTTATGGTTGAGTAATATTCCGTTGTATATAGGTAGCTAGCAGGAAGCAGAGGACGAGCTGGATGAATGGCATCACTGAGTCAATGGACAGGAAAAGTTTGAGTAAACTCTGGGAGCTGGTGATGAACAGGGAGGCCTTGCGTGCTGCAGTCCATGGAGTCGCAAAGAGTCAGACACAACTGAGCGACTGAACTGAACTGAACTGAGTAGGAACCTGCTATAAAACACTGGAAGCTCAGTTTGGTGCTCTGTGATGACCTAGATGGCTGGGGTGGGGAATGGAAGGGAGGTCCAAGAGGCAGGGGATATGTGTACACATATACTTGAGTCACTTCATTGTACAATGGAAACTAACACAACATTGAAAAGCAATCACACTCCAATTAAAAAAAAAAAACTTAAACTTGTCCACCAAGATTAGGGAAATAAAGTTTGTAATCATGCTAAATTTCAAAGCCACGTGACAATCATGAGCTTCCTGAACTGAAGATATGGATTTAGATTAGGGCCAGATGTGTGTAATTATTTGAGAAAAAAATATATGCATAGTAACTAAAAATGTCTGAGCCTTCACGTGCAGGAGACACTTGCTTCTCATTCCACAGATTCTTAATATAAAACTAAGCAAGTTCTATCATAGGATCATAGATTTTGAAAACGTTCAATCCTCTGCCCACAATGATCAGGCAACTGTTTTCCCGTGGCCTTCTCTCCCATGCACTCCTCCTGGAAGGAGCTGAGTCTAAGAGGACTCAAACAGCACGTGAGTCTTGCTCATCTTTACAGTGCTTTCATGATGCTTCTTGTTTAGTTGTTCTTATAATCCTGTGTTGTTTCAAGCTGACTTGAAACTCACCATTGAAAAGACTAAGATCATGGTATCCGGTCCCATCACTTCATGGCAAATAGATGGGGAAAAAGTGGAAGCAGTGACAAATTTTATTTTCTTGGGCTCCAAAATCACTACGGACAGTGACTACAGCCATGAAATTAAAAGATACTTGCTCCTTGGAAAGAAAGTTATGACAAACCTAGACAGCATATTAAAAAGCAGAGACATCATTTTGCTGACAAAGGTCCATATAGTCAAAGCTATGGTTTTTCCAGTAGTCATGTACGGATGTGAGAGTTGGACCATAAAGAAGGCTGAGCGCCGAAGAACTGATGCCTTCGAATTGTGCTGCTGGAGAAGACACTTGAGAGTCTCTTGGACAGCAAGGAGATCAAACCAGTCAATCCTGAAGGAAATCAACCCTGAATATTTATTGGAAGGACTGATGCTGACGCTGAAGCTCCAATACTTTGGCCACCTGATGCAAAGAACTGACTCATTTGAAAAGACCCTGAAGCTGGGAAAGATTGGAGGCAGAAGGAGAAAACGGCAACAGAGGATAAGATGGTTGGATGGCATCATCAACTCAATGGACATGAGTTTGAGCAAACTCTGGGACATAGTGAGGGACAGGGAAGCCTGGTGTGTTGCAATCCATGGGGTTGCAAGGAGTCAGACATGACTTAGGGACTGAACACAGAACAATCCTGTGTGCAACACTGGACCAGTTATCCATGTTGTACCCAGGAGTTAGGATATTTGGTGATGTTCAGTGCTTTTCTAAGAACCCATGGCTATTTAAATGAGGATCTCCATGGCAGAAGTGATTCCTGGTTCTCCATCAAATTTCTCATGAAAGACCAAGGGGAGAGAAATCGTGTTTATCATGGTCAAGCTATGCAGTAGCTGGACTTGTGATCTGCCCAGCATGAGTTCCTATCACCCTTGGCCATCAGCCATTACTGAGTGTCCCAGTTACATCTGTCCATATAATTAATTTTGCTTAAGCTAGTCTGAATTAGGGCCCCATGTCTTATAACCAAAGGAAACCTAACATCAAATGCATTAATGACCAACATCTTTGCCTTGCCCCAATTACTTCTTTTGAGATTCCTGTCACAGATCCCAGTATTGATTTTCTTGTTTAGGCAGCAAATTTTTAGATATTTTAAAGGATATTATGGAAGTAGGGGGAAATATGCTACTGTTCAATCGTGTGCCCTGAGAATTCCAGGCAGTGTTAAATTCAGAAGATCCCTAGGAGTAACATTAAGAAAAAAATGCTAAGCAGATGACAGAGTGGAAATTGCCAAAAAGTTCTATCCTCTTCTATCTCTACTTGAGGCAATCTGACAAAATTCATTAATTTTGACTTCCAGCTAATAACATATCAGCAGATAAGCTCCCTGATGAACTTTTTCTTTGGGACATAAGGCCGTCGATGTTTAGAGGGCATGCGACACTGTGAAATTAATGCTTGTGTTCTGCTAGTAGGGCCAAAAAAGTTGTGTTTCTAGGACTAAACTCTTCAGATAAATTCTCCTGGCTGTAAGTACTCGGCCCTCAGGGACAATCAAAAGTAAGCAATTAGATTATCTTGATTTGCTCATACTTTGCAGTAAATTGTTCTGTATAAAGTTTCCCTTCTCCAGCTCTCCATTGATTCTTGTCTGCTATTATGAGAAATGAACTATGCTGTATGTTATTTATTTCTCAATTTATTCTCAGTTTTTCTAAAATTTAATCACTAAAAATGAACTCATGGAGGGGCCAACATATTTTTTAAAAGCAATACACAAAACTAGCTTCCCTAGTAGCTCAGAGGGTAAAGCTACTGCCTGCAATGCAGGAGACCTGGGTTCAATCCCTGCGTCAGGAAAATCCCCTAGAGAAGGAAATGGCAACCCACTCTAGTATTCTTGCCTGGAGAATTCCATGGACAGAGAAGCTTGGCAGGCTACAGTTCATGGATTTGCAAATAGTCAGACAGGACTGAGTGACTGATATACATACAATATACAAAACAGTTGGATTATAGGGTTCTGTTGTCAGAATTGGAGAAGGAAATGGCAACCCACTCCAGTATTCTTGCCTGGAGAATCCCAGGGACGGGGAAGCCTGGTGAGCTTCTGTCTGTGGGGTCGCACAGAGTCGGACACGGCTGAAGCGACTTAGCAGCAGCAGCAGCAGCAGTTGTCAGAATTAAAGCCCAAAGGAAAGAATGCCCCTCTCCCTCCTAGCACTCCTATTAAAACAACTACTCCAAAGAGGATAAAAATGAATGAGACCAGTCTCAATTTTGGAGAACTGGTAGCTGAAAGAGTAAGGATTAGGTCCATAAAATGATGATCCTAACAGTGATAGCAAAGAATCCTAATTGCTATTACTACTTTTGAAGGCTTACTGGTATTGTTCTAAAGCAGAGAATTACAAACTATGGCCCAAGGCTTATTTTTGTCAATAAAGGTTTATTAGAACACCAGCCATGCTCATTTATTTACATAAATAATAACCTGTGGCCACTTTGGCTCTACATTGATAGAGCTGAGTATTGCCACAGACACCTATGATCTACAAAGCCCCCAAATATTTACTCTCTGACCCTCTATAGAAAAAAAGTTTACTGAACCTGATCTAAATGCTCTTCTAGCAATGGCACCCCACTCCGGTACTCTTGCCTGGAGAATCCCATGGACGGAGGAGCCTGGTAGGCTGCAGTCCATGGGGTCACTAAGAGTCGTACATGGCTGAACGACTTCACTTTCACTTTTCACTTTCATGCATTGGAGAAGGAAATGGCAACCCACTCCAGTGTTCTTGCCTGGAGAATCCCAGGGACAGAGGAGCCTGGTGGGCTGCCGTCTATGGGATCCCAGAGTCGGACACGACTGAAGCGACTTAGCAGCAGCAGCAGCAATGCCAACAATACAATTATCCTCCACTAGTGCCCTCTGCTGCTGCTGCTGCTGCTAAGTCGCTTCAGTCGTGTCCGACTCTGTGCGATCCCATAGACGGCAGCCCACTAGGCTCCGTCCCTGGGATTCTCCAGGCAAGAATACTGGAGTGGGTTGCCATTTCCTTCTTCAATGCATGAAAGTGAAAAGTGAAAGTGAAGTCACTCAGTCGTGTCCCACTCTTAGCGACCCCATGGACTGGAGCCTACCAGGCTCCTCCGTCCATGGGATTTTCCAGGCAAGAGTACTGGGGTGGGGTGCCACAAATATGCTGCCCAGGCAAGAAAAAGTAGCCTCTGGGATTAAGACACAAGGCCTAGACAGTAGACTAAGGAGGTGGGTGCAGGAGGAATTAGGAAGGCTCTTTTGTATCGTGCATTACATAAATACCAGCCAGGAGTAAATGGTGTCACCACAAAATTAAAACTTCTTTGTTCTGATATACTCTCTCCTTTCAACTCTGAGCCTCTGATGATCTTGAGTAATTTGAGAAAAATTCAAGAACTTCCATATGTTTTGTGCCATAGAACAATACAAAAACAATGGCAAGAAAAGCTTGCGAATACAGGACTTGGCCATTCAGAACTTGTGAGAAACTCATATGTTAGGTCATTCTCTTCCATCTGGGACTATAGAATCAACAGCACATCAAGACCAACTACAGACATCTTGACTGTTTGAAGGAATCAGTCATTTTCGTGATGGCTTGAGAATGATGGAGCTTCGTGTAAGTTAGTTCTGATTATCACCACGCCTACAGCATTGGTATAACTGTTTTCCTATGTACAGGTGAGGAGACCCACTCAAGCCAGCCACAGGCCTGATGAGGGGTGAAGGACATGGTTTCCCTCTGTGACCTTAGCTTGGCTTCTGATACCATTTCTGTTCCATTCTGGCTCTGGATCTGCAATTTCTCTTCACGTTTCAACCCTGTTCCAGTTTCTTGAGTTTGCTGAATGCCCTTGGCTTCTCTGATCTGACCTCTGGGGACAGCCCTCTTTAAGGGCTGGGTGTAGGCCAGCCAGCTACCAAATTTCTCTTCCAGTTTCTCCTCCACCCATCAAATGAAAGAGGATGCCTTGTATTTTTTCACCCCTTACCCCCAGCCTTGTGCAGGACTCTGCCCACTCAGCACTTGGACTGCCTCTTTATCTAAGAGGATGCCTTGGCAAAAGCTCCGGTTCCATCTCAGCCTGGATCTTGGAGAATCCAGTATCAATCCCTGTAACATGGGCATATTTCCTTGGGGGATTTGAGGCTCTCCATCGCATCTGTGTATTATCCATTATTGAGAAAAAGTTGGGGAGAAAAGTAGGGGAAAACCCTACTCATTTGGGAGTTAGAGACTTCTGGACCTATCACCTCTCATCCCTGGTGGGTGTGGCCAAAGTCCTTTAATCCTATCATCTTTCATGCACTCATTTGTCAGAGGAGCATTACCGTGTCTGTTATGCAAGGTTGCTGGAAGTAACAGAAGCACTGAAAGTGAGTGGCCTCCAAACTCTCCACCAAGAGGGCACTAAGTGATAAAGGCAGGTCTCATGCCCATTTGGGGTCATCTTAGCACAGACTCTCACCCAACAGCTTCCTATCTCAGAACTCTGTGCCCACAGCTGGGTCTCTAAGACTCTTCATTCTGATCGGTCTGGTTTGTGTTCACCCCCTGCTCTCTAGTCCACTGTTACTCAAAATGTGGTCCCTGGATAAGCACCATGCTCCTCACTCTGGAGCTTGTGAGAAATGTGGAATGTCTCCTCACCCATCCCCAGCCTCAGTGAATGAGAGTCTGCACGGTAGCCATTCCCGGTGATTCTCGTACATACCAAAGTTTGAGCAGCCCCACTCTGGTTCACTCTTCCCCTGTAATTAATTACCATCTGTAATTTCTGTCCCATAATACATGGCAGATGATGGATGAGACTCTTATTGCTGCTGGAACAAGTTATCACAAATGCAGTGGCTTAAAGCAGCACCGATTTAGTCTCTAGAGCTTCTCCAAGTGAGAAGTTGGAAAGCAGTTTCTCCAGGGCTGAAGCCAGAGGTGCTGGCAGGGCCAAGGCCAACAATGAAGGCTCTGTTCTGTCACCTTTCCCGGCTTCTAGAGCCACATTCCTCAGCCAGTGCCATCCTCCTCCACGTCCAGGACTATCAGCAGCACCTTGCTTCAGCTCCATGTGGCCTCGTGTCTCTCTTTCCGCTGCCTCTTTATAAGGACCTTTGTTTACATTTGAGACCCAGCCAGACAGTCCAGGATTCTCTGGGTTATAATCTGAAGATCCATCACGTACTCACATATGCAAAGTTCCTTTTGCCATATAAGGTGATAGTCGCAGGTTGCGGGGGTTAGGGTGTGGATATTTAGGAGGTCCAGAACGCAGGCCACTATACCTGAGTCTCTAATTTGGCACTTAATACGTCTTTAGAAATAAAAGTTGGTTAACATTTCTATTCCTTTAGTGAATATCATAATTAATAGATGCCCCCATTAGTAGCTGGGGGCAAAGAAACAGACTATAATTTATTATAACCGAGTATTTATGGACATATCCCTCAGCTTCATATGTTTTCAGCGGAACAGGTAATTAACCTTGAAATTTTCACAAAAGAGGTAAATGAGTCCACAGTAAGAAAACTGAATAGAAATTCAGATTCAGCCGGTGTTTGAGATGGGGAGAGACATTCTAAGCAGAGGGAACAGCATCTGAACAGGCTTGGAGACATAAAACAACAAAACCTATTCAAGGAGCTCTCAGTGTTAGGGGAGCTAGAGTCTAAGTCTGAAACCAGTCGATGAGGATCACATCAGGAAGGGTTTTGAGTGTCTCACCAAGAAAATGGGTGTCCATCCTATAGAGTGCAGGCAATAACAAAGGGTTAAAAATCAGGACTGAGAAGATCAGAGCATCATTGAAGAAATGCCATTTTGGCAACAGTGCTGAGGCTATTTTGCAAAAGCTCAGCACAATTAAATTAACTTCTCAGTTCATTGCAGGTGTTTCAATATATTTCCGCTCATCATCTCTCTTGTGCAGCTTCACGCTTGATCTGCTGGAGAAAAAGGGACCCAGAAAAACAAGGTGTTTTATTCCAATCAGATGCCACTCTGGTCTGAGCTGGGGCACAGCTGTTCAGTGATCATCAACACACCAGCTGCTGTTTCAATCCTTTTTAACCAGGGAGGGGACGCCAGGTATGAAATGGCAAAGAGAGCTCTGGGCAGCACAGCATGCCTGGAAGGCTTGACTCCTTCAAGACAAGCCTGGTGTGTCTCAGATTCAGAAAGTTCATGCAGATCTTAGTCACCTGCCTTTCAAATGGGCATCTCAGTTCTGACAGTCAGCAGGATTAAGGAGCACAGCCTCAGCCACCTGAGCTGTCCTCTGGTACTCTGAGATCAATGGACTATTGGTTCCATGTAGATGGACAGCCCCTGGACACGGAGGGGACAAAGAAGCAGCCGGTCACAATGATCATTTGACCACTTACTAGATGGGTAGGCTTGCCTTATCTTAACTATGTCTAATCTTTACAATGGAGTTTTTGAGACTACTGAATTTCACCCACAGTAAGAAATGCATTTTATGTTGCAGTGCATGGTATGCATATATGCGGGGGGCCGTCCCATCACAGTACACACTGAGTGTAGAGTGCCAAAGCATTTTCTGTTCGGTTCTGCTCTACTTTATTTCATTTTTACAATGTTGGTCATCATGCTCTAAATTGATTTAGTGGTCTGCAGTTTAAGACTAAATGGAGAGTCTGGTTGTCCCATCATTCTAGCAAAACAGTCAAGGGTGAAGTGACTTAAGCAACACACCCAAGGCAACATGAACCCCAGTCAGCTGCAAACTCCACATCCTTCCATCAGGTCGTCCTGCATCCCAAGTCACAGGGCCTCTGCCACTGGGACGGATGCCCGAATGAACCAGAGAAGTGATGATGACAGCCGCAGCAATTACTTAAGAAATTATATAGCCAACATCTTTTTTGCTTTTTTAAAGATCTTTCTAATGTGGATCACTTTTGAAGTCTTAATTGAATTTGTTATAATATTGCTTCTGTTTTATGTTTTGGTTTTTTGGCCTCAAGCCCCCCAACCAGGATCAAACCCACACCCCCTGCACTGGAAGGCAGTCTTAACCACTGGCCCACCAGGGAAGTCGCTAAGCCTACATCACTACCCAATACCTTTTAAGCCCCAATGACATGGTCACCATTGCACTAAGTGGAAGGGTTATGTGCTTTCTAATTTAATACTTTGGCCACCTGATCCAAAAAGCCAACTCACTGGAAAAGATCCTGATGCTGGGAAAGACTGAGGGCAAGAGGAGAAGGGGCGACAGAGGATGAGATGGTTGGATGGCATCACTGACTTAGTGGGCATGAGTTTGAGCAAGCTCCCAGAGACTGTGAAGAGCAGAGTCAGACACAACTTAGCGAATGAACAACAATTTAAGTGAGGGAGAAACAGCACCAGAGACAACAGGATATAATGCAACATGTGCTGACTCAAACACAGGAAGTTTTGCATTTGCTCAACCCTCATCCCCGACTCCTTCTAACCAACTCCAGCCTCAGATCACGCAGCTGTACCCAGGGCTCAGTGACTCGCTTGACGCCAGTGAACATCTGTCCCTCCGATTAGTTATATGAAGGATCAAAAGTGCTAAGTCCCTTTGTAAACTGTGCAAACATTACTTCTTATTTCCCATTTTTGAAAGGCCCGTGCTGCAAAGAAGATGGAAAAATGCAGAGCTTTTAGCTTTGTCCTTTCATCAAAGAAGGCAAATAGGAAAATCAGGATGTTCTTAGCTTCAAAAAAGAGGGTCTGATACAACAGATTTTTGCCAAAAAAAGAATATTGTTTCTTTCCAATATAGGAAATAGAACTGTCTGGTCACCAGGCTGACCTGTACCCTGCAAGGAGGGGCTTGGCCCTTCCAGGGTCACAGGGGATGTCCACGCTGGGCCCTGGACATCCATTCCCATCACCGCTCACCAGGAAAGATAGAATGAATATTAGATACAAAGTGTTTCCTGGCTGGGAGTCGTTTGTCCCTCTATTCATGTGATTTCTACCTGCTCTTAGCTCCCCCAGTGAGCTCTGTGTCTTGCAAACTGGAGGACAGAGGGGCAGAAGACGTGTGTGGCAGGTGGCTGTGAATTGAGAAATATCACAGTCCAGTACCAGAAGGGAGATCTCTGCAGAATCCTGAAGATTCTTGTGCCTCAGATGGACACACAACAGAAGTCTGCCAGCAGGGCTGAGTGAGGGTGGCGTGCAGAGGACGCACCAGACACGACCGTGCCCTGCGCCGTACCCTCACCACCAGCCTTGGCCCCTGAAATGTCCTTCCGCTGCAACGTCAGCTCTATGCAACCACCCTGCCCTGCTCCTGGCCGGCCTTCACAGCTGCCTTACCTCTGGTGATCTTTCTGTCATCCTCTTTTTTCTCCCCCTTACTCTCTCTTTTGTTCCCATGGCACTTTTCAGGTACTTTAACTCAGTGCAACAGAAACATAGGTGCCAAGGTTTTAACACCCTGCATTCCTTAAGAAATATAATTGTGTAAGAAACAAAATGTGGATTCAAATCTCACTCTGCCTCTTTCCGACTTTATAAACAAATCCCTTTACCATCATTGCACAGGGTGCCGATGGGATACAACCTGGGGTCTGAGTTTTAATCTTGATTTGAGCAAGTCATAGCACATAGCATGTGGCACATGTGAGCAAGACACCAACTAAGTCTCAGCCTCCACAGCTGGACGTGAAGGCAACACTAGCCCTGCCAACCGTGCGGGTGGAGGCTTTCACAATGCCAGCGCCATCGGAGACTTTTTCAGCATCTCAGGGCTCTGAAGATGGTGAGGGTGGAAGGAGAGGAGGTGTGGGAGTCCCTAGCGCTGCCAGGTACGAGCAGTGGCTTATAGCTGCTCTCCCTGTCCGGGGCTGGGGAAAAGGGAAACTCTCATTATTTCCTGTCCATTCTTAGGGGCGCAGTCTCTCTGCCTTTTGATGCGCTTTGCGCCTAGTAGGCTCCTGGCTGGTATTTGTGCTGCGCTGTGCTTAGCTGCTCAGCTGTGTCTGACTCTCTGCAACACCATGGGCTGTAGCCTGCTGGGCTCCTCCGTCTGAGGGATTCTCCAGGCAAGAACACTGGAGTGGGTTGCCATGCCCTCCTCCAGGGGATCTCCCCAACCCAGGGATCAAACCCCGGTCTCTCACATTGCAGGTGGATTCTTTACCATCTGAGCTACCAGGGAAGCCCAGGCAAACCAAGATCAGGCCAGATCTAGCCTCCTAAGGTAGGTTGCAGGAGGGGAGAAGATGCCACAGAGTTTCAGCTAAATCTGGTGGGGGAATGTTCAGGAGAGTGGAGGACAGGGCACTGCAAACAGTTTGGCAGGTTGACACTCCCTTCTCATTTCTCTGAATTCATCCATCCATCCATCCATCCATTCATTCATTCACTACTGAATGAGGTCATGCTTTCCTTTTTTAAACCCAAGGGGAAAAAATGGGTCTTCAGCATCTCCCTCTGAAATAGCAACTTGCCCAGACTTAAAGGCCTTCACTACTGCTACTGCTAAGTCACTTCAGTCGTGTCCGACTCTGTGCAACCCCAGAGATGGCAGCCCACCAGGCTCCCTCATCCCTGGGATTCTCCAGGCAAGAACACTGGAGTGGGTTGCCATTTCCTTCTCCAATGCATGAAAGTGAAAAGTGAAAGTGAAGTCGCTCAGCCATGTCCGACCCTCAGCGACCCCATGGACTGCAGCCTACCAGGCTCCTCCGTCCGTGGGATTTTCCAGGCAGAAGTAGGCCTTCTCTCCAGCAATCCAAAACCCCAGAGTCATGAAGTTAGACTGCTCTCACCAGACAGACTGCAGAATGATGAGCAGGGTCAGAGCTGACTCAGCGTTTCCTCCACACACAGTGCAGCCGGGCCGCTGGTCCTCTGGTGACACTGGGCAGGGGGCCAGTTGCCTGACCTCTGCTCTCAGACGTCCCCCAACTTGCTCTGTGCCCATGGGTGAGTCGCTTGACGTCTCTGCAAGGCTGACGGTGTGCACCTTCCTTGTATGTAAATACGGCACTGCTGTGAACAGGGGCCCCCACACCCAGCCCAGGTCTTTGCATTCTTGGTCTCATCTCATCTTCTCAACAACCCCGTGTTGCTGGAATTCCAACTAGAATTGGTCTGAGTCCAGACGCCAGGCTCTTCAGCCCTGAGTGTTTTCTCTAAAGCCAGCCAGCTTGTGTACCAGCTCCCGTGTTGTTTTGCCCTTGCTGTGTCCCATTTGCAAACTGAAATACACTTATCTTAAAGGGAAAATATATTTCACTGCCATGAAAGGAATACCAATATCACTTGCTGCCGAGAGAAGGTAAAGTCAGTGAGAGACAAAACAGTGGTATAAATTCCAGCCAGAGAGCAGTGTTTCCTAGGCTGCGTCCAGGGCTCATCAGCAAACAGAGGACACCCTCCAATGGGAACACTGAGGAGAGTTACTGGAGAAACTATTAACAATGATGTGGGCAGGGTTATGGGAAACTAACAAGGGGCTGCAAGACTTGAAAGCAACCCTTGAGGGTAGGTTTAGTACATTTAGTCAATAAAAGTATAGACTGTCCAGTTAAAACAACAAATAATTTGATGACAAAGGTCCGTCTGGTCAAAGCTATGGTTTTTCCAGTAATCGTGTATGGATGTGAGAGTTGGACTATAAAGAAAGCTGAGCACCAAAGAATTGATGTTTTCAAATTATGGTGCTGGAGAAGACTCTTGAAGAGTCCCTTGGACAGCAGGGAGATCAAACCAGTCAATCTAAAGGAAATCAACCTTGAATAATCATTGAAAGGACTACTGCTGAAGCTGAAGCTCCAGTACTTTGGCCATCTGATGTGAAGAGCTGACTCATTGGAAAAAATCCTGATGTTGGGAAAGACTGAGGGCAGGAGGAGAAGGCGATAACAGAGGATGAGATGGTTGGATGGCATCACCGACTCAATGGACATGAATTTGAGCAAACTCTGGAAGATAGTGAAGGACAAGAAAGCCTGGCATGCTGCAGTCCATGGGGTCACAAAGAGTTGACACAACTTAGCAACTGAACAACAGCAATTTTCAGAAAATAGCAAATAATTTTTAATATAACTCCGCCTAAGGCAATATTTAGTATCTACTTGCACTGATATTGTTTGTTGCTCTCTGAAATTCAAATTACCTGGACATCCTGTATTTTTCTGGCAACCCTCCCATTAGGAGGGAAAGAGGAGGAGAAGCGGTTGCTGAAACACACAGGGACAGTGAGGTCTGCAGAAAGAAGGCTGCCTGGAGAGCGCTGTGGCTTCTGTGCATGACAGATGGGGCGGTGGAGGGGCTGGGGAGCAAGGATCCGGAATGTCTCTCCTCCTCCAGGCTTCCCATTACCTATTGGCATTTCCCATTATTAGAAATTAACAATCAAGTAAGCCTATTATGTCTTCCAATGGTTTCCATGAAGATCAGCCTCCCAGGGCACAGAGCTTTGGTAGAAAGAAAAGGACAGTGGACACGCAGGGCAAATAGAAGTTACTAGCACACCTCCAGTTATTTTAGCCCAAAGTCTAATCGCTTACTGTTAAAAGATTAGCAAGTGTTAGAAAAGTATCAAATTCTTGCTGGCACCTGACCTTTCACTTTCCACTTAACTTGGTCAAAAGGTTTGGGGAAAAATGAGAAAAGAAAACAAAAAAATCCCTTTCTCATGAAAGGCTAGTGTTATTTAATGTCACGGCAATGGACCGCCTAAAATGACATTGTGTGTGACCTACGTAAACCCTGGGAAACCTTGCTGTAGGTAAGGCACCACTAGGGTCCAGTGAGGGAGGCACCCACCTCAGATACAAGATTTCAGGCGATGGCAAAGTAATCAAGGGAAAGAATATTCTAATACATTATCTCTAGACATCACAATGAACACAAAAATCCACAATAACTGAAATGTCGGTATCTTGGTAAAGACCAGAGCCATCCCTGGCTTTGCAAAGCTCAGCCCCGCTTGTCCCACCCTAACCCAGGGCCTGTCGGTGGTGTCTCACTTGACGTGTGGGTTAGTCATGGTCTTATCACATCTAGAGGGTCCTCTTATTCCCAAGGCACACTGGCTTGTGTAGCATTCAAAGACACACACACACACTTTTCAAGTGTGGCCAAAGAAAGGATGTCAGCATTTAAATTTGTATTTAAAATTAAATGCTTCTGGCTTACCAATTGGAATAATCTTAAATAAATCACTGCCCTGTCCAGATTGTCTGTCTTGGGCCCTTTCCACGAGTAGGGATGGTCTTCTCATGTGAGCTGTGTTTATCTGAAAACGACTTTCATTTCTGACCATATGCCTTTCCGTGAAATCCCAAGTGAATGCCCAGATGCCTAAAAACACAGATGGAAAAATCTTGGATAGATTATGCAGCCCATCTGTTTCCAGTACTCTTGTCATGGGAATAATTTTATTTTTACATAATTAGAGAAAGTTGGTAAAGTAAATTTACCTGGGACCCTAGGATGTTTTATCAAAAATAACAAAACTTCATCTCTGCTACCCTGCAGAAGCTCTAAGGTGGTAACTGACGTCATCTAAAGCTACTTCTCAAGGGGTCTTGGATGAGGAGATTTCCTTTGAGTTTCATTTCCAGGGCAAAGACTGTGGAGAGCCAAGTTACCCTTGAGTGTTCCCTTCAGCACATTTTTCTCTAGAATATTTGGGATTCTTATAAGTACTTTGGTTTTACACTCATGGATCTTTCTTCAAACCATAGCTGAGCTTCAAAATACCTTTTCTTAGTCCCTCTTCCCACATCAAGTGGGATTCCCTTCTGTTCTGTCCTAGAAACTGCACTTCTCAAAAGAGAAAGAGCCAAACAGTGCCTTCTAACTCAGTGCCCCGATCTACTCATGTTTAAGAGCTTAACACCTAAAGCAAGCTGTTTCCTTCCCTTTCCCCTCGCCATCTCCTTTCCCTCTTTCAGTCAATGCCTATTCTTTTGTGTGTGTGCGTGTGATTGCAGAGAAGAAAGCATTTAAATGAGAAATTAATATCAAAGACACTTTTAAAAAATCCCATGTATTTGGAAATTGAATATCCATTTTTAAATGATGAGTATATCTAAGGAGGCATAACAAGGAAACTTAGAAAACATTTGTAATACAATAAAAATGAAAAGAGAATTTACCAGAAATTGTTACATGCAGCAAATTTGTTTCATACCAGAATTTGAAGCTGCTTAACCCAATTAAATACAATGTGGAGTCTTCAGTAAGGTATGAAAACAAATAATGGACACCAGGATAAAATTTTGTGAAATTTAAACAAAATATGTAATTTAGTTAGTAATGCTATATCACATGTTAATTTCCTGTTTTGTTTTTTTTTTAACAACAGAGTATTTCTTTATATTCTCAGAATTGGATTAGAAGTTTCATGCCTAGTTCAAAAACATTTTTTTTTTTAAAAAAATCACTAAGATAATAAACTTCCTAAACTTTTAGCAGTAATAGTAGATACCAAAATACATGAAACTATATCAAGTTTTGAGTGAATATAGCCAATGTCTATCCTTATCCACAGAGAAAAAATAAGACATAACCCTTTCCTTCTAGGATGATACATAGTAACAGGTACAGAGTTGAGACTAATATATTGCCCTGATGTGCTGAGCATTTTGCATTTCTCTATTTTGGGAATGTTAAACAGTTTTTAACAGTTTGACCACTTTGATAATCTTTTGGAATACTTTCAGTGGACTGTGACCAGCTCACCAAGCTTTTATTCAGCCTCTCTAATTGTGACAGTTAATTTTAAGACTGACAGGTTTGATCTCCTTGCTGTCAAGTCAGTCTATCTTAAAAGAAATCAATCCTGAGTTCTTGTTGGAAGGACTGATGTTGAAGCTGAAACTCCAGTATTTTGGGCATCTGATGCAAACAGATGACTCATTGGAAAAGTCCTTGGTACTGAGAAAGGTTGAGGGCAGAAGGAGAAGAGGGCATCAGAGGATGAGATGGTTGGATGGCATCACTGGTGCAATGAACATGAACTTGGGCAGACTTCGGGAGATGGTGAGGGACACAGAGGCCTGGTGTGCTGCAGTCCATGAGTTGCAAAGAGTTGGACACGACTGGGCGACTGAATAACAAATTGGAAAAGGAAAAGAAAAGCCTGTAGTGCACACTGCTCAGGGGCTCAGTCACGTCCGACTCTGTGCAGCCCCATGGGCTGCAGCCCGCCAGGCTCCTCTGTCCATGGCATTTTCCCAGCAAGAATACTGGAGTAGGTTGCCATTTCCTGTTTCAGGAGACCTTCCCCACCTAGGGATCAAAACAGCATCTCCTGGGTCTCCTGTATTGGCAGGCAGATTCTTTACCACTGAGCCACCTGGGAAGCCCAGATGGACACTAGTCACACTTTTTTGGCTACCTAGCATCTGAACTTTCTTCCTATGTCTGGGGTATACCCCCACCTTGAACCTGATGAAGTAGGCAAACCTTGAGTCCCACTCTAGAACCTGATGATGCAACATGTTTGCTTTGCCAGGCGCCTTCCCAGTGAGGGTGCACGCTCATGGTCCAAGCCACCAATCAGACTCACGCCCAGCCTGGGCTCTGAAGCAAGGTAGCAGAGATTTGATTCAGGTGCTGGCTAGCTGGAGCAGTGGCAGCAAGGTTAAGATTTTAGTGGTAACAGCATGATGGAGTGGCAGTGGTACCCAGTATCTGTTGGTGGTAATGCTTACACGAGCAAAGCAGTCCCACATTTATCAGAAATGGCCAGAGCAATGCCCTCACCAGACAGATTCTGTAGCATGTTGTCAGCTGGGGTCCTGGCTGCTTACCATCCTGCATGGTTCTACAGCTTCCCCAGGGACCCTGTGAGCTTCCCAACACCCTCCAAATAATCCCTTTCCTTTCTATGTTAAATCAGTTTCAAGTTTTATACTTGACTGATACAAAGACAACATAAAATAATGCACTCATGTTCCATGGAGGCCAGATGACCTCATTGCTACAGGGCTGACTTTTTGTAGCAACTAGAATTTAGAAAAGTTGGAGGGAAACTCTAGTTATTGCAAGATGTAACTGAAGTTTAGAGTCCCATGGACTACAAGGACATCAAACCAGTCAATCCTAAAGGAAATCAGTCCTGAATATTCACTGGAAAGATTGATGCTGAAGCCGAAGCTCCAATACTTTGGCAACCTGATGTGAAGAACTGACTTATTGGAAAAGACCCTGATGCTGGCAAAGACTGAAGGCAGGAGGAGAAGGGGATGACAGAGGATGAGGTGGTTGGATGGCATCACCAACTCTATGGACACGCGTCTGAGCAAGCTCCGGGAGTTGGTGATGGACAGGGAAGCCTGGTGTACTGCAGGCCATGGGGTCACAAAGGGTAGGACACAACTGAGCAACTGAACTGTACTGAATTCTGGATTCAAAACAACCTGCTGCTTTGGAAGTCAGGATCACATTTATATTGCAAAGCTTGACTTTAGTTGACCAAACACCACCACCCATCATGCGGAGTTACTGTCATCATTTTGATGTATATTGCTTTTTACTGCTTAAAGATATCATATGTAAGCATATTTGGCTTTTATGGAGTTGTTTATAAGAGCTGTAGGCATAAGGATATTACAGTTGGCTTGCATTCATGTAAGTGGTAGGATGATAATAATAATTTAAATCAATATGCTACAGCAGCTGCCAGCCCTGCCCACCCTCTGCCCTTGACACTTAGCTCTGCACTCCTAAAGCTGCTGGCAGTGAACACCTGCTGCTCTCTGCCCGACGGCTTTTGCTCTCGGAGCCTAACTGGTCTGAAAGCAGAGCAGGCCAGCTGTTCTGAAAAGTCAGTGCTTCTGAAAGCAGCTCACAAGAAATTCTTGGTGGATAGATGCCCCAGCTTCCTCAGTGCCCGTTCGGAACAGCTCAGAAGCATGTTGTGCACTGCTTTCTGTAATTCCCCCGTGGGGATGAGTCCCAGGTGTCACTTGATTGAAAATGCACCCATTTTTCTATTTGTCCTCAGCCCCTAACCCTCCCAACTCCATTACCAGGGTTTCCTGGGTTCTTCCCCCAAACTGCTTGGATCAAATCCTAGGGTCAAGAGTCTGTGTTAGGGGAAAGCATAACCAAGACGCCTGCACAGCAGTCAGCACTGTGCCTTGACCTGCACGTCAAGTGTGTCAGCGACGGGCCAGGGTTCTGTGTATTCACTCTTATGCCTGCCATACAATTAGATTGGTTTCCTATAGGAAATAGGCTAAGGAGATAGGAAGTTATTGGAAGAGTGATTGACACTCAGAGAAGGGTCAGAGGGAGCACGTTAGGTGTAGTTCCTCTGTCCCTCAGAACCCCTAACAGAGGCATGGCTGCAGATGACAATATCCATCACAGCGAGGGGGGTTGGCTTGGCCACTGCTCTTGCATCCTCAAGCTCATATCATCCTTCCAGAAGAACCTACTCTAACAATCTCCATGCATTGCTGTTAAAGAAAATGTTGCAAGCACTTGGGCTCCCCTGGTTCCTGAAGTCCAGCACCATCAAAGGTCACAACTTCCTCTCTCAGGACCATGGGAAACAGGGTCAGGGTCCAGGAGGCCCTAAACAATATGTCAGCCTCTACCTCTCCAGGGACGCAGAAAGCCCTTTTTCCCTAGTAATTTATCTCTTTGAGAAACCCTGCAGTGCCTTGTGGGAAGGAGGGATGATGATGATGTCACACCAGGCAGACTGCGCAGTGGCTGACTCAGAGTCTGGAGATAGGGTCAGAGCGGACGTCAGCATTAATGTGCTGAGTGTATTGTTGGAGATTCCAGCCTTCATTACCTTCATTGACACTGGCCCATCCCCCATCCGTCACTGCTTATCCTGGTCAAAGCATCCAACTCCCGTGCCCAGAACCTCATCCTGCAGCCTGCCTCAATTCCACTGCGGGCTTGATTGAATTAAACCCTCAAGGTAAAAACAAAGAACCAAAAAACTTTGCTCTTGATAACCAACTGGATAAGCAGGCTCATGCTATGCCAAAACCCCAAATCAATATCCACTGGATTATCTTTATTTGGAAAGGCAGTGGTATATTAAATTAAAGTGTGTCCTTTGATTTTTTTTCCTTCAATAAAATATGAGCAGTCTCTACAACAGAATTGCCCAGGATGATTTAGCAGCCTTCTAAAATCAGCTTCCAATTTACTCAAGTGTCTGGAGTGAAACCTGCAGGAAACGGGCTTCTGAACTCGTCAAAAGGACAAACAGTATCCCAGGCTGGGAACAGTCTCCCAGTGTGTGTCATTTCGGGAGCTATCATTTCTGATCAATGTCGTCTCTGCGGAGAGAGCCCGTGTGCCAGGCCACTCACTGCCAACCTTGATGACTGATGTGACCTCGGTCCCCTGGGCTGGAAGGTCCCTTGAGCATCAATTAGCCCAAGTATCTTCTTTTACCAACAAGAACAAGGACATTTCCAAAGTCACACAGGCAGCAAGTCAAAACCATGGGCTGCCTCGCTTGCGGGGTCTAAGGATTCATGATTTAGAGCAAGTTTTATCAACTTTTGCATGATTGACCATGGGTGGGGCTGAATAATTCTTTATTTGGGGGGCAGTTCTGTGCCTTGTAGGATGTTTAGCAGCATGCTTACCCTCTGCCCCTTAGACGTCTGTAGCACTGTTCATGACAACCAACAACATCTCTAGACATTGTCAAGTTGTTCCCAAGGGGGCCAAAATCACCCCTGGCTAAGAATTCACAGCTTAGAGCAAAAATTACAAATTGGTGCTGCATGGGCTAAATCTGCTTCACAGGTATGCTTTGTTCATTCTATGTAATATTTGTCAAGATTTTAAAACTTGGGGCAATTTCACATAAAAACCCAGACTCCTGGCTTCTCTTGAACATTTAGAAAACCTCCCCAACATGGAGCATGCCCCCTCACATGGCTATACGAGACTGAAGTTGAGCTGATGGCCTTTAGAATGACCACCTGTATCCCTCTTTGCCACAGTCCCCACCGCTCCCTATTGTTTCCCTCATCAGACCCACTGTATTGGTTTCGTAATCTTTCTGGACCCCAGCTGAGTGTTTTAAGTCTTTTCCCTCAAGTATGGCTCTCAGCTCATTGAGGGCAGATCCTGCTATTTTCTGCTATCCCTGAACAGACACTCAAAAATACTTATCCATTGATTTGTCTAGAGCATCTTTTCCCAAAAGACATCTGGCAGAATGCTAGTCTTCAAGGTAAAAAGGCTGGAAGTCAAGAAATCTGGGGAGAAGCTGCATTCTGTATCTTCATGTAAAGAGAACCTAAAAGGCCTTGTATTGAAGAAAACTGCTGAACTGCACTTGACCTAGAGTGACTCAAGACAATTTGGTCACCACAGAACTCTCTTTTACCCTGGCACCAACCAGTATCCCAGGAAACTACTGTTCTGTAAAATATACTTTGACAAAGCCTGTATTGGAAGTTTATGAATTAAACACAGTCACTGAAATACTAAGTGCTGTGACGAAGGCAGACGAGCCCAGTCCCTGGGATCTCGAAGAGTAGGACACGACTTAGTGAGTGAAGAACAGCAAATGACAAAGGCAGCTACAAACACTAACGTATAAAGAGTAATTTTTCTAAGCACAGACATTAAACATGGAGAATAGGTGTTATTACTATCCATACTTTACGGAACAGACAATGAAGCAACAGAAAAGGAGTCAGCCCATGGTTACCCAGCTGGGGAGAGTCCACGCCAGGAGTGGGATCCAGCTCATCCAGCCGCTCAGCCTAAGCACTTATTCTCCATCTACACTGTCCTGCCTCCCGGGACATCGTCTCACATTGTTTGTGTGTCTGCTTCCCTCTCAGGATAAGTACCAGGCCTCACCCGTGAAGGAAGCAGAGAGGAAATTACAGTCCATTCATCAAGTGCTTCAAATAATCCTTGGAAGAATTCGACATACAATGGCATGCAGTTCTTCACATCGTGCCTGAAAATTAGGTCTTCAGACTCTCATCCGATTTTGGGTAATTCTCTCAACCTCTTGGAGCCTAGACGCCAAATAGTGAACGGAAAACTGGGATATGAACAAGTCGTGGAAACAAGGTATGTGTTCCTTCCACTTTGATTATTGTATAGTAAGAATATAGGAGCTGGATAGATGATGGGTGGGTGGATGGATAAATGGATGGTGATTGATGGATGATGAGTAATTGATGGATAGATGGATGGATGTATATATGAACGATAGATGGTCGATGGAAGGCTGGCTGGATGATGAATGGATATGATTTCTAGCCCACTTCCTTTGTGTAAGGCACCCTACTAAATTTTGTGGAGAGGCATACTAGAAGGAACAGGCTAGCTCTCCTAGAGAGCTTTCCCTATTTCCTGGGGGTTTATCCTTCTAATCTCAGAAGAGAAAAGGCAAATTGTGCCCTTCTCACATGGAGTATTTTCAGTTTACATGGAGATCCTGTAGTTTCACACAGTCATTGCTCTGAGAAAGCTCCAACCAACTGGATATGGGCCAATCCAACAACAATGGAAATAAACTCTCAGGAAAATCAGCTCTTAGCCCAAACCAGAGACATTAGGGAAATAGAGACTGAGTAAGCTGGAGGGTGATTTCATTCCTGATTTGTAGTATGATGCTTTCAGCTTGTAAGCAGAGAAATGGTGAGGCTGGAGCAGGGGAGGGAATACTCTCTCTTCTGCATTTCTCTTGGACTCCATCTGAGGAGTAAATGCTTTGTTTACTTCTGAACCTAAATTTTACATCCCCATCCCATTACCATTATTCACAATGATCTATAGCAAAGCACTTCAGGGAAAACACAGCTCTCTGCAGCACTTGAAAGAAGCCGACAGCATCATTTTGGTGATGATACATGCAAGAAATCATAAAGTCTCACACTAGGGGGAAAGCCCTTGACAAAATTCTGGGGGAGGGGTAAAAGAAACCACTCATAAATGTTTTAGGGTGAACAAGGCTTCAGAAACATAAGCTACTTGACTGAGATTCCTTACTCATGATGGGTTGTATACTCAGTCCCGTGCAGCGTATTGTTCTCCTCACTTAGCTGATTGTGTTTACCAAATAATACTAAACAATCGATAAGATCATGTCTCTGTGGATAGCAGCGACTTATGGATAAATGAGTAAGAGCAGGTGAAACACTTCTAATTGTATTCATACGTGATTGGGCTCATAAAGAGCCAAAATGCTCTCAGGAGCAGCATCTTTTGGTTCCGGGAAGAGAATTGAGTGTTCTATTAACTTCCATTATAAAATTACAGACAAGTCCCTTTGAAGGGAAACATCCAAGGGGGTGAAAACCTCTCTAAAAGGAGTTGTTGGGAGAGCAAGATTGAGTCACAGAATTGAGATCCTTGGATAATGTTGCCCTTTTCAAAAGTTATGAGGATTAACGTGTATTCTTATCATTCATTTCTTGAAGGCCTCTCAGTGGCATCTCTATATACCCCTGCTATACCTCCCAATAGAATCTCTTCTCTTCCCTATCAATGATAGAACTTTCTAGTGTTGTCACTTATGAAAAAAGCCTGCATCTCCCGGTTTCCTTTGCGGCAGGATATGGCCATGTGACTAGGTTCTGGTTAATAAGAGGTAAGGCTTCCCTGGTAGCTCAGCTGGTAAATAATCCGCCTGCAATGCAGGAGACCCTGGTTCAACTCCTGGGTCAGGAAAAAACCCCGGAGAAGGGACAGTCTACCCACTCCAGTATTCTTGGTCTTCCTTGGTGGCTCAGACAGTAAAGAATCTGCCTGCGATGTGGGAGACCTGGGTTTGATCCCTGGATGGAGAAGATCCCTTGCAGAAGGGAATGGCTACCCACTCCAGTTTTCTGGCCTGGAGAATTCCATGGACAGAGGAGCCTGGTGGGCTACAGTCCATGGGGTCGCAAAGAGTTGGACACGACTATATGACTTTTACTTTCAGATGTATTTTGGCTGCCTCTTCATTTCTTTAAAAAGAAGCATGTGGATCTTTTTCCCTCCTCCCACATGTCTTGTTCCCACTACCTGGAACATGGATGTGAGGGGTGTATTTTGAACCATGAGAATGAGGGTCAGCCCCTCATCTGGGTGAAGTACACAACCGGAAGGAACATTGATCCTTGATGACTTTGGGGAGACTCCATACCATCCTTATGTGTATTCTGTCTTCTTTAAGCCACTTTTTACCTTGAGGCTTTTGTTATTCATAGCTGAATATTACAGCCTTCCCTGACCTTCCAGAGAGAACATTCTATTTCTTCTTTACAGTGCTTATACTAGTAAATGATTAATTATCTGTGTGATTTTTTATCTGTGATTATTATCTGTGTGATAATTATCTGTGTGATTAATTATCTGTGTGATTAATTATCTCCTATTCCTAGGAGAGATTGGAGAGATTGCTCCAATAGGAGCAATAGGAGAGATTGCTTTGTTCCACATATACCCTCTTAGAATTCACCACTGCCACGAACGGTGATCCAATGGGTCCAAAACACCCGCAACTCCTTCAGAAGAGCTTGGTTGGCTGCCAGTTCCAAAACAGTCCATGTACAGCGCAGACCAGAAAAGGGTAGATGCTTAGCATCCCGGAGAAACAGCCCTTGGCCAAGGACTGACAGGAGTTGATAGTCCATTTACCTACCCTCTCGACTGTGATGCCTTTGGGGTGTGTTCTATAGTGTCATGCAGAGTTCTCCAGCACGATTTAACCTGAGTCAATGACAGAGATAACTGCTCGATGGTGTACCTTGAACTGACTGCTTCCCACTCCCTATGTCAATTCCACAGACACCTACTTGCCAGCATCATCACTCAAATTTACACTCAAATATTTAAATTGTAAAAGGTTTGCTTCTGGGGAACTCAACCTAGACCAATATATGTCGCCTCTATTTGTTCCACTGGTGCTGAGAATGCGTGCATGCTAAGTAGCTTCAGTCGTGTCTGACTCTTTGCAACCATATGGACTGGTGCCTGCCAGGCTTCTCTGTCCATGGAATTCTCCAGGCAAGAATACTGGCGTGGGTTGCCATTTCCTCCTCCAGGGGATCTTCTCGACCCAGGGATCAAACCTGGCTCTCCTGAGTCTTCTGCATTGCAGGCGTGTTCTTTACCACTAGCGCCACCTGGGAATCCCAGTACTGAGAATATGTTTCTTATTCCCCATTCTATCTCCAGTACTTAGTAATAGTACAGGGTCAGCACTCAAAAAGTGATGAAGAACATCAGTTCACTTTTTCCCTCTGACATGTCTAGAGTTAACCCTCTATGACTAATTCTATGAGATACAAATAGGAAGTTTATTTTACCTCTTTCAGGATGGGCTGCACACTTATTCAGTACTTCTCTGAAGATAATGCTGTACTTGTGGCAATCATGCTTCATTGACTTTTAAATTACATCAATACAAACTATAAGAAATTATAGCATACATCCTTTTAATATGAGCTCTTGGATATTACTAAGATCTTTCAGCGGCCATCAACCATTAACTGTTCTTCATTACTGACCTTCTAAATTTGTCTTCTTCCTCAATTTATTCTATGGCATTTTTGAAACCCATAACAGCTTATAAAACCATCAATATTATGCAGGGTGGTTAAGCATCCACACTTCAGAGTCGAATGCCCTGCACTTCAAACCCCAGCTCTGCCAGACTAAGTAGGTGACCTTGGGAAAGTTACTCAGTCTCTATTAAATTTTTTTCCTGGGTAAAATGAGGATAATAGTTCCTGTCTGTGGGTCGAGAAGATCCCTGAAGTAGGGAATACTGGAACCCACTCCAGTGTTCTTGCCTGGAAAATTCCGTGGGCAGAGGAGTCTGGCAGGCTACAACCTCTGGGGCCACAAAAAGTCAGATATGACTGAGCGACTGAGTACACACACATATACACACTGTACCCATGGCATGGGATTATTTTTTAGATTAAACAATGAATTATAATACACGACTCTAATTGTATTGAGGAAAATATAATAGAAGAAATCTTACTAAAAAGGTACAGTTGAAGACATTGACTATTCGCCCCAGGTAACATATCTCTCTGGAAAGTCACTGAACCTTTTCAAGTTACTTAGAAAACCATTCAGAAATCATACTGTTTCAGATCAGATCAGTCGCTCAGTCGTGTCCGACTCTGTGACCTCATGAATCGCAGCATGCCAGGCCTCCCTGTCCATCACCAACTCCCAGAGTTCACTGGGACTCACGTCCATTGAGTCAGTGATGCCATCCAGCCATCTCATCCTCTGTCATCCCCTTCTCCTCCTGCCCCCAATCCCTCCCAGCATCAGAGTCTTTTCCAATGAGTCAACTCTTCGCATGAGGTGGCCAGAGTACTGGAGTTTCAGCTTTAGCATCATTCCTTCCAAAGAAATCCCAGGGCTGATCTCCTTCAGAATGGACAGTTGGATCTCCTTGCAGTCCAAGGGACTCTCAAGAGTACTGTTTGTTTCCCGTATATTATTGTCCAAAGATCTCACTTCTTTTGTGTGGCACTTCCCTAAGATGGCTTATATTGTGAGGGGTTCCTATTTAGACCCCTTATACCCCTCCCAAGGTACACAGCCCTGTTCCTACCTCATATACAAGTTAATAGAGCTGAGTTGTAATACTGCATTTCACCAGCAGTGGCCGCTGTGGTGACATTGCCCTACAAACTAAGGTATTTCACAACTGAAGTTCTAAAGCCAGTGCCCAAGGAATCAATTTTATAAATTGAAAACAGATTTATTGTGTTTATTTGGACAGATGCCTTGCCGCATGGCTTTTGCCACATTGCAACAGAGAGGAGAAGATTTGAGAATACTTAACCATCCAGGTTAAGCACAGGACTCAGAAGAAGCTATTCCTCCAACAGCAGCAGACTGTGGTGTGTTTCCTCTTAGCTGTTGTGACAATCAGCTGCAAACCAATTATAATCTGGTGTTTATAAACAGCCAGAAAGATTCCCTTGGAGGGAGTAATTATATTCCTTTTAACATATTATAAGGCAAACACTTCTCTTAAACAAGCTGTGTACTGAGTGCAAAGTAGATTAACTTTCTGTTCTTAAAGGAAAGCCCTCAGAATCAAGGCAAGGGGTCCTAATGGGACAGAGATATTAGGAGGCAAACAAAGGGCCAGGGAACATAAAATGCCATGGAGTATTATCCATCCAAATAAGCATGCATGGTGAGGAGCTAAGAGCATCCATTAGGAGCTGGTTATATATCCCACCACAGTCACTGTGATCCTTTGAGCAGGATAATTCACCATGTTAAGTCACTTTTCTCTTCTATAAAGTGGGAACAATGATGCTTACCTAATAAGGTTTATTCTGAGAATTAAATCACAAAAGATACATAAAGGGCCTAGAAGAGTAGATACCCGCAAATCAAGACCACACCTTGAAGATGTTATCAATGCCAGTCCCATAGCCCCTCTGAACTCACATTCCCTGTCTAAGATAACAGCTTTCTATGGAGAGCATCCTGCCTGGAGCATCTCGGCACAGGTACGAGGGGCAGGCTGAAAGCAACGGGGAGTTAACACTTCCAGGACAGCCCTTAGCAGATCAGCAGAAAGCTTAGTTTAAAGCACCCACGTTCTTACTCCTTGGATGAGACGGTGCTGAGCGTGTCCCACACTGTCTCTGGGCCTGGGGCCCCCATGTCCCTGTGGTCACGCTCCTTGTGTTGGCTTCAATTGCTTCCCTGCTCACTTCCCGACTTCCTGGCGGAAGCTTCCTGGGAACACCTCCCAAATAAAGCACTGGCACTCCAGTGCTTGTTTCAGGATAGAATCCAGCCTGAACACTATACTGCACAATGTCGACAGACTTAATGATTTGGGCAATTTGGTTTACAATCAAATGTTCAATCCACTAGCCAACTCTTGTCTATTCAGCCTCCTCCTAATCTCTGCTCTTCCACTCTACAGCCATTGCCTCAGCTGAGGCTCTTATTTACTGACTGATTTGTCGATTGATTGATTTTTGTCTGTACTCGAGTCTCTAACAGATCTCCATGCTTCCAGTAACTCTATTGTCCAAACCATCACCCCTTGACCTCCAAACTTGTTATACGGAAATGCAATCTGGTGATGCCATGCACACCCCCCCTCCCCCGTTTTTTAAGACTCCAGTGGTGCCCGCTGCCTTCTGTTGAGTCAGGGCTGATTATGTCTTAACTTTTATAACACAATATGTAAAAATCCTCAAAAGCTAATTCCAACCAACTTTTCAAGCCTAGTCTCCAGTGACTGTCAAACATAGGCAATGATCAGCTCACACAGAACAAACCAGTGTCTTTCCAGTAGTCCTTTCACCTGCCACCTTGCTGTGTGTTTGAAGGTGCTTGAGATCACCTGTCTGAGGACCCTGGTTCACCTTCAAGGTCTGGCTCAAGGCCCCTGCTCCCTGAGGTCTTCTTCAAAGACCTAGGTTTTTTGGCTCATAACCAGAATATACACCTATCACTCCTCAACTGCACCTTTCTTTAAACTGCGGCAAGGGAATACCCCATCTTTTTTCCTTAAAAAAAAAAAAAAAATCTAAGTGCTTCTATGAGCTTTTTTCAAAAGGGCTCGCTAACAGAAGACAAGAAGCCAGGTATTGCTCTGCGTGTTTGTGTGTGTGTACACGTCTGCGTTGCAGGTGTGTGTGTGTGTGTGTGTGTGTAAACAGTGATCTGATCTTCTGTTGAGTCAGATCAAGAACAGAACCCCTTTCTGGTACTAACTCTATTTTGGAGCCTCTTCAACGGCCCCAAACGGGTCGGGTGGTGAGAGTTAGTCATCATGAGATGCTCCTCGCCATCCCGGGTAAGGGGCATCGCTGGAGGTCCCAAGTGCAAAGACCTGGATCTGGACTCCTCAGGGAAGCCAGTGGGATTTCCAGTTTCCAGTTTCCCGAACCTCTCGGTCCTTCTAACCCGGACCGGTGGTTTGGGAAACAGCCACGTTTCCCGTCAGTCCCCTGGCCCCCGCACGTCGGTGGGAGAGGAGGCCACCTTGGGGCGGGGAGGCGTCCTCCAGGCCCAGACTTTCATCTCTGTCCATTTCAAGGCGCCCAGCCCGCGCCGTATATAATGAAGTATTGCGTCCACAGCGGAGGACAAGGCGTCTTCTCTCTGTGTGTTTTATTCACGAGTTTTTTTTTTTTTTTTTGGAGGATCTGGGCTCTGGGTTCTACGATCAAGAGCTTGGTGTGAAACTGGCTGAGAAGCGGGAGCTGAGGCTTTGCTCGGGCAGGACAGAGAGGAGGGCAGCGAGGCCGGGCGCGCGGCTCTTGGGAGGATTACGGCGGAGTCCGTGGACCGCGGCGCGGCTCGCAGAGGCTGCAGCCATTGCGCCGCCGAGCATCCCGCATTCAACAGGAGGAACCCGCGAGCGAGTGTCCCCGATCCCCACAGCGCCGCAGCCGCCGCAGCCCGTGCGCCCCGCGCCCCCGCGCGCCATGGCCAAGGAAGGCGTGGAGAAGGCGGAGGAGACGGAGCAGATGATCGAAAAGGAGGCAGGCAAGGAGCCGGCCGAGGGCGGCGGCGGTGGCGGCTCTCACCGCCTCGGGGACGCCCAGGAGATGCGCGCCGTGGTGTTGGCCGGCTTCGGGGGGCTCAACAAGCTGCGGGTCACCAGGAAGGCCATGCCCGAGCCGCAGGACGGCGAGCTCAAGATCCGCGTCAAAGCCTGGTCCAGTATCCTCACCTTTTTTGCTTTCTTTCTCTCTCTCTCTTTGCGCGCTCAGAGCTCCGGGGGAGCGGCTGGCAGAGCAGCGGGCACGCTGCCCGAGGGGAAGAGCCTCCCTGGGAGGCCCCCCGCGCGCCCTCACCGGCTCTCCGAGCCTCCCCCGCCGCCCCTTGGCCCGCCGATGCTGGGAAGGAGGCTGGCAGGCAAGCCCTCGCTCTCCCCAAGCCAGATCTGGGGGTGACCGGAGGAGACGGTGAGCTCCGGGGAGGGGAAGGGTGGCCGGTGGCGCCCAGCGCTCAGGGTCTGGATGATCGCGCCACGGGCGCTCTCCGTGGAGTAGGACAGCTCAGGGGCCGGGAGAGGAAGGTTTGATGGTAACATCGTTAGAGAATCATAACCGTCGGCTCACTGCGTACCTGCCATGGGTTCTTAAAAGAGTTTTACGTGTGCGATCTTATTTAATAGTTCTTGGGACCCAGAGAGTTAGGCATCATTGTTGTCCCCTTACAGGTGCCGCAGCCAGGGCTCAGAGAGTGGTTTGCCCAAGATCAGCCGGCTGCTGCTAAGTGGCATGGCCAGGATTTGATATGGCATCTTTTTCAACCTCTAGGCAGTTTTCCCTTTGGAGCTGGGGTCAGAGAGCAGGGCTGGGGAAATGCGTCCTTCCTCCTCACCGCTGTACACTCCCTCCTTGTGGTCTCATACTGGGAAAGGAACTGGGAAGGATGCATCTTAGGTACCCAGCGTTTAAGCCTGGTGAGAGGTAAGGCCAGCACTGCTACTTAATCCCCCTCTTGCCCACCAGCGTCTTCTGTGTTTCTCTGAAGAGGAAAAAGCACAAGCAAACAAAACAGCTGAATCTTCTAACTCCTGCTTCCATCTCCTTAGTACCCTTCCTGTCCCCACCCCTCCCCGCGGAACATCAGACCCTCACAGGGCTGGGATTCCTCCTGGAGTGTTTAAACGTTGCTTGTGCTATCACTGTAGGGTCGTTTCCCTGGAGTTCCAGGGACAGGGCTCACCCCGGAGGGCTCACTGGACCAGCGCTGTGAGTTGTATGCTGCAGTGTGGAAAGCTTTCCTGGGGAACTTGCTGTTAGCACCCTGAGATGGGCCCATCCCTTCCAATCCCCGTTCTTTAAAGCCCCCAACAGACCCAGCTCCCTAAAAGCAGCAGCCAGCTCACTGGTTAGCCCCCTCAAACTCAGCATCTGGGAGGAACAGTCTAGAGGCAGGAAGAGTGCAGAGGAGCTTACCCTCCACTTTGCCACTTTGAGAGCAGGTGAGGGTTTCATTTTTCAGACCGGAAGGTGGTTGGAGAGAGGCAGGCACTGGTCTCTGGCTCACTTCTCACATAAGGGGCTGGGCGCGTTTGACTCTAAACACAGGGGCCTCTCCCAGGGGGATTCAGGGTTGCAGAAGCGGCTTTGGCCAACTGGGGGGTCCTATACAGTTCTATCTTGTTAACTCTTGCTGAACCAAGCTGGCTGATCCAGAAGGCAGAGCGTGCCTCTGATACATGCTCACTGATAAATTCCCAATGCCCAGCACAGAGCTTGGCACCCAGTGTATCTTGAATATGCTATTGCTGAATGACTCAGTTATTGTTGGATGGAAGGATGGGGGAAGGTGCCTGGAGGGAGATTGTTGAGTCATGTCTGGTGGAAGTATGTCTACCTAGTAAAATTAAACCTGTGTATTGATTCATTCTCCTTCCTCAACCACCAATCAAAAATATTACGTGTGTGTATGTGTGTGTGATTTATGACCCTCCATTCAAATTGAGGACTGGGTTCTAGGGTTCTTTGTCAGAGTGTATATACAGAGAGTAAAAATGTTGAAGCTGCTTTTTTGTTAAAAGATCGTCATCTGCAGGACAAATAGACCTGGGTTCTCCAGCCTTTTGCTTCCTGCATAAATGCCAAGAGGACCTGAAGGGTTTGGAAATAATAAATGTCAGGATGAAGGCTGGGAGATTGATTTTCAAAGCCAGACACCGAAGCCTGCTTTTCGTTGGAGCTGCACACACACACAGACACAGAGAGAGACACACACACATACACACTGAGTAGAATCACCGCAGATCCCTGCCCCACCCCCCACCCCAGATGTTTTAGAAGGCCAACAAGCTGTGAGGGGTGGGAGATGATGCTGGACAGGGGAGGGAAAACAGCACTGCGAAGGGCCCAGGTTGATTTTCATTTCACCCAAGCTGGAAGCAGAGTTAATCTGTTTTGCAGGGAGGGATTGGAATAGGTTTGTGAGGACTGCCCGCTGGGCCCTTCTTTCTCCACTGGGCTAGGATTGGCTGGCCGGAGATGCCCATTGATTGTAAGATTAGCCTTGGGAGCCAGGATGACTCATTCTGTAGTTTTATGAATCAGCTGATGGCCTCTTGGATGAAGGTTCGCCTCTTATCCGTTCTCTCTTGGTTCTCTATTTTTAATGGAAACCTTTTATCATCAAATAGGATTTGCTTTTTGCTGGAAAATAAAGCATAGTCCATCTGAACTAGTATTATTCAGACCTGGAATGAGGGTCCGAGTTGATTGCCATATAAATTTTGTGGAAATGGAAGAGAGAAGGCAGGGGGACATACATATTTCATCTCATTCCCCCCTCTCATCTGCGGTATAACCCAGTAGTTATTGTGGTAAAGCACACTGGGACTTGGGGACGCTGAGTAATTTGCTAAAAACCCCACACGGGTAATGAAGCTAGGATTTGGATCCCAGTTTCTTTCTCCTTAAAGCTCTGCTCTTTTCCTCTTGTTTTGTCTCCCTCTGTTGAAAAGCCGGAAGAGATGTAGTTTACTTCTCTGGACCTTTGACACGTAACCTTGTTTTCTTCCCTTTCTTCAGTGAGTGTGGCTTTGATCTGTTTGCACGGGTGCTCAGTCACTTCAGGTGTGTCTGACTCTTTGCAACCCCATGGACTGTAGCCCGCCAGGCTTCCCTGTCCATGGGATTCTCCAGGCAAGAACACTGGAGTGGGTTGCCACGCCCTCCTCCAGGGGACCTTCCTGACCCAGGGATGGAACCCGCATCTCTTATGTCTCCTGCATTGGCAGGCAGGTTCTTTATGTGCCCCCTGGGAAGCCCTTTTAATCTGTTTATGTCTGGCTTAAGGAAACGTTCTCTGGCTGTCCCCAGAGTAATCCAGCTTTCTCCCTAAAGTGAAAGCTTGATGGTTAAACGTGGCTCAGAAAGAACCACTGCGGGCTATACCGGGTGGGAAGAGTAGCCCATGGGTTTATAGGGAACCCATTTCATCAGCCATTCAGTGAACAATTTGCACAGCAGGTGATTTAACTGACCAAGTGGAAAAAGCACGTGGCCTTTGGAGAAAGATAGATCTGTGTAACCTTGGTGAACATCTCTCAACTTCTCTAAGCTTTTCCTGCCTCGACTGCAAAATGGAGTTAATAAGATGAACACTATAGTGTTTAGAGGTTCAGATGCAAGAACGAGATGGGCTCAAGGTTAGCAGCAAGAACTGTGGTGTTGGAGAAGACTCTTGAGAGTCTCTTGACACCGAGGAGATCAAACCAGTCAGTCCTAAAGGAAATCAACTCTGAATATTCATTGGAAGGACTGATGCTAAAGCTGAAGCTCCGATCCTTTGGCCACTTGATGCATTGAGCCAACTCATGCGTAAAGATCCTGATTCTGGGAAGTATTGAGGGCAAGGGGAGAAAGGGGGCGACAGAGGAAGAGATGGTTAGATATCATCACTGACTCAACGGACATGAGTTTGAGTGTACTCTGGGAGATAGTGAAGGACAGGGAAGCCTGGCGTGCTGCAGTCCATGGAGTCACAGAGTCCGACACGACTCAGCAACTGAACAACAACAACAGACAGTAGTTGTTGTGACTGTTGTCACACTGATGCCTGTATGATAGATCTGCTGGCAACCTGATGACTTGGAAGCCATCATTTTAATCATGTATGTCATCATACAGGCAATATGTTGCATCACATCTACTTAGTGATGAAGAGTGAGACCTTCCTAGATGTGAGCCTAGCTCACCCCCTGCTACCTGGCTATCCTAGGACTGGTCCCCTGGAGGCATAGTCTGAGACAGGAATGCTGTTTGAAGAGGCTGATGGTGATGGTGGTGGGGATGTCCTTTCAGGAGAAGGGGAGCAGGATAGGGCAGGGGAAGGGGTGAAGCAAAGGTTGGTCTCAGCTGGATCCCTCCAGGAGTTCTAGAGCACAAGTTGCACCACAGAGTCAATCTGACCTTGTAGCAGTGGGGGGAGCCTTCTGGACCCCCCGCCCTGTCATCGGTCGGTGATAGGCTCTGGGCTGCTTCCTGAGTGGGGGTGTGGAGCCTCTGTAACTCATGGAAGGAGGAACAGGGCTGCTCTGAGCTCCGACAGCCAGCTGGGGGACGGGTGCGCTGCCTGGTGACAGAGATCTGGGTGAGGCATGAACAGTGTCCTCTACACTGGCTGACCTTGACCCCGTTGCTTACCACTCTAAACGTGGGCTTCCTGGTCTATAGAACAGAAATAATAATAGCACCGCCCTTCAGAGCCAAGCCAGTCATTCCTCAAGGAGATCAACCCTGAAGGGCTTCATTGGAAGGACCGGTACTGAAGCTCCAATACTTCGGCCACCTGATGCGAAGAGCCGACTCATTGGCAAAAACCCTGATGCTGGGAAAGACTGAAGGCAGAAGGAGAGGAGGGTGGCAAAGGATGAGATGGTTAGATAGCATCACTGAGTTGATGAACATGAATTTAAGCAAACTTGGGAGATGGTGAAGGACAGGGGAACCTGGCGTGCTGCAGTCCACGGGGTTGTGAAGAGTCGGACATGACTTAACAAGTGAACAAGTGTAGAGTGTTGTAAGGGGGTTTCAATGCGACACAGTGCATCAGGACCTTTGTGATGATGCCTGACACAGAGCAAGAGGCCAACCAATGCTAGATGGTATTGTTCAAACCGCTTCCTTGGTTTCCACAGGTTCCCCTGATAGGTTATCCTACCAGCACTCTTTGGAGGATGAAAGGGACACTGTTAATAACTGCTCTGGGACAGCAGGGACAAACTTGGACTGTTCTAGACAAACCAGGGTTTGTGGTCTCTCCTCCCCCAGTCCCCGGCAATTGCTCAGGGTCCTGTCTACGTCTTTGCTGCCAGGGCTCTTGCCACAGTGGCGCTTCTCTTGGACAGGAGCTGGGAGGATTTGAGGCTGAGGGTCCCTAGACTGGGCTGCAGGAACCTACTTAAGTGGCCATTAACAAGCCTGTCTGTTTTGCGGCCCAGATTGGCTTGTGGTGGAAAGGCTCTAATGGACTGGGGGCATTTATTTTCCCAGACTGATTTACAGCAAGAGGCCACGTGAAGCTGCTGGAATGAGACCAACTGGATGAAAAATAGTTGCAGCCAGTCATGGCTCCATTGGCTGATCTGAAAATGGGCCGAGGGCAGGCCACGCTAGAGGAAAGCCAAGAGATTGGTGGGATCCTGATACATCATGAAGGTCAGGTGCACTGCAGATGGGCTGGGAGCCCAGCCATTGGCTGCTGGTGATGAGGCAGCCACTGAGTTGCCTGCTGTATACTTTGCTTCATTTTATCCTAATGGCCACTCAACAGCATCAGTGTTACAGTCTCCATTTTAAAGATGGGGGAACTGGCATTCAGAGATATGTTAAGAGTGCAAATTTTTAGGTGGACAAGTGACATAGAAATCCAAGTCTGCCTTGCTCTGGACTCTGTGATCTGAGGGACACAGTGACAAACACACAGAGTAGAGACAGAGAACACACAGAGGCAATGAAAGACCCAGAGACTCAGAGAGGCAGACAGACACAAAGATTGGAAGAGAAAGAACCATGGGATGCACTGGACTGACTTGAAGCATAGCTGATCACACTCAGAGCTGCATGACGGGGCTTCCCTGGTGGTTCTGCGGTTGAGACCCCATGTTGCAATGCAGGGAACACCAGTGCAATCTCTGCTCCGGGAAGATCCTACATGTGGCAGAGCAACTAAGCCCACACACCGCAGTAGGGAACCTGTATTCTAGAGTCTGTGCTCTGCAACCAGAGAAGCCACTGCATTGAGCAGCTGGGAGCCACGATGAGAGAAAGCCCATGCACAGCCACAAAGACCCAGCGGGCCAAAAATAATTAAAATTTTTATATATATATATATATATATATATATATATATATATATATATATAAAGTTGTGTGGTGTCATCTTGCCTCCCAAAGTGGCCATCGTGGTTCTGAGCCACATCCGCTTCCTTGCCATTTCTGGGGTCTGGAATGCTTTTGGGATCCACTTAGAATCACATTACTATTGTTGACCCAGAATACCTGTGCTGATTAAACATGATCACCACTCAAGACACTTAAGTTCCTTCCTCTGCCGCATTTCCTCCACTGGTCTATGGCTACACCAGCAACTTGAGCGCAGGGTATCCCAAACAACACAGCATGAAAGGTCAAGCCAGTGAAACGTGGCCAATATGCTCTTCCCTGGGTCTATTCAAATAAGTAAGTGGGGTATATGAGGTCAAGTTGCAAAGAGCCAACTCACTGCAAAAATGGTGCTGGGAAAGATTGAAGGCAGGAGAAGGAACGGGGCGGCAACAGAGGATGAGATGGTTAGATGGCATCACCCACTGAATGGAATGAGTTTGAGCAAGCTCTGGGAGATAGTGGAGGACAGGGAATCCTGGTGTGCTGTAGTCAGTGGGGTCATAAAGAGTCCGACATGACTGAGCGACTGAACAACAGTGCTCTTCTCTGTGTTTATTGAAATAAATAAATGGACTGTATGAGGTTAAGTGACGCAGATGTTTGTAAAACTGAGAAATTGTTTGGAGGGTCCCAGTACCCGAGCTGGGAGCCACTCTGGCACAGAGACTGGAATGAAGTGCTCTGTGTTGGACGGCGTCATCAGGATTTGACGGGAAAGGATGACTCTCCAGAATCACACTGGGCGCCGTTTGGGGATGAGAAGGTGGAGGCACTGCATTGGGGTCTTTCTTGTCCATCCGAGTTTGCATTTTTCCATTAACTGTGTCCTCCCCGGGGAGGGCTGGTGATGGTGACAATGTCTGCTCTGATCCGATAACGGAATGGACTTCCCGTCTCCCCAGCACTTTGAGGAAGAAAGGAAGCCCAGGATCAGAGTTTCTTCTACTTCATAGAAAGAGGAGACGCAGAACATCTTATCGGACGTCTGACATAGAGCAGGTTCCCATAAACAGCAGCCTGATCTTCATTAGAGAGAAGCCAAAGGCAGGGGGCTCACGGTGGGCAACGGGAGTGAGGACTCAAGTTCACCCTACCCTCCACCGGCAGCATCTTTGCAGAAACAAAGCCTATCATCCTTGTCATTTCCCATCCACCCCTCACCCATGAGGCTGTCATCCTTAATTTCTAGGTAAGGAAAAAGAGATTCAGAGATGAAATGTGAAGAGTAAGGACCTACAACAGATCTGAGTTCAGACTCTAATCCTGCCTCACTGCGGCTGGGTGATGGTGAGCAGACAGCACTGACACCTTGCCCGTAGTCTCCGCTTGGTAAGAATAACACCCTCTCTTTGGTGTTACTGTGAAGACCGGCTGAGGGTCTCTGACCGTCCTCACTGCTCCTGGCACATAGTGAGTCAGTTATTTTCCTTCCTCTGTTACTGGACTTGACCTCCATCCTCCGGTGCCCTGTCCTGATCACCTCCAATCCAACAACATGCACAGCTGGAGTAGGGTGCTGGCTTTTGAGTCTTATGCCCAGGGTTGGGAATGGACCAGGATGAATGTATGCTACCCTGACACCAACTCTCTGCACACCCATCCGTGGGTGACAGCACAGATTTCTCCTATAGCTGGGCGTGCAAAACGGCCCAACCTCTGGAGTCTGGTTTGCACCCATCCAGCGGAACCAAAATCCCATGACCTTTGGGCAGATCACTGACATTCATGCCAACAACAAAGCTCACCCAGGCATGGGGAAGAACGCCCTCGTGACCCCAAGTTCCTACCACTTCTTATTCTTCGTACAGGTCTTTCTTGGCATCTTGGCATTTGTCATAAAAGAAAAGGTTTAATTAGGAACAAGAAGAGGCTCTTCCTAGGAAAGGGCAGCAGGCATGTAATCTCAAATTAGTCTGATTCCTCTGTATGTGATCTCACACACAACATCAGTTGCAGCCACGGTATTAAAATGAGTAAATTTAATGTTTAATGTTTGAAGGCCCAAGAGACAAAATAGATGCTCCAGTGAAGGAGCTGTTTCATCTTTGAACGTGATATTTTTCTAGATGAGAGCCCGTGGGGGGGATTCTGTTCTCCAGCTCCTTGACCCCTCAGCCTTAGCCCCTTCCCCAGCACTGTCCAGGGGGCAGAAACATGTGAGCCACTGCTTCCTCTGCAAATTAAAGCACCGAGTCCTCTTAATCCTGACTGCTCCCCTCCTCCAGAGTCCCTTGTAGGATAATTCTCTTTTGCGAAAAGACTGATAATGATTCATTTTTTGGGCTGGCACTGACTAGACATCCAAACTGGCTGGGAGGCAGGATGCTTTGAGGTTATAAAAGGGTTAATGTTTGGGGTGAAACAGACGTGGTCAAGTCCTTGAATTGGATCATTTTTAACAACCTCTATCACCTTGGAAAATGACTTCCTCTTTTGAAACCTCAGTTTGCTAAGCTGTAATATGGGTATAATTATAGTCCTTACAGGGTAATTTTAGATCGTGTCTAAAGTATTTGGCAATGATGTCGGCACATTTCATATCTGTTGAGTGAATGGAGTCCTTGTCGTATCAGATCAGATCAGATCAGTCGCTCAGTCGTGTCCGACTCTTTGCGACCCCATGAACTGCAGCACGCCAGGCCTCCCTGTCCATCACCAGCTCCCGGAGGTCACCCAGACTCGCATCCATCGAGTCAGTGATGCCATCCAGCCATCTCATCCTCTGTCGTCCCCTTCTCCTCCTGCCCTCAATCCCTCCCAGCATCAGAGTCTTCTCCAATGAGTCAACTCTTCGCATGAGGTGGCCAAAATACTGGAGTTTCAGCTTTAGCATCATTCCTTCCAAAGAAATCCCAGGGCTGATCTCCTTCAGAATGGACTGGTTGGATCTTCTTGCAGTCCAAGGGACTCTCAAGAGTCTTCTCCAACACCACAGTTCAAAAGCATCAATTCTTCGGCGCTCAGCCTTCTTCACAGTCCAGCTCTCACATCCATACATGACCACAGGAAAGACCATAGCCTTGACTAGGCGAACCTTTGTTGGCAAAGTAATGTCTCTGCTTTTGAATATGCTATCTAGGTTGGTCATAACTTTCCTTCCAAGGAGCAAGCGTCTTTTAATTTCATGGCTGCAGTCACCATCTGCAGTGATTTTGGAGCCCAGAAAAACAAAGTCTGACACTGTTTCCACTGTTTCCCCATCTATTTCCCATGCAGTGATGGGACCAGATGCCATGATCTTCGTTTTCTGAATGTTGAGCTTTAAGCCAACCTTTTCACTCTCCACTTTCACTTTCATCAAGAGGCTTTTTAGCCCCTTGTCGTATAGTATATGTTTAATATATATTAATGGTGGGAAGAAGATGAAAAAAAAAAAAATAGGAGATTAGAAAGTCCCTCCTTAAGTCATAAAGTTTTCTGAATGGAGTCCCTATTCAGACTCCACGTGTCTCCCCTACAGGGTAGAAGACCCTAAAATCAAAAGTAGCTGAGGGACTTCCCTGGAGGTCCAGGTGGCCAAGACTCTGAGTTTCCAATGCAGGCGGCCTGGGTTTGATCCCTGGTGAGGGAACTAGATCGCAAAGTAACTTGAGATGACACGCCATAACTAGGAGATCCTACCGCAACTGAGACTAAACACCGTCAGATTTTAAAAAAACACACAGTAGCCTGGACAGGCTGTGCCACCACGGCTTGACACAAACATGAGCATCCAGATGCATTCCCGAGGGAACAAGAGTGTGAGGGGGACCAAAACATGCGGTGCTCCGACTGCACTGCAGGGGCCGGGTCAAGCTCAGGGACCTTCAGAAGGAAGACCCGTCGCTTCTGCTCTGACCTCTCTGTCGGAGAAGAGAAGTTCATGCTGAAGGAAGTCCACCTTGGTGAACTAGTCCCTGGACTCCTAGGCGCTCCCTTTCCCTTCCCCTTCCCTCTCTTGTCTTCTCTCTCCTCATGGGTTACTGCGATCAGCTGCCTTCCCGAGACCTGGAAAGGTGGAGGCCTTTCTCCCCAGCTGCCTCCTGAGAGTTTAGCAAGCCCCGATGCAAACAGAACTTTCTTCTCCCAGTTTTCATACGTCAGGGAAGGGATCCAATTGGCCCCTCATAAATCACACACCAGCCCTTGGGTCTCTCTCTGTCTGGCCCGAGGGAGTAAGGGGTAATGACTGGCCACATTGGTGTCTCACACTCTCCTATTCTGACCTAAAAGAAGGGAGCACTGTGATCAACAGCCCAGCCAGGAACTCATGAAGCATGCGTGTGTGTGTGTGTGTGTTTGTGTGTGTGTGTGTGTGTGTGTGTGTGTGTGTGTGGTGAATGTGGGGTAGATGCTGTAAATGGAATGGAGGGCAGTTATCAGATGACGCAGGTTGGTAAGAAACACACTGGACTGATCAAAATGGTAGCCATCATGGTGGACGGGAGATGCTTCTTTGTCCAGAAAAAAGTGAAGAATCAGAGGGGGCTCTGGGGAAGGCAGCTCCATGCCCTCTCTTGGGACTTGACGTCCCTCAGCACCGGGTAATTGAATCATATTAAACAACATATATACTGTCTTCAACTTTGAGGCCCATTGTCCTTTGAATCTCTGGTCATCTTGGACATTCCAGAAGCGTTCTCTATTCTCCGCTAACTGATGAACACCATGCCTGGCGCTTCTGTAACAGTAGGCAGACAGTCAGTGTTTGGGGGAGTGAGTATGTTACCCAGAGTGTTGGGTGAACATTTCGGCAGCAGTGGCTGCGTCACTTGTGAATGTGGCTTTCCTAATACAGACAGTGGCCCGTCCGAGCCCGTGTTCCTTTGCGCTCTCCTCTGTCATCTTAGCTTTCTCTGAGTCTACCTCTCTCCAGCATGCAGGTCTTTGAACGGGGATTTGAAAGAATACCAAAGGAGCTGTGTTTGGGGGAGTTTTACTTCTCCTTGACACAGTTTATTCTCTTGAAGCCAGGAGGTTGCTTCCTGAGCCCTCTCATAACCACTCCGCCGAGGCGGGGAGATGTGGGTCTCTAACTTCTCAAGATGCTCTGTGGTTTCCTCCTCACTGTCCCCCGGCTCCACTGGGGGCTGCAGCCGGGGCTCTGTCCAAGAGCCCAGGGTGCTGCTTCTGGCGAGGGTTACTCCAAGAGCAGTAACGCAAGTGTTCCTGCCATGCTTGCACACCTGGGGACCTGAGGATCCACCAGCCTGGCTGTTCAAACGTTTCCCTAAAGTAAACAGTGATGTGACAATCCTTGTGTAAGATACACACACATCAAATCACTATGCTGCACACCTTAAACTAATACAGTGTGTCAAATACAGCTCAGTACAACTGGAAAATAAAGGAATAAATATTTCAAACTATTGGGGGGAAATAACCTTTTAGAACAAGTGGGATGTCCTTGACTCTGTTCTGACCTTCCTTAGTAGGTATCAGGACCCCCACCTTCAATGCCTCCCACATAGTTGCCAGGGTATCTTAGCTGCTGTGGCCTGGACTCTCAGAACACAGTTCTGGTTCCCCTTGATTGTAACCATCTCCCGTTGCTCTGCTCTGCTCCTCCCAGTACCCTGAAGCCACCCAGTGTATTTCCCGTTTCTTCTCCATCCCAGGTGGAGCCTGGCCTTCTGCTGAGAATGAGGCCCCCTTTCTACCCAATACAGGTTCTAAAGCAGCATGTGCCAGCCTCCTTATCAATGTTTCTGCTGTTTGGAGCTAATAAAAATGACACTCTTGTTATTCATTATTTATCATCGTTATTATCACAATGACCTTTACTGAGTGATTTCTCACAGCACCACGTTAAGGGTTTTCTAGAAATTTCCCAGGTGGTGCTAGTGGTAAAGAAGCTGCCTGCCAATGCAGGAGACGCAAGAGATGCCGGTTCAATCCCCAGGTCAGGAAGATCCCCTGGAGAAGGGCATGGCAACCCACTCCAGTGTTCTTGCCTGGAGAATCCCATGGACGGAGGAGCCTGGTGGGCTGCCGTCTATGGGGTCGCACAGAGTCTGACATGACTAAAGGGACTTAGCATGCACACGTGGACTTAGCATGATACCAAACATTTTCTGATGAAGGGAAAGGATCAGAGAAATAAAGAACTTGCTAAAGATGACGAAACTCATGAGACAAAGAGCTGGGATTTGAGCCGGGGTTTTCTTCACTTACTTTATACCCACTCGTCACGGGCCCTTGAAGTTGAAGGGCAATCTGAGTTGTACCAAAGCCCACATTCAGAGTCAAGCTTCCCGCTTGCATTACCACAGGCTTCTTCATCTAGGCTCCTATTCTGCAACTCGCGTTTCCCTTAGCATGAGTGCTTCTCTTCTTCCCCAGGCTTATCTGCTCTTCATGCAAATAGATACATAGTGGGACAACCCCAGTGGCTCAAACAGTTTAAATTCTACAGTAAGCTCTGATGAAGCTTGCAAACTGCAAAGCCCTCTTCTCACCCTCCCGATGCAGACACATCTTCTTAAAACAGACTATCCATCAAGTAACAGACTTGAAAAAAAATCCCTAAGATCAGAAAGAACTGCTTTTCATTTATCTATGCTATCCCTAGTTCAATCAGCTAATGGGGAGCTATTAAATCCACCGTTCCTATGACTGGTCTCAATGATTTCGTAATTGGATTCTCTTTATCCTCCAGCTAAACTGACTAAAATTGTTCCAACTGGGGACCTTGTAATAAGCTGTGACTCAGTGTTTCTGCAGCCAGGACCCGGGATGTGTAATATGGCTAAAAACGTGCCCCCTCTTCCCAAAACATTCTGTTCAGGTTTATCTGCTTTCAGATCCTGGAGAACCATCCTCTCTGATCACAGAGGAGATGGTCCATGCCCTGGGACTGCTCCTTCCTAGGAAATAAATAGCAGAGGCAAATTTGTGCCCTCTCACCAGCTTGGAGTCACCATCTCTGCCCTCAGCCTGTGGCACTTACAGGACACTCTTCCTTTTGCTCTTTTAACATTTTTCATTCCTATTCCTATTCTGTTTTCCCTTTTGTAGCCCAGATTTAGCTGGGATGATTCACTCTTGAATAGAAACCCAATTTTTCAATATAATTGAGAAGCACTGTCAAATTCTATTGAGTCCTTTAGAAAATGCCAAAGCTGGAACTATTCGTGCTGCAGAGGAAACATCTCGAAAATTTCTCTTCACATTTATCCATCCCCGCCCCCCCGCCCCCGCAATGCCTCCTCTCCCTCCAAACTCTCTCCCAGTGCTCTTTAAACTCTCCCAGACTCTCAAACCCTGCCCTCGCTCTCTCTTGTCTTTTGCATCTATCTTTGCTCACCTTTCACATCTCTTCTTTTATCTTCCAGGATAAATATTTGCTCTTCCCAAAGCACATCAATCAAGCAGGTCTTTGATCTTCTCAGTTTTACCCTGACTACTGACAAGGCTGCCAACCAGTAACTCCCTTTAGCAGGAGGAAGGAAAGAGCTTGAATCACGCCTTGATATTTTCCTACGTAACACCTTCAGTGGAGGAATCCTTGTTGGCAAGGCTAGAATGTGCCCTGGGCTAAGCAGTGAACATTGAAAGATGGATTTTAAGGGAGACTCTCCCTTCGAGTTGTGCATAGTCCACCGGGAAGACAGCAGGGTAGTGATGTTGCTACTGTCTCCTTCTTAACCAATTAAATTTTTTACTGAAGTTTAGTTGATTTACAATGTTATTAGTTTCTGATATACAGCAACACAATTCAGTTTTGCATATATATATTCTTTTTCATATTTTTTCCATTATGGCTTTATTTTATTTTATTTTTGGCTGCACTGGGTCTTTGTTGCTGCATGCACACTTTCTCTAGTTGCAGCAAGGGGGGGCTCCTCTCTGCTTGTGGAGCTCGGGCTTCTCACTGCAGAGGCTTCTCTTGCTGTGGAGCACGGGCTCTAGGTACACGGGCTTTGGGAGTTGCTGCACATGGGCTCAGTAGCTGCAGTTTCCTGGCTCCAGAGCACAGGCTCAGGAGTTGTGGCACACAGGCTTAGCTGCCCTGGAGCGTATGGAATCTTCCTGGACCAGGGACTGAACCCTGCATTGGCAGGCGGATTCTTAGCTCCTGAACTACCAGAGAAATCCTTCTGTTTTGGTTTATTACAGGATATTGAATACAATTCCCTTTGCTCTAGAGTAGGATTGTGCCATTTATCCATTTCGTAAACAGTAGCTTGTATCTGCTAATTCCAAACTCCCGACCTGTCCCTCCCTCACCCCCTTCCCCTTTGGTACCCACCAGTTTGTTTTCTGTGTCTGTGAGTCTACTTCTGTTTCGTTAGTAATTTTATTTGTGTCATATTTGAGAGGCCACATATCAGTGATCTCATATGGTATTGGTCTTTCTCTGACTTACTTCACTTGGTTGGTAATCTCTCAGCCCATCGTGTTGCTGCAAATGCCATTATTTTATTCTTTGCTACGGCTGAGTGATATTCCGTTGTATATGTGTACCGCATCCTCTTTGTCCGTTCATCTGCTGGTGGACATTTATGTTGCTTCCAAAGCTTTGCTATTGTGAATCTCAGTGAACACCATGGTACATGCATCTTCTTAAATTAGAGTGTTCATCTTTTCCATTTATATGCCCAGGAGTAGGATTGCTGGTAGTTCTATTTTTAGATTTTTTTTTTTTTTTTTGCTTTTGTGATCAATTTAATTTACAATTAGTCAATTATGAAATAAAATGAAAGGCAGCAAAACAACTATCATGATACCTGGAGAACCAGTTAGTTGTGAGCGTATCAATTAAAATTTTAAAACATGCTGCTGCTGCTGCTGCTAAGTCGCTTCAGTCGTGTCCGACTCTGTGCGATCCCATAGACGGCTGTCCCTGGGATTCTCCAGGCAAGAATACTGGAGTGGGTTGCCATTTCCTTCTCCAATGCATGAAAGTGAAAAGTGAAAATGAAGTCGCTCAGTCGTGTCCGACTCTAAGCGACCCCATGGACTGGAGCTTACCACGCTCCTCCGTCCATGGGATTTTCCAGGCAAGAATACTGGGGTGGGGTGCCATTGCCTTCCCCTATTTTTAGATTTTTAAGGAACTTCCAGACTGCTTTCTATAGGGGCTGCACCAATTTACATTCCCAGCAACAGCATAAGAGGGTTCCCTTTCTCAACACCCTCTCCAGTGCTTGTTACTTTTTAACAGTGGCCACTCTGACAGGCATGATAGTTTTGATTTGCATGTCTCTAATACAGGTTAACTAAATCTAAATGCTGATTAAGTAAAATTAAAAATCCAGTGCCTCACCCACACTGTCCACATCTCAAGCATCTGGTAATCACACATAGCTAGTGGCTGCCATATCGAACAGAACACACACAGAATATTTTTGCTGTTGTAGAACGTTCTATTGGACTGTGTTGTTCTAGTCTTAGCCTACTTGTTTTCCTACTCACATAACTGCTTTATGGAGCAAAGATTTTATCAGCATCAATGACAGGAGATAACCGTCACATTGTGGCAAAAATGGAGTGTTTCTCTGGAGAAGCCCTCCTGCCCTCGGGGGCTGCGGTGAGAGGTCAGGCAGGAAGCAGTGTGCCCTGTCGGGTGATACCATCTCCCTTCCATGGTGGGATGACACTGGAGAGCTCGGGACATCGGGAGCAGAGGGCGCGGCCACGCCTGAGTGACGCTTTGCTGTGGGATGTGCACGACTGCCGCGTGGTGGATTATAACTGCCCGGCCGTGCCAGCTGTGGCCGCGCCCCACGGCCTGCAGGGGAAGTGTCACGCTGTGAAGGCACTTGTTTTGTTGGTCTCTGAACTCTCGGGAAGCAGAGGTGCCATCGTCACTGTTGTCACATTAGTCCCGAGCCAAGCCCCAAGTCGCGAAAGGTCTGTTGAATTTCAATGAAACACGTTTGAATGCTCTGCACAACCAGTTATGGCCAGGCACCTGTTTGAAGTCAGTGACTCCATCAACATCTAACCCGGACGGCAGAGATCTTAACCTTTCTGGGAATCTCCTTGGCAATAAACACCTGCTGTGTTCCCAGGACAGGCTGAGAGTAAATAAATTCCTCCAGGTCCAGAAATCAAGGCATCCGTCTTGGCATCAGGGAGAATTTTTCCTGGACACACTCATGCCGCGCTTTTTGGTTTCTGCTGAGAATAGCTGTTCATATTTAGATTCTCCGTGTATCTCCTTGGCCATTTTGTTCTGTGTTTGAAATATTAAACCAACATGTGTTTGGAATACTAATGTGGACCTGTGATGGGGACATGTTTCCTGTCTCTGAGGAACAACAGACCCGTACAACCTCAGCTCAAGCTGTGTCAGCCGCACCATCAAGTCCCTGTGTTAGAGATACAGGCATCTGGGCTGGGCAAAAACAGCATTGTTCACTTAATAAGCGGTCAATCACAAAACACATCAGATGTGTCCGAGAACTTCAGGCCTCACATCTACAAATAATGGTTAAAAAAGGTAGGCAGGAATATGTGGACCCAGACATGGAGGAGACCACTGTCAGGAGCCATGGCCAGGGGTGGGAAGAAGGGAGCCTGAGCATCCTTAACACACTTTAAAAAAAAAAAATCTTCTTTATATTTATTTTCTATGCAGACAGAAGGAAAATGGTGGAGTCGTAACTGAAAAGTTTTCTGGTTCTGTGGGTTTTGTTGCGTTGTTAAGTAGAGCTGAGTCAGATTTTTAAGCCAGGAAGTTCATTTTAGAATTTGGACTCTTAACACTATCCCATGCTACGTTTTAGCATCAAAGATGACAGTCTGTTTAGAAAATATGGTGGAATTAAACATTTTTTTTTAGTTGAAAAATCTCCCTTCTGTCTCTTTTGCTTACATATCACTTGAAATTTGGGGAAGGCAATGGCACCCCACCCCAGTACTTTTGCCTGGAAGATCCCATGGACGGAGGATCCTGGTAGGCTCCAGTCCATGGGGTCGCTGAGAGTCGGACACGACTGAGCGACTTCACTTTCACTTTTCACTTTCATGCATTGGAGAAGGAAATGGCAACCCACTCCAGTGTTCTTGCCTGGAGAATCCCAGGGATGGGGGAGCCTGGTGAGCTTCTGTCTATGGGGTCGCACAGAGTCGGACACGACTGAAGCGACTTAGCAGCAGCAGCACTTGAAATTATTTAGTCAATTCAAATGTCATATTTTAGTTGTTTATTCTTGGTTGAAGGATTTGAAGAGTAGACTGCATGCTAACTGATGAAGATCTTAGCAGAAGCAAAACTATTTGTAGGTTACTCCCTCTTTTCTATAATTTTTTATTTTTGCATTCCTTTTTTATTTAGGTATAGTTGTACAATATTATGTAAGTTTCAGGTATATAGCACAGTGATTCACAGTTTTAAAAGTATACTCCATGTATAGTTACTGTGAACTGTTGGCTGTATTCCATGTTTTGTACAATATGTACTTGTAGCTCATTTATTTCATGTGCTGTGTGTGCTAAGTTACTTCAGTCATTCCCAACTCTTTGCGACCCTATGAACCATAGCCTGACAGGCTCCTCTGTCCATAGGGATTCTCCAGGCAAGAATATTGGAGTGGGTTGCCATGCCCTACTCCAGGGAACCTTCCTAACCCAAGGATTGAGCTTGTGTCTCTTATGTTTCCTTCACTGGAAGATGGGTTCTTCACCACTAGCACCACCTGGGGAGCCCGTTTATTTACACATGGTAGTTTTTACCTCTTCATTCTCCACCCCTTCCTTGCCATGCTCCCTTCTCTCCCCACTCATAACCACTAGATTGTTATCTGCATCTGTCCTAACACGCTCTTTCCAACCTCAGATGGAGCTCAGGTGGTTTCTCTCTCCTGAGGTCCAGCCAGGACAATTCTGTCTGTTCTCCAGGAAAAGGTGCCATTTGAGATGTGCATGAAGGTTTTCCTTGCTTTAGACAAGAGTTTTTCCTTCTGTAGCAAATTTGTATCAATCTCTTTTCATAGTCTTGAGATCATAAAATGGGTGTTTCAGCTCAGTTCAGTCGCTCAGTCGTGTCCAACTCTTTGCGAGCCCATGAACCACAGCACGCCAGGCCTCCCTGTCCATCAACAACTCCCAGAGCCCACCCAAACCCATGTCCATAGAGTTGGTGATGACATCCAGCCATCTCATCCTCTGTTGTCCCCTTCTCCTCCTGCCCTCAATCTTTCCCAGCATCAGGGTCTTTTCACATGAGTCAGCTCTTCACATTAGGTGGTCAAAGTATTGGAGTTTCAGCTTCAACATCAGTCCTTCCAATAAACACCCAGGACTGATTTCCTTTAGGATGGACTGGTTGGATCTCCTTGCAGTCCAAGGGACTCTCAAGAGTCTTCTCCAACACCACAGTTCAAAAGCACCAATTCTCCTGCTCTCAGCTTTCTTTATAGTCCAACTCTCACATCCATATATGACTACGGAAAAACCAAAGCCTTGACTAGACGGACCTTTGTTGGCAAAGTAATGTGTCTGCTTTTTAATATGCTATCTACGTTGGTCATAACTTTGCTTCCAAGGAGTAAGCGTCTTTTAATTTCATGGCTGCAATCACCATCTGCAGTGATTTTGGAGCCCCCAAAAATAAAGTCTGACACTGTTTCCCCATCTATTTCCCATGAAGTGATGGGACCAGATGCCATGATCCTCGTTTTCTGAATGTTGAGCTTTAAGCCAGCTTTTTTAACTCTCCTCTTTCACTTTCATCAAGAGGCTTTTTAGTTCCTCTTCACTTTCTGCCATAAGGGTGGTGTCATCTGCATATCTGAGGTTATTGATATTTCTTCCGGCAATCTTGATTCCAGCTTGTGCTTCTTCCAGCCCAGCGTTTCTCATGATGTACTCTACATATAAGTTAAAGAAGCAGGGTGACAATATACAGCTTTGACATACTCCTTTTCCTATTTGGAACCAGTCTGTTGTTCCATGTCCAGTTCTAACTGTTGCTTCCTGACCTGCATACAAATTTCTCAAGAGGCAGATCAGGTGGTCTGGTATTCCCATCTCTTTCAGATTTTTCCAGTTTATTGTGATCCACACAGTCAAAGGCTTTGGCATAGTCAATAAAGCAGACATAGATATTTTTCTGGAATTCTCTTGCTTTTACGATTTTCCAGAGGATGTTGGCAATTTGATATCTGGTTCCTCTGCCTTTTCTAAAACCAGCTTGAACATCTGGAAGTTCATGGTTCATGTATTGCTGAAGCCTGGCTTGGAGAATTTTGAGCATTACTTTACTAGCGTTACAAGATGAGTGCAATTGTGTGGTAGTTTGAGCATTCTTTGGCATTGCCTTTCTTTGAGAGTGGAATGAAAACTGACCTTTTCCAGTCCTATGGCCACTGCTGAGTCTGCCAAATTTGCTGATATTGAGTGCAGCACTTTCATAGCATCATCTTTCAGGATTTGAAATAGCTCAACTGGAATTCCATCACCTCCACTAGCTTTGTTCGTAGTGATGCTTCCTAAGGCCCACTTGACTTCACATTCCAGGATGTATGGCTCTAGGTGAGTGAATTCAGTGCTTTGATGAACACTGCAGCAGCCAGATGAGAACTGAATGAAGGGCTTTAAAGCAGTTTGAGGTAACCACCAAATAAATAAAAATTGAAAATGTTAAAAAAAAAAAAAAAAGGCAAGGGCACAGGTTCCGGGCTGCTGTGGCTCAGCGCCCAGCCGCACGTTGGGAGCCTCCGGGCCAGGCTGCGATGGCTGCTGGGCAGTGAGTTCACCAAGCAGAGGGAATTCCAGACTCCCCACGTGGCATCTGACCGTGTTCCCTCTGATGTCTGGGTCTCCACCAGTATCTTGTGATCCCCGCCTTCCCGTAGACACAGAGAAAGCCCCGAGCTACTATTTTTCATGATTTCCCCAAGCAGTTTACTAACCCTGCGTGTATATTTTTAATAGCTGAAAATTATCTATTAAGCCCTGTAAAAGACTTTTTTCCTTTGGCCCAGCATCACCGAGATATGACTGATGTATAACATTGTGTAAGTTTAGAGTGTTGATTTGATACAGTAGTAAATTGCAAAATGATTACCACCGTCCCATTAGCCGCCTCCATGCTATCAGAAAGTCACCGTTTCTTTTCTGTAGTGAGAACATTTAAGACCAACTCCTGCGTGTGTTTTGATAGTTCATCCGCCTTTGCCCTTCTCTTTTTTTCTTAGTTTGTTGTGTCCTTGACACTTTGATCTCTTCAAGTCCTCCCTTTCCCTTCCCTCTTTGCCTCTCATCCTTCAGATCCCAGTTTAAAGATATCATCCTCTTCTTCCTTCCTCCCAGCATTGGTCATAAGAACCCTAGACTTTTCCTTCTCAGAAACCACCATGCAAAGGACACCTCTGTAAATTCTCACCATCATTGACCACTGCTCTGGGCCAACAGAGGAATAAAACCCTGCAAAGGAAGACCACAACACCCCTCTTATGATGGATGCTGGGGTACACCACCCAGGATCCCCTTTTAGGAGTGAAGAGCTCCTTCCCCCAGCTACAGCGAGTGCTAGGTCCCTGCTGAGGAGTTGCCCTCAGCAGAAGGAAGTACCCTTGCCTGAGATCAGAGCTCCTCCCAGGGACGGCTCTCATCCAATGAGCAGTTGACATGACGTAAAAAGGTCCAGTCCCCCTTGCCTGGATTCATCATGACTTGAGGTCCCATCCTAGCTCTAGAACTTTACGTGGATAAACTGTCCTTTTTTACTACCACGTCAGTGTTTCAACCTCTCCATCCACTCAGTCCAGCTTCCCTCACCGCTGGGTAGGTGTTGTTCTCCGGGGTGCCTCCTCTCCACCCTCCTGCACACAAAGCTGAGTCTCAGAGTTTGCTTCCCAGGGAGCCTGACCCATGACACCTTCTCTGTGTGCTGATGACCACCGCAGCAGCTCACGGACACTGAGCACCGCGGTGTGTGAGGTGCCCCGCTTCACAAGGTCCTGTCACGTGTGATCCACACCAACCCCAATAGCGCGAGGCTGCTACTGATGCATGTTTGACATGAGAGAACTAAGGTTCAGGGAGATGAAGCAACACCCTTGTGGAGAAGCCAGAAAGCAATAGCTAAGGGTTTGCGTTTAGCTCTGACTAGAGAACTTCCCTGGTAGCTCAGTTGGTAAAGAATCTGCCTGCAATGCAGGAGACCCCGGTTTGATTCCTGGGTCAGGAAGATCCCCTGGAGAAGGGCCAGGCTACCCACTCCAGTACTCTTGGGCTTCCTTTGTGGCTCAGATGGTAAAGAATCCACCAGCAGGGCAGGAGACCTGGGTTCGATCCCTGGGTTGGGAAGATCCCTTGGAGAAGAGAAAGGCTACCCCCTCCAGTATTCTGGCCTGGAGAATTCCATGGACTATACAGTCCATGGGGTCACAAAGAGTCATGACTGAGTGACTTTCACTTTCACTTTCTTATGGAAGTTGCTCATTCGTGTCTGACTCTTTGTGATCCCGTGTCTGACTCTATACGGACCATGGAATTCTCCAGGCCAGAATACTGGAGTGGGTAGCCTATCCCTTCTCTAGAGGATCTTCCTGACCCAGGAATTGAACCGGGGTCTCCTGTATTGCAGGCGGATTCTTTACCAACTGAGCTATCAGAGAAGCCATCACTTTCACAGAGGGTGTCACCAAATCTAAGAGTTCTTTGAGAAAACCTTGTTGAGGGTCCTTGTTTTGACTCCATGGTTATCTCATCTGTGAATCCATCTCCTGGTGGCCAGGTGAGCTCTCTGGCTACATTTCTGTCGAACCATTCATCCCACTGTGTTGTGATCAGCTTTCACGATTCTGTTTCCCCAAGAGAAACTGAGCCCCCAGTTCTTAGACATCCAGTACTAAGTATCTGCTCAGGACATAGTAAGTGCTCAGTGTGACATGTGAGTTGAGAAGTCCCTTCTCTGGAACTGGAAACACTGAATGATGGTCTCTAAAAAGGAAAGCAAAGGGCAGTAGCCTCTGGAGACATCACTTGCCTTCACCTCTTGACTTTATAAACCTTGATGTGCCTCCGTATTGTTCTCTGTAAAATGTGGGTAATGTGTATCTCTCAGCCTTGTTATGGTTGCTGTAAAAATTAAGTATCACACTTACAGACATTTAACACCATGTCTGATACATAGTATGCACCCCATAAATGTTATCTATTACAATGACTTAGCCACAAATAATTCCTTTTCTCCCCATCCCTATCATCTGAGGAATTAAAATGGGGGTTTCTAGAGATCTGCTAGTTTATTGGGGGCCCCTCCAACCATCACAAAGCCCTACATGAGAACCCATCACAGAAAGGACCTGTCTCTTCTTGAAAAGTCTTCTTTGTGGGAACAGCTGACTTGAGGCTACTTAGAGCTACTTAGAATATATATATATATACTACTTAGGCTACTTAGCTACTTAGGCTACATATATATATATATATAGTGCGGGAGGGGGGAGCTATGATGGTCATGACATGCATCCAGAAAATTACTGTACCTGACACTTGCTCATGTGGTATCAGACTGCGCCCATGTGGTCAGCAACTTCTGCTGGGATGGGGGGGAGGGGGGTTGACTGCTTTTGCTTACGAAGAGTGGGGCTCACTAACTTACACAGATCTTGTTAAACGTGAATTCAAAGTATTGGGTTGGCCAAGAAGTTCGCTCTGGAAAAACCTGGAAGAACTTTTAGGCCATGCCAGTATCTTGGAGACGTTTCAGAGAATCATAGAGTTCATGAATTGAAGAAACTTAAAACTTATCAACTGGTTCTATATCTTGAATTTCCTCCAAGACATCTTGTTGTGGTCTTCACAGATACCCTTAGTAACCAGGAATGTGACAGCCAGTCCAAAATTTTTATCAGCAATTTGGACAGAAAAGTCAATGGCTTGATATCTGCATTCTCAGAGGCTACATATCCAAAAGGAAGAGCCAATTTTTTGGATGAAAGAATTAGGATCCAGGAAAGAGCCAGACAAACCGGAATGATGAACCAAATCTAATAAGACCACATTTAACAAGAGTAATATAATTCTTTGGACTAGGATCAAAAAATTCAGCTGCCTTAGAGGACTATGAGAGAGCTTTTCATTTTCTTATCTACTTAATCATCATCTATTAATTTTTACCTTGTCTCATCCCAAAGACCACTTGAGATAGCTTTAAAAGAAATGGTACAGCAGCAGCTCTCTAAGTGTGCTTTCTAGAGCAGTGGCGGCAGCAGCTGGAAGCTTGTTAGAAATGCAGATTCTTGACCCTCGCCCTAGACCAGCTTAGTCAACAGTGCAGGAGTGGGACCCGGCCATCTGTTTTAATAAGAACTCCTCAGAATTCTGGTGTACAATCAAGTTCGAGATCTAAGATAATAGAGCCTAAGACTTTTAAAAATGGAAACCCCAAAGCAGTCAGAAAGTTAAGATGGTGGTGAGTGTTAGAATGACATAGAGAATGAATTCCAGAAAGCTCTGCTGTTTTCAGGGAGGGGTGCTACAGATTTGGCCTGGAGCTTCCTAGTAGCCAATACAAAGAAACAAACATGATCAGTTTCTACACTGTACTGAGTCTGTGAGACCCATGTAAACTAAACCTCTGTGTTGAAATTTGAGGGAAAATCCCCAGTCTTCATAAAGAAGACAATGTATATTGTAACAAATGATATGTTCAACAGCATCCCTCAGAAAGTAAAACGAGGGGTTTCTGAAGGTGGTTTCTGTGGCCATGTATCTCTCAGCTGAACCAAAGATGGGGCAAGATTAGAGATTCCTATTGAGTGCGAGATCAAAATATATGATTGGGCTGCATTAGTAGAGAAGTAGGATTCTGGAAGATTTTCAAGATTTTCATCCCACTGTCCTTTGTCTAGTGATCTGCGTGCTTGGATTCCTGTGGTCAGTGCTGAGGATACTGATGGCCTCTGGGAAGAACAAGACGGCAGGAGATCCAAAACCCTTTCCCATGAGCATCCTTCACCTTACCTTCACCTGGAAAATAAAAGGGGACTTTCTCCACATCTACTTGCTCTTCTTTGCTAAATCCCTCTTTGGACCAATAGCTGGGCATCTGGTCCCATCACTTCATGGGAAATAGATGGAGAAACAGTGGAAACAGTGCCAGACTTTATTTTGGGGGCTCCAAAATCACTGCGGATGGTGACTGCAGCCATGAAATTAAAAGACACTCCTTGGAAGGAAAGTTATGACTAACCTAGATAGCATATTCAAAAGCAGAGACATTACTTTGTCAACAAATGTCTGTCTAGTCAAGGCTATGGTTTTTCCTGTGGTCATGTATGGATGTGAAAGTTGGACAGTGAAGAAAGCTGAGCGCCGAAGAATTGATGCTTTTGAACTGTAGTGTTGGAGAAGACTGAGAGTCCCTTGGACTGCAAGGACATCCAACCAGTCCATTCTCAAGGAGATCAGCTCTGGGATTTCTTTGGAAGGAATGATGCTAAAGTTGAAAATCCAGTATTTTGGCCACCTCATGTGAAAAGTTGACTCATTGGAGAAGACTCTGATGCTGGGAGGGATTGGGGGCAGGAGGAGAAGGGGACAACAGAGGATGAGATGGCTGGATGGCATCACTGACTTGATGGATGTCTCAGTGAGCTCCGGGAGTTGGTGATGGACAGGGAGGCCTGGCGTGCTGTGATTCATGGGGTCGCAAAGAGTTGGACACGACTGAGCGACTAGACTGAACTAAACTGATAGCTGGGCTGATTTTTCAGTCATCCACTTACTGGTGTCCTTTAAGAAATAACTCAGAAGCTTTTGCACAGCAAAGGAAACCATAAACAAAATGAAAAGACAACCTACAGGCTTGGAAAAAATATTTGCAAATGGTGCAACTGACAAGTGACAGATTTCCAAATTATACAAACAGCTCATACAATCCAGTATCAAAAAATCAAGTAATCCAATCCAAAAGTGGGCAGAAGACCTAAACAGACATTTCTCCAGAGAAGACATACAAATGAGCAACAGGCACACGAAAAGATGCCTAACATTGCTAATTAGTAAAGGAATGTAACTCAACCCCACGGTGAAGTATCAGAATGGCATCACTGAAAAACCTACAAATAATAAATGCGGAAGAGGGTATACAGAAAAGGGAGCCCGCCTACACTGTTGGTGAGAATGTAAATTGGTATAGCCCCTATGGAGAACATCAGGGAGATTCCTTAAAAATCTAAAAACAGAGTTGCCATTTGATCCTGAGATGCCACTCCTGGGCACAGAACTATACTTTGAGAAGATGTGCACCCCTATGTTCACTGCAGTGCTGTTTATAATAGTCAAGACGTGGGAACAACCTAAATGTCCATCGACAGATGAATGGATAAAGAAGGTGTGGTGCATAGACGGGCTTCCCCGGTGGTGCTAGCGGTAAAGAACCTGTTTGCCAGTGCAGGAGACATAAGAAACATGGGTTCAGTCCCTGGGTTGGGAAGATCCCCTGGAGGAGGACATGGCACCCCACTCCAGTATTCTTGCCTGGAGAATCCCACGGACAGAGGAGCCTGGCGGTCTGCAGTCCATAGGATCGCAGAGTTGGACGGCATTGAAGCGACGGAGCAGGCACACAGGCCTGATACATGCATACATATGATGGGAGATCACTCAGCCATAAAAGAGAATGAAATGACGCCATCTGCAACAGCATGGGTGAGCTCACAGACTATCATACTAAGTGATGCAAGCAAGACAGAGAAAGACAAGTATCATACAGTGTCTTTTAAATGTGCAATCTGAAAAGTGACACATTTGAGCTTATTTAAAAAACAAAAATAGACTCGCAAAGAAAACAAACATATGGTTACCAAAGGGTGGGGGGTGGAGGGATAAATTCAGGAATTTAGGATTAGTGGATATACTCTACTGTCTATCAAATAGATTTTAAAAAAGGACCTACTATAGTGAGGGAGCTATGTTTAATATCTTTTAATAATCTATAATGGGAAAGAATCTGAAAAACTCTTATATATATATATATATATATATATATATATATATAACTAAATCACTTTGCTGTATCTGAAACGCTGTAAATAACACTTTAAGCCTCAGTAATAACACTTTAAGCCTCTTATTTGACTAGTAATTTAATGTGGGAGGGAAAAAAAGCCTTACTTTTATATCAGTCTTGGAGAAACAAGGATTGCATTTTTGCATCAAGCACCTTGCAGCACTTTCTTTTTGCAGTGCTCTCAGATGTTTAAGAGAGCCACATAAAAAGTCAGCAAGAAAGACATCTGACAGTCACCCCTGGTGTGGGCCTGAATCATCAGGCATAGTCATTGCCCTCCCCCGCCTCAGAATTTCCAAAAGTGAAAATGAAGTCTCTCACTCGTGCTGGACTCTTTGCGACCCCATGGACAGTAGCCTGCACCAAGCTCCTCAGTCCCTGGGATTTTCTAGGCAAGAGTACTGGAGTGGGTTGCTGTTTCCTTCTCCAGGGAATCTTCCCAACCTAGGGATCAAACCCAGGTCTCCAGCACTGTAGACAGACGCTTTACCATCTGAGCCACCACGGAATCTTAGAGAAAATTGGAAACTTATAAGGATGATGCATGGCTTAATATGCCCCTGTGTTTCTTCCTGAGGGGGTGGGAAGAAAAACGTGTTTGACAGACCCAAGTTTAAGCCCATGCCTTCACCATTCACTGTCTGTGTGGTCTTGGGCAAGGAACTTATTATCGCTAAACAATGTTACTTGTTTCGCTTGGGGGAAAAAAATGAGGTCATTAATGGTTGTCCAGTAAGTGATTTATGGATATTGATTATGGTATTTGTTTTCATTTGTATTTTGGGTTCATGAGGCAGAAACCACACACATAACCCAACGAAGAGCTCTGTTATAAACACATATGTGAAGTATCCAAGGACCCCTTAGGTATCCGACGGCAGGAGGCACATGGGGCTAGGTGGCACCACAGGTAGAGAGTGGACTCTTCCGTCCTTGATAATTCAGCAGTAAGGTGTGTGTAGCTGACCCTGGTGGAAGCTGCTGGGTTGGCTCTGTGATCTGGCTCAGTCCTGTCTTTTGACATCCTCTCTGGTACCAAGTTGTTCTCTTGATGCATGTTTCCCAGTTCATAGTCTCTGAGATCCAGTTCTTGGACCATTTACTTTATGCTGAATGGGCTGCTGCCCAAACTAGGAATGGCCACTCCTCCAACACTGGGTCCACCCACTGGTATAGTCAGCTGGCAAAGAGATAGAAAGTTATAAATGTGGCCCCCGGATGTGCCCTCCTTCATCAAGGGCAGTGGATGAAGTCCCTGTGAAGAAGGAATAGGGTGTCATCTGTGAGGTCCCGGGTTCTGGACTTGGCTTGGATTTGGATCCTGACTTCGACAGTTTCCACAGATGAGACTTTATACAAGTAACTTGTTGAGCCTAAGTTTCCTCATCTGAAAAGTGGGTATGATAGTTCATACTTTGTAGGAGTGTTCTTGAGTCTTAAATAACAAAAGGAAAATGTTTATCCCAATTTCTGCCCCAAATGAAGCCCTCAGTAAATGCTGGCTGGGTCCATTTGAGGAGGAGGTGCATGGGCAGGCACCATGAAACAGGTCTGATGTAGCATAAAGGTGCTTCGTCACCACCTCGTCACCGCCTCTCTGCTGAGATAACAACACTGACCTATCCCCTCTCATGTGGGACACACCTCCTTCATGTTTCCATCCTGAAGGTGGTTGGCTTCTGCCGGGGTCCAGCCCCAGTGGATCCAGGGAATTTGAAGCGGGGATGGTGTTGGCGACGATCAGGAAACAATTGCTTAATTAAGCATTAATTAAAGATATAAAGAATAATAGAAATGAAGATAGCTCAGTGAGGAGGAAATTCAGTGAAGAAAAGTGGATGAAATAAGGATAGCTCAGTGAGAACATTTTGTGGAGAGAGGAGGCTGAATAATTCAGCCAGAAGGTAAGAGAAAGAACGACATGGGGAGACCAAGTTTCGGTGAACAAGGCCCCACACTTTATTTTTCAAAGTAGTTTTTATACCTTAAGTTCTGCATAGAGGATAATGGGGGAAGGGGTGGAGTCATGCAGGGACAGCAGTCCCTGAGCCAGGCTTTCAAACCTATCAAAAGTTTAGGTGAGTTACATCATCTTCTGGCCTAGAGGCCTATTAACATTTTAAGGAACTTATTTTCTCTAAAGGTGATTATTCTAAAGTCACGCGCCAGCCTCCAAAAGCATTGGAATTGCATTTCTATAGGGCAAAGGTGTGGTGGGTTGTAACAAGAAAAAGAATTAACTCAAGGGTCCAAGGTTACAAACATTAAAGCTACTACTTACATTTCTATAAACCAATTATATCAATCAATACACTGCCAAGGACACAGTAGGTAAGGGATATGGAGACTTAGCAGCAAACATTGGCCCAACAAGTGAAAAACCCTTCACCAATACAATTTCTAATCAATCTTTTAACTGCTTAAAGGAATCTGTATTTAGACAGTTTAGAACATCTCATGCCTCTCAGTTGGGAGGCTCTAAACAATCACATGTGGCCGGAAAAGCCTATTCAGGCAGGCTAGAACATTTCCAAAGGAGTTTGTAGGTTCAAACACTGTCACACCCAGGAATTATTAACTGGAGTGGTAAGTTAATTCTTTTTTCAGAGAGGTAGTGGGGTACAGCCCACCGTAAAGTCAGAGGTGTAGGTGAGAACACAAAGCAGAAAGTAGGCAGACTCTGGTTTTGGGGGGTAGATGCTTGAGAATTTCCAGGGGGCTCCTGAGGCTCGATCTCGCCCTTGCGTGTGCCAAGCCTCCTTCCTCATGACTTTTGTCATGGTTGGAGCTCCCTCCCAGCAGGCTTCCTCCACGATCCTGACTCAGGATTCTGCATGCCTCACTCAGAAAACGGGGTGCTCCTGGCTTTATAAGGTCTTGGCCCTTATAGAGGCTAAGCCATTATATAAGTCTTGGCCCTTCTCTCTGGCATTGAGTAGCTGCCTCCTCATTTATAATCACTGCACCCGCTTCATGCTGGATGGAAATTGAAGGCTGCCCTACGGAGCAGTGTGACAGGCATCTTGGCTGAAGCCTTGTCCAAGGGGCTGGCACGTTTACAGCACTGTCAAGTCATCTCTTCTGCCATTTCTCCATCAGGGTCTTGGGAAATCATAAGTTTTCACATGGAGAGCTTAAATATGTGTGAAATGAGATGGAGTGTTTGATTTGGGACGTAGAAATTCCTTTTATTGTTATACAGTGATTCTTTATTTATTTGATTGTGTCGGAAAATGGGCTATTTCACAGAAGCAAAGCTTACAGATAGATAGCTCAAGTTTTCCCATTTCATCTCTGAAACGATTTTTCACTCTCATTTAATGGGAATCTTCCCAAAATATATCTCACACTTCAGCCTTCTTAATAGAAGACACAGATATTATTATTGAATATGTACTTTTTACTTGGCACAATGCCTGACTCTCATCAGTTTTCCCAACAACCCTGTAATATGGGTGCTCTCATAACCCCCATTTCACAGATGAGGACACTGAGGCTTAGAGAGGTTGAATAACTGACCCAAAGTTACCCAGGGAGAAGTCGTGGAATTGAGACTTTATTCAGCCACATTATTGGAGAACATTTTGGTTACTAAGTGGCCCTAAGAACTATTAAACATCAAAGCCGGATCTTTGGAAGTCTACACACACATTTCAGAAGGGTGTCCATGACTCTGAGCATCCCTTGGCTGTTTTCTAAAAGGCGTTAGTACTCGACCTGGCAGCACATGTTTCTGAATATTCATGAATATTCCTTCATTCAGTGTATGTTGCTTGAGTACCTGCTATGTTGCTGTAGGTATGAGGCATGCTAGGTATTCCGGAGCCAAGAAGTGTGAGGCATGCAGCTGTCTTCAGAAAGGGCACACGTCAGAGATACTTCGGTGGGGGGAATATGTGAATCTTGCCCCATTTGTGGCTAGAAAAACCTTGAGAAAGGGGTGACTCTAATCCGCCTTTCAAGGAAGTCACCCTCCTTGCCCCTGCTGCTGCTGCTACTACTAAGTCACTTCAGTCGTGTCCAACTCTGTGCGACCCCATAGACGGAAGCTCACCAGGCTCCCCCATCCCTGGGATTCCCCAGGCAAGAATACTGGAGTGGGTTGCCATTTCCTTCTCCAATGCATGAAAGTGAAAAGTGAAAGTGAAGTCGCTCAGTCGTGTCCGACTCTTAGCGACCCCATGGACTGCAGCCTACCAGGATCCTCTGTCCATGGGATTTTCCAGACAAAAGTACTGGGGTGGGGTGCCATTGCCTTCCTCGTCCTTGCCCCTACCCATTGCTTATGGATGAGACTGACAAGTAGAGACCAGAGGTGGTAGGTAGACATCCATGTGTCCATGGCTCCAAAGAGACCAAGGAAGAAACGGACAAGCTGTGTTTAAGAAAGAGTTCAACCCTTTTGCTTGCGAGAGAAGCTGTGGTCAGAGGCTAATAGGCCTTGGGCCAGACAGAGGAGTTTGGTTTCTCCAACCCATGGCTTCCTTAGATGGCAGCTTGTGAAAACAGGAAGTATGTTAGAGCCACATGTGGTGCGAAAAAAGGACACGTTCGTGTATTTCACATACATGCTTTCTCACTTCATTTCTTCATGGGTTTTAAATGCAATTCTCAATTGTATCTCTTAAAAAAAATAGTTTGGAACATTGGTAGCATCATTAGAATCAAGTATGTGGATTTCCAAGGCAATGACTTTGATATAGTGTAATGGTAACTTTCTTATTTCAAAAGTAATATGTCTATCAGTTCAGTTCAGCTCAGTCGCTCAGTCGTGTCCGACTCTTTGTGACCCCATGAATCGCAGCATGACAGGCCTCCCTGTCCATCACCAACTCCCAGAGTTCACTCAGACTCACATCCATCGAGTCAGTGATGCCATCCAGCCATCTCATCCTCTGTCGTCCCCTTCTCCTCCTGCCCTCAGTCCCTCCCAGCATCAGAGTCTTTTCCAATGAGTCAACTCTTCGCATGAGGTGGCCAAAATACTGGAGTTTCAGCTTTAGCATCATTCCTTCCAAAGAAATCCCAGGGCTGATCTCCTTCAGAATGGACTGGTTGGATCTCCTTGCAGTCCAAGGGACTCTCAAGAGTCTTCTCCAACACCACAGTTCAAAAGCATCAATTCTTTGGCGCTCAGCTTTCTTCACACTCCAGCTCTCACATCCATACATGACCACAGGAAAAACCATAGCTTTGACTAGACGAACCTTTGTTGGCAAAGTAATGTCTCTGCTTTTGAATATGCTATCTAGGTTGGTCATAAATTTCCTTCCAAGGAGTAAGCGTCTTTTAATTTCATGGCTGCAGTCACCATCTGCAGTGATTTTGGAGCCCCCAAAAATAAAGTCTGACACTGTTTCCCCATCTATTTCCAATGAAGTGATGGGACCAGATGCCATGATCTTCGTTTTCTGAATGTTGAGCTTTAAGCCAGCTCTTTAACTCTCCTCTTTCACTTTCATCAAGAGGCTTTTTAGTTCCTCTTCACTTTCTGCCATAAGGGTGGTGTCATCTGCATATCTGAGGTTATTGATATTTCTCCCAGCAATCTTGATTCCAACTTGTGTTTCTTCCAGTCCAGAGTTTCTCATGATGTACTCTGCATATAAGTTAAATAAGCAGGGTGACAATATACAGCCTTGATGAACTCCTTTTCCTATTTGCAACCAGTCTGTTGTTCCATGTCCAGTTCTAACTGTTGCTTCCTGACCTGCATACAGATTTCTCAAGAGGCAAATCAGGTGGTCTAGTATTCCCATCTCTTTCAGAATTTTCCACAGTTTATTGTAATCTACACAGTCAAAGGCTTTGGCATAGTCAATAAAGCAGAAATAGATGTTTTTCTGGAATTCTCTTGCTTTTTCCATGATCCAGTGGATGTTGGCAATTTGATCTTTGGTTCCTCTGCCTTTTCTAAAACCAGCTTGAACATCAGGAAGTTCACAGTTCACGTATTGCTTAAGCCTGGCTTGAATAATTTTGAGCATTACTTTACTAGCATGTGAGATGAGTGCAATTGTGTGGTAGTTTGAGCATTCTTTGGCATTGCCTTTCTTTGGGATTGGAATGAAAACTGACCTTTTCCAGTCCTATGGCCACTGCTGAGTTTTCCAAATTTGCTGGCATATTGAGTGCAGCACTTTCACAGCATCATCTTTCAGGATTTGAAATAGTTCAAATGGAATTCCATCACCTCCACTAGCTTTGCTCTTAGTGGTGCTTTCTAAGGCCCACTTGACTTCACATTCCAGGATGTCTGGCTCTAGGTCAGTGATCACACCATTGTGATTATCTAGGTCGTGAAGATCTTTTTTATACAGTTCTTCTGTGTATTCTTGCCATCTCTTCTTAATATCTTTTGCTTCTGTTAGGTCCATACCATTTCTGTCCTTTATCGAGCCCATCTTTGCATGAAATGTTCCCTTGGTATCTCTAATTTTCTTGAAGAGATCCCTAGTCTTTCCTATTCTGTTGTTTTCCTCTATTTCTTTGCATTGATCGCTGAAGAAGGCTTTCTTATCTCTTCTTGCTATTCTTTGGAACTCTGCATTCATATGCTTATATCTTTCCTTTTCTCCTTTGCTTTTCGCTTCTCTTCTTTTCACAGCTATTTGTAAGGCCTCCCCAGACAGCCATTTTGCTTTTTTGCATTTCTTTTCCATGGGGATGGTCTTGATCCCTGTCTCCTGTACAATATTAGGAACCTCATTCCATAGTTCATCAGGCACTCTATCAGATCTAGGCCCTTAAATCTATTTCTCACTTCCACTGTATAATCATAAGGGATTTGATTTAGGTCCTATCTGAATGGTCTAGTGGTTTTCCCTACTTTCTTCCATTTAAGTCTGAATTTGGCAATGAGGAGTTCATGATGTGAGCCACAGTCAGCTCCTGGTCTTGTTTTTGCTGACTGTATAGAGCTTCTCCATCTTTGGCTGCAAAGAATATAATCGATCTGATTTCGGTATTGACCATCTCATGATGTCCATGTGTAGAGTCTTCTCTTATGTTGTTGGAAGAGGGTGTTTGTTATGACCAGTGCATTTTCTTGGCAAAACTCTATTAGCCTTTGCCCTGCTTCATTCCTTATTCCAAGGCCAAATTTTCCTGTTAACTTCAGGTATTTCTTGACTTCCTACTTTTGCATTCCAGTCCCCTTTAATGAAAAGGACATCTTTTTTGGGTGTTAGTTCTAAAAGGTCTTATAGGTCTTCATAGAACCGTTCAACTTCAGCTTCTTCAGCGTTACTGGTTGGGGCATAGACTTGGATTCCCGTGATATTGAATGGTTTGCACTGAAAACGAACAGAGATCATTCTGTCGTTTCTGAGATTGCAGCCAAGTACTGCATTTTGGACTCTTTATATGTCTGTAGAGAATACCAAACGATTTCTCTCAGCCAGAGACAACTCAGGTTTTTGAAACAAACCTCTAGTCTTCCCACACCTACTGGCCCTCCCTTTGACTCTCTCTTTCGAGTCACTGTCCTGCAGGTGCACCCAGCCTGGTCTCTTGATGGCTCACAGTCACCGTTATGGCTGGCCTTTATGTCATGGTGCTGGTGTACGTCTGTGAGAGGGTTGATGGTGAAAGTGAAAGTCGCCCAATCATGTCTGACTCTGTGACCCTGGAATTCTCCAGGCCAGAGTACTGGAGTGGGTAGCCGTTCCCTCCTCCAGGGGATCTTCCCAACCCAGGAATGGAACCAGGATCTCCTGCATTGCAGGCGGATTCTTTACCAGCTGAGCTACTTGTGACAGTCTTTTTCAGACCTTTTAAGTTAGATCTTTTTTTCTCTTTCTTTTTCATAGATTCGTGGGTGGCCATTATGTCTGGCTGCTTTCTGTGTTTCTTCTTATAAGCTCTTCCTAGTATTTTTTAACTCTCAGTTAAATGCTAGAATGGCTAATGACCAGGCTGGTCAATACATTTTTAGAGTTAGAGTAAGGAGGCTGTGAGTGGGGACAACGAGGCTCTCTCTTGAATTAGAGTGTGAATGCTGCAGATGCCATTTGAAGGGCTGAGAAAGCGTAAGTTGTCTAGAGATCATTGTTTTGCTTTCTTGGTGACATCTAGCTAAGTAACATTACTATTAGACACATTTTTCCTGAAAGTTAAAAAAGAAAGAAGAGAAGAACTGGGGGAGGAAGGGGAGGGAGGGGATGGGAAGGAAAGAAGAGTCAAGCCAATGCTTTCTTTCCATCTCATTGTGAATTTCTCTCTTTTCATGTTTGCTGTTTACAGTGGTTTAAACTTCATTGACTTGATGGTGCGCCAAGGGAATATCGACAACCCTCCCAAGACCCCCCTGGTGCCAGGATTTGAGTGTTCTGGGATTGTTGAAGCCCTAGGGGACAGCGTTAAAGGATTTGAGGTAATGTTTTGACTTCTGACTGAAAGGGTGATATTTATCTGGAATCTATTGAAATAATACAAGATTAAACAAAATATTATGCAAAATGCATTTGAAATCATCTGTAACATGTCTTCTTGTTATTTGCTTTTTAAAATGTATTTCAACTGAAGGATAATTGCCTGATAGTAGTGTGTGGATTTCTGCCTTACGAATGAGTCAGCCATAGGCACACACGTGTCCCCTAACTCCTGAACCTCCCCCAGCCCCACCCTGCCCCTCACAGAGCATGGCCTGGAGCGCCCCTTGCTGTCAGCAGTTCCCACCAGCTATCTGTTTCACACACGATGTTTATAAGTGATAGGACTTTCCGAATGTCTCGCCCCTTTCTCAGGGACCATCTTGTTACAACTGCTGGCAACAGTCTGGTGAAGTGGCCAGGGGAAACCTTAGCATCCCCTTTATTCACTTTATAGTTATTAAAAAGATTTTAAAAAAGAAAAATGCTTTTTAAAAAAAAAAGATTAAAATGAATACAACTATGGATTTGGCCATGGGTTAACCAAGCGTACACCCCTCCTCTCTCTACCCGTGGCTCCCATTTCGCCATCACATCAGGCTCAGAAGTTAATTACAAAATGCGAAGGTTGGTGAGAAATAGCCTCTGTTTTTATAATTTGGTGCCTTTAAATATCTATTTAACCAATGCATTTAAGTGATCACTTATAAGTCATTATTTCAGACATTGAGAAAGGGCATTTTTGGATGAAAAATTTAAAGACAAAGGGTAGAATTATCTGATAATAAGACAGAATTGGCTATGGGTTGGTGGCTTGGAGAGTAAGACAAGTCTACAAAGGGTTATTATATAATTCTGTGTTTGTACATGTACATAACTCCCAATAACAAAATTTTTAGTCACTGAAAAGATCCTATTTACCATTACCATGCAAATCAAATAGGATCTGGTCCATAAAAACTGAAAACCTATGGGCAAATCAACTACACAAAATTGTGGTCATTGAGAGCAAGAAAAGCCATTCGAAATCAGGCATAAGAGCTCTCACTCAACTTTAGTGCTTCCCCACGGAGGGACGAAGAGACCTCACATCTGAGAATCCACCATAACCAGAAACATGGGCAAGTTACTGTTTTTCAGCCCCATCACAACCCTGCAAGGTAAAGATTATTATCCCCTTAGAGAAGAAGTTCAGAAGGGCTTGGTAGTTTTCCATGACATCAGAATGAGAGGAAGTATAAGGTGAACCTGAATTCAAACCACTAAAGAATTTTGACTCTTCCTACAGTCCCACAATCTTTACCCCTCCTCCCCACCTGCAAATGCTGCATTGGATGGTTAATACAGGAAGAAAATCCTGTAAAAGGCAATGCCAAAATCCCCTTGGAATCGATTTTGAGCCTGCTGGTTGGTCTCAGTGCCTCGGAGCCTCAGTATACTTTGAAAATATCAATATGCTCCAAATTCATTATGATGAATGTCCAGACCCCTCAACCAGCTCATCTGTCTTTTTGTCAGTGGTTTCCAGATAACACGGCAGAAAAACGTTCAGAGAGAAGTAATTGTGCTTTTTCTTTTCTTCTCTATGACTTTACATTTTCTGTCCCCAGGTAGGCAATATAACCAGAGGCAGCACCGTCTCTCCCTGAAAATACTGTGTATAAGAAATACAATCTGTTCTTCATTCCTCCACGTGCTCCCGAAGGAAAAAAGCATACCGTTTGCTCTATCAATCCTGAGCACTAGATAAACAACCTATCATTTTAGGGATGGGTTGACCTTGGTTTATAGGGAGGAATCACTGTGCCTGATGATATATATTTTCCCTTATGTATGATCTTTCTTTTGCTAGTTAGCCCTGGCTTGCTTATTGTCAGATTGATCCATCATCTCCTCCACCCCTCCTCCAGTACTTTCAGCTGCACAAGCAAATAAAAGAAGCCACCTACAGGTTTCTAGTCAGGGCGTGATTGGGGAGAAAAACCAATACTAATATGCCCTCTATAAGTCTGACTTAAGATTTTCAATCATGCTGGAGATAGAATTCCACACAACAACACACGGAACAGCTAGCTCTCTTGGCTTGATCAATTACAAGGAAGCCTTGAAAAATTATTGCCGGGAGCACTGCAGAAAAGGAATCATTTGGGCTTCGTTGCTAAAATCTAATTTCTTTTCCCTAACAGAATCAAATAATGAGGTGAATTAGGTATTTTTAAAAAAGTTTCCCACCTCTGGACTCTGAGATTAGGGTTTATCTGATGGCTGACCCCTCTTTTTGATGTTTTGATAATGAAATGAGAGGCCTGGAACAGAAAACCCTGCTGGGATGGCACGACCATTACTGTCAGGGTGGTCTGGGGTGGTCTGACCATCACTGACAAGGTGGTTGAGATACTCTTTTCCCACATTCTGTTTACACTGCAGGTCATCAGCTACTCTGTGGTGTTATGATAGAGCTTTAGGTTTGCATGACTGTGAAAAACGAGGATGCCGGTATTAGACCTGAGCGATCCTCTGGTCCAAGCCCTCGCATCTGCCATGATATTCCTGACATCATCCTTTGATTCTCAATGCTTCCAAGGATTGACACTCACTGCCCATGAGACAGCCTCTCCCAGCCATCAGTTTCCTCATTAGACAGCTCTTCCTCTGCTTCATGAAACTCAGTGGGTCAAATATTTAGCTTTTGATCATTAAACTGTGAATTCCATGGGAGATCAGGAACCAGTGTTTTTAAGAGTTAGCATTGATTGTTCTTTGCTCAGTTTACATGCACCATGCCAAGTAGGTTGCTTGCCTATTATATTATTTAATCTCATAAGGACCTGTACCTAATATTAAACCCATGTAAGTGCCACGGAAACTGAAACTTAAAGACCTTAGACTAATACTCCCAGACTTGGTAGGTTTCCCCTGTTGCACACCCTTATATAACTCAGTGTCTTCTTTGTAGCACTTAGGTGTAATGAATTAACTATTTGTATCTGGAGTCAGCCTCGCTATGTTCACATCCAGGTCCAGCTGCTCTCTGGCTGCATGACTTTTGGGTCAGATCAGTGATGTGACCTTCTCTTTGCTTCAGTTTAAGTGTCTGCAAAAACCTCTCATCGTTCATCTGTAATATGGAGCTATAAAAAAAAAATCAGTCTCACGGGAGGCTTTTGTGGTTGTTTGTTGAACAGAGGTAAAAGAGAAAGGCTAAACTAGAAGGAAACAGTAGAATCAATTACTAAAAAAAAAAAAAGTAAACTAAAACACAGATACATGAAAACCATTAGTTTACTGAGAAATCACTATGACAGTAACAATTTGAATATTGCATTGAAGAGTCACAGTAGAAGCCTAACTTCAGACAGCAGAATGGCTCCATTGAACTAGCACTTGGCAACTCTTATACGCTGTTCGTGATGGTTTACTTTGTATTTCCCTTGAATAATGATATGTTATGGGGGAGAAAAAAAACCTTAGCACACGATTATAATCACTTTAAAGGGAAGACCACTCTTCTTTTCTGCCTGGTGTCTGGCTATGTAAACCACTGATTAAAAAAAAAAACCGCAGTCTTCAGCCCTGCCTCATCTGATCAGGACAGCCTTAGGATAACGTCTGCCGTATAATATGTGTGCTCCTCACACCCTCGGGCATTCTCCTATTTCTCTCTGAGCCTGGTTGCTTTTATTTAATTCCCTGCACTCAGATTTACATGACTTTTCTGACGCACCATGTTTCACATCTAATGCCATCGGTAATCCGGTGCTAACCTTTGATGCAAATACTGCGGTGAACTAGCCTGGCAGGGAATCAATACCGGCTGGGAGAGACCCAAAAAGGGCAGACTGACTCCCAGCCCTGCCCCTCTGCCCCTCCACGTCCTGAAACAGGGAGATTAGGTGAGAGGTTGGATCGGTAATGTGACCTTCTGACACTAACATTCCAAGGCATGCAACATGGTGCACGTCGTATATTTATGCTCTGGAAGAGGGATAGAGACCCCGGCTTCCATGGCCTCTGGGAAGCTTGCAGAGACTGGTTCAGAGCATCCACAAATGCCTCAAAAGGCAGGTGAGGTGAAGGTCTGCATATTTTAGGGTTTGAGGTTTCTTTTTTTTTCCCCGGGAAGGACTCTATAGTTTTCACTAGATCGTTAAGTGTATTTGAGAAATCTCTCAAAAAAGACTAAGAAACCTCCATTCACCCCGTGCTTCCCTCTCACCAGATCGGGGACCGTGTCATGGCATTTGTCAATTACAACGCCTGGGCAGAGGTGGTGTGCACACCTGTGGAATTTGTCTACAAGATCCCGGAGGACATGAGCTTCTCTGAGGCCGCTGCCTTCCCCATGAACTTCGTCACCGCCTACATGATGCTCTTCGAAGTTGCCAACCTCCGAGAAGGGATGTCTGTGCTCATACACTCGGCTGGTGGCGGCGTGGTGAGTGGGCTGCTGTGCGTCCTCCTCCCCGAGGTCAGGGTGGAGAGAGAGGAGTGACACGCAGTTGATGATGTTTCTTTGTGAGCTGTGTCCATTCGTAGAGATGATCACTGTGGTTCTCCTGAATCTCGCATGCATGGCAGAGTTCATAAGGACGAATGTGTTGGGGTTAATGTGAGCCTCAGAGATGGTTTCTCTGGAGTTTGGAAAGATCTCCTAGATGGTGTGTCTCAGTGGTGGATTCTGTAGAGAAGCACTCACTCTCAGCCTTGGCATCCCAGTGAACTTTCATGTCAATCACTGTGAGATGCTCCTTAGGTCATGTACAACTAACATTATCTGAAATACCAAAATGGCGGAGGCTTTACTCTTTTCAATAAGTTGCCACAAATTCGTGGTACTTCCCAGAGTAATGGTGTCCTTGTTCATTTGTGTTCTGAAATATTTTCTTGAGTGGCAGGGAGACAGATGGAGATTGTACTAGCACAGGGGGAATGGCACTTTAGCCTAAGTCTACCCATGAGAGCGGTTGCTTGTAGGAATGTCACCTGTAAGGTGCGTTTTGACAAGGGAGGAAATAGAGGAAATTAAAATTGCTGCCCTGGAGCTCAGGAATGGCAGAGATTTCTTTCCTGGTTTGGATGGATCTCAGTACCAGTCACATCATATGTACTGCCCGCCTGCCCCAGGGCAAGCACTGTGTTTCCCTGGGTGTCTTGAGGTTGGAGGAGAACTCCAGCCTTTGAGAATGAGAGGCACTTGTGGTCAGTCACGAAGTCATGTCTTGACTGGGAAATTCCATGGACAGAGAGTGAGAGATGTTACTCCTTAATTCAGCGACTGTGCATTGAATACATACTACGTCTTGGGCTCTATGGGGATAGAGATTAAAACGAGAGGGTCTGGATACACTGTCCAGTAGGGTGTGAGAGGTTCTTGGTGTTGAGGATTCTGTCGTTTTATGAACTCAGAGATGAACTCTTAGGTTGCGTACATCTTAAAGATTTTTTCATTGGTGGTTCTACTAAGGTGTTTTTTTTTTTTAAATCTTGGCTTTCTACAACTACCAAAACCGTATATACTGTAAAACTCATTTCTGGTTTTCCTTTCCAAGAAGACAAGCTCATGTACAAAGATATGAAGGCAAAACTTTAGGAATGCCTTTAAGAAGAGTATCTTCAATCACTTTAGCAAATTTGCCGTTGTCTTTTGACCATGAGTAAAGATACAATAAAAGTTAAATATCCCCCAGAAAAGAAATGGATTTCAGTGCCGGTGAATCTGTTAACAGCAAGCAAGCCATTTAGAACGCTGGCATTTATGAGCTCGGCGTGCTCGGCATGTGAAGTGTGAGAGACCTGTTTTCCTTTTATCAACCTCAGTGCCAGGCTTTAGAGTGGAGCTGGATTCAGTTCTGCTGGGAGTCTGTGTTGAAACATCGGCGTTGACATTGTTTGGCTATGTGTCTTGATTTTTTGTTTTTCATTTGAGTTTGTTCTTGGAACCAAGAGAAATGGATCAGGGACCTGGGTCTCACAAAAGAGAGAAAAATGTCTTCGGAAATAACAGAAGTTCTTACCATGCCTTATTCTGGGCTCACAGACACAAAAGGACTAAACTCTGAACTAAACTAAAGGACAGTAAGAACCAAAATGTGAAACAGGAAGGAACTGGGGAAAAGGGACAATGAGGGTAGGTAACTAATGGTGCATATAATGCAGGCTTTGATGTTTTATCATTCTGCTGAAGCTTCTTGGCTTCCTAATAGTGGGTTGTGCAAAGGGAGAAAAATGATCAGCCCTGTGCACTTGTGTTCATTTGATGGAAATAAACCAGTCACTAGGGAAACCATCACCAGTACTGGGGTGTTGTTTGTTAGTTACTTTGTTTTTGGCCAGGCCATGCAGGTTGTGGGAATCTCAGGTCCTCCACCAGGTATCAAACCCATGCCCCTGCAGTGAAAGCCCAGAGTCTTAAGCACCGAGCCACCAGGGAAATCCCAGTGCTGGACTTTAAGACCAGGGATAATTATCTGACGTTTCTCCTAAGAAATGTATGCTGACATGTAATGAACATCCACTCACAAAACAGTTACAATAAATGCAGCTTCTTCTGTGATGCTGTTTCTTATGGTGTGCTTGTTACATAGTCTAATAGCATTGAAGTAAAGCAACGTTTAGTGAAAGTGAATAGCCTGGGGCCAAAAGGATGTGGTCTGGCTAAACCCATGGACACCTGAAAGGTGGGGTTGGACTTCCCAGCTCTCAGGTGCTTGGGTCTCTAAATAGCATTTTTCCCAATCAAGATTTGATGGGTGGTATGTGGCATGGGGGCTTCCCAGGTGGCACCAGTGATAAAGAACCTGCCTGCCCATGCAGGAGACAAGAAACACGGGTTCGATCCCTAGGTTGGAAGATGCCCTGGAGGAGGGCATGGCGACTCACTCCAGTGTTCTTGCCTGGAAAATCCCACGGACATAGGAGCTTGGTGGGCTATGGTCCATAGGGTCACAAAGAGTTGAACACAACTGAAATGACTTAGCATGCACGAATGTGTGTGCGGCATGGAGTTCAAGGTTACAGTGAGAAGAAAGTCTTTTTGCCAAGCGCATATCCACGTATGTGAACACTCAAGCGAGATGGGGTGGACTTGACGCAGTCTTATAAAAAACCAACAGGTTCTGAAGGGAGCCCAGACGATGTCACCACCCCACGGTGGAAAGACCAGCAGGCTGCCTCCAGGGCAGACCTAGATTCCTCCTGAGAAGACAGCCAGCCACTGCTCTCATGATGGGGGTGCTCCCCGGGGAGTACTTTTCATGCATTATGTGTGATGCTCTGGAGAGGTACAGGGTGTTGCTCATCACCGTTGGATGAATTTGGCCCAGCTGATGTGGGCAGCAGGAGACACGAGACATGGGTTCAACCCCTGGGTTGGGAAGATCCCCTAGAAGAGGAAATGGCAACTCACTCCAGTATTCTTCCCTGGAGAATCCCATGGACAGAGGAGCCCGGTGGGCTATGGTCCATAGGGTCACAAAGAGTCAGACGTGACTGAAGCAACTTGGCGCAAAGCACAGCTGTGGTAGGCAGGGTGATTCTGTCTTTCTCTCTCCATCCCTGACTCCCCCCACCCCACCCCAGACATCCACGTCCTAATCCCTTATACAGCAAAAGGGATTGTGCAGATGGGATTAAGGAAAGGACCTTGAGTTGGAGAGACCCTTCTGGATTATCCAGGTGGGTCTGATAAAAAGAGTCAGAAGGAGATTCAGAGATGTTACCCTGCTGGCCTCAAGGATGGAGGAAGAGACCATAAGCCAAGGGCTGTGGGCAGCCCCTCGATGCTGAAAGAGACAGAGAAAGGGACTCCCCTGGAGCTTCCAGAAGGAACACAACCCTGCTAAAACCTTAATTTTAGCCTCCGAAAACCCATTTTGGATTTCTGATCTCCAGAACTGCAATATAAAACCTCTGTATATAATGTAATACAGACTGCATTGTTATATATCCTATTACAATACAAACTCTGGCAGAATAAATTGGTTTTATTTGTTTTTAGCCATGGAACTAGATGGTAATTTTTTGTAGCAACAATAGGAAATGAATTCATAGAGCTGCTTTCTCTGGATTGTTTCCCTTTTCATGGTGAAAAGCCAGTAATAAATTGCAAAACTAGGATTCACACCCTCCTCTGGCTGATTCAAACACGCTTCTCTTTCCACTCAACAACTCAATCATTCATTCTTTCATTTATTCATTCATTCAACACATTTTTGTTAATCTTCTACTTTAGTGCCAGCTATAGACATTTCTAAGAGCCAAAAAGGCTGTGGCCTGGGTATATGGTTCCTAACTTGATGATGATCAGATGATAAAGCAGATTCAACCTAATTAGGATAAAGTTTGCTAAACTGAGTTCATATAAAGTGTGTAGTCCTCATGGTACCAAGACTTCTTCTGTCTGACTTTATCAGAGGCTGTGAAGCAGAGTTTACAGACAGGAAGTGAGAAATGCCAACCTAAACGTGATTTGGAAAGAAACTTTAATATCGTATAGGGAAATAATTCAATCCAGAGCCAGTCACTTTCTCATCAAAATTGCCCAAGAGTCTCCACTGCTCTGTCCGATCTCTGAAGATGCTGTTGATTTCCTCTGACAGTAGCAGAGTCAGATGGTCTGAGAAGATAACACACCTAATCAAATCTCTGTGTGTACTCAGTCGCTCAATCGTGTCCAATTCTTTGCAGCCCCTTGGAGTCTAGCCTGCCAGGCTCCTCTGTCCATGGAATTTTTCAGACAAGAATACTGGAGTGGCTTGCCCACTTCCTACTCCAGGGGATCTTCCCGACTCAGGGACTTAACCACCGTCTCTTGCATCTCCTGTGTTGGCCTCTTTACCTGTAGTGCCACCTGGGAAGCCCTAATCAAGTCTTTGTCAGTCGCTCAGTCACGTCCGACTCTTTGCGACCCCATGGACTGTAGCCCACCAGGCTTCTCTGTCCATGGGATTTCCCAGGCAAGAATACTGGAGCGGGTTGCCGTCTCCTTCTCCAGGGGATCTTCCTAATTCAGGGATCAAACCTGTGTCTCCTGCATCGGCAGGTGTATTCTTTACCACTGATTTGTTACTGCTACATCATAAACGCAGTAAACACTTGTGAACCAAAATGCTGTTGCAAGCCATTTTTTATGGCCTAGAAAACATATTTGCTGAGCTAAGGAGAGTCCCATCCTTGATTTAATCTCAGAAAAAAAAAAATCACTCCTAGGGATCTTGTAAATTTCAGCCTAGTAAGCCATCTTCGGCGGTCTAGCTCATGCCATCCCACATTCTGAATACTGTTCCAAGTTTCCCCTCTGCATCTGGTGTGCATTATTAGTTGAATGAGGCCCCCTCTTCAAGGCCCTGTGGCTGTTTCACCCTTATCCCCCTCCATCATCCCACGGTCCGGCTATGCTCAGTCTGTAGTCTTCAGCACCCAACTAGAAGGTGCGTGCTTGAGATCTCAGAACCAGAAGGAGATGAAGACACCCAGTTGTGTCCCACACCAGCTATGTACCAGGGTCATTGTAAACAGAATTCATGTAGCCCTCGTAACAACCATCCCCGAGGGAGAGTACATAGCAGTGAAGACTTTAGACCATGAGTTCTAGAGCCGGATTTCCTGGGCTTAGTCCCAGCTCCATTTTCCAACCCCTCGGAGAGTCAACTTTCTCATTTGTAAAGCGGGGTGATATTATGGCCAGCCTCAGGCGGTACCTCTGAACTTGAAGCAGTATACTTGCACATGATAAACACCCAGTAAAAATGAGCTATTGTAATTTCCCAGATCCAGAGTTTCAGAGTTGTTTCCAAGCCCACAACCGTTCCTTAGATGGAAGTATCAAATTTGAACTCAGAATTCTGGGGCCAGGAACTCCCCCATCCATCACTCTTGAGATTGCCCCACAGAGGCAGCCTCAGAACTGTCTACCCCACCCCTGTCTTCTGTCTACCCCCTACCCTATACCCTGGATAAGAGGGTCTACACCATAGCAAGACCTCCAAGTCCCCAGGGGCCTGCAATACTTGGAAATGGAATCTCTGAAAATTTTAAGAGGATAAAGTGCCTCTGTCATATCCTTAAATATCCATGTCATATCCATGAATAATAGAAGAGATAAGGATTAACTGCATCTCAGCCATCAGCAGGGAGGGCTGTGGCCTGGGGACCCCCTGGGATGCGTAAGACCCTCATTCTGTAACCACTGACCCCGAGAAACAGGCTCTCACCCTCCTAAATGTCCAAGATGCGGCAGAGACGCGTCGTGGCACCAGGCCCCACCTCCCTGCTTCTGGAAACCTCTGATGCTGGCTGCCACTGCCTGACTTTCACAAGTCAGCAATATACCTTAGGTTAAGAAAAACATATCTAAAAACATTTCTTCCAAGCTAGGTCTATGTCTGGATAAGCCTCACTTGATCTTTATTTTTAGTTGCTTCTAACTTCTTTACAGTAAGTCATGAGTGAGCCAAAGAAACTATCTTTATTATAAACATTATAAAGGTTAAATTTGGCCTCTGAGACAGAGGCTTTGTTCATTCAATATTTGTTGAACATATATATCAGATCACGAGGGAATAAGAGCTGAAATAGAGTTGAGTAATTTCCATACAGTGGCTGTGAGGTAGATACTGTTTCATCCCTGTTATAACAGAGGAAATTGAGACACAGAGAGGTTGAGTTACCTCTTTCAGGTCACCCAGCCAGAGAGAGGATGGGCTTGCACGTGTCCTTGGGTCTCTCTGAATATAGAGCTCGTGTATTTTCAGTACTGGGAGGCCATGTGCAGAGAAACCCAGCTTCTGCTTCAAATGAAGTGGAATGGATTCCTCTCTCTGGGTTTTGTCGGTGGACTTCCCCCCGACCCCAGGAGCTGAGGACAGCCTGGGGGGTTACTCAGGAGAGTTGAGGTATCTTCAGGAGGAGGAGGGGGCCATCCGTTGATACAACCAGCTTTTCAAGAGGCAGGCGTATTTAGTGCTGGAGCTTCTCCTCTTGTTAATTTCCCAGCTGGAAATAAGCTGTAGGCTGCCGTGTCCCTGAAGGCAGGGATGGTGTGAACTCCTCAACACGACATCCTGAGCACACAGCCCAGTGCCCAGTGCACTGGGGTTACTTGCTGAGTATTTGTAGAAGGAATGAAGGAAGAAAGGAGGAAAAGGCAGCATTTACGTTAGTTATAGAGACACTACAGAACTTCACGTGCTCAGATTCCAAAGTCTGAGCTGGTTTTCATCCTAGCTTCTCTGTTTTCCAGGTGAGAGACCTTGAATAAGTGCTTTAACTCCCTTGGATCTTACTTCTTCATCTGTAAAAATGGATATGATATCAATCTCAGTTTTTGTACAGCATTTTAAAAGAGGTTTACGGAGTGGGCTTTGCAAGCTAACCGGCATACAGGAAACTCCAGTGTCCGCTGGTATTATTACTATTATCATCATGTTGTTATTATCACTCTCTGGTTAGAAAATATTACTCAGTGCCACTGTGGCACTTCAACAGCCAGAAGCAAGAGAGCAACAAATCATACAGTCAGCGGGCTGCTGATTGTTGGAACCTGGAGCAAGGGGCAGGTAAAGCCGATCTCAGTATCCTTTGTTCATCCTCCCAGACAGGTGTCTGCACAATGATCTCATGAATTAGCGAGGCTGTCACACAAGCCCCTTTTCAAGCATCACTTTCCTCAAACACATAAAACATAATTAGACTTGAAGAAAAATGTACCTCTGTAATTCCAGCCCTTGGACACGCGCTGAGAACTCCAAACAGACAGACTAGTCTTGCTGAGTTTATATAACCCCAGGGACCCATCCACTTCCCAGCAACACACTTGAAAGGCCACACTTGCTTTTCAGAATATTATTGCCCATATTAAGATGAAAAAAAAACCTGTTCAGCTGGGAAAATGTGCAATGTACAGCAAGAAGCAGCCTCGCCTGTTCTCACGGGCACCCACCAGACTGTCAGCCGTGGTCCCCACCCTCTACCCATCCCCGGCTGGCCACTGGTCCCTCTGACGGTGTCCATCCTGTGGCTCACTCCATGAGAAACTCCAGAGAATCCCCCTATTCAAACCGTGCTTGGGCTCCTCAACCACGCTTGGGCTCCTCAATCGTTTGACTGGATAGAGAGATGAACTCTCAGCCTCACCTTTGCTCACACAAGGCCGAGTCCTTCTCGCACCCTGCTCCCTGTTCTTCCCACCCTCCACCCCACACTTGCTCATAATACCCTGCCCTCCCCACTGCCAGCCCCTGTCTCTCTCATCTCTCTTTGCCTGGCTCTGTCTCTATCTGCATCTGTCTTTCTCTGTATCTCTATCTCTTGCTTTTTCTTTCTCTGTATCTTTTTGTCTCTGTTTTTCCCTCTCCATTTCTTTCTCCCCTTCCTTCCTTGCTTTTATCTTTTACTTGTTCCTTCCTTTTTTCTTCTTTCATCTTTTTCTCTTTCCCCTTCCTTTCTCCTTTCTTTCTGTCCTTCCTTCCATCTTTCCTCCCTTCTCTCTTTTTCTCTTTTCCTCCCTCCCTCCCCCTCTCTCTTTCTTTCTTCATCTATCTAGTACAAGCCCTGAAGATAGGTAACTGTGTCAGTCTCCGGGTGTTGTAGAGTGAGCAACATTAACCCGATGCCTCCATCCTGAAGCCTGCAGTCTCATGGATATAATACATCTTTACCAGGGACACATCAATCATCAATGGCGGTGGTGATAGGCACTAAGCAGGGAGTAAATGGTGCTGTGACTATAGACTACGAGGTCTAAGCATCTGGTCTAGGGGATCAGAGATGACTGTACTTAGGAACCAAACTTAGGACTGCTATTTAAGGATGACAAGGAGCTTGGGAGGTGTAAACAGTGATGGGAGGAATTTAGGAGGTTACAAGAATAATCAACAATGTGGAATCTGCATATGTTCCGGAAACTGACCAGAGTGTGGCAAGAGAGGAGAAGAAGAGAGAAAGAAGGGACAGTGAGTGATTGGCAGGTGAATGACCACATGGCAGCATGATGACCATTTTATCCTTATCCTAAAAGCCATGCAGGGTCACGGGAGGGTTTTGAGCAGAAATTTAACCTGTGGTTGACAGTTTTATAAGATTCTGTATTGCTGAAGGGTGAATAGATTTGAGTGGGTCAGGGTGGAAGCTGGGTGATTGAGGGATGGCCAGAGTGTCCTTCAGCTTCTCTTAGAGCAATTAGAGCTCTGGATACCTGAATGCCAGAGATTCAGGCATCCGGACTCCATCCTTTGGTCTGACAGCATCACAGTGTAGTCCTAGGTAAGCCTCTTCCCATCTTGTGCCTTAGGTTTTCCTATAAAATGAGGTAATGCAATGCTGCTTCTGTAAAATCAGGTAGACCAGATGTTTCTCCTGTAAACTGAGATAGACCCATTGGTTTCTAAGGCCCTGTCCACCTTCATTGGTGATGCCATGCTCTCTTGTGATGTGACCAATCTTTATCTCCTAGATGAAAACTTCCTTACCTATCACTCTTACCAGCACCAACTCCCCTCCCTATTCATCCACCCCCACCATGATTCCCTTCTTTAAATTCATAAGAGTCAGAGAAACAATTAACAGTTGTTAAACGTTCAGTCTTTGGAACAGACTTCCTGGGCTTGAATCCTGATTTCTATGACTTACTAGTTAGCTGTTTGTTAGTTTCCTTGTGTACAGTAGAGTTATTATACTTATCTCATAGTGTTGGGAAGCTTGAATAAATTAATATATGTAAAACATGTAAACAGTGCTCAAACCTAGTAAGTACTCAAACGTTACCTAATGAAAGTGTAGGGGATGTTGTGCTGTGCCATCTAGAACACCCTTCAGAACTGAGGTACACATTTTCCCAAGCTGCTGGAAGCTTTGACTACTGATGACTCACGGCTGTGTCCCCTCCTCAGTAATAGCTGTCGGGGGAGGGAGCTGCCTTGCTCAAGGTTTTTGCCCTTTGTTGGGGCAGATCAGATCAGATCAGATCAGATCAGTTGCTCAGTCGTGTCCGACTCTTTGCGACCCCATGAATCGCAGCACGCCAGGCCTCCCTGTCCATCACCAACACCCAGAGGTCACTCAGACTCATGTCCATCGAGTCAGTGATGCCATCCAGCCATCACATCCTCTGTTTTCCCCTTCTCCTCCTGCCCCCAATCCCTCCTAGCATCAGTCTTCTCCAATGAGTCAACTCTTCCCATGAGGTGGCCAAAGTACTGCAGTTTCAGCTTTAGCATCATTCCTTCCAAAGAAATCCCAGGGCTGATCTCCTTCAGAATGGACTGGTTGGATCTCCTTGCAGTCCAAGGGACTCTCAAGAGTCTTCTCCAACACCACAGTTCAAAAGCATCAATTCTTCGGCGCTCAGCCTTCTTCACAGTCCAGCTCTCACATGACCACAGGAAAGACCATAGCCTTGACTAGGTGAATCTTTGTTGACAAAGTAATGTCTCTGCTTTTGAATATGCTATCTAGGTTGGTCATAACTTTCCTTCCAAGGAGTAAGCGTCTTTTAATTTCATGGCTGCAGTCACCATCTGCAGTGATTTTGGAGCCCAGAAAAACAAACTCTGACACTGTCTCCACTGTTTCCCCATCTATTTCCCATGTAGTGATGGGACCAGATGCCATGATCTTCGTTTTCTGAATGTTGAGCTTTAAGCCAACCTTTTCACTCTCCACTTTCACTTTCATCAAGAGGCTTTTGAGTTCCTCTTCACTTTCTGCCATAAAGGTAGTGTCATCTGCATATCTGAGGCTATTGATATTTCTCCCGGCAATCTTGATTCCAGCTTGTGTTTCTTCCAGTCCAGTGTTTCTCATGATGTACTCTGCATAGAAGTTAAATAAACAGGGTGACAATATACAGCCTTGACGAACTCCTTTTCCTATTTGGAACCAGTCTGTTGTTCCATGTCCAGTTCTAACTGTTGCTTCCTGACCTGCATACAAATTTCTCAAGAGGCAGATCAGGTGGTCTGGTATTCCCATCTCTTCCAGATTTTCCACAGTTTATTATGATCTACACAGTCAAAGGCTTTGGCATAGTCAATAAAGCAGAAATATGTGTTTTTCTGGAACTCTCTTGCTTTTTCCATGATCCAGTGGATGTTGGCAATTTGATCTCTGGTTCCTCTGCCTTTTCTAAAACCAGCTTGAACATCAGGAGGTTCATGGTTCACATATTGCTGAAGCCTAGCTTGGAGAATTTTAAGCATCACTTTACTAGCGTGTGAGATGAGTGCAATTGTGTGGTAGTTTGAGCATTCTTTGGCATTGCCTTTCTTTGGGATTGGGATGAAAATTGACCTTTTCCAATCCTGTGGCCACTGCTGAGTTTTCCAAATTTGCTGGCATATTGAGTACAGCACTTTCACAGCATCATCTTTCAGGATTTGGAATAGCTCCACTGGAATTCCATCACCTCCACTAGCTTTGTGGGTAGTGATGCTTTCTAAGGCCCATTTGACTTCACATTCCAGGATGTCTGGCTCTAGGTCAGTGATCACACCATCATGATTATCTGAGTCGTGAAGATCTTTTTTTGTACAGTTCTTCTGTGTATTCTTGCCACCTCTAATATCTTCTGCTTCTGTTAGGTCCATACCATTTCTGTCCTTTATCGAGCCCATTTTTGCATGAAATGTTCCTTTGGTATCTCTGATTTTCCTGAAGAGATCCCTAGTCTTTCCCATTCTGTTGTTTTCCTCTATTTCTTTGGGGCAGCCCCTGTCTAATCACGGTTGGACACAGGGCTACAGAAACCTGGCCCCCTTGCGTCCATGGAGACAGCTCTGAAGAACTAGAGACGGCTCTGAAAGATTCACCCGTCTTTGAAACAGTTATGGGACTGGCATGATCATCTTTTGCAGGTGTGTCACAGCTCAACTTCTCTCTCTGCCCAGTTCTGCTTCCCTCACTCCTTTGCAGATGCTGTTCCCAAGAGTACTTCCCAATAAGCACTCTGCACGCAGAGTCCTTTTTCAGAGAACTTGGCTCTCGACAGTTATTGTGATGACCATTATGAGTTATTGTCATCATATCATCATACCCCTGATTGCCTGCCTGGTTCCTTGGTTGAATTCCCAACAGTGGTCATCCTTTAGACCTTGCTTCTCTGCCCTGTGCTTAGTTCTGGAAGCTTATCTTCTCTCCTTTGTGAGAATCCTTCCTGTTGTCTGGAGCCCTGCTGAGTGCCCAGAAGAAGCTCATAAGTGCTGGCGGGCTGAATAAGTGTGTACACAATGGGGCTGGTGCATACTTTCTTTCTCCTAAACCATTTGGGCTCCACTTGATATTACTAAACCCAGGATATACACCAGACAAAACACCAGAATAACTTCGCAATATGGCCCCGAGCTGGGTAAACTGGGCCCTGGGCTTTCAGCTCTAATGGTGGGGTTTGCTTTCAGTATCAAGAAGAGAGAAATAAAGCTATTCTGGGCTCGGCTTAAAGAAGAGAATATCAGGTTAAAGGCATATTTCTCTTTATTTGGGCAAGCTACTTAACCCTCAGGACCTTGGTTTCTTCATCTTCACAATGAGGATGAAAGTGGAAATGTGAGTAGTCAGTGAGTAAATTCATACAGAGCTGTGGTTTTCCACAGCATGGTTCCTGGACCATCAGCATCACCTGGAAGTTGTTAGAAATGCAAGTCCCTGGGTCTCACCCCAGACCAACTATGGAGTCTGAAACTCTGGCATGGAGGCCAACAACCTGAGTTTTAACAAGAGGACCCACCAGAGGACTCCAGGGCAAGGTCAAGTCTGAGAATCAGTGATACAAGAACTTCTAATTGAGCCTGACCCTCGGAAGAATTCACTAGGAATTAGATATCACTGTCATTTAGGTGGTAGTGCATTGAGTGGATAATGCACATGAAATGTCACGCATTAAAGAATGAATTAGTATTCATTTCAGTCTTCTGTATTAGTGTATGCTAGTTTAGGTTTACTAGGGCACAGAGGTTTAAACTCAACCAACCTGTATTTGCATCCCAACTCAACAATTTACTGGATGATCTTAACCAAGGTGCTTAATCTAAGTATCAATTTTCCTGTGTGTAAGATTCACATCATAGCACAACCCTCCTCAGGTTGTTATGCAGTTAACAAGAGAATGGAATCCTTAATACAAGGCCAACACCAAGTTAGAGCACAGTAAATGGTGACTGTGATTCTATCCAAGTCACGCCCTACGTCAGAGAGAAGACATCCTGTAACATTTGCATGTTTGCTCATAAAAGCAGATGTAGGACCCAGCTTGTTGTGTGTGCAAGAGGGAAGTCCTTGTGAAATGGTACCCATCTGTGTCACACTGGAATGAATGGTTATTTTCAAAATCTCAAGGCTGTGAACTCTTCCACTGTCGAGCTTTTCTCAATCCCATGTTGCTGGGCTGCATGCTCATCTGGTAGAAGGACTAACTCTTGATAAGGGAGGGAGTCTGTGGCCTGAGAGCAAGGGACGCACTTTAGTGTAAAACAGCAAGAAAAATAGCCCACAAGGAATATTTGGACGCTAAGGATGCTTTTTATCCTCCTCGGCTTCATTGCTTACTTTGTATCCATAAAATCTGTCTGGCATTGATATCCTATTCCTCTGCCTGGAGCAGGCATTCATTTTTGTGAGCTGGCAGAAGAGGTACAGACCAAATACTCAGCCACTAAGGAAAGAATATGTCTACTCTTGAGGTCAGGGCTCTGGCCTTGGCACCTGGATATGGGTTCAAACCCAAGCCCTGCTACTTGCTGAGTATGTATCATCTCTTTTACAAGTCTCATTTTTTCCCATTTGTAAATGAGAAAACTCATTCAGTACTTATACAAGTAGTCAACACAGCACATGACTCCCACTTAGCTATTTTTAATTGTACTGTTGGAAATGATGTTAGACCATCCAGCATGGATTTAAGGAGACAGATATTCAAATTACATAAGCGTGCTTGTTTTTGTACTTTTTCTTCCTGCCTTGTTATTCTCAGGCTAAATCGGGGTTACGATAACTTCACTTCAAACCGGGAGTGAGCTACATGGATTCACGTTCATGAATGGCAGAAACCAACACAATACTCTAAAGCAATTATCCTTCAATTAAACATAATTTTTTTTAAAGTTAACCCTCAAAGCCCTCTTGCATGACGATGACACGATTCCCCAAGCATCTCTAATTGCTCACGTGTAGCTCTGACATCAGTTGGTGGTGGCCCTTTTATTCCCTCCTTGCTGACCATGGACCATCACCCCCACCAAGAGTGGTGGTCCTGGGGGCAGTGGAGGGCCACCTAAGGGCCCCCTGTTCTCTGTTATAAATGTCGAGCCATGGTCAGGCTGAGTCAGGGGTATGGGGATGGCAGGCATGTCAGCGAGCTGACAGAAAGTTCCATTGGGCTGTCAGCCTGTCTCCTGAACACCCTGCCTTTCCGAGCTGGGGCTTCATTGTTCTGACAAGAAGACAGAGGCAGGGGACCTTGGTGATGGGAGGAGCCTGGAGGCTTCTTCCTTGGGAGGTGACAGTGCTGGGCTCAGCCTGGGGCTGGGATGTGGTATCAAAGTAAGAGTCTAGCTAATGCAAGGTCAGGTCTGGACTTGGCTTTTGTGGAAAGTGGGAGTGGTACCTTGAGTCTCTTGGACTGCAAGGAGGTCAAACTAGTCCATCCTAAAGGAAATCAGTCCTGAATATCCATTGGAAGGACTGGTGCTGAAGCTGAAGCTCCAATACACACCTGATGTGAAGAGCCGACTCATTGGAAAAGACCCTGATACTGGGAAAGACTGAGGGCAGATGACAGAGGATGAGATGGTTGGTTGGCATCGCTGACTCAGTGGACGTGAACTTGAGCAAACTCCAGGGGATAGTGGAGAATGCTGCAGTCTATGTGGTCACAAAGAGTTGGACACAACTTAGCACTAAATAACAACAACAGCAATAAAAAGTGATACCCAAGACTGTCCATCAGGGGATGCTATCAAGGGCTTTCAAAATCAGGCTAGTCCCACTTTTCCAAGGAAGGAGAACTCTTCCCTGGGGCTGAATAAACCTGAGAGTCCATTGAAATAGAGGGATGTATACAGGTGCCTGGCCTGTGCTTGGTCCGGGAGAGGCCTCTGCAGGGACAAAGATGCATAAAACAGTTCCTGCCTTGTGAGGACTCCCAGCTCTCTGGAGGAGATGGATAAACAACTGCATATATGAACTAGACTGTGGAGTCTGTGCTAATAGAAGCACTTGGGAGAAAGAAGGGTTAATTCTCTACATGGGAGGGATGCTATGTCAGCAGAATTCTTACAGATAAAGGTGAGTTTACCAGGCTGCCGGGAAACATGGCACAGGTCAGGAAAAGCATGGAGTTGCAAGTAGTGGGTGGGCAGTGATGAGTGAGGAAGGAAGACAAGGCTCCATCGCAGGGGCCCTGAACTGCCTGTCATGCTGGCTTCACAAGACCCTCCCCTACTCCGTACTCTCAGCACCACTATTTGAGTTTTATTCATAACTCTTTGAATAGACAAACTGATGAATAAATGAGATCCAAGATAATACCTAGTAGCAGTTTTTAAATTTAATTATAAAATTTCAATTTTTCAAAGTTTGTGAATTATAATGGCAACCCACTCTGGTAGTCTTGCCTGGAAAATCCCATGGACAGAGGAGCCTGGCAAGCAAAGAGTCAGACACAACTGAGCAACTTCATTTTCATGCACAAATTTAAGCACAGGAATGTATGTGTTGCTTAATTTTTTAAAACACGTGCTGCCAGTACCTTGCACTCATTATTTTATGTGGCTGATAACCACCCTATGTGGTATTTACCGTTATCATCAACCCGTTTTGCGGTTCAGGATACTGAGGCTTATGGAAGTGAAGTCCCTTAGCCAAAGCCACATGGTTGGCAAAGATGGAAATAGGATTTACACTCAGAAGGGTCTTTCTCAAAGCCTGTGTTTAAACCTCTAAGGCAGGTCCGGAAATGAGGAAGGAGACAGCAGGTAAGGTCTACCCATCTGCTCAGGATTTCTGCCTACATGCCTATTTTTGGCACACTGAAGGCACCTTGCTACAAGCTGTCTCTTTTGACAGTGTATGGGGTCACACTGGCCTCTGAGAAGCCAGGTGGGCAGTGTGGGGCAGGAGTGAAGTCTATGGGAGTAGAGGGGAGGGGGCGTGGTACGCACCAAGCCAGCTTAGAGGGATGGCCACTCCCCCTCCCCCCAACTCTCTGGGGCCCCAGCAGAAGGTCAAGCCCAGTAGGGTTGCCAGATATAGCAAAATTCAGATTTGATCTGGCAATCCTTCCTTCCCAGGGGCCCCCAAGCTCTCACACAAAAACTCCTAAACCTTCCAAGGAGCTAATTACACCAGTGAGGCTGAAATCCTGGATTTGAGGCGATTAAGGGCTGCATCCAGGCAGGAATGCATTAAGGAGGGCAAATATTTTAAGCCCCAAGAGATGCAACTGAAAGGAGCCCTGTTCTCTAGAGCCCGTCCCCATGATGAGAAAGTGGCTCTGTGCAGTGCCGAGACCTGGACTTCCCTTCCCAAGGCCAAGCAGGGGCTAGTCTTCCCACCCAACTACCACCCCCGACTCCCGCCCCCGAAACCTGCCACCACTCGGGCTCTTCCCCATCCCCCCAGCCCCAGGACAATGGGGAAGACTTCCTCTGCCAGAAGGTACAGGAGGCAGGTTGTTGACCCGATTCCTTTACCCAGTAGACCTCACTGAGCACTTGCTATGTGCCAGGCAACATGTAAGGTGTCTAGAATGCAAAGGCAAATAATGGGGATAGGCACACAGCCAAAGATCAAACAAATATATGCACATGTGGACATATGCTATATATACACAAGCATATATATGCATATACATACATGCATGCATACCACATGATATACACCTGGAAAGGATCAAGATCCTATTATAGAAAAATCACAGAGGAAGACGCACTGCAGATTGAGTCATCAAAGATGACCTCACTGAGTGGGTGACATTTAAGCAGAGACAGGTTGCAATTACATGAAAATCAAGAGAGAAGTCCATTGCAGGCTTTAGGAAACAGTGAACACCCAAGGCAGGAATTACTGATGGTATTAAGTCACTGGAAGAAGATTATTCTTGTCTAATCATGATTGTTTGGAGAAACATCAATAACCTCAGATATGCAGATGACACCACCCTTATGGCGGAAAGTGAAGAAGAACTAAAGAACCTCTTGATGAAAGTGAAAGAGAAGAGTGGAAAAGTTGGCTTAAAACTCAACTTTCAGAAAACGAAGATCATGGCATCTGGTCCCATCACTTCATGGCAAATAGATTGGGAAGCATTGGAAACAGTGACAGACTTTATTTTCTTAGGCTCCAAAATCACTGCAGATGATGACTGTAGCCATGAAATTAAAAGACATTTGCTCCTTGGAAGAAAAGCTATGACCAACCTAGACAGCATATTAAAAAGCAGAAACATTACTTTGCCAACAAAGGTCTGCATGTCAAGGCTGTGGTTTTTCTAGTAGTCATGCATGGATGTGAGAGTTGGACTATAAAGAAAGCTGAGCGCCGAAGATTTGATGCTTTTGAACTGTGGTGTTGGAGAAGACTCTTGAGAGTCTCTTGGACTGCAAGGAGATAAACCAGTCCATCCTAAAGGAGATTAGTCCTGAATGTTCATTGGAAGGACTGATGCTGAAGTAGAAACCAATACTTGGGCCACCTGATGAGAAGAACTGACTCATTGGAAAAGACCCTGATGCTGGGAAAGATTGAAGGTGGGAAGAGAAGGGGACGACAGAGATGGTTGGATGGCATCACCAACTCGATGGACATGAGTGTGAGTAAGCTTTGGGAATTGGTGATGGACAGGGAGGCTGGAGTGCTGCAGTCCATGGGGTCTCAAAGAGTCAGACACGACTGAGCGAGTGAACTGAACTGAATTGAATCACAGCGTTGTCTTGCCGAGATCTAGCTTGTTACCCACTAGGCTTTAGACGTCCCCCTTTGTCCAGCCAACCCCGCTGAGGTCAGTGCATAGCCCCAGCTCATGCCATCAGATTCCTGCAGTTCTCTGCCTGAGGTCATTTGCTGGTTTGCAACTTGGCCCTGGCTTGATGCAAGGTGGAAGTGTCTAGGAGTTAATGCCCCCAGGAGTGTCCTCAAGTGCATGATGGAGTTGGCAGATAAATCCCTGAACTGGGAGAATTACCAGGTGTGTCCTGCATGGTTTAGAAGATCCCCACTAGAAGTGTACCCCAGCTAGTCACTGGGCTAAGCCGTTTTATAGGTTGATAGGTTTTCCTCTTCCCTGCCTCACTGACATACTGCTTCATCTTACTTCCTGGGATCAATTGCCAAAGAAACCATGTGCACACATATCTTCATTTTAGGGTGTCCTTAGGGGGAAACTCAAAACCTTTGAACGAGTAATGATTGGCCAAAGATGAACTCAAGCACCTCTCTCCATCATCTGCCACCAACTTCTTCATCTCCAGCCATGCTCATCTGTTCATCTTCCCCTTGCAACCATGCATTTTCACTCCTGACAGCCTTTGCCAGCTCCCCTTATTTCTCTGACAAATTCCTGTTCATCATTTAAAAATCACTTCCCCATGGAAGCCTTCCCTGCTTTTCCATTTCTAGAGCCTCAACAGTGTGAATATTCCCAACCATTCAAAATAATGATGTTAAAGAATGTTTCAAAATTGTATTACGGATAATGCCTTCATCAGACCTCATCTATCCATTTATCCATCCATCCACCCATCACCTACCTCCATATATCAGGTACTGCAATTGTTCTCCAGTCTTCTCATCTAGATCTTGAGGTTCACAGAGAGTCTTAGGCATCTCTCTGCTTCTAGCATGTAGAGCAGGGTCCAGTTGGAGTCAGTGGGTGCTTGGCCATTTTTAATTGTTTGATCTAATTAAATTGATGAACTTCACCTGTTCCAGGCAGACAGCATCTGTGCAATGATAATGAGATTCCTAATTACACAGAGAAGGATACATTTATTAAGTATGTGGAATTAACAAATGACCATGTTGTCAAAATGTGAACCACATGTAGACACTGTTTCATTACTTAAACTAGCTTGTCAGCTATTAAGTCAGGAACCACGATGGATTTCCCAGTCCCAAAATGTATTATTCAAAGCAGAGACGGCCATTGATTTGCTCTACTTTATCAGTCCGTCGACTCTCTCTGCTTTATCAGTCTGTGGACTCCCGAGTTTGGAATTCCTGTTTTGCCTCCCACATCTCCTCTTTAGAACTATACTAAGCTGGTGGACCTCATAATTTATACTGGTAGGGTTGCCATGTGAAGTATAGGATAGAACCCTATCTACTGGCAGTGTCTAATAAGGAAATAATCAAGGAGTTAGTCAAATGAGTGGCAAGTCTGTATTCAAACATTGACTGTCTACCGTCTATCCAACATTGGGCTGGACACAAAGTGCGCAGTGGCAGATAAAGCAGATACAGACCCTGCCATCTGAAACTTACCATCAAAGATCTACATTCCAAGATGGTCATTGAAATACGGCATTATAATTTCCTCTAAGATATGGATTGGTTACAAGGAATTATAGTGTATCACACAATAGAATATTCCCCAACCATTCAACATAATGATGTTAAAGAATGTTTCATGACCCACGAATGTGCTCATGATGTAAGCTTAGAAAAAAATAATTAGGGTACACAGTGGTATATTCAGTGTGATTTCAATTCTGTAGACAACCAGATACTAATCTATACATGTCAGACAACCACTGGAACAAAAAGAGTCAATTTATGTAGCATATTTATCTCTGAGACTGGCATGATGGTTGGCATTTTTATTGTTTTCTGTATTTTCCCAATTTCATTCTTTATGAGGAACACAAACATGTGCAGCTTTCAAATAATATTTTTTTTAAAGAGCTTAGTAGAGATCAGCATGCTGCTTTTAAGTCACTTCAGTCATGTCCGACTCTGTGCGACCCCATAGACGGCAGCCCATCAGGCTCCACCGTCCCTGGGATTCTCCAGGCAAGAACACTGGAGCAGGTTGCCATTTCCTTCTCCAATGCATGAAAGTGAAAAGCACAAGTGAAGTCCTTCAGTCATGTCCGATTCTTAGCAACCCCATGGACTGCAGCCTACCAGGCTCTTCTGTCCATGGGATTTTCCAGGCAAGAGTACTGGAGTGGGATGCCACTGCCTTCTCCAAGAGATCAGCATAGATCCTGCCAAACGTGCCACTGTGTTCTCTCATCTACCTGGAGAATTTACTAATCTGATCAGTTTGTGCTGTGCTTGGGGAAATAATAGCTTCAGTCTTACCCAGAGCTTTCAGAGAATGAGGAAGCACTTAGGAAACTCTGGACCTATGAGAGCCATGTACCTTTGTAAGCGTGTTCATTGACTACAGCCTATAAATATTTGGTGGCCGAAAGCAGTAGGTGTGGGGGAGGAGGGGGGGGACAGAAACCAAGCTGTCCCCTGCTCCCTCGGTCCCCCAGGCTTCTCACAGGTCAACCCGCAGCCCCTGAGTGCCGCATGGCGGCCTGGGCGTAGATCTTGCTGGGGAAACAGGTGTTGAAATCCTTAACTATCCTGCTGCCTGGTCCTAGGCTGGATGCCCAGCCCTCCATGGGGTCACATTCTTCTTTCCTCACACCCACCTTAAGCAGGGCTCTGCTACCATGCATGCGTGAGAGGTTAGGGTTCTGAGGACTCACAGGACTGGTCCATTTCCAGATGGCTGATGAGTGTGGCCAGGGGTACCCCAAAGGCCAGAACCTCCCACTAAGGATTCCTAGAACCCAGTGCAGGGCACAGAGGAAATGTGTACAAACCAGCTTGATTTCTATGCACAACATTGATTTATGTCCACAGCACATGCATTTTCACTGAATAGAACAATAAACAAACAAGCAAAATTTATGCAACAGTGAAAAGGATACCATGAGAGAAACAAGGTATCCCCTTACTAAGATGTGTCAGTTCAGTTCAGTTCAGTCACTCAGTTGTGTCTGACTCTTTGTGACGCCATGAACTGCAACACACTAGGCTTCCCTGTCCATTACCAGCTCCCGGAGTTTACCCAAACTCATGTCCATCAAGTCTGTGATGCCGTCCAACCATCTCATCCTCTTCTCCTCCTACCTTCAATCTTTCCCAGCATCAGGGTCTTTTCCAATGAGTCAGTTCTTCACATCAGGTGGCCAAAGTATTGGAGTTTCAGCTTCAGGATCAGCCCTTCCAAAGAACACCCAGGACTGATCTCCTTTAGGATGGATTGGTTGGATCTCCTTGCAGTCCAAGGGACTCGCAAGAGTCTTCTCCAACACCACAGTTCAAAAGCATCAATTCTTCAGCACTCAGCTTTCTTTATAGTCCAACTCTCACATCCATACTTGACTACTGGAAAAACCATAGCTTTGACTAGGCAGACCTTTGTTGGCAAAGTAATGTCTCTGCTTTTTAATATGCTATCTAGGTTGATCATAGCTTTTCTTCCAAGGAGCAAGTATCTTTTAATTTCATGGCTGTAGTCATCATCTGCAGTGATTTGGGAGCCCAAGAAAATAAAGTCTGCCACTGTTTCCATCTATTTGCCATGAAGTGATGGGACCAGATGCCATGATCTTAGGTTTCTGAATGTTGAGTTTTAAGCCAACTTTTTCACTCTCCTCTTTCACCTTCATCAAGAGGCCCTTTAGTTCTTCACTTTCTGCCATAAGGGTGGTGTCATCTGCATATCTGAGGTTACTGGTATTTCTCCCGGCAATCTTGATTCCAGCTTGTGCTTCATCCAGCCCGGCATTTCACATAATGTACTATGCGTGTAAGTTAAATAAGCAGGGTGACAATATATAGCCTTGACATTGTCCTTTCCTGATTTGGAACCAGTCTGTTGTTCCATGTCCAGTTCTAACTGTTGCTTCCTGACCTGCTTACAGATTTCTCAGGAGGAAGGTCAGGTGGTCTGGTATTCCCATCTCTTTAAGAATTTTCCACAGTTTGTTGCAATCCACACAGTCAAAGGCTTTGGCATAGTCAATAAAGCAGAAGTAGATATTTTTCTGGAACTCTCTTGCTTTTTCGATGATCCAATGGATGTTGGCAATTTGATCTCAAGATGTGTCAGAGAAGGAAAAAATGCAAAGAGTTTTTCATTCACTCCCACGTTTTATGAACTCCTTCTGCATGCCTATTGCTGTGCCGAGGGCTCCAGATAAAGAGGTGACGTAGAAACTGGTGGTGTTAATGTTTACCCAAGGGAGACGGCTTGATAAACAATATTAGGAGTTAAATAGCTGTACATTTATTGCATTTACAAAGAAAGTCAGTGGACTTTGAAAGTCTGCTGTTCTTATGAAACAGCAGAACGAAGCTTTGGGAAGTGAGCTGCTCTTTAAAGAGAACAGGTCATGAGGGGATGGAGAGGAAGAAAAGGTGGATCGGACAGGGCTAAACACCCCAGTGGGAATTCCTCTCTGGGGATGGCGCTTCTCTTCCCTATGGGACTGAGCCTGAAACACACTCTAACCCAGAAGCATCCGATGCCACCTTCCGGACGTCACGGGCTCCACACCCACACCGGTTTCGGAAACTCAGCTGAGGGATTGGCAACTGCAGAAAGAGCCCAGGTGTCTGATCCAGGAGAGCTGGCAGTGGGAGCAGGGGCTTGAGGGTCTGAGTATTCCATGCCCGGGGCGTGGGCTTTCCTGTGAACTTGTCCTCATATCTGACGGGAGCTGAAAGCAAGGTCCGGCTCTTGGTCCTGCCCAGAGGCCTGACTAACGAGGTGCCTTCAACAAACAGGGACACTCAGAAAAAGGCACAAAGCCAGAGCACTGAGTCGTGAAAACCGTCATCCTGAGCAGGGGCTCTTACTGCCTCCCAGGCACAGCCATGAGTTGGTTTCACAAGTCCCCGGGATTAGGGTGTGGACAGTGTAGTCATCGGGCAGGGAAGTGAACTTTTACTGCCTAAGCCCCCACTTTGTACTTGAACTCAGGCAGCGCTTCTCTCTATTTAGCACATGCATGTGTGCTAAGTCGCTTCAGTCATGTTAACTCTTTGCGACCCGTGGACTGTAGCCCTCCAGGCTCCTCTGTCCATGGGATTCTCCAGGCAAGAACACTGGTGTGGGTTGCCATGCTCTCTTCCAGGGGATCTTCCCAATCCAGGGATCAAACCCTTGTTTCAGGAATCTCCTGCATTGGCACGTGGGTTCTTTACCGCTAGTACCACCTGGGAATCCCTACTTAGCACATAGAGGTAGGTATTATCATCCCAAATCTAGAGATCAAGCTGTCAGTTGAGAATCATTGGGCCACAGCCCCCCGGGGGTAAGTGGTCAATCAAGGGTCAAAGTCCAAGTCTTAATGGATGCCTAAACCTTTGCCCTTGGCTCCTGGCCACCCTGTTCCTTCTGGTCCTTGACTTGATATTAGGGCACTCACACAATAGGTGTGTGTGTGTGTGTGTGTGTGTGTGTTTTAGTTGCTAAGTCGTGTCCAACTCTTGTGATCCCATGGACTGTAGCCCAGAAGGCTCCTCTGTCCATGGCGTTTTCCAGGCAAGAATACTAGAATGGGATCTTCCCGACCCAGGGATAGAACCCCAGTCTCCTGCATTGCAGGCAGATGCTTTCCCATCTGAGCCACTAGGGAAGCCCAGTAATAAGTGTGGCCACCCAGTTTACCTAGGGCACTTCCACTTTCTGCCTGTTGAGTGAGCCAAGTTAGTAACAGCATCCCACTCATCCCCTGCTCTCAAAGAGTATCCCATTTTGGATGATGCATTATATGCTCACCCTACCTAACAAGTTTTAGTTGAAATAGACACATTTATCAAAACCACAGCTCCGAAATGTGAGTACAAACTATAATTTGGCTGGGAACCGTGAATCCGGCATCCCACTGTGCAACAGTAATCATCCAGGAAATGTATCCAGATGCACTGCGTGGAAAGCAGCCAGCCTGGAAGTGGCTCTGACCCACCATGATTTAGAGCCCTGTGAAGGGGACTTTGCCATCTGGCAGCCTGGACTGGCTCCCTGGCCAGGATTCCAGCCATGTGGTTCCCAGAGTCCAGTTCTCAGGCAGTGTGGGCTCTGGATGGTCCTATGGGTACCTGGGTGTCTATGGGAAAATAGTCCCAGTGAAAGATACGGATCCGCAGGAGGGCTGATTAGCAGAGTTACCACGTGCAGTTGGGCGGGCTCTACACGGCACAGAAACACGTAACCCCTGGGGCAACAGAGAGGAATGCTGTCTTATATTTTTTTATGAGATGGTCAGTCCAATGCAACCCCGGGCGGAGACAGAGGAAGGCTCAGGAAAACGAAGGTTATGATACTCTCTAGTCCTAGAGACAGGGGCACACCACACGCACAAGGAAAAGGAAAGACCCCGGGGTGCTCAGGAGGCAGAAGGAAGGAGAGGGGCAGACACTGGCTATGACTTTTACTGGGGTTTCTGTGGGAAAGGACAGGCTGGGCTGGGTGGACAGTCAAGGACTGGCTATTCTGAAGCATTTCAGCGGGGATTGGGCTATAGGGCCGGTCACTAGTCAACCCTGAATATTCTTCAGAAGGACTGATGCTGAAGCTGAAACTCCCAGTACTTTGGCCACCTGATGGAGAGTGAACTCAATGGAAAAGACCCTAATGCTGGGAAAGACTGAGGGCAGGAGAAGAGGGCAACAGAGGATGAGATGGTTGGATGGCATCATCAACTCAGTGGACATGAGTTTGAAGAAACTCTGGGAGATAGTGAAGGACAGGGAAGGCTGGCGTGCTGCAGTCGCTGGGGTCCCAAATGGTGGGACACAACCTAGCTACTGAACAACAACAATTACAGGCCTCCTATCTGGCTGAGGGATAGATAAGGCAGCAGAGAGTTGCCTCGGGGTGTATGAACCAGCTACACGTACTGGGAGGAGAGGGTCTCTGGATTGATTAGTTTGCATATCAAAGAGTGCCCTTGGCTCCCAGGGGAGCCCTTTGTTATTGAATTGGAGAGCCCAGGAGGGGCTGCCTCTCCCCAGCCAGTGAGGTTCTTAACATGTCAAAACATCACATGATATACAGAAAACTTTAAACATTTACAATACAGATGCCCACACTTCGGTTGCCAAGGCTCACAGCTCTGCCTGCCTGGAAGTAGAGAAGGGGAGAGTGGTGGCCCTAAACTAAACCCTTCCAACTCAGCTCCCTGCCTTGCAGTCCACGTGGGGTTTAACCGGAGGTGGAAGATAACAGCATGCACGTGAGGATTGCACAAGGGCACTAATCATGCGCTGGGCTTCTGCTCTCTGCCTGGCACTGGGTTGAGTACTCATCTGTCTGTGTGTGAGCCTCAGACCAACATTTGGAGTCGACAGTCCTTTCTCTGTTTTATAGATGAGACCATGGAGGCGCCAAGAAATGAAATATCTTTACACAGTCACACAGCCCATCTGTAGCGTGAGTCCATACAGTTCCAGCCCATTTCCCATCATTGATGGAAAGTCAGAACTGCCCAAGGCATGTGGGGCAGATCAGCATCTAAGCAAGGGAGAAAGCAAGGAAGCCTTCTGGGCAGCAGCTAGAACCATCCTTCCAAGCCTCCTCCTCCTCTAGAAAGGGCACACATGTGCAGTCCCAGCCCTCAGTCGCCCTCTGACATCGTGGGTCCTCTGTGACCACCTTGCCCTTTGCCACCAAACTTCCATCTCTTCTGCTACTTTATCCATTCAACATGAAGCTACTGAGACCTGTGCAATGCGACTCACTGCTGTGGATAAAGGTAATAAGACATGGTCCTCCCCTATAGGAGCTGATAGGCTAGAGGGAGACACAAGAGAAAGAGATTTTTCAAAAAAAGAGACAGGAACAGGAGGGAGGAGGAGGGAAGGACAATCACAGCACAGAGTGGAAGATGGTTGAAGAGTGACGTGTGTGAGTTTTGCTGCTGCTGAGTCCCTTCAGTTGTGTCCATCTCTGTGCGATCCCATAGATGGCAGCCCACCAGGCTCCCCCGTCCCTGGGATTCTCCAGGCAAGAACACTGGAGTGGGTTGCCATTTCCTTCTCCAATTTAAGAGTATAGGGAGATACAAAGAGGAGACTAGTTCATAGTGTGAGTTTTAGGGCAAAGCAAGAGATATTTGATGCTTTCGAACTGTGGTGTTGGAGAAGACTCTTGTAAGCCCCTTGTACAGCAAGGAAATAAACCAGTCAATCCTAAAGGAAATCAACCCTGAACATTCATCAGAAGGACTGATGCTAAAGCTGAAGCTCCAGTACTCTGGCCACCTGATGCGAAGAGCTGACTCATTGGAAAAGACCCAGATGCTGGGAAAGATTGAAGGCAGAAAGAGAAGGGGACGACAGAAGATGAGATGGCTGAATGGCATCACTGACTCAATGGACATGAATTTGAGCAAACTCCAGGAGATAGTGAAGGACAGTAAAGCCTGGCATGCTGCAGTCCATGGGGTCACAAAGAGCGGCCACAACTGAGCAATGAGGAGATATTAATTCCACTAGGGATCTCCAGGATGGCTTCCTGGAAGAGGTGGCTTTGGAAGCCTGGTTACTGAGCACCTGTTCTGAGTCTTCTGTGGTGAATCACATCACACATGTTGCCTCCTTTGACCCACAGTTGACCTCATTGAGTAAATGTTATCATCATCCCTGAATTAGAGAAGAAGAATCTATGGGTCAACCAGCTTACACAGCAGCTCCAGGACAGAAATGAGTCTGGGGTCCAAGAGCTCTAGCTTGCTCTGCAGCCATGGATGGGTCTTGTTTCTATGCAATTGTTTTGGTGTCAGAACAAAGAACTTGGGCTTTAGTGACAGGAGGCTTGGGTTTAGATCCCATCACTTCCTGCCTCTAGTATTAGCCTCTCTGAGCCTCGGTTTCCAGCAACTAGCAGGATAACCTTGATCCTTCTGAGTCTGTCTTCATGCTGGGAGTATTTTGCTGGGAGGGTGAAATGAGGTGTGTGTGGAAGGTCCTGGCACAGTGCTTGGGAAAGAGCACCTGGCCAGTGAGAGATGCTTCCCCTTCCTTCTCTCCTCATAGCCCCCAGACCCACTACTGTCCTGCAGCGCAGGGCAGAGGTTAAGGCTGTGGACGCTGGAGCCAGGCGACGTGGGCTCAGATCTAGTCTCTGTTGTTGCTGGGTGCCTTTGGGGGGTTACATCACTTCTCTGTGCCTCAGTTCTTTCTTCTGGAAGATGAGGATGAAGTGGTACCCTCATCGAGGACGGGATGCGGATGGAATGAGCTGGTGTTTGCAGAGCTCAGAGAACCCTGCCCGGAACACAGGAAGCTCTGCGCAGATGGCACTGGATAAATAAATCTAGAATCTTCACCACCTTGCCCCACTGCCTCTCACCTGAGAGCCTGTTCCGTGAGCTCAGTGCAGCCTGAGCAGAGGAAAAATGTAAACATTCACCTTGCCACCAATGGATGGGCAGAGCTGTGGGTGGCCGGGAAATGTCTCTTACTTCCAATCAGTGAAATTGACCTGGGTGTTCAGCAGGCTCATTTAGGCCCCGGGAACAGGGAGGCTGAACGAACGTCTCCAGGCCTGCAGAGCCTCAGACCATGCTGATGGAGGGGTGACTGTTTTCTCTTCCTGTCTCTCTGACTTATAGAAGCTTGTTAGTCATATCCTCACTTACAGGATCTCACACGCTAAACCCATGGGCTCCGATGTCAACCTCGACTCGGAAGGGAGGAAGTGGATTGTAGTCAAGGCTCTGCGGTGCTCAGTCATCAGTCGTGTCTGACTCTTTGTGTCCCCATGGACTGTAGCCCACCAGGCTCCTCTGTCCACAGGATTCTCCAGGCAAGGATACTGGAGTGCATTGCCGTTTCCTCCTCTGGGGGATCTTCCCGACCCAGGAATCGAACCTCTGTCTCCTGCATTGCAAATGGATTCTATACACCCTGAGCCATTGGGGAAGTGCATAGTCAAGGCTGTAACTGACCAAATTAGAAGAAGGAGACTTTACCCTCTGGAACTTATAAAATACAGGCAAATAACTAGGTGCCATCCTGGCTTGAAATAAAACATGTGCTATTAAAGTATTCAGAGCATCCTGGGGGCCTTAGCCTCTGACCCACGCCAAGTGGAATGGCACCGTGAAGGATGAGAGGCATCAGGATCTCCTGGGAGGCTTGTTAAACCTCTGATGCCAGGCTCCACCCCCTGGGGATTCTGATTCTGCAGGTCTGGGGTAGGGGCCTGAGAACCTGCATTTCAACAAGTCTCCAAATGAAGTGACGTGCCACTAGCACCTCACAAGGAGAAGCACTGAGCTGTATAATAGATAAAATCAATCATCAATCAAAGGTATCATCCACCAGGTCTTCCCAGAGAAATGTGTCTACTGCTTTTTTGGGTTAAAAAAAAAATCCATATTTAGACCTTCAGTTCAGTTCAGTCGCTCAGTCATGTCTGACTCTTGGTGACCCCATGGATTGCAGCACGCCAGGCCTCCCTGCCCATCACCAACTCCCGGAACTGGATCAAACTCACGTCCATCAAGTCGGTGATGCCATCCACCATCTCATGCTCTGTTGTCTCTCCAGTGCCACGAGACCTTGAGCAATTGAAAAAGGCTTGTCTCCATTGATCTTCACTTTTTTCCTCCTTCTCTCTCAGCCACTGCCCCCTGGAACTTCTCGCGGTAGAGATGTTCAGCACATACGTGTTACAGGGAGTGTCATGTGTAGTTCAAGAGTTTTGCAGCGACGAACAAGATAACGAGGAGCTGATTCTGAAAACGTACTAGGGGAAAGCATAGAATGTTCTTTGCTGCCTTTGATGGTGGGTCACATGGATCAGCCCACGCAGTGGGATGTGAATTTGCTCTTCTTACAACAATTGAGTCAAGTGAACTGTTGAGCAGGCAAATGACAGCCCTGATCTGGGGGAAAAGAAGAGTTTCTAAACCCGTGTCTGAATCCGTGTGGGAGTCAGTATTGTCATATGAAAAGCGTAAGGAGGGCTCAGGTCTCCAATGTACTAAATTTTGTGATAACAGTCATTTATCTCTCCTGGTCCAAGTGCCTTTCTGCCTTGACGAAGATGAAAAAGTAAACTGGTGCTTCTTGGGAACAGAACAATCCACCCTCACTGTTTGCTCCAGGCGTCTCCTCTATGTACCCCCAAGCTCATTCTTTGACCACAAGAATGATTGGTGGTTTCCAGGAGCTGTTTAAAATCAAAACAACTCGTGGAAGAGATAACCCTAATTCTCTTTTATAAGTGATCTCAGAAATGTCAAGTTAGCTAGAAAATTTCATTTTTCACTAAATGTAGGATACTGTGTAAAGTCTCATTCTCTTTGGGAGGCTTTTCAAATAGATTTTTTTATAGACCAGCTAAGAACCAGTCCGTGTGACCTAGAAATCATGGCATTGGAGAGACCACGGGATCAAGTTCAAGTTCCCATTTTGTCTAGTCTTTCCCTCCACATGTCCACATGCACTGGAGTGCGTGCCCCTTATTTGCCATACATGTGCAAGAGTACAGTGTGCCCACGTGGTCTTATCCCAGTGGTTCAGTGGTTGGAACTGGCATTCTCACTCCATTGGTTTAAGTGTATGACTATACTTTTAATAGTATCTTTATTTTATTAATATCTGTTGCTTCTAGAGGAATGCAAGCCCCAAAGTGATAGGGATCATTTATAACTTGTTCACCTTGTTCTTGTTTCCAGGAACTCCCATAGGGTTAGGGTTAGGGTCTAACCTATTAGAGGCAGTCATGAAATAGCCCTCTCATGATGGAATGAGTGACAAAGAAGTGACAAAGAGGCTGAGGTTCAAAGGATGACTGGGAATCAGCCAAGAGGAAAGACAGGGGAGACGGCTACAGGCAGTGGGCCTCCATGTGCAAAGGTCCTATGGAGAGAGGGTGTGGTGCTTAGCAAAGGCTTGGCGTTTTTCCCATATGCTCAGTCTGTCCAAAGCCAGAGTTGTGGTATATGATGAGGAGGTAGAGAACCTCAGTATCAGAGAGGCCCTTTGAAGCCATCTTTCCATTGTCTCCTCCTTACTTGAGAATCTGATGCTGCATCCTGCATCTCAGTGCCCTGATAGGAGCGCCTATTCCATAATCAAAGATTTTTTTCTTGTCTTTTTTTTTTAATTAGAGGATACTTACTTTACAATATTGTCATGGTTTTTGCCGTACATCAACATGAATTGCCCTAGGGATACGTATGTCCCCTCCCTCTTGAACCACCCCCTGCCCCGCCCATCCCACCCCTCTCCGTTGTCACACAGCACCAGCTTTGGGTTCCCTGCGTCATACAGCAGACTCACGCTGGCTATCTATTTCACATATGGTAATGCATATATTTCAATGCTTTTCTCTCAAATCATCCCACCCTCTCCTTCCCTTACTGTGTCCAAAAGTCTGTTAATATTTTTTAGATTTTTTTTAAATTGAACTTTTAATTTTGTACTGGAATGTGACCAGTTAGCAGTGTTGTGATAGTTTCAGGTGGACAGCATAGGGACTCAGCCATGTTTCCGTTCTCCCCCTGAACCCTCCCATCCAGTCTGCCACATAACATTGAGCAGAGTCCCCTGTGGTATACAGTAGGTCCTTGTTGGTGATCCATTTTAAATACAGCAGTGTGTACATGTCCATCCCAAACTCCCTATCTCTTCCCTCATTCCCTCTCCTCCCCAGCAACCGTAAGTTCCTCTCTAAGTCTGTGAGGCTGTTCCTGCTTTGTAAATAAGTTCATTTGTAGCATGCCTTTTTAGATTCTACACATAAGAGAGAGCATCCATTCTAAATTCTGGTTGAGTGGGTAACCAGAATTTCAGCCAGGCTCGGTCCTAATTCCAGGACAGCTGTGTTAAAAACTGTCGTTTGACAAGCTGAATATGTCTCAGGCACGCACTAAGCCTGTTACACAGATGTGCCTGCTCCTCTGACCTTCCCAGGTGGCACAGTGATAAGGAACCCGCCTGCCAAGCAGGAGGTGGAGGTTTGAACCATGGGTTGGGAAGATCCCCTGGAGAAGGAAATGGCAACCCACTCCAGCATTCTCGCCTGGAGAATCCCATGGACAGAGGAGCCTGGAGGGCTATAGTCCACGGGGTTGCAAAGAGTTGGACACAACTGATGAATTTAAACAGCAACCTCCTCCTCAAATTGTTCATCTACTGTGCCTGAACTTTGTGGAATAAGATCTTGCTTTGAACTGCCAGTCCGTTGATAAGAGTCGAATTGCAGGGCCCTCCCCCGCCCCCCACAAACAACTTCCTCACAATTATTGGCCCTGGATTTCCCACTGTCTGTGGTCTGCTTGAGGAGCCCTCAACAGCCCTGGGATTAGGACTGAACTGGTTGAAATCTGTTCACCTATCTTAACCTGAGACAGAGCTATCCAGAGTGGATCGGTGAAGCCTTCCAGGCCAATGTCAAGGACCCATGGCTTTCTCCAAGTTTTCCATGTCAGCAACTTGAGTGCTTAGCGGGATGGACGAAAAGACTAATAGCAGAGTGGCCATGGAGTCAGGGACAGCTCAGGCCTTATCACGTACAAGCGCCATAACCCTGGACAGGTTCCTTTTCCTCTCTGAATCCCCATTTTCAGGTATAAAAGAGAAACAAAGTGTCCTACAAGTGATTTAAGGATTTAAGGCAGCTCTTTGGCCCAGGACCTGGCACAAGGTGGGAGGCAGGAACCACGCTGCTGTTACCGCTGCAGGGAAGAGAGGCAGAGGCTTGCTGCGAACTCTTACATCCTACAAGGGAAGGGGAATCAATTAGAAACAAGTACATGCAAATCTCCATTTACTGCTGTTGCTGGGAGACTAGATTGTCTTGTTCATTTTATGTTCTGGGTCTGCAGGTAAATTGCAAAATCCTTTTTATTGAAAATTCACTCCGTCTTCCGCAAATGTTTATTGAGTCCATGCTGTTTGCCAGGCACGTGGGAGAAACCGAGGATAAATTAGATGCTGATCTTGCATTCACCTTGGGAGTTGGAGAAGGGAGGGTACAGATTTTCTATAAATGTGAGGGAGAGCACTTTTCTGCTTAAGTACAGAATGGTGGGCATTATTTATTTTAGAAAATCACTGAGGATCTTGCAAGGGCCTCTCATTGCCTGAGTGAATTCATTAAGAGTTAAAAGAGGGGGTGGGAGTGCTGCAAATAGAGGTGCACTGAACTTGTGTTTACTACCCATCATTATTTATATAATAATAGACATTATAATCTCAGACGGTAAAGTGTCTGCCTTCAATGCGGGGACCTGGCTTCGATCCGTGGGTCAGGAAGATCCTCTGGAGGAGGCAATGGCACCCCACTCCAGCACTTTTGCCTGGAAAATCCCATGGATGGAAGAGCCTGGTAGGCTGCAGTCCGTGGGGTCACAAAGAGTCGGACACGACTGAGCAAATATTTCATATACTACTTGTATATTGTGCTAACTATATGTGCATTTATATTATATATATGCATGCATGTGTGCTCAGCAGCGTCTGCTTCTTTGCAACCCCAGGGACTGTAGCCCACAAGGTTCCTCTGTCCATGGGATTCTCCAGGCAAGAATACTGGAGCGGATTGCCATGCCCTCCTCCAGGGGATCTTCTCAACCCAGGGATCGAACTCAAATCTCTCCTGTCTCCTGCACTGTCAGGCAATTTCTTTACCACTAGCAGCATCTGGGAAGCCCATACATATATACATATAATACTGGTTATAGATTGTATAACATAATTATATATACACAGTTGTCCCTTGGCATCCACAGGACCACAGCTCTCCCCCAACAGAAACCCAAATCCAAGGATGCTCAAGTCTTTTATATAAAATGGCACCCCACCCCAGTACTCTTGCCTGGAAAATCCCATGGACGGAGGTCCCTGGTGGGCTGCTGTCCATGGGGTCGCTAAGAGTCGGACCAGACTGAGCGACTTCACTTTCACGCATTGGAGAAGGAAATGGCAACCCACTCCAGTGTTCTTGCCTGGAGAATCCCAGGGACGGGGGAGCCTGGTGGGCTGCCGTCTATGGGGTCGCACAGAGTCGGACACGACTGAAGCGGCTTAGCAGCAGCAGCAGCAGTGTTTGCATATAACCTATGCACATCCTCCATGTACTTTAAATCATCTCAAGATTACTTATAAGCCCTAATACAAGGTAAATTCTATGTAAATAGTTGCCAGCATGTGGTAAATTCAAGTTTTATTTTCTGGAACCTTCTGGAATTTATTTTTCCAGAATATTTTCAAATCACCAATTGTTGCCTCCACAGATGCAGAATCAGTATCCATGAGGGCTGACTGTAATTATATTATATAATATGTTTATGTATTATGTATTACATTTAGTGCTCACATATATTACATAATAATATAAATATATAGGTAACCCAGTTACTTCTGTCACTTCATTTTATTACCACATGTATCTTTCTCTTTAAAATGAAAATGGTAAATTTCTGCTTGGGCCAGAGACTAGTAATGCTGAATGTTAAATCTGTGCTTTATTCCTGCTCTGCAAAGCTGAAAAACAAAGAAATCTGCAAAGTGACAAGGGGCTTCCCCATTACGTCAAACCCCTGTTATTTCTTGTGCATCGGTTCAACACATTTTACCCAACACCTGCTTCGTGCCAGGCTCTGCCCTGGGCACTGGGGTGTGGAGCCCACGAGGCACCGTCTCTGACCCCTTGAGGCGCATGGACGGGTCAGCAAGCAGCCGCAGAAGGCAGTGGTGGCCGCTGTCCTGCAGGACGTTCAGTGGTGGCCCTGGAAGAGGGGAGAGGGTCTGCCTGGGATGCTGGAAGACGGGCGGCCTCAGAGCAAGCACTGTGAGCTGCGGAAGGGAGTGGACAGCCAGGTCGAGACAGGAGAGGGGAAGCGGCACTGTTGCAAACAGCATGTGGGGCTGCGGAGTAGCAGTAGACTGTGGATCTGCTCCCACTGCCCATATAACCATAATAATATGGAGAAAAATGGCAATAGGAGTCCTAGTGGTAATGAGTGCAAATGCTCATCGAGTGTTCGCTGTGCTAAGCCTGTGGATGCATTATGTCATACAGCCCCGCAGCAATCTTAGAATTTATACAGTATGCCATATGATGCATATACTATAAAATGCAGAGGAGCGGATGGTTACTCAGGGTCGCTCAGCTGGTGAGCACAGCACATCGAATTCTGCCGGATCGTACCCTGGTGGCCTTGGCCCAGGCCCCTGACCTCCATGAACCTCAGCTCCTTCCTCAGTAAAAGAAGGTTGAAGGCTTATTCTGCGAACGCCTTGGGATGAGGGTCAGGGTCACTGTCAGTGATGGTGCGAGTGTGTGTAGCTAGGGAGTGGATATTGGCAAGGCGGAGGCTGTCTCTTAGTGAGGTGACTGGGTCAGATCCCGGGGGGCTGGCCTTGTGCGGTCACGTACAGGGCATGCATTTCATCCGGAAGGTGGGACAGGCGTTGGGAAGCCTTGCAGCACATGAGGAAATGTTCAGTGGTGTGTTTGAGGAAAACTGCCCTTCACGGTGCAAAGTCCAAGTGGAAACAGCCAGGCTGGTGAGAAAGGTGTTGTCATAGTCCAGGGGAGGAAGTGGCAGTCACAAGAGATGGTGAGTGGAAGCAACATCTGTGCCATTTGGAAGAGGAGTTCAGCACGACTCCTGGATTTCTGTCTTTAGCAATGTGTGGATGGTGCAGCTCCATCCACTGAGGCAGGAAATGCAGTGGGAGGAGTGTGTGAGGTGGAATTGTGTCCCCCTGCCCTCGTCCAGTCCATAAATTAAAATCCTAAACCCCAGCACCTCAAAATGTGCCCTTGTTTGGAGGCAGGATCTTCACAGAGGTTGTAGAGTTACAATGAGGTCATGAGGGTAAGCCTTAAACCCACAAGACTGCTGTCCTTACAAGAAGGGGGTTTGTGGACACAGATCGGCATGGGGAGAGAAGACCAGTGTGAGGAGACCCAGGGAGAAGACCACCGGGAGGGAGGCCTGGGTCTGCTCCCTCCCTCCCGATCATTAGAAGGAGTCTGCCCTGCTGACACTCAGTTCTGCTGACCCTGGAGTTCAGACCTCCAGCCTCAGAACCGTGAAACAGCAAAGTCCTGTTGGTTAAGCCGCCCAGCCTGTGGCATTTTGTGACAGCAGCCCTCGCAAGCTCATACAAGGAGTAACTCTTTTGGAGAGAGCCACGAGTTATGTTTTGGATCCCTTGAGGCTGACGTGTGGTTTCCGGAGAACCAGGTAAAGACGGCTGGTAAGATGTAGTTCAGTACACAACCGTGGGCCTCGGTGGGCCTAGAGAGATGAAGGCATATCAGGAGTCTGCCCCTCCAGCCTCTGTTACACAGTGTGACGAAGCAGCATATTGTAGGAATCTGAAAAGGAGTTGAGTGGATAAATGTCAGGTTTGCTTAAGGCTTCCCTGGTGGCTCAGATAGTAAAGAATCCTCCTGCAATGCAGGAGACCCGGGTTCGATCCCTGGGTTGGGAAGATCCCCTGGAGGAGGGAACAGCTACCCACCCCAGTATTCTGGCCTGGAGAATTCCGTGGACAGAGGAGCCTGGCAGGCTACAGTCAGCGGGGCTGCAAAGAGTCGGACACTTTCACTCACTTGCTTAAGGACAGAAGGCAGGAGGGACTACACAGCTATGAGCACCAGCTCTAAGCTCTCACCCCAGCAGTACTAATAGTAGCTGTCGAATTTTCAAGGATCGTCAAATTGGTTGCTGACATTTACACTCTGGTGGGCTATAGCCCACAGGGTCACACAGAGTCAGATGCAACTGAAGCAACTCAGGACGCACGCATAGAAAGGATAATCCCTTTTTTGTTCTCTAAAATCAGGAGATAAAGAAATGAACCAGACTTCTGTGGTAGTTCAGTAATTAAGAATCCTCCTGCCAAGAAAAGAGAATCTGCCTGCCAATGCCGAGGACATGGCTTCGGTCCCTTGATGGGGGCAACTAAGGGAAAACTAAGTGGCCCCAGGGCTACTGAGCCCGTGTGCCACGGCTACTGAGCCCGCACTCTAGAGCCCACGTGTGCAAGTACTGAGTGCTGCACGCCCGGGAGCCCATGCCCTGCACCCAGAGAGGCCGCCTCAACGAGAAGCCCCCACACTGCAGCTGGAGAGTAGCCCCTGCTTGCCACAACTAGAGAAAGCCTGAATGCAACGCCCCTGCTTGCCACAACTAGAGAAAGCCCAAACGCAGCCAAAAATAAACAAATAAAATGTTTTTAAAAAGAAATTAACCAAAATACCAAAGCTATTCTTAGAGCAGAGAAGTACAGCCCGTCTAGAGTCTCAGGTTCATGGCCATGTTCTGAAATGTTGACCTCCAAGCGAGCATGTCAGTAATGTGTCTATTTTAGACAGCAACGTAAAAGTCCACTTAGTGCGAAATGTCAAAATAAGTAGACAGCGTGGCATAATAGCAAATGGCAGTAGCTGGAAGTCAAGAGACTTTGCTTCGCATCTCAGGTCTGCCTCAGAACAACTGGGTCACCTTAACCTTTCCGAGTCCCCTGTCCCAGCTCTAAAAAACAATGAGGGGGAGGGGGTAACTGGATGAGCTTATAAGTCTGGCATTTTCCGATGCCCTCAATGTTGCCTTTCATTGCAAATGTTGGGAAGAATCGTATTTCCACAAATTGACCTGCCAGCCTGATTGAGTTCACCAACATGAAAATGTAAATAAAGTGAGAGGCAGTAATTCATATCACAGATGCCTTTGGTGGAATGATTTCCCTCCTTAATAATGTCTGTCTCATGAAGATGGTTGATGGAACACTGGAAAAAGATAGTATTTGGTTTTAGGATGCATTCTAATTAGCAAATTGGTTTTACTGGAAGGTTTGTGAATGCATGTGATCACAGTATTTTGTCCAATGACTCAAACTTCTGACCATACTGAAAAAGGACATGGGAAGACTACCCATTCCTAACTACTTTTGTGATCTCTCTTGAAACATTTGGTATTTAAACCTCATGTACTGGCTTTTTCTTCATATGGTTGGACATCTCAGCTCTGGCTATAATAAGCCGTTATGGGGTACGGATGATTAACGGTGACTGAGTCCCACATTTTGTGCCAGGCGCTGACCTGCGTCACATGTTACCTCATTCCACACCCCAGAGCAGAGGCTGTCAGCCACACCACAACTTCTCTGCACTCGGTGTGTTACAGTTTGCTCACTTAGGGCTCCTAACTGGCTGTCGAAGCACGTTTGGTCTCTAAGGACAAGCCAGACATACCTAAGGGTTACTGCTGCAGAAGCAACCCTGAACCCATATCAGATGGAAATTTAGTGGATAAATACTCCAGCTTCCTCACCACTTGGTTGGGATAAACCAAGGTATAATCTGCATGTGCTCCTGGAGTTCCTCAGAGGGACCTAGTTCCAGTTACCATGGTGGATGCCGACTTGATAAACATGCCCTTTATTGACTGCCTTCCATTTCTGTCCTGATATCCCAGTGTTTCCTGCAATCCTATTCCAGATAAAGGTGGTCGTTGTTTGTTGTTCAGTCACTCAGTCATGTTGGACTCTCTGTGACCCCGTGGACTGTGGTGTGACCCCACACCAGGCTCCCCTGTCCTTCACTGTCTTCCGGAGTTTGCTCAAAGTCATGTCCATTGAGTCGGTGATGCCATCCAACCATCTCATCCTCTGTCGCCCCCTTCTCCTCCTACCCTCAATATTTCCCAGCATTGGGATCTTTTCCAGTGAGTCAACTCTGCGCATCAAGTGGCCAAAGTATTAGAGCTTCAGTAACAGTCCTTCCAATGAATATTCAGGGTTGATTTGTTTATTGACTGCCTTCTACTTCTGTCTTAATACCCTGGTATTTCCTGTAATCCTATTGCAGATAAAGGATTTGCTCTCAAAATCCTTGCCTCAGGATCTGCTTCTGGGGAATCCAAACTAGGACATCCTCCAAGATCCCTGGGGTATAGGTAATATCAGTGCTGATTTATAGATGGAGAACCTGAAGTCTAGATGGTTAAATGATCATTGTTATGTCTTGGTACCAGGCTTTTGCTGGCTCTCCTTCCTCTATACCAGTGGTTCTCAACTGGGGGAAGATCGTGTTTCCCAGGGGACATTTTGAAATGTCTGGAGATTTTTTTTTAAATTCATTTATTCTTTAACTGAAAGGTAATTGCTCCACAATATTGGTTTCTGCCATCCATACACCCACTAACATAAATCAGCCATAGATATACATATGTCCCCTCCCTCTGAACCTCCGCCCACCTCCCACCTCATCCCAGCCTTCTAGTTTGTTACAGAGCCCCAGTCTGTGCTCCCCGAGTCAGGCAGCAGGTTCCCGTGCGCTATCTGTTTTACATGTGGTAGTGCCCATGTTTCCATTTGTCCACCTTCCCCTTCCTCCCTACCCCGTGTCCATAAACCTGTTCTCTATGTCTGCGTCTCCATTGCTGCCCCGCAAACAGGTCCATCAGTACCTCTTTCGAGATTCCATATATGTGTGTTAATATATGATATTTGCTTTTCTCTTTCTGACTTACTTTGCTTTGTATAATAGGCTCTAGGTTCATCCACCTCATTAGAACTGACTCAAATGTGCTCATTCTTATGGCTGAGTAATGTTTCACTGTATATATGTACCACAACTTCTTTATCTATTCACATGTTGATAGACACTTAGGGTGCTTCCGTGTCCTAGCTATTGTAAATAGTGCTACAATGAACACTGCGGTACCTGTATCTTTTTCCGTTTGGTTTCCTCAGGGTATATGCCCAGTAGTGGGAATTGCTGGGTGCTATGGTAGTTTTATTCCTAGTATTTTTAAGGAATCTCCATAGTGGCTGTGTCAATTTACATTCCCACCAACAGTGCAAGAGGGTTCCCTTTTCTCCACACCTTCTCCAGCAGGTGTTTGTGGATTTTTTGATGATGGGCATTCTGACCAGTGTGAGGTGGTATCTCACTGTAGTTGTGATTTGCATCTAATAATGGGCGATGTTGACTGGAGATACTTTTGGTTGTCACAGCTGGGAGCATGCTGCTGGTACCGTGTAGGTAGGGGCCAGGGATCCTGTTAAACATCTTACAATGCACAGTTCCACCCCCTGCAACGGGATCCTGCTAAACATCTCACAATGCACAGTTCCGCCCTCTGCAACGAAGACCAGTCCAGCCAAAAAAAGGTCAATAGCGCCAAAGCCGAGAAATCCTGCTTTTGGCCCAGCAAGACTAGCTGTCAGGTGGTAGCTCTCCTGTGTGACTTGTCTGTTATATTCACTTCCAGGGCCAAGCTGTGGCTCAGCTGTGCTCCACTGTCCCCAACGTGACTGTCTTTGGAACAGCTTCTACTTTCAAGCACGAAGCTATCAAGGACTCCGTGACCCACCTCTTCGACAGAAATGCAGACTACGTGCAGGAAGTGAAGAGGTAAGATGTTTGTTCTAAAGAGCACCGGGATGGTCCTTGCACTTCTCTCTTAAAGAATTTCTCTCAGTCGTGTCTGACTCTTTGAGATCCCAAGGACTGTAGAGGCCCAGGTCTCCTGCATTGCAGGAGGATTCTTTACCAGCTGAGCCACCAGGGAACCCCAAGAATACTGGAGTCGGATAGCCTATCCCTCTTCCAGGGGATCTTCCCAACCCAGGAATCAGACCGGGGTCTCCAGCATTGCAGGTGGATTCTTTACCAACTGAGCTATCAAGGAAGCCCCTTCTTAAAGAACAGGAGCATTCATTTAGAGGAGGACTATTCTTTGGAAGGAATGATGCTAAAGCTGAAACTCCAGTATTTTGGCCACCTCATGCGAAGAGTTGACTCATTGGAGAAGACTCTGATGCTGGGAGGGATTGAGGGCAGGAGGAGAAGGGGACGACAGAGGATGAGATGGCTGGATGGCATCACTGACTTGATGGGTGTGAGTCTGAGTGACCTCCGGGAGCTGGTGATGGACAGGGAGGCCTGGCGTGCTGCGGTTCATGGGGTCGCAAAGAGTCGGACACGACTGAGCAACTGATCTGATCTGATCTGAATAATAGTCATCAGCTCAGTGGTAAAGAATCTGCCTGCCAACGCAGGAGACCCGGGTTCGATCCCTAGGTCGGGGAAGATCCTCTGGAGAAGGGAACAGCAACCTACTCCAGAATTCTTGCCTGGGAGATCCCATGGACAGAGGAGCCTGGCGGGCTACAGTCCATGGGATTGCAGAGTCAGACACAACTTAGCCACTGAGCATGCACGCACTCTCTCTTTCTCAGTGTCATAATGCCATAATGATGAACATGCATATTACTAGCTCTGGGCTATTTCACATGTAATTCGCTCATCTAATCCTCTCAACGACCTTATTATTATCCCCATTTTGGAGATGATAAACCCAAGGAACTGAGAAGTTAAGTAACTCACCAAGCTGAATTGTGAGAGCTGCTACAACACGACCTTAACACAGAGAAGTTTATTTCTCATGCATTCACGTAACAGCCCCAGGGAATGTGGACTCCAACCTGGGTGTGACTGAGAGCCGCCAAAGCACCACGGTGGTGACAAATGGGACACGGGTTTGGAACAGTCACTGGTGCTGCAGGGAGAATGAATGGAAGACGGGAGTCCGAAGGCAGAGGCGTCAGTCTGCTGGCTGTCGAGGTCTCCACGGGGGAGACTTTGGTTTATAACCGGATCCGTATTCTACCTACGATCCTGAAGCTGCTGATCACGGCCATGTGCACGCCAACACAGGGAATCAGATGGCACACTCAGCTGCTGCCACACTTGCAGATGATCTGTGGGTCTCCCCCTGCTGATTCTCAGCATTCAAGGCAGATTCCCAGGCTCTGCTCCACTCGCAGTGCCTGGGAGGATTCAGCCAGGTCCCAGAGCCACTGTTTATGTATTTTCAGTCTCCAGCACAAAATTGTAAGCTACAAAGGATTTGGTTGTCTAGCTAGCATCATAACAAAGAAACCATTTTCTCCACATCCCTGATTAAGATGAAAAATTGAAGGGCTGTAAGACGGGAGATCTGGTTGCTTGAAGTGATAGATTTGGACCAGATTAGGTGAAACCTGGGAAGTTTCTTGGAAAGGAAAGCCTTCCGATGGTCTGAATTCTCCGATTTGTTTTTAGATTTTGAATGGGGAGATCTACATGCTATTTAAGGTTGCCCCAGTATTTCCCATGAGGTGTGAAAAGAGAGCTTAAAAGCTAGATATTAGAACTTCACCATCCATTTCTCAGATGTCCAGAGATCACAGGCATTTTGTAAAAAATTTAAGTATAGATGATTATATTTTCCAGTATAGGTTATTACAGGATATTGAATAGAGTTCCCTGTGCTATACAGTAAATCCCTGTTGCTTATTTATTTTATGTATAGTAGTCTGAAAGACTATCAGAATATATTTTTGCCTACTCTTATACCCCTCAGGTGGTTCTTTATTCCTTTTTTTTTTTCCTTTGGCTCGCTGGGCCTTTGATGCTGCTACTCACAGGCTTTGTCTAGTTGCAGCGAGAGGGAGTGACTCTCTCTGGTTGGGGCTCTCAGGCGTCTCTGTGGTGGCTCCTCTTGTTGTGGAGCACATGCTTTGGGTGCACAGGCTTCAGGGGTTGCAGCCCTCAGGCACAGGCGCATGCGCTTGTGGTGCATGGGCTTAGTTGCTCCGTGTCAACTAGGATCTTCTTGGACCAGGAATTGAACCCGAGTCTCCTGCTTTGGCAGGTGCCAGGGAAGTTCCTTCCTTTCTTTAGCTTGCATCTTTCAAGCTGTGATCTGATCCCTTCCATCCTCTTTTCTTTCATCCTCTGAAGTGATATTTTGGCAAGCATCCTTTTCTCTGTTCCTGCCCTGACCAACTTAACTTAGTAAGTACCAAGTATCTGTGGTGGGCCAGGTACTCTGCTAGGGCAACAGATCCAGCAGAAACCACCTTGAGAATCACTGTCTTCAAGGAGCTTAGAGTCTCAGTGGGGAAGACAGGACAAAAGATATTGAAAGGCTCGTTGCTTTACACTTCTGGTATGCACTCTGGTGGAGAAATGCAAGGTGCTGGTGAAGTGGAGCCTGGTGGGCTGCCGTCTATGGGGTCACACAGAGTCAGACATGACTGAAGCGACTTAGCAGCAGTGAAGTAAGCACAGGCACACGGGGAAATCAGATGTGTCATCCATCAGAGGGTGAGGTTTGGACTGAGAACTGAGGGATGAGCATCATGCCAAAGGAAGAGCATTTCTGACCAAGGGGAATGGCGTGTGCTAAGGCCCAGGGTCAGGAAAGACTTGGTCAGTTCCAGAATCTGCAAGGAGACCAGTGCAGCTGGAGGATGTGGTCAAAGGATTTGAGAGGTAGTAGCAGAAGAGAAGCAGGGGATGGCAGCTCTTCTGAAGAGGTGACAGTCCATACCAGGGAGCCTCTGTGGTCCCCACACCCCAGGGGCTGCACCATCCCCTCATCCCCTCACTGCACTTGACCTGCTCCCATTAGCCCAGAATCGACGATTTCTCCTGATGTCAGAAAAGCGGAAGATAACAGCATCTGAGAGTATCTCGTCCGACCACCATCCTGCAAACATGACCTCCAACACTTCCTTGAGTTTTTAAGTAGAGATGCTAGGATTAGCCTAAAACTGTCTTGAGAAGTCACAGGTATATTTAAACTCTCTGTCCCATGAATCCTACCCTCAGGAAATAATCCTGAAGAAGATAAAAGCCACAGGGCCATATTGCCTGTTGCAGAGCCAACACTGCTTCTGCCTCGCTGTAGGCGCCCAGGATGGACTGACAGGGTGAATTACAGCATCGTCTGTAATAGTGAAAATTCAGAACCAGCCCCCATCAACAACAGAAGGGAAATGGCTCTGTAGATTACACTACACCCACACACTTGAGTATTATGCAGCCCCTAAAAAAAAAAAATGCTAGTTATGAAGACTCTGTCAGAAAATGAAAAAAATATCCATAGTAGCATATTGAGTGAAAAAAGCAGTATGCCAAATTCCAGCTACACTGTGATCACAGCTTTGTATAAATCCTTGGCGTGTAAGGACATAAAATGAAAGGGAAAAAAAAATCCACCCACTAAGATGCAAAAGGATGGGAATGCAGAGTGACTTTTCCTTCTTTTCTGATCTGTGGATATTGTTTGTTACACAATGTTGTGTGTAATCAAGTAGAAAAAATAATCGCGTAAAATTTCTTGGGACGGAAATTCTTTTATCAACCAATCCGTCAGTCTGCTTCTTTTGAACATGTCTGCAGCCTAGAACCAGACATTTTAAAGGGAATAGGGTGAAATATTTATAATACAGACCTAGCCTTTATGTCACTCCCCCTTCTCTTTTCAGGAGGAGAGAGATGAGTATGCTCTTTGTTTCAGGAGATGAAACAAAGTGGAAGAGTTCGAAGCTTTGAATTGTGTGCATCTGACTGTAAGGGTTTTAAAAATAAAGAGAAGAGAAAAAGACCAGAGGGAGCACAGAGGGGGACAGGCCCCACGTGGGAGTTCGAAGACTGGGAAGTATTTCAGTCCGTACAGAGAGGCAGGGAGTGAGTCCCACGCCAGGTCTGCGTCAGTCCTCTCGTTCTTTTGAGCATCTTAGTGAGACCATTTGATATGTATCCAGCAAGACGGAAATTCCACATATTACAAATAAAGGAATTGAGGCCAAGTGGAAATTAACAAAAGCCTAGCCAACAGGAGAGAGCGGAGAGAAAACAATAGAGAAAGGGTTCCTTCCTAGAGGTGGTTTTGCTCAGTGCAGGTGGGAGGCATCGGCAGTGAACTTTTACTAAGCAGCCTACTGTGTGCCAGGCACGCTGAAATCGCCTCATCCCTGTGTCATGAGTTCAGAGGTGATGGTTAAAGCCGTGGCATGGATGAGTTCTCAGAGAAAAGGGGATTCTGAACGAGAAGACTTGCAGGAGAGCCAAGGACCCAGCTGGAAATGGAAATTACGATGATAAAGGGGAATTGATCTCTTGATTGACAAAGTCGAAGGGCCACTTACACAGTAATGACTCAATGGCAAAGGCTATTGAGTCATGAAATCCCCCACTGATCCGAGTGGGCGAGAAGCAAAGAGCCGTCACTTTCAGAAAAGGAGCAGGGGGTTGGGGACCAAGGACAGACAGACAGGAAAATCTCAGATCAGCAATCCCAAAATATCTTGCTGCTGAATTTGGCATAGAGACTCTCCGAGCTGGGGCTATTTCTGTTTGCTTCTTAAGTCTGCAGAGATTTATGACAGCAGGAGAAAGCAGAGTAGGAACTGCTGCCTTTAACTCTCTGCCCTCTATGTGTTTGAGTAATTATGCAGGCAAGGTGGACATTCCCAGAAACTGGGGCCCTGGGGACAGCTCAGAAATGAGGATGGTCTCTGTGCCTCTGACGAGCTGTGTAGCTCTGCTTGTGATATTCATGATTGTTCCTTTAAAAGATGCTGCTAAGGTGCTTGTCAATGGAAGGATGAGCAAGGGAGGACCTGACCCAAGCCTCCCTGTGGAAAGAAAGTTGTTCAGTGTTATTTGTTCAGTCATATCCGGCGTGACCCCATGGACTGCAGGCTGCCAGGCTCCTCTGTCCATAGGATTCTCCAGGCAAGAATACTGCAGTGGGTTGCCATTCCCTTCTCCAGGGGTTCTTCCCGACCCAGGAGTCGAATCCGGGTCTCCTGCATTGCAGGCAGATTCTTTACCGTTTGAGCCACCGTGGGAGTCCCTACTTGCAGGGCCTGAGCATTTTAACTAGACCCAGTGTTCAGTCCGATCCACTGTTGGGCTTCTAGTGACTAAACAAGGGGATGGAACGCTTTTCCATTCTGCAGCTCTCCTGAAGGAACACTGCTGGCCCTTAAAGGAGCAATGTCTGCTCGCAGGTTTGACGTCTATAACCAAATTGGGTCAGTGGCATGTTCTCACCCTCAGGGCCCCCAGGAATGACACCAGCCTGTACCTAGCTTCTCATCCACAAGATCCATCTCCTCCCTTCCCTTCACCCTGACCTTCAAAAGGATATAATGACAGCAATGCGCAGCGAATTTTTGGCTTATTTCAACCTCTGCGCATTGCCCGACTCTCTGCTCAGCCTCCACTGGGAACTGTAAGTGGCAGTGGTAGTCACCCCCGGGCTGGCCACAACCCACCCTACAAAACCTACTCCATCTCTGGGGCTCTCACTTGGCGTCCGGTTCAAACCAGGGCCCTCCTATTCCCCACACAGTCAACTGACTCCACTGCGCCTCAGTTTCCTCATCCATCACATGGGTATAACTGGCCCTGAGTCTCAGGATTGACACGAGGCCTCATGAGATGAGACAGTGCTGTGCATGGCACACAGCAGGTGCTCTTGAATGTGGGGTTTTAGGGATAGCTAGAAAGTCAGAGTGTCTAGGGTGGTGAGTCAGAGGAGAGGATGGGGAAGTGGGCAGAGCATATGGTCACGTGTCTCTGTGGGCGTGCCCTGCATTTCTGCAGAACCGCAGTCCAGAGGCTGGAGCCACAGGCCGAGGCCAGGCAGCCAGTGCAAGGAACTGGGATGGGCAGAGGGGAGCTTGTGGGCCCATGAGCAGAACGTGGATGTGAGGAGCCCTGGACAGGAAGTGGGGAGCAGAGGACAGGCAGGGCCAGCGGGGATGCCCCAGAAGGTGTGAACAGCCTTGTGTTGGGGAGGCCACTCCTGCACCTGGACGGCATCCTGCAGGCCGAGGGAAGGGTCTTAGGGAAGAGAAATTCACAGGGAGGACTTGGTCCAGGAAGGCTGGCTAGGAGAGGCAGGGGAGACTCTCACTTCCACGGGAGGGAGCAAAACTGACCCGTGGACGTGAGAAAGGAAGGCGCGCAGCTCCCCAGCAGGCAGGCGGCTCAGCCCGGCCTCAGCAGCGTCTGTGCGCCACTTCCCGCTGCCTCTCCAGCCCCGCTGTGCAGCAGGTTCCCTCCCTTTTTTAAATTTTTTAACATTCTAAACAGCTTCATTTCAATTAGTGTACAAACCAGAAGAAAAGAACATTTACCAAGCAAAGTTTGTAACCACTTTTTTCTATTATTACACACCATGAAAAATTCATCTTATAGTGGTTCAGACTTAGTACTTATTTACACACACATTTGTTTCATGCACATATACTTCTGCATGTTTATATAAACTCATACACCTTCATTCACATATTTTTAAAATATGTAAATGGAAATAAAAGTTTGATGAAATGAAATACCCTTACAACAATTTATTTTTTTTTAATCCCAATCTCATTTATTCCTCCCCCAACATTCACCTTTTAGCCATAGTTTGTTTTATAAGACTGTGCGTCTGTTTCTGTCTTGTAAATAAATTCATCTGTACCATTTTTTAAAATTCCACATGTAAGTGATATCATATGATATTTGTCTTTCTCTTTCTGACTTGCTTCAGTTGGTATAATTTCTAGGTCCGTCCATGTTGCTGCAAATGGTATTATTTCATTATTTTTCATGACACAATACTGCATTGTCTGTCTGTCTGTGTATCCTACATCCTCTTTATCCATTTCTCTGTCAGTGGACATTCAGGTTGCTTCCATGTCTTGGCTGTTGTAAATAGGGCTGCAATGAACATGGGGATGCATGTATCTTTTTGAATTATGTTTTTTTCCAGATACATGCTCAGGAGTGGGATTGCTGGATCATATGGTAGTTCTATTTTTAGTTTTTAAAGAAACCTCCATATTGTTTTTCCACAGTAGCTGCACTAATTTACAATGCCGCCAAAAGTGTAGGAGGGCTCCCCTTTTTCCACACCCTCTGCAGAGTTTATCGTTTGTAGACTTTTTGATGATGACCGTTCTGACTGCTCTGAGGTGATACCTCATTGCAGTTTTGATTTGCATTTCTCTAGTAATAAGCAACATTGAGCATTTTTTTCACATGAAGCAATCAATTTTGATCATTATGGAGAGTTAATTTTTTTTCATTTTAAAAAATAAATATATTTATTTTAATCGGAGGCTAATTACTTTACAATACTGTGGTGGTTTTTGCCATACATTGACAGGAATCAGCCATGGGTGCACATGTGTTCCTCATCCTGAACCCCGCTCCCACCTCCCTCCCCATCCCATCCCTCAGCGTCATCCCAGTGCACCTGCCCTGAGTGCCCTGTCCACATGCTGTTCCCTCTGCCTGGGACCCTGTTACCAACTCTCTTCACCCACATATCTGCTCCACCTGCCACTCATCACTTCCCCAGGGACATCTTCTCTGGCAGCCCTGGTCAGGCAGACCCTCAGTGTAGACGGTCTCATGGCACCTTTGTGGCACTGGACCCCATTCAATTTAAATTTAATTTTTTTTGTATAATGATTGATTCATATCTGCCTAAAGTAGGCTCCAAAAAAGGGGGAGAAATCAAATCTGTTTGGGTTCACGGTCACATCCCCCATGCCTAGGGCAGTACCAGTGCTCAATATTCAATGAACAAATTAATTACTAATTAAACAGTAAACCAGGGGCTTCCACAGTGTGGAACTGAAATCAGCAGCATCAGCAGCAGCTGGGAACTTCTTAGAAATGCAAATACTTGGGCCCCACCTCAGACCAAATGAATCCTAGAGCTGGGGCGGGGGAGGGGGAGATTGCAATCTATGTCTTAAAGAGCCCCCAGGGAGATTCTGACACACTGAGGTTTGAGATCCACTGGCCTAATTTTCTTAGTTCAGTTCAGTCGTTCAGTTGTGTCTGACTCTTTGTGACCCCATGGACTGCAGCACACCAGGCCTCCCTGTCCATTGCCAACTCCTGGAATTTACTCAAACTCATGTCCATCGAGTCAGTGATGACATCCAGCCATCTTATCCTCTGTCGTCCCCTTCTCCTCTCACCTTCAATCTTTCCCAGCATCATGGTCTTTTCCAATGAGTCAGCTCTTTGCATCACGTGGCCAAAATACTGGAGTTTCAGCTTCAGCATCAGTCCTTGCAAAGAACACTCAGGACTGATCTCCTTTAGGATGGACTGGTTGGATCTCCTTGCAGTCCAAGGGACTCTCAAGAGTCTTCTCCAACACTACAGTTCAAAAGCATCAATTGCTAATTTACAGATGGAACTTGAATGGACACCCATGAGATAAGCCCTCTACTGGGTAGAAAGCAAAGCTGATCACTTTGGAAGGGCCTCTGTAATGGGCTGGGTTTTTGACAAGGCCTGAGGGCTTTTAAAGGGTGCACTCTTGTTAGACTCAGCTCTTGCGGGCATGAGAAGGTCACCTTTGCGTCTGAACCCTGGAGGTGCATGTGTAATTTCCTAGTTGGTGACACTGTGGGCAGAGCTGGTGACATCAGCTAGTGGTAGTGCCTGAAGTTTGCTGAAGGATGGGGGAGGGGGTAGAAAAACTGAGTGATGTGCTAAGACAAGATAGCCCCTGCAAACTCACAAACCTGAGGAAATGCCTTTCTTGTCTGACCAGAGCAGGGTCCAGCCACAGCTGGTAACTCCGTGGGCAGGAATATTTTCCCTACACATCTCCAGAGAGTTCCAGTCCTACAGCCCCTCCTGCATAATCTCTTTTAACCCAGGAAGCCCAGTACATGTTTATTAAGTGCATGAGTAAGTGAATTGCTAAATGTTAAATAAATAAATGGATGAAGGAATCTTCCTAATAGAGGACAGATGTAGATTCCCTCTATGCTGGAACTCTTCATCACTGTAGGAAGATCCCCTCTATTTAACCCTCTTCCTCTGAGAGTGTATTTATAGGTTGAACCTGGAGATTGGACAAACAGAAGTTTGCAAGTTAAATTAGTGTGCCTTTATAGATTCACTGAGGAGGGACGTGGAGAAGGAAAAAGGCAAACCCTGCTAGACTGGAAGCCCCATGAAGTCAGGGAGCTTGCTGGTTGTACCACTTTGTCTTCAGCACCTTGGACAGAGTCGGGCACGTGACCCAAGCTCCATAAATATGAGTTGTTGATTGACAGTCACAAGACAGAGTGACTGTTTTGTGGTTGGCAATCGGCCAAGCACTACATTTTTCATCTCACTTCATTCCTAGCAGAAAAAGACATGCTAGGTCCACTTTCCAAAGGAGAAAGCAGAGGCTCAGAGATGTTGAGTAAGGTGGCTAGACAGACTGTGACCTTCCACGCTGGCACGACCCACTGGGCTTAGCATCCTCCAGCTTTGTGAAATTCTTCGAGTCGGACTCAGGAGGATACCTCTGCCTCCAAGGCTTCCACTGTACGTCTTGATGCTCTCAGAGCTCTCTGTGTTCCTGAGAGTCAACACTATGACATGGGAGGGGAGAAGGACTGACAGTTTGTTCCCTGACAGGTTACAATATTTTACTTTGTCATCTCGCCATTTAGAATCTCTGCTGAAGGAGTGGACATTGTTTTGGATTGCCTCTGTGGGGACAACACCGGGAAAGGCCTCAGCCTTCTCAAACCACTGGGGACCTACATTTTATATGGTGAGTGCTCAACAGAAGCGGGGGCAGGGAGCACTGCGTGTGTGCTTGCAAAAGCTCTGAAGGACGAGATGTGCTGATATGTTGGCAGAATAAGATGGGGGTGCTCTCCACTTTTTCATGTTTTCTGATATTGCTATGGCTGTTCATTGTTTTCTATTCTAAAAGTGCCTACTGCACTATTATCCTATGCACATGTCTCATTCTACAAGAAATAAAGGAAGGCCAAGTCAAGGTAGTGATGAGATGGAACCTGATCACAGTAGGTGGCACAGGAGGAAACACTAATAGCTTCAAAAGAAGTTCCAAAAATGAAGCAATAAAGGACCCGCAGGAGGATGGAGAGGAGTGGATAGGATGCTGGTGGGGGTGGGGGTGGGGATAAATGGGAAGATCTTCATTACTGAAGATGAAGTTGCAAAGTACAGAATTTCCTTCCTCTAAACTACTCCTATATGTCCCAATCAAGACAGAAGCTCTGAAGGGATGAAGTCCACATCTGCCTCTACATTTACTTATATGCTCTTGGGTCTGGGGGGATTTATGAAGGACATCTGGGAGAGGTTTCCTCCAGCAGAATGAGACCCCAGAGCCTTCTCTTTCTCTTTTCTCCCTCTTCTTCCTCACCTCCTTATCTTCCTCCTCCAACACCACCTCCTCTTTCTCCTCCTTCCCCTTCCCCTTCTTCTTCTCTTTGTTATAGGCATAGAAAGCAATTTAAACATTAGTCTCCACAAAGGGAAAAAAACATATCTGAAGCCAGATGTCACATTCCAAAGCCATATGATCTTGGGGTTCTCCAGTGTGTGAGACTTTTGGCATTCTGTTCCACGGGAATAGAGTAGAAAATTGAGCCTTAGTTCTGTATAACTCAGGGAAAAAAATACTCAATTCTGTACTATTTGCTGAGAAGTTTCTAAAAGAGATCTGTGAGAGGAATAAGTGGCCAAGCATCATTTTGTCATCATCAGATCATTGTGACAGAAAGAGAAGGAAGAAGCTTTCACTGCTGGAGTATTCTGGCATTATCAGTAGTGGCCTTGTATTAATAGTTGAAAGTTTTCAGAGCCAGATGCATAATTTTAAAATTATTACTATGGATAAGAGAAGCTATGAATGTCAGTGTACAATATATGGATATTGGCTATGACCGACCTATGAGTCAAATGCAGATGAACACTTTATCCATCCTTGCTCATGTATTAGTTCTGTTTTTCTGCCTCAGTTTTACGATGTCACTCTGGTGTAATACAACTTGATCGTATCACAAGTATCTAATTCATTATATCAATCACTTGACTACTAAGTAATCAAAGCCTAGTGCTGTGATGTTTGTGTCCCATAAAAGCCATGCCATAAAAGTAGAAGCAAGTTCACCAATGCCAAAGAAGTGATTTAAGACAGACATTTTTTTTTTTCATTTACCAGTTCTCTGAGAAGATCTTAGTCCCAAATCTGTGGGGACAAAACAGAGGAGTTGTTGAAAAGGCACCAATATTGTGTAGTATCTCTCACCTTCCACCCAACCCAGAGCCCAGGAGGGGGTCTTTTCTTTCTGCATGAGCATCTCAGGGAAGCTTCCCTGACTCACCTTCCTGTCTTCCCTCTGAATATCACTTGTTCTCACTAGCAAAGCTTGGTCACCTACACTTTTGGTCTCAAATGGTTTTTCTCCTTTCTGCCCAGACCTCTTTGGAGGTAACATGAGTCACACCATTTCCTTGGCTTCTGAACCTGTTTTCACCCTCACCTGTTGCTGTGTACCCTATATCTCCATCCATCTAAATTCTAGCCCAGCCCTGCCTCTCCCCATCACTTAAATGCCCAGTCAATGTCATCTCCCCAAGCCTCTCACTCACCGAGGAATCAAATTAAAACCAGAAAGGAAGCTCACAAATGAGTTCATTTCTCAGTCTCCAAGAACGGAACCAACAAGACATTTTGGCAGCCCATCACTTTATTAGAATGTTGGCTTGAATCACATTTTTGCCACATGACCAATTTTCCCAAGTGATAAAACGGTAGCCTTGAGAAATGTTACTTCCTCTTTGATCCAGTGATACTTAGTTAAAATTGTCGACTTGACACCACCCACCCCCTCCATTTCCCTCACTTTTCCAAGGCTGAATTAAATTTCTTTTTAAGCTCTTGACAGTTCAGGGCCAAACAACTGCCATTCTTCCATGTGAACCAAGAGATTGATTTTCATGAGCTTGACTTAGGAGTCTTCCCTTTGCAGGTTCTTCCAACATGGTGACTGGAGAGACCAAGAGCTTTTTCAGCTTTGCAAAATCAGTAAGTATCCGTGTACATCTAACGTACAGGGGCGGTGTGGTGCTTGGCATGCTATAAGCTCTTCTAAGGACATGGACCTGATAGGCTAACTCTTGTTTGTCTTTCCTCTGCATCACTCATTTGCAAGACAGCCTGTGTTCCCACCCTGCTCATTACACGTGGTCAGGACTGTGACTTGGGGCGCTTTTGTTCAAATGAAGCAGAGAGGTGAGAGAGTCTGAGAAACTCCAGAAAGCTTCTGTTTTTTTTTTTAATTTCAACAGAGATTGTTGGTGTTCTTAATCATTGGTCAAGAATAAACCTAGCATTAGTGAAGTTTGTTTGGTCCATGGAGAGACCAGCCTTTCAGTTTGGCTACTTTCTAACCGGGTCTCCAGGGCTGCCTGACATTTCTCCGTATCCTTATTCTACTGGCTTGGAGTAGAATATTCTACTGGCTTGTATCAGTTGAATACTGATACAATGGGACCTCAAATTTTCGCAAGCTCCTGGGGCAGTATTTTGATAGGGGCAAGTGTGTGAACCCCTAGTGTAGACGCTCATGTTCTGAATACAGTGGTTACTGGGTCCGCAATTGAGAAGCCGTGTTTCTGGTACTTTCACTGCATCACGAACCTACTCAGGTCTGCATTCCCACCTAGAGCTACAGTTGCTAGAATTAAACTAATTTGGACTTGAACCTGCATTTTTACCCCCACACCCACAACAAGGAGTCTCAGCATCTCATCAGAGCTTGCCTTCGTCCTCTCTCCTCTACCCTCCCCAGCAGCCAGTGAGATGCTGATGGACTCACTCGCTTTGTGAGCATCTTCTGAGCATCTACTGTTTGTGGCGCTGTGCCAAGCACCGGGTACCGCAGTGAATCAGGCTGGTGCACTTGATGTCCTTGGGAGGGAGGGAGACAAGCTGAAATAAGTAACACATATTATTAATAAGATGCTTGTCAGAACATCTCTGAAAGGGATGAAAATAGGGTGTTGCAACAGAAAAGAGCAGAATGGAGTGGAGGCATTATGAATAGGGTAGTCAGACAAAGCCGGAGCAAGGGGTTTAGAATTTACTCTCAGCATGACACTGTGGAGGTATCCAGATGCCCTCAAAGTGCCAACTCTGATTGCCAAAGGCTTTATCCCCAAACACCCCCTGATTCTGGAATGATCAATACTTCCTGCCCTGAGAGTGGAATGAAAGGGCCTCTGCTTGCATTTGAACTTCAAAGTTCAGGTCAAGGATTACGCAGCCACAGGATAAACAGAGGAGCAAGAATGGAGCCTAATGAAGGATGCTGTCTGGATCATGTCCCCTGAAGACAGGCTTTGTGTCCCTGGCAGCTGTTTCATTGCTGTGGCTGTAATTAATGTGATGCTGACGGCCTGCTGTGGGGAACCAAATTGCTCTGAAATTACATACAATTGTAAGAAGTGTTTTCCCTTTCTCCCCTACATGCACAATCACAACACACAGTGTTAATGAAATAATTGCAGTGTGCCCAGGTTCAATGAAGGCGCTTGTAAAAACAGCCAGGATGGAGGGTAAGATTCTCCTGCCCAGAACAAGGCTTCTGATTACCAGAAGGCTTTATAGCTGGAGGTCAAGAACAAAGTTTGTTCCCTTTCAGAGGCCGGGTTCATCAGAGGCCGGGTTCAATATTAGTTGGTCGGTTAGAAGCAAACTGAAGGTAGGGCATGCTGAGGGAGTGGAATGATGGCTTTATTCTGGAAGGTTCTAGAAAGGCATTTTCCTCTGTACATTGGAGAAAAGCTTAGAAATCGAAGGCATAGTTGGACTCATACAGGAATTTCTCACGCAGCTATCCTACTGATGTTCCCACTTTATAGAGTTTGTGTTCACATGCCATTTGTCTCTAGATCATAAGGGTAATGATAATAACAATTGAAGTCAACATTTCAAGAGCAGTCTGACTCCAGATCCAAAACTCTTACTCATTCAAGCCAAAATATCTCTCCAACTTCCGATGATAAAAAGATTATAGACCACATACTACGTGCCAGATTCTGAGCTAAGTCGTTTGTATGTGTAAACACACTTATTCCCCATGACGACCCTGCGAGGTATGGTGGGGACACTGAACACAGGTTAAGCAATTTGCTTACAGTTGTTCACCTAGTGACAGACTGGGATTCAGAACCAGGCGCTGGACTCCGGAACTCACTTAACCACGACTGGGCAGCAATTATAGGTTCAGTGAGCTTTCATTTCACAAACACTGCTGGAAGCACTATGTATATACCATGAATCAAGTTATTAATCGTTTCTCTGCCTCCGTGTCTGTGGCAAGCAGCCCAGGCCAAATACATGTCTCTTCTAGAGCTGGCCCTGGGGCCCCTGGGGACTGGATTTTGGTGAAAATGTTGGGCATGAACTATACCCCTGTTAACAACCCGTCTTTCTTAGACTTATTCTCCAACCATCTCATGTCCCCACTTTTAAAAGTATTTTACTTTTTTGAGCTTCCTCAATCCTGGAAGGAGGCAGGATGTAAAGGAAACAAACCATAACATAAATGTTAATATCATAAATGTTCCTAAGTGTCCATCACATGGTTCTTTGCCTTCTGTATTAAACTAGTAACCATTTTAATCTCTTAGAGTCCTCCGGAAACCGGAGCTTCAAATTTCTAAAGTCTAACAAGAACCAAAGGGGACATAATCAAGACAGAGAAAAGCAATTGGATAAATATTTCTGTGGTTTGTTAATGGGTTATCTACTTATTTTTCTTACTTATGGCTTCCCTGATAGCTCAGCTGGTAAAGAATCCGTGTGCAATGCAGGAGACCCTGGTTAGATCCCTGGGACGGGAAGATCTGCTGGAGAAGGGATAGGCTACCCCCTCCAGTATTCTTGGGCTTTCCTGGTGGCTCAGCTGGTAGAGAATACTCCTGCAATGAGGGAGACCTGGGTTCAATCCCTGGGTTGGGAAGATCCCCTGGAGAAGGGAAAGGCTACCCACTCCAGTATTCTGGCCTCCAGTATTCTATCCATGGACTGTATAGTTCATGGGTTTGCAAAGAGTCAGACACGACTAACTTTCACTTTCACTCACTCATTTTTCATGTCCAAAGTGGAAGACGAAAGACAGGAAATAAGGCAGCCGTACTTGTCAGGTATGGCTTTCCCACTTAGGACCTTAGTGCTAGTGACATTTGCGGATGGATAATTTTGTCTCAAGGACCTGCCCTGTGTATGGCAGGATTTTAGTAACATCCCTGAATTTTTCCCAGTTCCCAGGTGGTGCAGTGGCAAAGAATCCACCTGCCAATGCAGGAGATGCAAGACATGGGTTTTACTCCTGGATTGGGAAGATTCCAGGAGTAGGAAATACTCCAGTAACCCACTCCAGCATTCTTGCCTAGAAAACTCCATGGACAGAGAAGGCTGGCAGGCTATAGTCCAAGGAGTAGTAAAGAGTTGGACCCGAGTGGGCACACACACACTGGCTTCTTCCCAGTAGATACCAGTTCATTCCCTGCCTTGAATCATCACAACGAAAAAAACATCCCCAAACATTTACCAAATGTCCTTTGGGAGCAGGGAGGGTAAAACTGCCCTTAGCTGAGAACCACCAATTTAGTCCCAACACTCTGGCTTCATCACTCCATCATGCAGTTCCTTCTTCCTCTGCTATGCTTCTCTGCTCTTCTTTATCTGGTGTTTTCCACCGCCCCCCTCCCCAGCCTTGCTGCTGTCCCCAGCAAGGAAAGCTGCTTCTACAGGCACCCCACTGCACCCCCACCTCGCTTGGACTTCTCTGCCACCCTGCTCCCTTCACCAGCCCATCACCACCACCACCACCATCCACTAAGCCAAGTGCTTTAGGCTAAATTCTCCCAGGAAACCTCAGAGGTAGTATCCTGCCACGGTCCGTCACTGAGATAAATAAAGCCTGGAGAGTAACTGGGAGCAGATTGTCAGGCAGGCTCCAGCTCCAGATTATGATTCCAACTGTGTGACTCAGAAGTCTGGTCACATGTGGCCTAGGAGCTCTCTTCGTAAAGGGTTCTCCCCCACCTAGATCCTGAGCATCTTCGAAGCATCGCTGTGCACTCATGGCAGTGCCCAGCGTAGGAGGCACTTAAAAAAATACACTAGCCAGAGGTACCTCCTGGCCAACTGGAATCCCCCCAGCCTGCCCAGCACTGACTCCTTGTCACCCACACCTTCTCTCTTTCCAGTGGTGGCAAGTCGAGAAGGTGAACCCCATCAAACTATATGAAGAGAACAAAGTCATCGCTGGGTTTTCCCTTCTAAACCTGCTCTTCAAACAGGGCCGTGCTGGCCTCATTCAGGGAGTGGTGGACAAGCTCATTGCACTCTACAACCAGAAGAAGATCAAGCCCGTGGTGGACTCTCTATGGGCCCTGGAGGAGGTAAGGATGATGTTCCCCCCAGCAGATAGTCTCTTCCTTTTAATTCTGGCAGATTTGGGTAGCCAGATCCAATCTTTTATTAAGGGATTCTTACCCCCACCCAGGTTTGTTTGCTTTAAATGAGGATCCTAAATGTCACTGTCCTAGAGTATGGAGTGCTATGAATGTAAGATATACTTCAAGTTTCATAGTGGTTCTTAAACCACGTGTGTCAATATGCCTCTTGTGCCATGAACCTTTCCCAGTAGGTCACTGAACTTTGATGGGTATGTACGATTCGCCTTGACTCCAAGAGAGCGTGCACATTGTTGCAACATCAATTACATCCTCACTTGCGGGTATATGAGATCGAGGTCAGAGCAGACAATGACTCAGAGCTGAAATAATTTGTGTGCCAAGCCTGGATGCTTGGATCCCCTTCCAGATGTCGTCAGCTTCACCCTGAGCACTGTAATTAGTCATGAATTGCTAGTGTTTGAGTCTTTTTATTAACTGATCTGCCGAAGTTCTAGTATTTGAAAGCATTCCTTGATCACACAAAACAAGAACTCCTCAAATACTGAAGTGTGAACTGGCTGCAATGGTTCAGGAGAGATGGGCTGGGAGGAGGGAGTATCTAGAAAATTCTTCAGGACAGGAGTGGTTTTGGATATTTGGGAAGTCAGTCATGGGAGCTACCCATGAGGAAGAAATGAAGAAATGCGGTCTAGGCTTCAAGAGACATTTCATTAAGAAATCTTCCTTGGTCCGGATGTCATGAGCTTGGCTTCAGGCAGCCAAGAAGCCCTTGGAAAATGCTGTAAAAGATGTGGGCTTGTGTTCTTTTGTTTGTTTGGTTTTTGCATATATCATGAATGAATGTCTTGTATTTTGGGGAATCATGGACACTTATGAAAAATCTAACAAATATAAAATATTATGTGGGACAAACAGTAGCCATCATCCTGGCATGAAACTTGGTGCTGTTTGCCTAATGGACTAGGTTGGCCAAAATCCAATGGCTTTCCTGAGCACAGAAATCCTTCCCACCCAAAATATTTTTGTGGGAACCACCATGTAATCAAATAGGGGCAGTCCTGGATCCGTGGATCAAGCCTATATATGCCTCCTTGACACAGCAATATCATAAATGGTGCTTAAAAAACCCAGCCACCAAAACCCCTTTTCTTTTATGGTAAAAGAAATGCATGCTTATTATAAGAAACTCCTAAATTAGCCAAAAACATAGGAAAAAATAAACTGAAAATCCATGTTCCAGAGATGGTTAACACTGTTAATATTTTGGTTTACTTCCTTCCAGTCTTTTTTCTTCTGCCCATGTTCACTGTAATTCCATTGATTGCTAAGTCAAATCAGATAATCATACACTTCCTCTGCTGTGTAATTTCGAAGATGGTTAGCCTACGGTTATATTTTTCTTGAAAATGTTTTAATTTAATGGGTCAGACATCTGTGTGGTATTCATTGTGGTCTCTCATTGGAAGAGAAAGTGGCTAGACTGTAGAATGGCTGGTCTCAGAAGTCTGGGAGAAGAGTAAACTTGGGCTAGTTGAGACCAGGTATTAGAGAATAATTTGACCGTGGAACAAAGAAGGGGACTTCAGCTTAGTTTCCCAAAGGGATCCAACAGATCTGGTAGCATGGAAATGAGGCTTACAATTGAAGAGGAGTCTGGTTGATCCAGCGGGTCCTTGGTCTGGAACTGGAAATCATTCCTTGCTTTTACAGCACTCTTGAATCACCAAATGTGAACTGAGTAACAGCTGCATGCCCAACACTGTGCACTGTTGGGGGTCACAGTGGCGAGCAGGTGGCCAAGGTCCCTCAGTTTCAGGCTCACTTTCGGAGGGTGGGGCAGAAGAACTCAAGTGACACCTTTAGACATGACATGTTTGCACCTGGTTTTTATGTCCCTGGATATGTTCCCGTGTCTCCTAGTTTATAGTCTATGGGAACTTGAATAGAATTTGTATCCTACTGTTGTGTGAAAATTGTATACATCTGAATTATGTTGAATTGGTTCACAGTGCTTTTCAGGTCTACTATATCCTTCTACTTCTCTATATATTCATTCTATTAATTTTGAGAGTTTGATATTGAAACACCAACTTAAAATATTAATTTATCTCCTTAAAAAATAATTGTAATATATAGTAGAACTATATGTAACCTTGCTCATATTTTCCAAGTCTCCTGTAAATGTGTTATCATGCTTTCATAATTTAAAAAATAACAGTCCCCCCCCAAAAAACACAAAAACTCAAGTGAACAAAAGTTAAGTAGGGTATTCTCCAACTGCAGTAAGTTCTGGAAGGAATAAATTAGGGTATATGTTGGCAAGTAAGTGGAGGAGAAGGGGGAGAAGTTTCTACAAAGCAGTCTTTTCAACCTTTTAAAATTACTGTCCCATTTGGAGTTTTTTAAAAATATTTTTTCTTCATTAACATCCTCTGTGAAACTTTAGTCCCACAGATGTACCATCTACCTACCTACCCACCTATCATCTATCTACGTCCTGTATGTATATTTGTGCTTTACATATTAAAAGTATAAGATTTCTTTAAAAATCCTCCAGGAACCAATTCTCATCCCTCTGGGGGTGGTTTTGCTCCTAGTAAACCAATAGTGCCCCACCCCCACTGCCAGCGATGACAACAAAAACTGTTTCCAGCCATTGCCAAATGTTCCCCAGGAGGGATGGGGAGAAGGCAAAACCTTCCCTAGTTGAGAACCACCACTTTATATGAAGCTGTATTGAGGCTTCCCTGGTGGCTCAGTGGTAAAGAATTCACCTGTCAATGCAGGAGACTCAGGTTCGAGAACCCTGCTCAAAGATCCCATATGCCTCGGTGCAAATAAGCCCTTGCACCACAACTATTGAGCCTGTGCTCTAGAGTCCGGGAGCTGCAACCACTGAAGCCCGTGTGCCCTAGTCTGTGCTCAACAAGAGAAGCCACTGCAATGAGGCTCCTGAGTACCACAATTAGAGAAAAGCCCGTGCAACAGTGAAGAACCAGCATAGCCAAAAATAACTAATGAATTTGATTTGATTTAAAAAAATCAAAGACGTCATATTGGTTAAGACAGGCACCAGGAAAACAAAGAAATTATAGTCCCTGTAGCAGGCTAGTCATTCACAGAGTGGAGAGAGACGGCTGCTGCCCTGTTTGCTAACAAAAGCACTCACAGTCACTCATCAGCAACACCCACCAACTTTTTGATGGTTCTCTTCAGCAGTATTTACAGACAGCATTTTAGAAGCTGCACTTGGGCCAAGCTTGGCTATTTATCAAGCCCACACAGCTCTTCTGGGCTTGAAGAGAACAGAGCATGCTTATTACTTGCCAACCTCTGAAGGATGACTACAGTGAGTCTCCCCCATCCCCTTTGGTAAATGAGTTCACAAAATTACTTCTCAGGCCAGCTCTATAACTTCATCTATGGGACAGAAAGCCCATAGAGATTAAAAGGAAATTTTCTTGGGCTCTCTGAGAACTCAAACTAGAAGATTTAATAATATCAGAGATGATTAGGGTTCCTTTTTAGCCATGTATCTTGAACTTTATTGTAAATGTTATACACAGCTTGGGTGATATGCTGCAGCCTCAGGTTTGGCTCCAGATTCTAAATGTGCAGCTGTACATAAAACTGGAAAAACAGTTCAGAGATGGCAAAGGGAGAAAAAAACACATCTGTCAATCAAGCAGCAGAGACATTATTGGGCACCTACTATGTGCTCACACTGTATTAAGATGTCACATCTACAGAAGGGATAGGTCACTTGTTCCCTGACCCTTACATTTATGATTTCATTCCTGAGACAACCCTAAGACCTATGAAACAGAAGAACTGCATTTTCAATTTTGGGATGTCAGTTTCAAGTGTGACTGGAATTTGAAAACAGAGGAGAGTGGTGTTAAGGAAGAATGAATGTTCAGAGATGGTTTTGAGAATGAGTTAGGTCTTGGTTGAGATTAGCAGAATATAGATTCTTAGAATGATGTTGGGGTTAATAAAAACAAAGTATTGCCCACAGGAGGGACAGCGTGAAGAAAATCAGAGAAGTGGGAATGAGTATGGGGAACCTGGGGTAGAGAAGTCTGAACAAAGCCGGGGAACGGAAACGAAGGACGAGAGGAAATCAGGTGGATCTGCTCAGTGGAGTTCAAATCTCGGGTTTGAACTGGCCTTGCCTTTGCTGCCAGGCTCAGACAGTAAAGCGTCTGCCTATAATGCAGGAGATCTGGGTTCAATCCCTGGGTTGGGAAGATCTCCTGGAGAAAGAAATGGCAGCCCACTCCAGTATTCTTGCCTGGAAAATCCCATAGATGGAGGAGCCTGGTAGGCTACAGTCCAGGGGGTCGCAAAGAGTTGGACACGACTGAGAGACTTTACTTTAAAGGAGAATGAGTTGACATTCTGGGTCAGAAGATTGTTATTTAGAGACTCTGGCCTAAGGTATATGACATCATTTCATCTCTCAATTCCCGGAGGCACATCTTGGCCCCAAGTATGGCACTAGAAGGATATACACCGGGAGTACACAGCTATGGCTTCTGATCACAAACGCCTTTACCTGTCTGATATTTAATAGCACACAGAGGAAACTCTTATGAGCTGAATTGTGTACTCCCTGATATTCACATGTTAAAGCCCCAAATCCCAGTACCACAGAATATGACTGTATTTAGAGACAGGCCTTTAAAGAGATAATTAAAATGAGGCCTTTGAGTAACCCTAATACAGCCCAACTGGTATCCTTATAAGAAGAGAGATTAGGTTGAAGAGAGACATGGGGGATGTTTGCATAAAGACTAAGTTAGGATATGGTCTCATGAAAAGATGGCTATCTGCAAGCCCAGCAAAGAGGCCCAGAACACGTCCAACCCCACCTACACTGTGATCTTGGACTTCCAGCCTCCAGGATTTGAGAAAATACATTTCAGTTATTTAATACCACCTCCAAGTCTGCAATATTTTGTTATGGCAGCCCTAGCAAACAGATACAGAGTTGCAGGAAGGTCTTGACAATTTTATAATATTCCATTAAAGATAATTTATAATATTATTTACATATAAGTCTGTGATTACACTCTAATTATGGTACCATTAGCCACAGGTAGCTATCCAAATTTAATTTAATTAAGTCAAATGAAAAATTCAGTTCCTTGGCCGTATTTCAAGTGGTCAGTAATTGCTTGTGGCTAGTGGCTACCATATTGGACCGTGCAGAGATGGAAGGACATTCCCATCACTGCAGAAATTCTTCTGGAGCTGGTCTGTGAGATGATGTCATCCTCCTGTTTGAAGGTAGGAAAGGAATTTGTTTCCCTAGCAATCTGGTATGATTACCCTTAGTAAATTATGTTAATTATGCCCTTCCTTGTATATCTCTCTTTGCCTTGGCTATAGTGAAGTTCACTGCCCAAATGCAGTCATTTATTTAAGTGCTCCAATCTCTCATTATGGGTCCCCTGCATTTTCCCCTTCATGTTATTAGCTGTGGCTTAATTATACATGTGTCTTTCATTCTATGACATCGTGAAGCCTACAAAGATAGAGGTCTGCCTAAAAGAATAAATGAAGGAAAAATAATGTGATGCTGAGTTTGATTAGGGACCTTGATCTGACACAGAGCAAGAGGCTGACATGATCAAAGGGAGATTACTGTTGAACAAGTGATAGGGAGGGTGGGATGGCTCAAGAGACAAGGATGGGTGAGGGTGTGGTTGTCACTGTTAAAGAACTCCCGGACTTCAACTCTAATACCAGACTGGGAAGGTGAAAAAGGATGAAGCCAATTATCTGAAACAGATACCCAAGCCAAAACCAAGAGGCAAAGACTGAACAAGAAACCACGGAAAGTCCCACTTAATTATGGCAGATGGCAGTTGGCTGGTAGAGACCTCTTTTAAAGATTTACAAGCTCCTGGGACTTCCCTGGGTGTCCAGTAGTTAAGAATCCGCCTGCCAATGCAGGGGACTTGGGTTCGATCCCTGGTCTTGGAAGTCTCACGTGTGTAAGGCAACTGAGCCCGTGCACCGAAACTACTGAAGTAGTTTCACTACTGAAACTACCGCGTGCCCTAGAGCCTGTGCCCCAAAACAAGAGAAGCCGCCACAGTAAGAAGCCCTCGCTCCACTACAGAGTAGCCCCCACTTGCCGCAACTAGAGAAAGCCCGTGTGCAGCAACAAAGACTGCACACAGCCAAAAATAAATGAAAAGATTTAGGAGCTCCTTCAGAGGCCCAGCAGGGTGTAGGGAGAGTGCGTGGCAGCGTCATCTTGAAGCAGGTAATGCATGCATGTATGTTGTGTACTCATTGGTTTGGAGGATGGACTGGGGCAGGCAGGAGGTAACTGCACATTTTTACACCGGGGTGGACAAGCCCCAGACAAAAGTGGAAGCTGTGGAATGGGAGAGAATGAGCAAATCCGAATCACTGGGAAGGATGGAAAGCCAATATAAAGGACAAAGGGGAAGCAAGATGACCAATGATCAGTCAGTCTGGGAAACCAGGACTGCGCTTGCTAGCAGTGTGATTCGAGTTAGCAGTGATGGAAGCTGCTGTGAAAAAATCAACACACTCAGATGTGCGTTTGGTTTAAAGTGATGGTAGAACAGCAAGTGACGTCTATGGGCAAGTCAAACGCACCTGAACTCCAGAGAAGAAGGCAGGATAATTACAACTACCACTACTGCTGACATTTCTAGAAGATTTACTACATTCCAGGCATTGTTCTGGGGCTTCCCTGGTGGCTCACTGGTAAAGAATCCACCTGCAGTGCAGGAGACTTGGGTTCAATCCCTGGGTTGGGAAGATCCCCTGGAGAAGGGATAGGCTAATGCCAGTACTCTGGCCTGGAGAATCCCATGGACTGTATACTCCATGGGGTTTTGCATGGATTAATTTATTTAAATTCTCCAAAATCCCTAAGGCTTCCCAGGTGGCACAGTGGTAAAGAATCCTCCTACCAATGCAGGAGACACGTCCCTGGATCCCTGGACAGGGAATATCCCCTGGAGAAAGAAATGGCAACTCACTCCACTATTCTTGCCTGGAAAACTCTACGACAGAGGAGCCTGGTGAGCTACAGTCCATGGGGTTGCAAAAGAGTCAGACACAACTAAGCCAGAGGCTGACCATGCAACAAGCCTAAGACCCAGCTACTATGATCTTCATCTTATAGGTTGCAAAAGTGAGGCTTTGGGGGGAGTTATCCATGCCCAAAGCCCTTGCTTACAATTGAATTTAATGGAAATTTGAACCCCAGGGAAGTCCAATGCACAGAAGTTATTGAAAAAAAAATGACTATGAATAAACTCATTGAATAAAAGAAGGAGCAAAATAATATTAGCAAACACTTATCATAGCATGTTTTTATGTGCCCAGTGGCCTGGGAAATCCCGTGGACAGCAGGAGCCCGGTGGGCTACAGTCCAGGGGGTCAGTCACAAAGAATCGGACACGACCGAGCGCCTAAACAAGAACAAATGTCCCCAGGAGTTCTCCAAGCAAGCACTTTCCATGAATTAACCCACTTAATCCTCACAACAACCCTAAGGGGTAGGCAGTGTTACTCTTCCTGAAACACCAATAAAGAAAGAGGGCTTAGATGAAGTAAGCTGCCCAGGCTCACATGGCTGGTGTGTGGTGAAGCTGGCATTCAGATCATAGGCATCAGCTTCTACTGAAGAAGGAAGAGGGTTAAGGCCAGAACCCCATCCCCACCCTCATGCTGCCCGGAAACGATGAGGCGTCCCAGGCAGGGGAGGGCGTGGGGGCCGGCAAAGGGACCACCGTGACCATTGGCAGGTCCTTAGTGTCCAGTCTGCTGACCAGTTGGGAGGTACCGAGGAAAAGCCTTTGAATCTGGCCCGGGGGTCACTGCTGACCTTTCTGAAAGCCTTTCAGTAGAATGATGTGGGCAGAAGTCTGAAGGCAGAGGGTCAGGAAGTGAATGCGTGGGTAGGACAGGCTGACAGCCAGCGTGAGCCTCCCATTTGGCAGCGAGCAGAGGAAAGGCCTGGCAGAAGCTGGGAGGAGCAGGCCCGCAGAAGGGCTGCTTAGCAAGTAGGTCATGGGTTCCATGGGCTCGGGGGCATTTCTGTTTAGCGAGATAAACATGTTCTAAAGTTAATGACAGTTGCACAACCCTGTGAAGATACTAAAAACCATCGCTCTGCACCCTCTGAATGAGTTGTGTGGTGTGTAAAATGTATCTCAATACAGACACACACAGGAGGAGGGAGAGAGAGCAGGGCTGTTTAAGAATGGGGTAAGAGGACAGGAGAGAAGGGAAGGGACTACAGTCTGGGCAGTCAGATCCCTGGCCTCGGGCCCTACTAACATCCTAGCTGCACGGCCTGATGGAACCAGACATTCAGCCTAGCCCATCCTCCTGGTTTTCACACAAGGAAACCAAGGCCACAGAAGTTACCAGTAGGTTTGCTTTGTGTCCCTTCCTATTTTTTTTTTTTTTTTTTTTTGCAGCATATCCCCCTTTCTTTCAAGTGAAACCCTAGACTGTTCAGTTTAACATAATCAGTCCCCCATGCACAGCTTTCCAATTTCCACACGCATTCTCCCGGCATGCCCTGCTCACAGGTGAGCAAAGTGAAAGTGAAGTTGCTCAGTAGAGTCCGACTCTTTGCGACACCATGGATGGAGGAGCCTACTTTCGTCCATGGGATTTTCCAGGCAAGAATACTGGAGGGGTTTGCCATTTCCTTCTCCAGGAGATTTTCCTGACCCAGGGCTTGAACCCAGGTCTCCTGCATTGTAGGCAGACGTTTTACCATCTGAGCCACCCGGGATGTCCTACCTCATAGGTTTTCTGCACCTCAAATGTGTCAGCACCATCATGCCCCCCAGCGCTGCCATGCACCTGCTCTCACCCCACTCTAGTTGTCCAGCAGATCGAGCCCCCTGCGTTAGCATCCTCATCCATGGTAAGATGAATAACAGCCCCTTCAAGATGTCCACATCCTAATCCCTGAAGTCTTTGAGTATGCTCCCTTATGTAGCAAAGGGACCCTGCTCATGTGATGAAATTAAGAGTTTTGCAATGAGGAGACTTCGCTGGACTGTTTGGGAGAGACTGATCCCATCCCGAGAGTCCTCATGAGGGAGTCAGGGGAGTTGGAGGAGATGTGAGCAAGGAAGTGGAGCAGAGAGAGGCCACGTGATGAGGGGACACAAGCCAGGGAGGGCAGGTGGTCTCTAGAAACCGGAAAGGACAGGGAAGCCCCGGCTTCCAGAAGAAACCAGGCCTGCGGACGCCTTGGTTTCTATGCATTTGGCCGATTTCAAGCTTCTGACCTGCAGAACCGTATAAGAGTACATTTGTGTTAAGCTGTGAGTTTGTGGTGATGTGCCATAGCAACAGTTGGAAATCAGCACACCATCCGTTCAAGAGATACTTAACAGGGGCTGGGCTCTGAAAGCTGAGAGGAGGTGAGCCCTTGAGGGGTGGAGCTGGATGGGAGTGTGACCAGGTGTGCACCTTGGCTGGGAGAAAGGCCTGGAAGCTAGAGAGAGATGGAGGTGGGAGCATCCAAGCCTTGAAAAGCGTGCATTGGGCAGAACGCAGAGATGGGGAGGCCAGGAAGGCTGGCCTAGGGAGAAGGTGGGGTAGGGAGAAATCCCCACCAACCTCCCAGCTCCCCATCACTCCAGCCTCCGGGACCGTGGTGCTTCTTCCGAGACCCGAGTCTCTGTTGCCTCCTTGCTTTTATCCCTCCTTTTATCTCCACCTGCCATGCCCTCCTCTCTTCTTTGTCCTTCTGCAAAATTCTTGCTCACCTGTCAAGACTCAGGGGCACTGTTGACTCCTCTGCAAAAACACCCCCGACGTTCCCTAACCTTGCCCTGACCACAGTCCCCACTTAGGAACCCCTGCTTTCAGGTCCCAGGGGTTAGCCGCCCTCACTGACACGCTCACAGTCACCTGTGATGATAACGGTACCTTCCGTCAGTTTGGTGGAATCAAAAGGCTCTGCACCCAAAGCTGGATGGAGAGTAAGAGCTGGCAAGCTGTTATTACAGCGCCTTCACAAGTGTGTTCCCCGTGGGGTCGTGGTCTTTGCAGTCAGGGACTCTCAGACAAGGTATCAAGCAAGGATGCTCTGTGCAAAAGGTGCCTGAGGTCTCAGGCAGGTTGTGTCCACCAGCGGTGCAACCCCGGCCACTCAGGCCCTAGCCACACAAACTCATCTCTGCCAGAGGCCCCGGTGTGTTGCAGGATTAGGTTTTTTGCAGTCTGGCGCTCCCTGTTAAGAGGTCTGGGAGCTCAGCTCCGAATACACATCTGTTGTGAAGGAAATGATTGTTCTCGCCTTCATGCCAGTTGTCTAGCTGAAAACGAGTCACAGAACTGGATTTCCTCGCGAGCCGGGGATGGAGTCAGTGTAGGCTGCTCTTTGCTGTGTTCTTCCAAGACCTGGACGAGATTCTGCTGCTTCCAGAGGCTGGACAGAAACACATCTGTTTGCTTATGCTTGCCTTCCTAGGAGGTGGGGGAATCAGGGTACTTGTCTTACATGCAAGGTGGCATCAAAGGACTGTTTTCAAATATTTTTCGACGTATCTGTCCTGATGTGTTCATCACAGATTCTGGCCTATTCGCTAGACCAGAGAAGAGGGCTAATAACTGTTTTTCAGACCAGGATCGTGTGAGCAGGAGAACAGATATTTAAATCAGGAAATGCAGGAATAAAGGTCACACCATAGCAGGTGAACACACCGTGGATGTTGATTTCAATTTCACCTTCTGAAATCCATCCTCCTCCGTAAGCACCCCTTTCCTCCACTTGAAATGGGGCTGCTACCACATTCCCTGTAATTGCAAAGGATTTTGTGGTTCTTGTGCCATCGACGGATAGATGTTGAATCCTTGCAAACTGTAAAGCACTCTGCCAATATGTTGTTCAGCCACTCAGTCATGTCCTACTCTTTGCGATCCCATGGACTGACCGCAGCACACCAGGCTTCCCTGGCCTTCACCATCTCCCAGAGCTTGCTCAAACTCATTGAGTCAGTGATGCCATCCAACCATCTCATCCTCTGTCGTCCCCTTCTCCTCCTGCTTTCAATCTTTCCCAGCATCAGTGTCTTTTCTTATGAGTCAGTTCTTTGCATCAGGTGCCCAAAGTATTGGAGCTTCAGCTTCAGCATCAGTCCTTCCAAAGAATATACAGGACTGATTTCCTGTAGGATTAACTGGTTGGATCTCCTTGTAGTCCAAGGGACTCTCAAGAGTCTTCTCCAACATCACAGTTCAAAAGCATCAATTCTTCCACGCTCAGCTTTCTTTATAGTCCAACTCTCACATCCATACATGACCACTGGAAAAACCATAGCCTTGACTATACAGACCTTTGCTGGCAAAGTAACGTCTCTGCTTTTTTAATACTAGGTTTGTCTAGGTTGGTCATAGTTTTGCTTCCAAGGACCAAGCGCCTTTTAATTTCATATTATAATATGCGAGAGCAGCACCAATCAGATGGGATAAGCTTTGGGACAGTAAATAAACGCATTGGGTTTCCTGACCCTCTTGCTTCTGGCTGTTTGGCGTCTAACACTTTCTCTGAGTCTCCTTTTCCTCACCTATAAAATAGGAAAAACTGGGGGCTTCCCTGGTGGTCCAGTGTTTAAGATGCCCTGCTTTCACTGCATGGAGTACAGGCTTGGATACCTGGCCAAGGAACTAAGGTCCTTCATGCTGCAAGGTATAGCCAAAATTTTTTAAAAAAAAATTTTTAATAAAATAGGAACAACTGACCCTATTTCTCAGAAGAGTTATATATTTGTTTCCTAGAGCTGGCATAACAAAGTATCCCAAACTGAATAACAACAGACATTTACTGTCTCCCAGGTCTGGGGGCCAAAAGTCAGAAATCCATGTGTCAACAGAATTAGTTTCCTCTGAGGGTTGTTAGGGAGGCTGTTCCGGCCTCTCACCCCATGCCTGGTGGTTTGCTAGCCATCTTTGGCATTTCTTGGTGCATAGAAGCATCGTAGTGCCTCTTTGCTTTCCTTTTCACATGGGGTTGTGTGTGTGTGTGCGTGTGTGTGGGTCCACATTTCCCCTTCTTCTAAGGACATCGGTCATATTGGATAAGGCCCACCCTGCTCCAGGGTGAACCCTACTAATTTCATTTTCAGCGACCCTGTTTTCAAACAAGGTCACATTGTGAGGTCCTAGGGAAATAGGACTTTGAGGGCTTCCCAGTTGGCGTTAGTGGTAAAGAACCCATTTGCTAATTGCAGGAGATGTAAAAGATGCAGGTTTGATCCCTGGGCCAGGAAGATGCAATGGAGGAGGTCTTCACTCCAGTGTTCTTGCCTGGAGAACCCCATGGACAGAGAAGCCTGGTGGGCTACAAGTCCACGGGGTTGCCAAGAGTCGGACACAACTGAAGCAACTTAGCATGCATGTGAGCTTGCAGGAGGTGGGAGAGGATGGGACAATTCAATCCATAACAAATGGTGAGTCAGACAAGATCAAACAGAACAGTATTCTGTGAACTATGAAGGCCTGCAGACGCACAATTTCACATTAGGCTTAAAAGGGCAGGTTCCTGAATCATTCAGGTCCTCCAGTGATAATGTGAGTTCTTGAGAAAGGTATTTCACTTCCTGAGGCCTCACTTTCTCCATCTGTGAGATGGGGTAATAGCAGTACCTCCTCTGTGGGGTCATTGTTGGGGCAACACAGGCGAGCAGTACGCAGCCCCGAGTAAAAGTCAGCCTCTGTCACCATATCCAAGGGGTGGGATGGGGGGGCATCTTTCTGTCCCTCAGCAGATGAGCCCCTGGGCTGATTCCCCCCTCCATTTGCCACTGTGTGATGCAGACAGGCTAACCGGGGCCCTAGCCTCACGCTTTTCCTTCATTCCCGTGGGTGCTGCTTCATGGCACAGAAGCTCAGAGCAGCATGGATAGTAAACATATGCTGCTGTTTGGATCCTCAGAGCCTCCGTCCATCTCGTCTTGGGTTTCTAAGCTGTCAGCTTATTGGGGGAGGCTCTGCCAGGAAAGTGCCATGCTCTGGTTAGTCATTTAATAAACTCTAAATGTGCAGCTGCGAGTCCTGGACAACTGACAAAGTAGCAGTGGTGGGTGTAGGTGGCTGTCTGCACTGAGCACTTCACTCACCTAGAATCCCGACTGTCCTAGAAGAAGACATGATATCACCCGTTTTACAGATGGGGAGACCAAGACCAGGAGACAGGGCTATGTGGCCCAGACGAGGTCACATGGAGGAGAAGCGGTGGAGCCAAACCTTGATTCCCAGGCTGGCTCTGTCCTTCGTCTGATCTCACAGCCAAGGCTCAGCCCCTCCTGGAAGAGGGTGACTACCCAAGCCCTATGTCCTGCTCACCCCGACTCCCGGACTGGATGCTTCCTGAGTCAGGGGTGAGACTGGTTTTCAAAGCCCTTGAGCATCCATCCCGAACTACTGTGAGTGCAGACAGTTGACTCTGAATCTTAAGCCTTGGTTTTCTTCCTCTGTAAAGTCGGGCTGATGACCCTCGCGCTTCCTGCCAGTGTTAAGGTCTGGGGCAGCCACATGGCAGCAGTGAACCGGGTGCTATGTAGATGCCTAGGGGCAGGGGCTTCATCTAACTTTTTGTTCATTTCTTCCTGTCCCTGTCTCTTCCCAAACATGTGTCATTTACATCACCTCATAGGTGTTGTCAAACAGATCTTGGGTGAGGATGGGGCCTTGGTGAATCGGCTTCAGTCACGTGATGCCCACCTTGGCCTTCTGGGGTGGGTGTTGCTCTGCCCACGTCTCAGATGAGAAGACTCAGGTGAGGGGTGCAGACCCTCCTCCGGGACGTGAGACTTGAGTGAGAGCACAAATTCCCGTGACTCCCAGGCCAGCACTTGGGTCTCACCAGCTCCCTCTCTGCCTCGCCCCAGTGGCTGTGAATTATGAGCTGGTTGGGCTGATTTCACTGCACTTTTATTCTTGGCAAGTGGACATGTTCCAAATGATCCTCTTTATCATCCACGTCACTGTGTCCAAAGGTGTGGTGGGAAGTAAAGGTGACGACTCATAGAGGCTGCACCCACCATACCTCTTCTATCTACACAGCATTTTACTTGCCTTGTGGGCACTGAACCCCATAGTTATCCCACAGAGATAGGCAGGTCAGCAGTTGTGCCCATTATACAGATTTTTACAAAGAGGGACTGAGGAAGAGAAATGGTACCAAGTGGTAGAACCAGGAGTCCAAGCAAGGTTTCTTACTTTGGAGTTCATGTGTCTTTGTGAGTATGTGTTTGTTTTTGTGTGTGTGTGATGTGTGTGTCTTTGTGTGTTTGTATGTGTATATGTTTGTGTGTTTGTGAATATATGTGTGTTTGTGTATAGGGTGTATGTTTGTGTATTTGTGTGTGTGCTGTGATTATGTGTGTTTTGCCTATTTCCCCCGCATAATTTTTTCTTGCAATTAAAAGATTAAATGATATAAATATCATATGACCGCAACACCCATTTGGGAAACAGAAGAAAAAGAAAAAAAGGTCACCCATAATTGGGCTACCCTAAGGCTTCCCTGGTGGCTCAGCGGTAAAGAATCCACCTGCCAATGCAGGAGATGCGGGTTTGATCTCTGGGTTGGGAAGATCCCCTGGAGAAGGAAACTGCAAAACACTCCAGTTTTCTTACCTGGGAAATGCCATGGACAGAAGAGCCTGGCAGGCTACAGCCCATGGGGTCACAAAGAGCTGGGCACGACTGGGCAGCTAAACAACAAGAAACAAAACCCCTGCTGTTGTCCTAACGCGCTCCATTCTCGGTGTTGTCCTAACGCGCTCCATTCTCGGTGTTGTCCTAACGCGCTCCATTCTTGGTTTTATTCCTGTACATCTTCTTCCCCTCCACCCTGACAGCTGCAAACGGTCCAGATCCCTCCTGAGGCTGTGTTGAGCACGTTAGGAGAACACTATGATGCTTGTCTAAGGAGGGATGTGAAACCACAACGAAATGGAGGTCTTTGCTTTGGGCCATTGAAGGGTTAGGGCATCAACACAGGAACTTTGCAGGGACACAAGCATTCAGTTCATAACACTCCCTGAATTACCTAAAGAGACTTAGTTTAATCCTCTTTTCTTTCTAATATAAAAACGGGGTAAAGCAATGTGCCTCCAAGACTGTTTAGGTGCCTTTGGATTCCTTCCTTGACTTGTTTTTCATTTAAGCTGTTTTATTTTTTTTCAATTTCCATATAGTTGCACATAATAGTTCTTCAAACCAGCTTGCATTTACTGAGCACTTACTATTTACCAAAGCCCAAAGTTAGGCCCTGAAGAGACAGAAAAGCAAGGTACCTCAAGGAGCAAACACCAGCTGGTGGTAGACACGTAAATAGACAATTACAGTATTTTGTTACCAGCTCACTGATGAGAACACTCATGAGAAATACTAGTGGCAAATGGCAGGCATTCAGCTCTGCTTGAGTGGTCTCATGGTGGTGAGACCCTTATAAACCACACCCTCCCCGTCAGGGTTGCAGGCTTTATTTATCCACCTCTTGTTGGCAACTTGTTAGACAGCTGAAGGTTTAGGTGCTCTCAATCTTGAACTAATTTTCCAATGTTTTAAAACAATAAAAAGGTGCATTCAATATGTTGGTAGGTCTTCATTGTCTTTAAAGAAGAATTAAAAAAAAAAAAAAAACAACCCTAAGGCAAAATCAAGACAGAAGAAGTAAGAGCTAAAAGGAGATACCTTGAAATTACGCTCTTTTTTTTTTTTTGGTTAAGATGTTTATTTTTCGTGTTTAAAAATGTGACGAGGAGATTTCTTCAGCTCCTCCTTGGAGGATGCTTCTAAGAGCAAGTACGGAGTAGCCTCTGCTACCCCTGTTGCGATGTTCTCCTGTTTGGGTCCATTTTTAAGTTGCTTTCCTGCCCCTGGCTTCCACGTGGCTGCCATTTTTCAGCATCCTCTGCTGCCTTATTATTTACCCACCAGTTGACTCTCTTTCTTCTTGTTCCTAGGCTGGCAGGCTTCCCCACATCATTATTCTCTGTTTATATCATTAGCTGCAATTTAGGTTTGTGGTGTGATGGGATCATCCTCAAAACGCTGCAAATAGGACTCCCTTGCTGTAACTTTCATCACCTAGGTTTGTACTTCCCCCAAAGTGATTATAAACTTATCACACACCTGCAGTGTTGAGAAACATGCCTTTAAAAAAAGTGATCGGTCTCCCCTGGTGGCTCAGCAGTAAAGAATCCTCCTGCCAGTGGAGGAGGCACAGGTTCAGCCCCTGGTCCAGGAAGATCCCACCTGGTATGGAGAAACCAAACTCCTGTGCCACAGCTACGGAGGCTGCGCCCCGGAGCCCAGGAACCACAAGAGAAGCCACTGCAGTGAGAAGCACACGCACCACAGCGAGAGAGCACCCCCATTCTCTGCAACTAAGACGAGCCCGCCCAGCAGTGAAGACCCAAGGCAGCGATACATGTAAAAAAATACAAACTAGTTGATGGCTGCTTCTCGCGCTGACATTCCAAGCGTTTTATTGGCTCTAGGAGGTGCTGGCTGAGTGTTTTCTTCTTTGCTGCAGGTTTAATTTTGTACCTTCCCTTGCCCGTGGTTTGAATTTCTGCTCACCATCACTCTGCGGTGTTTGGATGGCCTTGGCTCACATCAGGAATGCCCTTCCCCACCTTCTACCAACAATGAGTGTCAAATGAATGACTTTCCCTAGCTGTGCTCAACAGTAAACATTTTTTTTTTTTTTTTTGGTGGGAGGTAGGGGAATGCTCTCTGCTTTCATTCTTCAAAAAGTTTATTTATTTTTAAACATTATTTATTTGGCAGAGTGAGGTCTTAGCTGTGGCACGTGAAATCTTCCCCTTCATTGTAGAACGCAGGATCTTCTGTTGTGGCACCCATACTCTCAGTTGCAGCCTGTGGGAACTAGTTCCCTGGCAGGGGACTGAACCCAAGCCCCCTGCATTGGGAGCACAGAGTTTTAGCCACTGGACCACCAGGGAAGTCCCCCAAACGTTTATTGATACCTACTCTGTGCTAGGGGATGCTGTAAGAGGAAGAAAATAATGGAAAATGTTTCATCTTCCAGAATCTCTAGGGAAAGAGGTCTGATGTGTAGATCGCTCCATTCCAGTGCAATTGGTTCCCTTGGGAACAAAGTGTGACCAGGTCTTGGGGGGAAGCAGGCAAGACTTCCTTCAAAGAGGAGGTCAGTCACCTTGACCTGGTTCTCCATCACCAGGCCACTTCCTGCTTATGACTGCTGTCACAAGGGGAGAGTCCTGTGAGTGACGGACAGGCATCAACAGACTCAGACGACGTCTTAGGCTGAGATCCCTTCAATGCAGAGCCTGGGTACAGGCTTGGGTGCAAGAATTTATGTGAGAATCGATGGCAGGGAGGAAAAGTAAAAGCGATGGAGAGCATTCAGGACATGAAGCAAAGACTGTTATCAGAGGCAGCTATTGCTATAGCAGTTTCCAACTGCATAATTCCTAGAGCCTGGGGTGTTCCCCTAGGAGCCATTCTCAGGAGGAAGAAAGGGAGGGTGAGCTGGTAAGACCGACTTGACAGGCAGAGGCAATGCGCAGGCGTGGAGAGACACACTGGCCCTGGGAAGTAAGTTCAAATCCCACTTCCTCCACCACCGAGAATGGTGGTCTTAGACAAGTCCCTGACTCTCCGAGCCTTCATCTCCTTACCTGCCTTAGTCAGACTGGCTGCGATGGGTGGATGGCATGAGAAGATGCAGGAAGATGGCCAGGTTCTTGGGGAGACTTAGGAAATGCATCTCAGAACCGCCTCCCTGGGAAACCACAGGGTGTTCATTGACTGTCACTCCCCATCAGCCAGGTGGCCCCACAGGCACCAAGCCCCCAGGACTGTGCACGTATGAGGGTGGCTTCTCCTGCGCACACGTCGGGGACACTGCAGGTGAAGGCCAGGTACGGGCAGAGCCCAGAGCACTGGCAGCTGCACCTGCGTGAAGCTGGTCAGCATTGCATGGAACAGGTCCCAGCAGCAGTAGCTGGAGAAGGAAGGGGACCCAGAGGATTTCAAGTGCTGTGCAAGAGGGGTCCAATCCAACGGATGTAAAGTTTCTTTAGCAGAATAAGATCTGGAGACCTGGAAAGCGGTAGGTCTTGCAAGAGGCAGCACTCGAGTGCAAGGTGCTCAGAGTGGTGCCCTGGAAGCTGTTTAACAGCTAGCCTTGGAAAAGAACTCCCTGATGGGGAGAATTTGCCAATTTCCCTGTTGCAAATGCTCTCCATCAGGACCAGGATCGAGTTACCATCCTGAGTGCACAGTTGGGGAGAGATGCACACCATCAGCTGTCAGAGCTGACTCCCCTGAGATACATCTCCCAGTACCAAGGTTCCTGGGTTGGCCAATGATAGGATAGCACTTGGAGGGTGGGGTCCCTCAAGCACTGTCAGGCAGAGACCTCACTTCTGCTGGTCTCCTGTGTGGAGAAACCCTGGTTCCATGCTGGCTTGCCCACCTTGTGCAGTACAACTGGGGAAATCATCTCAAAACATTCCAGAATGTTTACTAGGAGACTGTATTAAAAAATTAACATTCGACCAACAAGAACCTACTGGATAGAGCAGGGAAGTATACTTGATATACCCTCCAAGGAAAAAGAATTTGAAAAAGAAGATATGTGTTGTTGTTGTTCAGTTGTTAAGTCGTGCATGACTCCATTGCGACCCTGTGGACTGTAGCCCGCCAGGCTCCTCTGCCCATGGGATTTCCCAGAAATACTGGAGCGAGGTAAAGAGTCCCCCCTGCGATGTGGGAGACCTGGGTTCCATCCCTGGGTTGGGAAGATCTCCTGGAGAAGGGAGCAACTACCCGCTCCAGTATTCTGGCCTGGAGAATTCCATGGACTGTATAGTCCACGGGGTCACAAAGAATCAGACGTAACTGAGTGACTTTCACTTCATGTGTACATCATACATATATTTAGTGTAACTCTGCTGTATACCTGAAACTAACAAATATTGGAAACCAAATATTTTGAAAATCAATATCCAGGCAGAAGCTCCCTCCCTTAGCAGTGCCAGGCCTCAGGCCCGTTTCTGCCTTGTTCTTCAGGCCTCTGTTATGCTCTCCTTACGCAGAGTCTCACCTCCAGCTCCTGTACACACCCTGTGCTTCCAGATACACTGTCTTCTTATCTTCTGGTTTCCCCACCAAACCCCAAGCTTCCTAAAGACAGGGGCAGATACTGTGTTGAATTGATGTTCCCGGCATTGGATTTACTGGCACAGGGCCTGAAACTTCCTTAATCTTTGCTTAGTTCAGTTCAGTTCAGTCGCTCAGTCCTGTCTGACTCTTTGCAAGTCAGTGTGTTGAATCGATGTTTCCAGCATTGGATTTACTGGCACAGGGCCTGAAACTTCCTTAATCTTTGCAAGTTCAGTTCAGTTGCTCAGTCCTGCCTGACCCCATGGATGGCAGGCTTCCCTCTCCATCACTAACTCCCAGAGCTCACTCAAACTCATGTCCATTGAGTCAGTGATGCCATCCAACCATCTCATCCTCTATTGTCCCCTTCTCCTCCTGCCTTCAATCTTTCCCAGCATCAGGGGGTTTTCTAATGGGTCAGTTCGTCACGTCAGGTGGCCAAAATACTGGAGTTTCAGCTTCAGCATCAGTCCTTCCAATGAATATTCAGGACAGATTTCCTTTAGGGTTGACTGGTTTGATTCCTTGCAGTACAAGGGACTCTCAAGAGTCTTCTCCAACACCACAGTTCAAAAGCATCAATTCTTCAGTGCTCAGCTTTCTTTATAGTCCAACTCTCACATCCATACATGACCACTGGAAAAACCATAGCCTTGACTAGATGGACCTTTGTTGGCAAAGTAATGTCTCTGCTTTTTAATGCTTTCTAGGTTGGTCATAGCTTTTCTTCCAGGGAGCAAGCATCTTTTAATTTCATGGCTGCGTCCACCATCTGCAGTGATTTTGAAGCCCAAGAAAATAAAGTCTCTCACTATTTCCATTGTTTCCCCATCTTTTTGCCATGAAGTGATGCGACCGGATGCCATGATCTTAGTTTTCTGAATGTTGAGTTTTAAGTAAACTTTTTCACTCTCGTCTTTCATCAAGAGGCTCATTAGTCCTTGTTTTCTGCCATAAGGGTGGTGTCATCTGTATATCTGAGGTTATTGATATTTCTCCTGGCAATCTTGATTCCAGCTTGTGCTTCCTCCAGCCCAGCATTTCTCATGATGTACTCTGCATAGAAGTGAAATAAGCAGGGTGACAATATCCAGCCTTGATGTACTCCTTTCCCGATTTGGAGCCTGTCTGTTTCTCTCCTCTCGTCTCTTCTCCCTTGAGAAAAAGTGCTGAGGAGAGTACGTGCTCTCTGCCCCCGAGCAGGGCAGCTTAGGTCTGCGGAAAGCTGTTTCTCACCATCGATGATTAAAGAGCGGGCCTGGAATCATTGCTTAGTGCCTGTGTGGAGAGAATGGTAATACAGGCACAGAGTTGCAGTCAAAGACTGGGGTGACAGCTCAGGCAACAACAGAGGAGCCACCAGAAGGCTCTCCGTGATTAATTGCCAAGTGAAAGCCCAGACAACAGCAGCTGTCAGAGCTTGGAAAAAGTCAAGAACACTTGCGGAACCTGCAGGAGGATGGGTGTTCATCTTCTGACAGTGAGGCTCTGCTAATGGCTTAACCGATGAAAAGGAAAGTAGAGCTGAGGGAGAAGAAAGGGCAAACAAGAGGAGCTGGGCAAAGGATGCTGTGATAATAATAGTGATGATGATGGTGGAGAACACACTGCGAGCATTTGCTATAAACTGGGCACCATCCTAACCCCTTTGTGTGCTCCGTACCTCATTTCATCCTGCCAGTAACCACAGGAAGTAGGTGGTATTATTTACTGATATTCAACCGGATAGAAAATGAGACACAGAGGAGGTAAGTAACTTGCCCAAGGTCACACAATAAGACATGAAAGATAAGACAAATCACTTCTTTTTAGAGAGGCTTTCTTTTAAAGGTAGGTAATGACAGTTCTTTATGAAATTGCCTGTTTCCTCTAATCCTTACCTCCTACTACACTTCTTTTTAAAAAGTATTCATCTATTTATTTTTGGCTGCACACAGGCTTTTCTACTTGCGGCGAGTGGGGGCTGCTCTTCGTTGCAGAGCACAGGCTCTAGGGCATGCGAGTTCAGTAGCTATGGAGCTTGGGCTTAGTTGTCCTGCGGCGGGTAGAACCTTCCCTCACTGGGGATTGAACCCGTGACCCCTGCATTGGCAGGTGAATTCTTAACCACTAGACCACCAGGGACATCCCCTTCTGCGCTTCTTTTCCTTACTTCTCTGCAGTAAGACTTGTGAAGTAGCTTATGAGCTACTAAGTGTTGAGCACTCTACCTGTATTTTCTTGTGCAGTCCACTCACAACCAGTCCAGCTGTGGCAGTTCAGGAGATGCAGGCTTAGAAAGAGTCAGCCTCTGGTGTAAGACTACCCATCTGCTCGGTGGAGGAGGTGGGTGTGAACCCAACCACAGGACTCTGACCCTTTCCATGCGTGCATGCTACTTCTGCCTGTCAGCCCAGCCTCCAGCTCACCCTCCCCTCCTTCGTCCTAAGTGCAGTCCTACAGGAACGTCTCAGGCTTCTGGAAGAGAACAAATGGAAGCCCCATCAAGATTATGTCAACAGCCCAACTGCTAGAGAGGGCAGTCTTAAGAGAGTCCTCTTCTGATGTCTTTTGGAAGCCAAGAAGGACCAACAAGGTGAAATTCAGTCTGAGTTGGGATACTCTTTGCAGACATGTGAATTCTTTCAATAGGAAAAATGAGGGTCCCTATAACTCTGCTTGACTCTCTGCATCTGGGGTGTAGGGATCAACAAGAATTCTGCCTCAAAGAGGGAAAATGAAAAGCTGGGGAAGAGCAGCCCTTCTTTTCTCCCGAAGGGAAATTTCAACCAATGTTAAAAACGGGCCTCTCAGGGAGTGTTTCAGAAATGCCAGTATTAGTGGTTTTGGAAATGGAGCATGCAGTATTGCTTCTTAGTGTGACAGTAGGCGTTCTGAGATTGTAAAGACTTTTTGCAGTCCTGTATTAAAGAAACCTCATTAATAGTCGTTGAACTACCATTTTCCAAAATTGTTAGGATACTACTATAGTACTGTTATTATCATCATTTTACATCATTTGAGCTCATACTATCTGCACGGTACTGTGCAAAGAGCTCTAATGTGTAATTTCATGTTGAATCTTTACAAGAGTATAAGGTACAGTGACTACCCCATCTTATAGATGATGAGGCAGAGTCTTAGAGAAACTGAATAACTTTCCTGGGGGCATATGGCTAGCCACTGGCATCTGAACACAAGCAGTCTGACTCTGAAGCCTTGCTGGTAACAGTTATATGTGCACATTTACTATCATGCAATAGGACAGAACCCCCGAGCTAGTTTGCAATGGCCAGCCAGTGTCTAACTCAGCCTGCGCCACCCACTACGACCAGTGTCCAAACCAGAATGCCAGTTTGTTCAGTGACCATGAGAAACATAATCTCAGTCTCAGACACACAATAGCTCTGGTTGGCCCATGTCTCTGCTGAGGAGAAAACAGGGGAATCCAGGTGCTAATCAGCCAAGCTCCTTGGTTATATACAATAAGGAAGGAACCAAGAGGCGACGGGCAGCTTCCATGACTTGACTTGTGTCTCCACTCTCAGCCCAGGGACCATCCCCTCCCCAGCTCTGGCTTGGTGCCTGGAGCAGTTCAGTGAGAAAAATGTCTGATGGTGGCCTTATTTTCTCAAGCTCTTTGGTCACCGGCCCTTTTGGGAGCTAAAAAGCCACTCACGCAGCAAGCACCGAGAACTCTGCTGCCCAGACCACGCTCAGCAACACCGATGGTGTGGTGTGCCGGGGCTGGCTCCTACCTGCTCACAAGAGCCTACTGTCAGACATTCAGGAACTCTGTGAGCCGGTCAATCAACACAACTGTTATATGAAATACTGAAGTATATAAACTTACGATAAAAAATTTTATTGCAGACAAAGGTCACAAATACTTAAAACTCATCACTTCTTAATTATTTTACTACATTTGACTCTCTATGCGGCTTGGGGTTCCTCAATGCTTGTTTTACGTGTGCGGGGAAAGTTCTGCACAGTGGCCTGCTGCGTGCATTGCTTCCTAATTGCCTGCAGTGACGTCACTTGGGAAAGCTTAGAACAGCCTGGTTGGGAGTATTTACACCACAGAAATCAGGGCTTGATTTATCATTTATCATTTAGTCGACTGTCCAAACTTGGGAAAGGAATGGAGAAAACGTGAATAGTGCAGGTTAAGCTTTTAAAATGTGTCATGTCTAGTGCTGACTAGGAAAGAGGTTACAGGGGATTGAGTACAGATTTATAGGCGGGTAAGAAGTAGTTCAGCGGCAGATAAGAGATCAATCATATCAGGATCAACAACAACAAATCTATCGGGTAAGTCAGTAACTGGATTAGGGTAGGGCAAAAATCAATTTGTCAAATCATGATTGAATTGTGGCCACATGTTGGCCACAGGTTGGTTACAGATGGGCCACCATAGGTGGGCAAAAATCAGTGAGGTTCAATTCATTATACAGATTTCATAAAGAGTACATTACATATTTATGATCCCTTAAAATTGGGGACGATACATATTTCATGTCAGTAGTGTTCCTAGTGAGCATGCATATGTAAATACAGGAGGCTTCCCAGGCTGCACTAGTGGTGAGGAACCCGCCTGTCAGTGCAGGAGACGCAAGGGATGTGGGTTCAATCCCTAGGTCTGGAAGATCCCCTGGAGGAGGGCATGGCAACCCAACTCCAGTATTCTTGCCTGGAGAATCCCATGGACAGAGGAGCCTGGCGGGCTATACCCCATAGACTCGTCAAGAGTTGGATACAGATGAAGCGACTTAGCACTCATGCATGTATACTTATGGCTGATTCATGCTGTTGTGTGGCGGAAACCAACACAACATTGTAAAGCAGTTATCCTCCAATTAAATTTTTAAAAAATGATTTAAAAAATACTGCAAAAGTTTCCTCTAAATAATATTTTTGTTGTTTCGGCCCCAAATGTCCATAAATAAGGTGATTCAAATAAGTGAAAAGAATACATGTGAGGGAGTTTTATAAACTGGCATTTGGATACTGTTATCACTTGTCAAAATTTCAAAGAAGAATGAGGTTTGCAAAAGATTCTATAGCAGAGGTTTTCCTTTTTTAAAACCTACGCCTAAGAGGATCCTTCTTAGGACATACTGAATTTTGTTCCTTTTTTTTTTCTTTTAATGTAGGTATATGTTCAAACTGACCCCAGCCTTCCCTCCACTTTGTTGTGGGCATCCTGTGTGGAGAGTGACCTCTGATTCATGATGATGGCACCCTGGTGACATCAGTCATTCTCACTGTTAAAGCCAGGCGAGCAGCGGCTCTAACAGATGCTGCTTTGATTAAACTAAAAAAAAAAGTCTCTGTGTATTACTCCAGTGAATCACAGTTTATTATTCACCCACCAGCAGTTGAAGGATTTAGATAAGAGATACTCAGGAGTGATCATCTTCTTGGCCTAACGGAGCCTCTGAAAAATAACCTGATTCTCAGGGTCATCTTGGAAGACTCACTTCATTAATTGAGGGCCAATTTGGAAAGAGGATGAGAGGAAAATAAAGGAGGAGGTTAGAGGAAATCTAGGCTCATCTGCTAAGAAGTATTAAGATGGGAGGTAGAACCAGAAGGGGAGGAGAATCGAATAAGATGAAAAAGGGAGGGGCGATCTGTCTTGAGCGCTAAGATACAGCTATTACAGGGGAAAGACATATCTGTGCTTTATAATTTCCGTGATATTACCTTTTATTAAAGTACTTCCTTTAACTGTATCACCTTTAATGCTGGGTAATAAAAATTGCTAAAGGGACTCGGCTGGATCCCACTCCAGATTTAACAGAGATAATAAAATTCATCCCAAAGCAATCCCAAAGAACCCCCTGTTCAACTTCAAATCATTGCACTGAAGAAGGCAATTTTCAGTGCAGCTCAGAGACTTAACCACATTTTCTTTATGTTTTGTTTGTAGTTTCTATTAATAGGCAGTTTACAAGGCTGGATAGGACAAAACAGGCTCTAAAAGACTGAGACGGTGTACAGGGGGACTCAGGGTCCCTTTTGTCTAATCTGAAGGCCTTTCTACTCTGCTGCCTTGCCTTTTGGTTCCAGTAAATTTCTTGGAATGGGCTTCCCAGGTGGCACAGTGGTTAAGAATCTGACTGCCAGTGTTGGAGACACAAGGGATGAGGGTTTGATCCCTGGGTCAGGAAGATCCTGTGGAGAAGGAAACAGCAGCCCACTCCAGTATTCTTGCCTGGGAAATCTCATGGACAGAGGAGCCTGGTTGGCTACAGTCCGTGGAGTTGCACAGTCAGACACGACTGAGCACGCATGAGACATTATTATAGAAGTATACTAAGGAGTGATGAGGAAGGCATATGATTTGCTCTGCCTTTCAGTGGGAGACTTGCGGGTTGCAAGGATTCTGAATTTCCAGTCTCCCCATCTTCATACTTAAGGGAGCCTTGGGAATGGAGAAATTAGCTGATTTGACCCTCTAGAACCTAGGCAGCCCCCTGCCATCATCCTAGGAAATGATCAGTTATTTGTTCCCCAACGAGGCAGGGAAATAAAGGGCAGAGACAGAAGCCCAAATCTTTTCTATCCAAAGACACACTCTGAAGAATTTCATGGCCCAATAAGCATGTGAACAGGGAAGTTATGGGAATGCAAAGTGGAAGCATTGAGGAATTTGCTAATTGGCTGAAGAAGCTGGAAGGTTCTCTTGCTGACCCCACTGCAGCTGACCCCACTGCAGCTAGGCCAGCAAGCTGTTTATTCTGTGTCATCTCAGAGTTCAGGAAAAGGTGATACAGTGGGTCCAAGAAGCTTGGAAATGTTTTTCCCATTATATCCCACTTAACGGTACTACCGTCCACACAAGCGGCCACGGGAGAAATGTCTCTGCCGCCGCACACACCTACGCAAACAGTTTGGTCCATTCCTCCCTCTACGTTTCTCTTGAATCCAGTACTTTCTCTTCACTCCTACAGCCACTGCTATCATCCCCACTGCCATTTTCCCTTAGTTAGATGCTTTCACTGGCCTTCTCTCTCCCTGCCTCTGTTCCTGGACCCCCAGTCTTCCCTGGCCAGCCTGAGAACAGCAGGGCCAGATGCGTGCTGGGAATCTAGGGGCTACCCATGGTGCACTTGGGCAACCAGAGCTGTGGGGAGGATGGGAAGCCTCCTCTTCCAATTATTCCTCAACATCCAGCTCCACCCCTGAAAATACAGGCTTAAAAGGGGAAGGAAGTATATATGTGCTGCTATCCTCTCCCCCACCCCCAAGCTGACCATGAGCATGCCTCCTACAGGACAGCAAACAAGGCGCCTTGAGTTTGCAGTCCGTAAATGATCTAGTCAAAGCTATGGTTTTTCCAGTAGTCATGTATGGATGTGAGAGTCAGACCATAAGGAAGGCTGAGTGCTGAAGAATTAATGCTTTTGAACTGTGATGTTGGAGAAGACTCTTGAGAGTCCCTTGGACTGCAAGGAGATCCAACCAGTCCATCCTAAAGGAAATCAATCCTGAATATTCATTGAAAGAACTGATGCTGAAGCTGAAACTCCAGTACTTTGGCCACCCGATGAGAAGAACTGACTCATTGGAGAAGACCCAGATGCTGGGAAAGATTGAGGGCAGGAGGAGAAGGGAACGACAGAGGATGAAATGGTTGGATGGCATCACTGACTTGATGGACATGAGTTTGAGCAAGCTCCAGGAGTTAGTGGTGGACAGGGAATGCATGCTGCGATTCATGGGATCGTAAAGAGTCGGACAACACGACTGGGTGACTGAACCGAGATGGTCTAGTAGGTATGAGCTCCGGGGCTTCCTCATCTTCTGTCCACCCCACTGTCTCCCGGGTCATTCTCCTCCCCTGACACCCCGCAGGGCCCTGGCTCCATCCTGGAGTAGCACTGCTGCGTATCACTCGTCTTCAGCCTGCTGTGTAACCAGAGAGGCATGTTGCCTTGCGTGCACTATAAAACAGCATCCACATTTCCTCTTACTGACATTGATGCCTGCCATAGAATACAACTTCAATATGTTACTATTCTACTAAGGTGCTTGTTTCTTGCTAATCTCTTACCCAGAGGCTAGCCCCTCACACCATACTCACACTCACACACACACACACACACACACACACACACACACACACAAATAAACACCATGGATGAGGAGGGTAGGGAGGAAGGGCACAAGGAGAGAAAGAAAATCTTGTTCTACCAGTAATTCTTTCAGACTCAAACCAAACATCACCTCCTCCAGGGAGCCTTCCTTGTTTACTCCCCAGCAAGAGTCAACCATCCTTCCATTCTTTCCAGGACCCCTGATTTACTTTGCCTTACCTCTTACCACAGTCGACATAGTGCCTACTTTGCCTTCAATTTTGAGCTCCTTGGAGGGGGAACCTTCCTTTAATCATCTCTGGGTTCAGAATGCATAACAGAATATTTGGCCAGGACAGGGTCTGAGTAAATGTTTGGAATATGTGCGTTTCTCTCTCTCTCTAGCTTCTTGTTTATTTAAGAGAGCCTTGGCTACATAAGAGATGCTCAGGCATCTGTATCTTCTTTCACAGTAGAGGCTGTGCCAATGGGGGAGGGAAGGAGCATTGAAACCAACCAGCCACCAATGAAGAGTCCTCTCAGAGCTCTAGATGAGCATGTGTGTGTGCGTGCCTGTGTGTGTCCAGATGCTTTGCTGACAACCTGGGTGCCCAGAGAGAAACACAAAGCTGCTTGTGCTTCCTGACTGGTAAACCCAACGAGGCCCCTCGGTGATGGGTGCTGGACCCAGATCAGAATTCTGTTTTGATTGGAAAGGATGCTGGGCTGATAAGTGGAAACAAAACACTCTCTAATTAACAGAAATAAGAGTCTGGAGCTGGAATGGGAACAGCAACAGTGCTGCCAGGCAGAGGGTTTAAAATGAATTTGAGATGCAAACATGTGGCCCCTAGAGCACCCCATTCCCTGCTTCTCAGGGCTGGGATTTGGGAAACAGGCTGTGGGGCTATGTGAGGGTTCCTGGGGGAGTCTGAGCTGCCTTCTGAGATCCCATTTCTTCAAGTGATGGCTCTTAGGTAGCATGAACTAAAGTGAATCTCTGTGCAGGAAAGAGGAAAGACCACCGTGACAGGGAAAGGGAGACGCATAATAAGATATCCCTCACTAGCTAAATCTCCTTGGCTCTTGGGTGTGCAGAGCAGGAGTTCAGAAAGAAGAAATACCTGGAACTATTAATACAGGCTCAATGTATGTCATTTATCTAAAAGGTAAACTGTATCTGAATAAAGCAGCCAGAAGTCCAGATGGAATGGCAAAGTGACTGCTGTTGGGACCACAGAGAGGGGCCAAAAGCATCTGCCTAGTCAGGCAAGACCTAGCTCAGCTCCTGGGGACTTGTACTTTTCACATAGTTCTAACTGCTGCACATCTTGGTCAGTTATGGTATCCAAAGTTTCAAAAGGTAGAGGAAACCGATGGAGTCAGGTCCAGAGCGATAGCCAGTGGCCCAGCAACGGGGGAGGGAAGCGCAGAGTAGACCTCCAAAAAGCTGCCCAAAGCCCTCCCCCAAAACAGAGCTGCTGTTTATAGTAAGAGCAATGTAACTCCATAGGGCTTCCCTGGTGGCTCAGATGGTAAAGAATCTGTCTCCAATGCAGGAGACCTGGGTTCGATCCCTGGGTCAGGAAGATCTCCTGGAGAAGGGAATGGCTACTCACTCCAGTATTCTTGCCTGAAGAATCCCATGGATAGAGGAGCCTGGCAGGCTATAGTCCATGGAGCTGCAAAGAGTTGGACATGACTGAGTGATTGACACTAATCCCATGCGCCTAATTAGTGCTTAGAAAATTCCCACTAACTTATTAGAATTAAAGACATTACCTGACAATCATGATGATGACCTTGTGTTGTATCTTCTCAGAAGATTGAATGCTGTATCCAAATGTATCCAAATTAGATTCTCAGAAGACTGAGTATCTAACTATATGTGTGTATATATAATATGTCTGGGTAGGTATTGTTGTTGTTCTTTAGCGACTAAGTTTAGTGTTCAACTCTTTTGTAACCCCATGGACTATAGCCAACCAGGCTCCTCTGTCCATGAGATTTTCCAGGCAAGAATGCTGGAGTGGGTTGCCATTTCTTTCTCCAGGGGATCTTCCCAGCCCAGGGATCAACCTTGAATCTCCTGCTTGGTAGGCAGATTCTTTCCCACTGAGCCACCTGGAAAGCCTGTTTATGTATTATACATATATAATATGTGTATGTATGGATGTACATATATATAGTGTGTATACACACACACACACAGAATCCATCGGAAGTTAACACAAATATCCATCCTTCTAGACCAGCAGTAGCCAATAAATTTTATCTCATATACCAATGTCAATAGGCTGCCAGTAGCTACCTGAAGATCTGCTAGGAAGGATTCTGAGGCCAAAACTTAGAAGAAAAAAAGGCTCCTTCTTAGAGGTGATAACGTGTGTCATGGGACCTGGGAGGGAAGCAAGTGGTGACAGTCTTTCTACTCTTTTCTGGTGAGCACGTCAGAGCCCAAGAACACTGTTATAAATCAAAACCCTGTTGCTCCAAGTCCTCGTGGAGCTGCTTTTCCTCGGCTGTGCTGACATTTTTCCCATCTTGTAGCCAGAGGTATAGCTATAAGAAGAAATTCCGTTGTGTATCTCCTAGGGGTGTTAAGGACTTATCCATTCTAGAGAGTCCCAGTTATGAGGACACATGGGAAAAAACCATCCAGCGGGAGATGGAACTGCGTTTCTCTTAAGAGGCTGGTTGGCACCGGTCATTGGGGGACCCCGAGTCCTTCTGTGAACTGTGCCACCCTCTCTCGGTGCCGGTGAGACCTGGATGTAGGCTGCCTCGCAAGCCTGCACACGGCCTGTTCTGTGTGTTTTACCTGCCCATCCGACCCCTCACTTAATTTTCTCTATTAATATCGCTCCTTTGTCCTAATGTGGTCACTTTGAGACTTTTGGGCATATGCATTTTTCTCCGTCCCCCCCAAATCCTAATGAAATAAATAACAATTAGGGAATTATGGACACTTCAGAGAAATTTTTTTCAGATTAGCATCTATTGAGACAAGTCGTGACTACCTGGAAAATTCAAACGTGTGGAACATTGCATTTGCTAAAAAGGATAACTCTGTGTGTGTGTGTATTAAATTCAAGCATGTGGAACACTGCATTTGCTAAAAAGAATAACTGTATGTCTGTGTGTGTGAAATATATGCAGCTCTTAAAATGTCTGGGGATTAAAAGGCATCATCTTCAAGCTGAGCTACTCAGAGCCACAGAATTACAGTAATTACCAAGGCCAGTTCCTTCAAGGCAGCTGAGCTAAGACAGGTTTCAAATGAACAAAGAGAGCCTGGACCATTGTTAGAAACGCGCTGCCTACTGATGGCTGCAAGTGAATGTTCTTCCGCCTCGGCCTCAGAAGGGGAGGCAATTCATTCCTTAGGATGAAAAGACAGGTGGCTGCTGGTGGCTCATCATGGCTGGGACGCCATGGAAAGAGCGGTGACGTGGGCTTTGCTGGCAGGGAAGGGTCATAGGTGGGAGAAGCAGGAAAGGATTCAGCTCTCAAATAGGGGCCAAGAAGGTGAAGGGTCTGTGTTTCCAAGTGCCTCCCTACTGTGTGCCAGGCTCTATGGGCACTTTTCCTAAAGTCTCATTCGACTTCCTGAAACACTTCCCATGTGATGAGAGAGGAAGCTTAAGTGCAGTCAGCAGCCTTTTATTTTATGTTTTGTAGTAGAAATTCTGTTAATGAATTTTGGACTTCGAGTTGGATCATAAAGGTGGAGGAGGATAAGGAGAGGAACAGGAAGAGGAGGGAGAGAGGAGGGAAAAGAGGAGGAAGATGCAGCAGCAGCCGCAGGAGATGCTTCACTGAGCACAGAGGGGGACCAGCCCCTTCTCCACAGCCATGCAGCCACGTAGCTCCCAGCCTGTCCAGCTTGCCCTGTACCAGTGCCCTTCCAAGTGTGGTCTATGAACCACCCAAGGGGGAATTTCTGGGAGCTTTCTAATGCAGATTTGGGGGGCCCCGACCAGATCTATTCAATTCAGAATCTTGGGCAGTCTCTACACGCACTTCATCTTGAGAACCCCGCACCAGCCCTGGTGGCCTCTCAGAGGCAGCACTGTCCTGTCACAGAGGTATGCCCTCCGCCACAGCAGGGCCTGAAGAGCCCCAGGTCTTCAGCTTCCAGAGGGCAGCTCCATGGCCAGGGGGCAGCTGGCGGGGGGGGGGAGGTTCTCAGGCAGCAGTATGGAGCAGCAGTCAGGGACCTACAGGGCAGCCAAGAGCACCCACCCAAAGGAGCACCCACCCAAAGGAATGACTCCAGGGGCCTGGAATCAGGTCTTCAAATCCCTGTCCCTGGGGGGTTAATTTTATCAGGTTAAGCAGACTTCCTCACTTGCCGGGATTTTTCTGCTCTGTTCTGTGAGAATCCCTTTGGCATTTTTCAGAAGCCAGCCTCCCACCTGGGCACGGGGCTTCCTGCTCTGGGCCTCAATTTCTTGACGTGTAAAACAAAGCAGAAGGGCCAGGACACCTACCAAGGCCTCCTTTGGGCCAAAGATTTTATCCAAGTTGGGGGCGCAGCTTCTGAAAACACACGGTCTTCATTGAAAAAAAAAAAGTGACCGTGGAGACAGCTGTCCAGGGCAGCTGCTGTGGGCTTCCCAGGCACACGCTGGCCTGCACCGGGCTTGTGTGTCAGGCTGGCCCCTCGCCACCAGCCCTGCTGTCCCTCTCTGGGTTTGGGCCCCAGCTCTGCTTGCCCTTTGCCTAGCGTGGGTGACGATGCCCGTCTCTGCAGCTGTGAAACAGGCACGCTGGAGGCTGCAGCCCACCTCCGGCTTGCTCTGGGGTATTGCACACTTGACTCAGCCTCTCTGAACCTCACTTTCTCCATTTTTCCATAATTCAGATGTCTGTTGAGGGCCTGCACTTCCCCTTAAAGAGCCATATTGACTCAGCCCAAAACTCTTCCTTCCATATTTGCTATTTCCTGGGGCTTAGGATCTGGTGGTCTTCCCTGTGTCCATGGGCAGGGTCTCTGTTTCACCTGGGATCACACAGGCACCAACACAGCACCTTCACTGAGTCCCATAATACACCTGCCACTGCGCCCCACTGCACACATACACACACATTTTGAACCTTAGTAAATCTGCTGGCAGTTCAGGAGAATTTGACGATGGGGGTAGGGGTCACAACAAGAGGCAAGAACCCCCAATCTCTGAGCTGCCACCCAATCCCCCTTATTTCTATCTCCTCTCAACCTGCCTCCCAGACTACCACATTCATTTCCCTCTGGCTGGCAGAGTAATTTCTTTTTTTTTCCCTTTGGACTTGGTCTTAGCAAATACCTAAGCTCTGGACCAAGGAGAAGGCCAGCTCATTCTCTGTCCTGTTTCTTTTAATTAAAGGATTTCTTTACAAATATACGGCCCTCTTGCTGGAAGAGGCATTCTGGTGCATACAATTGTTTCTACCTAAGCATGCTTCCCAGGTGGCTCAGATGGTAAAGAATCTGCCTGCGATGCAGGAGACCCGGGTTCAACCCCTGGTTCAGGAAGATTCCCCTGGAGAAGGGAACGGCTACCCACTCCAGGATTCTTGCCTGGAGAATCCCATGGATGGAGGAGCCTGGTGGGCTACCGTTCACGGGGTCACACAGAGTCAGATACAACTGAGCGACTAACACTTGCACTTTTTCACAAGCATGTGTACACTGCAGGTAAGGCAGTAAGAGGAGGGGTGGTGCTTCGTGTGCATAAGGCTCCCAGCAGCGTCCACTCACAGGAGGCTCATTTGCCCTCCCTGCCCCCCTTCATCAATCGATGCTGACAGCTGGGTGGATGGGTGAGCAGGGTGGATGGATGGACTGGGCTGGCGCTGTGAAGCACACAGGGAGCAAGAGTTAAGGAGAGGCTTACTTTCTCCTGGGTTCAGGTACAGCCTTGAGCCTCTGAGAGCCTCCTTACATCTCGCCTCATCCTGGTTCTAGCCCTGGTTACAGCACTCTCTGTCCCTTATGTTGATTTGAGTCTGCTCTCAGCTTAACCAAATAGTTATTATTTGAACTCGATCAAGTTGCTTGAACTCTTTAGAAAATCAGGCTCAGACCCCCTTAAGGTAAAGGCTTGTTGAGGGGATGAAAGGGGTCCATAGATGCAGAATTCTTCATTCAGTAAATGCTGCTCGTCTCTGCCCAGAACTAATCTAAGAAAAAGGGACCATTTCAGCTTCCCAGGCTCTGGTGATTTTTCTGCTTCGTTTAATAAAATGAACTCAGCAGGAGATGAGACTAACCCATACCATTTTTCACAGTTTCCCTTCCTAAAATCAATTTTGCTTTTTCACCAGCATTGCAAATGATGTAAAGTCTAGAGGGGAGACTAAAGGAAATTGAAAGAATAAAATAAATTGTAGACTTAGGGAGTCATTGCTAGATCACAAGATGGGTGCCCTTTGAGAAATTTTTAAAACAACATAAAACGCTGGAAGCATCATCTTTCTTTAATTCCGTCCCCCACCTCTTGCTTTGAAAGTCCTTGACCATGAAATTGACTAGATGCTTTATTTGGTCCTTTGATGATCAATGGTACGTGTTCATTTGATCCTTTCCTGCCAATGATTCATCATTAAAAAATAATGGGGAAAAAAAAATAGAACACTCAGAGATGCGGTGGTTGATTAAGCGCATGGAAATGCGGCCAGATTTTTTTCTTATGTATCTCAGAATAGAAATAAAGTTGGCTCCACAGCTCTCCCCAGCCCCTCCTCCTCCCACGCCCAGTGGCTTTTCTGACTGAGCACTTTCTCAACCTACATCTCTGACTGAGCCTTTGCTTTCAGCCCAGAGACTCGACCCTGTCTCACTCTTCTGCAGTCTCTGGTGCAGGGGCACCTCTCCCTCTACGTGTGACCTGGAAAGGAACTCTGTCTCTGTAGGTCACTCCAACCTGGCTGCCCCAGTTAGAGATCAACCAACTGCTTCCTCTGGAGCTTTAAAGTCCTCTACATATTTACATATTTCAGCTGGCTGCCTAGTTCACGAGTGTTCAGTTACTAAGTCGTGTCCGAGTCTTTTGCAACTCCATGGACTGTAGCCTGCCAGGCTCCTCTGTTCATGAAAGTTCCCAGGCAAGAATACTGGAGTGGGTTGCCATTTCCTTCTCTAGGGGATCTTCCCAACTCAGGGATTGAACTCGAGTTTCCTGCATTGGCTGGTGGGTTCTTTACCACTGAGCCACCAGGGAAACCCTGTCAGCTTAGTTAGGAATGTCTTATTCATTTATTGAGTGCAGAACTTAGTACCCATTACATGATTTAGTTGGCTTTGCATACTAAATGTTGCATACAGTGAGTTTTGCTATTGTGCCCGTTTTACAGATAGAGAAACTGAGGCTCAGCAAGTTTCAGTAATATGATGGAGGTTGAACAGCTAGTAAGGAGTAGAACCAGGATCAAAACCAGTGAGTCCATCTCCAGAGGCTGCACTCTTAGCCACAAATCTGTGTTGTCTCCCTCTGGTTGCCCATTAATTGGCATCAGGCCAGCTGTCCTGATCTGCGGTTTTAAAAACAAAATTGCCATAGCCATCAAGTTTTCAAAATTCTTTTCAAATTCTTGGCATTTCTAATCCCTGGTTCTGATCCTTTTTGTTCATGAAAACCAAGTCCTTTGACCTCCAGTTCAATCCTTCCCTTTACAGTGAGATGCCTCCTCTTTGCACTGTCAGAATAATAGAGCAAAATTGCATATCTTTGGTGTCTGTTTGGCTCGAGCAGAACATTGTCACAGCAGGACTTATTGGCAAAGCCATTTTAATGTTGAGCCCAATCAAAGACCCCAGAGTTGGTCTCCCTCTGTGAAGGCGTGAGGACAGTGGGACCTGACTGTGGACCATTTGTTACCTTTAAGATGCCAGAGAAATCATCATTTCTCTGATCACCAGCCTCCTTTCTGACAAATGACCGTCAGATAATTTTCAATGAGAAAAGCTATATAATTACGTAGCACAATGCCGAGCACTTATGAAAACTCATTCATTGTTCACTCATTCCACTCTTGCTACTGCTAGTATTTCTCTCTTACTATTATTTGAACACATTGGAAAAGACCCTGATGCTGGGAAAAATTGACGGCAAAAGGAGAAGAGGGTGACAGAGGATGAGATGGTTGGATGGCATCACTAACTCAATGGCCATGAATTTGAGCAAAGTCCAGGAGATAGTGAAGGACAGAGGAGGCTGGCATGCTGCAGTCCATGGGGTCACAAAGAGTCAGACACAATTTTGTGACCAAACAACAACAATTATTCCAACGTGGATGGGGCAGGACTCAGAAATGGAGGGAGGTCGTCCCTCAGCTTCTAAAAGCTCATCCATCGAGTGTTGAACCTTTCTATAACACCACATTATGTGTGAGACAAAAGTCATGTACAAATGTTCTGTCGCTGACATCTCGGAAACCTGGAAAATCTTGGGTTTTATATCCAACCTTTCCCTCTTAAATCATATGTCCCTCACTCTTTCCACCACAGTGACATGTACAAAAAAAAATACAGTTATGGTGAAGGAAATTAGATATGAAAGCAAGTGTTCCTTGAATGACTTGTTTGATATTACTCACCAAAATCAGTTATAAAACCAGTTGCACAAAACATCTTATCTTGATTAAGAGGAGTTGATTAATAGTGGAGTCAGAAATGTAAGTTTGTTTTTCTTTTAAAATGAGTGTCTGCAACGTCCTGGTTGCTGTACCAGGATACCCTTGTTACTTTTAAGCTGCATGGTACTGACACACTCTGGTCCTTATTTGAGCTCTCACTTCTCTGGGTGGATGGAATATGACATCCTTCTGTTTCCAGAAATCCTCCTCCCTCTCCATCAATAATCATTTGCTAGACTCAGGGCTACCTCTGCAGTGGGGCGCTGTCTTCCAGATGGGGGTCATTAGTGAGGGAAGGATCAGCAACATTTTTTTCTGCTTTGATAGAAACCGGAGTTATATGATCTCTCTGTGCATGTGTTTTTAAGGCCATCTATTTGTATTATTCCCTAAGGAGTTTCAAGGCATGCTGAATTTCTTTCGGTGTTTAATACTTCATAAATAAAGCCTTGGCAGCAATTCTCAGCTCTAGCAGATCGTGGATGTGTTCCAGAGAATATTTAAAATATAAAAGTAAATTTCAAATGGAAGAAAAGAGCCCCATTTCCCAAGCAGTCGGTGTTATCTCAAACCACTGACATCTGCAGAGCAGAGGGTGGCAGATAGGGGATTAGAAGGGAACTGTTTGGTGGGATGGAGACCCCTAACAGAATGACTCCAAGGCCACCCTCATCTCTCCCAAGCGCTTTAGTCCTCATAAGATGACGTAGTGTAGGGAGCTGTAATTACCGCCACAGTATAGTTGAGGAAATACTTAGAGGTTATGCAAATTATCCGAGAAGACTCAGCTGGTTAGTGATAGGACTGGGACTTGAAGCCAGCCGAATGAATCCAAAACCTGCCCTCCAAGCCGCTGTCCCACCCAGCGCAATGCACTCTGCTTCCTGCATGTCCTTCCAGAACAAAAAGCCCCATATTCCAAATGAATCTCCAAGCCACATCCAGAGCCCATGCTCTTTACCCTTTCCGGAATGCACCACCAATCCAGCCCCTCCTCCAACCCACACCCCTTATCCTTCTTGGCAGGAGCCACTGACACCACCCACAAGCCCAATTTCTGATCGTGCTTGGCATGGATCACCAGTACCCCCAGCCCATATTCCTCATACTTCCTGGGGTGAATCACTCAGCCACCCCCATGCACATACTCATGATTCTTGGGATGAACCACCGAATTCGACCCCAAGCCTATATTCTTTCTGTTTCCTGTTCAGTGGCAGCCACTAGATACCCCCCACTATTACCACTACTGGTGTTCTTTGGGAAGTTGGGGTCAGCGCTTCCCTGCACAAGGGCCACCTCCTCTTGTCCCGTCCACTGGCCCGTCTCTCATCACAGCAAGGAGGACCAGCAGGACTTGCGTCTGACCTTGTCCTTTGAATGACTCTCTGCCATAGCCTGTGAGATAGATTCGGGGTTGGGAGGGATCATATGGATGACACCCTGATGAATCATGTCCAGTTGTTGTTCAGCCACTAAGTTGTGTCCAACTCTTTGTGACCCCACGGACTCTACCCACCAGGCTCCTCTGTCCATGGAAGTTCCCAGGCAAGAATACTGGAGTGGGTTGCCATTTCCTTCTCCAGGGGATCTTCTTGAGCCAGGGATCGAACCCACATCTCCTGCATTGGCAGGTGGTTCTTTACCACTGAGCCACCAGGGAAGCCTCCATTCAGCAGCTTGGCTGGATACAAAATGACTTTGTTGTACACTGATGAGAGGATGCTGGAAGATTCTGGGCTTTAACTATTTCAATAGCTTCCTTTTTTATAGAGAAGCTAACTGAGGCCCAGAGATAGGAAGTAATTCTGCCAAAGTCACACATTTTCTGTCTGTCACACAATTGACAATAGTTTACATAGAATTAACTTTTACATCAGATTTTCTGAGGTGCGTTCCATGGAAGGGTATGGCCTGGGAAATGTTAAAAAGTAACTCAGCGGAGGGAAAGAAAAGGGTTCTGGAGTCAGATACTATATTTGCTGTTGTGTAAAATTCACCAGTTAGTTATATGAGACCTATGCAATGCCATTTTAATACTGTTCATGGGGTTCTTAAGGCAAGAATACTGAAGTGGTTTGCCATTCCCTTCTCCAGTGGGCCATGTTTTGTCAGAATTCTCCACCACTCAGGGGTGGCCCATGGTTTCATTGAGTTAGACAAGGCTGTGGTCCATGTGATCAGTTTGATTAGCTTTCTGTGGTTGTGATTTTCATTCTGTCTACCCTCTGATGGAGAAAGATAAGGGGCTTATGGAAGCTTCCTGATGGAAGAGACTGACTGAATGGAAAATTGTGTCTTGGGCGGGACCATGCTCAATAAATCTTTAACCCGGTTTTCTGTTGATGGGCGGGACTGTGTTCCCTCTCTGTGGTTTGACCTGAGACCAGACTATGGTGGAGGTAATGAAGATCACAATGACCTCCTTCAGAAGGTCCCATGATGCGCTGAAGCACTCAGTGCCCCCAGCCCTGCAGCAGGCCACCGCCAACCCACGCCTCCACCGGAGACTCCAAAGTCAAAGCTGTGGTTTTTCCAATAGTCACGTATGGATGTGAGAGTTGGACCATAAAGAAAGCTGAGCCCCGAAGAATTGATGCTTTTGAACTGTGGTGTTAGAGAAGACTCTTGAGAGTCCCTTGGGCTGCAAGGAGATCCAACCAGTCAATCCTAAAGGAAATCAGTCCTGAATATTCTTTGGAAGGACTGATAATGAAGCTAAAGTTCCAATACTTTGGCCACCTGATGGGAAGAGCCAACTCATTGGAAAAGACCCTGATGCTGGGAAAGGTTGAGGGAAGGAGGAGAAGGGGATGACAGAGGATGAGATGGTTGGATGGCATCACCGAATCGAGGGACATGAGTTTGAACAAGCTCTGGGACTTGGTGATGGACAGGGAGGCCTGGTCTGGTGTCCACAGGGATGCAAAGTGTCAGACACATCTGAGCAACTGAACTGCTATACAATGCCATAAATTTTGTGCAAAATCACAGTTTTAACTATACTTTTTAGAAAGTGACTTCACAGAGGGATAAAAATTATACATGCAAAAACCTCTACATTCCACTATTTGTATAGTGGAATCCTAGTTGGAAATTGCAAAGTCTAGCTATGTAGTTACACCTTACAAAGTCCTGAGGGGCATGGAAATCACATAGCTGTGTGAATGCTGGCACCTGGCAGGCTTAGTAGTCATACGTGTTAAAATTTAAAATGTAGGGAGAAAACCCAACTTCTACACTTAAGCAGCTATGTTGATTTTAACTTGCTATTTTTGATAAGAAAATTTCTGATTGAATGTGGTGGCGGCGGGGATAGGGTGTGGAATGTATCACGACTGTCATGGTTTTAGGCTGCCTGTTCACCACTAAAGGAGTTACCAATATATTATTTTGCCTGGGGTTCTCATTATTCATCCATACCTGGACATAGAGTGCAAGGCAATTTCGGGATTCTTATTCTTTTGTTGCAAGGTCAGATCAGATCAGATCAGATCAGTCGCTCAGTCGTGTCCAACTCTTTGCGACCCCATGAACTGCAGCACGCCAGGCCTCCCTGTCCATCACCAGCTCTCGGAGGTCACTCAGACTCGCATCCATCGAGTCAGTGATGCCATCCAGCCATCTCATCCTCTGTCGTCCCCTTCTCCTCCTGCCCTCAATCCCTCCCAGCATCAGAGTCTTCTCCAATGAGTCAACTCTTCCCATGAGGTGGCCAAAATACTGGAGTTTCAGCTTTAGCATCATTCCTTCCAAAGAAATCCCAGGGCTGATCTCCTTCAAAATGGACCGGTTGGATCTCCTTGCAGTCCAAGGGACTCTCAAGAGTCTTCTCCAACACCACAGTTCAAAAGCATCAATTCTTCGGCACTCAGCCTTCTTCACAGTCCAGCTCTCACATCCATACATGACCACAGGAAAGACCATAGCCTTGACTAGGCGAACCTTTGTTGGCAAAGTGATGTCTCTGCTTTTGAATATGCTATCTAGGTTGGTCATAACTTTCCTTCCAAGGAGCAAGCGTCTTTTAATTTCATGGCTGCAGTCACCATCTGCAGTGATTTTGGAGCCCAGAAAAATAAAGTCTGACACTGTTTCCACAGTTTCTCCATCTATTTCCCATGTAGTGATGGGACCAGATGCCATGATCTTCATTTTCTGAATGTTGAGCTTTAAGCCAACCTTTTCACTCTCCACTTTCACTTTCATCAAGAGGCTTTTGAGTTCCTCTTCACTTTCTGCCATAAGGGTGGTGTCATCTGCATATCTGAGGTTATTGATATTTCTCCCAGCAATCTTGATTCCAACTTGTGTTTCTTCCAGTCCAGCATTTCTCATGATGTACTCTGCATAGAAGTTAAATAAACATGCTGACAATATATAGCCTTGACGTACTCCTTTTCCTATTTGGAACCAGTCTGTTGTTCCATGTCCAGTTCTAACTGTTGCTTCCTGACCTGCATACATATTTCTCAAGAAGCAGATCAGGTGGTCTGGTATTCCCATCTCCTTCAGAATTTTCCACAGTTTATTGTGATCTACACAGTCAAAGGCTTTGGCATAGTCAATAAAGCAGAAATAGATGTTTTTCTGGAACTCTCTTGCCTTTTCCATGATCCAGCAGATGTTGGCAATTTGATCTCTGGTTCCTCTGCCTTTTCTAAAACCAGCTTGAACATCAGGAAGTTCACGGTTCACATATTGCTGAAGCCTGGCTTGGAGAATATTGAGCATTACTTTACTAGCGTGTGAGATGAGTGCAATTGTGCGGTAGTTTGAGCATTCTTTGGCATTGCCTTTCTTTGGGATTGGGATGAAAACTGACCTTTTCCAATCCTGTGGCCACTGCTGAGTTTTCCAAATTTGCTGGCATATTGAGTGCAGCACTTTCACAGCATCATCTTTCAGGATTTGGAATAGCTCCACTGGAATTCCATCACCTCCACTAGCTTTGTTCGTAGTGATGCTTTCTAAGGCCCACTTGACTTCACATTCCAGGATGTCTGGCTCTAGGTCAGTGATCACATCATCATGATTATCTGGGTCGTGAAGCTCTTTTTTGTACAGTTCTTCTGTGTATTCTTGCCACCTCTTCTTAATATCTTCTGCTTCTGTTAGGTCCATACCATTTCTGTCCTTTATCGAGCCCATCTTTGCATGAAATGTTCCTTTGGTATCTCTGATTTTCTTGAAGAGATCCCTAGTCTTTCCCATTCTGTTGTTTTCCTCTATTTCTTTGCATTGATCGTTGAAGAAGGCTTTCCTATCTCTTCTTGCTATTCTTTGGAACTCTGCATTCAGATGTTTATATCTTTCCTTTTCTCCTTTGCTTTTTGCTTTTCTTCTTTTCACAGCTATTTGTAAGGCCTTCCCAGATAGCCATTTTGCTTTTTTGCATTTCTTTTCCATGGGGATGGCCTTGATCCCTGTCTCCTGTACAATGTCACGAACCTCATTCCATAGTTCATCAGGCACTCTATCTATCAGATCTAGGCCCTTAAATCTATTTCTCACTTCCACTGTATAATCATAAGGGATTTGATGTAGGTCATACCTGAATGGTCTAGTGGTTTTCCCTACTTTCTTCAATTTCAGTCTGAATTTGGGAATAAGGAGTTCATGATCTGAGCCACAGTCAGCTCCTGGTCTTGTTTTTGCTGATTGTATAGAGCTTCTCCATCTTTGGCTGCAAAGAATATAATCGATCTGATTTCGGTGTTGACCATCTGGTGATGTCCATGTATAGAGTCTTCTCTTGTGTTGTTGGAAGAGGGTATTTGCTATGACCAGTGCATTTTCTTGGCAAAACTCTGTTAGTCTTTGCCCTGCTTCATTCCGTATTCCAAGGCCAAATTTGCCTGTTACTCCAGGTGTTTCTTAACTTCCTACTTTTGCATTCCAGTCCCCTATAATGAAAAGGACATCCTTTTTGGGTGTTAGTTCTAAAAGGTCTTGTAGGTCTTCATAGAACCATTCAACTTCAGCTTCTTCGGTGTTACTGGTTGGGGCACAGACTTGGATTACTGTGACATTGAATGGTTTGCCTTGGAAACGAACAGAGATCATTCTGTCATTTTTGAGACTGCATCCAAGTACTGCATTTCGGACTCTTTTGTTGACCATGATGGCCACTCCATTTCTTCTGAGGGATTCCTGCCTGCAGTAGTAGATATAATGGTCCTCTGAGTTAAATTCACCCATTCCAGTCCATTTTAGTTCGCTAATTCCTAGAATGTCGACATTCACTCTTGCCATCTCTTGTTTGACCACTTCCAATTTGCCTTGATTCATGGACCTGACATTCCAGGTTCCTATGCAATATTGCTCTTTACAGCATCGGACTTTGCTTCTATCACCAGACACATCCACAGCTGGGTATTCTTTTTCCTTTGCCTCCATCAGTTCATTCTTTCTGGAGTTATTTCTCCACTGATCCCCAGTAGCATATTTGTTGCAAGGTAGGGAGGAGAAATCAGGGAATGTATCCTGTGAGTTTGAAACAAAGTTTAAGAAGTGCTAGGTGAAACAAAGTTCAACAGATTTCTTTCCTGCAGGACTCCTTGATCAGAGAATGTACTGCACTGTCCTTATTTGACTGTGGAAGTCTTTTTCTTTGCAGCTCACTTAATGCAATTTCCTGAGGCACAGGTGTTCCCTGGAACACAGATTGGAAAACTAATTTCTTTACAAACAGATAGCTCTGTCTCTGCCACCAGCCTGTCAAATCCTAGCGATGCAATGATTCTGACTCGAGGGGAAGAACACGACGGTGCTTCATCATTTGGGACCCACGGTAGAAACAGAGAGTGTCAGGGAGAAGGACATAGCCTCCTACCAGTGAAGCACTGGCTGAGATGTCATGGCTCACGGCTTGTGAACCCCCAGGCACGTCTCTTTGCTCTGCCCACAAACCTGCATTCTTATTTGCCTCCATGAATTCACAGAAATCCAAAGGGGAAAGACAAAGGGGGCCTTTCTTAACCAGGAATGCTGAGCTGGCACACAGGAGAAGGAATGTCAGGATGGGCGCATGCTAAGTCTCCACGTGGTTGATGAGGCAGTGAGATTCCGAGGACTTGGGCATTCCTCCCATGCAAATCTCATTGGCTAAACCTGGTCATGTGGTCCCCCTCACTGCAAGGAGGCTGGGAAATGTAGTTGTCCTGGGCATCCAGGAAGGAGAGGGCAACCAGATGTGGGTAACACAAGCATCCCTACCTCAAGCCCCTAAATTCTTGCTAATTTCAGTAGGCAGAAGAAGAAATGGAAATTCACTTGATAGCTTACTTCAGGTATCACATCCTGTGGTTTCATGGCTCTGTCTCACCTGAACTTAAAACAAACCTGTGATATATCTCGGTTCCTCTTTTAGTGGGGAAACTGTAGCTCAGGGATGGAAGCCACACCTTCCGTGTCTCCTGTATTGCAGGCGGAGTCGTTACCTCTGAGCCACCAGGGAAGCCCTGTAGGTAGAATCAGATCAGATCAGATCAGATCAGATCAGGCACTCAGTTGTGTCCGACTCTCTGCAACCCCATGAATCGCAGCATGCCAGGCCTCCCTGTCCATCACTCCTGGTGAACTCCCGGAGTTCACCCAAACTCATGTCCATCAAGTCGGTGATGCCATCCAGCCATCTCATCCTCTGTCATCCCCTTCTCCTCTTGCCCCCAATCCCTCCCAGGATCAGAGTCTTCTCCAATGAGTCACCTCTTCGCATGAGGTGGCCAAAGTACTGGAGTTTCAGCTTTAGCATCATTCTCTCCAAAGAAACCCCAGGGCTGATCTCCTTCAGAATGGACTGGTTAGATTTCCTTGTGGTCCAAGGGACTCTCAAGAGTCTTCTCCAACACCACAGTTCAAAAGCATCAATTCTTCGGCGCTCAGCCTTCTTCACAGTCCAGCTCTCACATCCATACATGACCACAGGAAAGACTTGACTAGGCGAACCTTTGTTGGCAAAGTGATGTCTCTGCTTTTGAATATGCTATCTAGGTTGGTCATAACTTTCCTTCCAAGGAGTAAGCGTCTTTTAATTTCATGGCTACAGTCACCATCTGCAGTGATTTTGGAGTCCAGAAAAATAAAGTCTGACGCTGTTTCCAGTGTTTCTCCATCTATTTCCCAGGAAGTGATGGGACTGGATACCATGATCTTCGTTTTCTGAATGTTGAGCTTTAAGCCAACCTTTTCACTCTCCACTTTCACTTTCATCAAGAGGCTTTTTAGTTCCTCTTCACTTTCTGCCATAAGGGTGGTGTCATCTGCATATCTGAGGTTAATATGTCCACGTCCTAACCCCTGGAACTTGTGAGTATGACATGTGACAAGAGGGGGTTTACAGAGGTGACTCAGGTATAAATCTTGAGACCGGGAGGTTTTCCTGGATTGTCCAGGGTGGTCCGTTGTAACCACAAGGGTACTTGGAAGACGGAGCATGAGGGTCTGAGAGGTTTGAAGATGCTGCTGGCTTTGAAGATAGAGGAAAGGGCCACAAGACAAGGGATGCAGGTGGAATCCAAAGAAACAGATTGTCCTAAATCATCCGGAAGGAACACAGCCCAGCTGACACCATGATTTTACCCCAGTGAAAGCCATTATGGACTTCTGATTTCCAGAACCATAAGATAATAAGTCTGTATTGACTTCGGCCACTAAGTTTGTGGTAATTGGTTACAGCAGCAAAAGGAACTAAGATGGTATGTGGAACAGTCTTTTGAAAAACACTGAACAATAACCACCATGAAAAACTAGCAATGACATCAGAGAGGACAGAGAGAGACAGGGTGGTTTATGGTTCAACTGTAAGATGAAAAGTGCTCAGCTGGGTGCTATCTTAGAGCTTCAAACTCAAGCAGGAGGTGCCAATTATGGCAAGTCCTGCATAAGGCGATGGAAGTGTCAGGAAGCAGGGCCAGGTCTCGTGGAGAAGCCCAGGCTGGGGAACAATTTCATGGGAGCTTAATGGACCTGCCTCTCATGCTACCGGCAAAAGGGACTCTGATCTAGTCCTCGTGTGTGAGTGAGAGAAAAGCATCAAGGTGGTGCTTCCTTATGGCCCCAAAGAATAGTTCTTCAGGCAGTTTTTGTTTTCTCTTTCTTTTGCCTCACCAAAAGTAGTTTATTTCACTTGGTTCTTCCTTTCAATTGAAACCAGCCAACTGATTCTAGAGCGTAGGGCATCTCTGAAAAATATAATCAAGGTTTCATTTGAAGAGTGAAATTTCTTTCTGGTTGTGGGAGATGTCGCTTCATCTAATCTGATGTAATTCTCAAGTGATAATTGAGATTTTTATGGAATGCAATTAAGAAATGTCATTACTGCTTATTACAGATAATGAAATAAATTGGCAGTGCAGGTAACAGAACTGATAGTCTACAGAATTACAACTCTTTGGGAAATCAAGGGAAAGCCACCTCTTCAGGGCATCAAGAATTTTTTAACCCTTCCCAATCATAAGAAACCTTTCCCCTGTCCTTCTTCACTGACCATTCAGTAATGTTTAAAAGAAAACCTTCACCTTACCCCAAATCTCAGAGAGAGAGAGAATGACAAGGGGTCAGGGGAGAATGAAGATCAGAAAGGGAAGTGGGAAAATAATACAAATGAATTTATTTACAAAACAGAAATAGACCCACAGACATAGAAAACACGCTTATGGTTACCAAAGAGGGCTGGAGGAGGGGTAAATTAGAAGTTTGAGATTAACATATATACTCTAGAGCAGGTAAACTAAGCAGCAAGGACCTACTGTGTAACACAAGAGAACTACACTCAACTATACTCAGTAATAACCTGTAAGGGAAAAGAATCTGAAAAACGCAGTGTGTGTATGTGTATGCACCACTGTGCTGCCCACCTGAAACTAACGCAACATTGTAAACCAGCTACACTTCAATTTAAAAATTAATAAATAAAATTAAAATTAGTAAATAAAATAACTTCTAAAAAAGAAAAGGGCTTCCTTGGTGGCTCGTGGTCGAGAGTTTCCCCTCCAGTGCAGAAGACATGGGTTCGATGCCTGGCCTGGGAGGATCCCACATGCCCCGGAGCAGTTAAACCATGTGCCACAGCCGCTGAGCCTGCTCGGGAGCCACAGCTAAGGAAGCCCGAATGCCCTCGAGAAGCCCAGGCATGAGAAGCCCAGGCAACACGACCAGAGAGGAGCCCCCGCTCGTCGCAACGAGAGAAAAGCCCAAGCAGGAGCAACGGAGACCCAGCACAGCCAAAAGAAAGAAATCAATAAAATTATTCAAAAGGTTTTTTTTTTTTTAAAAAAAAAAAGAAAAGTGGAAAGCATGAGAAAGAGGTTTAGACTTCCTGGGTTGTGTCTCCAGCCATTATTGCCAGAGACAGAATTGCTCACTAAAATCAATACTTGGTCGTAAAGTTAAGCTGACCAGAATTTGAAGCCCATCTCTGGCATAAACTACCTGTGGGACCCTGGATAAGATGTCCACTCCCTCTGAGCTTCAGTGTTTCCATCCATCAGAGTGAAGTGATAACATCTGTTTGCAGGGCTGTTAGACTTGTGGTGTGATCGTGTATCTAGAATGCTCTGCATTGTCTAAAGCATACTAGTTACTTAATGAATAATCATTTCATTATCCAGAGCATCCTGCCTCCCTCTCCTTATTGACACCTCGCGACTTCCTCCTCCAAATGTCAGTGACATATGTCTGGGGGTGGGGGGAAGCAGGTAGGAAGAAGGTGGGAGGCAAGATAAGGTTGTAAAGAGATCATAGCACCAATGACTTATCTTACAAATTCCCTAGACTGATGGGGGAAAGACCTCATGGTACAGTAAGTGCTTCCAAACTCTGGATCCTCCTGGTTATTGTAGTATCCTGAGACTTAAGGTTAAAGAGCACTTGTACTTCTGTAGCCAAATTCCCTCTATACCTCTGAAGCAATATACTGCCCATGTTCAAGCTGAAGACAGAGGCTCAGAGTGGCTTCTTGATATGCCCAGGATCACAAAGTCCAGAGAGAGGAGCCTGAATCTTCCCAAATGACCACACAAGCAGCTCTTTATGCCACATCACACCTGCTCCCCCACCCCCCCCCCCCCAACTTTGCCGCCTTTGGGTAAAAGCCAAGAGCAAAGGGAAGGGGCCAAGTTCTGATACCAGGGGAAAGCCTCTCGGACCAGGCAAGGTGGGTCTCTGGATTCACACAAATTGAGAGACAAGCCGACGCCCCTATCAGGTGAAAATTCAAAACAGGCTACTAAGCCCATGGTATAGAGTTGGCAATCACCGGAGAAAACGTGCCCAGAGATGTGAGACAGAATGACAGTCTTATGAAGGAAGATGCTAAGTCACTGAACGTTTTGGGACTGGGAAAACGTGCAATTCCAGACTTCAGCATTGCTCTAGCAGGTGGGATGGGTGCTGATTTCATCACCAAGCCTACTGGATGCTGAAGCCATGCACTGGAAAAACCCCGATACTGAAGTGGGTCTGAACTCACCCAAAGAGACCACACAGCTTGGCTCCTTCACCTCTGCCCAGGCACCTACTGGTGGGTCCGCCCAGCTTGGAGCCACTGCCTGGGAAGGGTGACTCTGAAATGACGGGCAGAAGCCTTTCTCCTATAAGCAATGGGCACAGTTGCTTCCTTGGACAGGCAGGGTTTTTCAAAGTGTGCACTCCTCGGGCCAATTTCTGAACCCCGCCTCCAACCCAGTGAGTTAGAGGAGACTAGAGATGGGAAATGGCAACCCACTCCAGTGTTCTTGCCTGGAGAATCCCAGGGACGGGGGAGCCTGGTGGGCTGCCGTCTATGGGGTCGCACAGAGTCGGACGCTACTGAAATGACTTAGCAGCAGCAGTAGCAGCAGAGATAGGTCTGGGGTCTTCCATTTTATTATGCTTCCCAGTGACCCTAAAGCCCACTGCAAGTTGGGAAGCTGCTCTGAGCTCTGTCTTATGTCTTTGCTTACTGGATATTAATTTGACAGATATTTATTGAAATTCCATTTGTCTGTCAGGCTGTTTTAGGCACTTTGGCTACATGTAAACAAAATGGACCCCCTTCAAAAAATAAAAATAAAAGAAACTTCAGTGCTTACATTCTACTGCGTGTGGGGGAGGTGGGAGATGAGTGAGTGAGTGGAGAGAAAAGTAAGGAACAATAAACCCTGGACAGTGGAGTAACCCGACTGTTGCTGGCTGGCATTTGCCATCACCTCTCCAAGCTTATAAATGGCGAACTACCCTTTGTGAAAACGAAGGAAAACTCATTTTAAATGGAGTCAGAAAGCCCTGAAGGCGGCTTTCCCACGCGAGTACCACTCAGCCAGCCTCACTGGCAGGGAAAGGGAAAATTGGAATTGTTTTGACAAGGAAGGACATTTCTTACCTGTAGAATTTTATCCCCTGCTTGTAAGAAAAAGGAAGTTACCTCCCTGCCCCCAGCAGCAACGCTCTAATAACCACTTGGAGCCAATGAGAAGCTGCCACAGCCTCCAACTCTTCTTCTCCAGTGAACGTTTCCTTCAAAACTCTCCCCAGTTTCCTCCTAAAGCCAGAGAAAAGCCAACCTCTTTGTCTGTCCCAGCTTGCCTGAAAATTTCACCGTAGCTCACCTGTCCCATTGCATTGCAATTCCCTGCTGTTGCCAAATAAACACATTTTGCTGGTGAAACAACTGGCTGGTTTATTTCCGAGGTCGACACCGTCTACGGCTCTCTGAAGGAAAGAGCACCTACCTACCAGGTCTCCAAAATGCTGGAAGGACCAGAGATTTCTCAGAGCTGTTCTCCACCGCGGTGAGTGCTGAAGCCTGTGTGCGCCAGCTCCTGAGGGCTTCCAGCTCTGCCCCTGTGATGGTGCCCAGTAGATTCAACTCAGCTGTGTTGGGAGCAGTTCCACCAGAAATCAGCAGGGCTCCCACTCCCCACCCGTGAGATTCATAACAAAAGCGTTGCTGCACATTCACCATCGCAGTAATACGACAAAGGGGATAGAGTCACAGGGGATAGAAGTCAAAGGGGATAGAAGCTAAATTCCAGAGCCCAGCCATTTCCCTCAACATCAAGTGACCAGGGTGTGTCTCCCTTTTGCTTTCTGGGTAAATAAAGATCAGGGATTCCCAGGTGGTACAGTGGTAAAGAACCTGCCTGCCAATGCGGACTCAAGAGACTCAAGAGATCTCTAGATCTCAAGGACTCAAGAGATCCCCAGGTAAGGAAGATCCTCTGGAGTTGGAAATGGCAACCCACTCCAGTATCCTTGCCTGGGAAATCCCATGGTAAGAGGAAGCTGGTGGGCTTCAGTTCACAGAGTTGCAAAGAGTCAGACATGGCTGAGCACACATACATGCATGCATACACACAAGTAAAGACCAAAGAAGTTGAGGTTCGGGACCAAAACATACGCAGAAAGGCTTGGAATAAAACATATGGCAGTGACATGAGGGATTGATTACCAGGGTGAAGCTTTCTGCACTCAGTTCACCGTCTTGTATCTTGCATGTTTGTTGTTGGTGCTTTCCCCCTAATAGTCAGTCATTGATTGCACCCTTAGAAATTGATGAGTTTCCAGGGCATTGTAAATTCCAAGCATTTAGCAGAACCAGCACTAAAATAGCTCATTAAAGAGTGTGGGTTGGAAAGAAGGATTGTCAGTGTACTTTATATACAATAATCAATTACGGCAATTTCTCAGCAGTGGTTTCTATCACTCCTCTTTAAGATGCTATAATGGAAATGAGCTCATCAGACTTTAAGGATGTTTGTTTCTCTGTGTATCTCAAGTTGTTGCACACAAACTCTCTGAGGTAAGAGAAGGAATGGATCTTCCTGGCTGTCTAAGGCCATAGCCTAAAGAGGTGTGTGTGTGCGCCTGTGTTAGTCACTCAGTTGAGCCCGCCTCTTTGAGACCCTATGGACTGTGGCCCGCCAGGCTTCTCAGTCCATGGGATTCTCCAGGCAATAATACTGGAGTGGGTTAGTGGGTTGCCATGCCCTCCTCCAGGGGGATCTTCCCAACCTAGGGATTGAACCCGTGTCTCCTGCATTGTAGATGGTCTTCTGCATTGCAGACAGATTCTTTACTGTCTGAGCCACAGGGAAGCCGTAAAGAGGTTTAAACAAGTTCAAAATAGTGTGGACAGCATTAGCGGGTAGCACACTTGTGAAATGTTTTCATAATCAGATCTTGGGGTTGTGGGAAGCTCTGATTTGTAGTGTTTGTCAATTTCCATTGTGTAAAAGCTCCCCCCTGGCCAATTCCAAGCAACGGATGTGCTGTCAACTGATTAGCTAAAATCCATGAAAATTTAACCGTCGAGCCCCATGAGCCAGTACAAGCTGGCTTCAACGTGCCACTGAAGTTAGCTTTAAAGTTAATATGAACTTTGCATTTGGCTCAATGATGCTTCATTTTTTTAAAAATGATCATTTTTTTTTCTGTCTTCAAATCTTCTAGCATCATCTAACACAGTGTTTCCCCAAGAAAGCTCTCTTTTCACCAGTGACGGGCTTTGACGTAGACTAGCCTCACATTGGGGAGAAGGTGATGGCACCCCACTCCAATACTCTTGCCTAGAAAATCCCATGGATGGAGGAGCCTGGTGGGCTACAGTCCCTGGGGTCGCAAAGATACTTTCCAAGCAAGATGCCTCCTCATGCCAGCTCATGCTGGCCCCCAAGGCTATAATTGCTGGTAACAATTATCACTGTTCTGCAGATAAGCAGTTTTGGGGCAGAGAGATTACAGAAAACACCCAAAGTTATAAAGCTGGTGAGTGATGGAGCTGGGATTTAAACCCAGGTCTCAGTCCACACTCGGATTGCAGCCATGAAATGTAAGGCAAAACCAATACAATACTATAAAGTTAAGTAAAATAAAATTAAAAAAAAAAAAAAGAAATTAAAAGGCACTTGCTCCTTGGAAGGAAAGCTATGCAAACCTAGTGTGTGCCTACCCATGTGCCAGTTGCTGTGGATGTGTCCAACTCTTTGCAACCCCATGGACTGTAGCCCTCCAGGCTCTTCTGTCCATGGGATTCTCCAGGCAAGAGTACTGCAGTGGGTTGCCACGCCCTCCTCCAGGGGATCTTCCTGATCCAGGGAGGGAATGTGAGGCTCCTGCATCTCCTGCATTACAGGCGGATTTTTCTACCACTGAGCCACCGGGGAAGCACTGACCAACCTAGACAGCATATTAAAAAGCAGAGACATTACTTTGCCGACGAAGGTCCATCTAGTCAAAGCTATGGTTTTTCCAGTGGTCATGTATGGGTGTGAGAGTTGAACCATAAAGAAAGCTGAGTGCCGAAGAATTGATACTTTTGAACTGTGGTGTTGGAGAAGACCCTTGAGAGTCCCTAGGACTGCAGAGAGAACAAACCAGTCCATCCTAAAGGAAATCAACCCTGAATATTCTTTGGAAGGACTGATGTTGAAGCTGAAACTCCAATACTTTGGCCACCTGATGCGAAAATGGAAACGACCCTGATGCTGGGAAAGACTGAAGGCCAAAGGAGAAGGGGGTGACAGGTGATGAGGTGGCTGGATGGCATCATCGACTCTATTGACACGAGTTTGAGTAAGCTCCAGAAGATAGTGGAGGACAGGGAAGCCTGGAGTATTGCAGTCCATGGTGTCGCAAAGAGTCGGTCACGACCTAGCCACTGAACTGACTGAACTGAACAGTGCGCCAGGCTTGCGGCAGACCGTGAAGGACATCAGCGCCCTCTAGAGGTCAGAGTGGCAATGACAGCGGTGACCTGTGAAATCTGTGTGTGCTTAAGTCACTTCAATAGTGTCCAACTCTTTGCGACCTCATGGACTGTAGGCCTCCAGGCTCCTCTGTCCATGGGATTCTCCAGGCAAGAATACTGGAGTTGGTTGCCATTTACTTCTCCAGGGGATCTTCCCAACCCAAGAAGTGAACCCTTGTCTCCTGCGTCACCTACGTAGGCCGGTGGATTCTTTACCACTGAGCTATCTGGGAGTTTAAAATCTTTGAAGGAGAGATAATTCCTTGGGGGAAGAGAAGCCTTGCATCCACAGCCCTCTCCCTCCCCTTCTCCACTTAGTGACCTCCTGGCTTAGAAGGATCAAGTTAAATGGGGGCCCAGGATGACTGAAAGGCTCCCCTCCAGCTTCTAGTTTCTAACGCCTACTTGCAAGGCAGCAGTTCCCATCTGGGAGAGATTCTGTCCTCCAGGGACTACTGGCAGGGTCTGGAGGCACTCTGGGTCCTCATGCCTGGGAGGACACTGCTGGTGTCTAGTGAGCAGAGGGCAGGAACGGTGCTAAACATCCTGTAATAGGCAGGACAATCCCACATGCAACAGAGAGTCATCTAGCCCAGAATGTCACTAATGTCGAGGTTGAAACCCCCCGTAAGGAGTTAGGGAGCTGGGCCACTCAGGAGGCTGAATTTATTCTACTGTAATCCTAGAGAAATCCCTTTAGCTTCCACCCTGAAAAGGAATGCCTGGCACAGCCTCTGGGTGTTAAAAATAAATCTCAGGCTCCCTCGGGAGGGTTGGGGACCATCTACTTGGGATCGCAAGGGGGCTTCCTTCATCTCTCCACTGTATCTCCCCCCTCACTTTCTCCTACCTGGTGACTACTTCCTATCTGACATTCAGAGACACCTCCCAGCAAGGCAACCCCACGGAACAGCACCCAGTTTCTGGAAGAGCAAAGCCAATCACTCAGGGGGTGACATTTCTTTAGACCTCTGCAGTCATAGGTGTGGGTAGACACTTTGATATACCCACTCCTTCAATAGTGATTCCAAGATGTGTGATTGCCAGTTGATTGTTTGGTTTGAGATGGATAAAGGCTCCTTGTCTGGCTTTCAGTGTCTCGACACTTACCTGTCCATTATTCATCCTTTCCACAAATCTTTTTAAGCATCTGCTCTGTACTACGTCTGATGTTAAGTGTTAAAAATGAAATATTTGCCTGACATTATTTGTCACGCTAGGGGACAGGGCCACAATGCAGTCGCAGTGGGGAAGGAAGCAGACTGTAGAGACACTGGCTGGGTTAGAATCCCAGCTATGCTGCCTTCTAGCTCTGCAATGCTGGGAAAGCTTCTCAACCTCTCTTAGCTTCGGTTTCCTCACCCTTTAAAATGGCAGTGCTGCATCATGTCCAGACTTGTTAGAAGCTAAATGACTAAATGGTCACAACGGAACAGGTTTTAATCCTCTAGTTCCCATCTTTACAGCGTAGCTCTTCTAGTTTTTTTTTTTTTTAGCTGTGTCACCTTGAGCATATTAAGTTCTAGTGTTCTCAGTTTTGTCCTCTGTAAAGTAGAAATAATGACCCGCCATGTACAGAGTCGATGTGGAGATTAAGGGAGATGATGCCTGCAAGCCAGTTAGCGTGTTACTGCTGGCATGTTGTAAGCACTCAATAGACATAACCATTATAATCATGACTATCTATTGCTATTATATTGCCTGCAATAATCAGAGTTGAAGTAGCTATTTTCATCCACATTATTTTAAATCTATTTCAGTGTTTTAAACAGCCGTGGGTGGCTGAGAGGCGCGTATGCCTGCCTCTTCTTTGTGCCAAGACTGTACCCTGATGAGCAGCAGGAGGGGAAAGCAGCCCAGGCTGATGGGTCCTCCACGGGGCGGGTGGCTCAGTCCCACCTGCACTCACGCAGTCACGAGATGAACCCTCTCCCAAGCTCTGTTCCTCTGTGCAATGATTTCCTTAAAACCTGTGAGGAATCCCAAGCAATGAAAACCGACGAGCCTGATTATATAGACTCCATGTTGTACACAGGCCTGTCTGCCCTGGTTTGTACAGGCGATCTGGGTTGAGTCAGGGTCTGTTCGGAGTGCTCAGTTATGGAACATCAGGAAGTGAATAGACCTACTCTGTCAAGTCCATGGGGGCCAAAATACTGTATCATTTGGTTTTGCAGCAATGCCTAGGATTGCGTTGACAATAGAAGCGTCTAAAAAATAGTGTAATAATTGACTTCTGGGATCTGTACTTGGTGAGACTATTGACTCATTCACTTGGAAGCATGACCAATTCCAGACTGAAAATAACTTTTAAAAAAAGTTATTTTCTTCCACATACAGATGGCCAATGGGCACATGAAAAGATGTTCTACACCACTAATTATTAGAGAAGTGCAAATCAAAGTTACAGCGACCACACATCAGTCAGAGTGGCCATTACTAAAAAGCTACAAAAGTAACAGATACTGCTGAGGGTGTGGCGAAAAGGGAACCCTCCTACTCTGTTGGTTGGGATATAAATTGCTACAGCTGCTATGGGGAACAGTGTGGATGTTCCTTTAAAAACTAAGAAGTGAAGTGAAGTCGCTCAGTCATGTCTGACTCTTTGCGACCCCATGGACTGTAGCCTACCATGCTCCTCTGTCCATGGGATTTTCCAGGCAAGAATACTGGAGTGGGTTGCCATTTCCTTCTCCAGAGGATCTTCCCAACCCAGGGATTGAACCTGGGTCTCCTGCATTGTAGGCAGATGCTTCACCATCTGAGGCACCAGGGAAGTCTTTAAAAAAAAACTAAACGCTCCAGCAATTCTCTCCCCCAGGAATGTATCTAGACAAAACTGTAATTGGAAGAAATGCATGCACCCCAAAGTTCACAGAGCACAATTTACCGCAGCCAAGTCATGGAGACAACCCAAGCGCTCACTGACAGAGGAGTGAGTAGAAGACGTGTCGGATGTGCACAATAGACCACTGCTCAGCCAGAAAGAACGGTACAGTGCCATCTGCAGCCACAGGGATGCGCCCAGAGACTCTCATCCTAAAGGAAGAAAGTCAGACCGAGAAAGGCAAATCCCACACATCACTTCAGTTCAGTTCAGTTCAGTTGCTCAGTCGTGTCTAACTCTGCAACCCCATGAATCGCAGCACGCCAGGCCTCCCTGTCCATCACCAACTCCTGGAGTTCACCCAGACTCACGTCCATTGAGTCGGTGATGCCATGCAGCCATCTCATCCTTTGTCGTCCCCTTCTCCTCCTGCCCCCAATCCCTCCCAGCATCAGAGTCTTTTCCAATGAGTCAACGCTTTGCCTGACATCAGTTAAGAGTGGACTCTAAATCTGACATAAATGAACTTATCTATAAAACAGGACAGACTGACAGACACAGAGGACAGACTGTGGCTGCGAGGGGAGAGGAAGGGAGGGATGACTTAGGAGTGTGGGATTCACAGATACATGCTATAATATGTAAAACAGATAATAAGGACCCACGGAGCGCACAGGGAACTCGATTTGATACCCTGTAATCAACTCTCCCTCTCCCTCTCCTCTCTCTCCTTCTCTCTCTCTCTCTCTCTCTCTCTCTCTGTCTCTCTCACTGAATCACTTTGCTATACACTGGAAACCAACACAACATGGCAAGCCAACTATACTTCAATAAAAAAGAAATTAAAAAAAGTAAAGCACTAAAACCACTGAAGAATTGTTTTCTCCCTATAGGAAAAATGTTATACTCAATGGAGACACTTAAAAATATACACCTTCAAAGAAAAGGAAAGAAAAGCAGACAAAACTAATTCCTATCATCCAAAATAACCTTATTTTTTTTCCTTCCAATATTTTTCTTTTGTGCATTTGGGGGTTTGTTTTGATTTTCTTTTGTTCAGGGGGTTTAGAAATGATATCATTTTTTAGAAATGATAATCACACTGTAAAAATTTTTACAGACTGCTTTTTTCTGCTCTAATAGACTCTTTCAGCACTTTTAACCTTTATTGTTCTTCAGTTGCTAAATCGTGTCTGGCTCTTTGCGACCCCGTGACTGCAGCACGCCGGGCTTCCCTGTCCTTCACTATCTCCCTGAGTTTCCTCAAACTCATGGTCACATATTATTCCAACAAATGTTTATGTCAGGGTTTATTCAACTGCCCAGCCCCACTCCTGGACATCCAGGTTTCTTTTATTTTTATTGTCATAGCTGCAATAAGTATTTTGGATATAAAGTTTTTTTCTCTTCTTGTTATTCCAAATGTAGGACTACTTCCTTAAGACATATTCTCAAAAGTGGAATTGTTAGGTCAGAGAATTTTAAATACTTTACAAGGTGGTTTAAAGACTGTGTAAAGACTCTGCAAGCATTTCCTATGCTGCTTGGTGTGGATATGACTTCAGTTTTGTATAAATGTGGGGGAACTGCCACCCACCTTCCCAACCTCTACCCAACCCTTAGTTGTGGGGACCTTCCCAGACCCACCCTAGTTCCACGACTCCCGAGGGTCTGACTGTTGGCCTAAAGCTGTCCCCCGGCTTTCAGCCCCTGTGACCACCTCTGAATTCAGAGGAGCCTGGTCACCCGGGCCCAAGGCATGGCCCTGCCAGCTGAGACCGTGGGCCCCTGAGCGGCAAAGGAAAGTGTCTGGGAGATCAAACCTCCCTCATCCCTTGACTTTTTCCCCCAGTGTACTGAGCCTGTTTTCTGTCTCGTTGCCATAGCAATGCAACCTCAGGCTAACAGATACTCCTTGGTGCTTAGAGGAAAAAAACTCAGCTGACAGACAAGCCAGGACAATGCAGGAAAGAACAGGTTAGCCCTAGATGCCCCTCCACACCTCAGCAAAGCGGCAGAGATAATTAAGAATTCGACTTTAGGGTCACGCAGACTCCAACAGAAGGAAGGTTCCAGGCCTTAGCAGAGTCATGTGTTTCCAACGCTGATTAAAATGGACAAAGATAAATCAGATGACCTCAGCTCTCCTCTCTGCTTTGATGGAGAACCTTTCCAAGCATAAGTCTTTTTAGAGGCTCCTTCTTCCCTTTGGGGAATTACATGACTTCCAAAGAGCCTGAAATGATCGCACAGGTTTGGTGGGATGGACAGCCTATTGCAGTATCCCACCATGGATCTTGTCAGTTCCACTTCACAGCCGCCCTGACTCCCAGGCCCTGCTGGTCTCCCCCTCTCTCCTCATCCCCTGCCTCACCTGCAGGCATCCCTCCCAGGCTGTCTTCTCAAGACTCACCTCCAGTCAGGTCTGAGCCCCCCAAGCCCCGACCGAAGAGAGCCCCGATGACACAGCTCAGCACAGCGTCCCGGTCACTGACTCTCGGGTCTCTGCACGAGCCATCTTCCCCTTTCAGGACTCTGTGCGTGCGTTTTCTCTTCCAGGAAAACGCCTCCCACCCTTACAAGCCCCGGGAAAATGCCATTTTTCTCTTAAGTGGCGTCATTTCCCACCCCTCTGGGCTCTTCATTCAGGCCCAGAATGTAGCTCTCCCCATGCTCTCCTGGATGGACTGTGTGGGTGGAGTCCCCACCCAGGCAGCCGGTGGGCGGGGGGCATTGTCTGGGGAAGGGGTTGCCTGTGTGTGTTCATCTCTCTGAGTGATGCCTGGCATGGGGTAGGTATCCAATACTGGAATCTATTACCCTCACAAAGCCGTGTTATTTGCTGCAAAGAATACCATGATTCTATCTGGGGAAATGGGCCAAGACCTCCACCTTCTCCAGCCCAAACCCCTCACTCATAACATCAGCATCTAACACACACGGTTGGGCATTTGGGTGTCGAATCTGTTGATAGAGTTGTTGTTTGGGGAACAGAACTCAAAGTTCACATTTTAGAACCTTTTTTGGGAAATTTCAAACAAGCAGCAAATCCTGACCCACCTCCGCCCCCACCAGCCAGGTACCCATGGAGGCAGCGCCACGTGATGAACACCTGGTCAGTTTGTCTCCTTTGCTGCCTCCCCTCCCCCATGGCTTTTCTGGAGTATTTTAAGGCACATCCCAGACATGATGTCATTTCATCTAACAATATTTCATCAGCCATCTAGGTGAAAATCCTGCCCCTTCTGCCTACACTGCCTGTGACCTGGGGCAGGTTAATTAACCTCCCTGGTCCTCCTGTTCTGTGTATGTAACATGAGAATAATCATGGCACATCCATCACAAGGTTACAATGAGGAGCAAATGGACTATTCTGCAAAAAACTCTTGATGCTTGGCATTTTCCCAGCTTGAGTGCTAAATGGTTGGTGTTAGCCATTAAAATCACCATCATACCATCATTACCATCATCTTTACTGATGTTAGCTGTTAAAATCACCATCATTACCATTATCCTTACTGAATCTACAGCCCAAGTCCCAAGCATTTGAGACACAAGAGACATACAAATGTATCGACCACTAATCGTACCTCTGGCAGTTGAAGGAGAACAGATTGCAACATGGAGACACTAGAGCCCCAGAGATCAAATAGGAGGCTGGAAAAGTCATCCCAGAGGGAGGTGATGGGGCCTTGAACTAGACAGTGATGGAGGTGGAGCGAACACATAGGGAGATGAGAGCAAAGACCTCCGGGGGTCTTAGTTGCTTGCTGCAACTAAAGTGGACTTTGGGTATCGGTGGACTGGAGAGAGTCAGCTAAGGGAGGGGAGAAGGGGTGAGACGGTGAAGTTTCCTCTGAGAGCCTGTCTTTGCTACACTGGTTGATGGACATCCTGGGAAAGGCATGCGACACGTGAGGCTGCTGATTACGGCAGCACATGGCTTCCCTTGGGCAGCTGGTGGTTCGTTTCACTTTGAAGCCACTGACACATCTCTGTGAAAGGCTCCAGACCCCGTGGGCTTCCTCCCCCTCCACCCCCTGCTCTGCAACCTCCCTTCACTGTCCTGGTAATCAAAGTGCAGGTGGTGCTTTGCCCACCACCACTTTTAAAACGTATTCTCCATGAATACATGCTCACCGTGGACCTTTTAAAAAGACACACACACAAACATGATCTTGCTTGTATGTGGAATCTAAACTGGCAAAATCACAGAAGCAGAGAGTAGAGGGTGTGTACCAGGGGTTTGGGTGGGGGGAGAAGGAGAGGCGGTGGTCAAAGGGAGCAAAGTTTTATACAGGATATGTAAGTTTTGGAGATCTGCTAATGTGGCGTAGTGCCCATAGTTAACAATACTATAGAATGTGCTTAACGTCTGCTACGAGGGTAGAGCTTATATCAATTGTTCTTGTGTCTGTGTGCTCAGTTGCCCAGTCGTGTCTGACTCCTTGCGATCCCATGGACTTCAGTCCACCAGGCTCCTCCATCCATGGGATTTCTCAGGCAAGAATACTGGACTGGGTTGCCATTTCCTTCTCCAAGGGGTCGTCGCAACTCAGGGATCGAACCCACATCCTCGGCATCCCCTAATTGTTCTTACTCTCAAATAATAACTGTGATAAAAAGGGTGAGAGAGAACAGTGAGGGGCGATGGGTATGTTTATGGCCATGATGGTGGTGATGGTTTCACACGTGTACACTTATCCTCAAGTTCATTGAGTTGTAACCATTAACTATGTATAGCTTTTTATATGGCAGTTATACTTTAATAGCGTGGCTTAAAAAATAAAGATAAAAAGAAAGACTGAGATGTGCTCTGGGCCCCAGCACTTGGATCTGCATGATCTTTGAGAGATCCGCTTCTTGGGGTTCAGACGGGAAGAGGTGTTTAAGGTTCCTGCTTTTGCAAACCGGAAAGAGTGCACAAAGCCATGGACAACAGCCATGCTCCAAACCATCTGGCCTCAGGAGCCAGTGACCTCTGAGGACGTGGCTGTGTGTTTCGCTCAGAACCAGTGGGCCAGTCTGGACTCTGCACAGAGGGCCCTGTGCAGGAAGGTGACGCTGGAAAATTAGACAAATGTGGCTTCCCTGGTGTCTCCATCCCCCAGACCCGATCTGGTCTCCCAGGTGGAGAGAGGGGAAGCTCCAGGGGACCCCAATCCCTGGGAAGCAGAAGTTTTGAGAGGCATCTGTCCAGGTGGCAAGTCCTGCATCAAGACAGAGGAGCTGGCGGTAGGACCCTACGAATGTAATGAGCCTGGCGAAGGCCTGCATTCCACCACCACCCTGACCCAGCATCAGAGGATCCGCCTGGGGGAGAAGCCTGTGCGTGTAAGGAGTGTGGCAGGCTTTCCGTCGGAGCGCCACCTACCTGCAGCACCGAGGCTACGCACGAGGGAGACGCTAAATGGGAGGAGTGCTGGAAAGGTTTCGGGTGTAGGTCACTTTTGTATTGTCCACCGGTGCATCCACGCCCGGGAGAAACCCCGGGAATTCTTGTGTATGATCCAGTCATAAAAGTGAAAGTGAAGTCGCTCAGTCGACTCTTTCCGACCCCATGGACTGTAGCCCACCAGGCTCCTCTGTCCATGGGGATTCTCCAGGCAAGAATACTGGAGTGGGGTGCCATGTCCTCCTCCAGGGATCTTCCCAACCTGGGGACTGAACCTGGGTCTCCTGCGTTGAAAGCAGGTTCTTTACCGTCTGAGCCACCATGGAAGGCCGATACAGGTGTAGCTGGACTCAAAAGCTTTGCCGCGCTCCTTACACTTGAAGGGCTTCTCCCCAGTGTGGCTCCTCTGGTGCTGAAGGAGCTTTGAGTTACATCGGAGGATCTTCCCACATTCTTTCCATTTGTAGAACTTCATGCCGCCTAGAAATAGCGGATGGGGATTCAGACTGGAAGCCTGACACACGGCCTTACTTTCAAAGCCCGAGTGCTGAGGCAGGTCTGAGAGACGCCCTCCGCAGGCCTGCCGCCTCTGTGCCCTCAGAGGCTTGCTGCCCTGCTGCCTGCTGTGTGGACGTAAGGTGCGTGGGAAAGCCTGCAAGTGCCACGGCAGCCTGTCCGGTGTCAGCAAGTGCAGCCTGTGGAGGAGAAACGCAGCCAGGCTCTGGGCTGGCCCTGCCGCGTCCTGGGGCCCCTGCACCCGCAGCTTGCGGAGTCTCTAGGCCTGGGCGCTGCTCCGGCGGGGCGGGCCTGTGCCTCACACCGTCTTCATTCCTGCTTCCCAGCCCAGCCCGTGTTCACGCCGCTGCCTCTGGGGTTCTTTCTTCCCCCGTCCAAGTAGTACGTGTCTTCCGGGGTATTCCTCCCTCCGTGAAGACTTCCCCAGCTACTCTGACCCCTTCTCCTCACCACCACCCCCGCCACCCCGCCTCTCTCTTGGCACTTCTCTGGAGGTTATAGCAGATCTCTAACCTACCTTCAGCTTGATCTGTAGCTTTTACACTGTATCTATGTTCTTACTATTTCAGCATAAACTCCATTGTAATTGGAAAAAAAGAAAGATAAAAAACCGGAAAAGTATAATGGAGAAAATAAAAATTACTAGCCATAATCCTACTACAGATATATCTAGGGTAGTTGGGTTGATATAAGCTCTCATTTATTCTTTATATTAATATATATTCTATGAAGGTATGAGCACACTGAATATATAATTATTCTTTCTACTTAGCATGTCAGTAAGAAATGGGATGAGGTGATCTTTCAGGGTTATCCTGTAATTCCCTTAACCATCCTGATAGACACTGATAGATGTTTTGCTTTCAGTTTTTTTCCTTTTAAATATCAAATAAGAATTTGCTATTCAGTTAGTGAATTTTTACGCATAAAGCTTTACTCAAGTTCCTTAATTTTGCTTCTTTGAAAGGGCTGCTGCTCCCAGTAAACCCAAGGAAAGAATCAGGTATTTACCCTCCCATTCCTACAGGAGCTGTTCACCAGTCATAATCAACTACAGATGAAGGGGCGTGGCTCCTTATAAAATGAGGGCAGGTAATAAACGAGCACAGAGTCTTGGAATCAGAATTTCACAGCCCCCACTAAATTAACGGGTCTGGGCACTGAACGTCAGGAAAAGAGGGCCAACCAGCCACGTGCGTCTCCCAGAGGACACAGCAGTGCCCACGGTCTCAGTCTGAGCAGACCTCCTACCAACCTGAAGGACATGCAGAGCACAGGGGGCCCTGCTGGACAGCACTGGTCGCCTGCAGTTCACGGAATCCAGACCGTGGGAGGAAACCACCGCCAAGCAACCCAGACTTTTTGACTTGCAAGGAAGGAACAGCGCAGCAAAAACGAAATAGGAGAGCCTGCAGATTTAAAAGGACCTGAAGGTGTATGTTTTTTCAAATGGCACAAGACAAATCGCTGGTGCCAAGGGATGTGCAGTTAGGTGAAAAACAAAAGAAATATGACGAAGTGGTCGCTCCCAAAGTTGGGATGCAGTCAGGAGAAGGGGAGGGAGTTGGGGCCGTGACAGAACACACAGGGAGGCTTTGGAGATGTCCAGCAAAGTTCTGTTTCTTTACCTGCGTGCTTACAAACTACACATGTGTGGCTGTCTGTGTATGTGTTTTATAATTTTTTAAAAAAAGTTTAAAAAGAAAAACTTAAAGGTGTTACTACCTGTCTCAGCTTGGATAGGTGTGTCCTTCAATTTATGTCCTTCCCTGAACATTAGAACATGAGTGTGGAGCTAGGTTCGCTGCAGATGTATTTCAACACAGCTGAGCTGCAGAGGGCTGAGTTCAGATGAGGTCATCCTGGAATAGGATAAGCCCTTAATCTAATATGAGCTGTCCTTATAAGAAGAGGGGAGATACAGAAACGTAGAAAGGAAGGGCACATGATGACAGAGGCAGAGATCGGAATGCTGTGGCTGCAAGCCAAGGACAGCAAGCATTGTCAGCAACCCCCAGAAACTAGGAGAGAAGCTGGTAAAAGATTCTTCCTTGGAGCCTGTGCTAGGAAGCCATCCTTCTGACACCTTGATTTCAGGCCTTTAGCTTTCCTGAAGCTTTCTTCATGCGTTGAGCAGAAAGCAAGTTGTTTGATGTCCACACAGGTGTGCAGAATCAAGGCTGAGATAATTCATTCTCAGTTGCCCTAGAATGAGAAGGGCTGTAACTGTGACTCTCTGCTACTTTCCTACACGCAGTGATATTTAAGCCAAGTGCCAAATAGGTCCTATCCAGATATTAAACATGGTACACCAGACCCCACCCCTCGCAGAGAGATCTTAGCTCTCCTGGGGAGGGACTGGTCTTTCTTATTTCTTGCTGTGGGTCAGTCAAGCCCAGAGCCTCAGTTGTGGTGGGCAGTGGATATTTGTTACATGAAGCACCATTTAGGTCAAGAGTCTAAAACATCAGAGCCCCAGGATCGCCCGGAGTGGTGTGCCTCTGCATTCTCAACAAACAGGTCTAAGCTGAAGCCAACATACTTTTCTAAAAATGTATTTAACTGGAGAATAATTGCTTTACAGTATCATGTTGGTTTCTGCCATACATCAACATGAGTCAGCCATAGGTGTACACATGTCGCCTCCTCCCTGTGGACCCTCCCTCGCACCTCCCACCCATCCCACCCCTCTAGGTTGTCACACAGCACAGGGTTTGAGCTCCCTGTGTCGTAACAGCAAATTCCCACTGGCTCTCTTTTCTCCACATGGTAAAGTGTGTGTTTCCATGCTACTCTGTCAATTTGCTCCCCCTCTCCTGCCCCCACTGTGTCCACAAGTCTCTCCTCTATGTCTGCCTCTCCTTTGCTGCCCTGCAAATATGTTCATCAGTGGTGACCCCACTGATACAGGTTGTCTTCCATTCACATTTTACGAAAACCTGACCTAACCAATGAGTGTTTTGAGGTCAGATACCATGCAGCACCCGCCGTGTACCACATTCTCTTCCTAGTCCTGAGGATGGAGCAGAAACCAGTCTCTGGTGGCAAGTCCCTGGCCAAGGTGCCCTGTGCGTACTGTGCGGAGGCAGGCATCTGCCCTTGAATGGGAGGTGTGGAGAGTGGACTGAGACCTCACACCATCTCAGCTAGAGCTGATTCTTTCCCTCCAGGGGACATCTGGCAAATGCCTGGGGACACTTGCCTTTGTCACACTGGGGGTGCTACTGGCATCTAGTGAGTAGAGCTCAGAGACGCTGCTAAATGTTCTCTGATGCACAGGACAGCCCCCACAACCAGGAATTTCTCTGACTCCAAAAGTCAGTGCTTCCTAGGTTGAGAAACTCTTCGAGAGAGAGTGGAATTCAGTGTTACAACCCAGGAGCAACAGGGTGAATGTGGAAGTGCGGAGGAAATACCACACCCTACAGGGCACCCTGTGGCCCCTCCTCTCCACCTCCTGCCTCCTCCCGGGCTCCACACACCCGGCAACAGTGCACCAAGCCCTGGGGCTTCACAGGGCTCAGTTTGAAGCTGACATCGTCACTTCCCACAGCTTGACTTGGCACAAGTCATGTCACCTTGCCATCAGTGTGATCTCAGCTCTCCTCCACAAGCAACAGGGGCTCCAGGAGAAAAGAGAGGCTATTTGAACGTACCCTTGACTGACAGTCTGACAAGCTCCCGCTCCCCTCACAGAGATCAGGCGCAGAAGGTGTTCTGCTTGGTGAAGCACCTGCTGAGCATTTGTCACCTGCCGGCTGCTGTGATGAGAGCGAGCATCGTCCCCCACAGCCCCAGGAAGATGCACCGCCACTGCCTGGCCGTTCACAGTTACCTGAGTTTCAGATTTGGCCCTTTCCCTGAGACCCTCACCTTCTCCTAATGTAACCTGAGGGCAGGTTATATTAGTGCAGTCCAGAGCCTAAAACCTTCTTTTCCTTCCTGTCTTAGTGGACACAAGATCCCCTTCAAAGTAGTGGAGGGTCAGCTTTCTACTGGAGTGCTTTGCTTGCAAATGCCTCTTATACAAACACAATTACTCTTTGATTTCTACTCCTTGAATCCTACAGTCCCCAGACAAGTTGTCCCAGGCATATGTGCCTCTGTTGGCCAGCGCTCATTTTGCACCATGGACATCCTAACCCTTATCTAAATGACGGCCATGTCTAGATGAGACAGTCAATGTCCTCTCAGTTCCCTTAGGTACACAAATGCTCCCCAAACAGCCTGCAAACAAGCCCTTTCTCTGGAAGTCTAAGGAAAGGCCACCTCTGCCTTCTAAACTGTAGTTTCCTAAATGCCAGCAGCTCTGGCTGTCATCCCTTTGGAAAGACAAGAACTTTCAAGATTTTGAAGGGTCTTGGCCTCCTTATAGTTTTAACCCTTTTCCATAATTTCCACATTTCACCGTTCCAGGGGAAAACCTCCAGGTGTCATTATCCATCAGGGAGTGAATAAAACTAGTATTATCTGGAGGCAAGAGCATGACCTTATTAATCAGGAACTAGAGTCTTCCAAGCAGGAATAAGAGTTTCTCTCTCTGGCTGGAGGATTTTGCTAAAGGATTTGAAGCAACAATCAGTTGACACAATATTCTGTAAGTTCTACCACCATTGTGTGGGATTTCAGGAGTGGCAGGAGCTCAAGTGATGATGTAACCCATTTGTAGCACACTTGAGAATCTTAATTCAAGAGGATTTTCAAAGCATCGTCACCAGCATCACCCTCAGAGTTCTGGTGGCTGTCAATGACTCATTCTTGGAGTAGAACAATATTTCCTTAAACTCTTAATATTTCTATGTCCTTCTCCTTGGCTAGGGCTTCCCTGGTGGCTCAGAGGTTAAAGAGTCTGCCTGCAATGTGAGATCTGGGTTCGATCCCTGGGTTGGGAAGATTCTCCTGGAGAAGGAAATGGCAACCCACTCCAGTATTCTTGCCTGGAGAATCCCATGGACGGAGGAGCCTGGTGGGCTACACAGTCCATGGGGTCGCAAAGAGTCGGGCGTGACTGAGTGACTTCACTTTCACTTTCTTTCTCCTTGGCTGAGTGACAAACTTCTCCTTGACTTCAAGTCTCAGTCTGTAAGTTCATTCCTGCCAAGAGTTGTCCCTTGATTTTCATCCTTCTCCTAACCCCAACTGCTTCCTCTTCTGTGCCCGTCACACTTCAAACATCTCTCTTAGACTGTACAGCAGATATTTTGTCCTGAAGGGAACAAGAATCATTTCACGCATTTTTTTTAAATCCTCCCCCAAGACCTCACTTATATGTTGGAATAAGCATCCTTGAAGTGTCCAGCTTAATTCTATTCCACCATCCAAATTTGACACTGGGGAGCACTGTTAAAGAAAATCAAAGAAATGTTGGAGGCAATTCACCAGATTTTTTTTTTTCATCTTTTGCTTTAGTTCAAAATACAATTGGACTAGAATATACAGTGTGGCTTGATAATGGGTTGTAGATTTCTGCAGAACAATTCTGGCTTTTAGCTCAATGTTTACTTCATTTGAACTCCTCATGACCGCAATGCATACTTGATCATCAGTGTCAACGTCATCTAGGTTTCCAAGGAAAAAAGGACCAGTTGCTTCATCTGATTCCACAGTCGCTGTTTTGTCTTTACTCTTCTTCACTCTCCAAATATCCTGTCCCTCTTCTAAGCTGGCGCTCCTACCAATGGCCCTTTAAAAATCTTCTTGGACCATCTACACTATTTTGTGGCCAAGCAGACACTTCTTTTAAAATGACAACTTACTGTCGTCCTTCTTTTAACAATATTTGGCTTCCATGCAGCGCCAGAACTAGAATAGGGCAAGGTAGGTGACTAGGGGCAAAATTTAAGGAAGCACTCACTCTTGGGTGCTAAACCACCACTCAAATGACCTTGGGAGTAAGCACCCCCTTAAATGCCCCACCCTAACCCATGCCTTGCATCATTGCACAGATCCATTTGCATCTAATCCAAAGATGAATTGTATTTGATTTTTTTTCTCCACCTTCCCAGTGGGTCATTCCATGATTCTGGACATTTTACTTTTTCAGTCCCTCTTCCATATAGGTCAAAATTCAGGGCTCACTCGCTTTAGATTCTCACAGCTTCTCGACAGAACATAAACCCCAGATTTCAAGTCTACCTGCAATGAATGTATTACTTTTCCACACCCACTTTGGATTTTAAGCAATCATCCATTCCCCCCAAAGATGAATGTCATTAATATGAGTTATCTTCCAAATACGAATTGGGTAGATGTGCTTCTTAATTAGAGTATTACTCATTTCTTCCTTTTCAAAGCTTTTAATTTATCATCTAATAGACACAGTGATCCATGGAATAATCCATCTTAATTTTTTTTTCCTCTTTTAGATGCCTAGGCTTATTACTATTCATAGCAGAAGCCAAATGCTTTGGTTATTAAGTGGTATCATTTGTACTCTAATGAATTTGTGCCTTTCACAACATGGAAAAGGAAATGGAATATTGTGAAACATTAGATGAGACCCCAAACAAAGATGGAGCATCATTAACCCCTACTGCTCAAGCATGAAGGAACTGACCACCCTGAAGATGCCTGGAGGGTGTAGATCTGTGTGAGCGGCCCTGGACAACTGCACCCTGGCAGGCTCTGGAACGCAGTGCCAACATCCCCAGCCAACTTCCCCAGCATCTTGCCCGATGCTCACTTTTGTTTTCTGTCCTCATGTCCCTAGCCTCTTTGAAGTCTCTCCTTTCATCCTCGGCCCCCTCTTATTGCGACGGCCCTCTCTCCCTTCTTTTCCTAGTCATGTTTCTACTCATCCTTTAAAACCCAGCTCAACTGTCGCTTCTTCAGAGGAGTTTTCCATGATCTTCCCAACCAGGTCAGGTCCCCTATCCATGTTCTCTTAACACCATCTCAGAATTACCCAGTGGCAAGCCTACATTTATTTGAGTCATTTTGATTAAGTCTGTGTCTCTGTAAGACCATGAGCTTCATGATGGCTGGGATCTTTTGGGTTTGCTCATCATCATTTTCCGCAACTTCCAGAAAACCACTTCTCCTAGATCCATTGCAGGAGGAAAGAAGAATGACCACAGCTAGTGTTCCTCTGTGAACACAGTCTGAGCCAATCACATTGTCCCCAGGGGTCATGCGTGAACACCAGCTTGAATGCTACGGGACTTGGTTGAAACACAAACTAGGGCTACACGACCACCTCTGATGGACTGTCACCCACTGGGGTGACATAAACAATGTTTAGATCATGAAACTCTTCTTATGACGATTAGCCTGTTTAGTAAGTGAAACTGTGATTCCTTCTGGACAGAGAGAGTGTGTCTGTTTCGACCATTACTCCACACACAGCTCCTGGAAGAGGGCTTTGGCACTGTTGACTGAGTGACAGACCTAATGAACAGGTGGACAGAATAACATATCAAGAAGATGGGGAGCAAAGAGGTGAAGCAGCTTGCTGGAATGATGTTGCTGAGTCAAAGCAGAGCCTGGGAAGTGGGGATATCACCCCTGCCTCCTGCCACCATCCCCTTGGGCTGGAGAATCCAGCTGCTGAGACCAGCTCTGGCCAGCCCCACAGCCGGGATCCTGAATCCAGCTGCTGAGACCAGCTCTGCCAGCCCCACAGCCGGGATCCTGAATCCAGCTGCTGAGACCAGCTCTGCCAGCCCCACAGCTGGGATCCTGGCTGCAGCCAGTCCATCTCTCCCGCACTTGGCAGGGGCATCTCAGCCTAGGTGGGGGACCACGCCCTGATTATGAGCAGACTGCACTGGGCCACCCCGGCAGCCACCAAGCAGGCCGCCTGGGCCGGGGGCTCTGGGACGTGGCATGGACCAGACAGAAACCTCTGGGCCAGCTCAGCCGTGTGATGTCTTACTCTCTCCACAAATTGACTCCCTCGTTCATCCATTCACTCGTTCCGGAAGCTGTCACATGCCAGACGCTCCTTTGCACTGGGATCCCTGAGGTTGGTGCCGTTGTCATGCCATCCAGGCTGCACTCTCCAATACGGCAGATGTGAGCAACCGAAGTGCAGCTGGTCTGAACTGAGACATGCTCTAGAGTAAAGTACACCCTGGATTCCAAACACTTTAATATTTTACCCATAGCTTTTATTATATTGAGCATACATTGAAATGATAATATTCCAGATAGATAATAGATAAGATAATAAGATTATAGATATAAGGTATATAATAGATAATAATTTGGTTAAAGAAAATATATTATTAAAATGAATCTCAGCAGCTTCTTTTTACACTTCTAATTGGGTCTAATTGGGGCTTCCTAGGTGGTGCTAGGGGTAAAGAACCCAACAAAACCCAAAAAAACCTCCTGCGAAAAAAGAAACAGGAGACATAAGAGATGTGGGCTCCATCCCTGGGTCAGGAAGATCCCCTGGAGGGCATGCAATCCACTCCAGTATTCTCACCTGGAGAATCCCACGGACAGAGGAGCCTGGCTCCTCTGGTCCATAGGGTCACAAAGAGTTAGACACGACTGAGCAACTAACATTTTCATTTTCACAGGCAGAAATGTAGAAATAGGTGAAATTAATTTTAATCATATGTTTTCCTCTACCCAGGATATTTAAAATGCTATTGTTTAGATATTTTTAAATTAATGATTTTAATTGGAGGATAACTCCTTTACAATCTTGTGGTGGTTTTTGCCATACATCGACACGAATCAGCCATGGGCACACATGTGTCCCCCATCCTGAACCCCCCCACCCCCTCCCACCCCATCCCTCTGGGCTGCCCCAGAGCACTGGCTTCGGCGCCCTGCTCCATGCATTGAGCCTGCACTGGCCATCTCCTGACATGAAGCAGAGACTCTGCACTCCTTTCCATTATGATTAAAACACTGAAGTGCTCTGTGTATTTCACAGCCCCAGCACATCACAGCCAGAACGGCCATGGTTCAAGTGCTCAGTGCTGTATGCGGCTAGTGGTCACTGTGATAGGCTGCCACATCGGCTGGATGGTCCTCCTGAATGCAGTGGGGAGAGGCTCCAAGCAGAGGCGTGCTTTAGAAAAAGCTCCCTGGCAGCCACAAGGCAGATCAGTAGCTTTCTGAACGTTGTCACTTCCATCTTCTGGGCACTGACACCCATGCAGGTGCTTCAGCTCATAAACTGGCAACTTGGGAGCAACATCTCTCTTTGCAGATTTTATCTTTTGATGATGTCGTTAGAGGGAAGCTTTGGGTGCACACAGCAGAGACCCATCTGCTCTGGTTTTCCCAGAGTCCTAAAAAGGGCAAGCTGCACTCTCAATTCCCATGTGGTTCCCACACCATTCAGATGATGACTTGCCACAGACCCCTTCGATTTTTCGTCTTCGGGTTTCTCCTGTTGAAATTCTGATGCCCGCCTGTGGTCACCTAAGAGGCTTGAGGTGCAGATAAAATGAAACAACATGTGTAAAATGCCTCACGCTGTGCTTCATAAAGAATTGATCAAAAAACAGTACTGAGTTTCTTTCCCTCTGAGAGCTGTCATAAAAGATTCTTCCCACCCCCAAAAGCAGCCCAGGAGGACTGTAAACTCAAACAGCATGACTTGGGATCAGATTCCTAATCCTTTCTCCATCCCCCATGTATGGAACTTCAAGGTGTAAGCTCATTTCAGAAAGCAATCTACAAAAACTATGCAAATTAGAGCCAGCCCGGCAAGCAGCTCTTTTCCTAGCACCACAATCAGCTTTTCTGTCTCCCTGGGCTCTACCTTACTGGAGAAGCAGTTTAAAAACTGTTCCTAATCTCCAAGGAGTTTCCAGGTGTTTAATAACTTGCCTGGGTAATAAACAACTGAATTCTGGGAAACCATTATGTGAGCATCAAAGGAAGCAGCATGTTCTGGACAGAACTGGGGAAAAGCATTGGTTTTTGAAGTCTGACAAATCTGAGTGGGAAACACAATTCTGTCGCCCACAGCCATGTAACCTTTGGACAAATTGCTTCTGTCTTTGAGCACCAAGGTACTGATCTGTAGAATGGGATAATATGTATCTTGCAAGGGAAGAATTATACATTCGAGGTAACAATGTATTAGTTATCTGTGGCTGCATGACAAATTATCCCTAAGACTTACTCACTTAAAATAACTCCATGATCTCCGCTCCTGTGGGTGAGGACTCTGGGCAGGGCTTAGCTGGTCCTCTAGCTGCAGTCAAGGTGTCAGCCAAGGCTGTGGCCTCATTTCAAGGCTGGACTGAGGGGGGATCTGCTTCCAAGCCCTCTCGTTGGCTGTCGGCACGATCCAGAGCCTGGGGGCTTTTGGATGGAGGGGATCAGCTTCTCATCCGCTGTTGGCTAGACTTCTCCCTCCGTTCCTTGCCACGGTGAGGGGGGCACCCTCTCCATAGAGCAGCTCTCAACATGGCAATTTGTGTCATCAGAACAAGAAAGGAAGAGCCAGAGAAAGAGACAGACTGCAAGACAGAAGTCGGTCTTTTATAACCTAATCAGGAAGGGACATCCCATCACTTTTGCTATACTCATTTTGTTAGAAGCAGGTTGCTGGGTCCAGCTCACATTTAATGGTGGGGGGGGGGGGCGGGCGTAGGGATACACATGAAGATTGAGTCCCAGGAGGGGGTTGGGAGCAGTTTTAGAAGCTGCCTGCCACAATCTTTAAAGATTCTTGATAAACAGTAGTTGTGAGCACCGAAATACGAAAGCACTTGGAAAGCAATGTTCATCACAGAAATAGGAGAAACCTCCTGGATTATGTATCAGGGGCAGGGATCTCAACATTCACATGATGCTACTGCTGCTGCTGCTGCTGCTAAGTCACTTCAGTCGTGTCCGACTCTGTGCAACCCCATAGACGGCAGCCCACTAGGCTCCTCTATCCCTGGGATTCTCCAGGCAAGAATATTGGAGTGGGTTGCCATTTCCTTCTCCAATGCATGAAAGTGAAAAGTGAAAGTGAAGTCGCCCAGTCCTGTCGGACCCTCAGCGACCCCATGGACTGCAGCCTACCAGGCTCTTCCATCCATGGGATTTTCCAGGCAAGAGTACTGGAGTGGGGTGCCATCGCCTTCTCCGCACATGATGCTATCAGTCTACAAAAGAGGCAGATTCTAACCAACGCTACCTTGTCCAAAGAACGAATTTAAAGATACACTGAATTTATAATGAACACTGGTTTGACAACAGGTTACCAGATAAACATGTCTGGACATTAGAATTGAAAGGCGCCTATTTCACCTACATCATGTTTTATATCTAAATCTCCTTCTAGTTATTGTAGGATGCCCAGGTTTTTATGCAGATGTAAAGCTATGTACCTCGATTTTCTCATTTAACTGTATTATAAAGGCATTTAATCCTACTGCACAGTCTTTATAATTAGCACTTTAACAGCCACAAAACATTTCCAATAGGTAGATATATGTCAGAATTTCGATTTACTTGACCATTCCCTTATTCTGTGACATATAAGTTGGTCCAGTGTTTTGCCATTGAAAGCAATTGAGTATCTTTTCTGTGGTAATTTTTTCCCCATAATTTGAATTGCGTCTTTAGGACAACAAAAGTCCCAGAAAAGCAATTAGAATATGCACCTTTTAATGATTCTGTCAAGTTTTCATTCAAATGGGCAGCTGGCTTTGGTTTTTCTATAAGCAAACACTGCTCCATAAACCCCAGATTGAGTTCCTCAAAGGCAGACACCCTAGTTTACTTTAAAAAATTTTTTTTTAAGATATGGCACCTAGTCTATAAGTAACAATTAGTGAATATTTGTGGATTGAATGAATGCATGAACAAAGATGTTTAAAACGGAAACTTCAGGAAAAATATTTTAACTAGATCTGTTGTTTCTTAAAAAAAAAAAATCAAGAGATGTTGCATTCCCATTTAGATTTTACTAAGAGATGTGGAGGATTTACCCACGCCGAGCTTGGCGTTGTTACCATTTCCTTCTTTTATTTCATCCCCACAGCACCCCCGAGTGTTCATTTTCCACACGGCAACAATGAAATGCTGGAAGCCCCCATCACACTCCATCCACACCTGCCTTTGCAAAGGGGGCCCCAGGAGGCGTCTGTGTGCTCGTCTGACAAGCCCTCGTCACTTGAGGAGAAACAGGAAGCCCCCTCACTGGGGAAAACGCTAGTTCTGGAGAAGCCTCCACTCGGGTGGGAAAAATGTTCCTGAATGTAGTTCAACCTGGGTCACGGGCCATTTTAGCCAAACTGCAGATCAGATTATGTAACATTTGAGTAAACTGGGAACAAATGACCCTAGAAAAATAACTTTATAATTTTATTGGTCAGAATTTGCTCTGGTTAATGGGCCGATACTTTCTGCAGCATGTAACTCTTGGAACTCCACAGGCCTCTCCTCCCTCAAGTTCTTTTTTTTTTTTTTAAAGAAATGTTCCTCTTTTCATTTCTGGAGCTATCATGCTCATTTTTTTAGACCCAGGAAACCAAACTGCTTGCATAACAACAGAGTGTGAGTGACAACCGGAATTTAAGTTGGGAACCATCGCCAGTTGAGCTGCTAAACCTGGACTGCAGCTCCCCCTGGTGGACAGCGAGTGGTTTGGCTTGTCCAGGTCCTCTTGTCACCTGGATGGCATCACCAGCTCGATGGGTATGAGACTGAGTAAACCCCGGGAGCTGGTGATGGACAGGGAGGCCTGGCGTGCTGCAGTCCATGGGCTCGCAAGGAGTCGGACACGACTCAGCGACTGAACTGAGCCTGTCCCCTGGCTGACGTCTCACCTCACCAGTGCTTTTTCTCCCTGTCTCCCAGGTGAAGGAGGCCATGCAGCGAATCCACGACCGAGGGAACATCGGCAAGTTAATTCTGGACGTAGAAAAGACCCCGACTCCACTGGTGAGTCAAAGGAGAGACATCTGTTCACTGCGGCAGGAGAGGGTTTTCAGAGGCAGGCACGGCACACACGGAGTGGAGGAGAGCTCCCTGTGCTCAGCTCTCAGCTGGGGCTGGTGGGAGAGACCCCAGGTAATCGAGTGACGGATTAGTCACAGATGGGATGAACGCCAAGAAGGAAAGGAAAAGGCTTCGGTGAGAACATTTCCAGAGCCATCCGAGGGCAGAGGGGAGAGGACAGAAACCACAGCCCGGGCCTGTTACCTGAGCTCACTCTTGGCTACAGATGGGAGGAATTCCTGGTAAAGGTTCATAAACTCACATTCAGATCCCCAACAGAGTGATGCCACCTGCCTCCGAGCTGCCTCCTGCTGGCCCCAGGGCTTTTGTTTTCTCTTACCAGGGACCACACCCTTACATTCGGGGACCCCCCCACACACACACCCTGTCCCTCAGGAGTGAAGCATGTCACATGCACACCCCAGACCTTCTTGCAAGGGTCCCCTGAGGGGCTCTGCAGAGTGGCGGTCAGCACACAGACTGCCCCCAGGCTGCATGGATCCTGAGCCCTGCTCTGAACCCCTGCATGACCTGGGCAGTCGTCGTCACTCTGGCTTCAGCTCCACTGTCTGTAAACTGGATCTGAATATGCCCTCATAAGTCAGTTACAATGACATGCATAAAACTTTGTCTCATACAAACTAAGTTCTAGGAAGGATTTAACCAAGAAAATACTCGGGGAGATTTTTGGTTTGTTTTCTCACATGTTTAGCTTTGGAGCTGCATCAATGGTTGATAAAAAAAGGAAGAACTAAAATCCTGGCATGTTTTAAGTCCAACATGTATGCTTTAAGAAGTGTTTCCTTGCTTTTGTAACCAGAATGTGGTTTGGGTATGATGGCCATTTCACACAATGAAGGACAGTTTAGTGAGAGGATATTTTACAACATGGAAGTGACTGGTAACAATCTGGATATAATTTTCTAAATGCTTTCTAAGTCCCAGGACTGGGTCAGCAAGTGTTTGGAGGCAGATAAGGGGTCACGGTTAGGCTAGAATCACAAGTCTGCTGTGCACCTGTGTTCTGTTTTTTAAACCCGTGACCGAGTCTATTTCAGTCCCATCAGAGGAGGGGGTCTAGTGCTCGGCTGGACCGCTTATTGCTCTCAAGCACCCAAGTTGTTCCTGGCTTCCTGCCCGTCCATTACACTTGAGGTCCTGCTGGGTGGTGGGGCTGGTAGGAAGGCCTGCTTGACCAGAGGCAGATTCTCAACAGGTCAGGAGCTGCAAAGCCACCTTTCCGAATGAAAGCCCAGGCCGTGCTGTGGCAGGCGTCGCTGTCCTCGTTGCTGGAGCTCTGGGGGGTTTCACCCTGGGACCTGAGCTGATGGCAGATGGGCTAGCTCAGACCTGCAGCCCGGGGAGCATTTCTTGGCGGGAGGGGCCCGTCCCTCCTGGATGGAGACGAGGCTTGAAGGAGAGGCAGCCAGCGGTGAGGGTATTTCTAGGGAGAGCTAACAGCACAGGGTCTGGGCTCCGTGGGGCAGCTTCACCACCCCGCAGCACGTGTGTGTGTGTGGGGGGGGGGGTTGCGGCGAGGGGCTCCCAGGGGCACGCTCTCCTGGTGGAACAGCCACTGTCAGAGCTCGGGGGCGTCAAGGGCCCTGAATCTGCCCCACTGAACCCACTGCAGGGCGCACACCCGCCACTCAAAACCGTCTGGGCTACAAGGCGTGGGGGCAGCAGGCTGGCCGAAGGTCCGGAAGTGGATGTGCGTACAAGCAGCAGGAGCATCTGTTCTGCCGGGGCCTTCTCCTGATGGGGACAGGCGAGCCCAGCAGGGCTCATCTGATGCTGCGCGTGGGGTCAGAGCCGAGACGGAGCTGCTGGCAGATGGTGTCAAACGGTGCCCCCACCCCAGGCCTGGCGTCTGCCCTGGTCCCAGAGAGTGCTGGCGACCTTCTCTGCAGGCTACTGACCTCCGCTGCCTCATGACTTCCCGCTTACATGTCACCTCTGAGTCTCCCTTTGCACCGCTACAAAACAACTGCCAGCAATAGTTATTGCTATGGCTACTACTTCATGGCTGTTGAGAAGAGAAAAAGCGGGGTGATGGACATGAGGTACCTGCACGGTGGTGAATATGGAGTATGTACTAATAAGGAAGAACTCTCACCATCATGCGTTTGCTGTTCTAAAACGTGCATTGCCTTCCTGCGTGTGTCCAGCACTGTGCTAGTGGCAGAAGATAAAATGGAAGAAAGCAGGAGCCTGGGTCATCTGCCATGTCGCCTGCAGTTCCCACAGCGGGGCAGGGTGTCATCTGTCCACAAGCCATGTGTATAAACGGGACACAGTAGCCATGGATCCGGGCCACAGAGGTGCTCACAACAGGGGGACTGTTGCCATTAGAGACGTCTGGGAGGGCTTCATTGAGGAGGCGGACTGTGTGCTAAAGAAGCAGGGATTGCGCAGGCAGGAGGGTGGAGGGGTGGAGCTCCAGGGAGAAGGCCCCGAATTTGTCAGTGGCCGAGAGAGAGAAAGTCCAGCTCCAGGTTAGACCACGAGGGAGGGGGTGGTGCTGAGAGTCAGGGGCCAATCCCTGTTTCTGTTGGATTACAGATGGCCAACGACAGCACAGAGACCAGCGAGGCGGGTGAAGAGGAGGAGGACCACGAGGGAGACAGCGAGAACAAGGAGAGGATGCCCTTCATCCAGTAGCCCGTGGCCCAGGCAGGAGGACAGAGGGACGCTCTGGGAGAAGAGGACCCAGCTGAGAAAACCCTCCTGTGCCCCAGTGAACAAACGCTGTAGTCCAGTGCGTGTCGTGTTTGTCTGCTGTCAGCCGAGCTAAAAAAAAAGCTGTTGATCACTGTTGTTTTTGAAATTAAGTGCCAAGCCCACATCACGCGGTATTACGTCCCTCCTCCATCTGTGTATTTTACACTCTGCCCTCTTTTTTGTTTCAAAACCATCCATCTTTGGGTCTTTCTCGACAGTTCTAGGACAGCCTTGCAAATCGATAACGAGCCCACAGGTCCATTGCTTAGGAGGCCAGACGTGGGCAAAGACGAGTTTGGGTTGAGAGGTGTTATCAGAGAGCACCGTCCAGATCCGAGAATTCTTCGGGCCAGTGATCCTTTTTGCTGCCAGCCGTCCATGCTTCCGAGAGGAGCACTTGCCGGTTTGGCCGGCAAAAAGAGGGTAGGCCGGGAGATGTTTTCACAAGCCCATTAACTGTAGGATCTCCCCAAGTAGTACTCTACTTCCTCCCACTGAAGAGGCAACCTCTTCATCTTCATTCAGGCGTTTCATGGTCAAAAGGTTGGAAGACCCTCCTCCCACCCTCTGATGCTCCATCCCTTCACTGGTTCTTAACCACAAATACAGGGGAAGAAATGTGCATTTTTCAGGACAGAAGATGGGTCAACAGCAAAGTGTGAGGACCAGCCACAGGGATTCCTCCTCTGAAACCCCATCATGAGAGCAAAATCCTCTCGCTGCTGTATAGATTTCATTTTAAGAAAATGCGCCAGGTGCAGGACTATTTCAAAGTCACTCCTGAGACCTGCCTCTGTTTGCACACTTGCCATGGCACTACCCTTCATGCTCTTTTCATTTGCAGGTACTGGATAACCACCTTTACCGTAGATTCCCCTCCTCCCCCAGGGAAGACCCCCTTTTGAGCCCTATTTGGGGGAAAAAATCAATGAGTATCTTTTTTCTTGCCAAAGCATGTTCCTACATGTAACAAACTCTAGTGATACAAAAGGTTGATGTTTATTATCTGATGCCAAATGTGCGTTCCTCTCCTCTGAAATAAAAAATCATGGTGCAGACTCTTTGCAAGACCCTGCTTTTCAGAAATCAGGGACCAAACTACTTGATCGCACACCCCTGATGAACTTTCCAGCTCCCAAATTCCTAAGGAGTCCACCCCTAGCCCCACCCCACTTGACATGGCTTGAGGTGAACAATTCCTCTGGAGGAAGAGAAAGAGATTCAGTGAATCCACGGAGATGGGGGTGGGGGGTGGGGGTTCCTCATCACCTTCTCCCAGTCCTGTTGCCCTAAGGGGTCGATTCCATCACTAGCAGACCAAGCTGCAGACACAGGAGCCCACATGGTTAGCACCCCAACTCACTTGCATTCTGCAAGAGACCAGAGGGCTCCCACATTGCCCGATCTCTCCACCACTGAGCCTTAGGGTAGAACCCACTCTTTCCCCAAGTGATGGCAAAGAACACATCTCAGCAATTACCTGTTTTATTCCCTAAGTCCCTTTGTAACAAATGTCACCTCCCTGAACATGTGCTTTTTTTCCCCCTATCTTTAAGCTTGTGATGATGACTTATTTATGCCAAATATTTATCTGAAAGAAGTGTCTCCTCATTGTATGTACACATAAGCTATGAAGATGAGAAAGGGTGATGCCATCTGATGAGCAAAGGGACACGTGTATCTCAAAAGAAGACGCCAACATCAGCTTCTTTTCCTACCCCAGGACACACCAGTATTCCAGGTCTTGGCCACTTTAGAAAGATAACACAGAGGTTGTATTCCGCCTCCCCCACCTCCAACACTTTTGCTAAATTCTGTGCTACTCGTCCTGTGTCTCCCACAGCCAAGTGTTCCATGAGGTCTTAAGAAGAGCCGCTACCCGAGTGACATTCCTGGTGAGCTAGACAAAAATGGCATTTTCTTGGGCTGGGGGAGCAGACACCCGTGAGCATCCCAAGTCTCTTCTCTGGCTGGGGAGACAACTGTCCACTCAGAAGCCAAATGCCCTTTGTTATGTCCAGTGGGTTAGCATGAAAAGACCTTCTTTCCCAAGTCTGTTTTTTCAACTTTAATCACAAATTGTGCTGGTGAGTTAAAGAAAACCCTTTTGTCTCCGTGAAATATAGAAGGAGAAGAGAAAACTAGTGTTTGACCAATAAGATCAACTAATGCCATGAAGACCGGGGGGAAAAATTAAAGTATCAAAATTAACCGTTTAACACTCTTGTTTGAAGCATCTTTGCCGCCACGTGGTTGTTTCCCGGAAGGAAGTGTACAGAATGTCTCAGGTTGCCTTAAAGGAACTGTGCAGGCTTCTCCGTAATGTCAGCTTGATACGAGGGAACTGAAGCATTGTCTAATGTATTTGTGGCTTTAGAGCTTTCGTTATATTGTGCCTACAAAGCAAATCATGTTTACATTAAAAAAATACAAATAAAAGTATTCAGCATAGCATAACCTTGCCTGGCATCAGTTATTCTACATACATAGTTGTTGCAAAAACAGTCCTGCTATTAAAATGCAACACACCAGGGGCTAAAAAAGAAAATATTAAAAAAAAAAAAAAAAACACGTCCAAGAAGAATCCTCCAATGAGGGAACTAAAGGCTACATACAAAAAATAGGAGTTGAGATGAGACAAGCCTTTAAAGGGGCTTCTCGGGTGGCTCAGATGGTAGAGAATCTGCCTGCAATGCAGGAGACTGGGGTTCAACCCCTGCGTCAGAAAGATCCCCTGGAGAAGAGAATGGCAACCCATTCCAGTATTCTTTCCTGGAGAATCCAGTCCACGGAGTTGCAAAAAGTCAGACATGACTGAGCAACTGAGCAACTAAGCACAAGCTTTGAAAAAAAGGCATTTAGCTTCCCTCAAGCTGAATATATATACGTATGCACACACACACATGCACACACACACACACACTTTGTATATATATGTATATATAAATACACTCTCTTACCCTCCCAACAACCTTAAGAAGCGGGGTCCATCGTTATGCCCATTTTACAGGTGAAAAAATTGAAGACAGGTTTTGCACCAAGATCACACAGCTAGGAAGTGGTGGAGCCAGGATTTAAAGCCACAGTAGAATCCTTGCCCTTACCTGCCCCAAATGCTTCCTGGCTCAAATAAGGGGTAACATACAATGCACTTCAAGTTACCATCCCTTTTCACTAGAAACTCTTCAGGGATTCCCTTTCCTCTGATTTCAAGGACACATTTGGCAATTTGTTTTGTTTTGCAGCAAATAATATGCACGTCAAGAAGCATTTTTTCGGTCCAGTCTGTGATCCAAGTGTGCAGTGAAGTGCTATTTTAAACCTCACACATTTCAACCATTTTCCTTCTCATGATCAAATCAATATCCTCAAGGTTATCAAAGAGATGCACAGAAGTGAATCTCCAAAGGCAAAGGTTTTGTGAAGCAAGAATTCATGATTAGGGAGGCTTCTTCCACCGTCCTTCTTGGTAGGAAGCCCAAAATATTAGAGCTAGGTCACATGTTAATAAAATGCCACATACATAAACTTCAGTTAACAAGGCACAAAGTTAGTCACATTGTGTGTGGAAGTCTTACAAGATAAGTGTGCAAAGGACTTTCTCATTCTGTTCTCACTTAATGCTCCTGTACTCCGTGTAAGGCTCATGACCTCGCACAGCCAGCATTGGTGTGCTGTCACAGGGAAACCCAGTTCAGCAAAAAACTGCAGCATAAACTAGAACCCGTGTCTTCACTTGCAAATCTGAGAGTGGGGAGCAGGACCTGTAGCTGGGAACAAAACTCTTTTCAGCCACGTGGACGAAGGTAGACCAGAAACAGAGGCAAAACTTTCACATGCCATTTGGGGCAGAAGAAAACATCTGTGCAAAAGACAGGAGGTGGGAACACTGAAGGGCATTTTGGCAGGATGGAGAACAGAACCCTGCAGCTGAGATACACGCTCCCCTGTGTGGGGCTGGAGTGGGGCTGGAGAAAGGCATGAAGCGGAGTCTGAACAGGGCACGGAGGTCTCTGAATGCCAAATGAATCATCCTGGATTTCCAGGGGCAGGAACAAGGGTGTGCAGTGGGGTGACATGGAAGCCTGGGGTGTGGGAGGTGATTACAAAGGGTAAATGTGGGGTTCAGTGGGAGAAGGGATAGGAGATAAGCCTAAAGGTGATCCAGAGGTAGATAGCAAGCCCCATGATTCCTTTGCCTTGGTTTGGGTCCTCCAGAATTAGACATTGAAACAAGGATTTGAAAGTCAGCAGTACTTGGAGGTGACCCCAAGGTGACCCCAAGCACAGATGGGGGGAGAGGGGATATAAGAGTGGAAGAGAAGCCACTTTGGGTGCGTCTGTGAGCAAGTGAGTACTGAGGAGACCTACAGCTAACTCACCTGGGGAAGAGGATGTATTTCTCCATTAACTTCCAAGTATCACTGGATGAGAGCAACTCCTAACAAGTGTGTTGATTCCCTGATGCTCTTCCATCTTGGACAACAGGTCTAGAGGAAGGGCAGAAATGGACACCAAGAGATTTCCCTGGCGGCCTGGTGCCTAAGACTCCATCCTCCCAATGTGGAGGACCTGTGCGGAGGACCTGCATTTAACCCTTGGTCAGGGAACCAGATTCCACAGGCGGCAACTGAAGATCCCACGTGCCACAACTAAGACCCAGTGCAATCAAGTAAATAATTTTTTTTTAAAAAAAGAAATGCAATGTTTTTCAAAAAGAAATGTTACACCAAGATATGTAACACAGATTCAAAGAGGCAATGTTAGGGGGCGGGAGGGGGGCCATGACTCTGATGGAAGACGATGCTGAGGACAGTGCACACGAGGAGGTGATAGCTGAGTGCATCTCTCTCTTTTTCTGACAGTACCAGGGAACATGAGATCTTAGTTCCTTGATCTGGGATCAGACCCATGCCCTCTGCATCGACAGTGCAAAGTCAACCACTGGACCACCAGGCAAGCCCTGAGTGCAGTGTTTCAAGGTGACTTATTGTTGTTCATGAGAATAAAAGCACACGGCATAGAGCTTGGTACCTTAGGTTCAGTTCAGTTCAGTCACTCAGTCGTGTCCGACTCTTCTCGACCCCATGAACTGCAGCACGCCAGGCCTCCCTGTCCATCACCAATTCCTGGAGTTGACCCAGACCCATGTCTATCGAGTTGGTGATGCCATCCAACCATCTCATCCTCTGTTGTCCCCTTCTCCTCCCACCTTCAATCTTTCCCAGCATCAGGGTCTTTTCAAATGAGTCAGCTCTTTGCATCAGGTGGCAAAGTATTGGAGTTTCAGCTTCAGCATCAGTCCTTCCAATGAACACCCAGGACTGATCTCCTTTAGGATGGACTGGATGGAGCCCCCTGCAGTCCAAGGGACTCTCAAAAGTCTTCTCCAACACCACAGTTCAAAAGCATCAATTCTTTGACACTCAGCTTTCTTTATAGTCCAACTCTCACATCCATACATGACTACTGGAAAAACCATAGCCTTGACTAGACGGACCTTTGTTGGCAAAGTAACGTCTCTGCTTTTCAATATGCTATCTAGGTTGGTCACAACTTTCCTTCCAAGGAGTAAGCATACCTAGTGAGCGTGACAAGGGCTGGGAAAATGGGGTGATTAGGAAATACTCAGTAGCTTCCTTTTCTTAAACAACAGATAATACATCAGATCAGATCAGATCAGATCAGTCGCTCAGTCGTGTCCGACTCCTTGCGACCCCATGAACCGCAGCACGCCAGGCCTCCCTGTCCATCACCAGCTCCCGGAGGTCACCCAGACTCACACCCATCAAGTCAGTGATGCCATCCAGCCATCTCATCCTCTGTCGTCCCCTTCTCCTCCCGCCCTCAATCCCTCCCAGCATCAGAGTCTTCTCCAATGAGTCAACTCTTCGCATGAGGTGGCCAAAGTACTGGAGTTTCAGCTTCAGCATCATTCCTTCCAAAGAAATCCCAGGATTGATCTCCTTCAGAATGGACTGGTTGGATCTCCTTGCAGTCCAAGGGACTCTCAAGAGTCTTCTCCAACACCACAGTTCAAAAGCATCAATTCTTCGGCGCTCAGCCTTCTTCACAGTCCAGCTCTCACATCCATACATGACCACAGGAAAGACCATAGCCTTGACTAGGCGAACCTTTGTTGGTAAAGTAATGTCTCTGCTTTTGAATATGCTATCTAGGTTGGTCATAACTTTCCTTCCAAGGAGTAAGCATCTTTTAATTTCATGGCTGCAGTCACCATCTGCAGTGATTTTGGAGCCCAGAAAAACAAAGTCTGACACTGACAAAGATAATACATAGATCTCACTATTTCACTTTCAAATTTGCTTGTGGGAAAAGAAAGAAGTTTTTATAGACTCAAGTGTGTCCCTCCAAAATTCATAGCTTGAAATCCTTCCCTTTCCCCATGTGATAGTGTTAGGAGGTGGGCTTTGGGGAGGTAATCAGGATTAGGTGAAATCTTGAGGGTGAACCTCATGAATGGGATTAGTCATGAGGGTCATGAGGGGCTTCCCTGGTGGCTCAGACAATAAAGAATCTGCCTGCAACGCAGGAGAAAAGGATTCAATCCCTGGGTTGGGAAGATCCCATGGAGAGAGAATAGCTACTCACTCCAGTATTCTTTCCTGGAGAATTCCATGAACAGAGGAGCCTGGCAGGCCTCAGTCCATGGGGTTGCAAAGAAGCGGACATGACTGAAAACTAACACAGATAGATAAAACAGTCATGAGAAAACTGGCTCCCCCGGCTCCCTCATTTACTGGCAGTCCTCAACCAAGAAGAGCACTCTCTCTCAAAAACTCGACCATGCTGGCACCCTGAAAAATACAGTTTTGCTGTTTGGAGGCTACCCAGTCTATGATATTTTGCTATAGCAGCTTGAATTCTCTAAGGCGTAAATGTTTTACCTTCTCTGTCTCAAGCAGAATGAGCAAAGCTCTTATTATGATCCAATCAAATATGCTGGGAAATTTGTCCTATGAGTTATTCAAATTGGCTCCCAAGCACCCAAACAAAGGAGTGACTCAGACAGGAGCAGAGAAACCCAAACACACCACACGCGCATGCTCCCACGTGTGCAGCGACCGAGCGCACACGCCTTGGAATCCTGCAAATCAAGAATCAATTTTGGGTAAAAGGCTTGGCATTTGAGCTTGCCCCTACTGAAATGAAGGATATTGCCTTCCTTGGAGAAGGAAATGGCAACCCACTCCAGTAGTCTTGCCTGGAAAATCCCATGGACGGAGAAGCATGGTAGGCTACAGTCCATGGGGTTGCAAAGAGTCGGACACGACTGAGCCACTTCACTTCACTAATGAAGACGACCATATGGTCTATGTCCTAGAATTGTTATGAAGATGAAGTGTTTATATAACCAGATTGAAACTATGACCCACATGTTCCAATCTGGAAATCAGATGGCAGATGCTTTCAAAACAAGGGTTTTTTTTTTTTTTTTTTCATTCATTCAACAAACATGTTCTCAGCACAGTATTTTTAGTATTTTAGAAGGAAAAATAAAAAGTAGACAGTCTCTTCCAGCCATTCAGGAGTTTACAGTTGAATGATGTAACAACAAATAAGTTTTCTCACTAGTGCAAACAGCAATCTATTTGTAGAGCCTGCCTTGGGACAGAGAGGTGGTGTGGTCTGAGCAGTCAACAGTGCTATATTTGCTGAACCATGTTCATCAGGAACAGGGGAAGAAAATGGTCCAGGAGAAGGAACTATCTTTAGGCACATTAGTGGGAATGTGCAGGCTAAGTTCATGGAATGGTCCATTTAGCTACTGCATGCATTGGGAGAAGAGACAAATGATTAATATGGCTGAATTATAGAAATACATTAATATCCTTTCAAAGATTCTGGATTTTGTACTAAACAAAGGGATTAACCCAGGGATTAATGGAGAATGTCCTCAAGTAAGAGGAGATCATGAGAAATCTCCCCCAGATGAACACCATTATTTATATGGTCCAGGTGGTTCAACTGGTAAAGAATTCACCTGCCAATGCAGGAGATGCAAGGGACATGAGATCAATCCCTGGGTCGGGAAGATCCCCTGAAGGAATGGCAACCCACTCCAGTATTCTTGCCTGAAGAATTCCATGGACAGAGGAGCCTGGTGGGCTGCAGTCCTCAGGGTCACAAAGAGTCAGACACGACTGAGCATGCATGCACAGAACTTCTTCTAGCTTTGGGAGGCAAATCAGATTGCAGGGGTCCTATGAGAATCACGATTCTTTAGCAAGTCCCCCACCCCCCTGCCAGAGTCCATCCATAACACATTTGATCACGAATTTCAGCAGCACTAAACTGACATGAATGTGGGGGCGGGGCGGGGGGGGGCGGGAGGAAACCTCTTCCTTTCAGGAATGAAACAAAGAGGGGCCAGTGATGTAAGGTTTTCCCTAAGAGGGGGGCCACTTGTCCAGAGGTGCCCCCTCAAATGTAAATCACCACTGGAGCTGGGAGTCAAAACCAACAGAGGACAATGACTCAGGTAGCATACTTAACAAATGCTCATGGGCATAAAGCTTGGATCATTTTCAAAATACTATCCCACCTTAGAGTTTGGAGATTTTCATAGAGTGAAATCAAATCAAGGCAAAGCATGAAAGTGAATCACACAGTTACTGAGGATTTGCTCTTTGTCAGGCATTTTACACATGCTCTCACTGAATCAAAACATTACCTCAAAATATAGATATTGTTCCTGCTTACAGATCAAGGATATTAAATTCCAGAGAGGTAGCTTGCTCATGTTCACTCCGTCACAGAGTAAAGTTCTGTCTATAGAGTCCAGGACTCCATATAACAGAAAGGTTTCTTCCCAGAAGCTAGGGAAGATGGGGACTAGCAGTTCCAACCTCACAGCCTCCTGGGGAGGTAGTCCTTCCTCCCTTGCATACTTTCCTCCACACTCCCTCCACCATCCCCTCCTAAGCACAACTTCCTCTCCATTAGCTCTGGTGTGAGCCAAAGCACTCTCAGGAAGGTTCTGATTAGCCAGCTTGGGTCACATGCCCATCCATCAACCAATCATTGAAGCAGAGGGATGGCTATCCTGATTGCTCAGTCTGGATCATGTGACCATCCCTGTACCTGGTCGTGGGAGGTGCAGACAACCCGAATGACAGTCCTACCAGAACCACCTCAAGTCACAGAGAGTTAGATCCTCACGGGATAGGAGGCTGGGCAGTTAAAACTGGGTCTACTGTAGCTCCAGTCTATTGAACATTGATTGTATACCAGACACTGGGTTTTTTGTTTGTTTGTTTGTGTTGGTGTTTTACTAGCTTTATTTTCTGGACTCTGTTTTAAGCCCCTGTGGGAACCACCGCTGACACCTCCCTGCTGTATTGTCTTGGTTCACTTGACATCAGAGTCCACTACACCTGTGGACAGTTCCTAGCAAGCAGATCACTCAAGCACCTGCCTTGGTCTTTCTTCTTTATGCTTTCTTTCCACTCCATTGCCACAGGGCACAAGTGCACCAAGGTAAGCCAGAATTACTGTGGTGGGACTGGGGGCAGGCGAGCCACACCCCCAGGGGCAGCCTCGGCCATGAAGAATTCCTGTTCCATGTTCCACACGGTGTCTGAAGAGCCCCCTCGTGGGAGTCAACCCCAAGGTGTCACAATTGTGACTTATTCATTAGCAAGTGCACTGGCTTTTCTTCCTTCCTTATCTCCTTCTCCCTACACCCCCCACTCCTCCTTCTTGAGATCACCAAATAAACTGCATCCGAGTCCTCACCTGGGGGGCTATTTTTGTTGTACAGTTGCTCAGTTGTGTCCAACTCTCTGCGACCCCAAGAATGGCAGCACGCCAGGCTTCCCTGTCCTTCACCATCTCCCAGAGCTTGCTAAAACTCATGTCCATTAAGTCGGTGGTGCCATCCAACCATCTCATCCTCTGTCGTCCCTTTCTTCTCCTGCCTTCAGTCTTTCCCAGCATCAGGGTCTTTTTCAATGAGTCAGTTCTTCACATCAGGTGGCCAAAGCATTGGAACTTCAGCTTCAGTATCAGTCCTTCCAATGAATATTCAGGACTGATTTCCTTTAGGATTGACTGATTGGATCTCCTTGCAGTCCAAGGAACTCTCAAGAGTCTTCTCCAACACCACAGCTCAAAAGCATTAATTCGGCATTTAGCCTTCTTTATGGTCCAACTCTCAGATCCATATATGACTACTGGAAAAATCATAGCTTTGATGATATAGAGGACCTTTGTCAGCAAAGCAATATCTCTGCTTTTTAATATGCTGTCTAGGTTTGTCATAGCTTTTCTTCCAAGATGCAAGTGTCTTTTAATTTTGTGACTGCAATTGCCATCTGCAGTGATTTTGGAGTCCAAGAAAATAAAGTCTGTCACTGTTACCACTGTTTCCCCATCTATTTCCCATGAAGTGATGGGACCAGATGCCATGATCTTAGTTTTTTGAATGTTGAGTTTTAAGCCAACTTTTTCACTCTCCACTTTCACTTTTATCAAGAGGTTTTTTTAGTTCCTCGTCACTTTCTGCTATAAGGGTGGTGTCATGTACATATCTGAGGTTATTGATATTTCTCCCTGCAATCTTGATTCTAGCTTGTACTTCATCCAGTCTGGCATTTCGCATGATGTACTCTGCATATAAGTTAAATAAGCAGGGTGACAATATATAGCCTTGAAGTACTCCTTTCCCAGTTTGGAGCCAGCTCGTTGTTCCATGTATGGTTCTAACTGTTGCTTCTTGACCTGCATACAGACTTCTCAGGAGGCAGGTAAGGTAGTCTGGTATTCCCATCTCTTTAAGATTTTCCCACAGTTTGTTGTTATCCACACAGCCAAAGGCTTTAACATAGACAATGAAGCAAAAGTAGACATTTTTCTGGAACTCTCTTTTTCTATGATCCAACGGATGTTGGCAATTTGATCTTTGGTTCCTCCACCTTTTCTAAATCCAGCTTGAACATCTGGAAGTTCTTGGTTCATGTACTGTTGAAGCCTGGCTTGGAGAATTTTGAGCATTACTTTGCTAGCAATGTGAAATGAGTGCAATTGTGCAGTAGTTTGAGCATTCTTTGGCATTGCCTTTATTTCGGATTGGAATGAAAACTGACCTTTTCCAGTCCTGTGATCACTGCTGAGTTTTTCATATTTGTGGGCATATTGAGTGCAGCCCTTTCATAACATCATCTTTTAGGATTTGAAATAGCTCAACTGGAATTCCAGCACCTTCCACTAGCTTTGTTTGTAGTGATGCTTCCTAAAGCCCATTTGACTTCACACTCCAGGATATCTGACTCTAGGAGAGTGATCATCTCGATAACCATCACGGTTATCTGGGTCATTAAGATCTTTTTTGTATAATTCTTCTGTGTACTCTTGTCATATCTTCTTAATATCTTCTGCTTCTGTTAGGCCCGAACAATTTCTGTCCTTTATTGTGCCTATCTTGGCATGAACTTCTCCCTTGGTATCTCTAATTTTCTTGACAAGATCTCTAGTCTTTCCCATTCTATTGTTTTCCTCTATTTCTTTGCGTTGTTCACTTAGGAAGGTTTTCTTATCTCTCCTTGCTATTCTTTGGAGCAAAGGGCTACTTTGGGGGGAACGCAAATAAAAATAGCATTTTGCATGTATTAACTTCGCCAAATACTCGTAACAACCCTAAGTTAGTGACACTAGCCCCACCTTACTGATGAGAAAATGAAGCCAGGAAATTCCCTGGTGGTCCAGTGATTAGGAATAGGCACTGGCACTGCCGAGGGCCGAGATTCAATCCCTAGTCAGAGAACTAAGGTCCCATAAGCTGCATGGCATCACAAAATAAATAAATACACACACACACACGCATATATGAAGCCAGAGAAGTTAAATAAAGTGCCCCAAACTACATATAGCAACTGAGTTTCCAGAATTTTGGCCAGAAATCAAGCTAAGCTCTCTCTAATGCTCAAGTCATTGATAATGCTTAACAAGTTGGAGACAATTATTCCAAAGCATAGCGAGTGACAATTAGAGAGACTATGGGGGCCAGCCCTCCTTAGCTTTTCAAAAGCCTGCCCAGGGAGTAAGAAGGGATTAGTGCTGTCTCCCTGACTCTGGGGCATTCTATGCACAGCCAGCAGGATGGTGCCTAGTTAAAGGGCTGTGTTGTGAAGTGGGGGAAAGACCATCCCACAATGGCAGTCAAGCTGATCTCTTCATCCTTCACAAAAACAAGCACAAACACTGTTTTCTGAGCCAAGGCTCAGGCTCAGGTTGACTACGGATATTAAGAGCTGGTTTGTCTATTGTTTTAGGAGCAGAAGTCAGAAAATTCCAAAGATTCTTTCAGATTAGTCAGCTAGCAAGGCAGGAAGCCAGTGCACCATCCAATGGACACTGAGTTTTTAATTATTAACTAGCTTTGTACCACAGTGTGAATGTACTTTACCACTAGTGCCACCAGGAGATCGCAGAGACCCAGGTTTGACCCCTGGGTCGGGAAGATCCCCTGGAGGAGGGCACGGTAAGCCCCTCCAGTATTCTTGCCTAGAGAATCCCAGGGACAGAGGAGCCTGACAGGCTACGGTCCATGGGGTTGCAAAGAGTTGGACACAACTGAAGCGACTGAGCGTGCACACATATGCACGTGAATGCACTTAGTACCACTGAACTGTACAATTAAATATGGTTAAAACAGTATGTTTTATGTGACTTTTACCACAATAAAAAAAATTTTTTTAAGGAGTACATCAGAATGCCCATTCTTACTCGGGATCTCTATCGCTGTCTACCTATAAAACTAACTCTGCTAAGGTCAAAATTACTAAGGTGCCTCAATTAAATCCTACAAATATATACCAAGCTTTGCCTAAGTGCATGGCCCTGTTCTTTGTGTTCTGAAGGATTCAGAGGTAAACGCAGCCTGGCCACTGCCAGGCACAGAGCTCACAGAGCAAGAGAGGAACAGCACTGACCAAGAAAGGCTAACGGCCCCGAGGGAGGGATGCAGGGGACTGCATGGTACGCAGCTGAGAAAGGGGGCGTCCCTCCTGGGGGTAAGACAGTCTCCCTGGAGTGAAAGTAAAGGATGCTCCTGGCTTCGCCTGTCAAGAACCGACTCCACCCTACTTGTATCTTGATGGCCAAAGGCAGGGACTCTGAAGACAGACGCCCCGAGTTAGGATCCTGACTCTTACAGTTGCATGACCTCGAACAGGTGATCCTCTCTAGGTGTCTGTTGCCCCCTCTGTAAAAGGTAAATGATAAGATGAACCTGGGGATAAACAATAAGGGACAGGGTGCATATGTCCAAATGTAGCCACTTGGGAAATGCTCCAAGCTCTTAATTGGGACACAATTATCAAATATTTAAAGTACAAAATTTTAAAAAATAGAGCCAACATACCTCCTAATACAAGAGCAGTATCTCCCAAATTTCAGCTATTTACATACCAACCTTTTGATGATTTAAAATATGTATTTTAAAATTTCCTTCCTATCATAAATGGAAAATCAATACTGCTTGCCAAGAATAGAAAGGAGAGAACAATCATAAGCATTAATACATGGAGCCAGATTACGAACTCCCACTGCCCAAACATCAAGTAATTTGAACCTCAAAATAAATAATGATGGTAATTCAATTTAAGTCATGAATAAAATTAAAATCTGTGAGTCCATCAATAAACAATGTGCTGACTGCAATAAAATGCCAATAAATGAATGCAAATGAAATGATAGAGTTAGAAAATTAGCTACTTGGTGAAAATTTGATGAGAAACAGTTTATTTACCTAGTCTCAAAATATTTTCCCCCCCAAATGAGGGAAAAAGTGATAACCTTGTAGTTGAGAAACCTGGCAGGCGATAACCTTAACCAAGTGATCAAAGGCATTCTCATCCAAAGGGACCAATTGACAACAGATGCTTCCTAATAGGATGGACTGAGAAGGACTCAGGATCACTTCTGTGATATTCCTGACAAAATACGCAGACTGAATTTACTCAGGAGGAGAGAGCAGACAACCCCAAACTGAAGAATGTTCTAAGAAAAGAAAGAAGTGTCCTGCTTTCTTCAGTAACGCTGCAGACAGTCAAAGAAAGGCTGAAGAACCATTACAAACCGAGAGCCTAAAGAGACAGCAGAACAGCTACGGCTGGTGTGTGACTCTGTACTGGACTCTGCACTGGGCGGCAGTGCAAGAGCTGTAAAGGGACGCTCCTGGGACAGTCGCTGAAATCAACTGTGAGCTGCAGGTTACATAGTAACAGTGCATCAGCAGCACACTGCCTGCTTTTGACAGTTGTATTGTGTCTATGTTAGAGAGTGTCCTGGCTCTTAGGAAACACACACTTAAAGACTCAGGTGTAAAAGGAAATGATGTCTCTAAAATTCCAAAACAATATCCTGAGGAAAAAAGAACAAAATGACAAAGACAGGGGGGCAAAATGTAGCCAGTACGTGAAACTGGATCATAGGTAGAAAGGAGTTCCTTACACTATTTTTGCAACTTTTCTCTAAGTTGGAAATTATATCAAAATAAAAAATGACCCAAAGAATAATACAAGATTAATATAATAATACACACTAGTAGAGTCTGGTTAAAAACTAGTGTCCATATGGGATTTCCCTGGCAGTTCAGTGCTGAAGACTCTGTGCTCCCACTGAAGGGGACACGGGTGGGATCCCTGGTCAGGGAACTAAGATTCCACATGCCTTGCGGTCAGGAAAGAAAAAAAAAACCATAGTCCATTGAAGTCTCTGAACTTGAGGCCAGTGCCTGGTTAATAAAAAAGAGATTAGCAAGTCTTAGAAGAATTATAAGCCAGGATGACACGAAATTTAGACTGTCTGCTGGACATCATCATCAAGAGTAAAAGGGAGCTGGCAAGGGAAATGGCCATCTCACTGTGTCATCGGACATTCTTTAATGTATGCACCCCAGTGCTCTGCTCACCAAACTGCAGGGAAGCCTGCTGCCCAAAAACAAGGTCTGTAGAAGCTTTGGTCTGCCCGGCAGCTGGAGGCCTTGGAGGCCGGACGCTGGGGCAGTCTGACTTTCCTGCAAGCACTTGACTGAGAAGACGGGCCAGTGCGTGTAACTGAACACGCTGGTGTCGCCTGTGAGAAATCTACTTTGCTCACAACAGTTTTAAACCAGATCTCACTTCTGGGTGGTGACAATATTTTCTACAGCCAGCTGTTCCTACTTAAATGCTGGCTATGGCTGGCTTCAGCAGTGACTCATCAACAGAAGTTTTGTTTCTTCCACACCAGAACACTCACGGAAAGAGAAACCATCTGTCAGCTGCCCCGACAGCCCCTTCCTAGCACTTGCAGACCCAAGATGGAGATAGAAGCCTTCAAACAGCCCCCCAGTAGTCCCAGGGCCCTGAAGGGGCTGAAATTCAGTGCTACCAAATAGTGCTCCTCCTGCAAAGGAAGTGAGCTCTGAGGCTGGAGCGGCCAGGGTCATTTTATCCCCAGGAAGCCCTGTCCAGACCTGACTCTGCAGATCAGGGGCACAGGATCTCTCAAGTGTGGTGGTCTGGGGAGAGTGTAGGAAGAGAGAAAGGAAAGCTTGCCACTCCTGTTTCTGAGACTATCCATTCATTTAAAGAATGCAAGAAAGGCTATATTTCTAAAAATACACAGATCTGTTGTTGCTGTTGTGTCTGACTCTTTGCAACCCCATGGACTGCAGCATGCCAGGCTTCCCTGTCCTTTACCATATCCCAGAGTTTGCACAAGCTCATGTCATGTCCATCGAGTCAATGATGCCATCCAACCGTCTCATCCTCTGTCACCCCTTTCTCCTCCTGCCCTGAACTTTTCCCAGCATCAGGGTCTTTGCATCAGGTGGCCAGAGTATGGGAGTTTCAGCTTCAGCATCAGTCCTCCTAATGAATATTCAGGGTTGATTTCCTTTAGGATTGACTAGTTTGATCTCCTTGCTGTCCAGGGGACTCTTAAGAGTTTTCTCTAGACCTGTAGTTGCATGATTTTTTCCCCCAATCCTATCTATGAATTTCTATGACAGTGGAAATACGTGCATTTGAAGATAAAGTGAAAAGTCTAAGTGCAAGGCCTTTTGTAAAAGAGGCCTCCTCCATTTCTCCCCACCCACTACCCCACAACAAGCTTTAGCCTGGAAGGACATTCAAGGCTAGTCAAGGAAGCCTCCCAGGCAGCCCCCAAGCCCCACCCCAGCCCCGCCTCCTGCCACCTCACCCTCCACTTGGCTCTGATCCACTGGTCCAGCATCATGGTCAGGCTCCTACAGGGGTTCTAAGGCTTTTCTGGGCTGTCTTGTAGAGCTGGAAGGAACCTTAGCAATCCTTTAAAGTCATTCCCAGTGATGGAACTGAGGCCCCAGAAGCAGGGGAGTGACTTACACAAGATCCCATGTCAACTCCTCTTATAGCTCATCTCAAACATTTCTTACTCCACATGATACAGGGTATATATACATCAGAAACACCTATGGGGCCTTTTGACACTACACCTGTCCAGTGAAAGTGAAAGTCACTCTGTCGTGTCCGACTCTTTGTGATCCCATGGACTGTTGCCTGCCAGACTCCTCTGTCCATGAAATTCTCCAGACCAGCAAATTGGAGTGGGTAGCCATTCCCTTCTTCAAGGGATCTTCCCAACCCAGGGATGGAACCCAGGTCTCCCACATTGCAGGGGGATTCTTTACCATCTGAGCCACCAGGGAAGCCCTCACCTGTCCAGGGAGGGGCTCAATTCTGGAGTTTCAGATTCTAAAAGCCTAGGATGGGCTTCCTCATTGTGAATATATTTTTTAAGCTCCACAGATATTAATTTTTTATGTGCACACATACACACACCAAGTTGAAAACATTTTTAGATTACTAGGCTCTTATCCAATTTTCCGTGTGATGATGATCATTGTTTATGTGGTACTTTACTGTTTACAAACTCCCTTCAAATCTATTTTTGCCTTTGATCATCACACAACATGGTACAAGCATAATCTCCATCTTGCAGACGAGAGAACTGGACTCAACAGGTTAATCCTCCAGGGTCACAAAGCTCATCAGTGGCAAGGCGAGACCCCCAATCCAGGTTCTGACTGATTCCAGATTCCATTGCTTTCTGTTATATTAAGCTGCCCCTGGCCTGCGGTTTGGACAAGAGGATGCCAAGATTGGAGGACAGATCCTATTTAGCCAGCTGCTAACTAGCATATTTAAAATTTTTATTTAGTAATTGTGAGCACTTAACTGAGAAAACACATAATTCTCAAAATAGCTGGCATCAGGAAACATTGGAATTTAAGTTCTACATGGGCAGAGGTTTTGTCTATGAGTTTACTCTTGTATCCTTATACCTAGAACCCCTCCTGGAAGGAGTCAACTGGTACTTAACAAATGGACAAGTCCGAAAGAGGTATGCAGACCAGCACCATATTGCAGCCAAAACCAATCAGTGGTCCCAGCAAACCAGGTGTGACACGTGTCATCTTCCTCCCACTGCTCTATCTATCCTTCCTGACTTGACAAGCCTTGGGGGAAATGGCATTATTATTCTGGAGGAAGCAGTAAGGAGCATGAATCCTAAGTTATGAAGATGAGTCTCAATTATAGCACTAAACTCTGGCCCTGTTTCCAGGAGAAGTCAATTAATATTTAATCGAGCCCTGTCAGTTAAATAAAAGAAAGGAGAAGCACAATCCCCCTGTCGTGGGATTTATCATTCATAGCAGGACATTCCACTTGCTAAATATCCAACATCTTGGTTCATTAAGCAGTTATGTCCAACAAGTCAATTGAACATCTCTGGGACAGGTTTACAAATAAAAGTCAGTGGAAAACTGAAAAATAACCTGCTTACAGTGATTTCTATTGAATGGATTTCTATTTCTGAATAGCAAAAAAAAAAAAAAAAAGAAAGAAAGAAACAAGAGAGACTGAGGAGGCATGAGAATGGACTTCGTGGAGTCACTTATTCCAGAACCTGCATCCGTGAGTACAAACCAGGAGATGTGCAACCTAACAAGATATACATGTGCTGTTAAACAACAAACCACCCAAATTACAGTGCCTGTAAGTTCTGTTTATAACGGCCTTTTCCCTTTCAGAAATATACTGTAGGAATTTTCCATGTTGATCAATATTCATTTACAGCAGAATTTTCATGATGGTTTAAAAGTCCAATAGACTAATTCCCCTTTGAGTAATCCCCTTTCAATTTGGGGTATTACAAAAAATTGTTTTTCGTTTACTCGTTCTAAGCCAGAGATGCAAGCCAGAGACTGTTTGCTCCTTTATTTCCAATAAGGGATACTCAAGGCAAGTACTGGGTTTTTCAACAACAATTCCAGCTATCTGTTATATATTTTGGAGGATGGCCTGGTCGCTTTGGGTAGACATAAATTACAGAAGAAAGCAGGCGTGGTGAAAGTGGGTCTTTCAAAACCATCAGACTGTTCCCTGGACTTGCTGTCTCCACACCCTAGTGGCCAGGCTCTGGGAACATTTCCTGCCTGGTTTCCAGTGGAAGGAGCCCTGCAGCAAGGAACGGCATCCAATGCAAATTGGATGTCCCGAGATGAAAACTAGACACTCATAAAACACTGACTCCTTCATGTTTACCAGACTTTCAGAATGGATGTGCAAGTGTTTCCTGAAAGGAAAGAAAAGCTGGTTCATATTCTAAAGCCCCAAATCTCTGACTCTGAAAATAAGATCAGTATTTTCTGGATGCCAGCACCGTTCCCCATTACGCCCAGCCATCTTGCTCCCTAACTGGAAAGACCTCTCGACACCACTAAGAAAAATATAAAATTGAAATCCACCTCTTACAGATTTTTTCCTAATGGGAAAATGGACACAGCCTTTTAAAATAGAGCTAAGGATGATGGCCCTGGGGCACTACTAGATGATATTATGGTCTGAGAGCATAGAAATACCTTCATCCTGCCTTGACCCACCCATTCCTCCTGCCCCATGCATGAGGGACAGTGGGGAATGGACACAAGAAACAACTCGGTTAGAACAGAGCTTGAGGCTCAGACTCTACTACAGAGCACCCCAGTGTCCTGGGCTCTGAAACCTACCCCAAATTTAAGAGCCTCTGTGTCTCCCTTTGGCTAGATCCACATCTCAGGACTTTACTACCATGAGAAGGAAGCTCATAGGAAGAGGCAAAAAGAAAGAGCTAGCCATTTCTATGTGAGACCCTTCCAAGAACTAACAACCCTGAGGGCTGATCCACGTGGCCTGATCTGTCCTGAAGCTGACCGGATCCAATCACTGTCCCCGCCTCCTGGGGAGGAGAAAAGCTAAGACCTACTCCTCTCTCCCACGGGATATAATTAGCAATATGTATTAAGAATCTTAGTCATTCCCTTTAGTCCAGCAATATTGCTAAACATCGTTCTAAGTAAGGGCTTTAAAAGTACTAACTTATTTAAGCTCCACAATAACCTTGTATTTTAAGTACTACTATTGTCCTTTTTAGCTCAAATGGTAAAGAATCTGCCTGAGATGCAGGAGACCAGGGTTCAATCCCTCGGTTGGAAAGATCCTCTGGAGAAGGGAATGGCAATCCATTCCAGTATTCTTGCCTGGAGAAGCCCATTGACGGAGAGGCCTGGCAGGCTACAGTTCGTGGGGTCGCAAAGAGTCGGACACAACTGAGTAACTAACACACACATTGTCCTTTTTAAAGATGGGAGACAAAGATGTGGAACAGCTCAGAAAACTGCCCATGACCCGAGAGCTGGTGGCAGAGCCCAGCTGTGAGCCCAGGCAGTCAGACTCTAGTGCCTTTCAGTAAATCCACTTACAGGATTGTGCGTCCTAAGACAAGTACTGGATGTGTGTGTGTGTGGGGGGGGGGGGGGGGGGCGAGGATTAACACACAAAGATGTTTATCTCATCATTATTTACAATAAAGGAAAAATTGGAAATTAAAACAAGTGAAGAAGTTTTAGTAAAGTAGGGCACATGAAATACTCAGGTCAGTTCAGTTGCTCAACTGTGTCCAACTCTTTGTGGCCCCATGGACTGCAGCACGCCAGGCCTCCCTGTCTATCACCAACTCCCAGAGTACACCCAAACCCATGTCCATTGAGTTGGTGATGCCATCCAGCCATCTCATCCTCTGTCGTCCCCTTCTCCTCCTGCCCTCAATCTTTCCCAGCATGAGGGTCTTTTCAAATGAGTCAGCTCTTCTTATCAGGTGGCCAAAGTATTGGAGTTTCAGCTTCAACATCAGTCCTTCCAATGAACACTCAGGACTGGTTTCCTTTAGGATGGACTCCTTTAGGGTGGATTTCCTTTAGGGTGGATCTTCCTGCAGTCCAAGGGACTCTCAAGAGTCTTCTCCAACACCACAGTTCAAAAGCATCAATTCTTCGGCGCTCAGCCTTCTTCACAGTCCAACTCTCACATCCATAAATGACCACTGGAAAAACCATAGCCTTGACTAGACAGACATTTGTTGGCAAAGTGATGTCTCTGCTTTTTAATATGCTGTCTAGGTTGGTCATAACTTTCCTTCCAAGGAGTAAGAGTCTTTTAATTTCATGGCTGCAGTTAGTCACCATCTGCAGTGATTTTGGAGCCCAGAAAAATAAAGTCTGACACTGCTTCCACTGTTTCCCTATCTGTTTGCCACTGGATGCCACGATCTTAGTTTTCTGAATGTTGAGCTTTAAGCCAACTTTTCCACTCCCCTCTCACTTTCATCAAGAGGCTTTTTAGTTCTTCTTCACTTTCTGCCATAAGGGTGGTGTCATCTGCATATCTGAAGTTATTGATATTTCTCCCAGCAATCTTAATTCCAGCTTGTGCTTCATCCAGCCCAGTGTTTCTCATGATGTACTCTGCATATAAGTTAAATAAGCAAGGTGACAATATACAGCCTTAACGTACTCCTTTTCCTATTTGGAACCAGTCTGTTGTTCTATGTCCAGTTCTTCCTGACCTGCATACAGATTTCTCAAGAGGCAGGTCAATGGTCTGGTATTCCCATCTCTTTCAGAATTTTCCACAGTTTATTGTGATCTACATAATCAAAGGCTTTGGCATAGTCAATAAAGCAGAAATAGATGTTTTTCTGGAACCCTCTTGCTTTTTCCATGACCCAACGGATGTTGGCAATTTGATCTCTGGTTCCTCTGCCTTTTCTAAAAAAAGCTTGAACATCAGGAAGTTCATGGTTCACATATTGCTGAAGCCTGGCTTGGAGAATTTTGAGCAATACTTTACTAGCGTGTGAGATGAGTGCAGTTGTGCAGTAGTTTGAGCATTCTTTGGCATTGCCTTTCTTAAGGATTGGAATGAAAACTGACCTTTTCCAATTCTGTGGCCACTGCTGAGTTTTCCAAACTTGCTGGCATATTGAGTGCAGCACTTTCACAGCATCATCATTTAGGATTTGAAATAGCTCAACTGGAATTTCATCACCTCCACTAGCTTTGTTCATATTGATGGTTCCTAAGGCCCACTTGACTTCATATTCCAGGATGTCTGGCTCTAGGTGAGTGATCACACCATTGTAATTATCTGGGTCATGAAGATCTTTTTGTACAGTTCTTCTGTGTATTCTTGCCCACCTCTCCTTAATATATTCTGCTTCTGTTAGGTCCATAACATTCCTGTCCTTTATTAAGCCCATCTTTACATGAAATGTTCCCTTCATATCTCTAATTTTCTTGAAGAGATCTCTAGTCTTTCCCATTCTATGACTTTCCTCTATTTCTTTGCACTGATAAGTGAGGAAAGCTTTGTTATCTCTCCATGCTATTCTTTGGAACTCTGCATTCAAATGGGTATACTGTCCTTTTCTCCTTTGCTTTTTGCTTCTCTTCTTTTCACAGCTATTTGTAAGGCCTCCTCAGACAGTTATTTTGCTTTTTTGCATTTCTTTTTCTTGGGGATGGTCTTGATCCCTGTCTCCTGTACAATGTCACGAACCTCATTCCATAGTTCATCAGGCACTCTATCTATCAGATCTAGGCCCTTAAATCTATTTCTCACTTCCACTGTATAATCATAAGGGATTTGATTTAGGTCATACCTGAATGGTCTAGTGGTTTTCCCTACTTTCTTCAATTTCAGTCTGAATTTGGCAATAAGGAGTTCATGATCTGAGCCACAGTCAGCTCCTGGTCTTGTTTATGCTGACTGTATAGAGGTCTCCATCTTTGGCTGCAAAGACTATAATCCATCTGACTTTGGTGTTGGCCATCTGGTGACGTCAATGTGTATAGTCTTCTCTTGTGTTATTGGAAGAGGGTGTTTGCTATGACCAGTATAGTCTCTTGGCAAAACTCTATTAGCTTTTGCCCTGCTTCATTCTGCACTCCAAGGCCAAATTTTCCTGTTACACCAGGTGTTTCTTGACTTCCTACCTTTGCATTTTAATATATCCATTAAAACAGTGTGTAATAACTTGGGTCATCGGGTTGTTGCAGACCCACCTGCGAATCTGCTTCTCAGGGTTTCCCTGAGCTCTCAGCCAGCCTCCTCCTGCCCTTATAATAAGAGGGGAGAATCTGGAGGCCAGGGACCCACAGAGGGTCTGAGAAAACTCACTAAATGGAGAATTCACCTCACTCTGAGACAAAAACTTCAGCCCAGGGTTAGAATCACTCAACATTCCCACCTACTTAATAAGCATTGTTAGCACTTGCCATTGAGCAGGCACTATTCTAAGTATTTTCTGTGTTGTGACGAATTCAGTCTCCACCTAAGAGGTAGGTACTGTTGTTCCACCTTCTCTTGCAGCAATGGCACACAACTGAAAAGTCAAAGCTAGGACTCAATCCAAGGCCGTTTGGTTCCAGAGTCTGTGGCCCTAACCAGCCCCTCCCAGCCCAGAGCTTGCAGGGGGGCCGCCCCCTGGTCAGCGGCCTGTGGGCATGGATGTGTGTGGCCGTGGCCAGCACATTCCTGCACCAGGAGTGAGGTCTGTGCAGGACTGTGAGGCTGGATCTGGGTGGCACAGGGGACAAGGGAGAAGCCAGGCCCAGGGTCGGGGGGTGCGGGGAGCCTGCGGACGGGGGTCAGATCCCCCTGTCGTGTTGCACACCAACACGTCCTCCGCTTCTGACCCGGAACACAAGTGGGGACCTATGCAGGGCGCAGAAAATCTCTGTACCTTTCAGTCAAGTTTGCTGTGAACCTAAAACTCCTCTTTCATAAAAACTCTATTTAAAAAATTAACTTTTTAATCTCTACTTAGCTGCAGTCTGGCTTCCATGTCTAATGCATTACAGAAATTGCTTCAAGTCATTTTCTTACTCCCAAGACCAGTGTTTATTTTAGTCTTTTTCCTATTTTGCTTCTTTGACCTATTTGCCAGTTCTTTCTCTCTCCTCCTTAGGACACTTCATCTGAGATTTTTAAAACACAGTCTGTTGACTCAGTAGAGGGAAATACAGGTTTTCTCTGTTTTTTCTGGCCACTGATGCCCTTTCCTGTCTCTTTCCACCCCTTCAACATCTGGGACCCAATGGATTTGCCTCTGATTGTCCTCTTTTCACCATCTGACTATCCTGGCTTCATCCCCATCATCAGTTTCCCACTATTAACATGTCATTGATTCTCTATTAACAAATGACTGATGTGTTTATGGAACTCTCTTTTTGTATCTCATTCAAGTGTCCAACCATCATATCTAATCATCAATGAGACAGACACAGCTAAGTGTCCCATGAAAACCTTAAGACTGACTCGTCCAACATCAAACTGATTTTCACCCCCTCCATCTGCTTCCCTGGTGGCTCAGCTGGTAAAGAATCCACCTGCAATGTGGGAGAACCCGGTTCCATCCCAGGGTCTAGAAGATCCCCTGGAGAAGGGACAGGCTATCCACTCCAGTATTCTGGCCTGGAGAGTTCCATGGACTGTATAGACCAGGGGGTTGTAAAGAGTCGGACATGACTGACTTTTATGTCTTCCCCATCTTCTGCTTCTCTTCCTCACAATTACTCAGAGTTAAAAGAAGTATAAGTAACGCCTTGCACCTATAACCCACCCAGCTTTTTCTCCTTTTCCTATTATTTCTGAGAATCAGATCCCATGGACCTGGTTTCCTCTGGTTACCCACTTAGAGTTTCAGTCTCAGGAAGCATGTGCTGGAAAAGTGACCCCAACGCCATCCTTTTTACATCATCTCAACCAACAGGAATAGCTTGACTGTTTACTCAAGCCCACTGAAGGGGAACACGAGGTGACTGGAGTTCTGTCGCTAAGTTTCCGCCAGTAAGCTGTCATGGATTTAAAGCTGGAAACTGAGCTAATTTTCCAGAGAGGCGGGCCTTCTCAGAGGGTCACTGCAGCCTGCTGTCGCCTTGCTCAGAGCACAGGCGGGGTCACAAGCCCCTGAACTCTGAGGGAGAACAAGGGCCTCACTGTCGCCCCCGGAAGGCTGAGCACGATGCCCATGGAGCCCCCCGGGAGACCCACAGAGAGGAGCAGTGGAGGCTTTTCCCACTGTGGACCCACCTTGTTCTCGGTGGACGGGAGGTGAAGACTGACTTATTTGTGTTCTCAAACTACCCTGGCAGCAGGGCCAGGCACAACTCACAATAAATCTGGACCATCGGCACACCTAAGAAAAACAGACCGAGAGACCAGTGTTTGCCTTCCATGAAAAGTGCACTGTTTGCTAAAGTGAGTATTTGGAGGATGGGACACTGGGGGTGGCCAGGGCGGGGGCAGGGTGGGCAACTTCAGGGTGAAGTCGTTAAAAGCTGGGACAGTGTAATAATGACAGATGATTTATTAATAGCAAGCCCGCATATGAAATCTCTCTTCTGTATCAGCCACTCTGTTGATTGCTTCTAGGGCATCTTTTTAATCTTCCCAATCATGTTGGCATATAGTCATTATGGTCCCCAAATTACAGGAGCGTGAGGATCAGAGAGGTTAATGAGCTTGCCCAAATCACAGAGCTAGCAAATGAGCGAGCCGCCCCCAGGTCGGGATGATGTCTTCTGCACACTTTCCACAACTGCACACCGGCGTGGGAAGCAAGGACACAGTGAGGTGTCTGTTTGGGGCCAAGGATGCGGTGGCCTCAGCCACCATCTGAGAGGCAGGGTGGATAGAGCCAGAACACTCAGTCCTGCAAGAGGGGAGGGAGCTGGGTGAAAATGAGATCACACACCACACGCTGGCCCAGAGGAGCAACTCCCACCGGCCCTGGGCAGAGCAGAGGGACTCGGCCTCGGGAGGGGCCATGTAACCAACGTCAGGGAGAACCCGAGGAACTTGGGGCAATGGCGGAATAGTGGCAAATGGGCAGGAGAGACAGAGCAACCTCAGGGGCCTTCATGAACTCAACGGGGGCTGGCATCCAAGAAAGAAATCTGGGAGAAGGAGCAGAGGAAGGAATGGCAGGACTTTCTAGCAGAAGAACCGGCTGCCCTGCTGGGTAGTGAGCCCTCCATCATGAGAAGCATTCCAAGTAGACTGGACGGGGACTCACGCCTCAAGTTCAAATATGACTACAAGTGTCTCCTAAACTTGAGATTCCACTACCCCAACTTCACCAGAAATTTTCCCACTGATCTCCTAGGTAAGCCCATGAAGCCCCAAATCCGCCTTCACTGCCAGGTGGGCCTCACCCCACTGCTGATTCCTGAGTGGGAGGCCCCCGTTTGATGGACGCTCAGAAACTGAGTATTCTAAGAAAATCCACTTCACTCTCTAAGACTAGGTCTCACCTTCTACAAGACAAGGATAACAATGCTTCCTTACTGCATGCATGCATGTGGGCTAAGTCGCTTCAGTCGTGTCCAACTCTTTGTGACCCCATGGACTGTAGCCCGCCAGGCTCCTCTGTCCATGGGATTCTCCAGGCAAGAATATTGGAGTGGGTTGCCATGCTCTCTTTCAGGGGATCTTCCCGACCCAAGGATTGAACCTTCATCTCTTATGTCTCCTGCAATGGCGGGCAGGTTCTTTACCACTAGCACCACCTGAAAAGGCCCTTTCTTACTGTATTTAGGTTAAAAAAGAAAATCTTAGCACAGTAGTTCAGATAAGATTGTGTGTTGCATGCTCAGTTGTGTCTGTTGCAACCCCATGTGCTGCCAGGCTCCCCTGTCCATGGAGATGGGGTTCTCAAGGCAAGCATACTGGAGTGGGTAGCCACTCCCTTCTCCGGGGGACCTTCCTGACCCAGGGATTGGATAGGATTGAAGGAATATAAATCACTCATCTCTTTACTCCAAACCCTCTTGGTTGGATCATTTCATGCAACACACGTGTATAAGTGTCCACTAAGCATCAGCCAGTTGGAAGCTCCAAAATTGTGCTAGCCAACCTGGCAGCTACTAGCTGCAAGTGCCCACTGAACACTTACATCAGACAGCGCTGGTCTAGGAAATTGGAAGGGAAGAGGACAGGATCCTTGTCCGAGATAACACATGGAGGGTAGACAAATACAAGATAAGCACAAAGTGTGTAGAAGTCCTTAGATAGAAGTATGTTCTGTGCAAGAACCAATGGGACCAACTCTGTAGGGCTGGGGGTGAGACGGGGCTGGTGCCTCAAGCATCTGTATGATGCGAGTGAGGGAAGCCCTTTCATCCATCACCTGTTGTGATAAGTTGTGGCTTGTATGTTTTATACACACGCTCTGGTTTTCTCAACCATTACACAAGACTGATGAAGAATCCAAGGTTCAGAGAGTTGACAAACTCTGATCGTTGTCATGTAACTAATAACTTCTATGAATTTTTTTTTTTGGTCATGCCATTTGGCCTGTGGGATCTTGGTTCCCCAACAAGGAATCAAACTTGCGCCCCTGGAGCAGACATACAGAGTCTTATCTGCTGGACCAGATCTGAAGTTTTAACCCCAAAACTATCAGTGCCCTTGTGCTTTACCTCTGTTCAACGCTGGAGCCTTTACTGTCTCCAGAGCTGTCCCAGCCTTCTCTTCAAATTCCAGGCCCATGGGTCACAGCTACAGATCAGAGCCCTGAATGGGAAGAAGGCAGCTTGCACACCTACCGTCACCAGTCTTTCCTCCAAACAGCTCAGCCTCGCTCCTGCCATTTCCATGTTCGTTCCATCACTTCCCCCTGAATGATTCCCCGGGTTCTGAATGCAGCCCTCGCGTGTGTTCCACCTTGAGGATGAATAGCAAACAGCAACGGGGCCAGATGGACGTTTGCTAGAATCTAATCCTCAGAAAAACAGCCTGAAGCGACTTTAAAATAGCAACACACCAGTGACACTCGGTGACCAGGGGACCTGTTGTAAACAGCAACTTAATAAAGAAAATAAAACCCTGGTGACAATTTTAAAATCCTCACCAAACATTTTGGGACTAAAGGCAATATTTTTATAGCTCCTATTTCCTGGCTGTAAATGTCAGCTTTTTCTTAAATAGCCCTTTCAGAGGCCCAGGTGCAGCCCAGAGGACAAGCTGATGACACACGCTGCTCCATAAAAGAGCGATTGTTTGGCCTCCAGGAAAACCCAGCAAGGCCCGTCTTTCCCAAGGGCCAGGTCAGGGAGGGCCAGATCCCCATCCGCCCCACCAGCCCCGCGGCTCACGACGCGCTTCTTTCCAGATCACCGTCATTTCTCTTCCTGCTCTTCCTTTGGCAATCTTGAGGGGTGGGGGTCCACCTCAAGGGGTGGGCCATGTCTGATGGAATATCCTCAGATCCGACTCTCCCCCAACCCCTACCCTCCCCTTCTTCTTCTAGCCGACTGTACAGATGTTGAGTTTCCACTGTTTTCCCTTGGACTGGGCGTCTCTCCAGGAGGAAAGGAAACTTCCCATCCCTGTCTGGTCTCAGGGCCAAGCACCTGCAACGTCCCCAGTGCTGAGACGGGCGGTTTCTTAGCATGACTCCAGGTTTATTCCTCCAAATCAGAGCCTCGGGCTCTTTGCTCTTCCATGAGTAGAGACGCTGTTTCCTGGGTCAAGTGCCTTGCTACTGGAGCCTTGGAGGAGAGGTGGGAAGGCAGGGATGCAAAGCAAAACTGTCCTGCCCCACATAGTAAATATTTTATCGAGCAAATACTATATGTCAAATACTACACCACGTGCAAAGTCGAGTTAATTCGACCCAGCCCCAGCCCTCTGGTGGGGTAGCTACAGCCTAGCTGGTGAGACTGACATCCTGCAGGAGATCAACGAAGTAAAAATGTTTAGAAGTAAGTTCCAAATTGTGATAAGGGCCATAAAGGAAGTAGAGTCCTTTGGTGGAGAAAACAGGGCAGGACCTTCCTAGTCTATGCTAGAGAAGACGTGTCTGGGAGTTCAGACCTGAAAACAGGAAGCCATACACTGAACATTACCGATCTGGGCACATGTCAAGTTTGGGAAGGGATGGTATGCATGTGTATGCGTAGGTTCAGTGGCTTCATTCATGTCCAATTCTCTGCGACCCCGTGGACTATAGCCCACCAGGCTCATCTGTCCAAGGGAATCTCCAGGCCAGAATACTGGAATAGGTTGCCATGCCCTTCTCCAGGGGGTCTTCCCAACCCTGGGATTAAACCCCCATCTCTACCTTGGCAGGTGGGTTCTTTACCGACTGAGCCACCTGGGAAGCCCTAGAGATGAGATAGGGAAAATATGTGGAAAGGAATGGTGGGGGTGGATGGAGGAATTGAAAATGAGTCAAGGCTGGAAAAAGGTCTCAATGACTGGAGAAAGTCAGCAGGAAGAACCAGGTAAGTTCTTGCCAGGTAAGAGGGCCTTGGAAACTACGGCGAGAAGTCTAAGCTGCCATGGAAAGATGTGGAGCCTTTTCAGTAGGAGTGATGATCATATCAGTGACCTGTGGCTAGTTCCTGTGAGTTGGGCGGGATCCCAGCTCCATCTCAGGGATGAGACGGGTTAGGGTGGGAGCTCTTAGTGACTCGGGGCGGGATGACGGCAGGAGAGATGACAAAGGCATCATGGAGGCAGGAACCACAGCAGCATGTGCTGTTGACCAGGTTGTGAGAGGGGTGTGGAGGGCAATGGTGAGTGCCAATGGCTCCAAGATGACACCCAGGTCTTGGAACTGGCACACGATGGAACATTAACCCTGATACAGGGAGCTCAGGAAGAATGGGACCTTTTAAAATTCATGGGGGAATCCCCTGGTGCTCCAGGGGTTAAGAAGACTTGGCAGTTTTATAGTGGTGGCCTGGGTTCAATCTCTCATCTGAGAACTAAGATCCTGCAAGCCATGAGGTATAGCACACACAGAAAAACAAATAAATGAAAGTAAATTTAAAAACCATGGGACATGAATGGGGAAGAATGCAGAAGTGCATTTAAAGCATCATGAGTTTAAGGTGTCTTTTGATGGAAACATCACATGAGCAGTAGAACTGTGAGGCTGAAGGAGGAGTTCCAGGAGGAGAGGTCAGAGTGGAGAGTCCCAGACAGAGTCTGAAGCCTGGAGAAGGAACTTGGCCGTCTCAGGAGAGTGTGCAGGAGATCAGGGCGGACAGGAGGGAGTCCTAAGCAGTCTCATGCAATAGCAGTGAGGAAGAGGTGAATACTCAAATATTGAATTAGAACAAAAACTGTGCACTTTCATGAAACTATCCTCCATGCTACTGTAATGGTGGCTGCAACATTATACATTTGCCCAAACCTGCAGAACTCTCCAAGTGAAAAATCGAATCCTAATATAACTACAGACTTCAGTTAATAACATGAGCTTCCCAGTTGGTGCTAGTGGTAAAGAACCTACCTGCCAAAGCAAAAGATATAATGAGACATGGGTTCGATCCCTGGTTTGGGAAGATCCCCTAGAGGAAGGCATGGCAACCCACTCCAGTATTCTTGCCTGGAGACTCCCATGGACAGAGGAACCATACCACACACACACATGCAAAGGCGGTAATAATAAGAGAAACTGGGTTGCGGGGCAGGGTGGGAAAAGGAGATCTATGGGAATTATCAATACTCTCTGCTCAATTTTTCTGTAAATCTAAAACTGCTCCAGATATAAATGAACTTATTTACAAAACAGAAAGAGACTCACAGACATAGAAAACAAACAGAGTTATCAAAGGGAAAAGGAGATAAATTAGGACTTTGGGATTAACATACACATACTATGCTATATAAAATAGATAACTACTATTACTACTGTATAGCAAAGGAAACTATACTCAAAACCTTGTAATAACTTATAATGGAAAAGAATCTGAAAAAGAATATATGTACATTTACTGAGGGCTTCTCTGGGGACTCAGGTGGTGAAGCATGTGCTTGCAATGCTAGAGACCTGGGTTCAATCCCTGGGCTCGATCCCCTAGAGAAGGGAATGGCGACCCACTCCAGTATCCTTGCCTGGAGAATTCCATGACAAGAAGAGCCTGGTGGGCTACAATCCATGGGGTCACAAAGAGTCAGACACGATTGAGTGACTAATGCTAACTAACATGTATAACTGAACCACTCGCTGTACACTTGAAACTAACACAGGATTGTAAATTAACTATATTTCAATTAAAATAAAAGATGGATGATAAAAAAATAAACCTGATTTCTGGAAAAAAAAAAAAAAAAACTTCTCTAAAAATAGTTCGCTCATTTTAGAAGCAAGCATGGGCTTTTGGATCTGGCTAACAAAAAACAAATCAGGAAAGTGTCAGAGGCTTTCCTGGAAAGGGAAAACAGCTTAAAACAATACGGATTTTTTTTTTTTTTTTTTTAAAGATAAGCCTAGCTTTAGCACAGAACAGACCAAAGATCTAAGAGGAATCATTAGCTATCCACCGCTGTCTGTAACTTGAAATCTCTTCTCAGAGTAAAGGATTTGAGAAGCTGGCAGAAAGCTTTTGGATCAATCACAAGATAGTTGTAAAATATTGATCCTTTTTCCCTTTTCAAATCAAAACACATGTTTCCCAGGTCAAAAGAAATATCTTCTGGGTCAATCAGAGCTAGATTTTAATTCCAAATCCCACTCGTGGGACCTGAGTGACACTGAACAAATCCGCTTCAATTTTCTCAGGCTCAGTTTCAGTCATCCGTGAAATGCAGAGAATGTTTATACCACGGGCTTGCTGTGAAGACTAAAAATGTCTGGCATTACTGTACTATTATAAATTATGTTAAGGAAATTACAGGCATTATTACTATTATCATCATCGCTATTATTATTAAGCACTGGACATCACACTGAATGCTTACTGTCATAACTTTGTTGACTCTTTCCAACAACGCTGTAAAGTTAGCATCCCTAGCTAATCCATTGTTAAGATGAGAAAAGACTCAGAGAGGTTCGGTAACTTGCCTAACAGCACACAGCTGCTAAATGAGAGTGAAGTATGAACCCAGCTCAAGTTTGTGTCCAAGATGCTCTCAATGGCCTATATATAGATTGCCCACATCAGTACGAGTTTACATTATAAATAAAATCTTTATTTTTAAACTCACACATTATTTTTTATTTCATACATTACATTATGTTAGATTTTCCTATGTGACTGGTCTTACTTCAACGTCAATATTGTAGGTAGTCTACAAGGTGGCTTTAGCAGGAGGGAAATCAAGATGGATTAGACTGGTTTTCCTCACTAAGATTCAGAAGAAATTAATCACCCCTTGATTCTTCCTGTATTGTCTCCAAAAAAAAAAAAAAAAAGATACAATGCGTTTGGTCCTTGGTGCTGCTGCTGCTAAGTCGCTTCAGTCGTGTCCGACTCTGTGCGACCCCATAGATGGCAGCCCACCAGGCTCCGCCATCCCTGGGATTCTCCAGGCAAGAACACTGGAGTGGGTTGCCATTTCCTTCTCCAGTGCATGAAAGTGAAAACTCAAAGTGAAGTTGCTTAGTCATGTCCAACTCTTCGCGACCCCATGGACTGCAGCCCACCAGGCTCCTTCATCCATGGGATTTCCCAAACAAAAGTATTGGAGTGGGTTGCCATTACCTTCCAAAATCTACAACCCCTGCCCTCCATCCACACCTGGTCATCCAGACAGTGATGTCAGTTAGTTGGGATGGAGGTCTTTCCCCAGGGTCTGCCTTGGACACACTCCTGGAAGTTCCTTATTTTGTCATGAGTCTACCTGGTTCTCAGTTGTTGCTGCTGCTGTTTAGTCACTAACTCATGTCTGACTCTCTGTGACCTCATGGATTGTAGCCCATCAGGCTCCTCTGTCCACGGGATTTCCCAGGCAAGAACACTGGAGTGGGTTGCCATTTCCTCCTCCAGGGGATCTTCCCAACCCAGGGATTGAATCCAAGTCTACTGCTTGGCAGGCGGATTCTTTACCACCTGGGAAGTCCCTAGTTCTCAGTACTTTTCCTAAAGCCCATTTATTAACCAGGTAAGAATAATTACAGCAAGTCTTTCACTGTATTTCTCTGTTATTTCTGTATTTCCTTTGAAAATATTTTTTAAGTGTTTGAGATAATTTCAAAGGAATAAAGTGTTAGTTGGTGGAAACCTGCGAGAGAGTGATGGTTGATATTTTACATTAATTTTTATGGAAAAAATTCACTTTCTTTTCTTTCTAAGATGTGTTTCCCCAAGAATTTAACTCTTGCTAAACCCACAAAATCCTAATGGGAGGCCCTTTGACCATCTCCATTACTCCGTGTGAATAAACCCTTCCCAAGCTCAATATGAACTGTGTAGACACACGAGTGTGTGGAGACACACAGGTGGTGCTCTGGCATAACATGCACATACTCCCACACAGTAACTTTCCTAGATGTGTGCATGTCATTGAATGCACTTCTCAGAATATTAAGTGAACTTCAGAGCTCCAAACCAAAGACTTCATCAGCATCTTCACAGAGAGACCCCAAGCTTCCTGGACTTTAGTAGACTGAAAAAAAAGGAAAGAAAAGAAAGACAAAACTTTTTAGTCCCTTTATAAACTATGATATGCTCTGAAAAGGCAAGTCAAGTAGGAAAATTTTTCTTCGCAAGAAATTTTTTTTTTTTTTTAATGCCTAAATGAGATGTGAGAACAGGGGCCACCTTATGCTGCAGCCAGCAGAGGCACTCAAACTTTCCGTCAGCAGGATCCCAGCCAAGCTGCACAGCGCGCTTTTATAAAGCTGGCCCCGGGCATCTCAGGGCAAGATGTGGCTGTGACATCTACTCTGCCCTTAGTACTCCAGAGGCACTGGCACAGTGGCTGTCAGACTCGCCCCACAGCCATGGCAAAGAATGGACTTGTAATTTACATCCTGGTTATCACCTTGCTCCTGGACCAGACCAGCTGCCATGCGTCCAAGTTCAAAGCCAGGAAGCACAGCAAACGCCGAGTGAAAGGTAACAGGGTCCCTCCATCCAGCAGAACTCTAGGCTTGCTCAGGGTGGGGAGGAGGTGGACGACGTTCATTTCCAGACTCCCCCAGGAGACCATCTCTGATGGCGGTTACCATGGCTTCAAGTGGATATGGCATTTTCAGGGGACCGAGTGACCTCATAATTCTCTGGGACTGTTTGACATTTAAAGGAATCATATGGGAGGATTCTGGTTTCGTAGGATAAAAAAGGCTCTTGCAAAAAGACTTTCTGTATTGTATATCCTTCAACAGGTGAGCTTAGGCAAGAGAATGTTCAATAGAGTGTGACAACCTGGATACGACATCTGCTATTTGGAATGAGGGATCAAGTAGAACAAATCGATTAATAGAGTATACTGTTTCACTCACAGATATTGTACAGCTGTTCAAATTGATCTGTAAGATAACTATCATCTTATTCAATGTGTAGTAGAAGATAGAGCTATTGGTAATGTGACTTCCATTTCATCAATAGATATATTTTCATATCCCTGGGAATATAAGGACACTCTATATTATATGTTTAAGCTTCTTCGTGTCATAGAAAAGTTTTAAGTCTTTCACTTAAAAATATTTCAACACACAAGTCATACAGCATTTGAAAATATGTTAATGCACAACAATCTCCAAGCAATCCCAATTTGGGGTGGCTTGAATTGGATTGAAAAACTGAAAGTGTCAGTTGCTCAGTTGTGTCTAACTCTTTATGACCCCATGGACTGTAGCCCACCACGTTCCTCTGTCCTTGGGATTCTCCACACAACAATACTGGAGTGGCTTGCCATTCCCTTCTCCAGGAATCTTCCTGTCTCAGGGATCGAACCAGGGTCTCCTAGATCCACTGAGCTACCAGGGAAGCCCTGAATTGGTTTAAGAGAGTTAAAAAATCTAGCAAGGAACAGAGATAATGGCAATGTACATGCAACACACTGAAACTAAATCAAAACTAAATCATCGAGAAAGGCGTGGTGTGATGTGTATCTCATTCTGAGTTATTTTCATACAGGAGATTTCAAGGTAAATATTGACACTATTTGCTTATCAATTTCACTTCAATAGTAACAACACACAAACAGTAATACCAGCAAAGTTAAAGTCTTGATTTAACACAACACGAATGGCTGGCTGGTGAGAAGGGAGCTTCTCTTGTTGTGTCACATTGTTAAGATTATGAAGTGCCCTACTTTAGGTCTGATGTAAGGTTTCTTTTTGTTTTTTTGACTATTGCTTTATAACATTGTGCTGGCCTCTGCCACACATCACCATGAATCAGCCAGGTATACACATGTCCCCTCCCTTCTGATCTCCCCTCCCATGGCCCACCCCAGCCCGTCCCTCTTAAATGGAATTTTTTTTTCCTAATGAAAAAACACTTCTCTGTTACCTCCTTTAAAGAGAGATTAAAATCTCTCTCATGAGCAACGAAGTATCTTGTGGAAGACGAAGGCAGGGAAAGGACGGGGAGAGATGTGGCATTTCTGCTGGGTGATGAGGCATGTTTCATCGCCAGCCTCTCTTTGCCACGAAGAAGGCGTGGTCAGCTGGCGATCACCCAGCAGGGCTGCGAGCAGGGGTGTGAATACGTGAATGTGCGTGTGTGTGTTCTCTGTGGGTGTTTCTGAAATAAGTGCAGTTCAGGGCATTATGTTCTATCCTCCAAGGCACACACACACAAGTGCACACACATGCTTTTGTTTGCTTTTTAACCGACTGGGTCCAATCCTAGATATCACCCTTCCAAAGCAGTTTTGCTCATTTTTTGCTGTGAGACCCAAGAAAGTAGATTCTACAATACGCGAAGCCATTAGCCTAAACCTGTTAAACAGTTCTTTTAAACTGCCTGGAAATAATACCAAATCTTATGAAATCAAAAGCAAAAGTCATTTCTTTCTCTCTCAATTCTTTCCATAGAATTAACCATGATTGACTGCTAAGAAATAATATTCCCACAGTTTTCTTTAATGCCCAATTAAAAACTGATTTGTTGTTGTTTAGTTGCTAAGTCGTGTCCGACTCTTTGTGACCCTATGGACTGTAGCCCCACCAGGCTTCTCTGTCCATGGGATTTTCCAAGCAAGAATACTGGAGTGGGTTGCCATTTCCTTTTCCAGGGATCTTCTCAACCTAGGAATCAAATCCGAGTCTCCCACTTGGCAGGCGGATTCTTTACTACTCTGCCACCCAGGAAGCCCTACTTTTAACAAAATAAGTATTGGCTGTCTAAAGTACTTGGAAGACAAATTAATTGATTTTATCTGTTAACTCTTGGATAACCTCACATATAAGGCCTTCCTCCGTCCTTTTAAAAGCTGCGTAATATTCCATGTGTGGATGGGTTATGGCTTATTTAATCTGTTCTTTCTTGGTGAACTTTTATGTTCATCAAATGTATCTCTTTTTGATCCAATGCCTCAGTGAATTGCTTTGTACACAGATATTGATCCCCACGCTAGAATATCATGATAATATGTCTCTAGAAGTAAAAGTGTAAGTTAGTTACACCATCTGTCTTTCCAAATGGTAGCATGAACTCATGTTCTGAACTTGAGTATATGAGAGCACCCACTGAGTTTCTCTTGTGGCTCAAAAGTTAGAGTCGGCCTGTAATGCAGGAGACCCAGGTTCAATCCCTGGGTCAGAAAGATCCCCTGGAGAAGGAAATGGCAACTGATTCCAGTATTCCTGCCTGGAAAATCTCATGGACAGAGGAGCCTGGTGGGCTACAGCCTAGGGGGTCTCAGGGTCAGACACGACTGAGCGCCTAACACGCACACACACCTGGACAACCTGACCTATCATCAGTGTAAGCTGTGCCAGCTTAACAAAACCCCAGAAGACTTTTAATTTGCATCTCTTTGCTTATTAATGAGGTTGAGATATTTTTTCGTGTATTTATTGGTCATTTCTTCCAGCAATTATTTTTGCATTCTTACCCGGTACCTATTTTTGGAGAACAACAATAATAAAATGAAAGGGAGCCTTTAAAAAACTCAAAATGGTAACTGAGTGATTTAGCTCCAAAAACAAGTTTCCCCTGCTATTCACTTCATGGGCCTCAACAAATTAGGTTGAGCAATGCAAGTTATGTTGTAGTAATGAATTAAATATAATCTCTATTTAGTGAAAGAGTTGTTCCTTGTATTCATTTTGACAAAACACAACCACATTTCTCAAAGGATAGAAGCAGACTCCAAGCCACCTGGATAAGGATTTCCATAATGCTCTCCCAGGAGCCTAATGTTAATTCATGTGACTTCATGTTAATTGCAACGTTTACAGCTTCCCTGTGGAGGCATTTACTTAAATAGTGTGGGGCAGGAAGCTGAGAGGAACTGGGGTGACGTGTATGGCTCACAACTTGTAACCTGGAAGAAAACTTAGCAGTCTTTGCAAGTCTGGCCCCCAACACCACTGGCTTTGCACAGTGCATGCACCCCTGTATCTATTCTGAGTTGAATGCTCCCGTTGAGGAAATCCTTGTTACTGTGCTTCTCAGCTGAGCTACTGGATGCCTTGAGAATGGATGTCCGCGCCTGGATACCCCAGGAGGCATTTCCCAACCCGAATGTGGGAACACCTGACTTGCAAAGCACATGTTTAAGGGGAAAATGACTCAGTCATGTTTGGATACTGGCCTGTCCTGAAAACACCCAAGACAGAACACAGATTCTCCATGTGGTATCCCCGCAAAGAGGCAGCTGGGAACAGCCATATCAAGCTTTAAGCATCTTAGCTGCTTGAGGCTATGTACTAGGGACCAAGCAGGTAAAGGTGATCACTGTGCAGAAACAGATGGGCGGGATGGAAAGAGAACAGATTTGAAGACAGCAAGATTCAAATCCCAACTCTGCACCTTACTAGCTGGGTGGTCTTCGACAGGTTCATTCAGTTTTCTGTGCCTCTTTTTTTCTGAAATGATATTGTCTATTTCATAGTAACATTGAAAGAATTAAGCTCATGGCACACAGTGTATGCTGGCTTTAATATTTTTAAATGTGTATTAAGATTTATTATAATTCCTGCGTTTGAAGAGCTCACAAGTTGTCAGTTTCTAAGACACTGCCCATCAGGTCTGGATTTTTGATTAGTCAAAGTTACTAATTTCCTACTCCTTACTTATACCCAAGGAGAGCCATGAAGATCAGCCTAATCAGGGGACATCCAAGACTAAGTAAATTGCTAGTCCTTAATCAGATCAGATCAGATCAGTCGCTCAGTCGTGTCTGACTCTTTGCGACCCCATGAATCACAGCACGCCAGGCCTCCCTGTCCATCACCAACTCTCAGAGGTCACTCAGACTCACATCCATCGAGTCAGTGATGCCATCCAGCCATCTCATCCTCTGCCGTCCCCTACTCCTCCTGCCCCCAATCCCTCCCAGCATCAGAGTCTTTTCCAATGAGTCAACTCTTCACATGAGGTGGCCAAAATACTGGAGTTTCAGCTTTAGCATCATTCCTTCCAAAGAAATCCCAGGGCTGATCTCCTTCAGAATGGACTGGTTGGATCTCCTTGCAGTCCTTAATACTTCATGGGAAATAGATGGGGAAACAGTGGAAACAGTGTCAGACTTTCTTTTTCTGGGCTCCAAAATCACTGCAGATGGTGACTGCAGCCATGAAATTAAAAGATACTTACTCCTTGGAAGGAAAGTTATGACCAACCTAGATAGCATATTCAAAAGCAGAGACATTACTTTGCCAACAAAGGTTCGTCTAGTCAAGGCTATGGTTTTTCCTGTGGTCATGTATGCCTGTGAGAGTTGGACTGTGAAGAAGGCTGAGCACCGAAGAATTGATGCTTTTGAACTGTGGTGTTGGAGAAGACTCTTGAGAGTCCCTTGGACTGCAAGGAGATCCAACCAGTCCATTCGGAAGGAGATCAGTCCTGGGATTTCTTTGGAAGGAATGATGCTAAAGCTGAAACTCCAGTACTTTGGCCACCTCATGCGAAGAGTTGACTCATTGGAAAAGACTCTGATGCTGGGAGGGATTGGGGGCAGGAGAAGAAGGGGATAACAGAGGATGAGATGGCTGGATGGCATCACTGACTCGATGGACATGAGTTTGGGTGAACCCCGGGAGTTGGTGATGGACAGGGAGGCCTGGCATGCTGCGATTCTTGGGGTCGCAAAGAGTCGGACACGACTGAGTGACTGATCTGATCTGAATACAGAAGTATTTTTATAGGGCTGTTTATCACTGCCTTTCCATACTTCTCCATGAAAATCACTTAACCCTGCTAAGAGCCATTACACCCAGAGCATCAGTTGAGTAGGAGTATTGAGGCCAGGGGACTTAGAGACCCAATTAAGTCTGAGTATGAGTTTTACCACTTACTTGCCAATTTAGCTTATTGAGTTCATTCTCACTCTTCAATGAGAATCTCATTTTCCTCCATTCCTAACTATCTTTGAAGAGTAAGTGAAAATCACATGAAAGTATTTTGTATGCCATCGTTTATTCACTCAATAAACGCTATGAGATTATGTGCCAAGCATCATGGGAAACATCAGGAATACCATGGACAACCAGAGAGATAAAATTAAGTAAGTAAAGAAACATGATTATATATTGGAGAAAGTGTGTGGAAGAAAAACAAAGGTTCAAGGAAAGAGACCAGCCAGAGAGATGTAGAGAGGATGACCAGAAAGTCTTCTCAGAAGAGATGTTTAAGCTTGATAAGACGAGGGATAAGGGAGTTCCCTGGGAGTCCAGTGGTTAAGACTCCACGCTTCCAATGTAGAGCGTGAGCGTTTGATCCTTGGTTGGGGAACGAAGATCCCACATGCTGTGGGGCCAAAATAAAATAAAACTGAAGTCTTAAGAAAAAGAAAAAGGACAAGACCTGGGCCAAGAGTGTCCCAGGCAGAAAGAACACGTTCGAAGGGTCCTGAGATGAGGCAGCTTGTTCTAGAATGCATCGAAAATCAACCAGTCTAAAGTCTAGTGATGGAGAGTGAGTCACATGGGATAGGGCTGGAGAGACAGACAGGCGCTCCACCTCACAGAAGAAACTTCCAGTATTATTACCTCCACCAAACCCTTACAAATCCTCCTGAACAGCTTGTGTTTACTCATTGTTTTTCATGTACTCTGGGCTCAATTTCATCAAAATCACCCTCGGCTTATGTTCTGTATCCCGAAACTTTATCTAATTTTGTTTTATTTGTACTTTATTTTAATCATATTTTGTTTTATTCATCCTACCCCACCCCACTCTAAAAACTCCTCAGAAAAGGATGGAGACCTGAAGACTCAAGTGGAAAAGCTCTGGAGAGAAGTCAATGCCCTGAAGGAAATTCAAGCCCTGCAGACAGGTGAGACTCGTCTTATCTCAACAAGATAGGAAAAGAAATTGTGATTAGCCAGCAATTCAAACCACATTGACAGTACATATCATTCTGCTGCCGCCAAGTCACTCCGGTCGTGTCCGACTCTGTGTGACCCCAGAGATGGCAGCCCACCAGGCTCCCCCATCCCTGGGACTCTCCAGGCAAGAACACCCGAGTGGGTTGCCATTTCCTTCTCCAATGCGTGAAAGTGAAAAGTGAAAGGGAAGTCACTCAGTCGTGTCCGACTCTTAGCGACCCCATGGACTGCAGCCCACTGGGCTCCTCCATCCATGGGATTTTCCAGGCACGAGTACTGGAGTGGGGTGCCATTGCCTTCTCTGACATATTGTTCTAGGTGAGATTTAAAAAAAGAGAGAGAAAGAGACATTGGCACAGCAGAGATGCGTCCAGGACAAAGGATTCAAAAGCTGGGAGGATGAATGTTTTGGGAAATCAGCTTGATTTTCCACTTCCTTCGCCTCTCAATGAGTGGAATAAAAATCAAACCAGGCATTTCAATAATACATTTTAGAAGTCCGTCCATCCATATATATATATATATATATATATATATATATATATATATATATAAACACACACACACACACACATATATATTTATACATATTTATGTATACACATATACATATTTATATGTGTGTATATATATACACATATATATTTTTTGCTAGCTGTGCTGTGCGACATGCAAGATGCCTGATCTTAGTTTCCTGACCTAGGATGGAACTCTTTCCCCTTGCTTTGGGAGCACAGAGTCTTAACCACTGGACCACCAGGGAAGTCCTCATAATTCTTTATTAGGCAATGAAACAAAATTGAAGCAAGTATTAACTAGATAAAATAACCAGCATTCCTTAGCTGTTTACTAAGATGTTTAGGTCCCCAGGTAGCTCAGTAGTAAAGAATCCACCTGCCAATGCAGGAGACCTGAGTGTGATCCCTGGGTCAGGAAGACCCCGTGGAGGAGGAAATGGCGACTTACTCCACTACTCTTGCCTGGGAGATCTCATGGACAGAGAAGCCTGGTGGACTACAGTCCATGGGGCCACAAGAGTCGGACATGATTTAGCAACTAAACAACAACAACAAAATAACCCACTGAGAGCTCAGCCGAGGTGGAACTAAACCCAGGGTCACAGGACTCAGCTCTGGCCACACTGAGTGGGTCAGGTGCCCTGGAGAAGAGCTTGCCAGCAGGGGGCAGCAGTGAGTGTTCCTAATGGCAACCCACTCCAGTGTTCTTGCCTGGACAATTCCAGGGACAGGGGAGCCTGGTGGGCTGCCGTCTCTGGGGTCGCACAGAGTCGGACACGACTGAAGCGACTTAGCAGCAGCAGCAGCCTATGAAGCTCCCAGGGTGAGGAAATGAGAGCCACGCTGGGCAGACTCAGGAACACCCCTGGCTCGCAATGTTCACATCCTCAGGGAGGAATAACCGTCATAGCAACTCCAAAGGCAGAGCGTCGAGGGTTCCAGAAGAGAGCTGCCCAATTACAAGAGTTAATGCCTTAAAGGAAGACCCAAGTTAGGGCTTTTTTGTCAGCTATTTACGGCCCCCAGGGCTCCCCAGGGGGCTCAGTGGTAAAGAATCCACCTCCAGTGCAGGAGACATGGAGACATGGGTTCCGTCTCTGGGTCAGGAAGATTCCATGGAGAAGGAAATAGCAACTCACTCCAGTCTTCTTGCTGAGGAAATTCCATGGACAGAGGATCTTGGAGGGCTGCAGTCCATGGGCTGACCAAAAGTCAGACACATCTGAGCGACTGAGCACGGCACACTGATAGCTCCTGGGCCAGCTGTATGTTACCTGTCTTGAGCCATTTTTACCATAAGCAATACTGCCTAGTTACACTGCTGGCAGGAAACTTGATAAAAGTTTCCTGGGGAACAGAAATAGAAAGTTAAAGGAAGGTCAAATGAGTTTGCAGAAGGGGAAAGAGCTTGGTTAACCCTTCAGCTACAGTTGGGGGCTATAATAATACTTTATAAACATCAACACAGTTCACTCGCTCAGTCGTCTCCGACTCTGTGCGACCCCACGGACTGCAGCACACCAGGTTTCCCTGTCCATCACCATCTCCCGGAGCTTGCTCAAACTCATATCCATCATCAACACATTAATCCTTCAATAATTTATGAGACAGACGCTGCTATAATTCTTCTCAGTTTTCAGATGAGGAAACTGAGGCACAGGGAAATTAAGGCTGATACAGATAATAAATATCAGAACTGACACCTAAGCTGAGGCAGTACAGCCCTGAAGCCTGAGTCTCCAATGCTATGCTTCAAAACTATCTTTATATTTGGCCTATACCCTGGATAAAATAAACAATATTCAGCTTATTGTTATATGCTGTGGGCTCAGTTACCTGCTGTCATCTTACATGCAATGTAATTCACCTTTTATATGCTACCAACTCTTTTAAGCTTCATTATATTGTGTGCTCAGTTGCTTCAGTCGTGTCTGACTCTGTGACCCCGTGGACTGTAGCCCACCAGGCTCCTCTGTCCATTGGATTCTCCAGGCAAGAATACTGGAGTGGGTAGCTATTTCCTTCTCCAGGGGATCTTCGGGACCCAGGAATCGAATGCGTGTCTCCTGCATTGGCCGGCAGATTCTTTACCACAGAGCCACAGGGAAGCCCCAAGCTTCACTACCCTGATATGTAAGGACAGGTGTAATAAGAATCCCACATCATGGGACAGTTGTGATGATGATACAGGTTCATTTATGAAAAGTGCTTGGCACAGTGTCTGACTCTGCGCACAGTCTTCATTACATGCTGACTCACCATTATCTCTATGCATTGTCCTTTCCACAACTATCTGCTGCTATTGGCCAGGGCCAGTTCTAGATTATTATACTCCTACAGCATGTTAACATGTCAAATCTCACATCTTTACAGTCTGTCTCCGAGGCACAAAATTTCACAAGAAGTGCTACCTTGCTGCCGAAGGCTCGAAGCACTTCCACGAAGCCAATGAAGACTGCATTTCCAAGGGCGGGACCCTGGTTGTCCCCAGAAGCGCGGATGAAATCAACGCCCTCCGAGACTATGGTAAAAGGAGCCTGCCGGGGGTCAATGACTTTTGGCTGGGCATCAATGACATGGTCACAGAAGGCAAGTTTGTCGACGTCAATGGGCTTGCCATCTCCTTCCTCAATTGGGACCAGGCACAGCCTAACGGCGGCAAGCGGGAAAATTGTGCCCTCTTCTCCCAGTCAGCTCAGGGCAAGTGGAGTGACGAGGCCTGTCACAGCAGCAAGCGGTACATATGTGAGTTTACCATCCCTCAATAGCCCCTTCTCAGGTACATCGTCCCAGAAAGACCGGTCATGATTTACAGGCTGATGGTTCTCAAGAATGGTTCAAAATCGTCATAGGGGAGGCTATGTCCCTAGGAATACGAGACAGCCAAGCTTGCTACCACATTGTATTGTGATTTTTGCCCTCTACGGGAATTGGGGGATAGGAAAATAATCATTCCGTCATGTAGACACTGCTCAAGTAGCTTCTGCAAAAACGGGCTATTAGACCTTTCTCATTCCTGGTCCCTCTTCCTTGTATAGACCAGGTGTGTATTAAAAAGACAACGGCCAGAAAAGCAAGCTGTAGGCTACCTGGAAGATTTTCTGTTAAAGGTTTCGTATGTATCTGAGCGATGAGGTGCTACATAATCCAAAACCTTCTCAGTCTGATGCTTGGTCTGCTCCCTCCTTGTGATAGCACCTTATTAGCCGTCACCCTTTCCTTGAGTCGCAGCATCCCCTGGTGGGATGTGTAACTGCTCTGTCCCAAGGATACATAGAGGTCTCAGATAAGCTCTGGTTCAACTCTGTTTTCTTCAAACCCACCCCACTCCTGCCCCCGCCCCCAGTGATATACACATCATGTTTTTTTTTTTTAAGTTCCCAGTAAAGATCTGAAAGGAAATGTTAAGGCAGTATATTTGGTCAGTTTCCACCCCAGTGTGCCATTACAGTTTCCAACCTGAAGAGGTAAACCGAAGGCAGACTGTACAGAAAAAGAGAAACTTTTAAAAGTCTCCTTTTTCCCTGCTTTAGTTTTATGAAGTCAACAGTGGATATTATACATCTTAGTTTCTTTTTTTATAAAATATATTTTACACACTTATGTATATTTTAACAATCATATATTTAAGTCTATTAGGAGAAAAACGTATATTTAGATTCAAAGTTGGAAGTTGGATTTAAAAAACATTTTTTGAGTAACAGGTACATCTATACTATTTTTTTATTCTGCCAAGTGCTGCTCCCCCTAAATTGTTTAGATTGTGTAATGTAATGCCATTGCTTAATACGAAATTATGAAGTTAAGGCTTGGGGGAAATGGGTTTTTTAGAAGCAAACAATTCTAGGTATATTCTGTTCTTCAAATAAACATCTTCTTTTTCCCCTTTAAATGCTGAATATGTTTTGGGAACAAAATCCTTCTTTATAAACTTAATCATGTATGCTTGGAATTAAGTTTTAGTCCTTCACACTGCACAATAATAATAAAGCCTGAATTCTGATCAATGTGGGATTATATGGGTATTGTCTGCAGTTATTCAAACTATGTTGGTTTCCATCAGACTTGAAGAAATTGGGGGAGAAATGCACTAGATTTGATCAAACTGGAGATTCAGATGTACTGTAAGGATAGTTTTACTTGAGAATAAAGAAGTAAAGTGGAGACGGAGGAAGTGAACTTTTTAAAAGTTGTACCCGCCATTGTTTTTGGTTGACCCTGATCAATTTCTTCTTCCAATGCCACCACAGTCTCCACGTGGGAATCTTATCAAATTGCAGATCCCATAGGTCTGGGCTGAGGCCCCAGATTCTTCACTTCTAAAACCATCTAGTGGAAGCCAACAGGGCTGGACCACACACCACAGTCTGAGAGCAAGGGTCTGAACCTGTAACTACTTGCCGAGAGACAGTCTCTGCTGATTCTAGCAGGTCTGTTCCCCTTTAACTCAAGTCAAGGGTAGGACCTACAGTTAATCTGTATGAAGAACAATACTGAGAGCAATTTTCCCACCCATCACAGATGCTTCCAGCCATATCATTACATGATCTACAAAATAAAAATCAATTACAGGAAACAGTAATTGAGACTCAACTTAGTGATCTGAAGGAAAACGTATCTCAAGGCTCAAAGGCTTAAGTTGAATAGAAGTTCTTACACTAAAAATAAAGATATAACGTCTTTCCTGCTCTCTGATTACAGAGAACTTTCGTATTCTCACCAAATTAAGTACATCTAAGAGATAAAGAAGCCCACTAATTTTAGCTATTTAAGTTATTAATTTAATCCAATGTCAGAGATTCAAAGGACACCTACTAACTATAAAGCACTATGGTACATAATACATAAGGACATAAAGGAAGTAAGTGATAGTATCTATACTAGCTCACAGGAGGAGAGCAGGACTTGCCACTGGAGTCCAGGAGAAACATATTAGTAGCCCTAATTACCAGAGAAGGCAATGGCATCCAACTCCAGTACTCTTGCCTGGAAAATCCCATGGACGGAGGAGCCTGGTAGGCTGTAGTCCATGGGGTTGCTAAGAGTCAGACACAACTGAGTGACTTCCCTTTCACTTTTCATTTTCATGCATTGGAGAAGGAAATGGCAATCCACTCCAGCATTCTTGCGTGGAGAATCCCAGGGACGGGGGAGCCTGGTGGGCTGCAGTCTATGGGGTCCCACAGAGTCGGACACAACTGAAGCGACTTAGCAGCAGCAGCTCTAATTACATATGAAAATTGTGAATTTACAGATTATTACTATCTAGTTTAACCTAAAACTGAAACCCACAAAATGGGCACTGATTTAAATAGATTCTCACAAAGAAACACCACATTGAACATACACTAATAGTAAGAGAAAATGTGCCCACATTCAAACAAGCAGAGCTAACACGTCTACTGGTTCAGAGAGGCATTCATATTCCAGGCAAACCCATTCAGAATCTTTCCCAGTGATTGCCCATGCCACTGGGAGTCATGAAATGCTTTTTGCTATTTTATTTTTGCTAGAAACATTAAACAAGAACAAAGAGAATTTAGGCTTCTGACAGAATTCTTCCCTTCCAGTTGGATGCAATGTGCAGAATGAAGCCAAACATAGATAAGCAGTGATGAGAAATGACAGGGTGGAGAGGGAAAACAGGGAAGGGGAGAGAGTGGAAACATGTATGTGTTTTCACGAAATGCTGAGTTTATCATTCTTAAAGCCCTGGTTTTTATTTCTGCAAATTCTCTGAGGTACTCTACAATCCCTTTCCTTTTGCATTTGAGCTAGCTGGAGTTGGCATACCGACCAGGATAGCCTAGGTTATGACTTTGCAGAGCTTACCTCTAGAGAGGCAAACAGACAGAACACAAGCAAAGAAAAAAGCAAGATCATTTCAGAAAATACGATGAAATGTCAAAGGACTGACATGACAACATGGCATAACAAATGACACAATTAAAATGACAGAGGAAGGAAATCAAACAAGGAGATGAAAGATGGAGGGACGAGAGGGAGTACGGCCAGATTGAACAGACAACTCTTGTAATGCACTCCCCCGCCCGCTGAAAGAGGGTAAAAAAGAAAGCGATCCATCAATCTTCAGGGCAAAAGTCCAAGAGAAACCCCAAGAGCAGTGACTAATCCCAAATCACCCAGCAAGCTGGGGACAGAGCAGGGACTGGAATTCAATTTCCTGTCTCCCAATGCCAGCCCAGGTCAAGGTCAGCCCAGGTCAAGGTCAGCTAAGGTCAAGGGACTTAAGAGTCAGAAGACCTAGACTCCACACTGACTACATGTGTGATTTCAGGTAAGAATAAATGTTTGGGGCCTCACTTCCTCATCTCTCAACAGAAATGATAGATCATCCACAGAAATCTGAAAATATAGTTGCTGAGCAAGCAAGCACTCTGGATATCGCATCTTAAAGAAAAGGAAGAGCTTTGTTCCATTAAATAGCCAAAACATCTCACGACAGAAAAATCTGAAGAGTAGGGGGAAAAAAATTAGAAATTATCCTGTACCTTGGTCTTTTTCATTCATTTATCTAGTTAATAGTTATTGGGCACATGTATCTAGCAGTATCTTTTTACCACCTTCCATGCAAGGTACAGGTTACATTATTAGGCAATGTTGTATACTGCTTTATTTTACTTATAACCATTTTCCTAGCTTTTCCATAATGTACTTTCTATGGTTCCATAATATTCCAATGTTAATTGAGCACATAAATGAATGAACGAAGGGTCGTTTGCTAAGTCATGTTTGACTCTTAGCAACCTCATGGACTGTAGCCCGCCAGCCTCCTCTGTCCATGGGATTCTCCAGGCATGAAGACTTAAGTGGGTTGCCATTTCCTCCTCCAGGAATCAAACCCACATCTCTGGCATCTCCTGCAGTGGTAGGCGGATTCTTTACCATTTTGCCATTTATGAGTGGAATTTCACTTAAACTTCTAAATATAAATGTTTAGTCTTTGTGTAAATAAATGGAAATTTTGTTTTTCATTTTTATTCTGTAAATAATGCTCTAATGAATATTTATTGTGAATTTTTTTTTTCTCTTTGACTGTAGATTTTTCTCCCTTGTTAAGATAGATTTCCAGGCAGTCCAGTGGTTAAGACTCCACTTTTCCACTCCAGGGGCAAGGGTTTGATCCTTGTTGGGGAACTAAAATCCTCACATGCAGTGCTGAGCAGCCAAAAACAAAATAAAAATAAACCTAAGCAAAGAAAGACAGATTTCCAGAAGTGGAATTTTTAAATCAAAGGATAGGAGTAATTTTAGCCACTTTGGATCATGGTGTGAAATTGCTTTCTGAAAGGATTGTGCAAGCTGAAGAGGCAGCATGTCCTGTAACACCACTAAATTTGGAGTCAGCTCATCCTGGGTTTGAATACCAGCATGCATGCTCTGTGACCTGGAACAAATCATTTTACCTGGCTGAACACAATCCTAATTTATCAATAAACAATAAAAGTAAAAAACGTGAAGGGATTCTTAATATTTACCTTAGAAAATTGCTAGGATTAAAAATAAACACAGAGTTAATAGTTGGTAATAGTTGATTTCAGATATATTAATTATTCAGTTAAGAGTGGGATGGTGGAAGTGAGAGAAGTACTTGGAAGAAGGCTCACAGGTACCAGGTAATATTATTATATTTGTTATATTCATTTGGCTTCCCTTGTGACTCAGCTGGTAAAGAATCCGCCTGCAATGTGGAAGACCTGGGTTCAATCCCTGGGTTGGGAAGATCCCCTGGAGAAGGGAAAGCCTCGTCACTCCAGTATTCTGGCCTGGAGAATTCCATGGACTATACAGTCCATGGGGTAGCAAAGAGTTGGACGTGACTGAGTGACTTTCACTGTATATTCATTTGAGTTACACAAATTCAAGCTGCGCTAAAAACTGGGAGTGGAGACCAGCATGAAATAAAAAGTTACCAGAAATACATATAATTACAAACCAGGATGAATGCATTTTAAAACAAAATAGGGTTTTAGAAAATCTCCAGAAGACAGACAGACTTCAACGGGGACTAGACCGCTTTAGGCCATGAAGGGGTATATTTATTAGCACCCGCTAGGGTAAGTTTTTACATGTTCTTGCTGCCTCCCCACAGACATGCCTAGAAGCCCTGAGAGAGGCGACAGAGGGGGCCATATAGGGAGCCCTGCCTTGGGGAGCAGCTGCAGCTCTGGACACGCGCACATAGCCCCTGGCAGGCCTGGGCAAGGAGGCACAAGGCGATGTGCAAGGCGATCGCGTGGCCCGACAGCACCGAGGTGCTGCCGCTGGACGTGGCGCTGGGCACGCTGCTGGCCGTGGTCAGAGGCGAGGCGCTGCAGCGGCCGCACCAGGAGGGTGAGGGGAGCTGCTGCGCTCGTCGCTGTCCATCTGGGCCGGGTGCTGAAGCCGATTGTTCAGAACGCCCGCACAGAGCACATCTCTCGGGGGCATCTCCGGCCACTGCGAGTGAACTTCAACGACAGAGAAGGCTGCTGGCCCAACAGCCAGGCCACTTTTTCATCCAGGTCGGAGTTCTCCAGGAGCACCTGCTTCCTGGGGAGGAAAGGGCCTGGCTTCTGCCTTCTTCTGGGCACCAAGGTGAGGGAGGAGGGGTCTGGGAAAATCCACTGCTCCTCGTCTTACCCTTTCGACTGCCAACACCAGCTGACCACGGGGGTCCAGTGACAGGTGATGGACATGACTGTCTTCTCTCCTTGCCTTGTAATGGCAAAGCCAGTTATCAAGCCACCTTTTTGACAGGGAGGAAGCAACCCACAACCTGACTCGGTTTTCTCTTCTGTAAAATGCAGATAACATTTGAGGACATCTAGAAAATGAAATTAATATTCCCACTCAATTGAAGTTTTGTGATTTCATGAGATAGTGCAGGCAGAAGGACACTGCCCAGGTTTGTTGCTCGTAAGAGATGCTCAGAAGATGAAAAGCATCACCACCAGCTGCAAACTGAGTTCTGAGGCCTGGGGATGGGTGGGCCTCATCTTTTTAGAGGTAAGTACTCAAAACTCAAATATCAGGTGGCTCTGAGAAAAGAAATTTCCTGAGTATTCAGAGAACAATGAGAAGAAGATTAAAATGACAGGAATTTTTTCCCCAAGGTGTAGATTTAGCCAGAATAAGCCACCAAAATCAGTCCTAGAGACTTCAGCAGTGAACATTCACTTTTAACATGTGCTGTCTTTTAGCATGATATCAAAAACAATCTCAAATAACATTGTAATTTCTGAGTTCAGATCAGATTAGATCAGTCGCTCAGTCGTGTCTGACTCTTTGCGACCCCATGAACTGCAGCACACCAGGCCTCCCCCTGTCCATCACCAACTCCCAGAGGTCACTCAGACTCACATCCATCAAGTCAGTGATGCCATCCAGCCATCTCATCCTCTGTCATCCCCTTCTCCTCCTGCCCTCAATCCCTCCCAGCATCAGAGTCTTCTCCAATGAGTCAACTCTTCACATGAGGTGGCCAAAGTACTGGAGTTTCAGCTTTAGCATCATTCCTTCCAAAGAAATCCCAGGGCTGATCTCCTTCAGAATGGACTGGTTGGATCTCCTTGCAGTCCAAGGGACTCTCAAGAGTGTTCTCCAACACCACAGTTCAAAAGCATCAATTCTTCGGTGCTCAGCCTTCTTCACAGTCCAGCTCTCACATCCATACATGACCACAGGAAAGACCATAGCCTTGACTAGGTGAACCTTTGTTGGCAAAGTAATGTCTCTGCTTTTGAATATGCTATCTAGGTTGGTCATAACTTTCCTTCCAAGGAGTAAGCGTCTTTTAATTTCATGGCTGCAGTCACCATGTGCAGTGATTTTGGAGCCCAGAAAAATAAAGTCTGACACTGTTTCCACTGTTTTGTCATCTATTTCCCATGTAGTGATGGGACCAGATGCCATGATCTTCGTTTTCTGAATGTTGAGCTTTAAGCCAACCTTTTCACTCTCCACTTTCACTTTCATCAAGAGGCTTTAAATGTCTTCTTATAAAATCTACTTATATTCTTAGGCCCAATCTATAAGTTAACTGGGCTGATTATGGAATCAAATGATATTAGTAAATTAATATATGTGGGAATAGAGTCTCCATTCCAGTTCACAGTCTGGAGTGAGGTTGGTGGACTTCCAATGTTACCCTTCAGCACTGACTATCTTCATGGCCTAGGATGAGAGAGAACAACCCTCCAGTAGATGCAGCGGTGCACCCAGATTCCCTTCTGGGATGCAGGCACTCACCCCAACTGCTGGGAGTGTTGGCTCCCAGCTGCTCACAGATGAAGCCCTCCTGAGCAATTGTCCTCCACTAAAGGGAGCTGCTTCACTCAGGTTTACACCATGTCCTGGGGAAGCTCATAATGATGAGGAGAGACAAAGACCTGGCCCCCTGCCTCAGTTCTGGGCCTTGCTGAAGGGACATCTCAGCTTTAGCTCTTTGCACAGCGTCAGTTGAGGCCTCTGTTGTAACTGCATTCTATTTCAACTTCTTCCTCTCCCCTCTTGGTGCTGGTCCTGGAGACATCCCCCTCACCTGCCCCCAAGAAAACTGCAGCATGAAAAATCTCATTTCTGAATTTATTGAGAAACCTGACTTCTGACACTCTAAAAGCCTCACTGTCCTCATCTGTAAAATGCACTACATCACAGGGCTCTTGGAGAATGCAATGAAATAATGCCAGTAGAGTGCCTACCTTGGAGTCTGACATAGACTGAGTTCCACCTACCCCGAATCCCCAAATCCATCTAGAGAATCAGTGCAATCGGGATCAAAATCCAAGTTGGCATCTTGGCAGAAGCAAAAAGACATATAGAAATTGACAAGCTGGTTCTAAGATGCATATGGCAATGCCCACAACCAGAACATACAAAACAATCTGGAAAAAGAACAAAATTGGAGAACTTACATACCTTGACCTCAAAAGTTACTACAAAGCTAGAGTAATCCAGATAGTGTGATATTGGTATAAGCATGGACATGTATCAGTGGCATAGAATTCAGCAATAAACTTGTATACTTATGGGCAAGGGATTTTTGACTAGAGTGCTAAGATCATTCAATGGGGGAAAATAATCTTTTCAATAAACGATGCCAGGACAATTGGATAGTCAACATGCGTCACAATCAATTTGGAACATTTCCTTCCACTGTATAGTAGATTAACTAAAAAGAGATCCAAGACCTCAATGGAAAAGCTAAGACAATAAAAATCTTAGCAGAAGATACAGGTGCAAATCTCTGTGACTTGGATTAGACAACAGTCCAAACAATAATGCAGAGAAGGCAGTGGCACCCCACTCCAGTTCTCTTGTCTGGAAAATCCCATGGACAGAGGAGCCTGGTAGGCTGCAGTCCATGGGGTCCAAAAGAGTTGGACACGACTGAGCGACTTCACTTTCACTTTTCACTTTCATGCATTGGAGAAAGGAAGTGGCAACCCACTCCAGTGTTCTTGCCTGGAGAATCCCAGGGATGGGGGACCCTGGTGGGCTGCCGTCTATGGGGCTGCACAGAGTCAGACACGACTGAAGCGACTTAGCAGCAGCAGCAGTAATCAACAATGAGAACAACAGATAAGCTGACCTTCATCAAAATTAAAACTTTTAATTAAAAAAAATTAAAAACTTCTGGTTTTTCATAGTACACTATGAAAAAATGAAAAGACAACCAACAAAATGAGATAAAATATTTGTAAGTCATGCATCTGATAACAGATTTGTATCTAGACTACACAGAGACCTATTTACAAGTCTACAAAATATCCAGTTTAAAAATGGGCAAAAGATTACAATCTACTTCAACAATTATTTCTGCACACGAGTCTTCTAACTTTCCAGGTTTGAGGGCAAACACTCTATTTTATTGCTCTCTGCAGCCCCAGGACCTACCAAAGGAGAGGCAAAAGCACTGACTTCAGTAGGAGACCTATGCTTCCCTTACGACTCTGACACTTAACTAGTCCTTTGATACTGAACAAGTCACTTCACTTCTTCAATCCTCATCTTTCTCAACTATAAAATGGGCCTAGTAATAATACCTACTTCATGGAACTTTGGAGCCTGAATGCAAGAGTGCATGTCAATCTTTTAGCACAATGCCTAGGATAATAACTAACATTGTTGTAAGTTGTAGCTATAATCCTGAGTTAACAAAATTATTGTGACAAATAAAATTATGTTTCTATAATTTTTTTATTTTTTTAAATTGTGGCCGTGCTGTCTCTGCTGTGGTGCTTGGTCTTTCTTTAGTTGCAGCCTGTGGGCTCAGTGGTTGCAGGACACAGGCCCCATGGTCCCGTGGCATGATCTTAGTTTACAGATGACCTTATGAGGATGGTGATAGTACCGGTCTGACCCCAAGTCTTTGTGGTGATTGATGGCTCCCTTGGGGAGACCGGCTTTGTGCTGGGGCTCAGTACAGACTGTGTGGTGGCCTTCTGCAAGGCTTGTGGGGCTAATGCTGCCATCACAAGACTGGACCAGAGATGGGTAAGCCTTGGATGGTCTTGTACATTCTGTTTTTCCCAGTCATTTCAATCCAAACCGTAAAAGTGAAAGTGCTAGCTGCTCAGTCATGTTTGACTCTTTGTGACCCAATGGAAGACTGCTAGACATCTCTGTCCATGGAATTTTCCAGCCAAGAATACTAGAGTGGGTAGCTATTCCCTTCTCCAGGGGATCTTGAGACAGAGAGTGAACCTAGGTCTCCAGACTGCAGGTGGATTCTTTACCATTTGAATCACCAGGGAAGCTCTCATTCTAAAACAGAAAGTTGATTATTAGCTCATTTATTGTCTACAGACTAGTCTGTTCTGCCTCTGGAAACCTGTTTACAAAGAATACTTGCGGATGGCTTCCAGGACACATTGTCCAAGTGATCGTCCTACTGGACTGCATAATGGCCACTCCATGGCTGAATATTCAGCATTGGGAGTGTTAGGGACTGTGACTTCTCTAATCAATTTGTGCTAATGATGCAATGAACATGACCTGACACAGACCCAGAATGCTTGAGGTATCATTTCATTCCAATCGCAATGGCCATCATCAAAAAGTCTACAAATAATAAATGCAGAAAAGAATGTAGAGAAAAATGAGTGACCATACACCTCCTACACTGTTAATGGGAAGGTAAGTTGGTGTAGCCATTATGGAGAACCGTATGGAGTTTTCTTAAAAACAACTAAAGTTAGGCTCACTATATGCTGCTGCAGTCCCACTCCCAGGCATATATCTGGGGAAAAAACTGTAATTCAAAATGATGCACCCCAATGGACTCTGCATGTATCACTGTTGTGCAATTCACAACAGCCAAGACCTAGATCAACCTAAATGTTTATTGACTGGTGAATGGATAAAGATGTTCTACATACCTACAATGAAATATTACTCAGCCATAAAAAAATAAAACTGCCATTTTCTGCAACATGGATGACCTAGAGAGTATCATACTAAGTGAAGTAAGCTGGACCGAGAAAGACGATTATCATATGATATGGCTTATATGTGGAATCTTAGAAAAAAATCAAATGAACTTACATACAAAACAGAAATAGACCCATAAACATAAAAACAAACTTATGGTTACCAAAGGGGAAACGGGGTAGGAAGGAATAAATTAGGAGTTTGGGATTAATACATATACAATACTATATATAAAATAGATAATGAACAAGGACCTACTGTATAAAACAGAAAACCATACTTAATATTTGTAATAACCTATAAAGGAAAAGAATCTGAAAAGAATGTATATACATTATATACATTTATTATATGTAGATCTATCTGAGTCACTTTGCTGTATACCTCAAACTAATATGCTGTAAATGAACTATACTTCAATTAAGTAAATAAATACAGTTAAGCATCTAATTAAAAAAAACAGAACAATCCGTCTTTGGGCAAAACACTGGTTATCTCAAATAATATTGGCCAGAGAATTCATTACCCTATCTTGTAGGAACTGACTGATCATCTTACGCACATTAGGCAGTAACCAGAGTGGCCTAAGCTAAGAGGTAGAGTGCACACAGCCACTCGTGACCAAAAGGAAGTCAGTGTTTCATGCCAAACACGAGTTACTGAAACTTACCTGCCTTATCTGACAATCTCCCTCTTGAAACCTCCCTTCTATAGCCTCACAAGTTTCTAGGAATCACAGGAGTTCACACCATCCAAGGGAAATGGGGTGGAGATGTGCCAGTCTAACTTCTATGCTTGTCTTAATAGCAGTCCTGAGACAACTGTTTGGGTGTCTCAGTCATCCCCAACAAAAGCACCTTAGTAACAAGACTTCCTTCAGTCTCTATAACAATAAAACACTGAGGAACCAGCCAACTTTCATTCTCTTCTCCAGGGGATCTTCCCGACCCAGGGAATGAACTCGGGTCTCCTGCATTGCAGGCAGATTCTTTACCGTCTGAGCCACCAGGGAAGCCCCGTGACAAGTACACAGTTGTTTTTAATTCTTCAAAGAACTGGCTTGCAACCTGAATGATACCATATCATGATGCTGACCCAGCCATTCAAAGACATTATCCTCGCTTTTTCTTATCAGGAAGTAGACCTTTCACCAAGTGAAAGTGAAAGTGAAGTCGGTCAGTCCTGTCTGACTCTTTGTGACCCCATGGACTGTAGCCCACCAGCCTCCTCCATCCATGGGATTTTCCAGGCAAGAGTTACTGGAGTGGGTTGCCATTTCCTGCTTCAGGGGATCTTCCCAACCCAGGGATCGAACCCCGGTCTTCCACACTGCAGGCAGACACAGTCTGAGCCACCAGGAAAGCCTGGACCTTCTACCAAGATGGACATCAAAAAATTCCTATATTCTAGACCTTAGAGCTGTGTCTTTAGAATCCTTTAGTAAATACTTCCCCAAAGGCTTTGGGATATTTTTATTTTGCTCTGGGTCTTAGTTTCACTTTAGTGTAAGAGAGACGGCCTAAAAAACAGTTTCTGAGTCTCTGAATATCAGCTTCCAATTTGGGCAACTTCTGACTAAGGGGAGGAGAATATGCTATCCCAGTATGTGCCACTTTGGCATGAGGGTTATTTTGAGCTAAAACAATTAGATCCAGCAGATCTAAGAATAATTTTTCCTTCCCTCAGTTCAGTTCACTCACTCAGTTGTGTCTGACTCTGAAACCCCACGGACTGCAGCATGCCAGGCTTCCCTGTCCATCACCAGCCCCCGGAATTTACTCAAACTCATGTCCATCGAGTTGGTGATGCCATCCAACCATCTCATCCTCTGTCGCCTCCTTCTCCTCCTGCTTTCAATCTTTCCCAGCATCAGGGTCTTTTCAATGAATCAGTTCTTTATATCAGGTGGCCAAAGTATTGGAGTTTCAGATTTCAATATCAGTCCTTGCAATGAATATTCAGGACTGATTTCCTTTAGGATGGACTGCTTGGATCTCCTTGCAATTCAAGGGACTCTCAAGAGTCTTCTCCAACACCACACACAGTTCAAAACCATCAATTCTTTGGCACTCAGCTTTCTTTATAGTCCAACTTTCACATCCATACATGACTACTAGAAAAACCATAGCTTTGACTAGATGGACCTTTGTTGGCAATGTCTGCTTTTTAATGAGCTGTCTAGGTTGGTCATAGCTTTTCTTCCAAGGAGAGCATCTTTTAATTTAATGGCTTCAGTCATTATCTGCAGTGATTTTGGAGCCCAAGAAAATAAAATCTCTCAGTGTTTCCTCTGTTTCCCCATCTATTTGCCATGAAGTGATGGGACCGGATGCCATGGTCTAGTTATCTGAATGTTGAGTTTTAAGTCAACTTTTTCACTGTCCTCTTTCACTTTCATCAAGAGGCTCTTTGGTTCGTCTTCACATAAGGGTGGTGTCATCTGCATAGCTGAGGTTATTGGTATTTCTCCCAGCAATCTTGTTGCCAGCTTGTGCTTTATCCAACCCCACATTTGACATGATGTATTCTGCATATAAGTCTAATAAGCAGGGTGACAATATACAGCCTTGACATTTCCCCGATTTGAAACCAGACTGTTGTTCCATGTCCAGTTGTAACTGTTGCTTCTTGATCTGCATACAGATTTCTCGGGAATCTCAGTCAGGTGGTCTGGTATTCCTATCTCATTAAGAATTTTCCATAGTTTGTTGTGATCCACACAGTCAAAGGCTTTGGCCTTCTCCCTCCCTCTCAACTGTCTTAAAGAGTTTAGATAGGGGGCTGGTCCCAGGAAGAGAACTATCACCAGAGATAACTTTTTACGCAGTGTCAACCACAACTTGGCACTTGCCATCTACCTCTACAAGGATTAAATCACGTGCTTCCGTAGCTGCTGATTTTCAACATCTCCAAAAGGAGTTCAGGGTAGAGAGCAGAAATGAGGCACTCTGCTCCAGGGAAGAACTGGCTGGACAGGTTCTTATAGTTAGGTATTTTTAGGAACTGATTTTATGAGGCCGGTTCTTGTATCTCCTCATATTTAGAAAATCACTAAAATCCCTGGTCCTCATGACTAGCAAAACTATTCTGCAAAAAATATGAGCATGATTGCATGTATCCCCCCTTGACCAAAATCACATGTATGCTGACCTCCCTGCCGCCCTGCACCACCCTACTTCCTGCCTCTTTGGAGCAGTTTCTCAGCGCTATCTGTAGTCCTCATCTTGCCCCAAATAAACCTTAACTCACACCTCTCAAATTGCAAACTTTTTAAAGTCAACATCAGAAAGTGTTTTCAGCATGGCAAAGCAAACATTTGTTTACCAAACATGTTCTTCTCATCTTCTTGTGAACCATCTCCCACCCCTTTGAAGCTCCTGGCCCTTACCCCTTTCTGCTTAGCTAGGCATGTAAGCCTCAGCTACCTGGTTGCCAGAGAACCTCACATTTTTATGGGGCTTCCTGATGTACGACATTTGTTTTTCTTCTGTTAATCTGTCTTATGCCATTTTAATTATCAGATCAGTCAAAGAAATTAGAAGAGAAGAAAAGAAGTTTTCCACTCCTGTATGACCACAGAGTTACTTTAAAAAAAAAATCCTTTCATATATGTTGTCAGGTTTCAGCTGAGAGAGCAGTAAATATGCCTGGTAGTACTGAACAACTGCTTGAATACAAGAGACATCCCCAAAGAGAGGGCAAAAGCTACTGCCCTCCGCAGATCCAGAGTCACTCTCAAAGACAGCCAAAAGGAAGAAAGACTTAGACAATTCTCCCGAGAGGTGGCAACAGTCAGTAGGACCCCAGTAACAAACTGAGGTGCAATGCAGACCATATCTTGGCCATACTTTGGGGGTCGAACCTGATGGTTGTCAAGCCAAGTTCTCAGGACACAAAATGAGACAAGGCAGTAGCTCTCCTGGGAAAGAAAGGATGATAACCAATGTTTGTCCTGCTAACTGAATTTGGATCAACCAGACACCACAGATTGCCATCTGTGAGAGCTGACTTTGGTAACAATTCTTACCCTATGTCGGCTTCCACCAGCTTTCCCAGGATGCTGTCTGTGGGCTCTGGAGTGAGTAGGGTGTCCCAGAGGGTTCCATGCTGGTCACCAGAAACTGTAGAGGAGGTAAAGTTACTATTCCTCTGCTTGTTACAAAGAGTGCCTGGCTGAGAACCCCTTCTCTAGGCATCTCATAGATGGATAAGCTTATCTAAGATGGTTAAGTGACCCCACTGAGGGCACTGCAATTCTTGATCATCTTTAGTAACTTTAACCTATTAGCTCAGCCTGAAAAATTTTATTCACTAGTGACATCATATTGACTCCATTCCAGTTTAAGTCAGACCCAGTCTGACTCCAGATCTGATCCAGTTTCTGGGCCCAGGCCAGAAAAACACATGCTCAGATGGTCTGGAAGCTCATGAGGTGGAAGCTGGGGACCCAGGACCGTGAGGACTTGCCCAGCACCTCCAGGGACTCAGCTCCTGCATGCTGGGTCTCCTGGCAGCTGTCTGGGGTCTCCTTCGGTTCCCTTCCTGATACCAATTTTAGTTAATATGCACTAAATCGGGCATATTAAAAAAAAATTAAAAGCCGATGAAGAGGACCTCAGCCAGATGATCAAGGTCAGCCTCAATGCTGATACGTCATGGGGACGTCAGACACCCTTAATTTGATGTGATAAGAGTGGCACTGTGTCTCTGTGCTCTTTTCCCCAAATACCCACAACCCCAGATGAATCACGAGAAAAACAGCAGAGAAATCCCAGCCGAGGGACATCCTGCAAAACACATGACCAGCACTCCTCAAAACCCTCAAGGTCATTAAAACTTAAAGTCACAATCTAAAGGACCTAAGGAGACATGAAGACTAAATTGTCCTAAATCACAGGAGAGAGAAAGGACATTGGGGAACACTGAGGAAATATGAAGAAACTCTGGACTTTCAGTGATAATATCATATCCATATTGATTTGTTAATCACAAAATAAATGCACCGTATTAATGTAAGATGTTAACAGGGAAAATGTTAATACAAAATATTAATTGGATGTCAGATGTATGCAAATTTTTTGTAATTTTTCTGTAAATCTAAAACAATTACAATTAAAAGTTTACTTATAAATTTCTAGAGGAGGCTGCTTTTTGGGAAAACGGCAGTGGCTTTCTAAAGCAGTGGCCCGCAAGCTTTAAACTTCAGACAAACCACCTGGCATCCTGCTAAAATTCAGATTCCGACTGGGATGGGGTCTGAGCAGTTGTATTTCTAATTATCTCTCCCAACCATACTGAATGGGCTTCCCTGGTGGCTCAGATGGTAAAGAATCTGCCTGCCCATTCAAGAGGCCCAGGTTCGATCCCTGGGACCATACTGAATGACAGCAACAAGCACGCGTCACAAAAGAAACACATTGTCAGAGGAATCATTTCCAATAAGATTCCTTCCCCTCATCTTTTATTAGTGGAAGTTATGAGGGAGTTGGCTGGTTTTCTAGAGTGGTCTTCGGATGTGCCTTTTTCTCTTTGTGAAATGAAATTTGCATTTTATGGCAAAATAGGAAAAATTTAAACAATTTAAAAATTCTCTTTTGGTTTCTTCTCTCCTCCAACTATGCATATATCTACACCACGCATTGGCCAAAACCTCCCCCATCAGCAGGAATATCTGCTGCTCAACCATAAACAGTAACATTCTCCTAGCATCAACAGGACAGCTCATTTTGGGAGTTTCTGGTAGTTAAGACTCTGCACTTTCACTGCCGAGAGCCCGGGTTCAATCCCTGGTAGGGGAACTAAGATAGATCCTGCAAGCTGCATGGCTCAGCGGCCCCATCTCAAAAAAAAAAAAAAAAAAAAAAAACTAATGTACAGCCTTCTGTTTAAAACAAAAACAAGACTTATGTACACTGTCTTGACTTCTAATGGGTGAAACAGTTCTCAGAGATTTCTGACATACTCTTCTCAGGTTATTATAATCCTCAAATTTGGTTCGAATAAAATATACCAATTCTTTCTTAGACTGACTGGTTAATTTTTTGCCAACACCCTTTTGCTGCTACCAGATATCTTTGTACTGCTCAGAATTTAGGTAGCTGGTACATCTTTTAAGTTTGGGCAGTTTTAAAACTTCAGAAGTCAGGAATTCCCTGGCAGACCAGTGGTTGGAACTCAGCGCTCTCACTACCAGGGCCCCAGGTTCAATCCCTGATCAGGGAACTAAGATTCTGCATGTTGTGCAAACAGCCAAAAAAAAAAAAAAAGTAACAGCCGTTGATGGAGGGAGGGAGAAAAATTCAAATACGACCAATACCAACCAACTAAAGCACAAGTCCAAAGAGCAAAGAAAATACCACGTCTCTTTTAGTCCCCTAGACTCTCCCTGTCCTCACTTAACCTGCTGTAAACTAATATTTACCTTCTGCGGCAGAGCTTCCTCAGAGCTGTTTGTAAACAGGGAGTTCATAATTTCACACTATTCTAGTCATCCCTCCTACCCTCAACTTCGATTTCCAAGGTCCCAGCTACCCAAGGCCAAACTTAGCGAGAAAACATTACATTGGAAAATTCCAGAAGTAAACAATTCCTGACTGTTAAATTGCTTGCCGTTCTGAGGAGTGTGATGGAAACTCCTGCTGCCTCCCTCCGTCCAGACTGGTGACTCACCTCTTTGTTCAGAGTACATGAAACCGGAGAGGAACGACAGACCCTGGAGTCCTCAAACATCGGTTGAACCAGGCTTGGCCCAAGATGGCGGAGGATCCGGCTTCCAGGAGCCTGCGCCTTATTACGCGCACGTGGTGATATATTAGCATGCGCTGGAGGACGTGCCTGCCAGCGCCAAGGCCGTCGGAGACGGAGCGTAAAAGGCCGCAAGGTGGGCGGGGCCCGACTCGAAAATCCCCACCCCTTCTCCAAGACAGTAGCAATAATCCTCCCATTCATTAGCGTAGATTACCTAGCCCATAAAATTACCCAGCCCATGAACCCGAACCACCCCATATTTCCAGGCCTCTTGCCTTCCAAGATATCCAACACTGTTGGATGATGTGTCTCCCAGGGCCTTTTTCCTTGCCTTTTGCGATGGACCACATCCTCTCTATGGAGTATCTCTCTAAATAAATCCACTTCTCATCTTTCACTTTGTCTCTCACTGAATTCTTTCTGTGGTTAGACCTGAAGAATATAAGCTTCCTTAAGTCCTGAAACCAGATGGGTGATTTCAAGTAAAAGACAGTGGGTTTGGGACTTCCCTGGTGGTCCAGTGGTTAAGAATCCACCTTTCAATGCAGGGGAGGCAGGTTTGATTCCTGGTTGGGGAATTAAGATCGTACATGCTGCGGGGGCTATGGAGCCTGTGCGCTCTACAGTTCAGGCCCTGAAGCAAGAGCTGCCTGAGCACCACAATGGAGACTCAGCGCAGCCAAAAAAAAGTGGGTTAAGTCTCAGCCTGGGTTTTGTCTGGGTTTGAATCCCAGTCTGTGGGTTCAAATCCTGATTTAAGTTGTGCCATTTCATATCCATGCTATACACGTTACCCACCCACTGCTGCTGCTGCTAGGTTGCATCAGTTGCCATTTCCTTCTCCAATGCATGAAAGTGAAAAGTGAAAGTGAAGTTGCTCAGTCGTGTCTGACCCTCAGCGACCCCATGGACTGCAGCCTTCCAGGCTCCTCCGTCCATGGAATTTTCCAGGCAAGAGTACTGGAGTGGGATGCCATTGCATTCTCCAACCCACCCACTAGTATAGAAAAAAAACAGCGTATGCAGTAGTAGGTCCTTTGTATCTGTGGAGCCTGCATCCTTGGATTCAGCCAACTTCAGATCCAAAATACTCTGGAAAAGAAATTTCAGAGAATTCCAAAGAAACAAAACTTGAATTTGCTACCCACCAGCAACTGTTTACATAGTATTCACATTGTATTTGGGCTTCCCTGAAAGAGGAGAGTGAAAAAGTTGGCTTAAAGCTCAACATTCAGAAAACGAAGATCATGGCATCTGGTCCCATCACTTCACGGCAAATAGATGGGGAAACAGTGGAAACAGTGTCAGACTTTATTTTTTGGGCTCCAAAATCACTGCAGATGGTGACTGCAGCCATGAAATTAAAAGACGCTTACTCCTTGGAAGGAAAGTTATGATCAACCTAGATAGCATATTCAAAAGCAGAGACATCACTTTGCCAACAAAGGTCCATCTAGTCAAAGCTATGGTTTTTCCTGTGGTCATGTATGGATGTGAGAGTTGGACTGTGAAGAAAGCTGAGCACTGAAGAATTGACGCTTTTGAACTGAGGTGTTGGAGAAGACTCCTGAGAGTCCCTTGGACTGCAAGGAGATCCAACCAGTCCATTCTGAAGCCCTGGGATTTCTTTGGAAGGAATGACGCTAAAGCTGAAACTCCAGTACTTTGGCCACCTCATGCGAAGAGTTGACTCATTGGAAAAGACTCTGATGCTGGGAGGGATTGAGGGCAAGAGGAGAAGGGGACAACAGAGGATGAGATGGCTGGATGGCATCACTGAATCGATGGACCTGAGTCTGAATGAACTCTGGGAGTTGGTGATGGACAGGGAGGCCTGGTGTGCTGTGATTCATGGGGTCGCAAAGAGTTGGCCACGACTGAGTGACTGAACTGAACTGTGCTTCCCTGGTGGCTCAGATGGTAAAGAATCCACCTGCAATGCCGGAGACCCAGGTTCCACCCCTGGGTTGGGAAGATTCCCTGGAGAAGGGCATGGCAACCTACTCCAGTATTCTTGCCTGGAGAATTCTATGGACAGAGGAGCCTGGCAGGCTACAGTCCATGGGGTCGCCAAGAGTTGGACACAAGTGAGTGACTAACACTTTTTGCTACATTGTATTTGCTATTATTTACATAGTATTTACATTGTATTGGGTGTTAGAAGTAATCCAGGGGTGATGTAAAGTACACAGGGTCATATCATGTGAAAGCAACTTCTACATCATTTTATATGAAGGATTTAAGCATTGGCAGATTTGGGGATTGGCGGGTGGGAGTCCCTGGCTAATTCCTCATGAATACCAAGAAAGACTGTATGGGACTTGGTACTATATGCAGTTTCAGACATCCACTAGAGATCTTGGAATGCATCCCCCTCGGATAAGGGGTGGGAGGCCTGGTATATTTCCTTGGCAGTATTCAAAAGTCAGGTGTCCTTTCTCAGATTTCAGGAATAACCTGGAGTTATCCCTTCTGTGCTGCTGCTGCTAAGTCGCTTCAGTCGTGTCCGACTCTGTGCGACCCCATAGATTGCAGCCCACCAGGCTCCTCCGTCCCTGGAATTCTCCAGGCAAGAATACTGGAGCGGGTTGTCATTTCCTTCTCCAATATCCCTTCTGTAGTACATCCCAATAAAGTACCCATTCCAACCCCTGCCCCCTCTGTTTAGGCTTGTAAAGAACAATTGCCTTTAAATTACCTCGCAGTACCCTAGGCCGGAGGGCAGGGAGCTCACCTTTCCCAGAGTGCAATTAAGTTCCTCTCCAGGAAAGAGCCCTTCTTTAACCTCTCACACCCACCTCGGAGATTCTGATCCCTTCCAAGTGAAGCGGGAGCCTGGAGTCTGTATACCCTCCCCCTGCATTGTGATCCTCATGCTCTAGCAATTTGGGAACCATTTAGTTCCTTTAAGGGTTCCCTTGTGGCTCAGGGTAAAGAATCTGCCTGCAGTGGGGAAGACCTGGGTTCTATGTCTGGGTTGGGACGATCCCCTGGAGAAGGGAAAGGCTACCCACTCCAGTATTCTGGCCTGGAGAATTCAGTCCATGGGGTCGCAAAGAGTTGGATTCGACTGAGTGACTTTCATGTAGTTTCTTTAAAGGATCAGATTGACTCCTGAAAAAGAGTAACAGCAACAGCTCAGTGTAGCCTCTGGATAAATGGACTGGTGTAAACTATGCATCACAAATCACACACAGCACTCTGGATGATCCCTACCCGCTTTCCGTCTTGGGCTCCCAGGGCTGCCTTTGGTCAGTAGATGAAATTCCAGGGAAGTCTTCGGCCAGAGATGGGATCCCAGCTCTGATAATTACCATCCTTGTGACTCAGATATCATCTGCTTCCTAGCCTCTCTGTGCCTCTTGTCTTCTGCAAAAGAGCCCTAAACTGTCCTACAGTAGAAATGAGCCGAGCTGACCCCAGTGAGAATGAACAGAGTTAACTGACTCAGAGCTTGCTACTCAGGGGAATCAGGACCACCCCTTGCATTAACTTTCTAGTAAGAAAAGAGATGTGCTCTGATTGCAGGGTATTGATTGGAAAAGTGGAGGGAGTGTGGCTAACTAGAATCAAGGCATACTTTGCTGTGGGTTTTCAGCTCATATTGGGCTTTCTCTGTTTGGTCCTGAGATGGAAGTAGAAACAAAATACAGGGCACTTGGCTGTCATTCGTCAAATCCTGGCCAGTCTGGGTCAATTGTTGCAGACACTGTGGTTTGGCTTCTCGGACTGGCTGCTGCAGAGGTCCTGGGTCAAAGTTCACTGTCATAGACGGTCCGGCCGTTGTCTGCTTGTGTATTCAACATCTCACTACCTATTTCATGGTTGTTCTTCCCAGAATTAAATGAGGTAAAGTCATTGCTTATAAAGGGCAAGACAGACCCAGGCAGGTGGCAAATACGCAAAAATGTTAGCTGTTGTTTTCCCTGTTTACAAAAAAATTTTTATAGGTTTTTAAAAAATATTTAGTTTTGGCTGTGCTGCTTCTTCATTGCTGTGTGAGGATTTTCTCTAGTTGCAGCGGTTCCCAGGACTGCCAGGGAAGTCTCCTGAACAATCATTCTTGATTCATACTAATTACTCAATATTGTTTACCTTACTCCACTCCTTCTCAATTCCCTCACTGTAACCGTCACTGATATTAGTACCCGTGTCAAAATATAGGTTGGATAATATGTGTGAAAGACTTGGCCGGTGCAGCAGTACCTGTCAAATATTTGATAAATATTAGCTGTCATTATTAAAACCTCATCTCTGCAGCCCTGGGTGTAAATATATATAGTCGTCCCTCTTATTCATGGAGGATACATTCCAAGGCCCCCAACAGATGTCTGAAACCAGGGCTGGTACTGGCCTATGTATATATACACTTTTTTTTCCTGTATATACATCCCTACTATAAAACTTAACATACATTTGACACCGTCAGAGATTAACAACAATTACTAACAATAAAATAGACAAATTATAACAATATACTGTGATAAAAGTTACAAGAATGCAGTCTCTCTCTCTCTAAAAATGCCTTATTGTACAAAAGCAATGCCTTTTCCATTTTAACTAAGCATTTAACACACACTATGGCCGTGACTTTTGCAGCCTGAGGGGCGACAGCAAAACTGTTACAAATTTCTTTCTTCTTCACAATTTCATGGATAGAAGATTTGCTCCTACCGCAGATCTTAGTAACCTCAGCATAGGATTGTTTTCTTCTCTCTTGAGGTCAAGAACTTTCGCCTCGTCTCTTAAAGCAAACACTTCACGGCTTCTCCTTATCATATTCGAACATCCAGCATCACTCCTGGTGCACTTTGGGGCCATTTTTTCAGTAAAATGAGAATTATCTGAACAGGAGCACTGGGATATCCGGGACAGTCGATCCGGATATGCTGGACAAATGAGATTCCTGTCCCGGGACGAAGCAGGATATCACGACATTTCGCCTCGCCGTTCGGAGTGGTGCAGCAGTTTAAAACTCAGGCATTGTTTCTTTCTTGAATTTTCCATTTAATATTTTCAGAAGACACAATTGATTGCAGGTAAGCGCAGCTGGGAAAACAGAACCGTGGTCTAGGTAGGAGTTAGTGTATTAGCAACTGAATTCAAAAGTCTAACGATAGAAGAAAATGCTGCGGAGCCGGGGCCCCCAGCGCCCCACTGCTGACTGGTTCTTGACGTGGTCGGCGGGCGAGCCAGCCTGGCGTCCTCTGCCGCTCCCTACCGCTCCCCACGGTTCCTGAGCTCACCTCACCACCTGAAGCACCTCCACCACCCCCACCGCCCCCTCTCCCCTCCTGTCTGTGGTAAAATTGCCTTCCTCGAAACCGGTATTTGGTGCCAAAAAGGTTAGGGACCATCGCTGTAGAGCAGTGTTGTTCTTTTTTTGCTTTTACGGTTTATTTATTTGGTCAGGCAGCATGTGGGATCTTAGTTCCCCAACCAGGGATCGAACCCGTGTCCCCTGCTGTGGAACCATGGAGTTCTGACCACCGGACTGCCAGGGAAGTCCTGGTTGAACATCTAATTAATTACTTAATTTGAGGCTGCGCTGGGTCACGGTGAGTGCCCACGGGCTTGTTCTCTAGTTTCGGTGAGTGGGAGCTACATTTTGTTGTGGCGCACAGGCTTCTCACCACGGTGGCGTCTCCTGTTTCAGGGTACGGGCTCTGGAGCACTGGCTCTGTAGATGAGGCTTAGTTGCCCCGGGGTAGGTGGGATCTTCCGGGACCAGGGATTAAATCAGTTTCCCCTGCATCGCTAGGCTGATCTTTAACCATCAGGTAAGTCCAGAACATTCTAAAAAAAGAGAGACTTGGAGGTTCAGAGAGGAATGATAAATGATCCTCATACTCTGAGCTGAAGAACCGGAGGGCCAAGTTAGGATTCTTTCCCAAGCACCCAGTGGACACAGCAGGTGAAACGGAAGTTCAAGTACTGTCTGTTCCAACAGACTCTATCAACAGAATCCATGGCACCTTCACAGCCCCCATCACCTCCTCCTTCACACACATGTGCACAGACTCACACAGCAACGAGGAACAGACCTAACCTAGCATGTCTCTCTCTCTCTCTCTGAACTTTATCATAAGAATTGGATTGTAGTTTCAAGAACCTAGCCCAAGAGGAAATGAGATGGCAGAGGAACGACTTTTTTTTTTTGGCATTTGATATGTTTTCTTTCTGCTCGGTCAACAAAACATGCTTTACTGCCTAGAGAAGTAAATCAGGCTGTTTAAATCCCCTGTCACTACTAATATGCTCTTGATTTATGAAAAAATCTTCAATAAATGTGTGATTTAGATTAGCACAGCTACAAAATACATACAGGGCATAGCATTTGTTTTTCGATTGGCATTTTAGTGGGACCTTTAGATAAAGCATTTCAAGTAATAGCAATTATGACAATGATGATGAGAGACAGTGACTACTGTTGTTTATTGAGTGTCTGCCCTGTACTAGGCACTAGACTAGGAACTTGGTATTCACTATGCTGTTTAATTGTCTGAAAAACATGCGGGCAGACTTCTGAATAAAGATGGTAGACCAGACACATATTTATAGCCACAATCTCCCAAAGCTCAAAATATCAAAAAGCTGTACTTTTTATTTCATTTGGTAAATAAATACTTAAGAACAAGGAGAACAGGAGAAAAGTTTATAGAAAGGACATTTTGGAATCTGGAAAGTAAAAAGATATAAAGAAAAAGAAAGTGAAAAATAAAAAAAGGCATAACCTTTGGGATTAGGTTCAACTCAGGTGGCATTACAGCCAACTCAACAATGGTTTGAACACACGAGGTCTATTTCTTGCACGTAAGTATGGGATTTGGGGGTGGGGGTAAAGAGTAAATATGAGAATTCCATAAAGTTGCCAGGGACCTAGCAACTTTGTAACCCTCCCCCTCCCCAGTCTCTGGGCGTGACTCTTGTCTCATGGTCCAATGTGGCTGCTTGAGCTCCGTGCATTGCATCATTTGTTCCAGATGGCAGTAAGGAGGAAAGTTGGGTGGAAGAGGTATGCACATCACCTTAAAGATACTTCTTTCAGGTTTTTATTATCACATGTCTTTCACCTGCAATAGCAATCCCTATTAGAGATAGATGTTATCTAGGTTTACTAAGCTATTTGAATATCTATCTCTATGATTAACCAAGCCTAATGAACTGATGGTGCCTGAACCACCATTGCCACCACATGAACGGACATTTATTAAACAAATACTGCACCTGAGTACAACTTTGGAGTATGAAACACACTGTGATAAGGACTTTTTAGGAGTGAGGACTTCAGAAGGAGGCAATGGGGGGCAGAACCATAGCCATGCGATTTTATTTCCTGAGTCTTGGGCACTGGTTTTATGCTCCTTGGTTAGCATAATAGAGGAGAAAGACCCTTCTCTAATCAGTGGCTCCCAGCTGTCAATTTCCTGTCATTCCTTCACCCTTTGAGGGGGTTCCTAGTACAGCATGTTGGCCAAGGGCAGTAAGGAGTCTGTTTGAAACACTCTTTTACAATTGCCAAGTTCATAACTACAATCTCTTTTGGACCCTGCGATGTATACATTGCCATAGCAAAGAGTCATAGAAAACTAGGTTCTAGGGCAACACCACTGCTTCTCTGATTTGGAAGCAGGTTTTACCTCCCTAACCCTCAATTTCCTCATCTGTAAGGTGGTTAATACTTGCACCTACCTTACAGTGTGACTGGTAGAGTTACATAGTTCCCGGTAAGTACTTAGCACAGTGCTTCAACATAGTAAATGCTGAGTGAATGTTAGCTCTTATTATACAGTGGGGACTATCAGACCCATTAGATGAAGGTCAGACCTAAAATCAGAGTTGTGGTTCGTGGTTGGATTTTAAAGCTCTCATGGTCCAGTTTTAATTACCAGTAACAACAGTGATAGTAGCAAGCATTTAATGCTATAACCTTTGATAACAAGAGCTAGCTTTGCGCTTAGTGCTTTGGAGTCATCACTTCTGTTGTTTCTTTTTCTTTATGCCTCTCCCCCCACTCTGTCCCTGGAATGCATGTGTATATATAGCCCACCAGGCTCCTCTGTCCATGGGATTCTCCAGGCAAGAATATGGAGTGGGTAGCTCTTCCCTTCTCCAGGCTTCCCAGCCCAGGGATTGAACCTGGGTCTCCTGTATCGCAGGCGGACTCTTAACCATCTGAGCCACCAGGGAAGTATGTATATATACACACACAATAATTTTATTTTTTGTTTTTATTTTCCCCTGGCATATTTATATGCACAGTCTGGCAGGATATGGGGTGAATCTTGGGCTCCAGGACACGAAGTCTTTGGAAGAATTATTTGCAAGTTCATGACGGCTGCGGATCAGAGCCACATCTAGGAAGCTCTGGCTGTCAAAATAAGACACTCTAAACAGGTGGTAGAAGATTTTAAACAGAAAGGACTTCTCATGGCAACATGACTGCCCCCAGAGGGGGCCCTTCTCTCTGCAGGACAGAAAGGAGCCAGGGAAGAAGTTAGGCTGAAATAGAATTTTGTGAATGTTGGCACGTTAGCAATTACAGCCACACTGACACTTGGGGCCTATACACATGAATTAAATGAGTGATGTTTCCAAATTTAAGGGTCTAATTTCTGGAAGTCACTGCAATGGTTGTGATGAGGTCTCCAGGAGAGAGAGCCTACTTGTGGCCCAGGAGATTTTTCTCAGTCCATTTGTACTTATTCTGGAGAACTTCCAAAACAATACAAAATCACTCTCTCCTAAAGTTACAGGCACTTAAGTTCCCTCTGATTAAAACAAATACGGCAGAAGGTTAAGTGTGACTACACCTATGTGTGTGTGTCAGGGGTGGGGTAGAATGGATATTCATTGTGCTCATCTCTCAGCATTTCTGGATATCTGAAAAATGTCATTATAAAACATGTTGGAAAAAAGGAAAAGAATAGATTGCCAAAAAAAAAAAAAATTATAAAAGAACAGAAGTAATCTCATAGAAAAACCCAGTACTTTAACTGGAACATATTTACCTTTAAGAAAAATTCACTTCTTTTATACACTTTCTCACTTTCCCATGGAGGATCAAACCCCCCTGGGCATCCACTTGAGAACCAGCAATGGGGATCCCTGTTCTGGAAAGGCAGCTCTTGGGACGGTGGGTTGAGAGGATGGGTTTGGGGTAGGTGACCTTGTTTGTGTTCTAGTCCAGACCTTGATGGCTTTTGCTCACCAGTGACTGTGGACATGCTACTTCAATTCTTTGTGCCCCATTTGACTCCTCTGTGGAAACTGGGCTGATAATCATGGAATCCGGTAAGTGACTTGGCCACTGTCACACACAGCTTGCAAGGGACAGGAACTGAGTTTGGTTCCCAAAATAAATGATAGGAAAGCCTGTCACCAAAACTCTCCCCATCTCCACATACCTCTAGGTCTTGGTTGGAACTGCTCTTAGAACCCTCATCATTCTTTGTTGGTTTTATTCTAACCAACTGATTTCTGGATGCAAGGGGTATTTCATTTTTCTTGACTTTTCTAAGAGATCTAATACAATTTTTTGTTACCTGTGTGTTTGAATGAATAATCAAAATACAAAAACACTTTCTAACTAAGTCCACATTAACCAGGAGAGTTTTCCCCGAGAATCCTGTTCAATATTCTTGCTTATTAATTACAGCAGGTTTGCAGAATTGTTGGGGCATTTCTGTGTCTGAAGGGAAAGGAAATGACCATCATCCTGGTAATAACAATGAACTCAAGAAATGCGGCTCTCAGGAATGTTACACTGAACCTTGTGCCCACTGCATGAGTAATACCAAATTGCTTTCGGCAGAAAATGAACCAGTCCTCTGTTCGTAAATTGTGTTATCGCAGAAGTCAGAAAGAAAACTTCAAATGTAGAAAATCATGTCTCAAATTGGGCTTTAGCCCTAAAATTGTGGGTAATAGCACCATCTGGTGTGTAGTTGTATAACTACACAGTGAATTTTTTTGTTTGTTTTAAATCAATGTAATAATTGATTCAGCTGGCTTTACAGTAAGAAACCATTCTTTAGGCTTTTGTAAGTACATGCTGAGGATCTTGGCTCATTCCCAAGCTTAAGACTCTGCAAACCTATAATAATATTACAAGCTAAACAGGGTTCACCCTCTGACAGATCCCAAGTCAAGATCACATCCAAGTTGAAGTCCAAGGGGAGCAGAAACTATGAATAAAGGAAGCTAGTAAGGAAACAGGGGGGAAAAAAAGCTGGCCCATGAACACAGAGCAGGAGCAAGAGACCGTGAAACCCATGAGAGAAAAAATCAGGCTTGTCCTTGGGCTCCTGAAGGTCATGATAATATTCTAATTTAGCTCATTTACATCCTGATCATAAACTTTTGAGTGCATCTCTGCTGCTTGCAATCTAATAAGTGTAACTAAAACAACATTAGTTTTAGTGAAGTCCAAAGACTTAAATAGTCCAAAGACTTTAGTCCAAATACTAAATCTGACTTGCTTAATTGCACAATTCCCCAAATGCCTGAATGTCTTTCTTCATTGACCTCTGATCAAGGCCAACAGTTAGAGGCAGGAAGAGAGGAATAAAATGAGGTCATCATAACCATTTGGGACCATGACGGGTAGTCTGGGCCACCCAGTCAGACTTGTCAGCTCCTGTCTCTCACCTGAGGATGGGCCAGGAATTAGAGAGGCAAATGTCCTCAGATGATGCTAGAGAACTCAGCAATCAGAACCGGTAAGATCTAGGTACCACCTCGTGAATCTCTGGCCAGAAATGGGCTCTTCAGTGCCTTCAATAAATCTAGTCAAATCATCAAATCAGCATTTGATTCACAGGCTAGTAACTTCCAGATTTACTGTCAGTGCAGATCAGCCGTTCTTAACTCCAGGAACAACTGGCAATGCCCGGAGACATTTTTGGTTGTTGCAGCTGCAGGAAAGGCGATGCTACTGGATCTAGTTGGTAGAAGACAGAGCTGCTGCTAAACATCCCACAGTGCACAGGAGAACCCTGCAACAAAGAATTACGGGATCCCCAGATGTCAGCAGTGTTGAGGTTGAGGAACCCTGGTGTCCATGGCAGAGAAGCCTAGAGGAAGTTTTAAAGTAGTAGGAAGGGCAGAGGTTCGAACGAGAAGTTGAGAATCCTGCCAAGGGGATTCTACCCAGCTTGGAGAAGACACCATACTGTATCACCATCTGTGGAAGATGCCAAGTCATGGGCAACAGGTGCCAGCCAGTAGGGGGTCTGATGAGGGCAACGTGAGATAAGTCTAAGCAGCAGGTCCTTGAGAACCTGAGCAGAGGCTATGGATGATGATTGAATAAACTGAGGCTAAGGAGATTGACTCTATTCATCCCCTTCCTCACCACTAAGGGATTTTGGGATCTAATTTCCTATTCACATCAAAGGAATAAGTTGGCTTGGGTGACAGGGGCAAGGGGTTAAATTGGGATGAGCAGAAGCTGGCAGGTTAATAGTAGCTCACCTAAATGTACATGGATTTGGAAAGAGTGATGGGATGGATCTGCGATGGGATAGTGGGTCTGTCAAAACTGAAACATGCTTACTTTAGGTTGGCTTTCGATTGGTAACTTCCCAGGAAAACAAGTCTCTCCTCTAAAGAGCAGGCAGAGCAGAAATTCCGAAGCAACATCAATCCCAGGACTTGAAGATAAAAGTCCTGATAAAAGGACTTGAAGATAAAAGTCCCTTCTTCCCATTTTCCTCACTTTAAAACCCGTGGAGTCTTGCATTCTTCTGTAAACTAGGGCCAGAGAAATCACAGTCAGATTTCCCTGTAACGCTTAGAAGAAAGTTCTAAGTAAGGAATGTTCTGGAAAAGTCTATAAAAGTCTATAAGCATTTGTAACCAACAGAACCATGCTGGGACTGGAAGAAACTTCTCCATGAAGAAACACCTCCAACAGCAGGTGCGTGGGAATTTGCTTTTTTATAGCGTGGTATAGCGTTGACTTTATACGCATAATAAAATCTGTGACTTAGCCTGGGAAAGCTCTGGAAGGCTTCTGAGCAAGACCATTCACTTCCTGCCATAAACACCGGACAGGTCGTGTAGCCTTAGAAAGGCAACATCACTTGCTTCCTCCTTTTCTGTGCGGTGCGCTAGTCCGGCCAGGCCCAGGACTACAGTTCCCAGGATGCCTAGTGGCGGGAGCACCTGCGGGATAGGCCAGAGCCACGCGGAAGTGATTACGGGTCGCCCAGCAACGGGGGCAGGGCCCTGGCCCAGGATTGGATGCTCACGCCCCCGGCCTGGGGCGGGGCGGGGTTAGGAGCTCGGCCCCGCCTCCGGAGCCCGGGGCGCTCGCCGGCTTTTACTTCCAGCCGAGCGACAGTGTGTGCCGCTTCTCGTCTAACCCTGCGTTCTCCCGAGGCTCCGCCCTGCTTTGCTCCGGCAGCTGCGAAAGTGCGGGCTTCGGATTCGGCGGCCCGGGCGCTGAGGGGCCCCCGGACGGCGCGGTGCGCAGGCGCGAGCGTGCGGGGCGCGCGGCGCGCGGTTGAAGCCGGAGTGAGTTCCTGGGCGCGGAGACCCGGCGGCTGGCGGGCTAGCGACCGCTTCCCCCGAAGCCATGGCAGCCCTGCGCTACGCGGGCCTGGACGACACCGACAGCGAGGACGAACTGCCGCCGGGCTGGGAGCAGAGGACCACCAAGGACGGCTGGGTTTACTATGCCAAGTAAGGGGGGCGTCCGGGGCGCGCGGAGGACCCTGCCCGCTCCGCGCCCCGGGACGCGTGCTGCCTCTGGACCCCTGCCCGCTCGGGGAAGGCCTGCGCAGTGACGGCTGCCGGCCTCCTGAGGACGGGCCCCATCCCGCTTTCTGGCCCTGCTGTCCACCGTGGGGTCACCTGGCGGCGCCCAGACACGCCCTCTGCTGCCCAGGAGGCGGCAGTGCCCGGCGGTGCGGGGATGCACACGCTTGCATCCCTTTTCCCCAACATCAGAAAAAACGAGCACGGCCCGCTCCTTTCTCGGAGGTCTAGAAGGGCCGCCTGGGAGTGTGTATTTGTAACCGACGTCCTAGTAGAGCTGTGTGTGTATATATGTATGTATGCATGTATATGCCTGTGTATAAAATGTAGCTAATACAGCTTTGCTGTAGTTCTCAGGAAAGTTTTGAAAGCTCCAGGAGGCCCTCTCTCCCGCCTCTTACTGTGTGCCCGTGGGCCGTGGGAATTACTGTCAGGGGTTACTCATCTGTTAAGAGGGTTGGTTGGAGCGTTTTAGTTGAGGCGCTGTAGTAATCCACTCCAGTGTTCTTGCCTGGAGAATCCCAGGGACGGGGAAGCCTGGTGGGCTGCCGTCTATGGGGTCACACAGAGTCGGACACGACTAAAGTGACTTAGCATAGCATAGCATAGTAAAGGCTTAGTTGAGGCCTGAACAAACTGCTGGGTCCCACTCTCAGCAGCTGACAGCACCGTCTCAGCCTGACACTAGAATCATCTGAGGACTGTCATAACTAGATTTGGGGTCTCAGCGGACACCCCACGTAGGGACTTTATTTTTTAAACTTCCAAGCTAAGGCAGGTTATGGCTTTGAGAAACACGGAAGTAAATCAGTGGTTTTCTACTCTTGGGAAACTGACTGGGCTCTGCTCCCAGCTTCCACTTGCTCTGCCTCACGCCACCTACTACTTCTAGTTTGTGAAATCTTTCCCAGGTGATTCTGATCTGCCCTAGGTTGTGAGCCACGATTGGCTGCCTTTGGTGGCTTTCTAGAAAGAAAAGCAGGAGGAAAAGACCTTGCTGCATTCTTTGAAGACACGTTGGGAAGGTATCCTGTGCCAGGCCCTTTGCTGAGCGCTGGTTTTACTGAGATAAATAAGACCGCTTGGTGGGACTTCCACTTGGTGGTCCAGTGGTTGCGACTAAGATCCTGCAAGATGCCTTTTGTGGCCAAAAAATAGGAAAGGTGGTCCTCACCCAGTCTGTGTGACCAGCGGCAGCATGCCCAGCATGAGCTGTGTGGGCAGGTGGTGAGGTGCCTGGGGTGGTTGGCCCCTAAGCCCTGCCTTAGGGCACAGGTAGAAGTGGGCAGATCCAGGGGCAGCTCAGGTAGAAGAGACAGAGGCCCTGCCGGTGCAGTGGTGGTGCAGGAACCTGAACACCGGTGAGGAGGAAGGGCCCTGCTGTGCCTCAGAGGAGCTGGGCTCCATGGTCAGGACCCCTGGTGGGGTCCACTGAAGCCTTGCGGCCAGGCAGTGAGCTTGCTGTGTGTCTTTATTTATTTGTTGAAAATGGCAAGATTTTATTCTTTATATTGGCTGAGTAATATGTGAACCGTGAACTTCCTGATGTTCAAGCTGGTTTTAGAAAAGGCAGAGGAACCAGAGATCAAATTGCCAATGTCCGCTGGATCATGGAAATAGCAAGAGAGTTCCAGAAAAACATCTATTTCTGCTTTATTGACTATGCCAAAGCCTTTGACTGCGTGGATCACAATAAACTGTGGAAAATTCTGAAAGAGATGGGAATACCAGACCACCTGACCTGCCCCTTGAAAAATCTGTATGCAGGTCAGGAAGCAACAGTTAGAATTGGACATGGAACAACAGACTGGTTCCAAATAGGAAAAGGAGTACATCAAGGCTGTATATTATCACCCTGCTTATTTAACTTATATGCAGAGTACATCATGAGAAACGCTGGACTGGAAGAAGCACAAGCTGCAATCAAGATTGCTGGGAGAAATATCAATAACCTCAGATATGCAGATGACACCACCCTTATGGCAGAAAGTGAAGAGGAACTAAAAGACCTCTTGATGAAAGTGTGAAAAAGTTGAAAAAGAGTGAAAAAGTTGGCTTAAAGCTCAACATTCAGAAAACGAAGATCATGGCATCCGGTCCCATCACTTCATGGGAAATAGATGGGGAAACAGTGTCAGACTTTATTTTCTGGGCTCCAAAATCACTGCAGATGGTGACTGCAGCCATGAAATTAAAAGACGCTTACTCCTTGGAAGGAAAGTTATGACCAACCTAGATAGCATATTGAAAAGCAGAGACATTACTTTGCCAACAAAGGTTCGTCTAGTCAAGGCTATGGTTTTTCCTGTGGTCATGTATGGATGTGAGAGTTGGACTGTGAAGAAGGCTGAGTGCCGAAGAATTGATGCTTTTGAACTGCGGTTTTAGAGAAGACTCTTGAGAGTCCCTTGGACTGCAAGGAGATCCAACCAGTCCATTCTGAAGGAGATCAGCCCTGGGATTTCTTTGGAGGGAATGATGCTGAAGCTGAAACTGCAGTACTTTGGCCACCTCATGCGAAGAGTTGACTCATTGGAAAAGACTCTGATGCTGGGAGGGATTGGGGGCAGGAGGAGAAGGGGATGACAGAGGATGAGATGGCTGGATGGCATCACTGACTCGATGGATGTGAGTTTGAGTGAACTCCGGGAGTTGGTGATGGACAAGGAGGCCTGGTGTGCTGCGATTCATGGGGTCGCAAAGAATTGGACACTACTGAGCGATTGAACTGAATATTCCATTGTAGGTAGATAAATAAGTAGATACAAAGTAAGCAAGAGGAGTAGATATATAGTAGATAAGTAGATGCAAATTTTTGAATCATTGTATTTTCATTTTAAAACTAAGCGTTTAAAAAACTTAGATCATGGCATCCAGTCCCATTGATTCATGTCAGCTGTGTGTCTTTAGAAGGATGATTTCTGCTCTGGAGGACTGGAGGGAGCCAGGGGCTCCGGGTGGCTTGTGAATGGGTGTTGCTTGTGGCCGAGGCCTCTGCTTGAAGGGCTGTTTGATCCCTGAGAGCTGAGCTTCAGTGTCTCTGCCCACGAGGGCGTCCCCGTGCACGGGCCCTGCCCTCTCCTCCCAGCACCTTGGGCTCCCCCGTCCACAGTTCTCTATGTGCCCCCGGCCTTGCCTGCTGTCTGTCCCTCCTCGGATTGTCAGCGTCGTGAGCGAGGGGACCGTTCCTCGTTCCCCTCGTCCCCCATGCTTAGCATCATGGAGCTGTAAGATCAGTCCACGGGGAGTAAGGAAATTAGCTCGTCAAGCAAAGGTCTCCTGGGCCTCCGTGGGTGGGTGGCCTCCTGGGCCCTGGGGATGTGAAGACGCACAGGGCCTTCTTCCTGGCTTCCAGGGCCGCCCCTGCTCTGGGTCGGGCCTGTCCCCGTTCTGGCTGCTGTCCCCAGAGCTCCTGGCTCCCTTTCAGGTTTGACTGGGGCCTCTTGCTCAGTCTGGAGGCTCCTGTGGCTGTGGTCACTCTGCTCTCCCCTAGAAGATTGTTGCTGAGCCATGAGAGACACCAGGATTCTTGGCCTCCAGAGACGAGGATTTCAATCCTGGGCCAGTGACGAGGCTTGATCGCTCAGAGCTTTTGTGGGCTAAAGCTTTATTAAAGTATAAAAGAGATAGAGAAAGCTTCTGACATAGACATCAGAAGTGGGCAGAGAGTGTCCCCTGCTAGTCTTTAGCTGGATGTCTTATGTCTGTTAGAAAGCTATTAATCAGATAAGTAGCTCAGTCAGTAAATCATCTGCCTACAGTGCAGGAGACCTGGGTTCGATTCCTGGGTTGGGAAGATGCCCTGGAGGAGGGCATGGCAACCCGCTCCAGTATTCTTGAGTGACTAGTGGAGAATCTTATGGACAGAGGAGCCTGGTGGGCTCCAGTTCATGGGGTTGCAAGGGTCGGATTCGACTTAACGACTAAAGCATCACCAGTCAGGTAAGAGAGACACCTCAAGGCTGAGGGAGTTTCACCGGCCCCTCTCCCACAATGTGCATTTTTGAGACAGGATGGTGTGTCATCCCCCAGCCATACAACAATTGACATGAATACTGGTTTGTTGAGCTATTATCAGCCCAAGGTTTGAGAAAAGAAAAAAGTCTTAGGTGGAACCATTTTGAAGAAAGGCACATTCCACAGCAAATACATAGTTTCATTAACATAGCTTAAGGAAAACACGTTGGTGACCTCAAAGTTTGAGAAAAATTAAGTTCAGGTGGAACCAGGTGTCGTCCTGGCAACACAGATGAAGAGAAAAAGCATCTGACACTTGTAGTTTGTTTCCTCCTGCTGTTTAAGGGAGAGAGAAGAAATGTCTGCCCTTTGACGCCTCTTCCCTCCGCTTGGGGACCTCTGTCCACCTGCCCGCCCGCCTCCTACCCCCCGCGCCTCGCCTGCTGCTGGGCAACCCTTCCCTCCGTTTCCTTCCTGGAAGGCGTCCACCTCCTTCCCTCAGTAAGGCCTGCAGGCTCCCGCCAGCCGCACTGAGGGCTCCAGGAGCCCACGGCGGGGGACTCCGTGGTGCCTCTGTGGTCCCTGGAAAACACCCCGGGGCCCCCAGTGGTGTTTGGCCCTGTTTCTGTGGTGATAGAGCTTGGCAGGCTCCCAGCCAGGGTGGTGGGTGCCTCTCCCCAGACACTCTCCTCTCCTCCCAGCCCTTGGTCTTTGCTCGGGGTGAAGGATGCTGGGAATGACCCCGGCCCTGCGTTCCCAGCAGTCCCTCTGAGCTCTGCCGACCTGCAGGCATCCCGGGCCTTTGTTCACTCCCAATTCTGGAAGCCCACGCGTCCCTCGGGGTTTGGGGAACCTGACCCATCTCTCAGAAGCTTGCCCTTGGAGTCCTTCCTTCTCTCCAAGGCCTTCTTCCCACTGCTGCGGGGTGCCCCCCACCCCGGCCAAGGACTGAGGCCGCAGCTCCCAGCCGGCCCCAGAGTCTCGTGGGAACCCCTCTCGCAGCCTCGCTCCTCCCCTCCCATGTGGGTTCTGTCAGTCCCCCAGCCTCCCCACAAGCAGACCTCAAAGGCTCTCGTGGCTCAGTGCCCCAAGGCTGGGCCCCAAGGGAAGCCCAGTATTGTGGCGGAGGGTGACTGGTCACCAGTGTGAGCTCGGGGGCCTTTCTTGCTGCCCTCACATCACCCAGGGCAGTCCATCTGCCTTAACCGGGGAGGGGACTGAGGGGCGAGGGTTCGGTGTTGGGGGCCGTGGTTCAGTCCCGGGGGTCTTCGGGGCCTCAGGTCCTGCCCCACTTTGCTCATGAAGCCCTTGGGTCTGAAGGGCGATGGCTGGCCTGCCCAGTGGGAGGCAGGTCCCCGTCTGCAGGAGGCTCTGGGTCTCCCTGTTGAGCTTCAAAAAGACCCCCCAAACCTTAGAAGAGCATACTTAAAAGCGATAGCCATGTAATGTGGTGTGAATTTAATTTTGATCCCTTTGTTTTACATTAAGATCACTGTTAATTATCTCTTTAAATGACAAAAAGAGAAAGCTTGCTGAAAGAAAAGAAAAATAAAAGAGGACTTCTTTTTGAAGGAGAGTAAGATAACAGTGGGGACGTGTTGTAATTTTCTGTTCATTAAAAAGTCATTTTAGGTTACAGTGGAAAGGGAACAGCTTTTAATTAACTTTTATACGAAATTTATTTCAAATAATCCTTTTCTGTCAAAGGCACAGTTCTTAGCTCTTCACACATGTAGACTGACTGAGGCTTCTCTGACCCCAGGAAGGGGGGCCGTTATTACTCCCTTTGTACTGATGGGAAAACTGAGGCTTAGGGAGGTTTAGTAACTTCTCCAAGGGCACAAGGCTGGTGAGCGGGAGGCCCAGGACCCCAGGTCTGCAGGAGATGGGGCAGTGTCTGCAGAGCCTTGCTGTTGCCAAGGGCACAAGGCTGGTGAGCGGGAGGCCCAGGACCCCAGGTCTGCGGGAGATGGGGCAGTGTCTGCAGAGCCTTGCTGTTGCCAAGGGCACAAGGCTGGTGAGCAGGCGGCCCAGGACCCCAGGTCTGCGGGAGATGGGGCCGTGTCTGCAGAGCCTTGCTGTTGCCAAGGGCACAAGGCTGGTGAGCGGGAGGCCCAGGACCCCAGGTCTGCGGGAGATGGGGCAGTGTCTGCAGAGCCTTGCTGTTGCCAAGGGCACAAGGCTGGTGAGCAGGCGGCCCAGGACCCCAGGTCTGCGGGAGATGGGGCCGTGTCTGCAGAGCCTTGCTGTTGCCAAGGGCACAAGGCTGGTGAGCGGGAGGCCCAGGACCCCAGGTCTGCGGGAGATGGGGCCGTGTCTGCAGAGCCTTGCTGTTGCCAAGGGCACAAGGCTGGTGAGCGGGAGGCCCAGGACCCCAGGTCTGCGGGAGATGGGGCCGTGTCTGCAGAGCCTTGCTGTTGCCACAGCTGTGTTGGTGTCTGGCGGGTAGAGACCGGGGATGCTGCTCATCGCCCTGCAGTGCCCAGGATGGTCCCCGCTGCAGGGAGTGATCCCCCCTTCAGGAGTGCCAGGGCGGGAGCAGGGTTATCCTTCCTAGGGAGTCGGGGCTTCCTTTCTCCTAGCAGGGCTGCCCATGCCCTCTGTCTGTGCAGGGGTCTCATCCGTCATCGGTCCTGTCCCGGGCCCGGTCTCTTACCTTCCCTGTGCTGCCGGGGAGACCGTCTCCCTGGAGGCATGCAGTGTGGGAGCTCAGGTGTGTGGCCTGAATCCGAAGTCCACAGGGTCCCTGCGCTGGCCGCTGAGAGTTTGCGAAACACCAGAAGCCGGCAGTCGCTAAAAAGATGCTGCCTTTGGCATGCAGCGTCTTACAGGAGCGTTTACTTGCTCTCTGTACGTATTCTCTTTAAAATCATGGCTCCGGAAGAGTGTTCTGTCATCCGGGTGTCAGTGATTCCGTGTTATTTTCTACTTTGGCCTGAGCATGTGATCTTTGAATGCTTCTTGCAACATGCAGCTTTTTCTGGCATTAAGTAATTTTATGTTTTTCTTGACGATAGGTCACCTGTTGACAGGTGTCTTTAGTCTGTTACTGGCTCGTGGTTTGAATTTGAATGATAACTGTATGTGCTCTCCTGAGATGAAAGGCTAGTTTGGCATGGAAATCAGACCAGCTTGTATATTTGATTTGTTCAAAATAGTAGACCTTTTGAGGGCTTTTTATATGTCAGATAATGTGTCCAACCCTCTATGTACAGTATCCTCATAACATTCTCCTGAGATCAGTACTAAGATTATTTCCATTTTGCCAATGAGGAAATTGAGGCTCCAAAGCTAAGTAACTTAACCTATGGGGCTGTCTTACCACTTCTTAATTTCCTCTTGCATGAAATTAGGAATCAGTGCTTAAAAAACACTTTGAAGTTAAATTTGTGAAAAGAATAAAACATTTAAGAAGATTTGTGACCCCACAGACTGTAGCCCACCAGGCTCCATTGTCCATGGAATTCTCCAGGCAAGAATACTGGAGTGGGTAGCCTTTCCCTTCTCCAGGGCATCTTCCCGATCCAGGGATTGACCTGGGTCTCCTGTGTTGTAGGCAGCTTCTTTACTGTCTGAGCCACCAGGGAAACCACTAAGATTAGGGTTGTATCTAAATTATATCTACATGTCAGCATTATAAATTAAACAGTTTTCAGTCCCTCCTGGAGTAAAGCTGAAGCGAGTACAGAGCAGAACACCTCTCTAGATATTGTCAGAAATTCAGCGAGATTTCTAGAGTTGACCCACAGCCGGGGTCCCGTCTTCTTCCTCTGGCTTCACCATCGGTTCATAAATGCAGGCTTTTACCAGACTGCTGCTGCTTGCAATCTAGAGAGTTTGACCTGTTGCAAACAGCCATCTTACGTACTGAATATTTCTTCGTGAATGTCTGACTTGACTACTCTTGAGAGAGAATTATGTTGGGGAGAGAAAAATCTAATGCCATGGATTAATTTTAGAAGTGTATTTTAGAATTTTAGAAGTGTAACTTTTCTTATTGTTCTCTGGATTTTTTTTTTTTTTTTTTTCACACAGTCACACGGAGGAGAAGACCCAGTGGGAACATCCAAAGACTGGGAAAAGAAAGCGAATTGCAGGAGGTGTGTATGCTGGTGTCATAAAGCAGAGAACCTTGTGTGTTAGGCATGGTTCAGATGGGGAGACTGTCACAGGCAGAGGGTCTGTTGAGGAACTGGACTTTCCCTCTCGGGAGCTCGTAGGATTCGGTAGAAGGAAGTGATGAGATTTTTGAGTGAAATGCTGATTTCTCACTGGCCTTAAAAATAAAGTATTAAAATAATAGGGCTCTTGACCCCACAGTTCATTAGGTTTTTCCGTAGTTGGCGCTGTTTGTGGAAATGTTATTGGTTCCTATCCTGGAATTAAGTATATTGGTGTTTGATAGAATTCCGTGAAGCTTGTAGTGACTCGTAGGTGTTTCTGAGTACGTGTGTCATCCATGGAGTAGAAATGTAAGAAGGTCCATGCCTTCAAGAGGTTGAGGGTCTATTTGAAAAGACAGCATGTACCCATAGAAGAAAAAGGGAAACTGCTCTGTAATGGGAGTCATCACAAGTCGGCCCACAAATGGTACTGGCTGCCTGCCGTAGTGTAGATCCATTCTGGGAGTTCATTCACCAGGGGATTCATGTTGATTGGAGCAACCAGGAAGGCTTTTGTGAAAAGCAGGAGCTGAAGGGAGTGCTGAAGAATGATCAAGAATGAAATAGTTTTAAAAACAGAGTTGCCGTATGCCCTAGTGGTCCCACTCCTGAGCATATACCATGTAATACTGTGTTTCGAAAAGATGCATGCAGCCCTGTGTTCACCGCAGACCAGTCAGGATAGCCAAAACAGGGAAACAACCTAGATGATCATCTGCAGATGAATGGACAGAGGTGTGTGTGCACAGCAGAGTACTCTCCAGCCATAAGCAGAATGAGGTGTCATTTGCAACAGTATGGGTGGAGCTAGAGGTCGTCATGCTAAGGAAAGTAAGTCAGAAAGAGACAAGTACCGTATGACATCACATGTGGAATCTAAAATACGATGCGTGAACATGTCCATGAAACAAGCAGGCTCACAGACAGAAGAGGCTTGTGACTCCCACGGGGAGCTTGAGATTAACAGATACACATTACTGTGTATAAGGTAGATAAAAAAGAAGGTCCTACTGGATAGCCTAGGGAATTATATTCCGTATCCTGTGATTAAACCATAAAGGAAGAGAATAGGAAAAAGAATATATGTATATATGTAAAACTTGAGTCACTCAGAAAGTACAGTAGAAATTAACACAATATTGTCACTCAGCTATACTTGCTAAGTCTACTGCTAAGTCGCTTCAGTCGTGTCCGACTCTGTGCAACCCCATAGACGGCAGCCCACCAGGCTCCACCGTCCCTGGGATTCTCCAGGCAAGAATACTGGAGTGGGTTGCCATTTCCTTCTCCAATGCATGAAAGTGAAAAGTGAAAGCGAAGTCGCTCAGTCGTGTCCGACTCTCAGCGACCCCATGGACTGGAGCCCACCAGGATCCTCCGTCCATGGGATTCTCCAGGCAAAAGTACTGGGGTGGGGTGCCATTGCCTTCCCCTATACTTAGTAAAACTTAAAAGAATGAAATAGTCTTACTTCCCAAGCAAAGGACAGAAATGTGGAGTCTGGTTGGGGTAGCAGGCCTTTTCCACCTGCTGTAGTTGGAATGTGCGCCCTGCTGGTCCAGTGGGAGACTGGGACTGTGGCGGAAAGGGTGGGGGCTTCAGTTCACCCCTCCCCCAGGTAGACCTGTCCTGCTGTTTTTCAGATTTGCCCTACGGATGGGAACAAGAAACTGATGAGAATGGACAAGTGTTTTTTGTCGAGTAAGTTGTCTACAAAGAAACTCCTCTCGGGCTTCTTGCTTTTATAATAAGTGTATACACTGTAGAAAAATATTATGTAGTATGTAATCTTACCAGCAGGAGTAACTGCTGTTAACGATTTTTGGATTTTTTTCTTCTGTATTTTCTGTACATATATTTAAAAAGAATGTATTGGGTGGACTGTTTGGTTAACTGTTTTTGGCACATAATTTGTGTGAGCTTTTTCTCATATCCTTAGAAGGTTTTCGAGAAAATGATGTTTAACAGCTAAGTGGTATCATTTTGTACAGATATACTGTAATTTATCAAATGACCTGCTGGGCATTGATGCCGTTACATTTCTGTGATGTGGAGTCCATACAAGCAGATCTTGTCATACTGTACTTCACAGATGCTTTTTTTTTTTTAAATTTTATTTTGCTTAACTTTACAATATTGTATTGCTTTTGCCATGTGTCAAAATGAATCCCCCACAAGTATACATGTGTTCCCCATCCTGAACCCTCCTCCCGTCTCCCTCCCCATACCCTCCCTCTGGGTCGTCCCAGTGCACCAGCCCCAGGCATCCGGTATCAGGCATCGAACCTGGAGACTCGTTTCACATATGATATTATACATATTTCAATGCTATTCTCCCAAATCATCCCACCCTCTCCCTCTCCCAGGGTCCAAAAGACTGTTCTGTACATCAGTGTCTCTTTTGCTGTCTCATAAACAGGGTTATTGTTACCATATACTTTTTTAAATTTTTTAAACAAATTGAAGGTTTGTGGCAACCCTACCCTGAGTGCCTTTTGGCTCCATTTTTCCAGTAACATTTGCTCGGTTTGTGTCTGTGTCACATTTTGGTGATTTTTACAGTATTTCAAACCCTTCACTGGCATAAGGGTTCCCTGGTGGTTCAGAGGCTAAAGCGTCTGCCTGCAGTGTGGGAGACGTGGGCTCGATCCCTGGGTTGGGAAGATGCCCCGGAGAAGGAAACGGCAGCCCACTCCAGTATTCTTGTCTGGAGAATCCCATGGACAGAGGAGCCTGGTGGGCTACAGTCCATGGGGTCGCAGAGTCGGACACGACTGAGCGACTTTACACACACACACACACACACCCCACTGCAGACCGATGATGGTTAGTATTTTTTAGCTGTAAAGTATTTGTTAACTAAGGAATGTATGTTTTTTAGACACAATGCCATTGCACGTTTAGTAGACTGTAGTGTAAACGTAACTTTCACGTGCACTGGAAGCCGCAAAATTTGTATGATTCAGTTTATTGCATGCGACGTGCGTTTTGTTCCTTTGGTCCGGAACTGACCCCACAGTGCAGTGTCTCCAAGGTGTGCCCATGATTATAGTGTTTTGAGCATCCTTGTCTGTAACACCGTCTTTGGAATAAACTACAATAACAAACATCAACAGTGACCATGTGTCTAGCACCTAGCATGATCCCGGTGTGTGCCTACTGCCTTATACCCGTGGTGGTAACTCTCGGTCCCCAAAATGCTCTGAGGGCGGCCGGCGGCCAGTGCTCAGCGGCCTGGCCAGTCATCGCCCCGCCCTGATCCTGTTAGAGTGCTGATAAACTAGCGGCAGTTCCCTGGGGGAGGAGCCCAGGCTTGTTGCCCTGGTGTAAGGGCTTCTGCCGTAGGTTATTTCTGGTTACCAGGGTGGAGCCACTGAGGGGCTGGGAGAGAGATGCACTTTTGTGACCCAGGGTGACCCTGTCTCCAGGGAGCTCTGTCGTCTGAATGATTGGAGTCAGAATGCTTACCTGGCAACTGTGGTTAAAAGTCAAATGAAAGTCAGGTTGTTATTGGGTCTTAGTGTTTATGGGGTGGCGAGCATAGATTTTTAATCTGTATCTAGTTTTATACACAGATACACATTACAGATACATTTTTTTCTTTAACCTATATGTATATATTTTTTTGCTGCACCGCAAGGCTTTTGGGATCTTAGTTTCTGGACCAGGGATCAAAACCCAGGCCAGGGAAGTGAAAGCTCCGGGTCCTAGCCACTGGGCTGCCAGGGAACTCCCACAAATACATTTGCAATCATGAAATCTTTCTTTTTGGAGAGTTCTTCATAGCTTTCGAGATACATTGAGGTGTACCTCGAATCCCAAGGTTACATTTAAAATGTGAAAAGCAGATCCTATTCAGTAGGGGCAGCCGGTCTTTCTGTATGAATAGGATGTATCAGTGTGTTTTGATACATATGGCACCCCACCCCAGTCCTCTTACCTGGAAAATCCCATGGACGGAGGAGCCTGGTAGGCTGCAGTCCATGGGGTCGATAAGAGTCAGACATGACTAAGCGACTTCACTTTCACTTTTCACTTTCATGCATTGGAGAAGGAAATGGCAACCCACTCCAATATTCTTGCCTGGAGAATCCCAGGGACAGAGGAGCCTAGTGGGCTGCCGTCTATGGGATCGCACAGAGTCGGACACGACTGAAGCGACTTAGCAGCAGCAGCAGTACAGTATCGATATATTTTATTATTGTTTCTACAAGATTCAGATCAGTTCCAAATCAGAGTGCCAGTATAGTCTTAAAATGAAAATGTTGAGAAATTTTAGTAGTTGACTGCTTTCATATTTATTGTTGCATCTTTTATCACTTTGAGTTTCCTACTCAGAGTCTTCTTAGGGCCTTGCACGTGAGAAATTTAACTGAAATCTGCCGACAAGAGTGACCGGCAGATCTTTCAGCCATGTTTGCAGATCTTTCAGCCATGTTTGCGTGACTTAATTAAAAAGCCCGAAGCCTGCTGTGTTTCTGAGGATCCAGGGCAGTGCTTATTGTACGTTACAACCTCTTTTATAGGCAGTTCCGAAGAAAAGGCTTGGATGCCTGTCTTCCTAGGCAGGGCGGTAATCCTTCTGGAACCCAGAACATAGATCAAACACGCCCCAGGTCTTTCCAGGGTTAAGAAAGAGCCTTTCTAGTCCCTGGAAAATGGAGTTTGCCCAGCCTGCACCAGAAGATTGTCTTGTGGTCATAAACGCCTCCGTCCCCTGCTGTGGGCTCACTGCTCTCTCCTCTCCTCTGCAGCCACATAAACAAAAGAACCACCTACTTGGACCCAAGACTGGCGTTTACTGTGGACGACAACCCCACGAAGCCGACCACCAGACAGAGATACGACGGCAGCACCACGGCCATGGAGATCCTCCAGGGCCGCGACCTCAGCGGCAAAGTGGTCGTGGTGACCGGGGCGAACTCGGGGATCGGTGGGTCGTCAGCCGGCAGTCGTGATTATCGCTGCTGTTCTGTCCATTCTAGCTGGGGGGAAGTTTTGTTCAGTGATTCTCTGATTTAAAAGATACCTGTAGGCTCTTCAGCCTTCGGGTCATTAAAGTCCCAGGCGCTGTTTTGATCCCAGCGTTTCTGTGGAAGGAAGGCCGTGGAGGGGCTGACCCTGAGTTCTCCGAATGCTGCAGTCACAGGAGACAGTGGTTATTTTGGTTCTTAAGGAAGAGAGACGGCAGGCTCCGTTGGGGATTTTTGAGCTGGTCTGCATGCTGTGCAGACAGAGTCCGGTCACCTGGCCCCGCGAGCCCAGTGTTGGTTGATAGTGGGCTCTCAGAAGCAGCAGTGTGTGATGCCTGTGGGACAGAGGGCACAGCGGGTGTCTGCTGGTCGCCGAGAATATCACTTTCCTTGGAGAGCAGGATCTGGTTTCTCTGCAGGGTGGCAGAATCAGTCCTTGTCTTGACCTCTCGGTGGCCCGTGTTTCCCCATGATGACCATCACGAGGGCGGGGGCTCCAGGGGATGTCACAGGCTGGAAGAGAAACCACGGCCAGGCAGATGGCCTGGTGGTCACTCTCCAGGTGGTTTCATCCTCATCTCACTGGGTTCCGGTGACGTGAACATCTGAGTCTGTAGGAACCAGCTGCTTGGAGGGAGGATGCACATCCCTTACAGGAACAAGACATGGAATTGTGTTCCGCTGTATTCCGGCAAGTTCTCTGTCCTTTCGAGCCTTCGCAGCACCAGCCCCCTTCCCGACCCCCGCTCCCAGCCGCCTCTCTGACCAGCTTTGGGTCCTCAGCCTTTTGTGCCCTCCAGGTCTTCTTTCTCCAGCTTTGTTAATTTTTGGTGACCCCTTCTTGAACTCGCAGAAACATTTCCTGGTGTCAGCAGGGCAGGTCCAGGTGGTGACATTTTCTTAGAGCATCAGTGGTTTCAGAATGCAGTGTCAGAAGTCTAACAAGCTACAGTCCCAGAGCAGAATTTTTTTTTTCTTTTCTTTTCTTTTTTAAATAAGACTACACGTCCTCTTCTATCTGTAGTTTTGTGTATTGGCTCAGGTGCTTTTCGGGTGCTCTGGGTCTCTGTTGCTGCGTGCGTGTGGGCCGTCTCTGGTCGTGCTGAGCCGGGGCTGCCCTTCCTCGCGGTGCACAGGCTCGCTGCCGCGCTTCTCGTGGAGCGCCGGCTCCGCGGCGTGAGGGCGTCTGGTCTCGGCACACAGGCTCAGGTACTCTGCGGCAGGTGGGGTGTTCCCGGACCAGGGGTCAGATCGGTGTCTCCTGCGTTGCAAAGTCAACTCTTAACCAGGGAAGCCCCAGAGCAGAACTTTTGACTGTTTTTTTTTTTTTTTTAAGTTGAAAGGGATGTATTTAAAAATCAACTCTTGGACCTCATCCTGGACTGAGAATATGGTCAGTCCAATTTTCTGAATCACATTGGCATCAATTCTATGTGTTTGTCATCGATAGAAAAAACCCATGATGCTGTATTAAAAATAGTTGCTGGATCCTCAGTCACCCAGGACACAATGCCGTGTTGATGTGTCTACCACTCTCTGTGAGGGTGTGGACTAAGTGTAGGATAATTAAGAAAAAAAATATGGACTTAAGTCATATCTCTCTATTTAACTCTCAGTTACCCAGAGAAGTAACCAAAAGATCTCATTCCCTTAATCTTGTGGCTGGACAGTTTTTCCCTTTCTTTAGTAAGACATGTGACTTCTGATGATCTGTGCATAAGTGATCACACTTGGCTCTGTCTGACACATGGCACACCTCTGCATCTGGGGAGGCTCTGCTGAAATTTGCCACAAGAGGCTTATGACATGGCTGTTGTTACTTAGTTGCTAGGTCATTTCCGACTCTTTTGAGACCCCATGGACTGTAGCCTGCTAGGATCCTCTGTCCATAGGATTTCCTAGGCAAGAATATTGGAGTGGATCCTTCCCCTGAAGTTTCCTTCTTCATGGCATCTTCCCAACCCAGGGATTGAACCCATGTCTCCTGCTTGGCAGGCAGATTCTTTTCCATTGAGCCACCTGGGAAGCTGTAATACGGGACCAAAGGGGTCAGTCCAGAATATGCAGAGAGCTCCGTGCACTGGGGTGTCGAATCGTGGTCGGAAGGGAGGAGAGGTTCTGGAGCGTGGAGGAGAAACGTGCTGCTGGTCAGCGTGGGCCTCGGGCCTCTCGGAGGGGACTCTGGCCCTTCCCAGCCCTGACTTCTCCCCTGGCCCGTTCTTGAGCTGTCTCGTGCACCCTGCGGGGGTGCCTGTGGTCCAGTAGCGCGCGGTGGCAGGTAGTTGCGCTCAGGCTGGGAGGGCGGTGGGGAGGGTCTCAGGGCGCCACGCTGCCCCCCGTCCCCAGCTCTGACCTCAGTTGCCTTCAGCTCTGCTTCCTCACCCTGGGGCCCCTCCGCCCTTGAGAAGCTCAAGTCTGGGGGAGCTCCCGAGATTTGTTTCCTTAATTTTGTGAAATAATATCGAACCGAACATTCCAGGTAATCATATCCTTGCAAATAACTGTCACACTGCAGCCCCGCCAGCAGGCTTAAAGAGAAGAGCTGAAGGCAGGCCTGTGGCTTTCTGGTCGTCTCTAAGGCGGCTTTGACATCCTGTGCGCGGCCTTACAGAGTGTCCCCAGGAGGTCGTGCCTTCCAGGTGAAGCCCTCCCTTCTCCTCAACTGTGAAACATGCCGGTTTAGACATTCCTATCACCGCTCTGTTTCTGCCGCTTCACAGGGAACCACTGCGAGCAGAGCGATCCAGGCGTCTTTGTTTCCAACTCTCCTGGGCACTCAGGACTCACCTTCTGTGGGAGCTTGGACGTGCTGGCTGCCCTTGCCGCTTAGGGCGCCTGTGACCCATGTGGGAACTGCCGTCTTTAGCCTCCTGGACGTCTGTGCTCTTGGGAGCAGAGGCGGCCATCACAAAACATACCAGCCTTTGTGTTGAGAGTGGTGACCCCACAGCTGAAAACACAGGTAACCTGATCAGCTTGACAAAGGTTGGTTTATACATTCGGTGTTTTCCCGTGATGGTTTGGTTGAATTCCTGACAGGGCACTGCTCTGTTGGACTTGCTCTTCGGGGACCCAAGACCCCGGCCATAGGAAGGTGATGACGGCATACCGCGTGTCTCCCGGGGACGCCCTGCCAGCGCCCTCTCCCCCAGCTCTCGGGAGCTGCAGGCCTTGGGACGTCACCCCCTCTAAAATTTGCCTTCTTCTCCCCTCGACCTCTGAGCACGTTCTGAACCTGGAGGACCCTGTAGATGGAGCGCTGTAACTTGCGAACCTGTCTCTGGGGCTCAGCATTGCAGTGTCTGGGCCAGTCCTCCCCTGCACCAGAGCCGCTGCTCACAGACCGAGCGGCCCGGAGCCTGGTCCTGACCACCGACCCGTAGAGATGAGGTGGGAGGTCACTTCTGTTTGTGCTCGCTGTAGCGCTGGCCAGGAAGGGGCAGGGCAGGTGACCCTGGAGTCCGTGGTACAACGGAACTGATCTGGTAAAAGAAATGAATGGAAATGGCTTCAGCACAGTGATTGTTAAACGCAGACGGAGTTTCCTGCCAAGTCCCAGGAGAGGGGGTTTCGGAGATGGGGGGGTCTCCCATTGTGGAAGATCCTATAGCCGCTTCCCTGGACTCAAGCTTTTTGGCCGAGCTTCTTGTTGACCTCTGCCTGTCAATAGCTCAGTGCAAACTGCTACCTTCTCACACTGAGGGCTGACCATGCTCCCCAAAGGACAGACCCTTCCAGCGCGGGGCTACCTGAATGCCTCAGCGTGGGGCCAGGCCTGCCCTGCGTGCTGTCTGCTGTGAGCAGGCACATCGGTTGGGAATCGTGCAGACGTTGCAGGGAGCAGAGTTACAGTCATGGCGCCTAAGGAGAGAGGTTCAGCTCCTGTCAGACATCCACTGAAGAGCTGTTAACAGGGATGTGTGCGCAGTGTCGCTATTCTCAGCGTGCTGTTTACTGGCGATGAGGATAAAACTTTCTTCCAACTTTCAGCTTTTTAAAGAAAAAGCTGGTTTCGTTTTTGCCGTACTGGCTCTCGATTGCTGTGCAGGCTGTTCTCTGGCTGCGGTGCGCGGCCTCTCGTTGCGGTGGCTTCTCGTCATAGCGCACGGCTCTAGAGCCCTGGGCTCAGCCGCTGTGGCCTTGGGGCTCTGGAGCACAGGCTGAGAGCTGTGGCTCACGGGCTTCGTTGCTCCATGGCATCTGGGATCTTCCCGGATCAGGAATCGAGCCTGTGTCTCTTGCACTGGCAAGCGGATTCTTTACTCCTGAGCCACTAGGGGAAGTCCCCAACTTCCAGTCTTAAAACCAACAGTGGTGAAAATTTGGTTTTTAAATCCCTTTTGGGATGTAGTCAGGACGAAACATTTCTTTGACCTTCTGAGCCTTGATAACGCTGGGCTGTCTCCAAGTTTGTGACTTGAGGTCTGGAATAGCCTGGCCTGCGTTTGATTTTTGAGTCAGACGACCCATTAACAAGAACAAAACTTTTTTTTCCCCTGAGCAAATATACCAGTAAAATATATTTTAGGACTGACACTTCAATTTTCTGTTGGTATTTATGTTATATATGATAAATCTCTTTAAGGTTCATTACAAGAATTCTAATAATGTGTGTACATGTGTGCACATGCTTATATACCAAACCTTATACACTTTGAGATATAAAAAAAAAGGGTATGTTCACACTATCAAAGTCAACCCCAGATTTGTTCTTGAAACAAAATGGAGGTATCATATTTCCACCCCGGAATCCCAGAATGTTGGAGTTGAATGTTGGAACTGGTTGTTTTGGTTAGAGAGGCCGTGTTTTAGAGCTTGGGGTCTTGTTCCAGAATCACGTGTTGACATTCCACTGTGAAGTGTACTCGCTGTATTCTTTTATCCTACAAATCATCGCCACGATGAATTCATCTCTGGCGTAAATTCTACCAGTCATGCGTGGATCCTAGAAGAGTGCTTTTCTTCGTGTGAAAACGTGTGTTCGTCCTTCAGGTTTAAACCCACCAGAGCCCCTTCCCCTCCACCCGCAGGTCTTTGGCTTTCTTTTCCACACTCGGTGTAACTAAATTTTGCCTTCCAGCCTAAATCACGCCATTGACTCCCTCCCGTCCCAGTTATTCCAAAAGATCCCATATGTTCAAGGACAAGAGGGTGCCTTGGAGTCGTTTTCTTGTTTAAAACTCCCTCATATGGGATTATTACACTTGAGATATTGAAATGCCTGATTACAGTCTCCTTTCCGGTTGTCAACTAGATTTTAACTAGTGGGATCGTGACGTTTATCTTCTTCTTAAGAACCTGGTGCTCATTAAGCAGAGGGGAATTTTTTGAAGTAATCTAAATGATCTTTTGGGAATTCAGACCCCCATTTTAAATGAAAAACATTTGTGACTATCTCTATTTTATGATCAAATACACCCATGTAAGTGAAATGATTTTGCAGTTATTCCAAGAAACTATTGAGATTTTTGACAGTATTGGAAGAAGTCCTTGAATAATATTACATAAAAATTGAGAATTAGTACTTACAAATTAAAGAACCTTTTTTACATTTAAATATTCTTAGACATTGAATATATATGGGAATCACATGATCACAATATTTGAAAAGCCATATATCTAAAGGAAGAGGTCAACTGAAATATTCTAATGAGCCTCATCTCATAATTTGGTAATCATATTTAAAAGCTTATTTCAAAATGTATGCAGTAGATAATATGTAAATGATATATGTGCCTCAGTAGATGTCAACTATCTTGTCAGATGAGGTCAATTGAATTTCATACTTGCATGTATGTTGAGATTTTAATTTATTATAAATAAGTATAACAAACGAGGTTCATACAAGCTGCTATTCATTGCCAAAGTGGTTTAAAATCATCACTTAAAAAGAACTATTTAAAAATAGTTCCACCCTAATTGAGATTACAAGTGTTTTATCAGGTTTGAAAACCTGACGGTTATTTTACTTAACCCCGAATATAAGATACTTGCTTTTTTGCTTTTGCATAGTACAGAGACATAGCAGTTGTGAGGAGAGAAAGGGTTCTGTGTGTTTTGTGTGAACTACCTGAAAGAGAAATGTCTTCCTACAGGTTTATATTTTCTCTCCACTAGAGGGCGCTGTTGCCCTTTCATACAATTAAACAAAAGCGGTAGCATCTCAGTAGTTTTCTTCCTCTCAGCGGGGGTCTTGCTTTCATTTTTGTTAAATAATGCCTTTTACTTTCCTAACATATCTTTCAGGTCTTGTATGACTGGCGAAAGAGTTCACACTGAAGACTGTTGCTGGTGTCAGGCTTGCTTCTCTTTCGTTCTCACCCCTTCCACTTGCCTCCTCCTTTTTTCCCGGTATGAAATTCCAAGGATGAAGAGATCCATTTAGAAAAAGGCCCATTGTGTTCAGGGAGCAGCCCATTCTGCCAGATTACACAAGGGCATGTGTTCTCGTGACATTATTGGTTTTGAGTGTGCTGGCCTATCAATAATGTGGTTTTTTTATTTCTAAGTGGAAATTGTAATATTTAAATACTAATACCTCTGTTTAAGGTTCATTTAGAAGGCCTTGGTGATCTTACAGTTTTTTCTAAGAATATAGAATTTCTCTGCCTCCCTCCCCCAGCCTACTCAGTGTTATATAATTTATTGTAATTAGATTGCTTAGTAATGATACGTTTTTGCAGTAGAAAGAAAATGTGTCCTTTTGGACTTAGTATATGTTTCTTAACTGAGAGGCCATGTTAAACCAAATACTTAATATGAAGCAGATGGCCTGTATCTTCACATACGAGATCTTAAGGAGGGTAGTTTTTATTTTGGCTCTGTAACCCAAAGTTGGAGGCAACCCATTAATTGTATGCTTCAGCTTTCAAACAGAAATTTGACCCAGAAGAGAAAATCCTTTTGGCTTTATGAAACTACTTATTTTCAAATTTTAAATGGGGACAAAATGAATACACCATATTACATGCTTTTATTTCTATTCTTTCTCTCAGCAACCTTTTTCTCTCTCCAAAATGAAAAGAGCCAGCAAGAATTGCGAATGTACTTGTAGTGGTGTGAAACTCCTTCACCAGTCTTAAAATGTTCTGCTTATTGCCTTACAGATGTTTTCATTGTCCCGTAAAAATGGTTAAAACTCTATGCAGTTGTGGGAATCATTCCAGACTTGACGATGAAAGGCCTGCTGGCTGTCGGAAGCCCCTTGACCGTCCGTCGCTCGTTCGGGATGACACAGGATGATGCGGCCTCATTCTTTCTTCATTCTCTGCAGTGTTACACATGCACGCACGCATGCACACACCCCCCATCTCGATCCGAGTCCTCCACCTTTTCCAGAGTAATTTCTCAGGGTGGGGCGTGGTCAGCAGAAGAAGGGCCTTCATGCAAAGATCTCTTAAGTCCATAGATGGATGAAAAAGCAAATTCCAGAAACTTAAGCAGTTCTTGGTCTGAATTTCTGATTCTCCCTTCGGCTTAGTAAGTGAGCAGCACTGTGTTTCCTGAAGGGCCGATATTTGTCTGCACGGCGCCCGGTAGATGAACTGAACGGGAAGCGTCCTGTTTATGTAACGAGTTGCGTGACAGGGATGGGCTCTGAAGTGTTACGTGTTTACCAGGCTGTGCTGCTTGGTTTTCGGGATCCTTCTTGTTAGAAGCCTCACTGAGACAGTGTTGTCACTGAGAGCAAAGCAGGTTCCTCGGTAGACCCCGAGAGGATGGCTGAGACGGCGTGCTCCAGTGAGGCGCAGCGGTGTGGGGGCGCAGATGTGTGTGCGAGCGGGGAGGCCATCTCCCTGGTGTCTGTGATGTTCCTCCCTCGGTAGGCTGGGAGGACCAGCAGGCCGGGGGGACCCAGGCCTTTCACAGGAACAGATGACCTCCTGAAAGAGGGGCACAGTTCAGAATCAGAGAAGTTTCTGGCTAGTTGTATGGAAACTGAAGTGAAAACAAGATAGTTTTCATTTTCACCCTTACCTCTGAAATGTACTTCTTTATTCCAGGTTAATATTGATTGCTCCCTGTCATTTTGTCTTATAGTAACAGCTCTTTAGAATTTGCAGATGTTCTCTATCCCTTGTCTTATTTAAAATTCTCGCTGCAGTGCGCACCAGCTCTCCTGAACTTATGTCTGGCTGAACGCCCAGAGAGGTGAGGTGACCTGCCCAGGGTCACGCAGCTCCTGAGCCACGGGTGCCTGCAAAACCAGAGCAGAGCACGTGCGAGCCGCACCACAGCCCTCTGCCCCTTGCTACTCCCTTCCTGCGAGGAACAGTGCTCAGTCCTGACCATGCTCTAACACAGCAGCTTATCCAGTCTACCTGAGGTCAACAAATTTACCTTAAAAATCTACCAGAGCCCACTCTGTGCCAGACTGTGAGCTGAGTGTGGTGTCTGAAGGGAAGGTGGGGCCCTGAGCTCTCCGGACTGCTGGACAGTCGTGGTACTCGGACACTTTCTCGGTTGGAGGAGCTCCCCTTTGCTGTCACTGTGAAGTTAGCTTGGGGAAAGCACTGCAGGGGGCAGGAGCTGGCACTCCTCAGACTCAAACTCGCGCCAGGTGCTGGCCTAGAACTATTTGTGATTGTTGTAAAACATGTGCTCCTTATGGAAAACCTAGAAAATGCAGGTAAGTAAAAGGAAAAATGAATGCAGATAAGAAAAAACCACCTCACATCCTTACAACCAGGAATCACTGTCAATGTGTAGTCATGTGACTCCCAGCATTTTTTCTTTTGCTTCTTCTCTTCTGTGATTTTTCTGTTTACACTGTGGTTATGAGCACATTTCCCTGCCATAGAATATTCTATAGCATCATAAGGGGTCGCATAGCCATTATATGGTTCTAACCGTTTCCCCTCTATGGCACATTTGGGTGCCTTTGAGCGTTTGGATGGCTGTGGAATGGAGATGAATATTTTGTAATTAAATGTTTCTGCCCATCGGTGATGATTCTAATAGGCTTATTCTCTGGAAGTGGAATTGCTGAGTCAGGGGATGTGTTTCTTAACCTTAAAATCTTGATTTGTTCTGTCAAACCACACCCCTGGAAGCTTGGAGCAATTTAAACGCCCCCATTTGCTCCGCATCCTTGTCAGTTTGGGCATTTAGCATTTTTTTAAACAATATCACTTAAATTTGCACATCTCTAATTAGATTAATCAGCTCTTCCTATGTTTGGCCATTTGTATTTATTTTTTTTTTTAATGATTTTAATTAATTCTGCTTTTTAAATTTTTTTGGCTGTGCTGGGTCTTGCTGTTTGCAAGCTTTTCCCTAGTCGTGGGGAGCGGGGACTGCTCCTTGGTTGCGGTGTGCAGGCTTCTCGTTGCGGTGGCTTCTCCTGTGGAGCATGGGCTCTCGGGCTCTGGGCGCGTCGGCTTCGGCAGCTGCTGCACTGGGGGCTCAGAAGTTGCGGTGCGTGGACTTGGTTGCCCCGAGGCATGTGAGATCTTAGTTCCCAGACCAGGGATCCAACCCTTGTCCCCTGCATTTGAAGGCAGGTTCTTAACCACTGGACGGCCAAGGACATCCCTGTATGCATTCTTTTATGAATTGCCTTTACAGGCGTAACTGTTGGCTATGTATTGATTGCTAATTGATTGCTTGATTCATATGGCACAATTTAATTTTCAAAATGTCCCTTCGTCTCAGAAGTTAATTTGTCTCAAAGCGTCTGTTGTTTAAGTCTACTTTCAGTGTTGGGATCCAGAGGTAATTTGTGAGAAGGAAGTTGGCCTCACCCCCGCAGCTGGCTTCACTGACAACTTGTAAGCCTGTGTCTTATCACTCACACCAGCTACAGCTCCCATCACAGGCACCCCTGCTTCGCACCTGTGTTTGTGGATGGGGGCACCCAGAAAATTCAAGGTTGGCCAGCTTGCAGTGGAGCTTGAGTCCCACGATGATGCACAGGTCACATCCAGTCCTCTGGGTTTTGCAGATCTCGCCCCAAAGCATCTCTGTGTGGCCGGAGCCCCTTTTCAGAGCCTTACTGCGCATTATCTCATTTGAGGAGCCTGGCTCCCATGTGGTGAAATCATACCACTGCTGAAAATAGTTGTACCGACAGTCGGGGAAGCCGGATAGGTGGCAGGTTTCTGTCTGGAGAGGCAGCGGGGTGCCAGGGAAGAGCTTGGGACTCAGGAAGCAGACGTGACCCAGTTTCCAAACCTGGCCTAGGCCGCGTCCTGTCTGACTGACTTGGGCCCAGTTCCTCTCCTTCTCTGAGCTCTGGTTCTGCATCTGGGAGACACGGGCACTTTTTCTGCTTTGCAGAGTTGTTGAAGATGGGAACTCCAGAATGCCCAGGGAATTGTCTGCCCCACACTGCAGGGACTTAATGAACTGCAGTCATTTCGGTAATGGGAGGCAGTGTGATCAAGCTACTGAAATTAGTTTGGTATTTTCCTGGCTTCCTGGTTCTTGGATACTCCAAAAGCTGCTGTCATATCTGTGAGTTTGTCCTAAAACGACCTTTTTCAATAAACTGTTTTAGGCATCTACTTGTCTTTGGTATGAAGGGAAACATTTGAGTTATTTTTTTTTTTTTTCCTTTGGAGGTCAGATGGCAGATGCATCCAGAAAAAAAAAGAATCAAGGGAAGGATGAGGTTATTTTTCTTGCAGGCATGGAAGAAAAAAAAAAAGATCAAATAAATTTGGGAGGAAAAAAGGACGGAAAACTATTAAACTTTAAACGGATGCATCATAGTAACATCTTTATTCCAAAAGTCTAGCATCAGAGCTCTGCTTCATTTGAGTTTGTGATGGTTTACAGGTCTGCCTGGAATATCAAGTATAAACGCCCAGCTTAGCTGTCCCATTCACTTGAAACTATGGAAGAACCCATCAGCGTGGATCCTTTTTTGTTAGGACCCGCTGAGAGGTGTAGGCAAGCATCTTCTCCGGGTTCAGAAAGGTAACCAGACGTCAAGTACTTTTGCTGAGCCTTGGACCCTCGATTTGGTGATGATGACTAGGAAACTTTGAGGGGGGCTGTGCCACCCAGGGTTGACAGGCTGTGTGATGCTGGCTGGATACTCGGAGCAGAGGCCTGGGGTAAGAAGGGCGTTTCTGAGGAGGCTGTCCCTATGCCGAGTTTCCATAGGTGCAAGCCTTGCTGGTCCTTGGATGGCGTGTCTTCTGGATGCTGTAGGCTGCAGCCTCCTGGCCCTTCTGTACCTCTGCTCGCAGTGCCGAGCAAAGACAGAGGCTCACGGGGAGAGCTTATGTAACATCGGCGAATTCGCCAGCAGCACCTCCGTCGTGGAAGCTGTTTTCCTGGTGCGCGAGGCCAGAGGGTGAAAATAGTCAGTCTCTTTCACACGGGCAAATTCTGCCATGTCAGCCACCAGTGGCCAGAAGGATGGGACTCAAAACTCTGCATCTTTCGGTTTCAGGTCTGTTCACTGCCTTCCGCTTTTCTGCCTGGTGCATCATACAGGAGGGCGGCTGTGGCATCTCCTCTCCACAGCTGGCTTTGAGAAGCTTCTTTCTATCAGCTGAAATATGATCACTGTGTTCCAAGTGGCATTACTATGGGGGTAAAAAAAAAGAAGAAATGCTGTTACAGCTTTCTCAGGAAAGGAAGTTTCCATTCCAGGTCCTTGTACCAGCTTGAGCGTGTGACGAGGTGGAGAGTTAACAGATGCATCCAGGGGGACGTCTCAGTCAGGGAGCGGAGTCAGGTTTTTGGCAGAATATACCCTGCTTTCAGCCTAAAAAAGCTGACTTGGGAGCCACGGGTCTCTGTGCCTGAGGGCCTTTCTGTACCGAGCCTGGCCGTGGCCAGGTGCCTGGTGTTGCTCTTCCGTGGTCCGGTTGGCCTGACCAGCGAGGGACTTGACCAGTGGAAGCCCATGGTGTCTGCGTGTCGTCATGGGACCTTGTCACGTACCCAAGGGCGCACACGCATCTGTCGCCATGTCCTTACAAGTTAACAGTACCGTCTTGCTCGCCAGCAGCCCTGGAGGTCAGAAGTCTGAAATCAGTCTTGCTGGCTGCAGTCAGGTGGTCTGGCAGGGCCTACATCCCTCCGGAGGCTCTTTGGGAGCCTCTTTCCTCACCTTTTAATTTTTTTCTATTTTTTTTTGCCACACCACGTGGCATGCCAGGGGATCTTAGTTCCCTAACCAGGGCTCGAACCCGCGCCCCCTGCAGGGGAAGCATGGACCACCAGGGACATCCCCTCCTCACCTTTTTATTTTTTAATTGTTTATTTTAATTAATTCTCGGCTGCGCTAGGTCTTTGGGTTGTGCAGGAGCTTTCTCTGGTGGCAGCGAGCGGGGGCTGCTTTCTGGTTGAGGTACCGGGATTCTCATCGCAGTGGCCTCGCTTGTTGGAGAGCACGGGCTCTGGAGGACGCAGGCTCCTTTCTTGTGGCTCGTGGGCCTGGTTGCTCCGTGGCATGTGAAACCTTCCCGGGTTGGCAGGTGGATTCCTAACCACTGGGCCACCAGGGAAGTCCCCTCCTCGCTTGTTGAGTGGCTTGGCCCATGGATGTTTCCTCGACCTTGAATGCGTGTCACTCCCCATCACGTCCGCTTCTCCTCTTGCAGACAAGTCTCCCTCTTACACCACCTGCACCAGCGGCAGGACGTCCCCATCTCTAGACTGTCATCGTCCTCACATCTGCAGAGTCCCTTCCGCTGTAGGCTGACTCAGGGTCCAGGGCTCGGATGTTAGCGTCTCTGGGGGCCGCTCCTCGGGTGCCGCAGCAGGAGGCGGGCCGTCTGCGGGGCCCCCTCTCCTGCAGCACCGACGCCTTCTGTCCCGCGCCCTCCCCCTCCTGCCGTCCTCTGTGCCGGGTGGCTGTCTTTCCTAGGCTGCGTCCAGCCCGGGGCCTGGCTGTTCTGAGTTTGGGAGCAGCCCCGTGATTCCCTTTGTCCTCCGCTTGGAGTTTGTCCAGGACAGGGTGGTGTCTAAATGTTGCTGACGCACCGGAGCGCTACTGCGTGACTTCCGACCCAGCGTGATGGGGACTGAGGGAGGAACTGAAGAATAATGCTTAAAGGCTCTCCCACTTGCTCGTTCCTCTCTGGGAGCTATTTGGTCACGAGTGGAGCCTCCCAGCTGGGACACAGGGGTAACTGGGGTCTGTAGCCTGGATCTGGCCCTCAGGTGGTTGGTTTGGTCTGCGTAGAAAGGACCTGTGGTGTTTGCCGGTTTTGTTTCAAATGAATTGCCAACACGTTAAAATCAGGAGAGTTAGCTAAATAGTAGTCTTGAGTTGGGGCTTCCCTGGTGGCGCAGCTGTAAAGAATCGTCCTGTCAATGCAGGAGATGTGGGTTCCATCCCTGGGCTGGGATGATCCCCTGGAGGAGGAATTGGCAACCCACTCCAGTATTCTTGCCTGGGGAATCCTGTGGACGGAGGAGCCCACTGGGCTAGAGTCCATGGGGCGGCAAGTTGGGCACGACTTAGCAACTAAACGACAACAAATCTTAGAGTTCTGACTCTCAGAAAGGTCAGAGAGCAGGCCCCCGTGGGCCATGTGCCCTGCAAGCAGAAGTGCCCCCAGCCTGTCTCCTGGGAGCATGTCGTACTGCCTGCCCAGTCCGTATGGATTCTCAAGGCTGGAACCCTGGTGTGGGGTCTGCTGTGGGGGCTGTGTAGAGAGACAGGGCTGGCTGGCTGGCAGCAACAGACGCGTCCTCAGTTCGCTCACACGTGCAGTCAGCAAGCTGACTGCTGAGAACTGGGTGCCAAGTCTTCAGCGCAGAGCCAGATGAGACACCGTGCCTCTTTAGAGCTGCAGGTTGCCCAGGATCTCGGCCACTTGGCCTTTCTGTTTCTAGAGGATGTTTGCATTGGTTTGCTTTAGGGTATAACTTTTTTTTTTTAAACCACACATTTCCACGTACACATGTAGTTTCTAATTACTTCTGTAATTCTCTGTGTGTATTTAAAAGCACTGGATACTAAAGTCTTTTTTTGTTTAATTCTTGAGTCTGCAAAGTGAATCACCGGGTAGGTTCTTACAAATGAAAGACAAGGTTTTCTGGCCTGACTGATGCTCTTTAAGTCTTCCTGGCAGTCTCCGATTCCTCTTAAGCTTCGTCTCCACTTAAGCCTTTGCTGGGTAACTATAAACCTGCGAATAAGTGCAGGGTGAGCGGAAAGTCACCATTAACTTGAACGAAGCGTGGATCTGTGGTTGGGTGCCACGGCTTTTACCCGTCATTTGTATTAATCCACACTTCTCTTTTCTTGCCTTGTGCTAATAAGCGTACAGCTGTATTAGGATTTTTTTTTTTAATAGATGCCTCTTTGCCTTTTGGTTTTTGTATTTATAGTCTGAGCAGCTCAGCATACCGCTCAGATAGTATGTGCTGAAAATTCGCGGTTGGTCTGAATGGCAGGCTTCCTCGTTCGGTTTGTGGGCAGATTGCCCTCCCGGTCCTGGCTGGCTCTCCTGTCTCTGAGTTCTGTGCTTCCCTCCACGTTTGGACTTGGCCCTGGAGCTCTCAGCCCGCCCACCCTTGCTCTGCCGACCGAATAGCCGAGCTCTGCTAACACTGTTATTAATCTGACAATGTGTATACCAGCGGGATGTTACGATTGCCGCGATTCTTCCCCACGCCTTTCAGGTTCTCAGCTCCTCAAATGGTGTGGCTGGTGCAAAGCACAGGATTTGACCACAAAGTGGAGAATCGTTTCCCAGACTTTGAATTTTACCTTCTGTCGAGGCTTCAGGGAAAGTGGCCACATTTTCAGATAGTGTATTTGGGTTTACAAATTCCAAGCAGAATTTTTTAAAAATTATTATCCATTATATAAAATTTAAACATCAGTTGAATTGCAGACTTTTGAAAATTTTCGGATGGCACACGCAGTCTTCAGGAGTGACTTCCAGATTTCATGTTTCAGTGACTGTCAAGCTGATGTGGTCTGGACTGAAGAATAATGTTTAAAGGCTCCAACAGTCATCATCATGTGTTCTGTTTAAAGTGTCCACAGAGAAGTACCTGAAAGTGAAATAGTTTTGAACTAACTCCCAAAGAAGAAATGCCAGTGGCTTTACAGGAATGTAGAAGCTGAACTACCGAAGCTTCTAGCCTGCATGTCCTAGGAGGTTAACCCGAGGGACACTAGCTTACGTAAGAGAGGGGTGCGCTCAGGAGTGTGAGTCGAGCTGGGTAGGGACAGAGTTGTCATGTGTAGAATAACAAGTGACTCTAGGTTTGCGCTTCTGCTCTCCTAACAGATAGTGTGCGTGTCATGTGGCTATTAGGGGGCTCTGTGTGTTTTCTTCAGTGCTGCTGGACTGTTCGCTTTAGGAAACTGGGCTTTATACCGTATGGTTCTCTGTGTGTGTGCACGTGTGTGCCTTTCCGCATCAGTGGGAAGAATCAACTCTTGTGACAAGTAGGAAACAGCAAACATTGTTCATGTTGACTCAGCTGTTGGCTTAAATATTAGTACTGAATCTCAGAGTCAACATGTTCGCAGGCGGGCTTTGTTTTAAATGAAGTCCATGACAGAAAACTCTCCACTCTTCCTGATAGCATTTCTGCATGGCTTTCAGAAATCTCTGCTTAGAAATTTACTGATATTCCTAATTCTGGGCGTTGCAATAAATGATCCTGTGGACATCGCAAAGACTGTTTTCTGTGCACAGAAAGCTTGTAACGTTAGCCTGCTGAATTTTACCCATCCCTTGAGCCTTTGGGGAACCATTAAGCCCTCTTTAGTTTCTTTGAGCTTTTTTTCATCATGACAACCAGTGTGAGAGTTTTCTTTTTCTCCTGTGATTCAGAGCCTGTCTCTGGCTCATCTCTGTGTTCTCTGTTCAGTTTCATATTTTACTTTAATCTTCCTGAACATCAGTATCTGTCATTATGGTATTTAAGCTCTTGGAAGAGTCCGGTGGTTGCCAACTTTTTGAGAAAATAAAGCCCTCTGCTGTTGTGATGTCCTGCTTAGGCTGAGTTAACAACTGCGCGGTATTTGGCGAAGGTCGTGATGAGTGGGTGCTGCTTGTTTAATTAATAGTAGGGACTATCTTCCTTGTTTTGAGGAACATAACTTGGATTTTGGAAAGCTTGATTGTGTTTTTTTTTTTTTTCCCCTCCACGGTAGACGTGAAAAGAACCAGGAGGGTATGAGGATATTTATAATATTGTCACACGCTGATCCCGCTGTGCTGATGTGTACAAGAGAGAAAATCCAGAAGAAAGCCTTCAGCTGCAAGGAGAGGGTGGTTTCTGGTGTGCATGCTGCGGGCGCAGCGAGAGAGAAGAGGGCAAGAGTGAGGCATGGAGCAAGGGGAGGGTGTCGCCTGCACACTGAGGACCCTGCAGCGTGGACCCCAACGGCCTCCTCTGTCCTCGGGGGAGGAAGACAAGCCCTGCTGGGTGGGGAGGGTGCAGAGTCCCCCCGCAGGCGCACCTCCTGGAGCTGAGGTGCCATGCCTCCAGGAGCTCTTGTTTTTCCAGCAGAGGATTAGCAAGGACCGGGCAGCATGCAGCCTGACTTTTTAAAATTTTTAATTGGAAGAAAATTGCTTTTCTATGCTGTGTTGGTTTCTGCCACACAACAGCCTGAACCAGCCATAAGTGAGCATGCGTCCCCACCGTCGTGAGCCTCTCTCCCCCTCTCCATGTCACTCCTCTAGGTGGTCAGAGCCCTGAGCTGACCCCTGTGCTGTAGGGCAGCTTCGCACGCGTCGCAGTGTGCGCACATGGCCATAGATGGGTCTCAGTGCTGTGTCACGCATTGTGACATGCGTGTTTCAGCGCTGCTGCTGCCAGTTGGTCCCACGCTCTGCTCTGCCTGCTGGGCCCACACGCCTGTCCTCGCGGCTCTGTCTCTGCTCCTGCCCTGCGGTTTGGCTCCCCGGGACTATTCTTGTGTGTCTGCCTCGGACAGCTCCAGTGTGGTTGGCCGGGTGCTGGGGAGGACTGCTCTCTGAGAGGGGAAGGGTTTTGTTTCCTTGAACGTGAACGTCTGAAATCGTGTCCGCATTTCTCTCTAGAAGCCCAAGAGAGAGAGGCAGCAGGGAGAGTGTGGACTTTCAGCTTGGTACTCGCTCAGGTTTTCTTACCCCATAAAGGGATTCTGTTAACTGTGCTCTGATCCTGGAGGCCAGCTCTCTCGACTCCTGAACATTGGATCACAGGAGACTCTTCATTCTGTGAACTGAGACGCTTTCTTCCATCCATGACATTGATCTAAATCAGGCTTTCTTTTCTTTCTACTAAAATTTTCAATTATCAAGAGGCTAAAAGAATAATTAGACTGAAAGTATTACTGAGGGATAAAAATTAAACCGCTTCTGCTAAAACTGACCCCAAAAGATAATAGGAAGGAAAATGACATTTCTAGGCGTGTCTATCTGATTTCCTTTTCTACTTGGTATGAATTCTTTCAGGAGTTGAACACGACTTTGCTGATGGCTTAGTGGCAAAAAAAAAAAAAAAAAAAAAATCAGTCTACAATGTAGGAGACTCAGTACATGTGGGTTTGATCCCTGGGTTGGGAAGATCCCCTGGAGGAGGGAACAGCAACTCACTTCAATATTCTTGCTTGAAAAAGCCCATGGGTGGAGGAGCCTTAGGGCCTATACTCCATGGGGTCACAAAGCATTGGACACAACTGACTGACTTAGCACTCACACACACACGTTGAACACACAAGTGTGTGTGCATTCGTGTGACTTTCAAGATCTCTAGGATAGAGAATTCGCCCCTGTAACTGGAATTTATCCAGCATGCAAATGCTGGGAGCTGATTGTCTTATATGTGCTTGCTATTGAATGATGAGTAGGTGTGATAACTATATATAAAATTATATTAAAGTCCAAGAGGTGCTTTTATGGCGTCAGGCTGGAAATGGGATCCGATTTTCTTATGGCTTTTTCATGTCCATTTTGATGAATCTATTTATTACTTCTATAATGAGTAGTACACATGGTTGGTTAGCCAAGTTATTGAACTTTATCAACCTTGGCTGAAATTCACAATGCGTGCCAAACTTGTTGTAACATGTAAGAAATTACATCTGGGCTAAAAGGTTCAATAATGATTACTCTTGTAATGGAACCTTTTACAAAGCATGGGATTTCACGATATGCCTGTGCTTTTTAAAAATTATAGTGATACAGTGAAACAAGGAATGATGCAGAGCTGAGAAAAAGGATTGGCTTGTGGAATAGATTCAGACTTGGGACAGGTTCCTGCGACTCCCAGGATGCGGTGAGATTTTTGGGTCTTGTCTCCTGATTGTGTACTTCAGTGTTGGTTTTCACATGGCTCTCAACTTAAATTTTTTTTTTTTCTTTAAACCAAAATTTACTGGTATACAGAACTCCATTTCATAGATAAAGTGGCACATCATTGCCACTTCTATTGCACCAAGTATTGAAGGTTAAAAACACAGAAATAAACATTTGGTTTTGAAAACACCGCAAATAGCCAAGACCTTGCTGGAGCGAGCCTTAATCATGTGACTTGTGAACTCTGCTGGGTCTAGAGGACAGACCCTAGAGTGTGCTGTTATACCTTATCTGTTTATAAATTCCACACTGCTTTGAAGTGTGTGGCTGCACCCTTCTTAAGTTACGGTGACTCGAGGTGCGTAGAACATCTTACTCTAAACGAGAGGAATTTGAGCTTAGATTGGTCAGGTCGCCCATAAAGACTTGTGGGCCTTTGCAGGCCCCAGCGAAGGGCGAATTTCTCCCCGGCTTTTCCAAGTTCTGCACCGAGAGCGAAGCGGGACTCTCTGTGTGGCGAACGGAAGGCTGGCGCCTCATCCGCACACTCGAGGGAGCACGGCCTCTTTGGGGGGCTGTGGGCTTTCTGTTCCTCTGGTCGGCATCATCGGGCAGAGCCCGCCCCTGGGGGCGGAGCCCATCTCCACAGTCGGGGCACAGGAGGAGAGGAGAGGCGGGCTTGTGGGCCCAGTGCTCACTCCTGGACGTCCCACCACGTGGCTGCCCCGGCACCAGGGCCGGGGTTAGTAGCACAGCTGGGGTCCCTGCACCCAGACAGATGTGTCCAAAGTGGGAAGCTGGCCACAGGGATGAAGCCTGGGCACATCAGGACTGCAGCATACACGCGTGTCCACTGCCTGGTTTTATTTTGGGTTGTGAGCCCTGGCTCTTTCTTAGGTAGTTAGATACGCTTTTTTTTTTTAAATTAAAAAAAAAGAGAGAGAAAAAAGCTCCGTGCTTTTCAACTTGCTAATGCTCGAGCCCTGCACCCCGTCCTCGACCCGCGGGTCTCAGTGTCCTCACCGTGAAACCAGCCTGGTGGTCTCGAGAGAATCCAGTGAGGTGCAGTGACAGCGCCCAGCGCGGTGTCTATTGCCTTGTCTTGTCCACCATGAGTTTCCTTCTCTTTGGTTGCGGGACTCAGTTTTAATTAAATTTCTTTTCTTAACTTCTCAACGGTGGGCATGATCACGTGGAGGCCAGCACAGAGGGAGCTAGGTTTTTTCTTAAGAGGTTAAAAAAGGAGCTGGTGTTGGGCTCACTGTTGCACAAGACAGGGAAGGAAAGTCACTCGAGTTTTAAATCCATGGACCGACCTGCTGTGGGACGCCTTCATCCATCAGTCTCTGTTGCGCTTTGCGAGTTTGACAAATACTTGACGATTTTGTCTGACTGCCCTTGGGCAGCAGGTGCAACCACCAATGGGTTGCAGGATGGATTTCTGCAAAACCCTGGCTCCTAGTGCCCAACTTGGACCGCATCCATGCTTTTAGCAAAAGAGACAGAATAAGGCAGGCCTGTCTCGTTCCACATCCTCTGAGCTCAAGCCTCAGCTTTTCACCCGTAGCAAGTGAGCGTCGCAGACCCAAGTGGGAGAGGAAAGTGCAGAGCAGGGAGAGTGCGCCTTGCTCCAGGGAAATGGAAATGCCTTGCTCAGCTTGGCTTTCCCAGGGGCCCGCATGCCGACAGCTGTCCAGAAGGAGAGCATGCTGGGGGTGCCCACTCTGGGTAGTCAGGGGATGGCCGCCCGCCTTCAGTTGCAGTCCCCCCACTGCTGTGGACGATAACCACACTCGCACAGGACACGCGCTCAGGCTGGGGGAGTAGGGTGGAAGTGCTTAATGCCCCCCCACCATGTGAGGGGTGCCGGTGGTAAAGGCAGGCCTTCTCAGTTGCAGCCGGCATTGGTCATCTCTGTTACCTCCAGCTGCTTAGAAGTTTCTACCGGGCAACATTCCTGGTAGCCCTTAGCATCTGCAGCAGTAAAGCCTCTGAGGCAAGACAGAGGCTTGTGCATTTGGGTGGCTGACGCTTTCGTGGTTTGGGGGACAAGAAAGGTGAATGGTCAGGCCACACCTAGAATATTGTGTTCACTGCTTGTTGGAGCCCGGATGAGCCACTGGCTGGCAAATCGAGTCACGTCCTCAGAGTGCCCGTTGGTTAGCTGGTGGCAGAAGAAAAGTGAAAGTGAAGTCGCTCAGTCGTGTCCGACTCTTGGCGACCCCATGGACGGTAACCTACCAGGCTCCACGGTCCATGGGATTCTCCAGGCAAGAATACTGGAGTGGGCTGCCATTTCCTTCTCCAGGGGATCTTCCCAACCCAGGAATCGAACCTGGGTCTCCTGCATTGCAGACAGACGCTTTACTGTCTGAGCCGCTGCTGCTGCTGCTGCTGCTAAGTCATTTCAGTCGTGTCCGACTCTGCGTGACCCCATAGACGTCAGCCCACCAGGCTCTCCTGCCCCTGGGATTCTCCAGGCATGAAAACTGGAGTGGGTTGCCATTTCCTTCTCCAATGCATGAAAGCGAAAAAGTGAAAATGAAGTCGCTCAGTCGTGTCCGACTCTTAGCGACCCCATGGACTGCAGGCCACCAGGCTCCTCCATCCATGGGATTTTCCAGGCAAGAGTACTGGAGTAGGGTGCCATTGCCTGAGGTTGGCATTAATTAGCCCTTGTGATAGTCCTGCTGGAGAGAGGTAGACCCGGTTTCCTTCAAGGAAAGAGGTGGATCAGTGGACTGAGTTCTATAGGGAAGCAGAGTTCGGCCAGTTAGAATGGCAGGGGGTGGGGGGAAACTTGTGTAATGAGTCAGGTTTTATGAAAACTAAGCTAGTGCGTTTGTGTTGTGTACTGAAAGTGTTTTAAGAGGTTTTCATCTCAGCTTAGGTTCTCCCTCAAAGCAGAACCGGAAACAGAGTCTTATTTGCAGGTAATTTGTGAAGTGCTCAGCACCGGTGTGGGATGGAGGCTTAAACCAGAAGGGCTGAGCAGGGCAGGACATGTTAACCGTGCGGGCAGTACGGGGCACCACTGGCGCTCTGTTCAGGGACTTTCTGAGGAGGTTTGTGAAGTGCGTCTCAGAGCTGCCAGCCTGCATGGTGAGGGGGAACGCACCTCTCATCCCGTCAGACCGGAGCGGCCCCATAGGTGTTAACGTCCAGCCTTTTGGGGTTGCGCAGCTAGCTGTGTCTCCCAAGCGGGTTTCTGCGGGTATGCCATGCTCCACGAGAGGATTGGGGGTGCACACCACACTCAGCCCCAAGTCAGGCTGTCTGGTTGCATTTGTGTTAAGTTGCTTGACAGCTGCACGGAGCTGGTGGCCACAGCAGCAGCAGTAGCCGGAGTGAGACACGACCGGGAAAGGGGACTGTGGGTGTGAGGGGTACCCGGGCCGTGCGCCCCGGCACCGTCACTTGGTACTCTGTGCCCTGATGTGAACTGTCAATCCCAGGGTTCCCATAAGGGTTGCAGACTCTGTCCGGAGTATAAATCAGCCCCATTTGGATGAATTCTGGGGCTCCAACCTCATCCACTGTCGGATTAACTTGCTCAGGCTGCTGCAACAAAGGACTACAACCTGGGTGGACCATAGGAGAGGAATTAGTTGTGTCCGAGCTCTGGAGGCTTGCAGCGTGAAGTGAAGGTGTTGGCAGGGCCGCGCTCCCCTGAAGCCTGTAGGGAGGAGCCCTTCCTCACCTCTCCGGCTGCCTGCAGGCCCTAGCTCTAGCCTCTTCCCCGCCTTCACCTAGTGCCCTGCCTGGCTCTCCCACATGTCCTCACACGGCCTTTCCTCCACATGTGACCGTTTCTGTGCTCACATGTCCCCCTTCTATAGAGACACCAGTCACAGAGCCCACACTGACAGTCTAATGTCAACTCGATCACCTCTGTTAACACCCAGTGTTCAGATAAAGCCACCTTCTGTGGTTCTGGGGGTTCAGTTCAGTTCAGTTGCTCAGTCGTTTCCAAATCTTTGTGACCCCGTGGATTGCAGCACGCCAGGACTCCCTGTCCATCACCAACTCCTGGAGCTTGCTCAAACTCATATCCATGGAGTCAGTGATGGCATCCAACCACCTCATCCTCTGTTGTCCCCTTCTCCTGCCTTCAGTCTTTGCCAGCATCAGGGTCTTTTCCAAGGAGTCAGTTCTTTGCATCAGGTGGCCAAAATATTGGAGTTTCAGCTTCAGCATCATTCCTTCCAAAGAAATCCCAGGGCTGATCTCCTTCAGAATGGACTGGTTGGATCTCCTTGCAGTCCCAGGGACTCTCAAGAGCCTTCTCCAGCACCACAGTTCAAAAGCATCAATTCTTCGACACTCAGCTTTCTTTATAGTCCAGCTCTCACCTCATTTGAAGAGTTGACTCATTGGAAAAGACTCTGATGCTGGGAGGGATTGGGGGCAGGAGGAGAAGGGGATGACAGAGGATGAGATGGCTGGATGGCATCACTGACTCAATGGACGTGAGTCTCAGTGAATTCTGGGAGTTGGTGATGGACAGGGAGGCCTGGTGTGCTGCTATTCATGGGGTCGCAAAGAGTTGGACACGACTGAGCGACTGATCTGATCTGATCTCACATCCATACGTGACTTCTGGGAAAACCAAAGCTTTGACTAGATGGGCCTTTGTTGTTGGCAAAGTAATGTCTCTGCTTTTTAATATGCTGTCTAGGTTGGTCATAGCTTGAATACACATTTTTTTTTTACGAGTGACACGGTTCAACCCGTAAGAACCACGCTGTGAGAGAGGCATTCCTTTCCATCAGTGATGCTACCAGTTAATCAACAAGCTGTTCCTTTAACAAACACTGAGGGCTCAGCTGAGTACTCGGCACCATTCTAGGACCTGGGGATACAGTGGCGAACAAAGTAGCCCCACCCCGCCTGGAAGGACTTCCCTGTGGTGAGTGGTCTTCAGAAGTAGCTCTTCTGTTGTCTTCCTGACCCGCTAGGAAGCAAGCAGGAAACTGCCTCTTTTCCAGAAACAGAGCAGGCTGCCTCGAGCAGGTGCTTTCCCCGTCTCAGAGGTGTTGAAGTGTAGGCTGGGCAGCCGCTTGCTGACGATGCTGCAGGAATGACCTGAGCGCTGGGCAGGGCTCTGGGTTGGTAGTGGTTGAGGCCCCCTTCCCATCCCAGGATGGTCCGCTTGTGTGGATGGACTTGTTCTGAGATTTCGCCTGCTTTGTCAAGCACACAGTACTTCTTTCTGTTTATCTTTCAGAGTAACAAGCAAAATGTTTTCATAGCTTTCAGCTTTTTTTAAAAATTCCAGGCAATTGAGTTTTAATGTTTTTTATTTATTTATTTTTTTTCTGGCACTCTGGGCTCCTTTGAGACTATGATGGGATTTCTGGCTTCTCTGCACAAGGGAGGGAATCAATGTGTTCATAGCCTGGCATTTCTGTGCAGGTTTGGGAGGTGGGGAGGATGGTCTCTGGATCCTGAATTAAGAAATCCTGATAGATTTCAGGAATTATAATCATTAGTAGCAGTTAAATACACATACTTGCTTTAGACAGTGCTTTATTCATGGGAAAAAAATCATTGAACTGAATAGAATTAGGAAGTAAAAATATGCCTAGAGAGGTTGATGTTTTTATTATAACGGTTGCTTTTCTGATAGAAATTTATCAGCATGTAATTAATAAAATATTATTGATTTCAGAATTACCCTTCAACAATGGAAATTTCCTAAATACCTGGCAGGTAATGAAAAAAAAATTTCAGTTAGTGACAGCCTGTCATAGTTGAATCTGAAACCTGGGGGCAAAATACATATATTCTATGTAGTTTCCATTTCTAGAGCCTGGGTTTCTAAATTCCTCCTTATAAAATTTTAAATTTCTTACTTTTTTTTTTGTGTGTGAAAGATTGGGCCCCCCTAATTATTTATTTCCTTTTTTTTTTTTTTTAATAATCTCTTCATAAATTTGGTTTTCACACTGAAGTTTTACTTAAGTTAAAATCATTCTTTTGGTGGTCAGTAAATGTAATTGATTTAAGAAAACTGGAAAGATTTGATACTAGAATTAGCCGATCATCCAGGATGTGACATTTAGCATCTTATTCATGGAAGGTCCATGGTGAATGTTTATGGAATTGAATTCAGGCTTTGCCGCACTTCCTGCAGAGCTTTTAGACATGTAATAGTTCCTGCCTCCGTGGGAATAGAAATTGCTCAAATATTATGTGCTGAAAAACTAATGTTAGTTTACTTAGAACAAAACTGTGTAGCAGTGTGTTATAGCCACCGAAACTCCTCAGCCAAATGTTAAGTAAATGCAGTGAAAACATTTGTAAAAACGTCATCATTCTACAAAGAACTAGTTGTGCCGGATACCGCGTTACTAGCTGGATGCTCAGAGACACGTGGGTTGTCTGTCTTGCCCCTGTATTCCTGTTACCTTGGTCATCATTCACCTTCAGTTCAGTCGCTCAGTCGTGTCCGACTCTTTGCGACCCCATGAACCGCAGCACGCCAGGCCCCCCTGTCCATCACCAGCTCCCGGAGTTCACTCAGACTCACGTCCATCGAGTCAGTGATGCCACCCAGCCATCTCATCCTCTGTCGTCCCCTTCTCCTCCTGCCCCCAATCCCTCCCAGCATCAGAGTCTTCTCCAATGAGTCAACTCTTCGCATGAGGTGGCCAAAATACTGGAGTTTCAGCTTTAGCATCATTCCTTCTAAAGAAATTCCAGGGCTGATCTCCTTCAGAATGGACTGGTTGGATCTCCTTGCATTCATCTTAGATGTGATTAATTCCCTGGCACACCCAGAGAAACAGTATCTTACTTACGCATTGCTGCGTTTAGGGTGTTCCTTGATGTCATGATTATGGGTGAATCACTTGAAATGAATCCTTTTCCTCAATAGACAGTATTGTGTCACTTTCCACGGAAAGGTGAAAACAATACTGTTCCCTGTAATGGAGGTTTGCATTTTTCTAACTTCTTATTTAGGCTGATCTGAGCAAAGATGTTCAAATTTCCATTTATTTAAGCAAGATGGAGTTCTTGCTACGCCGAAGGAGTATTTTCAGCTTAGTAATTTACTTAGAAATCGCCTTACTCAATATTTGATGTTAAATTTGAACTAAAACAAAGAGCATCATATGACACGGGTTCTTAGATTAACATTTTGTTGGATTGGAAGCAGAATCAACACATTAGTCATCTTAATTCATTTAGGTTGGCTTTCTCCACAATTCTAGAATCCAAAAACAACACATTTGTCAATTTTACACACAGAGAGAGAGGCAGGATGTAGTTTATAGTTAAACACCCGGCTTTGCAATGAGAAGCCGACGTAGTTATAGTAAGCTGAACGACATTCAGGGTGAAACAAATGGTGCCGTAAGATCTTGAGGCAAATTGAATGCGTTAAAAAAATTTCTTTTTTATTTGTTGAAATGAGATTCTCTTTACAGATGCTTTTATAGAATCTCGTAAACTGTCTAAAATTAAGTTTTCAGTGCTTGTTATCCAAATGAGTTCCGAACTTGGCTCTTGTGACTATTGGATATTAACATTTTCCTCCATAGAAACATCTATGGGTCAAGGTCACTTTCATGTCCTCCCATGCTTTTTCCTTGTTTAGCTTCAGGTCAGCTTAGAATTGAATATTAAAAGTACTTTGTCTATCCCAGGGGTCAGCAAACTGTGGTGCGTCGGCTCAGCTACAGGCCTTCCCTGTCTGTTTTTGTAAAGTTTTATTGGAACACAGAGATACTCACTCATTAACTTACTGTCTCTGGCTGCTTTCATGTTTAAAAAGGCGAAGGCAGAGAGGCCACGTGGCTTGCAGGGCCACAGAAATTTACAAATGTTTATGCTATGCTATGCTATGCTAAGTCACTTCAGTTGTGTCCGACTCTGTGTGACCCCATAGACGGAAGCCCACCAGGCTCCCCTGTCCCTGGGATTCTCAAGGCAAGAACACTGGAGTGGGTTGCCATTTCCTTCTCCAGTGCATGAAAGTGAAAAGAGAAAGTGAAGTCGCTCAGTCGTGTCCGACTCCCAGCGACCCCATGGACTGCAGCCCACCAGGCTCCTCCATCCATGGGATTTTCCAGGCAGGAGTACTGGAGTGGGGTGCCATTGCCTTCTCCAACAAATGTTTATAACACCTGGTTTATTCTAGCACATGTTTCTCACTTAAGGATTCCTCTGATAAAATTTCAGAGTTGTTAAGAAAACAGAGCTCATCCCACCTAAAGAATTGGTATGCTCTTTTTCATGTAATAAAAAAAAGAAGGTAGTTTATTGCCTTTACCAGGATTGCCAGGGAGCTCAGAACTAACATTTAAATGCTCAAGGAACTAGCCTACTTCAGATTCCTGGTAGATCAGATTTTTATTTTTTTTTAATATTAAAGATATGGATGCACGTTTTCCCCCTTTTAAAGAAGTCAACTTTTTAAAAGTATAAATTACATATTGATAAAACTCATATGTTTTAGTTGTATACATGAACGAAGTTTGACAAATGTGTACACCATGGAAACCGCTGCCTCCGACCCAGACCCACATTTAAGCCTCCAGGGGACCCTCCTGCTTCTTTGCTCCTGGTAATTTGTCAGTCTCCTCCCCATTTTTCCCCCCAGGCAACCACTGATTGTCATGTTTTCTTTTTTAAGCTCCTCTCCCTTTATTTAGCCTTTTTTCTTTCCCCGGTAACTGTTTTTGCAAGTGCTTCCATTTATTTTGGCTTCATCAAGGGGCATGTAGGTCTTGGTTCCTGACCAGGAATTGAACCCACGCCCTTTGCAGTGGAAGGCGGGATTCTTAACCACTGGACTGCCAGAGAAGTCCTGGTTTTCACAGGTTTGTGGGGTTTTTTAAGATTTTTTTTTTTTAATGTGGACTGTTTTTAAAAGTCTTTATTGAACTTGTTATATAGTCTTCTAATTCATGCTTTGGTGTTTTTGGCCATGAGGCATGGGGGGTCTTCATTCCCCTACCAGGGATGTAACTTGCCCTCTCCACATTGGAAGGCAAAGTCTTAGCCAGTGCACTGCCAGGGAAGCCCTGATTTTCACATTATTTTTAATTTCTGGGTTGCACATGGGTGTTTGTCATGTTGTACTGTAAATACTTCTTGGGAGAAGTTGAGGCACTAGCAATGGGTGGTTGAATAGCTCAGTTACTAGAGAAGCTTAAGGTTCATTTATTCTGTCTGGTATCCTGCACAGATGTTTAGATTTCCAGAGGAGAATCTGAGATGTAAATCACAAGGAGAGCGTTTTAGCTGATGTGTTAGTAAGAACCCTGTTGCATTGAAACTTGCTACTTGTCCAGGACTCTGCATGGGTGTTTCATCAGATGTTTCTAACAGCCCTGCTAGAGCGCAGCTTCTCACTATTTCCCTTCGTGGATGAACACTGAGGTGGTTGAAGTTAAGTGTATTAGCCTCCTGGGGCCGCTGTGACAGACACCCCAGATGGTGGCTCAAACAGCAGTTTGCTGTTTCACATTTTGTGGAGGCAAGGGTCTGCCGTCGCGGTGTTTGCACGTTTGGTTTCTCCTGCGGCCTCTCTCTGCCTTGCTGACGCCGCCTCCTTGCCAGGTCGTCGTGTGGTCCTTCCTCTGCGTGCCCACATCCCTGTCTCTCTCCTTATGAGGATACAAGTCTTACGGGATCAGGGCCTCACCCTTATGACTTCTGTTACTTTCATCACCTCCTTAAAGGTCCCAATGCTAATGCCACATCAGAGGTTAGAGCTCCACATACGGATTTTTAAGGGGACACAGTTTGGTCCATGACAACCAGTATGACTCCTGATCTGTTTTTCCTCCAAGAAATTCTTTGATGACGTGTTCCTTTCCTATTCTACATCTCTCAAAATGCTGAAGAAAATCTGTTCCACCTTTGGAGACTCTGAAACAGTACATGCATGCTTGAGATAAATGAGAAAAACTGAGCTGGGCCTGCTTCTCAAGCTGACTGGTCTGGGAGGAAGATCTCCATGGGACTCTTCTGTGGCTTCTCCCCAGCCGCGTGTGCTCCCACTGAGGAGAGCAGGGAACCCTGCAGGCCTGGAGGCTGAGTGGAGGCCCTGCGCTAGTCCGAGTCCTCCGTTAGGGGACTCTGAGGGTGCTCCCTCCTTGAATTCAAGTTAAGCCTCATCCCTAATTGTGCATGTTATGCGCGTGGGGACTCCTACCGTAGCCCACTTGACCCAGGGGCGGCAGCAGCGTGAGGGCAGCCAGACGCAGACGTGCAGCTGGCCTGCCAGGCCCAACCGCCCTCCCCACCCCGGGAGGCACTGCGTCCATCAGTGCCCTTCATGCCACGCACGGTGGTTAGGTCACGTGTTCCCTGAGCGGTATGGATTTCATAGTGCATGTGTTTTGGCAGTCCCCCGTCAGGGTATTTTGAGACAGAATGTTGTCAACCGGGAAACAGACAGCTCCTTCTTCCTTTCCCCTTCCCCTTCCAGTGAGTCTGACTTTGTTTAGGCAGGTCTTCTTAGCTAGCTTAAAAAGCTATGGAGAGTTTCTTTTCCAAATTATATGGCCCCTGGGGACCCAGCCACTGTAAAATCACTGCATGTATTATATCCGAAAGGTAAGCATCAAAGCTTCTTGTAATACTTCCTGTGTCTTGTTCTGGCACCTTGGCTTGTGAAAGGAAGGGAAGGGTTCTGTGACTTTCTCCCCTCGAAAGCTGATGATGCTGGTACCCAGGACTGCTGGGGACTGCCTATTACAAGAGAACTCAGCTGAAGCAGAAACTTACTTTTTTTTCTATTTTCAAGTTGGATTGAAATGATATCAGCATTTGTGTTCTAGAAAAACCAAGCAGTAACAGAACACACACACACACACACACGCACACAGAGCTAAGCCATGGTTAGATCTTATAAAACTTAAAATGATTATATTACAGGTGTCCCAGGAGAGGGTGGTCTGGTTATATAAGTAATCAGAGACACTTCCTTTCTCAGCGACTGCCCAGCAAGGGCTGCCCTTCAGGTGGGTGCTTTTGCATCCCGCTCAGTTGGGTGTAAAGTGCTGTGTATTCTGTCTCCTTAGTGTGCCTTTCCTTTTAGTGGTCACTGCTTCGTAACCAGCCTCAGCAAGGGTCTGGTTACAGATTTTTCTCCATCGTAAGAGGGTGTTGTAGGAGTCACCCATCTTAGGATGGGTCGTTGATAAACCCAGAGAGCAGAAAGTGAACAGAGCTCTCTTCCTGGGCATCTTGCTCTCATGACTGAATTTAAGTCATGCTTCTGAGAAGTTGTATCTTATAAAGTTAAAGGCGGTAGAGAATGAAAAGTCAATTTGGGCCCTTTAAAAGTGAGCCTCAGAAAAGTGCTGAATTTCCCCAGCGTGGAGTTTTGAGCACCTCCATATGACTTTGGAAGCATAAAGAATTTAATCTTTTCAAGAGAGGAAGGCATACACCATTTAAGGTGAGAGCTAAGGTTGATCAGAAATTAAAAAACAAAGAACTTACATTGCGACATTGAAGGTGTATGATAGAGGAGACTTCATTTCTGGAAACTCTCACTGGAGAAGAGTTTTTTTTGAAAACTGTTCTGTCCTGACCACTTCTTAACGGATAGGAGTTGGCAGACGGGCTGATTGCAGCCGCTTTGCTCATTAAGAAAGTAACAGAAAGGGGTCTGTCTTTGGACAAGTGTGGGTGCAGAACCCAGGCAGCCGCGCCGTTTCCTTCAAATCGTAAAGAACCCTGTCTTGAGCAGAGGACCAGGGTAACAGCAGCCACTGTCATGAAAGGAAATCTTGGCCCAGCTGTGAAAACAACGAACCGCTCAGTAATATAATACAGGCGTGCTTGACATGCAGAGCTGGGCTCTCTTCTCTTGAAGTGGCTGTAAATTCATCCATCAAAGTAAAAAAAGGCCAGACTTCAGGGTAGATCTTTCCACTTGTAACCTTGTAGAAACACTTTGCTTCTCTTGGTAGATACTGCTATGGCTGTGGAATTAGAAGAGCTGACACCATGGGGTGTGGTGTGTGTGTATGTGTGATTGAGTGTGCTGTGTGTGTGATTTGTTACAGAAGAAGACTTGCGTTCTAATGAACATAAACTTGAACCAAACAGGGTATGCTGGGTTTGGAATTATAGAGCCCAGTACATTTTGTGGTGTTAGTGGCAGTGGGTGAAAGATGCTTTATCTTGTTGGAGGCCTTTAATACCTAGTGGTCTCCATGTCCAATAAAGTAGACTTGAAAAAAAATATTTTTTGAACTGGGAAGTCTTTGTTTTTGCTTCTTCTGTTTCATCCTGTTTTATTTTTCTTCCTGAGAACCTGGCCCAAGTTTGTAAAAGTGCCATACTTAGTTAAAAAAAAAAAAAATCCAACATGGCATGCCTTTCTTCTCAAAGGAGGGTGGTCTTTATCTTTGATTTTTATAAGGATGGTCCTTTCAAGTCTGACTCTGAAGCCTTTTAGAAAGTAAAGAAAAAAATTTGAGCATGACCTCTAATGGCCATGGTGTTAAGATGGTCCCTTGCAACGCAACTCACTGGTTGAAAGCATAGAGGCAGAGTTAAATGAAGTCCGTCCTTTAACGTTATTGACCTTGGAGAACATGGAGAGGAAGTTTATTTCTGTGGATTAGTTTTCCCTGCCCACAGGCCTATACATAGAGAAGCATTTGTGAAGGCGAAGAATGGTGTTAATTCCGAGCCCTGTGATGAAATATTAAATAAATGAGAGAAGGTAATTTGATAATGCCTCACGGTTTGGGGACAGATTCCATAAAGTAAGTACTTTTATGTAACAAAGTAGCTGACAAGGCCTAAACTCTTTGCCTCAACATGATGACCCGGGAAAGAAATGAGCGTCAGGAGGCTGGTTGACATGGGGGCCCCACGCATTTCGACCATCTCTGTTGCTTTCACAAGGACAGCTGCTCATTTAGCTTACATTGTGTGAGTGCTAAAAATGTAAACATACCTCATTAATGGCTGTGAAGAATATGTATCAAATTCTCTAAGACATGTTTATTTTTTAGTACTTACTTTTATTTGTCCTCACCGGGTCTTGGTTGCAGCATCTCCCGTCTTCACTGTGGCAGGCAGGATCTTTGCTTGCAGCACGCAGGATCTAGTTCCCCGGCCGGGGATTGAACCTGTGCCCCGTGCTTTGGCAGTGCAGAGCCTTATTAGCCCCTGGACTGCCAGGGCCATCCCTCTGAGTCGTATTTAACAGGTGCCCTTAGCAGACAGTTGGTTTTTCCTGCCCTCAGGGAGCTCTCAGTCTGTGACCTGAGCCCATGTGGCAAGCGTGGAGGTGTGAAGGCTCACCTGCCGTGAGCGTAGGCTGCGGCCCTAGGTCGTCCTTCTCGGTTTTCGCCCTCCCGTCTCGTGACTCCCTTAACCTCTGGGATGGTGGGTTTTCGCGAGAATGCGGGGAGGACAGTGATGCTTCTTAGGGCTTCTGTGAAGTGCACCTTCAGTGAGATTCTGAGTCTCCAGAAGCACCCAGCGTGAAATCACAGCCCCCCGCCCCCAGGGCCGCCCTTTCCACACCTTCTCTCTGCAGGCTTCTCTGAATATCAGGATGCCCAGAAAATGCATCATTTGGAGTAAGAATAGGTTTTCCTTTCTCCTTTGTGTTGATTTCTCTGTATTAAAGTTTATGAAGACTTAGAAACGATGCACGAGATGCCATTCAGGTTTTGAGTTTCTTATCCTAACAGGCTCTACACACACGTGTTAAAAACAGAAGTAGCATAGATGTTAGTCATATGGAAAATAAGTCTTCCTCGCCTCTGACCAGTAATAGCTCTTTTGCTGAAATAATCAACATTATCACACATCTGAGCACGAACGTTCCTATTTTGGCTGCAGCCAGTGGGCCCACACATACCTGCTGATCTGTACCTTGATTTTTTTTTTCCTTACTGACAGAACACGGGCACGTTGCCTGGTTTCTCCTCTTCCTTTCACCCTGTTCTTTTCTGTGCGTGCTATGTAATTTATTTTGCCTAATTGATGGATATTTAGGTGGATTCCAAGTTGTTGGCTTTTACAAACAAGGCTGGTTAAATATTCCTCTCACATTCTAGCTCATGTGGGCAAGGACATTTATTGGCTGCATTTCTGGTTATGAAATAATTGGGCAAAAAGGCTTATCCACGAACAGTTGGATATAGGCCGAGCCATTCTGTATTCCTTTCCAAGCCCCCTCCCACTTGGATCTGTGAGGCTGCCCGTCTGCCCTGCATCCTCACTGACACGGATGCTGTGATTCGGCTGTGCCCACAGAACGCGTCTTCGTTGGGCTGCTGAAGGACCGTGTTATCATAGTCTCTGGGTGCTTTTCTCACTGTGATTTGTAACACACTGGGATCTGGACTGTTCCTGGCAGGTCAGGTGAGAACTTATTCATCCAGTTCAGTGACATCCCTGGTAGGCAGCCTGGGGTCAGTCTTGCCTCTTGAGAATCCCGGGCAGTCAGCTGGAATTGATAATACAGCTTTACAAAACACTACCGTGTGTAAACACAGCCTGTTTACGCTTCAGAAAGATGCTCCAAGCGAACCAGCCATTTCCTGCTTCTCTGTTCTCACTGCCTGAATTGGCCTTGTTCTTTGGTGAATATTTATATTTAGGACCACCTGTGAGGGGTGTGGAAGAGTCACCTGTGATCCTTGTATGCAGCAGTGTAGAATGCAGGCATATAAAAGCAGAGCTCCTTGTGACTTAACTGCTCCCGGAGAGATCGCTGTAGTTGTATAATGTCTTAAGAGTTGGAGAGTGTGGTTAATGTTTAGTGAGCATGAGTTCTAAACTCGCAGGGTTATCTCTTCACTGCATTTGTGGTGTTGATCTCAGAGCTGTAGTGACTGCTATCGAACTTGATGGGAAATGGTTTGGGAGCGCTAGATTTCGGCATTGTGGTCAGTGTCATACCGCCATAGCTTCATTTACAGTCATCAGATCGGTGAGGGAAGTACGGTCCTTGTGCATTTACACACATCCTGAAAGCTAGTGGTTTCTTAACATGAGCATTGTCCCCAGACTTGAATTGTCCCAAAATCCAAGTCTGGATGAAGGACACGAGGCTCGTCGGTTTGCTCTGTACATGACGGTCGCTCTCCAGGGAGGGAGCTGGCTCGTGCTGAAAGATTCTGTAACTTGTTGATGGGTTCCTCCACATCACTGCCCTGGTATGTTCTAGGATAGGAGGGCGGGGGACGGTGTGGAGGAGAGGAATCACCATCTCTGTGGCCTTTTAATTGTATACCGGTACAAGTAACATTTGTCTCCAGCGCTTTGCAATTATAAATTAATAATAACAACCCATTAGAAATTACTGGTGTTGTAAGCCCCAAGCTCCTTTGGGCATCTTAATAAAAATGATAATTAAAACCATAATTTACAGTAAATGGGGACACTGCCCAAGTAAATCCACAATATGGAGAAAATTAAAAAACTCAAACCGGAAGGAAGCTTTGTAGCACTGGAAGAAGAAAAGGGCCTTGTCCATGGCCCGACTTGAGCGGGAGTTCTGTCGGTGTCTGTGGGCCTGGCTTCCCAGCTTGGGGCTTTCCTGGGGGAATCTGCGGCTCCGTCTCTGTCTCCCCAATGTGCTGGCGAGCCTCCCTGGCTGTGGCCCCTGCTCCGTCCTCCCCAGCCACAACTCCCCTGCTCCCCATGTTCCCTGTCTGGGTAAACCGTTCGCCAACCCTGGATCCTGCCTCAGACTTAGATTCAGGCTCTGTACATTTTTTGCTTCCCGATGATTTTCTAATCTTCCCCTTGGCTGTTGAGCATAAGAAAGTACCTCATCCCTTCTGACTGGTTACAAGGCTTCAGTATCTTCAAGTAGCCCATCTTTTGCATGACAACCAGAGGTGTCTTTTTTTTTTTTTTAATTTATTTATTCATTTGTTTGGCCATACCAGATCTTTAGTTGAGGCATGTGGGGTCCAGCTCCCTGACCAGAAATTGAACTCAGGCCCCCTGTGTTGGGAGCACAGCGTCTTGGGCACTGGCCCATCAGGGACTCCCCAGAGGCGTCTTCAATGGATTAGACACTAGCAGCAGCAGCGTGGGTAGTAATTCATGGCGCTGCTCTTCTCCTGAATCCTCACCAGTCTTTGATCTCATTTTGCCATGCCCTCAGTCTCTCTCTCTTTTTTTTTTTTTTGGCTTGATTGGTTCCTTTTTATGCCTCTTGGTCTCAGTGTAGTTTTGGGTCCAGCGTTCCTGGGACCACTCAGGGACTCTAGGGGATGGCAGGGCAGCTGGGTAAAGGGACCGGCACCACAGACCCAAACCCCTGTGTTGGTGCCATCGCATCTGCCTGTGCAGAGCCGAGTGCTGCTGCTAGTCTGAAGGCATTGCCAGCATCCTTCTCGCGCTTGATGGAGTGGGGTTTGACGGACCTTAAACAGCATCTCAAGCAGCTCAGGGTGAAGCCGCCTTTGAGATTCAGCAGATCACGCATGAAGATTCTAACTGAGGCAGTTTCGTGGTCAGGCTTGAGCCCCTGTCTCCAGCAGGGCTCTTCCCCGTACGATGTGCATCTGAGTATCCAGTGTCTTCTGTGGTCTGGTGGGTGATGCCAGCCTTACAGGGTGACTGTGGGCAACAGGGGAGCCTGAACCCCATGTCTAGCCCACCGTGGCTCCTGGGCCTGCTCATCACCAGTGGAATTGGGGGCCCAGTGTGGTTTGATTGTAAGCTTTTACAGAGAACCTGGACATCTGCCATTGGATATATTGATATATAATCTCCTTGATTTTTTAATGCTGGCAAGTGATTCATATTAGGAAGGAAGGGAGCATGGAAGGATGGAAGAGAGGGCAGAACAGAGAAACAGGAATGAAGGGAGGCAAAATGTGGGCCAGAGGAAGCAAGTCCATGGGCTTGATTTGCTCCACGGTCACCAGTTTCTGACCTTGATTCTAGACAAGGAAACCTCGTGTAAGATGAGCAGGCATTTCATATCTTTGAAGTTTTCCCTTTAATGTTCATACACAAAGCTTGAAACCTAGGTCAGGGGGATATGAAACCCCCATGGCGACTTGATTTTCCCAATTGGATCAGACATAACAAGTGCTAGAATACCAACGCTGCCCGTTGTTTTAAAATGTCTTCTGTTAGTTTCTTGATATTATTAGCTTTAAATATTCCTCTGGACACACTCTTGCCACCTCCACGCAGTTAAGCTGGTTCAATTTAAACATTGTCATAAAGTTAATTTTTTATAAGATGAATCAGGTTATTAAATTTAGTAAACCATTGCCTTTATTATTTTGCACAAACTTTGGCGCTGTGCAGAATTGGCTTAGCACCACTGCATTTAGCTAATTAAACTGGTCATCAGCTTTGGTATTACCGGAGTGAGGGATGCTATTCTCATGGGCTTTTCCTGGACTTGAGCAGTAGGTAGCATTATTAAACCTTTTTTTTTTTATTTTATAAAACTCCACACGCAAGAGATATGGTTTGCTATAAAAGTGTTATTGTCCTTCCTGTTAAACCATCGTCTTTTGAAACATCCCTGCTTTGTTTTTGCTCCCAGGGCAGTTGCACAGGCTAAGAAGATGGAATTGTCCGTTGCCGCTTTTAAAAGTAGACTTGCGGTGTGTAACGCATGGCTTAGATAAAGGAAGATAGATGGAAGAGTGTAATGTCACATGACGCAGGGACAGATAGTCCAACCATAACTACAGTCAGGAGTCATCTGAAGGAGAGACGGTGCAGACTGGTATCCACAGCCTGTTGCTGCCTCAGCATCAGATGTGCTGTTTTTCATAATAAAAAGTCATCTGCCGTTGTTTATTTTGTCACATGATAGAATAAGGTCATGTTTCTTCCCCTACCAACCCTGTACCCCCCCCCCCCCGATTTCTAGATAGTGTCATTCAAAACTGCCATGATTGGTATTTTTGCAGGATTTCAGTATTTATTTGTGGTCTGAAAGGAAGTTTGAGGGCCATCCGTGTTTTCACAACTTGGGTTGTTTTCAAACAGTCCAGAATTGTAGCCTGTTAGCCAACCTGTAAGGACATTCGTCTCTTTGGCAGGTATTTATTGAACCCTAGTGGGCCTTAGTCCTATGAGACACAGAGATGGAAAAGGCACGGATTCTAAGGAATTTGTGGTTATCCTGGTAAACTAGATAAATAAACCCTAATGATGCTAAAACTGAAACTCCAGTACTTTGGCCACCTCATGCGAAGAGTTGACTCATTGGAAAAGACTCTGATGCTGGGAGCGATTGGGGGCAGGAGGAAAAGGGGACGATAGAGGATGAGATGGCTGGATGGCATCACCGACTCAATGGACGTGAGTCTGAGTGAACTCTGGGAGATGGTGATGGACAGGGAGGCCTGGTGTGCTGCGATGCATGGGGTGGCAAAGAGTCAGACACGACTGAGCGACTGAACTGAACTGAACTGAACCGAGGACCTGCTTGGCCCTGCATTGTGTTGATGCTTCCTCAATCCATTAAAAAAAAAAAAAAGTTTGCTGTGGCATGTGAACTCTTGGGATCTGGTTCCCTGACCAGGGATTGAACCCAGGCCCCATTGGGAGCTTGCAGTATTAGCCACAGAGTTCCCATGCTACATCTAAGCCATGGCATAACCAAATAAATACTTCAGTTAATTAATTTTTTGCTAACGAGTGATGAGGCATTGCCTCCACTATCTTCCCCCACTCCCCATGTAATTTTTTTTTATGTTGTTTAATCGCTAAGTCATATCTGACTGTTTGTGACCCCAGGAGCTGTAACCTACCAGTATCCTCTGTCCACGGGATATCCCAAGTAAAGATACTGGAGTGGGTTGCCATTTCTTTCTCCGGGGATCTTCCTGACCCAGGGATTGAACTTGTGTCTCCTGCATTGGCAGGCAGATTCTTTACTGCTGAACCACCCGGGAAGCCAACTTTTTTATACTCTTGGGTGAAAAAGTGATGTGAAATATTTCTTTGGATTACTCTGACCTGGAGACTTCATAGGGACACAGAGTCCATCCTTTCCAACAAGATGTGGATGTGAAAGGTCCTGTGATTGCAAGTGAAGTCTTTCTTGGCCGCTTGACCCAGCTTCCCTGTGGCCCTCAGCATGTCCTTAACCCAAGGGGTGCGGCACGTTGGTCAGGTAGACTGTCCCACGCGTGGGCCATGCAGCTCTGAAATGGCTGGGCTACACAATGGGGTTTCACTTCTCTTGCTTTCCCTTGTGATTAGGGCACCTTTTACTCACTGGTGGCAAGGGTGAAATTGGTGTCATGGATCCAAATCAGTGAATTTCAGGTTATTGTTTCTTGCCTCAAAGATACGGGTTTGGGCACCTTTTAGTACATGCACCATAGAGGAGGCAAGCAGATTGAGATGTATGATATCAGATTTGAAATTTTTTGTGTGTATTTTGACCTTAGATTCAGGTGTAGGAGGTTGTCCTTCAGTTCAGTCGCTCAGTCGTGTCCAACTCTTTGCAACCCCATGAATCGCAACATGCCAGGCCTCCCTGTCCATCACCGTCTCCCGGAGTTCACTCAGACTCATGTCCATCGAGTCAGTGGTGCCATCCAGCCATCTCATCCTCTGTCGTCCCCTTCTCCTCCTGCCCTCAATCTTTCCTAGCATCAGGGTCTTTTCAATGAGTCAGCTCTTTGCATCAGGAGATTCAGCTTCAACATCAGTCCTTCCAGTGAACACCCAGGACTGATATAATGGTAAATGACTATATCTTGGGCTATTGAGCTTGGCATAAATGGAGGTCAAGTGTGTTCTTAAGCCAGTACTTAGACAAATGGAGTGGTAGATCTTGTGGCTAATTTCTTTCTTTCTTTCTTTCTTTTTAAATATTTACTTATTTACTTGACTGTGCTGGGTCTTAGTAGCGGCACATGGGATCTAGTTCCTTGACCAGGATTGAGGCCAGGCCCCCTGCCTTGGGAGCATGGAGGCTTAGCCAGTGGACCACCAGGGAGTCCCTAGCTAATTTCTTTAAGTTCTAGTTGGTGTTGAAACTAGTTAGTTAATTCATGGGTTGCTGTTGGGAGCAGAGCTTGGAGAGAGTTTTTTCAGTCATGATGGCTGTGCTATATCTGCTGCTGCTGCTGCTAAGTCACTTCAGTCCTGTCTGACTCTGTGCGACCCCATAGACGGCAGCCCACCAGGCTCCCCCATCCCTGGGATTCTCCAGGCAAGAACACTGGAGTGGGTTGCCATTTCCTTCTCCAAGGCATGAAAGGGAAAAGTGAAAGTGAAGTCACTCAGTCGTGTCTGACTCTCAGCGACCCCATGGACTGCAGCCTACCAGGCTCCTCTGTCCATGGGATTTTCCAGGCAAGAGTACTAGAGTGGGGTGCCATTGCCTTTTCCAGCTATATTTGCTAGTTCATACAATGGCACCCCACTCCAGTACTCTTGCCTGGAAAATCCCATGAACAGAGGAGCCTGGAAGGCTGCAGTCCAAGTGGTCACTGAGGATTGGACACCTCTGAGCGACTTCACTTTCACTTTTCACTTTCATGCATTGGAGAAGGAAATGGCAACCCACTCCAGTGTTCTTGCCTGGAGAATCCCAGGGACGGGGGAGCCTGGTGGGCTGCCATCTATGGGGTCTCACAGAGTCGGACACGACTGAAGTGACTTAGCAGCAGCAGCACAAATCAGAGAGAAAGCTCCAGACTTCCTGCTGATGTGGATTTTGGAAAGAATCTGCCGTTAACATTTGTTTTCCCACTGACTATGGTTAACATTAGACTCCTAGTGTGCGTTTACTGTTCACTCCCTGTTTTATTAAGAAAAGATGACTGAGTTTCTGATGGGTTAAAGGCATAGCCTGATGTCTGATAGCTTATAAATAGCTAGAGCTGGGTCAACACAGACGTGTTGACTCCTGAGTCTGAGTTTTCCACTGTGCTGTGCTGGCTTCCATTGAGAGCGAGTTTATATAAATAGTCTGGCCTCCATGAAGACTAGATCCGCGGAAGTGGTTTGAATGAACCACCCGTGCTTGCCTCTTTCATGTGGCAGTCTCAGTAAGATAACGATACTCTCTGATTGTTCATACATGGGAACATTATCTTGGAAACGCTAACCTGTGATCATCTGACATGGCTTTGGCTGAATTACATTGCTGCCTTTTCCAATAGAATTGATTTCTTTGTCATGGCATATTCTTTGTGATTGGTATTTTATACTTTAGAATAGCAGGGTGATAGTCAAGCTCGGAGAAGGCAATGGCACCCCACTCCAGTACTCTTGCCTAGAAAATCCCATGGATGGAGGAGCCTAGTAGGCTGCAGTCCATGGGGTCGCTAGGAGTTGGACGCGACTGAGCGACTTCACTTTCACTTTTCAGTTTCACACAATGGAGAAGGCAATGGCAACCCACTCCAGTGTTCTTGCCTGGAGAATCTCACGGACGGCGGAGCCTGGTGGGCTGCCATCTATGGCGTCGCACGGAGTCGGACACGACTGAAGCGACTTAGCAGCAGCAGCAGCAGCAGCAGCAGTCAAGCTCTGAAATTAGATTCCTCTCCTCCCTTCCTTTCTCTTTTCATGTCAGTCACATATAAGAGTTCTAGGTGCTCCACATCCTTGCCAACACTTGGTGTGGTCATTATTTATTTTTTAATTTCTAAAAATTTTGACCATTGTAGCAGTAGATACGCATTATCATCTCATTGTATCTTTAATTTGCATTTCCCTAAGGACCAATGTGGAGAAGGCAATGGCACCCCACTCCAGTACTCTTGCCTGGAAAATCCCATGGACGGAGGAGCCTGGTAGGCTGCAGTCCATGGGGTCGCTAAGAGTCGGACACGACTGAGCAACTTCACTTTGACTTTTCACTTTCATGCATCGGAGGAGGAAATGGCAACCCACTCCAGTGTTCTTGCCTGGAGACTCCCATGGACAGAGGAGCCTGGTGGGCTGCCGTCTATGGGGTCGCACAGAGTCGGACACGACTGAAGCGACTTAGCAGCAAGGACCAATGAGTTCAAGCCTCATAAAATAGTTGAGTTTTTCTCTATTATGTAGAAGAGCTTATGTAAGATTGGCATTTTTATTTTCGTAAATGTTTGGAAGACTTTATTGTTCAAGGCAAATGGATCCAGAGTTTTCAAAAGAATTTTCTTTAAAAAATCCAGATTTTTTTTTCAGTTGGTCTCTTTGTCCTTGCAGCAGTTTTTAAGTGGTGTCTTTCTGGGAATTTGTCTTTTTCACCTATATCTTAGATCTGTTGGTGTAAGGTTGTGGATTATATCTTAAGATCATTTTCAGGTTTGCAGAATCCAACTGATGTCCTTTTGTTCACCCTTGATGTCTGCTGTCTGTATGCTCACTTGTTCACTCAGGTGTCCACACTAGTGTGTGTGCTTCCTCTGTCTGTCTGTCTGGCCCTTTGTCAGTTTTATTTGTTTTTTCTCCAAGGCAATGACTTTCGGATTCTTTGTTCCTCTATATTTTATATTTGTTTCATTACCTTCCTTCTACTTTCTTTAGGTAATCAGCTGCTTTAAAATTTCCTCTAACTTAATAGATGCTTACTTAATAGAACTCATATTTTCTTCCAGTATGTATTTATGGCTATAGATTGTCATTTTTCCACGGCTTTAGCTATGTTCTGTGGGGAAGGCAGTGGCACCCCACCCCAGTACTTTTGCCTGGAGAATCCCAGGGACGGGGGAGCCTGGTGGGCTTCCGTCTATGGGGTCGCACAGAGTCGGACACGACTGAAGCAACTTAGCAGCAGTAGCAGCAGCAGCAGCTATGTTCTGTAAGTTTTGATATGTAGGAGTTTTATAATCATTTAGTTTAAAGTATTTTCTGATTTTCATTGTAAATTTTTGAGTCATAATTTTTTGTTTAGAAATGTGTTGCTTAGTTTCCAGATGGGAATTTTCTAGGATCTTTTATTGATTTCTAATTTTATTCTACTATTGTCAAAGGGCGGAGAAGGCAATGGCACCCCACTCCAGTACTCTTGCCTGGAAACTCCCATGGACAGAGGAGCCTGGTAGGCTGCAGTCCATGGGGTCCCAAAGAGTCAGACACGACTGAGGGACTTCACTTTCACACACTGGAGAAGGAAATGGCAACCCACTCCAGCGTTTCTTGCCTGGAGAATCCCAAGGATGGAGGAGGCTGCCGTCTACAGGATCACACAGAGTTGGACACAACTGAAGCGACTAAGCATTGTCAAAGGGCATCTTTTACAGTTTTAATGTTTGTTTGAAATTTGAGACTGTTGCCCTGCACACGTTCAGTTTTGGTAAATATCCTTTAAGTACTTGAGTGTATGTTTTGCTTTTGTGTTCAGTGTTTAATATTTTCACTGTTTATCAGTGATTTAATATTTTCTGGTTTATCAGAGTCGGAAATCTTCTGTTAGTTCCTGTTTATTGACTTATTTTTATGTTACTGATATGTTAAAATCTTTCACTCTGATTATGAATTTGTGTATTTCTCCTCTTAATTCTGTCAACTTTTGACATATGTGTGCATGTATATAAATTTAGAATTGTCACATATTCCTCATAGATTAGAACTTAAAATTATGAAATATTCAGGTTTTTCTCTTATACTTCTTTTGGTTCATCTTTACATGGTATGTGTTTTTCCATTGTTTTAATATTTTATCCTTATATTTAAGGATATAAAACAAAACATATGCACTTTTGTAAGGAGCGTACTGTGTGTGTATATATATGTTTTATTCAGTCGGAGGATCTTTGTGTTATGATTGCAGTTTTTAGTTCACTTTACTGGGATTACAGATATATTTGGGGTAAAATATATTACTTTATTATTGGCTTTCTATGTAATTTCTTATATTCCATTTTTCTCCTCTTTCTTGTTTTTTTTTTCTTTTTAAAAATTATTCTACTTGCCCTTCCCTTAACTGGTTAAGTTTGTATTATTTTACTATTATTTCAGTGGTAATTGTAGAGATAACATCCTGTATCTTTGACTTACTGAGATTCTTATATAAATTAGCACTTTCTGGGCAGTGCAGGGGTCTTAGAATACTTGAATGTCAAGTACTTACCTCCAGGGTTATGTGTCATTATTGTCAATATAGAATACTCACTAGGTATGTTAAATTTACAAACTATTACTATTATCATTTAGAGTTTTTCATCTATTTACTCTTCATATTGCTCTGTCATTTTCTGCAATCCTGATTTCTATCTAGGGTCCTTTCCCTCCTATCTGAAGAGCATCCTGCAGTATTTCCTCTATTGTAGACATGCTGAGGATATATTGTCTCAGCTTTAGTTTGTTTAAAAATCTTGCTTCCATTTATTTTTGAAGAGTATCCTCACTGGGTATAGAAGCACCAAATGCTGGCTCATCTCCCTTGGCCTTTCAGCTTCTCCAGATGTTAGCCCCCCAGATTCTCGATCATACCGTTACTCTGATGCCCTCAAAGAGGGTGTGTGTGTGTGTGTCTCTGTGAGTCTGTGTGTTGTTTTGTCCATCTTTCTAATTGTTCTCAGCGAGAGTGTGGGTCTAGCAAACTGAGTTGCCATTGCTGGAAGCAGAAGTGCTGGAAACATTTAAAATAGTCCAGAGCGCACTGTCAGGAACTTATTAGCAGATGTTTGTTTTACTTTCCAGATTTGTTTTCTCTGGTTAGACTGTGGACTCTTTGAGGACAGTGGCCATGTCTCAGTCTTTGTATATCCTTACTCTTTGTATTGAGCACAGGATCTGGTTGTTGTCAGGCCGTGGTTCAAAGGCTGGCTGTGCCGCAAGCTCTGCTAAGGCTTGGCCTTCACCTTTGAAATCGCTGTGCTCCTGGGGCAGGTTTTCTCACCCTCAGCACTGTAGATATTTGAGCCAGATGATTCTCTGCTGTGGGTTGTCCTGGGCCGTATTGGATATTCTGTAGCATGCCTGGCCTTCACAGGCTAGGTCCCAGGAGTACACCCCACTTCCTGCCCCACAGTAAAGTCAGTAGACATTTGCTGACTACTGAAAATGTCTCAAGATATTTGTAGATTTCTTCTAGGGGGCAAATCCTGTCTGGTTGAGAACCACTAGAGTAATGCATAATGTGCTCAGCGAAGGCCATTCAGCGTCATGACTTAGTGCTCTTGCATTTGTGTTTTCTAATGTGCACTTTCCTTTCAACCACAGGGTTTGAAACTGCCAAATCTTTCGCCCTCCATGGCGCACACGTGATTCTGGCCTGCAGGAGCATGACGCGAGCCAATGAAGCCGTGTCCCGCATTCTAGGAGAATGGGTAAGCGAGCGCTTACGTTTTTCTTTTTAATTGTCAAATACACATGCCGGGATAAACACTTGAAGGTTTTAGTACAGTTCATAAAGTTTATTGCTCTTGGAATAATGTTTTCTTTGTTGTTAAAGTCATGCTCTCTTTGTTTATTTATGAACGGAAGGACAGGCAAGCCGTTCATAATTTGTTTATAGTTCTCTGTCAATGGCATCTGCTTTATTAGTCAGAGGTTCGAGAATGTTTACTCATTTAGCTCGTTTATTAAGAAAAACAGAATGTGGTTGACGCCCTTGAGTGTGACTAGGAGGTTATGTGTGGTTTTTAGAATGACAGAGGAGCAGACTTTAGCCCCAGCTCAGTGTTTCCTCTTAGCTTTTCTCTGTGCAGATGTGGGTGTTGATACGCCTGTGTGCACAAACATGTATTGAGGGCAGTCAGTGCTCTTGGGGTTAAGGATATAGCATCAAATAAAACAAAATACCTGCCCTCATCAGCTTCTAGGTAGGAGAAACAGACCATAAAGGGATAATTAAAGTTTAACGTGATGTCAGGTTGTTATAAATGCGGTGGAGGCCAGTGAAGCAGAGTGAGGGGTCAGGAGTGGACAGCGTGGACTATTTCAGTGTGGGTGGTCAGCAGAGACCCCTCTAAAGCTGTGACATTTGATCCAGGCCCTGATGAAATAGCAAAGTAAGCCGTGCAAATGTCAGGGGAAATACCTTTGCATGCATGTGCAAAGGGGGTGGAAATGTGCCTAGGGGATTATAGGCTCAGTGGGGACGCATGTGTGCCTGGAGCCCAGTGGAGGGTGAGGGGGTTGCAGAGGGTCTCAGAGTCACTGTGACATGAGAGGGTTTGAGCCAGAGTGACACAGTTGTTGAGTGATTTTTTTCCTTTTTAACATGATCACCAGGCTTTGAAGTGACATACAGACCTCATTCATTCACATGCCTGTGAAGTGCCCCCGCTGTCGTAGGTACTGGGTGTCTAACGTTAAGGAAAAACAGGTGTTGCCACTGTCTCTCCAGAGCTTTCAGCTGAGGGTGCAAGACAGATCAATCCAAAGAAAGATAAACATCAGTGTAAACTTGAAATGAGGCAAAGTGGTATTCCAAAATGGTGAACGATGCCAGAGAGGCAGGGGGCATTTGGAGTCCCTGAGAAAGAGGTGGCTGAGCTGAGATCTCAGGAAGGATCAAGGGGAATTGGGGAGAAGGGTCAAACTGCGCCGAGGGGGTGGTCTGTGTGGTGGCTCTGGGGTGGGGGAGACAGGTGGCTGGAGCTGGGTGTGGGGGGGCTGGATAGTCCTTGCCAAGACTGTCTTCATCCTCTGAACACCGTGGAAGATTTCTTGCCAACCGTAGAAATAGACCATGGTCTGTTTAAGAGAACGTCCAGCCTTCTGGGATGAAAAGTTATGAAAGTCAAGAAAAGGAGATTTATTTCTGCTTTTTCAAGCAGGATTTCAAACTTAGTATATTTCAAATGAACCCTTGTCTTGATCTCACTGGATTCATTATTTTGAGTTAAATTAAAAAACAGGGCCCATTTTTTCCCCCGTTATCTTAGCATCTTTCTAACTCCAGAGTTAGAAAAATGTATTAACCTCTAATAGGAGGTATGCTGCTAAGTCGCTTCAGTCGTATCCAACTCTGTGCGACCCCATAGACGGAAGCTCACCAGGCTTCCCCGTCCCTGGGATTCTCCAGGCAAGAACACTGGAGTGGGTTGCCATTTCCTTCTCCAATGCATGAAAGTGAAAAGTGAAAGTGAAGTCGCTCAGTCGTGTCCGACTCTCAGCGACCCCATGGACTGGAGCCTGTCAGGATCCTCCGTCCATGGGATTTTCCAGGCAAAAGTACTGGGGTGGGGTGCCATTGCCTTCCCCGAATAGGAGGTATAGAGTGATCTTTAGAGAGGTATAGAGAATGAGTGGTCATATGTGCATATAGTTTGAATCTTCATAAAGTGTATATGATGAAAAGTGAAAGTTCCTTGCGTTCTTCTCTTGAGGGTACATGCTGCTGCTACTGCTAAGTCACTTCAGTCGTGTCCGACTCTGTGCGACCCCAGAGACGGCAGCCCACCAGGCTCCCCCGTCCCTGAGATTCTCCAGGCAAGAACACTGGAGTGGGTTGCCATTTCCTTCTCCAGTGCATGAAAGTGAAAAGTGAAAGTGAAGTCGCTCAGTCGTGTCCGACCCTTAGCGACCCCATGGACTGCAGCCCACCAGGCTCCTCTGTTCATGGGATTTTCCAGGCAAGAGTACTGGAGTGGGGGTGCCATTGCCTTCTCCGTTGGGGGTACATGTCATTAACTATTTCCTGTATGTTCTTCCAGAAGAGGTTGTGTGTACTAGCCCACACACCTACATGCTGCTATATACTTTGATTTTTTTTTTTCCCACTCAATACTAGAGGAAGTCTTTTGTTTCAGTGCAGAGCTGCCTCGTGGCTCTTACCTGTTGTGTGGCCCTCCGTCATGTGCTGATGCTGTCACTTATCCGCTTTGGTCTGCCAAGTGACCCTTGCGTAGAGTCCCATCTCTCACATTTCCATCCAAAGTTGTCTCTCAGCTCAGCTGCAGTGGACCATTCTTCTGTTTTTAGATATATTTATTTTTAATTGAAGGATAACTGCTTTACAACATTGTGTGGTTTCTGCCGTACAGCATGAGTCAGCCATGGGTACGTGTATGTCCTGTCCTGCCCCGGCTAGCTTGTCACAGAGCCCTGGTCTGAGCTCCCCGAGTCATACAGCAGACTGGCTATCGATTTTACACGTGGTAGTGTTTCCATGCTGCTCTCTCCATATTCCCTTGCATTTAAGTACCACATCTTCTTTGGTACATGTAGGTTTCTTCCATGTCTTGGCTGTTGTAAATAGTGCTGCATTGAACACTGGGGTGCGTGTAGCTTTTCGAGTTACTGTTTTCTCTGGATATATGCCCTGAAGTGGGATTGCTGGGCTTAAGCACTCAGTTAATTGTTAGTTAGCTGCTGCTGCTAGTAATAATAATAAAATAATTTCTTAGTCATACACGGAAGTACAAGGGAATGTTTACTTTTCTTAACCTCTCCAAGTGGCCGAAAGAGGAGCTGTAGGGAGTGTGTTCATCAGCATGACTCCAGTGGAGTTGCAGTGAATTTTTTCTGTCTTCATATGTCTGGACTCCTACGTTTTAATAGATGTGTATTTAGTTTGTTGATGAGTATTTTCCAGTGGAGCTCATATTAGCACTCAACTGTCATTTGAAAAGCCATCTTAATTATTGATGTGATTGCTTTTTCTTTTGTATTTACAGAGAAACACACTTTGCATATATTTACGGAAGATTGTTAAGGGATCAGTCATCAGGAACAGCACGCAGTGGTTTATATTAGAGCGGTTATTGAGAAAGCAGGGAGACGAGGGCTCAGAGAAAAGATTTATTAGTTGGAGGTAATGGAATGTGCACGTGTCAGGGAGAGCGCGTGTGCTCGGCTGGGTGTTGCCACGCAGTTTGATGCTGGGGGGACTTGAAGTGTCGTAATTATTCTAGTTTTCAATAGAGTTGATACTCGGTCTGTTTATCCAGTTGGAGTGAAGTCGGGTGGAAAGCTGACAGTGTTATGTCATACTGCAGCCTCATTGATGAGCATCGGAAAACAGTGATTTCACTGTCATTGTCAGATATGGAGCGCTTGGTGCCAGCCTACAGGTTAGACAGTTTGCTGTGCTTTTAATGGACGCTGACAACCTGTTTTCATGATGCGGTCGTAAGGAGTGAGGTGGGCAGGATGCCACCCAAAACACTCCTTGAACTTCTAAGAGCCGCTGGAGAGATCTAGCTACTTCTAGACTCTCTCTGATCCACTCAGTGACTTAATGATCGTGTGTGCTTCACTGTTTGTGGGCGTTTCCCCTACTCTCCTATGATAGAAGAGGCTTAAATCCAGTAATGTGGTAATGTGCCTTTATAGACAGAAGGCCTTGGGTGTGATGCCTTCTCTCATGTGATGTGTATATGTTGAGAGGAGGCGTGTGGGATGGGTAATCTACAAGCCTGGTGTCTGTCTAGTCAGGCAACTTGGCTTGGAAAAACTGATCATTACTCAACGCATCACAGGGTGTAAGGCTCTTCCCCGTTGTTGTGAGTGATCTCTAACTAAACAGAAATATAAAAACTCTTCATCTTTTTAATAGTTATGGACTGTTGGGAAAAGTTCATCCGACATCAGCCACTAGATTTGTTCCTCATTTCTTTGCTTTAAAAATTGTTTTATGTATAGGATTGGATTTTCAATAAATTTAAGTATGGTGTAAACAAGTCTGTACACCAGCAAGAACTATATAAACAACTCGCTTTAATCAATGTGTGCTTAGTTGCTCAGTCGTGTCTGACTTTAGCAGACAGACAGACAGACACACACACACACACACACACACACACAGAGGCAGAAAGGTTCTACCTTGGGACGTTTTTGTTTACAAAATGTCATCTCCTTATCATCACCTGCAGGTGGGATTGGGTAGGCATAGCTGTCTCTGTACTCTGCTTATTGGCACTCTGCTTATTGGCACTGAGCAGTGAAATATTTGTGTACGTGTGAAACCTATCTTGCAGATGAGGCTTTAGAGGCTGAAAGAAGGGGGAGGACTTTGCTCAAGCTCACACAGCTGGGAGCTACGTGGTAGACCCAAGGTGTGAAGCCGTGTCTCCTGGCCCCAAAGCCCATCTCATTACCCAGTCCAGAATGTCTGGTGCGTGTTGTGGCAGAGGGCGGGCCTATTTCATGGGCTTGATTTCTCTGTCCATGATGTAAGGGTCCCTGTGGTTCTGTATCAAAGAGAGCCTTACTGGTGGCGTTTTGAAACCCAGTTGCTGAGCCTCCCTCCCCAAGGAAGCTCTTCCCAGACTTGCATTTCAAGTGGTACACAGTGTATTTACTGTTGAACTTCAGCTGCCTCTTTGCCCTTCCCTGTCACAGGCTCAGGAAAGATTCTTTATCAGATAATAAATTATTCATCCGTCTCATAGACATAATCAGTTGCTAAAATATTCTGAGTTTCCTCTGTCTCCAGAATGCCTAAAACTTGTGATTGGTTCTTCTTCTCCTCTTAAGTTTTTCCATTTCATTTCTCATTCTGAAATTTTTGCATTGACTTATTAATCTTGTCTGTTCTTCATTGTCTTTGATCACCATCTCCTTGTCTTCGTTTGTGTGTGTTGGTTTTTTCACTCAGTCTTGAACTGAATATTTCAAACTTTACATCCATTGTAACCTTTGCATGACAAGGGCTATGATTTACTGCTGAGTTTTAAAGAGTGCAAAGTCAAGCATAGATGGAGAGCTCCAAACCACCACTCCCAACCACGTGAAACTCAGTGCAGATGCATTCTTTCATCAATACGGGCCCCCTGAGTTCTTGTTAACCAGTTTCAACATAGTGGAGAGAGATGGATTTCATGTTCAGATGATGTTCAGCCAGTGGTCAACAAGTCTTCCTTCTGGCCACTAGGCGTTTAGGCTCCATCATTTAAGAGGAAAAAAGTATGTGTGAGACTGAGTTTCATGTTTATTGTGGGGCGTCTACAGAGAGTCTCTGACAGAGCCGTTGTTAGATGAGACAGAGGAGACACAGCCCTGAGCCAGTAAAACCTTCCGTGCACGGCCAAACAGAGATACGGCTGTACATGAGGCAGCGTCTCAGGGTGGGGTGGCGCATGCTACCAAAGGTTAAGGTTTACTGTAAGTGTACATTTAAAATTGACTGAGTTTTAATTTACAGGGAGGCAGCCCAGAGGAGTAGAGGGAGCCCCGGCTCTGGAGTCATCCAGTCCTGATTCAGACGTGAGTTCGCCACGTCTCCCTGGGCACGTTTGGTTATGCCCTTGAACATTTGGTTCTGCCCTTGGTTTATCTACCCGTGGAAGGGGAATGGTCCTGGTAATGGTTCATTATGCACACTCTTGCACAGAAAGCAGCATGTAGTAAAGACTCAGAGAAAAAAAAAGGTAGTTTCTGGAGAGTCCAGCTTGCTCAACACAGATCCCTAAAGTAGGCACACTCTCAGAAATCTTGTTGGAAGATGTGTTTCCTCTTAGAACTTAAAAAAAAAAAAAATTGATTAGAGCCCTCAGCAGTAGCCAGGCCTCCCTGCTTCTTCCCGTCAGAGTGTCAGGTCACACTGAGATGAGCTGAGGCGAGGCGAGGGCTTCATGCTTTTCCGGGGGGCAGGAGGGGCACAGGGAGGTGACTGGCTGTGTCGCCGGTGCCCACACCCTAGTGTGGTGCTGGCTGGTGCTGGCAGAGGCCAGGGTTAGTGCCCTAGGTGTGTGGCTGGCAGGACCAGCGGTCCGTTCCTGGGGCGCTCACCTGGGACTAAGCCCCTGCCCCTTAGTCAGCTGGGGACGCAGATGTGCCTGGATTTTGAAGACTTTAGAACTAAGTGGCTGCAGTAATTTTAAAATCTGTCTGCACATTCCTTCTTCTTCTTCTTTTTTTTAGTGTCGTTTTAATATTTATCTTCATTTTATTTTTGGCTGAGTGGGGTCTCTGTTGCTGCGTGCAGGCCGTCTCTAGTTGCATCGAGCTTCTCATTGTGGTGGCTTCTCTTGCTGTGGAACACCAGCTCTGGGGCGCGTGGGCTCAGCAGCTGTGGCTCACGGGCTTTGTTGCTCTGCGGCATGTCGGATCTTCCTGGACCAGGGATCGAACCGGCGTCCCTTGCGTTGGCAGGTGGATTCTTAACCACTGGGCCACCAGGGAAGTCGCTACACATTCTTGGATGCCCGTTCCCTTCAGATGTGGATCCTAATTCTCCTCCCCTCCAGTGTGGGCTGGACATAGCTATTCACTGATCAGGATACAGTATGGCAGAAATGATGGAGCGTGACTCACAGGAAGGATCATAAAAAGCTGGTGGCTTCCTCCTGCCTGGCATCCTGGATCTTTCACCGTGGGGGAAGCCAGCTGCTGCACTGGAGGGGTGCTCCGGCATCCCCGTGTAGAGCCCCTGGGATAAGGAACTGAGCCCCATGTGACAGGCCTCCCGAGGGAGCCCTCTTGGACTTCTCCGCCCCTGTCAAGCCTGCAGACGACTGTGACTGACAGGTTGATGGCAACCGCACCAGAGATCTCGAGTCAAAACCATCCCAGTTCCTGACCTAGAGATTCTCGGTGAGACAGCAAATGCTTACTGCCTTAAACCTCTACACCTTGGGAAACGTGTTACATAGCGGTAGGTAACAAATATGGGGTCCTGGCCTCCGAGGAATAGGCTCTTAGGAACTGGGCAGTGAGTGCAAAGGACAAGATGTGGGGACCCGCCCAGAGATGGCCTCCGAGTGCAGGGCGCCTTCCGTTCTTAGGGTGATGTCAGCTGTCTCAGTCACCGTGCCCCACCTCCGCCCACTGTGGAGCCCACTTACACAGCTTCTCTGGACAGAGCTTACCCGGATTTGGCTTACATGCTTCCAGGGATGGATAGGCCTCTCGCTGCAAAGGCAGCCCATCCTGTTCCTACGCCTCTCGTGATTAGACCGTTCTCCCGAAGATTGAAGGCAGAATCTTTCCTGTCTTTTCCCCACCAGCCTTCTCATCAAAACCTACCAAGTACTCACATCTCTCAAATTCCATAAGTAATAAATCCAAAGTTATTGACGACACCAGGTTACAGAAAGTTGGCCGTGAGGCTGGCCCCTCTCATTTCTTTGCATCCTGAGTCCCCCCTCCCCTTTTTTTTTTAATTGGAGTTTGGGATTCATGTGGTAAGGCTCAGCAGCTGGGGAGATCCCGTCTGCTCTAGTGCCTTTCAGCCGGTACCAGGTGCAGAGCCCGGACCCACTGGGCCTTCCTCGGAGTTAACGCATCACTGTGAGCCAAGCGCAGAGTCTCCTTTTAAATGACTGAAGGTCACTGCCCTCATCTACCTGGCGGTTCTCAGGTTCTGATTGTTCCAGCCACACTGTGGTCTGTAAAGTGGGTAGCCAGGAGAAACTTCAATGCATCTCTGTAATGGCTTTGTTGTTGTTTATTGAGAGAGACTAATTAACTTTGATTATTGCACTAATATTATGGCACTTTGACAGCCCTTCAGATTTATGACTCCAGGAAAATAAACAAATGAAATGCAGGTGCTGGAGCAGAAAGAATAAGTTATTACTGAACTTTAATTACCTGGAATGTTTTAGCCAGGAGAGAATTAGCTGATGAATTACAGGATGTTGAAATCTACATCACATTGTGAGCAACATGCAGACAAAAATGAAAAGGGTGGCTGGGAGGGAGCTGTTCTTAAGGGAGGAAAGGATAGGGCCCATCTGATAGTGCTCTGAATAGTGTTTCATCCATTAATCCCTGTTTCCAGTGGAGCAGGATTTTACACAGTGCTCTTCAGAGCTCGGTCCCTGACCCCACTGTCAGCATCACCTGAGAACCTGTTAGAAATGGAGATTCCTGGGCTCCCCATGCCCGAGCCCTTCTAGATCAGAGTTTCTGGAGGTGGAGCCCAGCAGTGTGTGTTCACAGTCCCTCCAGGAGATTGCAGTGTATTGCTCTGCAGTCCTCATGCTGTGTGCCTTTTTTTTTCAAATAAAAGGGCAAGTACAGATTTTTACCTCTTTTTACAAATATCAGGTGTTCTTCTTACAACCTCATTTACCAGCTAACCCGAGATTCTTAGACTGTTTAAAAAACTGTACAGATACTTATGAAACATCTGTTTTGTACTGTATGTAGTGGGTGCTCTAAGACAGTTTAGTATACAGTATGTCCCCTACATACAGACCTTCTTCAGTTTGTGCAAAGTTTTGAAAGTTGTGAACTTTCAAAGTAGCAGCGTGTGTTCGAGTGTCCAGTCATGTAAGGTTGTTTGTGTGTCTGGTGTACAGTGTCAAGTGCATGCACCCTCGTTTAATTCTCCTTGTAGTGTTTCCTGCTCTGAGAGCCTTTAACAGATTCGTGGAGGGGAAGATTCCTGCTGCTTAGGAACTGTGAAAATAGAGAAAAACACGTTTACTTATCTGCAGCCTTCTCTGAGGAGTAGGATGACAGTTTATTGTTCAAACCGGAAAATGCTGAGAGCCATAGGGTCATGCTGATTATCCCAGGACAAGAGGCAGCAGCTGGGAGAGAAGCGGGGACGTCCGAGCAGCCCTGTCCAGTGCAGTTACCCAGCCGTCCGCCCTGGCTGGGCTCCGTACGGCACAGGTGCAGTCTGGCTTCCGATGAGCCCTGTACCGGCCTTCGTCCCTGCAGCTCTGGGTCCTCTCCTGGCCTCACCTTTTAAGAACTTGCTGTTTTCATTCCCATAGAAGCCTGGCCAGCCTCCAGCCCAAGACTGTCTCCATTCCTTGGACAGTTGCAAAGCTGACTGTGACTCCAGATCTTTTGTTGTCAAAGTTGGAGAGATTTTTTTCCTGTTTCTTGCCTCGCCGAGTCTTCGCTGGGGCTCGTGGGTGCTTTGCTGTGGCCTGTGGGCTTTGCTTGTTGCAGAGCATGGTCTCCAGGGAACACGGGCTCTAGAGTGCCCAGGCTCAGTGCTGAGTGATGGGACGAGGGCCGTTTTTTAAGTCTTTACTGAGTTTGTTACGATTTGCTTCTGCTTTATATTTTGGTATTTTTGGCCTGAAGCGTGTGGGATCTTAGTTCCCTGACCAGGGATCGAACCCACACCCCCTGCACTGGAAGTCCAAGTCTTAACCGCTGGACCACCAGGGAGGTCCCAGCACTGCAGAGTGTCTGTTGCAGACACCCTTCCTTTCGTGAGGTTTCTCCCATCGTCTGGACCCTTCCAGAGGCCGCCTTCTTGTGGATAGTGCCGTGCGCCCGAGGAGCAGAAATGCAGTGTTGATGCTGGACTGAGCATGACTCTCCATAATATAAATCTACCCAGAATACATGCAGCACTGTTTAGAAATGCACAGCGATCATCAGAATTGCCTTCCACTCGGGGTGATTCACGGCTTTTCTAGTCTCGGAATGTGGGTAAGTGAGAGCTGGTTAAGTGTTTATTTTCAGCTCTGGTTAAATTTGCAACCTTGGAGAAGATGCTGGGGCACTTGGCAGCGAGGTTGGTGATCAGAGTCATCGTAGGCTTGATGGCCTCCTTGCATGCCTGCCAACGGCTTTGGGGAGATGTCAAAGAAGAGCAGAAAAAGTTCTACATTTCCTTAAGGTATATGTGAAAAAAAAAAAAAAGTTCTTTTTAGTCATATATGACCCATTGGGTTTGAAGTAACTCTTTTAGCTGTTACTTGTAGAGGATCCAGCAAAATGGAAGCTAGTTTGTGTAAGAGTGATACAATGGACAATTCAGTCATGAATTTGTGAAGTCATTTGTCTTTTTTAGGGAGAGTTTTGGATTACAGGATGACATTTTGGTAGACTGGTGTCGTCAAATGGAAGCATTCGGGGATTGAAAAGGACTTGCTGAGATCATCCCATTTACCCCCCACCCCCACTCGACAAATGGGGAAGCTGAGGCCCAGAGAGGGTAACTGAGCCTTTAGTGTGGCAGGCAGGGATGCCTTCTTGGAGACGGTTGTCATATTGCCCCTTTGTCTGCTGTGAAAAAAAAAAAATGTGTGCATGTTTGTTTTTTTTAAAAAAAGACAATGGAACTGCATGTAAGATAGGAGCTGGAGTAGCCAACGCTTGTGCCGCTTTGTCTGGGTGGCTAGTTTAATCCTCCTCATTTTGTGATGGTGACGATGATGGTATAGCAGTAGTAATGGTAGTAGTGGCACTGTGTGCCAGTCTCGGCGTGCAGCACTTTCAGTGCCTTAATCCAGTTCATTTGTATTGTCATAAACCCCACTGAGGTAGTTACTACTGTGAATCCTATTTTCAGGTAATGTGAGGCACAGAGAACTCTAGGTAGGACCTGGTCTAAGCACACACGGCAGATAAGCAGAAGAGATGAAATGTCGTCGGAGGGCAGAAGGCTTGCCCGTCGTGTCCCCCTGGTGATCCCTGGTGTGCGGCAGTGTCTGGGGCTGAGTTTGTGAGTGAATGACTGAGAGTACGTCAGGGTTGACACTGAGCCCTGGGGGTTATAACCTGGGTGGCAGCATCGTGCCACTGCGGGAGGGGACAGTTTGGTTGCTTTGTTTTTGGAAAACTAGACCAGTGGAAGGTACATGTAACCAGGTTATTTTTCTCGGGTACTCAGCTGTGTGAATCGATTTTCATGTTGGTGCTGCTGAAGTGCCCCCACTTCTTCAGCTGCCCACTAGCTTGTTGAAGATGGACTAGCTTATGGGACACAGTGATAAGCACACTGCATCCCAGTTCTTTGAAAATCACTGGTCTGCTTAGGGCATTCTCAGTTGGCCAGCTCCCCTCACCATTCAGAAGCGGGAGCTGGCTTGTAAAGGCACTTGATTTGGAAGGAGAAAAGAGTGGATCAGCTGGAGGGACAGAAATTGAGAGCAGAGGGGCCGTGGAAGGACTCGTGGGCACATCCAAGAGCCTTTGGCCTTCACCTGGAGACAGTGTGTGATGGAGAGAGAGAAGGGTGGCCAGAAGTCAGTCACTGCTTTAAAGATTACAAGACCTCTGGCGACGCTAGCTAGGCCTTCGGAAGGACGTGTAGAAACCTTCTTGTTGCCTGTCGTTTCGGTCAGAAAACTGGCTGGGGTGGTGCTTCTGAAGTCCCCTTTCCTTTCTGAAAGTAAATAAGTGTCCTGCAGCCTGTCAAGACCGATGGTTACTGAAGGAGATGAACTGGAGAGGGAAAGAGAGAAGGAAACACACCTGAGGTGGGGGTGGCGGGGGGATAGACACACAGTGAAAGACAGACAGACGCGCACACGGGGGAGAGAGGTGGGAGGGAACCACTCTCCCGAGTGTTTTTATGGAGCTTTTTAGTGCCAGCCTCTGCACGATGGGTTTGATCACTGTTTTCAGAGTTCTCTGATCATTTCTTGCTCAGAAAGGAGGAAATTAGAATTGTTGAGCTATGATTTGTTTTAATCAGAAAGAAATTGTCTAACATAAATCTCCCCGTGAGTGCTGGAAAAGCCCTAAAGCGGCCAGGAAAAAAAAAATATCAATACTTTGCAAAGGAGGAATGATTGTTCCAATCCGTGGCTTAATTGACTCTAAGCCTTAATGAGACTCAGGCCGGAGCAGGCTGTATAGGCTTGGTGGCTGGGAACACCAGTGAAAGGCCCCGGGGAGGGGAGGACTTTGGGGTGGTTATTTGGTTCTCTGCTATGGATGCGATTTTTCTAATTGAGCGGGAGTCCCTAATACTAGATGGTCATTTTTTTTTTTCTTATGAAGAGAGTAAATTTTTTTTCTCTGACTAACACAATAATTTATTTTAAATTACAGCCTTTTCTATTGGAAGCATTCATTTATGTTAGATTATCATTCCCCAAGTGAAGTTTCACTGATGCTGTATAATTAAATATAGATTTTTTTTAAAGAGTATATATTTTAAATTTATAAGTGGACAGATTGGGGTATGTCAAGACTTTATTTAAGGAGAGTAAATAGCACCCCCCCCCCCCCCCCACCGATGAGCATGAATGCAGATCAGAAAGGATTCCCTCGGCCTCAGGGTGTCCCTGTTCAGGGCCAGGCACCTTTGTGGGAAGGGATGCTGAAGTATGCTTGCGTCATCCGTCTAGAAGCGAGGTCCTACCAGTATAAATAACTGGCTCGGGCTCTGATCTGCCCCGGTTTGAATCCTGTTTCTCTACGAACCAGGGGACTTCACTTCCTGTTTCCTCATCTGTAACATGGGATGCTAACAGTATCTGAGTCACAGGGTTGTGCAGATTAGCTGCTCTTGCACAGAAAGTGCTTAGAATGGTACCTGGATACTTAGCACAGTACCTGGGTACGTGCTGTGTGCTATACAAGATCAAAAAAAAAAAAAAAAAAAAGACAGTTGAGGCCCCTGTGTGGATTGGCGCCTGCCTGCCTCTCCAGGTTCCCCTCCTACTACTCTTCTCCTTGTCCCAGCTGTACCAAACTCATGGCTGTTCCCGGACTCTCTGTCTCTCGGCCCAGAGGACTTCCTCTGCTTAGGGGCAACCTCAGCCACGGGCATCCTAACCGATGGGCACCTCCTTATGCTGTGAGTCTCTGCCCATGTGTGTTTTCCCCCCAAAGCTCTCGAGAGCTGCTTTTCTCCCCTCCTGCCCGGCTTCCCTCCCTCCCTTCCCTTCTCTTAGCAGAGGGTTAGCACCCCCATTTCTCTGAGAGACATGGCAGTGATGAAGAAAGCAAAGGTCCGGGCCTGCAAGGAGCTCACAGTCCATGTTTTGATTTTTAAACACGTGTCCCTCACAGCACTGGTCATTGGCTGAATAAGCTGGAGACATCTGTTGGAACTTTACTGTATGCCAGGCAGCCAACTGCATGGTGAGCCTGTGTGGTACCTGAGATTCTGTGCTTGCCTTCTGGGAGTAGAGGTGTTTTGACAGACGTGTACATTAATAATAGTATTATTATTACCAACCCTCCACTTAGGGGTGCAGGTGTGAGTGGGCAGGAGTTGGGCAGGCCCTGGCTGCCAGCCCGGGTTCAGTAATGGCCAGGCAGCAGCAGACCCCGGGCCATGTGTTCCATCGCTTGCGGATGCTGTCGGACCAGTCGGCTGGAAGTACGTGCGTTTCTCTCTGACTCTAGCCACCGAGTTCATGGTCACAAGCCTGCAGTGTGGAGTCAGCCCGACTTGCCTAGGCATCCTGGCTATCCATCCGCTGGCGGGGCATGTTCTCAGCCGGGCTGCCCCTCCAGCTGACTGGGGAAGCGGGGACGCCGCTCCGCTCGCAGGGCGCTCGTCAGGATGGAGCGGGATGACAGTGCCGGCTCCTGGCCGCACTCCGGCCCACCCGCTGGTGCAGCTCGAGTGAGAGCTTCTGGGGTCTCTTCCCCACGCCTGTCCGTCTTGGCTCTGGCCCCTCGGTGTCTTCCTGTTCCCCTCTTCCCTCCAGATGCCAGCCAGCGCCTCTCCTGGGTACGTCTGCCCCAGCGAAGCCTCCTCGCTGTGGTACTGGATCCTGTGGGACGGTGACGGTTTCCAGAAGCTTTTGGTCCATGCGCTGTCCGGGAGGAAGCAGAATCATTCCCCGTGCCTCGGCTTGCGTCCTAGAAGGCTGCACAGACACTCCGGGCAGGCTTCAGCGACCGCACATCAAGGCCTCCATTACGGCTCTGGAATGAAAACATGCCCCGGTGCTCCCCACGTGCGGAGCGGAGGCTGTGCATGGCCCAGACCTCGCGGTGGCACCAACCTGCCTCCCACCCAATCAGGAGGTCCCACGGCAGCCAGGGGCCGCTCCACACGCTCAGCTGCATGCTTGTTCCTCTGAGGATGCAAAAAGAAAAACAAAAGCAGGCATTCCCAGGACCTGAAATGTCGAGCCACACTTCCAGCCTGAGGCTGGACGGGTCACTTGAAGATCAGAGAAGTGATCTCCTATCCACGTTTGTGGAACCGGATTCGGGACAGGCCACAGAGCAGTCATGACTCACTCTCGTGAGTGAGTCTTTGTCAGAAACGCTGACTTCATAGCCCCACATTCATGTTCTTCTTAGCAGGGACCCTCCTGTAGAGGTAGTTGTGAATCTGGCAACTCAGAATCGTAAAGGTTTTAGGATTTGTGGAGAATTTATCCACCAAAGGAAATGGACGAATTAAAAATACAAACGGGCTCAGCCGGCCCCCGCAGGGAGGAATCCTCGGGATCCATGTTTCTTCCCCCTTCATGCTGTAAACATATGGCGCGGATTTTCTGCCCTCATTACAGATGCTGAGAGAAGGCAAAGACAAATATTTATATTACATTCATGTTTTACAGTAAAAACACTGTTCGGTTTGTTTATACAGTTCCACTGTTACAGTTTTTATGGTTGGTAATGAAACCACTGTAAAAACCAGCCTGGGTTATATAGCAGATACGATAAGGCCCAAGTATTCTGGGAGAGACCCTGGACGGAGTGGTTGATGTCACGAGTGGGGCATCAACGGCTGAACAATGTGTTAGGACAGGCCAGGCTAGGCTATAATAACAGACGACCTCAAAGTCTCTGGGGCTTAAAGCAACTGAGGTTTATTTCTCCTTCCAGTGATGTTCTCCATCGGGAGTTGCTGAGAAGGCCGAGCTAGATGGAACCTGCCTTAGCTGCCCGGAGTCAGTGTGCGCTGCTGGAGGCTGTGACAGAGGAGGAGAAGGGCTTGCTGACCACGCGCTGCGCTTTGGGCTCGTGGCTCAGAGGCGGCTCATGTTCCAAGGGCCAAAGCCATGTGCAGCCTCTGGGTGTAGGGGGGGCACACCCACCAGGTGCATGGAGGGCAGGGCACAGCCAGAATAGCAGAGCGCCGCCCGAGGACCCTTCTGGCCACCTCAAGCCTTTCTGGGGTTTGTTGCTGTTGTTTAGGCTCTAAGTCGTGTCTGATGCTTTGCGACCCGGTGGACTGTCATCCGCCAGGCTTCTCTGTCCATGGAGTTTTCCAGGTGAGACTACTGGGGTGGGTTGCCATTTCCTTCTCCAGGGGATCTTCCCAACCTAGAGATCGAACTAGCGTCTGCTGCATTGGCAGGTGGGTTCTTTACCACCGAGCCACCTGGAAGGAGCTCCTTTTTGTTGTTACTTAACTGTAAGTCGGGCTTCCCTGATAGCTCAGTTGGTAAAGAATCTGCCTGGGTCGGGAAGATCCACGGGAGAAGGGATAGGGTACCCACTCCTGTATTCTTCGGCTTCCCTTGTGGTTCAGCTGGTAAAGAATCTACCTGCCATGTGGGAGACCTGGGTTTGATCCCTGTGTTGGGAAGATCCCCTGGAGGAGGGAAAGGCTACCCAGTCCAGTACTCCGGCCTGGAGAATTCCATGGACTGTATAGACTGTGGTCACAAAGAGTCAGACACGACTGTAGCAACTTTCACACTTTCAACTGATAGTCTGTGTCTTGTCCAGCTTTGAATCAGATTGGGGTACAGAGGGCATGAGAGACCACCCCCGTCTCCCTAAAGTTGATGAGACTCCTGTCTTCATTTTGCCATGACCTGGATAGAAGGGACCTGCAGCTGTCTTCAGGAATAGGTCACAGTGCAGAAAAACGTTTCAGATCCACAGGTTGAGCTGTGATTTTGTCTGAGTGTGTTTGCATTTAAATGCTGATGCCTGGAAGCCCATCAGTAGACTGCGCTCCTTTAAGACTGTTGCTCTCAAGTGATGTACACTGCCCCTGTCACACAGGCATGAAGTGCTGGAGATAACCAGTGATCCAAAGGAAATGAAAAATGTACTTATGAAAACAACATGAAGCGACTTTTCACAGACATTTAAAGGTGGTGTCTGGAGCTGGAATGTCCAGTATGGTGGTAGCCAGTGGCCACATGCGGTAATTGAGGGCTTGAAATGTGCCTGGTCCAGGTTGAAATGATCTGTAAGTGTGAAATGAAATACTTTACAGATTTTGAAGACTTAGTGTAAGCATATGAAATATTTTATTAATTTTTTTATATCAGTTTCCATGCTGAGATGATGTTTTAGATACTGTGTTGAAATATTAAAGTTGCTTTCACTTGTTTCTTTTCATGTCCTTTTTGACTTGGCTACTAGAAAATTCAAATTACATATGTGACTTTCATTATTTTTATTGAACAGGACTGATCTAAAGGGTAAGCATCAGGAAGAGAGAGAGAGGAAATAATTTGATGCCTTTTTAATAAATTCCTCATTGCTGGAACTCACAGTTTAATCTGACAGTTTATATCCTTGTTGGCATTTTCTGCTTAATATTTTTTTAATATATTAAAATAATTCCAAATTCTCATAATAGTTGCAAAGACTAGTACCTAGAGTTCCTTGGGGACCCCTCACCCAGCTTCCCCCAGTAATGACATCTTATATAACAATACTAGAGTGGTCAAATGTAGGAAACTGATATAGGTAGAGAATTATAAAGATTGTATTCATATTTAATCGGTTTTTACATGTACTTGTTTGTGTGTGTATATAATTCTGTGAAAGGTTATCACCTACTTAGGTTTGTGTAACCACCACCATAATCAAAAACTGAACCCTCCTTTCATCTCCCAACCAACACTCTTTATGTTAGTTTTTATTCTTTGAGTTACTTTTTAAATTTTTAATTGAAGTTTAGTTGATTTATAGTGTGTTAGTTTCTGATGTACAGCAGAGTGATTTGGTTATATAAAGATGTTTGTGTGTGTGTGTGTGTGTATATACTTTTTCATGTTATTTTCCGTTGTGGTTTATTACAGTTCCCTGTATATAGGGAATATAGTTCCCTGTGCTATCCAGTAGGACCTTGTTAATCCATTCTGTATATAGTGGTTTGCTGAGTTATTTCTTAATTAGGTCTGTTACTTAGGGTGAAAAACTTCTAGGCAACTTACTAGCAAAAGATACTCTTGGCCCTGAAGTCCATGCTTTGTCTGTCCATCCCGCTCCTAGAGCGTGGCCGAGGTCTCCCAGCTCTGCACGGAGTCACCCCTCACCTTGAGCACAGTGAGTGCAGTGCACATCTCTTGAGGAGGCAGCTGCTTCCTGACCCAGTTTTAAAGGTGGCAGGAGTGCCGTCCCCTTAAACAGGCAGTCTCTGTGACCCATGTGAGCCAGGTGTTCTGGAGAATCCACACTGAACCTAACTCCCAGAGTTGCAGTTTTTCTCTTTTCTTTTTTAAAGAAAGTGCCTTATAAGTTGCATTTGGTGCTTTTCGAAATAGGTATTATTTGCTGTATTGGAAAGCTTTTTTTAAACAGGAGGGTTAACTGGGTATGTGCTTCTCTGGCTACTTAAAGTAGGCTTTCTTGATATTTGCGTCCTAAGATTTGTATCCGTTTCTTGTTAAAGCCTAGTGCTGCTGCTGCTATCCTAATTTTTAACACCTCAGGAGGCCACAGAGAGGCACTCGTCTACACTTTCTAAAGGCTAAACAGCCCAGGGAGCAGAACCCTATGTGATCAAGCCCCTCTATGGCTGGTTCTGCCTTCCTACATCCTTACTAAACATACTGTCCAGACACAAATGCTCTGTTCCTCTGTTTACCTTTTCCTGAAAGAACAAGAGTTTTATGTTACCAGCTTATACTGGTTACATATCAGCGTAGCATGTTCTACATTTTATTAATCCAGGAATATGTTCCCTTAACCCCTCCAGGATGGAACCGTATCTGCAATGCTTATTTTCAACTTCAAAATCTGTTATGACTTTGGAAATCTTAAACAAAAGGTAGTTTTTAAAATAAAATCAGTGACTATGAGCGTCCCGTGTGATAATGGAAAAGAAATGTAATTTGTTTGTACCTCAGCTTCAGTGTGTATGAATTGAAGATACTGATAGTGATGATTATGATGTGATTTGTTTTGTTGATATTTGAATATATTGTATTTGTTGTAGTGTGAGGCCCACAGCTGACTGTCCATTGTGTGATTGTAGTAAAAACAGACAAAGCCTCCAAGCACAGGACCTTGCACTTCTGGGTACTCACTGAATAACTTCATTTCAGTCGGTTTCTCCTGTTTGTTGAGTGAACGAGTGAATGGATGGATGAATGAATGAACTTAAATTCCCCCATCACAATTAGCTTTCTTCTTGAAAGTTGAAAGAAACTAAATAGTTTTGACAAACTTTGGAGAACCAAATCAGAAAATGTAAAACAATGCATGGAAACCAGTTGAGTTTTTGTTTCCCTTATTATTCCATTTTTTAAAATCTAAGTCTGTATTTTTGTATGATGCAAATGATCAGGTTTAAACAGATTATTGGGAAGATGTGGTTCGGGTTCAGGGATTTAAATGATGTGGTGGATGTTTCCCAGGCATTTTAAGACCTCCTAAGGCCTCCATTTCCATTAAGCATTATGGATGCATTCCAAGAATTTAATTAATATAACATCTCTTCGTTCATTGTAATTCCTCACCAGGGTTAGGAGAACTTGGGAGTGTTTAGTTTTTTATTCAGTTGATTAAAAGGTACTTTCTATGGTTTTCTAAGTAGCTATTTTCTATGGAATTCAGAAGTTTTCCATGAATATTAAATCAATACAACTAAAATGATCAAAGCATTGAGAAGTGCTTTCATCTAAACATAGAAGAATAGTTCTCTTGCCTCAGTTGGGAAAAATAAAGTTATAAGGCTACAGATTGGAGTAAAAGGGTCATATTTGAAAAATCCCAGAACAGTAGGAGTTTTATTTGGAAGTTTTGAGGAGCTAAAATAAGAGGAAAAAAAAAACAAACCAGTAAATCTTATACTTCATAGAATGGGCATTAAACTATGGGCTATTATGATATGGTCTAGGCTGAAAATTCATTGGCTTACATAAGGATATTGCAAGATCTGTGGGTGGTTAAGATCCCTCGTGGGTCTTGGTGGGGTGAGGGTGGGGGAAGGACATGCCTTTGGAATCAAATAAATGTTTTTCCTCGGGGCCACTGGAGAAAATGGAACCTACCTACATCTGATGCAGTAAGGCGCATCTTCTGTTCCCGTTCTGTGCTTGGCTAATGTTGAGATTAGATTGGATCCTGGCGAGGAGGGGCTGGGACAGAGGAGGGGGTGGGGGTGGGGGGTGGGCAGGAGGTCATTCTGGGTGCGTCCTGGGACTGCCTCACCCCTCGCCTGCTGCCACTGGGTTGCGCTGACTGCCATGGGTGATCTTTGCTCACAGGTAGGGAAGGAAGAAAAACATACTCCTGCCTGTCAAAAGTAGCATAATCATGAGTTTCTAATACATTTGTTTGAGCTTTCAACAAAATGCTCCAAACATTTATCACATGGCCCCAACATTTTAGCAGGTTTCATTTAAAAAATACCTTGGATACCGTTTTTGTACATATTATACATGGCATCCACATAAATATGTTAAATCCACTTTATTACTTTTGGTCTCTCTCTCTTTTCTCCCCTGTACATGATTGCTATTTTATAGCTATATTTTGGTGGAATTAACATAGATTATCCGCATAGAGAAGGTTTCAGGTGGGGATTTACAACAAGGCAGGTTCTTCATCCTTGGAAGGGATCCTTCTCTGAGTTTGGGATTTGAGAATGCATTTTGGAGTGGTCCAAGCTGGCTGGAAGGTGCAGCCTGTGGGAAGATGAATTGAAATCGTTATTAGAGCCATTCTCAGAATTTACGGGCTATTTGATCACAGGCGTGACTTACCTCAAGAATGATGGAATGCTTCTGCTTGGAATATTTTTAATTAATCTGCCTTGGTTGTATTGAAACTGTGACACAGAGAACACTAGAAGTTGGTAAGGAATAACTCAGAACTATATGAAGAACAACGTGGTTTTTGGGCAAGTTAGCGAACCTCTTTGTTTCCATTTCTTTGTACATAGAAGGAAGATAAAAAATAGGCCCCATGTCCTGAATTTTTGTTGGGAAATACATGAGTGTTTATGATAACTCAGAGCAGTGTCTGGCACACACATCACCCTTGGTGATGTTGCTAGTTTCCTGTTGTTGCTCTTATTTTCCGACCGGTGACCGTTTGTTACTTGAAGCTCTTACTGTGGATGCAGTCCACGGGGTCACAGAGAGTCAGACACAACTGAGCCACTGAACTGGATGGTGGTTGATGCGTTCTCTTCCCTGTCCATTCTGTAATAGTAACTGTCAAAGCTTTTATCCCCTGGCTGAGAATTTCTTTATTATAAATTGTGCTGTTATAGCTGGTTATGAAATATATAATGTTGGTAGGAAACAGCTAAGACTTGAACATTGTGGAAGAAAAGTTCTTAGTTACTGAGGAAGGGTCATGTATGAGTTAGTTTTGGCTGCAGTAGGAAGCAGCGCCAAACCCTCAAGGGCTTGCAGATCAGATCAGTCGCTCAGTCGTGTCCGACTCTTTGCGACCCCATGAACCGCAGCACGCCAGGCCTCCCTGTCCATCACCAGCTCCCGGAGGTCACTCAGACTCGCATCCATCGAGTCAGTGATGCCATCCAGCCATCTCATCCTCTGTCTTCCCCTTCTCCTCCTGCCCTCAATTCCTCCCAGCATCAGAGTCTTCTCCAATGAGTCAACTCTTTGCATGAGGTGGCCAAAATACTGGAGTTTCAGCTTTAGCATCATTCCTTCTAAAGAAATTCCAGGATTGATCTCCTTCAGAATGGACTGGTTGGATCTCCTTGCAGTCCAAGGGACTCTCAAGAGTCTTCTCCAACACCACAGTTCAAAAGCATCAATTCTTCGGCGCTCAGCCTTCTTCACAGTCCAGCTCTCACATCCATACATGACCACAGGAAAGACCATAGCCTTGACTAGGCGAACCTTTGTTGGTAAAGTAATGTCTCTGCTTTTGAATATGCTATCTAGGTTGGTCATAACTTTCCTTCCAAGGAGCAAGCGTCTTTTAATTTCATGGCTGCAGTCACCATCTGCAGTGATTTTGGAGCCCAGAAAAACAAAGTCTGACACTGTTTCCACTGTTTCCCCATCTATTTCCCATGCAGTGATGGGACCAGATGCCATGATCTTCATTTTCTGAATGTTGAGCTTTAAGCCAACCTTTTCACTCTCCACTTTCACTTTCATCAAGAGGCTTTTTAGCCCCTCTTCACTTTGTGCCATAAGAGTGGTGTCATCTGCATATCTGAGGTTATTGATATTTCTCCCGGCAATCTTGATTCCAACTTGTGTTTCTTCCAGTCCAGCATTTCTCATGATGTACTCTGCATATAAGTTAAATAAACATGGTGACAATATGCAGCCTTGACGTACTCCTTTTCCTATTTGGAACCAGTCTGTTGTTCCATGACCAGTTCTAACTGTTGCTTCCTGACCTGCATACAGATTTTTTAAGAGGCAGATCAGGTGGTCTGGTATTCCCATCTCTTTCAGAATTTTCCACAGTTTATTGTGATCCACACAGTCAAAGGCTTTGGCATAGTCAATAAAGCAGAAATAGATGTTTTTCTGGAACTCTCTTGCTTTTTCCATGATCCAGCGGATGTTGGCAATTTGATCTCTGGTTCCTCTGCCTTTTCTAAAACCAGCTTGAACATCAGGAAGTTCACGGTTCACATATTGCTGAAGCCTGGCTTGGAGAATTTTGAGCATTACTTTACTAGCGTGTGAGATGAGTGCAATTGTTCGGTAGTTTGAGCACTCCTTGGCATTGCCTTTCTTTGGGATTGGGATGAAAACTGACCTTTTCCAATCTTGTGGCCACTGCTGAGTTTTCCAAATTTGCTGGCATATTGAGTGTAGCACTTTCACAGCATCATCATTCAGGACTTGGAATAGCTCCACTGGAATTCCATCACCTCCACTAGCTTTGTTCGTAGTGATGCTTTCTAAGGCCCATTTGACTTCACATTCCAAGATGTCTGGCTCTAGGTCAGTGATCACATCATCATGATTATCTGGGTCTTGAAGCTCTTTTTGTACAGTTCTTCTGTGTATTCTTGCCACCTCTTCTTAATATCTTCTTCTTCTGTTAGGTCCACACCATCTCTGTCCTTTATTGTGCCCATCTTAGCATGAAATGTTCCTTTGGTATCTCTTATTTTTTTGAAGATTTCCCTTTTTTTTCCTTTTTTTTTTTTTCTTTTTTTTTTTTTTTTTTTTTAATTAAAATTTTTTTTTTTTTTTTTTTTTTTTTTTTTTTTTTTTTTTTTTTTTTTTTTTTTTTTTTTTTTTTTTTTTTTTTTTTTTTTTCTTTTTTTTTTTTTTTTTTTTTTTTTCGCCCCCCCCCCCCCCTTTTTTTTTTTTTTTTTTTTTTTTTTGTTGTTTTTGTTTTTTCTTTCTCCCTTCCCTATCTAATATCCCCCCCTCTTCCTTCTTTTTCACTCTCTCTCTCTTTCATATCTCCTCTTTTTTTTTTTTTCTCATTCTCTTCCACTGTATAATCATAAGGGATTTGATTTAGGTCATACCTGAATGGTCTAGTAGTTTTCTCTACTTTCTTCAATTTCAGTCTGAATTTGGCAATAAGGAGTTCATGGTCCGAGCCACAGTCAGCTCCTGGTCTTGTTTTTGCTGATTGTATAGAGCTTCTCCATCTTTGGCTGCAAAGAATATAATCGATCTGATTTCGGTGTTGACCATCTGGTGATGTCCATGTATAGAGTCTTCTCTTGTGTTGTTGGAAGAGGGTATTTGCTATGACCAGTGCATTTTCTTGGCAAAACTCTATTAGTCTTTGCCCTGCTTCATTCCGTATTCCAAGGCCAAATTTGCCTGTTATTCCAGGTGTTTCTTGACTTCCTACTTTTGCATTCCAGTCCCCTATAATGAAAAGGACATCTTTTTTGGGTGTTAGTTCTAAAAGGTCTTGTAGGTCTTCATAGAACCTTTCAACTTCAGCTTCTTCAGCGTTACTGGTTGGGGCATAGACTTGGATTACTGTGACATTGAATGGTTTGCCTTGGAAACGAACAGAGATCATTCTATCGTTTTTGAGATTGCATCCAAGTACTGCATTTCGGACTCTTTTGTTGACCATGATGGCCACTCCATTTCTTCTGAGGGATTCCTGCCCACAGTAGTAGATACAATGGTCATCCGAGTTAAATTCACCCATTCCAGTCCATTTTAGTTCGCTAATTCCTAGAATGTCAACATTCACTCTTGCCATCTCTTGTTTGACCACTTCCAATTTGCCTTGATTCATGGACCTGACATTCCAGGTTCCTATGCAATACTGCTCTTTACAGCATCGGACTTTGCTTCTATCACCAGACACATCCACAGCTGGGTATTCTTTTTTGTTTTGGCTCCATCCTTTCATTCTTTCTGGAGTTATTTCTCCACTGATCTCCAGTAGCATATTGGGCCCCTACTGACCTGGGGACAGGGTGTGGTCCGCTGGAGAAGGGAATGGCAAACCACTTCAGTATTCTTGCCTTGAGAACCCCATGAGCAGTATGAACAGTATGAACAGGGCTTGCAGAAGCAGTGTGTATTTCTCTGTTCATGCCCCACCAGGGCTGGAGATTGGCCTTAGTCTTGTTGTCTTAGCTGGGCTGCCCTGGGCTGGTTCTTACGACTTGGCATTCCAGGGCCCAGGCTGCAGGAGAAGTCGCCAGAGGCAGAGGCTCATGCTTGCTTCACGTTGTGATAGTTGTATCACGTCTCAGGGCCAAGACCAAGGTCAGTGTGGCAGAAAAGTGTATCCCACCTACAGGAAAGCATGACAGAGACAAGGCGGGGGCCAGTAACCGAACAGGGGCCATGCTCCACCAAAGACGATTTCTCAGGACTAATGCGTGTGTGCCAAGGCGCTTCAGTCGTGTCTGACCCTGTGCGACCCTGTGAGCTGCAGCCTGCCAGGCTCCTCTGCCCATGGGGCTCTCCAGGCAAGATACTGGGGTGGGTTGCCATGCCCACCTCCAGGGATCTTCCCAGCCCAGGGCTCGAGCCTGGGTCTCCTACATCTCCTGTGTTGGTGGGTTCTTTACCACCGGCACCGCCCGCGAAGCCCATTCTTAGTCTAGGTATGCTTTGTCTTTCAGTAAAATCCCACTGCACAAACTCGCTTAACCTTTATCCTGGGCTTCTTTAAGTAGTCAAATCCACAAATGCACGAGTGAAAAAAAGATAGGTGCTTCTGAAAGTCGGGAATACAGTGGCCAGTCATACTTCTGGGAATCAAACCAGTGGTCTTTGCGGGGACCCAGTATGAATGGCCTGAGTAGGGAAAACAGCTCCGAGTCCAGCCCAGAGACATCCAGATTTATGGCCCATCCCAGCCTCCTCTCATCTGGACTGTTTTCCCTTCAGACGTCTTAGTCAATCAGTAGTTAATTTGAAATCCAAACTTTCATTAAGTGTTACTGAGTTCCCTCACGCTGACATTGATAGTGCCCTATTTCTCTAAAATCACAAACCATGTTTCATACTGCCGTTTGCATATTTTAACAGAAAAGATTGCAGTTGTGGTGTAAATGACCCAGTTTTCTGGATATATTTACGTGAATGTCATAAACTTATTATCCTTCCCTTCCACTTCACTGCTTTTCTGCTTTTCTCCAGTATTTTGAAATCATATTTAAAACATCATTACAGCCTCTGAATTTTATCCAAAGTATAAATAAATTTTACCGGGTGAATCTTTTCAAAACAATACCCAGTAGCTGGTCTGATTTAGATCTCATCTTATGTAGTGGCAGCACCATTATGCAACCAATGAAAAATATGCTCTGAGTGTTTACAGGATGGCAAGGGGGGAAGTGACAGAATGTCAGCCTCGTATGGAATTTGCATGAATAGAGATGTTTAAATGAGGACAAGCAGTCTTGGCCAAAAATAACATTTGAGGGGATAAATTTTGGAGGTCTGGTTTAATAAGAGTAAAGATAGGTCTTTTCAAGATGTAGTTTTTAAAAAACAAATAGAAGGACCCTTTCAAGTTAGGAACTTTGTTACATTGTTCTTCTGCAGACAAGGCTTATTGTAGCCACTTAGTGGGTGAGGAGCTTCCCTGATGGTTCAGTGATAAAGAATCCACCTGCGGTGCAGTGGACGTGGGTTTGATCCCTGGGTTAGGAAGATCACCTTCAGGAGGAAATGACAGTATTCTTGCCTGAAAAATCCCTGGATAAAGGAACCTCGTGGGGTCACCAGGGGTCGGTCCATGGGGTCACAAAAAGGCTTAGACATGACTGAGCGACTGAGCACACACATGCACACAGTGAGTGACATGTTTGCTTTTTAAGTTAAGAAAAATGAGATTCACTCAAGAATCCAAATTTCTGGCTTCTCTTAAAAATGTTGGAGGAGTTGACAGTGACTAGCCGGGGCCGCGCAACAGCCGTCATTGTGTTTCTTGGAACGTTACTCACTCCTGCCTGGTTGAACCACCTTCACCCCTGATCCTTCTAAATTCCTCTTCCTTTATTTTATTTTTAGCATTTACAGCACACTAACATTTTCTTCAATATTCTCACGTGTTGTATTTATTGCTTCTTGACTGCCTACCCCCCAGAAGACTGTGAGTTCTGATTTAGAAGATAATTTTGCACAGAGCAAGTAAGTCCTTAATAAGTGTTCATTGATGTGATAAGTGAATGAGTTGTTCCCTGGCTGACATTTGCACCTGCAGCTTTTTCCCTGCCTTGCGCCTGCTGTGGTCCCCCTGGGCTGCCCCTGTGAGGTTCCCCAGGACCGTCGAGCTATGTGATGCCCCAGGACCTTGGGAAGTGCTGGCAGTCCCACCTGCAGAGCCCCCACCCATCCACTGCTGAGGTCCTCAGCCTCCTTCTCCCCCTAAAACACTGCACGCGGCGTGAAACTTCTCTGCGTGCCTGTGGGCTGACCGGAACCTGCTCTGTCATTCAACCCGACAGGCGCCTCGCCGTGACAGTTCTGCAGAAAGACCTTGAGCTCCTCCAGGGGCGGAGATGCACCTTTTCATCTCTGTGACAGCTCCGGGCTCAGCCCCCGCTGGTGATGATTAGGTGGTCTCCCAGTGCATTCAGGTTTCTCGAATGCTCACGGTCCTGACCCTGCGAAGTTTCCACGTGTCACAGTTGGAAAAGGAATGAGAAAGAGCGAGCTCCTGCATTTTGAGCCCAGGAGTGGTAGATGGAGTGGGCCACTCTGGCCTTCTGGTCTCCGCTCCTCAGGGAGGGCACACGCCGTCACCGTGTGTCTCAGGTCACAGCACTTGGCCCTTTGTCGTATTGAGGGCACTTTTCAGGAGGAGGTGGCCCCGTGAGAGTTACTGTGAGGGCCCAGAGAAACCTGCTAATACTTAAACCTTTCAAAAAAAAAAAAAAAAAGAGTTTGACTAAATGATTGTACCTCTTAGCCATATATACAATTAATTTGAATGTATTGTAAGTTGGTTAAAATATTCCATTAATGAAAAAGGTAGGCCCAGCTTATGGTAAATACACTACTAAGTGTTTATAGTACATTTCATATTTTACATGATTTCCTTTATAATTCTGCTTATCTTTTCATTCTAATTCCCTGAAGGACGTATAAAAAGAACCCCTAAAGAGAGTAATTACCGCTGTACTCTTTAACCAAGGCTCCTTCTGCAAAGCGAAAATCTGAGCAGCTTTTTAAAGAAGGCTGTTTTTAAATAAAAATGCAAATAAGCTACTTTGTAACCACATTAATTACCCACCTAGCCTCTTATTACCATGTTTGTATTGTTTGCAAATACTATTTACAGTCGTGTGGAAATTAGCATTGCTGGTCCAGAGGAAAGATGGTGGTGGGGAGGCTGTGCATTGGAACCAATTAGGGCGAACCTTGTCTGCACGCAGGCTCAAGGGAGAAAACAGAGCCCTGCAATGTCAAATAATAGCATTAGCTCTGACTGCCTCGGCAGAGTGCCGTAATTATATTATTGGCCCTGTTTTGCTTCCGCAATGAATTTCATTGCCCACATTGTAAAATCAGCAGGCAGCAAAGTTTCTGCTAATGATTTAATGTACTCTCTGATCATTTTGGACAAAAGTCACGGTAAGAGCCCACGAGGCAAGTTTGATCACCCCTGCGGACCGCCGCCTGGCTTGAGCATTTTCAGTTGCAAAAATCCCATCTCCTCGTCATACCCGGGAAGTCCTGCCCGCGCTGGAGAAAAAAACGAGTCATGTGTTATGTACTTTTGAGCAGAAGGAAAAGGTGATGTCGCACAGCAGAAAACAGAGAGGGCAAGTCGAGGGCCAGCCAGTGTCAAGCACCTTATGGGGCATGTGACCTCTGACCTGTCACTGGTTTCTGCAGAAAGGGAGCTGAGGTTCTAGCTTCTGTAGAAACATGCCATGTGGAAGGCGCCATAAGCGGTGATTAAATTAGCCCACTCTTCACATCAGGTGTACTTTTTTAAAATACAGTTTTTTAAAAACTTCAGCCAATTACTGACTAGGATTTATATTCAATGGGGTTTTTTTTTTTTTTGATTCTTACATCAAAATATGTTTTGGATTTAACAAATGCTTTTCACATGCTTTGAAGTTATGGGAATCTGAGCTTTACAAGTCTTCTTGTGAAAGAATGGACTCCTGCTTTTAGGAAGCTCTGTGATGGAGTGCTGTGGATTCTCCCAGCATGTATCCAAGGAAAAGGGAGCAGGGAGCTCTGGATCTATTGCGTGCAGAAGTTTGCAGGTGTTACCTGGTTGAGTCATCCAGTAACACCACGAAACAGATGTCAGTGGCCCCATTTGCCAAATGGCAGTGAGAGGAGAGCGACTTACTCAGGCCGCACTTGAGAAGCAGAATCTGAAAACAGAGCCTGGATGTTTTAACAAAACACAACAAACCGATGCAGTATAGGCCCCTCCAGGGGTCGTAGACAAGGTCATAGACCCTCCCCATACTGGTGATTTTTCTCTTCTTTAATTGAAGAGAAATAATTCTAAAATAATTCTTTAATTTTCTCTTCACAACAGATTCATAGTCGGTGTGGGAATGACTTTGAACATTTTGTATTATATGTATATACACATGTATGTGTATACACACATGATACGTACTCTGATGCACTCTCAGATGAGTGTCTCTGTGTTGCCGTTTTCTGCTCTGAACAGCATCTTCAGTGCTGTATGTTGTTAAATGAGGCTCTGGGCACCCCTGCCCCTCTTTCCCCGTTTCCCCTTGACTTTCTAACTTTTGCCACTTACTCTTCTACTCTGTCATAGTTAATAACATTTATATTCCACTCTATGCCTATAATTAAAGCCCCGAGTGCATTACCTATGAATTGATTCTAAAACATGAAAAACAATATTTACATCCTCATGGCCATAGAAATGTTTCTAACCGAAGGACCACTTAAGGTGCCTCCGTTCCATTTCCTCCTCCAAGGGTCCTTTGTCATGACCCTTGGACAGTGAGGCTAGTGTTCACGTCTGTCTTCCTCATCACATGCTTATGCTTAGTCCCCCAGTCGTGTCCGACTTCTTGCGACCCCATGGACTGTAGCCCACCAGGCTCTTCTGTCCATGGGGGTTCTCCAGGCAAGAATACCGGAGTGGGTTGCTGTGCCCTCTTTCAGGGATCTTCCTGACCCAGGGATCAAACCCAGGTCTCCCACATTGCAGGCGGATTCTTTACCGTCTGAGCTACCAGAAAGCTATCATCATGGTCTGCCCTTAACTCATGAGAGCATAAGGGATGGAGGTTCCGAGTCTTCTTACTGCCACTCACCTGGAGTCTTGAGCCCGATGAGTGATCTTTGAATCCGGTATCTGACTCGCGTGTACCTGCCATCCACCCCTCGTCCCTCCGAGGTACCTGTGGAAGTGTCTTGCTCAGGCTGATTTTCAGAAGTAAAGGTCTCTCTTCTCAAGCAGCTGATGGCACTTACATATGTAGATTTCATTGTAAATGAGTCCTTGACAAACCAAGTGGCCTGTTGGATAAAATGATTAGTGGCATGTGGGAAACACTAATGGATGTGAGAGGAGCATTTCCTAGTAGGAAAAAGAATTATTTATGGACTTTCAAAGGTAGCGGCTCCCAGAGAGGTCACCAGTGACCCGGTGGCCAACGTGTAACCTAATTTGCTTTCTGAGCCTCATAGGACAGCAAGGAAAGAATAAATAATGCATTTCTTAGAATCTCCCCTTTAAAGTTACTGAGTATCGCCATGAGATTTCCTTCTTTTTTTAATTGAAGAATCGGTGGTTTACAACATTGTGTAAAGTAATTCAGTTGTGTGTGTGTGTGTGTATATATGTATTCAGTTTTATGTGTTTGTGCATATGTATACATACATTTGTTCTTTCTCAGATTATTTTCCTTTATAGGTTATTACTGGGTTGGCCAGAGCATTCATTGGGTTTTTTTGGGGGCGGGGGAGGGGGTTGAAAAACTTGAATAAATGCTTTGGCCAACTCCATACAAAATATTGAGTAAAGTTCACTGTTATACAGTACGTTCTTGTTGGTAAACTGTTCTATATGATAGTGAGGTTTATCTTTTAATCCCAAACTCCTAATTTATCCTTTCCCCCACTTTCCCCTTTTAGTAAGTGTAGGTTTGCTTTCTACATCTGTGGGTCTATTTCTGTTCTGTAAAGAGGATCATTTATGTCATTTTCTTTAGATTCCACGTGTAAGTGGTACCATGTAAAGTTTATCTTTCTGTGTCTGATTCACTTCACTTAGTGTGATAATCTTTAGGTCCATCCATGTTGCTGCACGGGGCATTATTGCACCGTTTATGGCTGAGTAATAGTCCATTGAATATATGTACTGCCTCTTTTTTACCTGCTCCTCTGTTCATGAACAGCTAGGCTGCTTCAGTGTTTTCTGCCAGGAGATCTCTCAGGCAGAGTGTTGAGTCACTGTTAGACCTGGCTGGAGAGCAGCCTGATTGCTGATTGTTGCCTTGGCCTCTGGCTGTGCGCCCTTTCTACACAGCAGGTCTTTAAAAGGTCCTCTCTCGTCCTCTGCTTTCTTCCTTCTCTGCTTCACGTGTGTGTGTGCTGAGTCACTTCAGTTCTGTCCAGCTCTTTTGTGACCCAGTGAACTGTAGCCTGCCAGGCTCCTCTGTCCATGGGATTTCCCAGGCAAGAGAACTGGAGTGGGTTGCCCCTGGAGATCTGTAGGGGATCTCCTCGCCCCAGGGATCCAACCTGAGTCTCTTATGTCTCCTGCATTGGCAAGCTGGTTCTTTACCTCTAGTGGAATTCATTCCTTTCACATGGCTGATGTTCCTTTCCAGGACATTCTGTACAGGTTGTAGCAGAGACAAAGAGAAAGAGAAAGCAAAGGGTGAGGGTGGAAAGCAAAGGTTTGGTGCAAGCGTTTGATCTCCGTGAGCCTTACCTTCCCTGTGCGAAGCAGGGTCTCCTCGCTGCTTCTCACAGCTGCTCTGAGGGCACGCGTTTTCCCATGTGCTTTGCAGAGTTACCCTGAAATGCAGACGGCCCCCGGTTTGTCCTGTCGTCTTACTGCCGAGCTCATGTTCCGGGGCGCTGGCTTCTCGGGTGGCTGCCCATGGTGCGTCTTCACCAGCTGCTTTTTCGCCGTTCATCCACATACTGGGAGATGTGACTTTGGTGCTTGCAACCTGAGGGACACTGTTTTCTGTAAGGACTGGGTTAATCTTACAGCGGGGTGGCCTTTGCCCAAGGTGAGCCTGTCGGTCTGTATAAAGAGCCCCCACGCTGGCTGGGCTGGGCCCCGCCTTCTCCGGTGGTGGGGGCATTCTCCTTCTGTGGATGGGACGTTTTGCTTCAGTGTGCTTGTGATGGGGTATGCTGGGGGCGAAAAGCAGGCATCGCTCCCCAATTCAGACCATTAAAAATTCACCCCATTTTTATTTGTGAGTGGGTCTTAGTGCTTAGTGAAGTGCGAACAGAAGAGAAGCTTACGATGAAAAGACAAACGCTGACTCCAGCCTTCCAAATAGAGACAGCGCGTCCTCACTCTCATTGAAGCCATTAGAAGGGAAATTGGGCTGAAAACAGTGTGATCATTTCCAGCATGGAGGGGACTTGCTGCTGGGCAGCATACATGTAAAATGTTTTTATCGTGAGGTGTAAGAGTGTACCCACCGATTTGACAGCGTTTTCCCTCTTCTGCAACTGCTGAAGTAGGGAAGGAATTTCAACTAGAAATCAAAACATTAAGACAGTTAGCTTTAGTGAAGGAAAGCTAATACAGTGTCATTATACAAGGAACGTGGAAAGGCCGAGGGCATAAGAAATCCTATTAAGCACACACGAAGATAGAAAGCTTGAGAAGGCGTGATGAGAACACACCCGTGGTCTGAGCTCGGTTACTCTAAGTCTCTGCTCGAGTCCAGAGTGTCAGTAATTCAGGTTAAATGGGAGACATTTGCCGAGGCCGCAGTTGTCTTCTGTGGTTAACAGTAGGTTGAAAAACATGCAAGAGAGAAGTCAGCCTGGGTAGTTCTCTAACACAGTTTGCTTCTTTTTGGAAGAGTCCTGGTCCAGCCCCGCGGGCCAGGCTGTGTTTGTGGAATTATTTCAGAGCTGCTCTTAAACGCATCTGTGCTCCCTCCATCCCTCACTGGGATTCTGTTCCACTTATTTTTTGTATTTTCTTTGTTATTCTTTCTGCTTTTCCTCTCTAAGCTCTTCACTCTTCATTTCCTGAATTTTTACTAGCTCTCCTGGTCTCTAGCAATTTATTTGAACTTGGGTAACTAGCAGTAACCCAAAACTGGGTGACTTTTGGTTGACAGGTCAGACCGGTGCATTCTGGGCACAGTGATGCCCCATCTTCCTTTCCAGCTTGGGCTCAGAGCACTGGCTCAGGAGGGAAGCTGGTGCCTGGTGCTGGTGCTGTCCGCCGTGACTGGGCGCCCTTGGCAGGGGTGAGGGGTGGTCTCGGACTATGCCTCATCCTTCTGTTCCCTGCTTTCTCCAAGGACTTAGCTGGTCAGGTCTCTTAGGTTCCCAGTGGACCCAAGCTTACTCCGTAGTGAGCTTTAGCTGGTCAGGTCTCTTAGGTTCCCAGTGGACCTGAGCTTGGTCCATCGTGAACTTTAGCTGGTGAGGTCTCTTAGGTTCCCAGTGGACTCGAGCTTGGTCCATCGTGAGCTTTAGCTGGTCAGATCTCTTATGTTTCCAGTGGACCTGAGTTGGTCCATCGTGAGCTTTAGCTGGTCAGATCTCTTATGTTTCCAGTGGACCTGAGTTGGTCCATCATGAGCTTTAGCTGGTCAGATCTCTTAGGTTCCCAGTGGACCCGAGCTTACTCCAGAGTGAGCTTTAGCTGGTGAGGTCTCTTAGGTTCCCAGTGGACCCGAGCTTACTCCATAGTGAGCTTTAGCTGGTCAGGTCTCTTAGGTTCCCAGTGGACCCGAGCTTGGTCCATCGTGAGCTTTAGCTGGTCAGATCTCTTATGTTTCCAGTGGACCTGAGTTGGTCCATCGTGAGCTTTAGCTGGTCAGATCTCTTAGGTTCCCAGTGGACCAGAGCTTGGTCCATTGTGAGCTTTAGCTGGTCAGATCTCTTATGTTTCCAGTGGACCTGAGTTGGTCCATCATGAGCTTTAGCTGGTCAGATCTCTTAGGTTCCCAGTGGACCCGAGCTTATTCCATAGTGAACTTTAGCTGGTGAGGTCTCTTAGGTTCCCAGTGGACCCGAGCTTACTCCATAGTGAGCTTTAGCTGGTGAGGTCTCTTAGGTTCCCAGTGGACCCGAGCTTGGTCCATCATGAGCTTTAGCTGGTGAGGTCTCTTAGGTTCCCAGTGGACCCGAGCTTATTCCATAGTGAGCTTTAGCTGGTCAGGTCTCTTAGGTTCCCAGTGGACCTGAGCTTGGTCCATCATGAGCTTTAGCTGGTCAGGTCTCTTATCTTTCCAGTGAACCCGAGCTTGGTCCATCATGAGCTTTAGCTGGTCAGGTCTCTTAGGTTCCTGGTGGACCCAAGCTTGGTCCATCGTGAGCTTTAGCTGGTCAGGTCTCTTATCTTTCCAGTGAACCCGAGCTTGGTCCATCGTGAGCTTTAGCTGGTCAGGTCTCTTAGGTTCCTGGTGGACCCAAGCTTGGTCCATCGTGAGCTTTAGCTGGTCAGGTCTCTTAGGTTCCTGGTGGACCCGAGCTTGGTCCATCGTGAGCTTTAGCTGGTCAGGTCTCTTAGGTTCCTGGTGGACCCGAGCTTGGTCCATCGTGAGCTTTAGCTGGTCAGGTCTCTTAGGTTCCTGGTGGACCCGAGCTTGGTCCATCGTGAGCTTTAGCTGGTCAGGTCTCTCATGTTTTCAGTGGACCCGAGCTTGGTCCATTGTGAGCTTTAGCTGTTGGAACACAGCTTAGTTTGTCCAGTTTTCATGAACTGAATCTCAAAGAAGCTCTCTACACCTAGGTTGTAACTCTGAAATTCATCAACAATAATTGTTGGTCTGTTTGTCAGATCAGCTTCCGGTTTGGGGAACGTTGTTGTAACCACATGTGTTTAGGCTTTCAGCAGTTTAAAAATAAAATTATATTGGAAATAATGCTAGATGATGGCAGATCTCTTAATTTTGTGTATATACTACTCTAATTACCAAAAAGCTGTCTTTGAAAACAACATAGGATGTAAATGAGAGTAACGTTTGAGTAATTCTTTGCTCTTCTGCCTCTGAATCTGGCTATAAATGGTCTTGAATTTACATATTCTTGGTCCTTTAGGAACCATAAAGACATACCCTTACATATATATGAAATGGTGAGAAACTGCATATTTATTAAGAATCATGACCCTTAGGACTAGATAAGTCAAATTAAATCTCATAAAAATCTGTTACGGAAAATGAATACGTGGCAGTATTTTTTCTTTTAGGGTCTACTTATTAATTTTGTCATGTTTAATATGTTACAGTTGCAAACAAAGGCATAAATGTGTGTGTTCATTCCTAATTAATTTATGTAATTGGGTTTTATAAATTTAGGTGTTTAGGAAGCTGTGCATAACACACACCATTTACTGTGTGCTGTAGCCAATAAAAGCGTAACAGAAAGAAATATAGTTTGAAGCTCACTTCAGTGGTAAATATAGATTAATTGTAAATGATATCTTTGTAATGTTTATTTTAAATTTTGCAATGCTGCAGATTTTCAGAACATACCAATTAATGTTCTTATTTGAAGTAATGACTAGTTAATTACTATAAATTCTAAGTGCTCTATCTCTGACAATTAAGAAGTCTCTTACTTTTGTGTAGTTTAGCTTTTGTGTAGTTCCAACTGCATCATATGAATAGTACAACATCAGAGAAAGAAGAGTAAGAACGGAAGGGAGGGTCTTTAAAATATGGATAGTTGGTCACTTTCTGTTTTGGATGGTTGTTCTTGTGTGTGTGTATGTACACACGTGTGTGTGTATCTTTGTGTATGTGTATATATGCACATTTGTGTATAATTTGTATATAATTTCTATTTCAGGCTACATAAGCAGTGAATGACCTGAAAAAATCTGAAATGTATTTTGAATTTTTAAAATAGGTTATATATTATAACGTGAAAACCAAATGCTCTGAGACAAAAACTAGTAAATTTTAATGTTTGTGGCATACCCGTGATGTTACCCAAGAGCTCAGCTTGGCAACAAAACTGCGTCTGCAGCCTGACAAAGACCAGCTGGACCGATCTGGTGAGAAGGGGCCTGGACCTTGTAGCCAGGTCTTCCTTGATGTTTATTCACGTGCGGAGGGAAGGCCCCCTTCTTTCCTCACCCAGCTAAGAAAAGACTCTGAGAAACCCACGTCAGTGGCAGTCTGCTTCTGTCCAAGGCATGAAATGCTGTCAAGTCTGTTTTTATGAATATATTTAAACAGAAGACTGTGTCTCTGATCCAAACATCTGCCTCTTTGACCAGCAACAAGCACCTGGAGCTATTTGAATACTGGGCCTGTACGCCTTTGAGAAATCCACTTGATCAACAGTATTCTTTGTAAACATAATACCTTCCATCCAGCGAGAGAGTCTGTGCAGGGTCAGTCAGGAGGGCCTTTTGTGCATTCTGTTTTGTGCCTTACGGGTGAAAGGAGAATGTTGGATTTGCTTATGAAAGTACAGGCTTAAGTTAAGTTCAGTTAAGTTCAGTCGCTCAGTCGTGTCCAACTCTTTGCAACCCCATGCATCGCAGCTCGCCAGGCCTCCCTGTCCATCACCAACTCCCGGAGTTCACTCAAACTCACATCCATCGAGTCGGTGATGCCATCCAGCCATCTCATCCTCTGTTGTCCCCTTCTCCTCCTGCCCCCAATCCATCCTAGCATCAGAGTCTTTTCCAATAAGTCAACTCTTTGCATGAGGTGGCCAAAGTACTGGAGTTTCAGCTTTAGCATCATTCCTTCCAAAGAACACCCAGGACTGATCTCCTTTAGAATGGACTGGTTGGATCTTCTTGCAGTCCAAGGGACTCTCAAGAGTCTTCTCCAACAGTGGAATTCAAAAAAACCTTGAATAATCATGTATAAATATAAATACTGTATGTGGAGTAAGTGTTATGGATCATATTTATGATGAAATATGTATGTCTTTCCAAGGGTAGGACCTTCATAATTCATTTATAACTTACATTCCTTACCTTACATGTAAGTAAACAGAATAGTAATTTTCTTCTTCCTGGAGAATTGTCACCCATGGAAGGGGGAGGAAAAAAAAAGGATAAGCTTTTCTGAAACAGCAGAATGCCCTTCAGAGAGAACTGGAAAAAAAGTAGTAAAGAAAAGCCAAAAAAAAAAAAAAAGAATTGTAGGTTCTGGTGATGGTGGAAAAATGACGTGCGAGCAGAAGTGCCCGACACTGAGCTTCATCTGTTTTGTCATGTTATGACAGAAATCATTACAAGTGTGATAGGTTTATTTATAAAGACTCGCTTCTATATTCAAAGTACATCTATTCCAGCATTCCTCATTTTGAGCCAGGCCGTGGATCAAGATGAAAGAAAAATTAAATTGTGTATTGAAAAGCTGTTAATTGAGCTGTGCTGTCTTTAGCGGGAGAGCGTGGGCTTCGGGCAGTCGATCCCGCCGAGGATTTTTAATGCACTGCGTCAGGAGGCCATCAGCCTGCTTTGGAGAATGCAAACAGGGCTAATGACAGAGCCCCGAAAATGTGAGTGGTTTCTGCCGGTCTCTTTGGAAGGCGAGAGTGTTCACTTACCCACAAGTACAAGCCTGCACATGTACGTTCATGATGGAACGAGACCCTGTAGCTTCTTGCCTTTGGGTCACCAAAACCTATTTCCTGTGGAGTCATTTGGGGGCCTGTTTAAAGTTTTTAATGTCCACCCTTATAAAATTATTACAAGAGATTGCTCCCCTTTTCCTAATCAATAACTATGTAAGAGATTTCCCCCTTCTTCCTAATCAATGTAAATTCAGTTGCATTTCAGAGGATGGCCAAATAGTATTTCATCATCTCTAATATCCATTTAAAAATGTTAGATCTCCCCAGTTATAATTCTCGAAAGTAGCCTATCGGTGGTTTAATATGTTATCTCCCTTCTCTAAGGCAGTGTTAATTTCCTTTTGTTGTTAATCTATCCCGCTACCAAATTTACTATATTTATAGTTAAAGATTCTGTTAAGAGCTACGTGATTTAAGTACATCTGGGATAAAGTGGCTGTGGCTTTACCTATGGAGCAAATTTTCTTTATTTCGTTCTCTTCACTGATAAATCCATAGTAACTGGAGGCAGCTTCCAGAATTGTGGGAAATTTGAGCCTCTAAAGTTTGATTAAAGACACTTTGGTTACTTAGTAGGACTGGGAAGCTCGAGGACTGGAAGGAATTTATTTGGGGTTCTGGTTCTGGCGCTGACCTGGCTCAGTGGAGGAGAGTGGGTTAACATGAGCCCCACCCCATGCTCTCGGTCCTCCCTGAGTCTGGGGCGGGCGTTACTTCTCAGGAAGGCAGTGATGGAACCAGTTGGGTCTTTTCAGAGCCATTGCGTGGGACACACACATACAGCAAGAGGTCCGTGAACATGGACATGGCTTTGAAGGGCTTTTTTTCATTTCTTCATTCACTTGCTCATTCACACATTCCTCAGATGCGTGTGCTGAGCACAGCTTCTGTCTGGGTTTTGGGTGAAGGCTCTGTTAGTGAGGTGACTCGAGCAGAGAGACATGCGTGGGGTGCAAGGTGGAGCCGTGCAGACAGGTGGTCACACGGGTCTCCTGGTGTCTGAGATGCCCTCATGGCCTCTCTTGTTGTCGTCACGTCTCCCATTGTGAAGCACAGGCAGCGATGCCCTGGGAAGTTGGAACGAAACAGGCAGCTCGACTATGAGCCTGGAATCAGCACCTCCTCCTGGCGCTGGCTGCTGTGGGCTCAGTGTTGGTGCCCTCCCTCCCCTACCACCCGCGTCAAGACTGGAGCCCTGATGCCTCAGTGTGGTTGTGTGTGGAGATGGGGCCTTTGGATGGAGGCTGGGGAGAGGTGCGGTGGGGAGAGTGCTCCGGCGGGATTGGCGTCCCTGTAAGAAGAGGAAGAGGGCGGCGTCTAGCTCTGTGGCACTGAGGCTAGGCCGCGGGAGTCCGCGTGGGCTGGTGGCCGTCCACCAGCCAGGAGGAGAGCCCTCACCAGGGCGGGACCTGACGCCGTCTGCATCTCGGTCTTCAGTCCTCCAGGACCATGAGTAACATCCGTCTCTTGGTGAGGCCCAATCCATGTTGTTTTCTTAGAGCCATCCAGACAGGGTAAGACCCTGACCCTGTGGGGAGGAAGGAGGTTCCAGAAAGAAGAGCTCAGGGCGAGTCTGGGTAACATGGAGTGGCTGGTGGGGAAAGAGCAGCAAGGCTTTGCAGCGCGACGGTGACTGGAGAGGACCTTCCTGGCAGGGAGAAAGTGATAGAGAAATGCACGGGAGGCAGCAGTCTGGCTGAGCGCGAGGGCCGTGGAGCTGGCCTTAGCAAACCTGGTACTGATCCACGCTTTGCAGTTTACTGCCGTTCAGCCCTCTGAGCTCTGGTTCGCTGTGGGCCTATGAGATCATGCGTGTTCGGTCCCTAGTGTGTAATCGTGGTGTCTGTGTGTATTTGATCACACTCTCTTTCTGGGGGGTCTGTTTGGGAAAGGTGTGTGCAAGCAGCCAGCAGGTGCGCATCCTGGCTGGAGTGCAGGGCTCTGCACTGCCCTTCCCGGCAAGCACTCAGCGGGAATTTGATCTTTCTTATTCCACAGAGCTTTCTAAGGCCCACTTGACTTCACATTCCAGGATGTCTGGCTCTAGGTCAGTGATCACACCATCATGATTATCTGGGTCGTGAAGATCTTTTTTGTACAGTTCTTCTGTGTATTCTTGCCACCTCTTCTTAATATCTTCTGCTTCTGTTAGGTCCATACCATTTCTGTCCTTTATCGAGCCCATCTTTGCATGAAATGTTCCTTTGCTATCTCTGATTTTCTTGAAGAGATCCCTAGTCTTTCCCATTCTGTTGTTTTCCTCTATTTCTTTGCATTGATCACTGAAGAAGGCTTTCTTATCTCTTCTTGCTATTCTTTGGAACTCTGCATTTAAATGTTTATATCTTTCCTTTTCTCCTTTGCTTTTCGCTTCTCTTCTTTTCACAGCTATTTGTAAGGCCTCCCCAGACAGCCATTTTGCTTTTTTGCATTTCTTTTCCATGGGGATGGTCTTGATCCCTGTCTCCTGTACAATGTCACGAACCTCATTCCATAGTTCATCAGGCACTCTATCTATCAGATCTAGGCCCTTAAATCTATTTCTCACTTCCACTGTATAATCATAAGGGATTTGATTTAGGTCATACCTGAATGGTCTAGTGGTTTTCCCTACTTTCTTCAATTTCAGTCTGAATTTGGCAATAAGGAGTTCATGGTCTGAGCCACAGTCAGCTCCTGGTCTTCTTCTTGCTGATTGTATAGAGCTTCTCCATCTTTGGCTGCAAAGAATATGATCGATCTGATTTCAATGTTGACCATCTGGTGATGTCCATGTATAGAGTCTTCTCTTGTGTTGTTGGAAGAGGGTATTTGCTATGACCAGTGCATTTTCTTGGCAAAACTCTGTTAGTCTTTGCCCTGCTTCATTCTGTATTCCAAGGCCAAATTTGCCTGTTACTCCAGGTGTTTCTTGACTTCCTACTTTTGCATTCCAGTCCCCTATAATGAAAAGGACATCTTTGTTGGGTGTTAGTTCTAAAAGGTCTTGTAGCATCACTACGAACAAAGCTAGTGGAGGTGATGGAATTCCAGTTGAGGTATTCCAAATCCTGAAAGATGATGCTGTGAAAGTGCTGCACTCTATATGCCAGCAAATTTGGAAAACTCAGCAGTGGTCACAAGATTGGAAAAGGTCAGTTTTCATCCCAATCCCAAAGAAAGGCAATGCCAAAGAATGCTCAAACTACTGCACAATTGCACTCATCTCACACGCTAGTAAAGTAATGCTCAAAATTCTCCAAGCCAGGCTTCAGCAATATGTGAACCGTGAACTTCCTGATGTTCAAGCTGGTTTTAGAAAAGGCAGAGGAACCAGAGATCAAATTGCCAACATCCGCTGGATCATGGAAAAAGCAAGAGAGTTCCAGAAAAACATCTATTTCTGCTTTCTTGACTATGCCAAAGCCTTTGACTGTGTGGATCACAATAAACTGTGGAAAATTCTGAAAGAGATGGGAATACCAGACCACCTGATCTGCCTCTTGAGAAATGTGTATGCAGGTCAGGAAGCAACAGTTAGAACTAGTCATGGAACAACAGACTGGTTCCAAATAGGAAAAGGAGTATGTCAAGGCTGCATATTGTCACTCTGTTTATTTAACTTATATGCAGAGTACATCATGAGAAACGCTGGACTGGAAGAAGCACAAGCTGGAATCAAGATTGCTGGGAGAAATATCAATAACCTCAGATATGCAGATGACACCACCCTTATTGGCAGAAAGTGAAGAGGAACTCAAAAGCCTCTTGATGAAAGTGAAAAGTGGAGAGAGAAAAGGTTGGCTTAAAGCTCAACATTCAGAAAACGAAGATCATGGCATCTGGTCCCATCACTTCATGGGAAATAGATGGGGAAACAGTGGAAACAGTGTCAGACTTGATTTTGGGGGCTCCAAAATCACTGCAGATGGTGACTGCAGCCATGAAATTAAAAGACGCTTACTCCTTGGAAGGAAATTTATGACCAACCTAGATAGCATATTCAAAAGCAGAGACATTACTTTGCCAACAAAGGTTCGCCTAGTCAAGGCTATGGTCTTTCCTGTGGTCATGTATGGATGTGAGAGCTGGACTGTGAAGAAGGCTGAGTGCCGAAGAATTGATGCTTTTGAACTGTGGTGTTGGAGAAGACTCTTGAGAGTCCCTTGGACTGCAAGGAGATCCAACCAGTCCATTCTGAAGGAGATCAGCCCTGGGATTTCTTTGGAAGGAATGATGCTAAAGCTGAAACTCCAGTATTTTGGCCACCTCATGCGAAGAGTTGACTCATTGGAAAAGACTCTGATGCTGGGAGGGATTGGGGGCAGGAGGAGAAGGGGACGACAGAGGATGAGATGGCTGGATGGCATCACTGACTCGATGGATGTGGGTCTGGCTGACCTCCGGGAGTTGGTGATGGACAGGGAGGCCTGGCGTGCTGCGATTCATGGGGTCGCAAAGAGTCGGACACGACTGAGTAAATGATCTGATCTGATTCCACAGAGCACGATTGGGCTCGGCAGTATGTGGCTGGGACGCTTTCCTCTCTGCTGCTTTGGCCATCAGATGCTGCTCGAGAAGGAAGGCTAACTGCATGGAGAAAGAGCCAGTTGATTGCTTCACTGAAGGCAGAGGTTGGCGGGGGAAAGGGAAAGATGAAACCCGAGGGGAAATAGTTGCTAAGGCGTTCAGGGGGTGCTTGGACCTGTGTTCTTCCAGGGGACGGGAGGAATGACTCCTTTCTTGACTCTTGAATCCTAGAAAGCCCAGGAGGCCTAATAGGCCGACTTTGCCTGGACTACATTTTGTAATGGAAATGTGGGTGAGTCTACCTATACAAGATAAGGTGGCAAAAAGAGTGAGATCTGCAAAAAGAGTGAGATCCATTGTGTTGTTCTATGAATCTGAAGTAGCTGTGTGGTGCAGAGAGAGAGGGGACGCAGGACTTATGGTAGACCTTGCAACCTCTGGTAGCCTAGCTCAGTTGGTAAAGAATCTGCCTGCATTGCAGGAGACCTGGGTTCAATCCCTGGGTTGGGAAGATCCCCTGGAGAAGGGAAAGGCTACCCACTCCAGTATTCTGGCCTGGAGAATTCCACGGACTGTATGGGGTTCAAAGAGTCAGACACAACTGAGTGACTTTCACTTTGCAACCTCTGGGGCCTTCCTGACCCACCTTTCACAACTCATGTTTGGAGGTAAAAATGAAAACAAACTTCATGACAGAGAGATGTGGAGTGCAAAGATGGAACTGTTTGCAGTGGCTTTTACCAGTTAGTCCGCACCAGGTCATGCTGCAGTAACAAGCGTCGCCACATCTCCGTGACGTTGCACACCGAGTTTACTTTTCCCTCTTGGTAACTGACCACAGAGGGTTGGAGGGGGAGCTCTGCTCATCGGAGTCAGCTCGGGGCTCCAGGCTGACCTGGGCACCATCCGTTTCGTGTGTCTCTGTTATCTTTGCAGTGGAGGGGGAGTCGGTGTGGCAGATCAGTGGCTTCTAAAGTTTCCACCCAGAAGTACTGCTTCCAGACACAGTCCACTGGCCAAAGTCTATAGCCGTGCATGACCTCAGGAGGACAGGGCAGTGCACTCCTACCGTGTGCCCCCCAGAGAATGGAAGGACCAGGACAGTTGTGAGCAGCTCTAATGATGGCCACAGTGGCCATGGAAATGGCATCTATTTTTAACGCAGGTTAGAAAATAATTGGTCAGATAGTGCAGGTTTTTTTTTTTTTTTTTTTCCTGTAGAGGATGGAAAAGCGCTTACCGATTAGAAATGCCCTGGCATAGCACCTACGTTTTAAACAGAAGGAAAAGATGACATCGGGGACCAGCGACACAGAGATTTCGCTCCTGTGCCCTGACAAATACCAGGGAGGTGTAATTGCAAAATATAGCTGCAGATGTCTTACCCAGGGAACTAGGTAACAGCCTGCTTGGCTTCATAAAGAAGGAATAATATCCAATTAGAGTAAGCGTATTCCGTGCCTGAGTGACAAGCTCTGGGGACCTCAGGGCCTCTGGGGCCCCCAGGGCGGTTTCAGGAGGCTGTCTGAGACCTGTCCGCGCTGTGAGGGGCCGGGCCCGTCACACTCCACGGGAGCCTGTCTTCGCTCCTGTGAGCGCCGCCGTGAGGGCTGACCCGTGTTCGGTGTGCGCCCTCTGGGCCCCTGGAGCAGGGCACCTGGCCCGTCAGAGCCGCCCTGCCTGGCTGCCGCCTGCTGTGACTCCCAGCCCGGCCTCCCAGGGTTCTGAGCTCAGGACCCTTGTCTGTGCTGCGGGCTGGTCCCCCAGACTCACTGCCGTGCCTCTTGCTGGGGGCCGTTTCCCAGATCCAGGTCCCGCCCCTTCCCACCTGTGTGGCCTTTGGCCAAGTCCTGAGCCCCTCTGACCTTGTTTCCGCATCTTCAGAACGTGGTTGGTGGTGTTCTCACCACCTCTCAGGGCGTTTGTGCGGGTTGAGTGACAGCCCCCGTCAGCACCCAGCAGAGCCCCGGCCCCGGCCCTCGTGGGGTGTGCACTGCCGTGAGCAGAGTCGTCGTCCCTGTCAGCCGTGACAAGAGTAATGAAGATCAGGACTACAGTTTTTCTGTTTGTTTTCTTGACTCCAGAGCAGGTCAGCAGGAGACTTGTACCTCGGAAGCCAGTGGCCTGAGTATTGAGTTAGGCCCGCCGTGTCCAGTGTATTGGTCTCTTCTCGCCGCTGAGCCAGACTCGCACGAACTTAGCGGCTGGCCCGCACGCAGCATAGCACCTCGGGGCTCTGCGGGTAGCAGTCTGACACAGGTCTCGCTGCAGCTTAGGTGCCGGCCAGCCGCGCTCCTTTCTGAGACTAGTGAGGAGTCTCTCTCCCTGCCCCTGTCCCTTCTGCTCTCCTCGGCTGTGGCCCCGTCCAGAAGCTGGCAGTGCTGCTTTTAGCACCTTCCCCTGACTCTCTTCCCCTGTTCCCTCTTCCACCTTTAAGGACCCACGTGATTGTGTCGGGCCTTCCTCGATAATCCCAGGTAACCCTTCTGTCTGAAGTCCAGCTGATTAGCAACCGTAATTTCATCAGCAGCCTGAAAGCCCCTCTGCCGTGAGAACTAATGTGTCCCCAGGTCCCGAGGATCAGGCCGTGGACATCTTCTGGAGCGACCAGGGCTTCCTTCTGCCTCTCCCCCAGTGCCTGCACGTTGGCCCTCAGGCTGTCTTCCCTTCCCACTTTGTCCTACTTCCCTCCCTGCCTTTCAGGGTGGGTGGAGCAGTTAGGTGGTCCCCAAAGTGAGGGCAAGTGGCTGGACTCCTCCTTTCTGGCTGGTGGAAACAGTGTTTATATAGGTACAGCCTTGGTGGGAAAAACAAAAAGCTAGAGACTCCTCTGGTGGTCGGGACTTGGTGCTTCCACTGCAAGGGGTACAGGTTCTGTCCCTGGTCGGGGAGCTAAGATCCTGTGTACTACATGGCACAGCAAAAAAAAAAAAAAAAAAGCTAAAGATAACAAGAAGAAGATCAAAGACAAGGAGGAAATAGCCTTTGAGCAGAAGATAATGACTAAAGAGCCCAGAATAGCATCAGAGGTAGAACAGTGCTTTCTGTAAATTCCTGCTGTCTTTCGTGGTCCTCCTCAGGAGATGAGAGCCGTTCTAGACTGTTCTGCTGGGTTCTGAGCTTCCGACCTTAACAGAGACCAGAGAGCTCAACCAGAGGCTCAGGAGAGAAACCTCTCACTCTACATCTTACATGCCAGGTTGTCCTGCAGAGTGTTTCACACCTGGCTGAAGCATTAAATGTTAAGATTCACCCATTCATCCAGCAAACACTTATCTCACCTACCGGGAAAGAGTGTTTAATATATAGGGAGACAGGGATAAATAATTCTGGCTGCCCCAGAGGCCGCGGAGACTCATCTCCTGCTGCGGTCAGGTTCCGAAGTCAGCACATAAGCTCGAAGTGGAGCATCGTCAAGTGACCCTCAAAGATACTTCCAGACTTCACGGCCTTAGAAACTCAGAGCCAGTCTGGAAGCTGACCGCCGGCTTCTTGTGCTCCACCAGTAGCTTCCTCCTCTGTGGGAAGCAGAGGCCCACCCCTGGCCAGCTCCTTCGAGTTTCAGAGTCTCTGTTCCTCCTTGTCTTTGCTCTTCTTGATGTCCTTGTTGTTAAGAGGCGGTGTGTTGCTCAGTGTCAAGGTTGGTCTGTATGAGGCTGCAGACAGGCTTTTATCTAACTGTATTGTCAACCAGTATGAAGACCACTCTTCTGCTTCTAAGGAAAAACTACATTATCATTCTAACGTTTCCACACTGATGATCGTCACGGTGGGGTTTTCCTGTTTCCTCTAGTTTTTTGATGTCCACTGTGGTCTCCACAGTAGGAAGCAGAGTAGGGAAGACATGACCTCCAGGTGAGGGCCTCCCCCGGCCCTGAAGGTGCTTAGTCTGCGTGCGCCACGCAGGCCGGACACACATGTGTTATCTGCAGAGACAGTGATGTTTATCCATTGGAGTTGGGGAGCCTAATTGTTTTTTAGCTGCCACTTCTGTTTGTTAAAGATACGGATGTTTGGCCATGGAGGAAAGCATGGTGAATTTATGGTTACAATTAGACGCCTCACAATCTGAAAACTTATCACTTAAATTGGGAAAGTGTCACTTTTATGCAACTTGACGTTGAGAAGCCCTCGGAGCCCAGGACTAAACTCATATGCAATTTAACCCGATCTTGGTGAGGTGGAAGAAGTCACACTCGAGGAGACGAGGAGACAAACCGGACGGAGTTTTCCAATTCCCTGCTACGTGGCAGAGTAGGTGGAGGGAGACAGACCACAAATTGATTTTTGTGTAACTCTCAGATTAAGTGGAGTGGAGTCAAAAATTGCAGGGTTTGAAATTGCCCTATGTTTGCTTACTCTGAGGAAGTTAGTTAATATGTTAATGTGAATCTAGTCGGACACTGTTTCACTCTTCATGTTAATTTGTGCTGCCTCCTAATCTCCTGGCAACTGCGAACAAGTCATAGGTTATGTTTCTTATTTATGGGCATCAAGTAGTATCTTTATAATGTAAAATAAAGCCAGTGAAATGCACAGCCCGATAACAACAACAAATCTAATCTAAAGTGACACGGGGAGACTTTCCCAGACGTTTTTCTCTTTAATGTAACATGACTTCAGATTGATGCAGCTCCACAGTGATTGGAAAACTCTCAGAGCTTGTCTCCTGTGATTACGTGTCTGATCTGTACAACTTAATTTTTTAACTCGGTGCGTCTCTGTTTTGCGAATGAACAGTTTTCTCTTGCTTCCTCTCTCACTTTGTTTGGGAAGAGAGTTTATTTGGCAGCCAGGCACATAGAGTGGGAAAATAGCGAAGAAACCTACAATAGAGTACAGAGGAATGCGTCTGGAATATGCAACTCCAAGTCTCTTTCTCCTCTTCTTTTTCCCTTTTTCTTCTCTTCCTTTCTCTTGACCATGATGATGGTTGCATTTATCTGTGAATATGCTAAGACCAATTAATTGTAAACTTTATTATTTTTTTTCAGGGTCAGTTGGTTTACAATGGTATGTTAGTTTCAGGTGTATAGTGCAGTGATTCAATTATATACAGTATATACATCCTTCAGATTCTTTTCCATGATAGGCTCTTATAAAATTGGATATAGTTTTCTGCACTGTACAGTAGTACCTCGCTGTTTATTTTATATATAGTAGTGTATAGCGGTTAAATGCAAACTTCTAATTTATCTCAGTAAACGCTTACATCTCTCTCTCTCTGAGAGAGAGAGATAGTATTACTGTCCTTTGAATCATTGTCAGTGAAGTTCCTTTGTAAAGCATATTTTGATGAATTAAAAATCAATTTAATTTTGGGTTACCCTTTTTGGTGTGTAAGATTGCTAAAGTTGGTGTATTCAGGACACTCACTCAAATTTTTTATCCAGTGGTGCCTAGAATGTGTTAGAATTTTGTTTGAGTTGAAAATTCCATTCCTTGGGCCTCCTATGGGATGTATATAAAATTTATGTGGTCCACAGTCCAGTTATATCATGGATGCTCCCATTTAAGTAATGTTTTTCAGTTGCTAAGTTGTGTCTGACTCTGCAACCCCATAGACTTTAGCATGCCAGGCTTCCCTATCTTTCACTGTCTCCTGGAGTTTGCTCAAACTCATGTCCATTGAGTTGATGATGCCATCCAACTGTCTCATCCTCTGTCCCCCCACCCCTCTCCTGTCCTCAGTCGTTCCCAGCATCAGGGTCTTTTCCAATGAGTCAGCTGTTTGCATCAGGTGGTCAAAGTATTGGACTTCAGCATCAGTCCTTCCAATGAGTATTCAAGGTTGAGGAATGACTGGTTTGATCTCCTTGCTGTCCAGCGGACTCTCAGGAGTTGTCTCCAGCACCACAACTTGAAAGCATTAATTCTTCAGTGCTCTGCCTTCTTTATGGTCCATCTGGTATATGACTACTGGAAAATCATAGCTTTGCCTATATGGTCTTTGTTGGCAAAGTGATGTCTCTGCTTTTAAACTTGCATCATTCTGATCTTATTCCATATAATTACTTCTCACCTTCTTCTGAAACCATTTCAAATCCAAGCTTGTTTATTCCGTTTGGATACTCGCTAAAGTGTATAACAAATATCTAACAGATGCGCTTTTTTTTTTTCTGGTCATAACTGTGTTACTGAGTAATCCCCAAGGGCCTTCTGACTGTTCTTTTGCTTTCTCAGCAGCATCCTTTCAGATCATACCTAGAAAATCAAAGCTTTCTGTTCCATTTCATCATCTTTTTAAACTCAGCCATCTCAGCTTGGGTATTTAATCTCTGACATGGCTATTGATAATTGTACATTTTTGTTTGCACTGCGCTTCATGTTTTCTTATGTAAGACAAGACATTTAGGGGCATGAAAACCACTTACACTCTCTCTAACAAGAAAAGCAATTTACAGGAGGTGGTGTGACAAGGACCAAGAAGAATAAAGGGCCCTGTATGGCAGTTCTAAACTAGCACGTGTATCACGACGCAGTGCCCAGGGTTACAGGCCGGGATGCTGTTCTTACAGAGAAACGTGCACGTAATCTCTTTGCTTCACCCAGTAGTCACTTGAGTAATTTCTCCTTGGACTCATTTTAAAGTTAAGATTGAAATCATCCATTGAGAAACTTGGGTTTACTACTTGAAGGAAGAAACCCTTATTTCAGAGTTTTAACTGTTAGAGCCTTGTATGTTTAGATCCTCTAATTTCCTTTTTTTTTTTTCTTATTCTAGTGTACTGTGTATCTTTAAGTAGGTGAGTCCTGGTGTGGGATTTTATTGTATATCACACCACAGAGTTAAGCTTGGTTCTTTTGGATTTTAAAAATCTCCAGAGCTTTGAGAATGACTTTGAAACTCTTTACTGTTGGAGCTTAAAGAAAATAAATCTCGAATGTCCTCTCCGTTAATTCACCTGCTCAGAAAGTTAGAGATTAAAGGTTTAGCGAGATTTTTTATATTTTCTGTAATTTCCCTCTGCATCAGAGTAAACTGTTGCTTGTGTGGAGTGGTTCACCTTTCATAAAGCGGAAAGGTTCCATCACCAAGAGGAAACAAATAAGGAAAAATATGGTATAAATGCGTAAAGACTTCTTAGAGCTTTTTCTGTGTTAGAGAGTCAGTAAATTAATTAAGTCAACTTTGAGGGAAGCATCTCCTCTTTTCATTAATGGGGGACCCTGAGAGCAGAGACTTGCATGTTTTCCTCTTAAAAGAAAGCTCTTTGTTTTTCTTCAGAAGTCATTTTTAAGCAGAAGGAGGGAAGAGAAAGAGAAGTAGATAAGGAAGTGTCCCGATACTGAGGCAGAACAGGCACCCTCTGCAGGGCCTGTCTCCCATTCTGGCCTCCAGAACTGAGGTTGCCAGTTAATGACCCGAGAGCTAATGGCGGTTGATGAAATGCAAGACGTAATACACACGTTGGGTTTGACTGATGCGTGATTATTAGCATCCGTTCATGTGTAATCCTGTACTAGGAAGGTTTGTAATTTGTTTTTTGACACATTTCTCTCTGATTTCATACGCTCCTGTGTGCCTGTCTCACCTTCCTCCAGAACCCCATTTCCAAGGCAGACTTGATTTATTCAGTTTGGTTAATTTATTGGCCACTGCTTATTTTCCTTAATACATTATCTCTTTCCTTAATGCCCTCTCTGTCTTCCAAGCTGACAACCTAGAGAACGAAGCCACGGGCCTGGTACTGAAAACTTCTGCTGAGGAAGAGAATTCAGGGCCTTGCAGCTCCTAAAACATCCTGTGGAATTCACATCAAACGCACGCCCTTTGTGGCGGGGAATGGAGAATGTTTGAAATCATCAGGAATAGCTTTGCATGGCTTTGGACGGTGACGGTTTTCTGTTCCATGGTCACGATGGGTCACTGGACAAGAAGCCAGCTGACTCCCTGGGGCCAAGAGGGGTGAGACCGGCCCATGGGAAGTTAAAGAGAGACCACTTGCTTCCCAGGTCATTTCCAGCATGCATGTCTTCAGGGCTTGGGGCCCAGTGGTACATCATTAGGAACTCTGGTGACAATACTGCTTAGTTATTTAAAAAACACACACACACACACACACACAGAAAACAAAAAAAAACCCAGTGCTCGCAGCAGCGCTGTTCACAATAGCCAGGACTTAGAAGCAGCATGGAGGCCCATCAGCGGATCGGTGGATAAAGATGCGGTACCTGCATTCAGCGGAGTACTACTCAGCCATAGAAAGGAGCACGGTTGAGTCACTTGTAATGGTGTGAATATACCTGGAGCCTGTCACATCGCGTAAGTCAGAAAGAGAAAAGCAAATTTCTCTGTATATTAATGCATATATATATGGAATCTAGAAAAATGGTACGGATGAACCTATTTGCAGGAAAAAATAAATGTTAAAAAGCCAAGAAAATAAAAAAAAACTAAAAGGAAAGAAAGAAAAAACAGCAGCCCAGCCAACTAAATGGCAGCAAAGGTTGGGATAACCCGCGTCCAGAATCTTTCCCATCGTCTTAGAGCACGCCAGTTGCCAGCTCTGAGGAGACACAATGACTGATACGCAGCAGTCAACCTTTTTTTTCTTTCCCCCTGAAGAAAGATTGAAGGAAAAACAAAATATTTTGCAGCCAAGACATGGGTGGTATCTGGTAACTTCAGACGCAGCGCAGGTGTTACCTGAAAACCGACTCCTGGGAGCAGCACTTTTACCATTTAATCAGACTGCGCCGGGTTGTATTTATAGCCCTGGCGAGGTTGGCCCATTGTTACACGATGAAATTGTGATGTTCAGCAGTTTATACCTTGGGAGCTGGAAGCGTTTCTCCATGGTGAATTTGTAATATTAATTGGCCATGTCAGTTCGTGACAAATGTAGTGACATCTATTTCAAGTATTTCAGCTTTATGGGGCTGAAAAAGTGACATGCGCTTGAGATAAGTAATCTCACAAAAGATCTTTACGCTCGCTCCGTCGCGCCTCCAGAACATGTTCTCAGAGATGCAGAGGGCCTCCAGTTTTGGGGGGCTGTTCCCTCCCCTCAGCTCCGGGCTGAGGAGGGGTCCAGGGGAACGGGGTGGACTCAGCATTCAGTCTCCTGAGATGCTGATCGAGGGTCTGGTGTGGGCTTGCCTGCCGAGACCACCATGGGTTTGTTCTGGGTTCCTGAGGCTTAGAGGCCTCGCCCCTTAGTAACAGGAGGGTGTGCCCTTGTCAAGGTGTGTGGTGGTTCCCGACCAGGGGCCGTGTCTGGAGGCATCTTGGTTGTCCCATCTTAGTGGCAGAATGAATTGCTAGTGGCATGTAGCGGGTGCACGCCAGGGATGCCTCTAAACGTCCTGCAAAGCACGGGACAGGCTCCACAACAAAGAATTGTCTGGTCCCAGAAGTGAGTGCTACCGAGGCTGAGAAATCACTTTTGCACTTTCCAGCCTTTAGCTAGACCCCAGAAGGCTGATGTGGCCAGAGGGAGGGGTTTGCTGGGGTCCCTGCCAAATGGAGGGCAGGGCAGGCGGAGTGTAGGATGTGGAAGCTCTCTGGCTGATGGGGGAGGCAGGCCTTGAAGGATGCTGCGGGAAACACAGGAGTGGTCCAGAGCAACCCGGCCGCATGAGCAGTAGTGGTGGGAAGCAGCGGGAGGGAGCCGCCCCCAGCTGGGCTGGGCTTCCGGAAGGAGTGGGTGTGTGAGTTCAGTTGCAGAGAGATAGGGGAGAAGGCCCTGAGCCCCGCTGAGCCCACATGTCTGTCACGTGGCATTGGGAAACGGTCACCAGGTTAGGTTGACAGCGGTTTCCAAAATAGCACCACCACCACAAAACTCTTGTCTAGAGAAAGTCTGTTTCTACACTTCTGTTATTAACCTTTTCCGTATATCTGAGGTATGGAAGGTGGTATTCTTCCTGGTTTATGGTAAAGAAACTGAGGCCTGAACGGATTGAGTGACTGACTGCTGAAGGTCCCGTGATTTGTCAGTGGGAAGGACCACAGTCTGTGTCTATATTATTTTCCCTTCTGTCTTAACTGGAAGAGATTATTTTTGGTGATTATTTCACGTATGTAGTTTCTGATGGCATAAATGTGTATTGGTGGTTAAAAAAAAAAAAATGAAAGTACAGGCAAATTAAAAAAAGGAAAATAGAATCCTCCTGAAACTTGCCTTTTCCACTTAGCAGTATCTCTTTGCTATTAAATCCTTTGGCAGCATCATTTTGAAAAGCTGCCCAGTGTCCTAATGTGTGGTTGGGTCGTAGTTTAACCAATCCCCTACTGTTGGTCATACAGGTTATTTACAGTTTTCCTTTATTGTAAATGGAATTGCAATGAATGGCTTTATAGCGCACATCAGTGAGTGATTACTGAGCGTGCCCGGGAACGCTGGTTCCCAGAGTAAGAACAGGCTTTGAGATAAATTGCCGAATTGCTCTCCTGAAGGATTGAGAGGCCACGTGCCTGTATTTTTACTGAGAATAAGTATGTTCTTGAAGCCAAGTTGAATCCACTTTAACTGTGCATCTCCTTGAGTATGCGTGAAGCTGAGCATTCTACGTGCGTCCGTGTCAACAGTCTTCAGCCGACAGTGATCTATTCATGTTCTTTGACTGATTTCTGTCGCTGCATCTTCATGAATGATGGGAACTTGTTACGTCTGCTGGCTGAGATAGTAACCATTTGTTGTGTATACCACAGGTATTTTCTCCTGGTTTCTGCTTTTTTTGTGTGTGTTTTAATTTTACGTTTCGTTTTCATGTCACATTGATCAGCCTGTCCTCTGTGGCCCCTGCTTGAGAAACCCTCCACTGATGTTGCATTCACTTACGTGTCACGTTGGTTAACTGCTCTTATGTTTGACCCTGGAATCATTAATTTCATTGGGAATTTTCTGGGGTAAGGGTCCAGATGCTTTTCCTCAGATGATTAATCAGTTGTCTCAGTACCAGTTATGGGAATAATTTTTTCTTTCCCGTAAAAAACTATGGTACAATGCAGTTTATTCCATCTTAATTTATAAACAATACTGGGTTAAACTCTAAAAATCCCATAGTCCTATTTTTTATTAGATTCCAACCAGCACATCTCTTTGAATTACATTTGAACCTTGACAATGCAAGGAGTTAATCTGAGTATAAATTTAAGAGTTGACTGGCATATCCATGGTTCTGTGTATCCACAGGTTCAACCAACCACGGACCATGTGGTACTGTGGTATTTACTACTGAAAAATATCCGTGTTTAAGTGGGCCCCGGCAGTTCAGAGCTGTGTGGTTCAAGGGCCAGCTGTGTATTCTGTTCTCTGATTTGTAATCTGACTCACTTTCACATTGCACCTCAATATTGTAATTATCTTTTTGCCACCCCAGAATTTAAAGGATACTTCTCGCACTGCCACTACTTTCACTGCTGGTTTGGTACCTAAAAAGCAACCCCAAACTTTAGCATTTTGGCTCACTTTGAGGATGAGAACATATATTGTTCAGTTGCCCAGACTTCAGCAACAGCCGGGTCTCCTCAAGAAACCAGTGGGGTGACTGGAATGGATGTTCTTAAGCTCTCAGAGATGACCCCATGAGGTATCTCCACCTGCCCTGGGATTCAAGTTTAGGTTTAATCCAGGTTTAGAATGGTACCAAGCCGTCAACGAGAAGGGAACCTGACATTCTGAATCTCCATCTTCCATGGCAGTGCCTAGAAAATACTAGAAAGAAGATGCTGTCTTTGTATCTCCTGTGACTCTCCTGCGTGTAGCTCATAGGGCTTCCCAGGTGGCTCAGTGATAAAGGATCGCCTGCCAGGCAGGCAGGTCAGGGAGATGCTCTGGAGAGGGGAATGGCAACCCACTCCAGTACTCTTGCCTCGGAAATCCCACGGACAGAGGAGCCTGGCAGGGTGACAGTCCACAGGGTCGCAGAGTCGGACACGACAGAACATGTGCACAGTTCAAGCCTCGCTGCCAGACTGCTGCCGTGTCGACAGTTATAGGGAGCAAACGCGCGCGTCCGGCCTCATCTGCTGTCACCCTGAGTGGGTAACGAAGGCCGGTCACCGAGGCGTTGTGGTTCCTGCTGACGAGCGCTCCTGTCACTGGTACACGCTGCATGTGTCACGCACAGGGAATGCGTTTCTCCTGACCAGGCCAGGCTGTTAAGAGCTGTTCCCGGACATAAGGATTTCATATGGACAGATTCATGTCTCTTCCATTACGTGCACCTCTTGCCTTCTAAATGTTTAAAAAGAAATTACTTTGGACGTAGAGAGGTATCTATACCAGCGCTGACATAGGCTTCTACTGTAGCTCTCAGTTCTCAGGGCAGGTGGTTTACCATTGTGTCAGCATCCCCACTGCTGTGCAGTCTTTTTGTCTCTGCTTTCATTCACGGCCAGTGGGGCTCTTCATATGATTAGAGAATCATTTCATTTGTGGAACCTCTTTCCTGTCCATTATTCATCTTTTAACCCAAGATAAACACCCCGTGTTTATTTAGCTTTTGTGGATTGTATGCTTTAGGATTATATATTCGTAATTGAATAACTTTTGACACAAATGGAGGAAAGTTTATCATCTGCGGTCAGGCTTTATTTAAGAAGCCTTGGGAGCTAGACACGTGTTACCTGCCCATTTTTACCTATTTGCCATAGTTCTTTCCTGCTACTTTGTTATTAATTAGTCCACCAGGATAGAAGGTGATCAGTGGAATATAGAATCTTTGTGTAAACTCTTTGAAAACATCTATTGTTCCTCTGATGAAAGTTGCTGCTGTCTTGTGACCAGTCACCTCTGGGAAGTGTTTGCTTTGATTTGTGATTAAATGTAGTCCACTGGACCCCCATATATGCCTCTGTCTACAGGCCTAGAAGACGTTCCTCTTAAGAGAGACGGGGCAAAGTGAGAAGCTACTCAGGTAGAAAAAGAAAGGTGACCTCAGGTTGTCCTTAACCCGAATGCAGCCAGGGGTGGGATTTTAGGGTAATTTATATTCCGTTTCACCACAAGATGTCACCAGGACACCATCCCAACATGGCCCGCGGACCGACTCTGGCCAATAGTCGTGATTCTCAGATAGCATCTGCCCAGGTCCACGGTGGGGAGTGGGCTGGGGAAGAGCCCCCATCTGGGGAGCCTGGGGACATGGTCATGGATACCCTGAGGTTTCTCCCCTCTCAGGGCCCGTCTCTTCCAGCCTTTGCAGGGAGAGCAGGGTTGGGGAGTCACACACAAGACGGTCACCATGGAAGTCCAAGGTGAAACATGTTCTTCACCCGATGGGAAAGCACACAGTCATGGGGAGAAGACATTGGTCTGTAACGACTTCCCCCCTCAATAGACATTGGCTGAGTTAGTAGGAATTACATTGTCTTTGATGAAACAGGATTTCAGATGACCTGAAAAGGCACGTGTTTGGCCTTTTAACAGAACTTTCTGGTGAATATCATTAGTTGACACATGCAGCGTGGAGGTGTCATCTCTCATGGTTCCAGTGTCAGCTGAAGATCATTCATTTGCTGGGCTGTCCTCCCTTCTGGAGTTGTGGGCGGGGCCCCACCAGGGTGGAAGTGCAGGGGCTTCAAGTGTCCGTAAACCCCAGCTGCAGTGTTTTGAGTCCCTCTGGTGCTTCTGCGGAAAGTCAGATCCAGCAGGAGTCTCCTCGGTGTCACCTGACGTGTGCTCATCTTGATCCTCTGGCCTGCGTTTATTTGTCGTCGTGAATGACGCCAGAGAGGGTCGGTGCTAAGAAGCCTGTCGTCTGACTTAATAAAATAACAGCAGCACGTCCCATGTGTATAGCGCTGTCTGTAGGAGCCTTGCAGCCTGTGATCAGAGGTCTAACTGCTCCTCTTGGTTGAATGTAAAGTACCAGTAAGGGCAAATATGAATTGTTCATTGCAAACATGAAATTAAGAATCCTAATGCGAATGCTTGACAAGACTCTATAAACATTTTAAAAAAGATAAAAATAAAAGAGCCAGGAATAGGACCTCTGATTCCCGACTCATCAAATTGCCATTCTTTTTCACTTCAGTTAAAATTTCTCAAATTCTTTCTTAAGAAGGGCGCTTAGATATTAACTTTTGTCATCACCACGTTATGATTTATCCTATACCTGATCCTTTAGACATTTAGCTTCTGTAATAATTTTGAAATATAACAAAACGAACCATTTGTGACCTCATGTGTGTTTGGAGTGATGAAGCCTGAGGAAGTAGTCATCTCTGTCTCTGCAGTTCCTGGAGGTCTCAGATTCTCATCCCATACTTGTTTTTGTCGGGGGAGGGGAGTCGCGATAGTAAAGTGGACTGTTTGGGTGTCTGTGGCTCATTTAGGCCCTAGCCCTGCCGACCATGTGAAATTCTCCTGGGGAAACCTTACGGAGCACCTAAGTCAGGCCCACCTTTCCCTGCCGTGTTCTGCGAGCTGACACTTTGTTTTTTACCTTGAGAATATCATTTCAGGGGTTCCCTTCCCTTCCTGGTTTCCAGTTCAGCATCGCCCGATCCATGCAACATGCCCTGCCAAGGGAGGTTTGGGAAAATGTTTAAATCATAGAGTGGCAAATAGCGGGTCTGCAGCCACGTCTGGGATGCTGTTAAGGAACTGGATGGTGAAAGGGCCCCGTCCAGCGGTTGAGCTGTGTCCGCGGCGACCCTGATAGAAATGAACACGAACGTGATGCATGCGGGCATCTGGCAGGTGCGTTCTTTGGGCCATATTCATGATGGCAGGCTTGGGAAAGCGATTAGGAATCGCAAGCATGGGAAATTGTTAAAAAGTCAGCCAAGACTGTATTTGGATGTCATCAATGAATGTGTTTGTGTGGAAATAGACCACTCTTACTGTGTCTCCGGGTTCCCTGAGGTGGTTGATAGAACTTCCCAGTGCGGATACTGCCGATGGCTGAGGACCTGTTGTTGAAGCTGGGGATAACTTGCAAAGGTTTTCAAACGAGAAGTGGTTTGCTCCAGCTCTGAAGCGGGGACTTAGATCCACTTCTGAGGTCAGTGTGAAAGCGAATGTAAATTCACTTTAAGTGGGGGTAGCAGGATCAGGAAAATAAATCAGCTACAGGCGCAGACTCGGGAGCTGCTGGAGGGGAGGGACGGATCAGGTTGTTCTCAAACCAGTGATTTCTATTTTCCACCCATTTCGATTATCCACGCCACCCCTTATCTCCTTAGTGCAGAAAACGGAGAGCTGGTTCAGTGTTCTTAAGAACCGCCCATGATTGCATTTAGGCGATGGATTTAACAGGTAGCATTACCTCTTATTCTTATTTAAGTGCTGACTGCGGTGCCTAAGTCTGGGGGTGTGAGTCATCACTGGTGTTACTGCATTTTATTGGAAATGCTCAGAAAGCAGCGAGATGGGACATGAGCTGATTCTGGCAGCTCGACATTACTCACCTGTTCTCTTTTGTTTGGTTTTCCTTTGGAATTAGTTGTTTTTGGTTTTGTTTTCTTAGAGAGATGGAATAGGGGAGAGGGCCTTCTTCTTGCCTTTTTCTTTCAAACCAAATTCTTTCAAAGCATTTTTGCAAAACTCTTATGACTTCTGCTCCCTGGACGAGCAAAAGGTACTTAGGAGAGGTGGCTTAGGCATTTTCACCGTCTCCATTAAAAAAAAAAAAAAAAAAAAAGTATTACTATGCATTGCACACTGGCCACTTAGAATTTCTGAATACAAATTAATCAACCTGCAGCTGAGAATACCAGAACGCAGGATAATGTACCTGCAGAAGTGAGGGCATTTGAAATCCGTTCTCAGGGGGCTGACGGAAATAGCCAGCTGGAGTATACACCTCCTGATTTCCATAATTGCGTGGCTTTGCCCTTCCTCACTTAATCTGTTTAATAAACCACCCTATAGAATCTAAATGCTCAAATTTAGTTTCCTTTTTGTCTTTACAGCGTTTATCATTGTTAACATGGCATCAGAGTAGCTCTACTTTTGCATCATGATAAATTCATAACCCCGGAGAAGGCAGAAAACGTAATTATTATCAATTGCCTCTCTCCCAGAATTGCCATTGGCTGAGAGGAGCAATGCGGTAACTTAAAGAGTAGCTGATTCACAGAATTACAGGGTTGGACTTGGGTCTGTCTTGACCATGTTCCTGTCGTTTAGGGAGGCTCCCGTTGGATTTCTCTTCCAGTTTGCCCATATGGAAAATTATGCAAGGCATGTTAGTATTTGAAGAAGACTCAACTTTGCTTTCCCGTCCCCCCCCCCATGCAGTATGGAATCCAATTTATTTACTCAGTATTTCAAAAGTCTTAATTGAGTGCCTGCTACCAGTTAAGACAAAACCTGTGAAGAAGATAAAGGCCTTGCTCTATGCTACTAGGGGCTGTAACACTGAAATAGGTATTGCGTAATATAGCAGATGATGAGCAGTGTAAATAAGTGTGTGTGTGTATTTAAGTTATGTTGTATTTTACCCACAGACTCAAGAATCACTTTCCTGAAAATCCCCAGAGTAGAAAAACTTAAGATTTGGTTCTTCATTGGGGAGAAAGAGCATTAGAGGGATTGAAGTCAAAATCAAATGTGGTGGTCCATTCATTGCACTGTGGCAGGAAGGATGGACCTCTCAGGAGGATATCTGTGTGATCTCATTTACCCTGAACTGATAAATATGCATGATACTCTACAGTTAAGTCCACTTTCCACCTCTTGCCTGGTTGCAACTGGAACGCTTTTGTGCTGGCTTCTTCCATCAGGGAGTCACAGCTCAGGATTTCACAGGTTTTCCAAGGTGGGCGGATCTTGGGAGAGGAGGATTTAGAAAAGGTAGCTCACTATTGGGAACAAACTCTTGTTCCTGCAGATTTGGGGCAGTGAGAGGAATAACTAACTTTTGAAATCTGGGGAACTTGGAGGTTATCTCAGTAAGTCTCTGTACGTGTGTATTTTTTTATATAATCTTTTTTTTTTTGGTGGGAAGAATAAAATTGTTTTAAACACGCATTTACTTTTTCCTAAGGAAGCCTATTTTTCTTTTTTTTTTTAAATGAAGAAATGAGCATCTGTACTGGTTTGCCGTCATTCGGTGCTGCTGTCTTGTAGAGGTTTGTGGAAGGAAGGCTGAGAGAGACTCGTTAGTTTGGCTGGAAGTGGTCACTTCAGCTGGGAAACAGTTCAAGGTCAAAGTCAGATGTCGGAGTTATGTTTTCTCGTGTTTCCACATATCTGAAATGTTCTTAAAGCCTTGTTAATGGCCAGCGCGCTTAACTGACATTTCATAGTTGTGCGGATTTATTCATCTCTCTTCAAGATACGTCTTTCCCTATCACCACAGCCATATGGAGGATATTTTAATAATAATATGCTGTGGTGGCCTGTCAGACTAATATTAGAATTCTCCTTCCATGAATGGACTCCATCATTTAAGTACCATTTTAGCCTAACCAAGAATTCAGGACGTTTTCCCTGACGATTTGATTTTCACTCCAAGATACACCTTGATCTCACCCAAATCTACCAATGTTTTCTTCTTCTTGGGCTCTGATGATGTCTTCATCTGGGAAAAGGCATCCCAATTTGGCCTGGGAGGATCTAAGTAATCAGCAGCACCCCCCACCCTACCTCCCCATAAATTCCGTGTTCCCTGCCATTCTAAACCTGCTAATAGGAATGTGGGTCACGAGACCCGCATCTTAATTCCGTTAGGGAACATAGTTGATTTTAGTCTGAACATGGGGTAAGGGGTTGTTTAATACCCATTTTTTAAAAAAATCTGGATTATAAATGAATTCAGCATATACACAGGTACTCCATTTTTAAAAGTCTTTGTGAATGCTTACTCATATACAGCCTTTAGAAATTTGAAATATGAAGTTCAAAGCATGCTAATCCCTAAATTCTCTGGTCCAGGTTATTTTGTTTTTATGAGTATTAATTTCGATATAGGCCTTTTAAAATCAGCCACTCCCTGTAATTGCAGTGCTGCTTGCTGGTGTTTGTGATATGTCTGGGGGGAACTCGAGGGTCGTGAGAAGTTCATGTGTGCAGCGTTAGGGCCCATGGCGCTGGCTCCAGCAGCTGTGTCTTTGTACCTCTCTGCAGGGTTTTTAAGCTATTCAGTAGCTGAATTCCTATTTCAGTCTGCCTGTTTCATTTTCAAAAGCATTGAGAGAGAGCATTCTCTAGAACGTCCAGTTGTTTTGGGAAGTCCTGGACTTGATAAGTCACTTTTGAATTAGAAGATCTAGGAAGCCATAGAAACAAAATGCTAATAATTCTCCCAAGTGAAGAGGTAACTCTGATTTTGTTATGCATTGACCATAATTCACTTTCTGTTGGATTGATTTGGGAAAAAGAACCACAGGTCTATATGTTCAAAATAGAAGTAAAATGATAAAAACCCACAAGTCTCATCACCTAAGGAATTCAAAAATCAAATCTAACTTAAAAAAAACTTGATTAAGTTGGTACAGCAGGATCTTGGAAATGGATTTTATTTTTCAACAGATGATTAGGATGATAACACAATTTCCACTTGCCTGCTAGGTGTTCCTGAAAACTTAGCATTGTTGAGTCTTTCTGTCAAGAGAAAGGGGTGTGGGGAGGGAAATAACCCCCTAACCCATACCTGTTGGCTTTAAAATAAGAAAAACTACACACACATACACGCACACACACACACATGCGCACACACACACGCACACACACGTGCACACACACACACGTAAAAATGTTGATGGTATAATGGAGGAAACTGTCATGAATAATTCAGGTTTAATTCTAAATTACTATGAAATATTTATTGTTACTGGTGGGGCAGGTCTGTGTCCTGCCTCCTTTCTTCACAGAGCTCAGTACTTGAGAGCGTGGCTGTGTTTGTCAGTCACGGTTCTTGGTCCTTCGCTTGTCTTGCGTTTTTCTGGAAGAGGGTGCATCTCTATGGGGAACTGGCGATTCTTGCCCTCTAATATTGTGGAGCAAGCCTGCTGGGCTGCTGCTTCCTGCTCCTGGTGGAGATGCACCCCAGCTGCTCTTGGTTAGGGCTGAAGGAGGGCAGTCCCTGCTTCTCAGCCAGGAAAAGTGCCCAGACCGGGCCTGGAGTGCAAAGGGACCTCGTCCCCAGTGCTCCTTCTGGACTCTCAGCCTGGCTCAGGTGACCTCAGAATCTGTGGTTCTGCCTCCTGCTCTCTGCTGCCTCCTTCAGGCTCGCAAAGGGAGTGAATCTGATTGGTTCAGTGTGACCACATCATGCCTTGCCTTTTGCACAGAGCGCTCAAGCCAGGTCATCTTGTCCAGCGGCTGATGTCACATCACAGGTGTTCCCCTGGTCCAGACAGGATGACCGAGATGACTGGGGGATGGGGGGTCCTGGAGCCCCTGACACCAGGGAGCGCTGCCTCCCTGGCAGCCTGTGAGCCTGGGGGTGGAGTGTGGTAGGCACCCGCAGGGCACTGAAGCACAGCCTCTCTCTGCAGGGCTGGGTGGGCAAGCTTTTCAGCTTTGCAGGCTATACTGCCCCTGTGCAGCTGCTTACGTGGCTGTTGGGGCAGGAAAGCAGCCACAGACAGTACAGAAGTGGATGGCTGTGTTCCAGTAAAACTTCATTTACAGAAACAGGCAGTGGGCCAGATGGGGCCAATGCACCATAGTTGTTTACTAGAGTCTATATGATACAGAGCTTTCAACCTCAGATATGATTTTTACTAGTCTTGTGATGGCACCCCACTCCAGTACTCTTGCCTGGAAAATCCCATGGACGGAGGAGCCTGGTAGGCTGCAGTCCATGGGGTTGCTAAGAGTCGGACATGACTGAACAACTTCACTTTCTCTTTTCACTTTCATGCATTGGAGAAGGAAATGGCAACCCACTCCAGTGTTCTTGCCTGGAGAATCCCAGGGACAGGGAAGCCTGGTGGGCTGCCGTCTATGGGGTCGCACAGAGTCGGACACGACTGACGTGACTTAGCAATAGCATAGTCTTGTGATGTGGGCAGTTAGTTAAAATTCTGTGTCTCAGTTTTCTTTTGGGTCAAATGGGGATGAAAGTAGCTTCTTGGCATGGTTATTAAAACTGTTCAATGAAGTGATGAATGAAAACCATACTAAGCAGAAAGTAAGATCTCAGTAAATGCTGTTTTTGTCCCCTGATCCCCTTTTGCACAGTTATGAAAGATGATGAGAGATTATTCTAGAGCCAAGGCCCTCAGAAAATAGGTGTCTTAAAAAATTTTATTGAAGTATTGTTGATGCACAATATTATCTAATTTATAGGTATACAGTATAGTGATGTACAACTTAGAAGATTATACTCCATTTGCAGTTACTATAAAGTCCTGGCTGTGTTCCCCGTGTTGTACGGTGTATCTTTGTAGTTTATTTTCTACATGGCAGTCTGCATTGCTTACTCCACTCCCCTGTGTTGCCCCTCCCCTCCTCCCAGTGGTAACCACTAGTTTCTTCTCTGTATCTGGGAGTCTGCTTCTTTCTTGCTGTGTTCACTGGGTTGCTGTATTTTTCAGATTCCACGTGTAAGTGGTCTCATATCATGCTTGTCCTCCTCTGTCTTAGGTCGTTTAGCACAGTGCCCTCCAGGTCCATCTGCGTCGCTGCATGCGGCAAACTTCCATTCTTCTTTGCGGCTGAGTGGTAGTCCGTCGTGTGTGTGTGCGCGCCGTGTCCTCTTTATCCGTCCGCATGTGTGTGCGCTGTGTCCTCTTGATCCGTCCGTCTGTTGATGGACACCTAGCTTGTTTCCGCATCATAACAGTCGTCAGTGATGTCATGATGAACAGTGGGATGTGTGCATCTTTTTAAATTACTGTTTTTATTTGTTTGTTTTGTTTGGATTTATACCCTGGAGTGTAACTGGTAATAGGTAACATGGTAGTTCTGTTTTTCATGTTTTGAGAAGCCTTTGTACCATTTGGAAAATAGGTGTTTTTGTGAAGCTTTTGGTTTTTCTGTCTGTCAGTTGGCCTTACTTTTTCAGCAGATGCGTTCAGAGCTTTAAAGGTCACTTTGTGTTTTCCCTCCCCGTGTTGGGAGCACCGTCCACGTTGCCATTTGAAACATCAGATTTGCCTTTAAGTAGTTTACTCACATGTGCTTTCTTTGTAGTCATTTCCAGCCCTTTTTGTGGGCAGATCCACATTTTCATTCAGGATTTGTCTCATCTGTTACTGCATGCTCTTGGCCCAAGCAGAGTAAGACATTAGTATATCCTGAAACCCAGTCATCAAAAGCGTGCCTGGGTTTAATGATTCACATTCATGCGGTCAAATTCTCAATGGCTGTCAGAGAGGGTCCTGGGATCTGGGGATCTGGGGGTGGATGCCTGGCCCCGGTGGTGGTGCCGGTTCTCCTGTCTGCCTTACGGAGCTTGTGGCACACCTTCTGAGGCTGCCAGGGCGGTTCCACATCTGATTGATTTATGTCCATCAGGCATTTTGTTAATATAATTCCCATGAATGGTCACATCCACTGCAAACCTGTAGTGCCAACGAGAAGTGTATAGCCTGTCTGCTGTGCCATGATTCCACTTTAAGAAGGCAAAAGCATTGCATTTATTTACATACTATACATGTATGTATAGTACATATTATGCACATACTATATATATTTGTATGCATTAAAGTCATGTATGGTTGCATCATAAAGAAGGCTGAGTGCTGAAGAATTGATGTTTTCAAACTGTAGTGTTGGAGAAGACTCTTGAGAGTCCCTTGGACTGCAGGAGATCAAATCAGTCAATCCTAAAGGAAATTAACCCTGAATATTCATTGGAAGGATTGATGCTGAAACTGCAATACTTTGATCACCTGATGAGAAGAGCTGACTCATTGGAAAAGACCCTGATGCTGGGAAAGATTGAAGGCGGAAGGAGAAGAGCGCATCAGAGGATGAGATGGTTACATAGCATCACCAACTCAATAGACATGAATTTGAGTAAACTCTAGGAGATAATCGAGGACAGAGGAGTCTGGCGTGCTGCAGCCCATGGTGTCACAAAGAGTTGGGCACAACTTAGCAGCTGAACAACAACAGCAAGAACAAATAGTATTTTCAAGGGGATATTTGTTTAAGGAAGATAACCTTGCTGAGTTATGGCTCATACTACATTTTATATTTTGGTTTTGAAAAAGGAGTAGAAAGCAGTTGCCTCCTAAAGGGCTTGTAAGTCAGATGAGGAGTGTCTTGTTTGAGGCGCTTTCAGGTTTGCATCGCTCTGATCCAGCCAACAGCTTTCATTTGGTCCCTTCAGGGGTCACCAGTGGGTCTCCCTCTGGGACTGAACCCTGTCATCCAGGAGTGACCTAGAGCAGAGATCCCAAACTGCTCTCCGCCCATGGACCGAATATGCTTTAGGTACGGCCCCCAAGCTCAGAGTAAGATTTTACATTTTTAAATGATCAGAAAAAGAAACCAGTAGGAAAATATTATTTCATGGCACATGGAAGCTACATGGAATTCGTATTTCAGTGTCAAGAAGTGAAGTTTTGAATTTCATCAATAAAAAATTCTGTAGACATTAGTTTTCTTTCTCGTTATATAAGTACCTCCATAACCTCCCCAATTTTGCCTCTCGGCCCACAAAGCCTAAAATTTTACCGTCTGGCCCTTCACACAATTTTTTTTTTCCTTTGGCCAACTTTTGACATTGAGCAGGGCTTTTCAGTCTGTTTTGTAACTTCTAAATTTTTTTCATTGAACTAAATCCTTTGGGGAAGCCTGGTTTGCAAAATCAATGTTTAAGAAAAAGAGCCGGGGTGGGGGAGCTGTTTGGAGCAACTGCTGGTCTGAGCCTTGCTGAACATCAGACCGAGCCTTGAGCCACACCTCCCTTCCTGGGGATCTGGCTGCCAGAGTGAAGACAGTGCCTGGATTGAAGCATGTAAATAAATACCCACCTCTGATCTTTTTTTCGCTATTCCAAAATCCCCCAAACTCTTGAAAAATGACCTTGGACTTTTTTTTGTGTGTGTGTGGTAAATTTACAGAAAACTTACTTGGTGATAAGATTTGACCTTAGCTGATGTCCTGTCCCTGTTTTTCCTCTGTGGTGGCTTAATCCTCTTTTTGCTGCGGAGATGTCTGTGCGTCTGTTCCCGGATCGCTGCTGGGGGTTTACTCACATGTGGTCTGTGGGCTGGGAGCAAGGCCTGCTGCTTTCCCTTTGGCATCTCTAGAAGGAACCACCCTACTGACACCGTGCTTTTGTACCTCCAGCCTCCTGGAACTGAGACAGAGTGAGTTTCTGTTTCAAGGCCCAACCTGGCTGGGCTGGGTACTGTGGGGCTCCTGAGAAGCTCCCTGGTTCATTGGGAAGCACAGTGGAGCTCTGTTCAAGACGCGCGTCAAGGAGCTGAGGGTCAGGGAAACCCTCAGTGAGTTAGTATCAGGCTGTGCACCCGTATGTCTCAAGAGGGTAGCTTGCCATTTGTGGCTCTGTCAACCTCATGAATTGATGGCTTTGAACTGTGGTGCTGGAGAAGACTCTTGGACAGCACAGAGATCAAGCCAGTTAATCTTAAAGGAAATCAACCCTGAATACTCCTTGCAAGGACTGATACTGGTGCTGAAGCTCCAATATTTTGGTCATCTGATGTGAACAGCTGGCTCATTGGAAAAGCCCCTGATGCTGGGAAAGATTGAGGGCAGAAGGAGAAGAGGGCATCAGAGGATGAGATGGCTGGATGGCATCACCGATGCAATGGATGTGAACTTGGGCAAACTCTGGGAGATGGTGACGGACAGGGAGGCTTGGTGTGCTGCAGTCCATGGGATTGCAAAGAGCTGGACACAGCTGGGCAACTGAACAATCATAACTTTGTGACGCCTGGATGGGGTTGTTCTTAACTGGTTCAGGGGAAGCAGTGACCCTACCGGACCCACGAGGATGTTGTGACCTGCAGACATTTAGAATGAAGACACCCATGGCACTGATGATTCAGTGGAGGAGATGCAATGTGTTGTGCGTGGGATTCTTGATACGTAGTTCCTGGCGTCCAGCAGGTGCCTGGTGTGTGTCAGGCTGCTGGCGTGGTTGTATGTTTTCTGCCGCTTCTCTGCCTGCCTTTTCTCTTCCCTCCCCCTGCACACCTCCTCTGTTATTTATCAGAGGATGATAACAGATGATAATAACTTGCCTGACCCCTCTTCCCACCCTGATCACCGTCACTGTTATTGCTGCTGTGGCTGTTGGTGATGATTGTGGCACCGTTGCTCCGATCCATCCAGCCCTTCCAGGGCGTGTGCAGGGCCATCGCTGGCCTCTGTATCCCTTAGACAAACCACCTGCATCTCCTCTGCCTGTGTCATCCACGCCTTCTCCTCCCAGGGCTTTTTGAGGCAGACAGATACCAGTGATAAACCAAGGCAGAGGTCTGGGCTGAATTCCCCAGGGCTGCACAAGATTCTGGGCTGAAAAAGGGAATTCCCGTCACTGTTGATGGAAAATTGCAGCCTCCCCACCAAGAGTGTGGGCCCAGGAGCCCTTCACCTCGCCGCCACACAGACTTGAAGAATCGCGATGTCGGCCTAACATAATTTTGGTAACTCCGCGCGCTCCTGCCTCGGGTGGAGATAATTCAGATTTCACTCTCTGGTTTCTCTAATGGGCTAAACAGCCAGTTTGTAATACCTGTGTTTTACGAGACATAATGCTGGATATTGTTTCTGCAGCGTTTGTGAAAAAGACAAACCTGGGAGAGCCCGGCCATTTAACTTAAGCAATTTTAAAGTTATTTGTAAAATGATAGGCTGTCTTTCCTGACCCAGTTACTTTATAAAGCCACATTCTCTGGCAGACATTAACACAACTGCTCTGTGTGTGGGCTCAATAAATATTCGGGCAACACTGATTGAGCGCTGCCTTGGGTAAATAATTCTCTTTCCTCACATTTCCCAGTTTCATAATGAGGAGTTTTCTCTGTGGTCTGACCGAGTGTTACATTCCATTGAAATCCGGAGTGCTGAATGCAGGGGCGAGGGACACGTGGAACCCGAGTTTGGGGGTGGTTATGAGAAAGGTGGGGGCAGGTAGGGTGGCACCCCGAGTCCCCCCTCTGTCTTGATGTTGGGCCCCATGAGAGCTGGGGCACAGGAGACAGTGGAAGCAGAAAGGTGTCCTTAGAAGGAGTGGGTGACATTAAGTCCGAGACCCCCCCCACCTCCCAGGAGCTTTCTTACAGCAGCCGCGGGACGCCAATCGCATTCTCCGTCTGGGGAACCCCTGTTGCCACCCGCGGTTGGATCTCCCGTGTGGGCGACGCCCATCTTGGCTGGAGGATGGTAGGAGGTATCCTGTACGCTGGGTGCCTTCCGCGCCAGCTGTCAGCCTTGACTCCTCTGGTTTGTTTGCTCTTGTGCCGTGGGGTCAGGCTGCCCTGCTTCCACCTCAGCCTCGTTGAGAGGGAGGTGATCTCGGTATCTCCTCCTCGGGGCGTGAATCAGATGGTCTTGGGGAGATCGCAGGAGCAAGTGTGTGGCAAGTTCTTGGCTTGAGTCTGGCTGATTGTTATTCCTGGGTGTGGCGTTGGTGAGAGTTGCTGATCTGGGCGCATTTCGTGTCTCGCCTTCTTGAAACCTCCACTGGTCTGCTCTGTTGGAAGTGAGGACCGTGAGGCTCTGGGGGCCCGGCTGCAAGTCAGTCCCCCTGGCCTCCTCCAGCCCTGCCCTCAGGTAACGGCCTTATCCCTGCCACAGTGCGTTTCTCTAGATCTTACTGTTTCCTCTTTCAGTCTCGTCATCTCTGAAAGTGAAAGTCGTTCAGTTGTGTCCAACTCTGCGACCCGTGGACTGTACAGTCCATGGAATTCTCCAGGCCAGAATACTGGAGTGGGTTCCCTTCTTCAGGGCATCTTCCCAACCCAAGGATTGAACCCAGGTCTCCCGCATGGCAGGCGGATTCTTTACCAGCTGAGCCACAAGGGAAGTCCACATTGTCTCTCCCGGTCACTAAATTCACGCTTCCAGGTCCCTCAGAGTAACTGTCCTGCGAAAGGATTAAGTTCAGCAGTGAAGTCCAGGGAGAAACCTGTGCCTTAACGAGGGGGCCACCGTGTGTGTGTCGGGGCTAGTTTAGAGCACAGACGGGGCCTCTTTACAGATGCGCGTGTGATGCAGGAGGCCTGAAAGGAGTGTCTTCTTGTGGAGTTTTATTTCTTAAAATTAACAACTTCCCATAGAAAATAAGAACATGCTCATTTAAATAAGAGACTGCACAAAAGTTGAACAAAGAGAGAGAAAAAATATCCAATATATTCACTCAGCATCTTGGCACATATTCTTCTAGTACTTTAAAATGCATAGGTTGTTTTGTTTTGTTCTGCTGTAATTGCCGCATATACTCTTGTGACAGGTGCCCACACGAATTAATTCCAAATTAATTCTGCTACTGCAATCCAAATACTCCAGAGATGATTTTTTTTTTAACATAGTGGTAATCATGCTGTGTGGATAATAGTTCTTTTTCTACTATACGAATTCACTGCTCCCAGTTTCTGTACGGCGCTTCCCTGATGGCTCAGAGGTCAGGATCCGCCTGCCAGGGCAGGAGATGCAGGTTCGGTGCCTGGGTTGGGAAGATCCCCTGGAGGAGGAAATGGCAACCCACTCCAGTATTCTTGCCTGGAGATTTCCATGGACAGAGAGGAGCCTGGTGGGTTACAGTCCATAAGGTTGCAAAGTTGGACACAATTTAGCGACTAACCACACACACACACACACACACACACACACACACACACACAAACACACTTTTTGTAGACCGTCCTAAGCGTGCTTTGATTGATTGCTTGATGATAGACCAGTTGGATGAACCATGATTCTTAGTTCGTTATTCTGTCGTTAAGTGAAGTTTTAGATTGTAACTGTCTCTTTTCAGTTGTCAGTTACAAAGCCATGAGCATCTTTGGTTCTAAAGCGCTTCCCATGTCAGGTTATTTCTATGGGATTAACACACCGGAAGTAGAATTTCTCAGTCACAGGTATAAGCACGTGAGACTTCTTCAGACATAACTTGGACCAGGACCCACCTGGGGGGAACTCTTGGAAAGTGCCTGGGGCTTGGCTGGAGCCCGGGGGAGTGGTGGGGGGAGGTGTGGGCCCTTTGCTCTGCAGTGCTGTGAGAGTGTTAGTTAATCGGACTCTTAGCGACCCCATGGACTAAGCCACCAGGCTCCTCGTCCATGGAATTCTCCAGGTGAGAGTACTAGAGTGGGTAAATGTTCACTGCGGTGTGGAGATAAGAGCTTATTCTAGATGGCTCACATAACCAGCGAATTTTATTGTGAGAGTCAAGTGAAGTTTATGCTTCACTAACATGCATATCTCCAAAGACACGTGGGAACAGGGTGGGCATTTGTCATCCCATGGAATGCCAGGGCACAGAGTCTCTCCTGAGCCTTCTGAAAGGAATTCCAAATTTGGATGCTTCTGCAGTTCTCGCACTGCACCACGGACAGCATTCTTCTTCAACATTGGCCGAGCCTCACGTGAAAGGATGCTGCAGACGCTCCCAGGTCCTTATTAACCTTCTTCAAAATGAAAGAGGAGAAAGGCAGGGAACAAGCCCTCTGCGCCCGGAGAAGGAGAACAAAAAGCAGAGTGCTGAAACTCTGGAAACCTCCACTCCTTCCCATCCCGTATTCAAGGAGCATCCGGAAGAATCGGACGCTGTGCTGCAACCGGATCCTCCTTCCGTGCTGGAGCTCGGCCGTGGGAAACTGCCCTTCCACGTTTATTTGCGGGTGGTCTCCCCTGATGTCCTTTATCACAGCCCACCTGGAGCATCTCTGCATTCTTTTTAAGACTCCCATCCAAGAGTTCTTTATCTTCCTCTTGCCACTGAGACATTGCCTCTGTACAGGCTACTTTATGTCACAGTTTGTTATTACACGGCCTTCAGTAAAACTCAGTTAAATCATAGCCCCAGAAACCAAACAGCTGCCCGTGGAAGAAGCCTTACATAACCTGGTGTTCACCATCCCGACTGCCCTCAAACATACACGGACATCCCAGAGGTCTTCCATTTTTGTTTTTTTTTTTTTTTAAATCTCAGTATAAAAATACCTTGTTTTTGAAAGTACTTGTTCAGCTAATTTATTCTTTAAACAAGAGGAGGAAAAAGTGTCGGTGTCCCCATAAAACAGTTAACAGGAAGCCTGAGGCATCTTTTACTGCCACTTTTTTGGCTGATGCTCGGAACGGCTCCATCAATCAGAGCTATTCACACGGAGCTGGTTTTTATGTCAGTTAAACCATCTTCCATCAAGTTGGCGAAGCAGAGTCAGGGAGCAAGATGAATAGCGGAACGTCTTCCGTGGTGTGGAGAGGGCTTAGCTTTTAAATGCCCCCGTTGATTTCTTAATATTTTCAGCTTCCTCTTCCTCAGCCCGTTCGCCTCTGACCATCACTCAGGAGCCTTGTTCTTTTAACCTTGTTGCGGGGGGTGGTGGTGGTGCCAGCCCGTAAGTGCGAGTCATTGATCAGCTGCTGAGGGGCATTCATTATCCTTCCTGGGCTCCAGCGAAAGGGAGATCAATCCCGGGCCCTGAGAGTGACCGTTGCAGCCAGAATTGCAGGCTGTCGTGTTTCCAGTCGGGCCGCAGCCTTGCTTGTCCCTGCCGTCAGAGTCTCACATGGGGATGTTCTGTTATTTCCCACCAGAAGGAGTGTGAGACGTGGTTCTTCTTGAAAGATGTGCTTTGTGTGTCTCAGCGTCGCCCCATTCCTGCCTTTCCCCAGGCACTCCCCTTTCTCCTTTGCGCAAGTGTGTTGAGTGCCGCCTGCAGAGCTGTGGGGTGCCAGCAGGGGGTCCACGGGGGAGGGCCGCCCAGGCGGGGGACCTCTTCTCACCAGCACTGGCGCCGCCGAGTGCCTGGCTCTGTGCAGCAGCCTGCTTCGTGGCTCTGTGGCTGCCCAGGCCCGTCTCCTCGCTTGTAGACTAGCAGCAGGCTCTCAGTCAGCGCCTGGCTCTGTGCAGCAGCCTGCTTCGTGGCCCTGTGGCCGCCCAGGCCCGTCTCTCCCCTTGTCGACCAGGAGCAGCTCTCAGTCAGCGCCTGGCTCTGTGCAGCAGCCTGCTTCGTGGCCCTGTGGCCGCCCAGGCCCGTCTCCTCGCTTGTAGACTAGCAGCAGGCTCTCAGTCTCACGGCACGCAGGGATTAAATGGGAAACACGGAGAGCCTTGAGCACGTCATCTCTCTGGCACGTGAAGGAGAGCCCCCCAGACGCCAGTGTCAAGATCAGAAGGCCCACAGGGAGCTCGGCGGCCTGGTTTATTCTCAGCTCTGCTCCGTGCTGGTTCTGCCACCCTGGGCAGGGGACTTAACTTCCCTTGTGCCCTTGGTTCCGCCTGTGTAATAGAGGGGTAACAACAGGCAGAGTTTTGCTTGTAAGATGAAATGAGACCGTCTCCGTGACGTGCCCGGTCTGTCGACAGTGCCCAGGAGACGCTAGCTGTTAGCATGGTAATGCTGGTTCCCTGGGTTTCTGTGCCGCGCTGGGCAGCGTGCGGGCGCAGAGATGACTGGTGGAGGCTCAGGCACGGGCGTTCAGGGTGTCTTGCCCAGGGCTCCTGGCTCCGGCTCCTGCCATCCGTGGGGCTGTGCCAGAGCTTCATGGAGGAGGAGGAGGCCCATTTCTGCTCTTTGCCCAGTGTCCATCCAGAGTCTCATTCCAGAGTACCTTAACACATGCCAGCTCACCTCCTGGCTTTGGGAAACCTCCCGCTCCCTCATCTCCACTGAGCTGTGGTCAGTTCAGAGGCGTCAGCTTTGCCCCATCTGTAGCCTTGGTCCATGGCAGTCAGGGGCTTGTCACTGGGCAGTGATTGGACTCTGTGCGTGTGCTCCCGTGGGCTGTCTGCATCCTCGCCACCCCTTCTGAGATGTGACTGTGGTAGATGAGGAAGCAGAAGAGGCTTTTCTGTTGCAAAGCCGTTCCAGCAGATTCCATCCTAAAAGCCACCGAAAATATATTTACTTTGTACCCCAAAAGATCCAAGACCATTACCACCAAACCCTCGTACCCTCGGAACACAATGGTGTCCTGGGCCCCTTCCCAGCTTGTTAACCTGCCCCCAACATGACTGGCGTGGTGCAGATGTGGACATCAATTCATTCTGTTGTCAAAGTACGTGTTAATCCGCCCTCCCTACCCAAGGTTTAGTGAAGGAGAAGTTGGAAATTAATGGCCCAGTGAAGGTTTTAGGTGATGTGTGGATTTCATTTATCCATGCTCTCTCTCCCCCCATTAGCATGGTTAATTAAGAGTTGTCAATACATCTTTGCCGGAGTATTTGATTATTTTTTCAGCAGGGAAGATTAGAATGAAGTCTTCAGATCTGGTAAGCACCATGGGACTTGTAGAGCAAATTGCAGGTTAAGCCCTGATTTTGATCTCCGGGACCAGAGCAAACACGTTTCATTGGCATGTCATCCGCTGCGATCTGAGGGAGCGCAGGGAGGGGCCCTCTGGGGAAAGAGGGGCTCTCACTCTCGTCTCTGTGTCGGAAGGGCTTCACTGCACAGTGAGCGTGTGCAAGTGGACAGGCCCCGGCCTTAGAGCTGACTGCAGCTGGCTCCGAAAGCCTTGGCATCTGCCCTTGATTTAAAAAAAAAAAATATGTGTATGTTTGTGTGTGTGAGTGCACATACACACACACTCTGGTTTTTGTTTTTGTTTTTCTCTTTGGCCATACTGTGCAGCTACGGGATCTTCTCCGACCGGGGATTGCACTGTGCCCCCTGCATTGGAAACGTGGAGTCTTAACCACTGGACACAGAGAAGCCCGCGCGCGCGCACACACACACACTTGTAAGCATTTTTTTGTCCAGGTAGAGGGAGGTGTATATGTGTGAACAGAAAACAGGAGTTGAGGTTGACAGCAGTTAGTTCTGCACACCCCTTGCTTCTTGATCTGTCAAAAGGGTATATCTGTGTGTACACATACCTACGCATATCTCCACCTGAAGAAGAGTGCCATCTGAATCACGCTTTTTTGCCTCGCAGATGAGCACCAGCGAGCGTGTCCCACAGTGGTGTCTGTGTGTACACATACCTACTCATATCTCCACCTGAAGAAGAGTGCCATCTGAATCACGCTTTTTTGCCTCACAGACGAGCACCAGCGAGCGTGTCCCACAGTGGCAGATGGCCCTGGCCTTTAGACGCTTCTCACAGCGTTTGTGTTGACAGTGGCCTTTATTTTTCCCTTCTACTTAGGGGCTCTCAAGTTCTAGAATAAATCTTGCCAGCAATTAATTATACCTTGAAATTTCCAGGAGAGGCAGGCTGGCTTTTATTATTTTACCCACTAAATATACCTCTAGATAGCACAATACATATTTACAGTGACAAGTTTTGTTTTATTTATAGGGCTTATAACAAATCATCAAAAGCAGCCCCAAAAAAGGGCCACTTAGACCAACACCCTTATTTCTTCTTCTGCTTCCGTCAATGAATTATGCATGCATTACAAATGGCAATGAGGAGGAAAGGTCGGTTTAGAACAACACAGATTGGAAAATTACACCATTTGTTTAAACAACATTTATTATTGATTACTCAGCATTGGGGCTGATAGAAACGCAAACAGTGGCGGTAATATCATCTATTTACGGAGGCCGTTTATAAATGTCGGACCCTACCCTCTGTTCGGATTGGAATAATTATTCAAATTTTCCAGCTCTGTTTTGCCAGATAACAGGGGTACATTTGGCCTCTACTTTCTCAAGTCCTTTAATCCCCATGACATCCTTATTATCCTATTTCCTAGAAGAGGAAAGATTGGGGTTCCGATGGAGGAAAAAATGTGCTGAAGGTCACATTCCAGTGGTCATGTGTAGTCTTTTTTGTATTGATTTTCTTCCTTTTTAAAATGGACATGTTGATTCCTGGCTGTGCCTGGTCTTCGTTGCTGTGTGTGGGCTCAGCAGCTGTGGCCCGTGGGCTTAGTTGCCCTGAGGCATGTGTCGTCTTCCCAGGCTAGGGACTGAACCCGCACCCCCTGCATCGGCAGGCAGGTCTAAAGCACCTCTGGACCCCCAGGGAAGTCCTCGTGTATAGTCTTCATCTCGCCTGACACCCATTAGCATGTCAGAGACCGGTAGTGCTTAACAAGAGTGACGATGACTGTCACCATCAGAGGGACCATGTCTAGTACACACACTGTCAACTCTCATTTTGCCAAGCCACATGCCAAGTGTTCTGCATATGTTTTGGCTTTCAGTCGTCACATGGCCTCTATGAATAAGTGTTATTGCTGTGTTGATTGTATAGATGAAGAAGCTGGGGCCACTAAGGAGTTAAGTACCTTGCTCAGAATCCCAGGGTTTGTACACGGCAGAGCTGGAGTCAGGAAAGACATCCTCACGTTCCAGGATTTGCTCGGGCTTCCCACGACTTGTGGACGGCCGCAGTTTGATGAATGTATTTACCAGTCATTGGTTCAGTGGTTGATTTAAATTAATCTTCTCTAGATTTCTTCAAAGACAGGGGGAAAAAAAGACCGTTGACTTCATTAACATAAAGCTTCATTTTCATTCTCAGTAGTCACAGAGTCATATAAACAACACTACTTTCACTAAGATGGAATTTGAAAAATCAAACCCCGGGGGGGGAATTTTGTAGGAGTTACATAACAGTGCCGTGAGGGGCGAGGTTTCTAAGATGCTGAAATTGGGGCGTGCTTTCCATGTGCACGGAGCTCCGCTCTGACCTCGCTTTCTCCTGGAGCAGCTCAGTGGGCATTTTTGGCTTTACAACCCAGGTCCTGGCCAGAGGCAGGGCACATCCACACAGCTATTCACCCTGGAAATCCAGTCACCTCTCCTCACTTAGCAAGGCTCACTTTTGAGCGATCTCTGTGTAAATATTCCTTGTTTTTAAAAAACGTCTTTCCTGAAGTATTTTCTTGATTGTTACCCGCCAGAATCCCTTCTGTCTTCTCTCTCAGTCCTTCCACCTCTGCTCATCATTCACACGTTCGTTTCGGGCAGCAGTCCACCGCCCCTCTCCAGGAGTACTCTTGGAAAACATCATGTGCTGTCTGTGGCCTGTGCCTCTTGTTTCTCGGTTCCAGCCAGGGTCCTGAAGACCCTCCATCTGACCATGAGCAGGGACCCGTCTCGCCCCAGCTGTTACGGGGGCCGCCAGCGGAACGTCTCAAGGGACCTTGCCTTGTGAGGGTTGTTCAAGACGTCTTTCCAGCCCTGTCACCATTGGACGTCGTGTGTGACCCACAGCTTCCCTCTTCACGGTCCTCATCTTTATACTAAGTCCTCACGTTGCTGTTTTCACAAGTTCTCTCCAAGGCCTCTGATTTTCTGGACTGTTTCATGTTTGCTGAAACCTGTGGGGGCATTCGGCTCAGCACCATCGCTGCCCTCTCCCCGCTGTTCTTCCTTCCTGTCTGATTCCAGCCCTCAGTCTTTATGAAATGGTAGGACACGGCCCCAGTTTCCTACCTGTGGGCAGGGAAGAGAAACAAAATGAATAAACCTGGAGGATTTAAAAACTTGGAAGCCACTAAGAAACCTTCGGCAGACAGAGGAAAATGTTAAATCCTTCTGGGTCAATTAGCTCTGCGGTCCCCTCACTCTGCTACTTCAGAGGGGATGGGGGAGAAGTCAAGTTCCTGAGCGGGGGTTGCATTTACTTTCCTAGTGTCCTTTTGGGGAGAGGGCTTCCCTGGTGGCTCAGTGGTAAAGAATTTGCCTGCAGTGCAGGAGATCCGGGTTAAAACCCTGGGTCCGGAGAATCCCCGGGAGAAAGGCAATGGCTTCCTGCTCCATCCATGCTGTGCTCTGTGTAAGTGGTGGCCTGTTGACGTGTTCAGTACACAGTCTGCAACAGCCATGTGTGGCAGCCCTCATCTCCTGCCTTCTGAATGAGCGTGAGATCTCGGTACATTCACTTCACCTGAGGCCAGGGGAGTCCTCTCTCTGTGCATTTTTGGCCCTGGACTTGAGGCTCCATCTTTTATGTTTCTTCGCATTCCAAAGTAATGTTGGCGCCATGAACTTCTTAAGCACACACAGGGGCTCCTGGCCTGGGGGCTCCAGCTGGCCGCTGGGTTGTTTAAAGAAGGATATTTGTGATTCTTGGAGGCTGACACACTGGCTGTCATCTGTTGTTTTTCTAATCTCCCAGTAAACATTCTGAAAGTGCAGGTTTATGCACGTGTGTTTCTCTTAATGTCGGAAGGATAAATAAAGCCGTCAGGTTTCCTGAGTTTTCTCCCCAGTTTGCTCAGATGCTGCTGCAGGTCTGCCCCAGAACGGAGCCGCTTGCAGCGGGTAGTGCAGCAGGGCCCTTACTTGGCAGCAGGCACTACGGTTGGGTTTGGGGAATGCCTTTGGACAGTTCCAGGCTCACAGGAGGCAGCGCACACTCCTCCAGGCCGGCCTCAGAAGGGAGCGTTGAGGGACAAGACCCTCAGGTACTTCTCAAGCCTTGTCTGTCTCCTACTAGCAGGACCTGAAGGGAGCCCAGTGGGAGGCAGTGCTGTTTCCCTCCCTGACGCTTCCTGCAAGCTCACAGCTAAAACTGAGAAATAGAAGGAAATCCGCCAGACAGGTTTCTCTTACCCCCATTCCTCGTTCGAGGGGAGGCTTTATAATTAGATCACAGCGTCTTTCTTCTTTGGGAAAGATTTAGAAGAGTTATCACACGTGCTCTGCTGCTTTGAGTGGAAAAGTGACATGACAACTTTGGGAACTCTTGGTGTCCTAAGGTTTAGATCCAGTTTCTTTTAACCCCCTCACCTGCTGTGTGACCCAGGATGAATAACCAATCTGTGCCATGGGAAATTTTTTTCTTTCTTGAAACAAGAACTGAATATATTCCACTTTTTATTATTCTACTACCAAAAAAAAAAAAAAGAGAGAGAGACAGTGTATACAAGGTGTTATAAATTTTGTTTCAAAAAAAACTATATGTAAATCCAGGTCATATTGTATACAGTTCTGATAGAGGCAAGTGTGGAGGTGCTCAGTTGTGTCCAACTCTATGACCCCAAGGACTGTGGTCCTCCAGGCTCCTCTGTCCATAGGATGTCCCAGGCAAGAATACTAGAGTGGGTTGCCATTTCCTTTTCCAATGCATGAAAGTGAAAAGTGAAAGTGAAGTTGCTCAGTCGTGTCGGACTCTTAGCGACCCCATGGACTGCAGCCCACCAGGCTCCTCCGCCCATGGGATTTTCCAGGCAAGAATACTGGAGTGGGGTGCCATTGCCTTCTCTGTATGAATCCCTACTTGACCATTTATTGTAATATCCTCCATATAAATAAAAATAATTTTTTTGAAATAAGTGGCTTATGACGTTCAAGATGTCTGAAACACTCACCAGTAACCCTTCGATTGCCTGGAAAACCCCGTGGATGGAGAAGCCTGGTGGGCTACAGTCCATGGAGTCACAAAGAGTAAGACATGACTTAGTGACTTCACTTTCACTTTCAATGATGCTTGAAGGAAATGAAAAGAAATTAGCCACTTGTGCAAAAAGAAATCGGTCATATTGAAGCATTAATAACCTGTGAGAGGAAGATACCACTGTCAATTTAAGATACTAGTAAATTCTACCATATAGAGGTAGCTGTTTATTTTCTGACATGAAAAAAGGATTACAGAATAGGCTAGATAATCTGAATGTAGTTTTGCTGGAAGATTTAATCAGGGTGTGTTCTTTTTTGGGAATTAACATATATCACCAGTGGCACGAAAAAGGAAGTATCTGTGTAGATGGTGCGGCTCTTTGGAAAACTAGATCACCCCCTCGAATGCTATAGCCTGCACTGCACCTGTGGTGCATGTGTCTGAGCACTGCTTTAGGGAACAAGACCCATCCTTCTGGGGGCTTGACATTCACATGGCGTTCCTGGGAACTACCCGGAGGGTGGCTGCTGCACCCTGGTGGTTCAGTGTTCACGCTGGAGTCCAGAATGCACTCACACGTGTCCGCAGGGCAGTTAGAGCGTTCCAGCCCCACGCCGTCCCGCCTCACCCCACCCAACCCAGAAGAAAGCAAAGGCGTGTTCCTAGCCAAGGCCCACATGTCTTTTCTCTACTTTAAGTGCTCCTTATATTATCTTGACCTTACAGTTTACAGGGTAAAGGAAACGTTTACGGAACAGTTAAGACCAGTTAGAACTAACGACTTGCCTCATTATCGCACTCTACAAATCTCTGCTTTACAGACTCCACTTCCCGGCCTGCTCGCAACTTGTGTTTGGCCTGCAAATACAGTTCCTGGCCCACATATGGAAACATAGGGAACTTCTCATTGCCCCTGCCTCAGCTCAGACGTGCCAAAAATAAGAATCTTTAAGAACTCATAAAGTAATTTAGCACCACATTAATAAAATAACACAGTTTTGAATTATTTCTGTAAGTACGTCTTTGAGTTAGTGGTAGGATTTTTTTTTCCTAGTTGTCTGTTCAGATATTTAATCTGCTTAATAAGTAAACAGCTCCTATAAACCAACAATCTTTTCTTTTTAATCACAAATCTTAACAAAAAAAAAAAAGTAATAGGACAATTTCCAAAAGTTTTGAGTGTCATTCAAGTGGCCAGTAAATGTTTAGAAAATCCTTAGGTTTATTAGCAAGGAAGACTCAATTCAGCATTGAGACTGTATTCAAATTTTAAAAACTTGTAAGAGTAACAAATGTTAAAACTTTTGGGCATTCTCATAGCCCAGGGGAGAGAAGTACAGTTTAGGATTTCAGTTCTGAGGTTGTTTTTTATTATTTTTTCTAAACAAGTCCTCTATCAAAAGTTAAAAAAAAAATTGTTTTTCATCTGGGATTTTCATAGGTAGGAAGTGTCTTAAAGGAATATTTAAGATATACCCACAGATTTATAAAAACAGATTTGTAATAAATCTGTGTTATTTATATGATGAAAAAATTAGAAGGACTTAAGGTTTTTATTAATTGAAGTAAATTATAGTGATCTAAAGCAGAAAATACTTTGTGATTTACAAAAATACAAACTAAAACATAAATTGAGAATTTCAAATTATTAATGAATGCTTCCAAATTGTTTCTCTTTAAAAATATTCCAACTTATCTACTAGAATTTGAAGGAAAACTAAAGGAATAATGAAACATTATCACCATTTTTATTGATTCATACATTATTTTTCTTTATCAGACAACAAACATAAAACTTTAAATAAAATTACTCAAACTTTGAAATTCTGAAATGTACTATCCATCTGGTGGCCAGTGAAGAGAATGGGTATCTTACTATATGCATGCTACTTTTAGCCCTGAAGTGAAGTGATTGTGTGAAGTCAAAGTTAGTGAGTTGTGTCTGACTCTGGAACACCATGGACTGTAGCCTGCCAGACTCCTTGGCCCATGGAATTCTCCATTCCAGAGTACTGGAGTGGGTAGCCATTCCCTTCTCCAGGGGATCTTCCAACCCAGGGATAGAACCCGGGTCTCCTGCATTGCAGGTGGATTCTTTACTGTCTGAGCCACTATGGACTTGAGTTCGATCCCTGGGTTGGGAAAATCCCCTAGAAGGGAAAGGCTACCCACACCAGTATTCTGGCCTGGAGAATTCCATGGACTGTAAAGTTCATGGGGTTGCAAAGAGTCAGACACAACTGAGTGACTAGGGGCTTTCCTGATAGCTCAGTTGGTGAAAAATCCTCCTGCAATGCAGGACACACTGGTTCAGTTCCTGGGTCGGGAAGATCCACTGGAGAAGGGATAAGCTACCCTCTCCAGTATTCTTGGGCTTCCCTCATAGCTCAGCTTGTAAAGAATCTGCCCACAATGCGGGAGACCTGGGTTCGATTCCTGGGTTGGGAAGATACCCTGGAGAAGGGAGAGGCTAAGTCCATGGGGTTGCAAAGAATTGGACACAGCTGAGCAACTTTCACTATAATTATAGCCACCATGGAAGCCCTTTAGTCCTGCAAATACACAAATTTAAGCCTGACATGGATGCTTTTTATTAGCTGTACTGTTCACCTGGAGTGAATACCTGCCAATCTTCAAGTACCTCTCAAATCATTTATTGGAACACAGGAAAATGGATACTCTATACTTCTGGGACATAATATTTTATTACACAAGAACCTATCGGATCTGGGCTGAGAGGAAGGATTTGACAAGTTAATTAATTTGTCTTTTCATTATCTAAAAGCTTAGAAGACTCAAACCCTCCTGGTCCCCGGAAACGCTTTCTTTTTCTGAGGTTGGGAGTAATGCACCATTACCCATCAGGGTGTTTGGCTGCGGGTTTTTTTTGTGTGTATGTGTTGAAGCTGTAGGGAGAGAGATGTGGAGCGGCGGTTTCCTGGGGCCTGATGTATCACATGACCTCGTGTCGACCCCATGCTCAACAGCAGACCCCAAGAGAAGGCACTGTGTGTATCAAGTTTATTTTGTGAGTGTTTTCTAAAGGTTGGGGTCCAGGATGGGAGACCATCTTCCCTAGGTCTATGGGTAATAGTGTTTTCATTCAAACTAGGGAACTCAGCGTTTGTAGATATTGTTCTAGACATTGGGGATGCAGTGGTAGATGAAACTAAGACCCTTCTCGTGGAGTTTGCATCCTAAGGGATGAGGGGGAAGACTGGAAATGAGGTGGGGCCAGGTTGAAGATTTTATTGTTTTGATGATTATTATTTTAGAATTAATTAGGCTGCTTCTGGCCTTAGTTGCAGCGCACAGATTCTCTAGCTGTGGTGTGGTCAGTCGTGGCACACAGGCTTAGCTACTCTGCAGCATGTGGGATCTTAGTTCCCCAGCCAGGTATCGAGCCCACATCCCCTGCATTGCAGGATGTGTTCATAACCACTGCACCACCAGGGAAGTCTCAGCTTGAAGACTTCAAAGGTCTGTTTTAGGAATTTGAACTTTTCTGACGTGGGCTTAGTGAATTGTTTTGCCTTTCTGTTTTTATTTTGTTTTATTTGAAACTAGCCATTTGGGGAAGTAGGATTTTTAGAAGATTTATCTAATGGCATTTTGTAAAGTCATCGTTAAATTGACTGTGAGGATAAAATATTAATTAAATGCTTTCGGAGCTTACAATTCAACCATATCAGTTTTAGGCCAATTAGGGAAGACACTTTTTAAAAAACAATACTGGACCCACCCTTTTCCTCCTACGAGGAGTGTGTCTTGGTAAGTGGACAAAAGAAGAGTTTAGCTTTCTCCAAAGGCTTTGTTAATAGGCTGCTTCTGTAAATGTGGACTCCTCAGTTTTGTTTCGTTTTCTATTTATCCACTTATAAATGGACCAATTGACTTTGCCCAGTTGTTTCAAAGATAATTAAAGTGTTTGCAAAATGTACCATTGTTCCTGATTTGAGATTCTTAATATCTTAAGTTTCATGCAGACAGTTGGCCTTGTTGTGGCTTCCGGAAAGGGCTGAGTCATGGTAAGTCACATAGGATTAAATGAATGGTTAGCTTCATGACTCAGTGTTGTCACATTAAAGATCGCAAACTGAGCATTTTTGGTGAGTTGAAAAGTACAAGAAATTAGGAAAATTTAATTTTACTGGCAGGCTAATTAAAATTGGGACGTTTCCTAGGAGCATTTAACGCTCTATTGTATCCCACGGTGGTGCATTTACCACTGCTCTATTTCTTTTAGATTAAAACTATTTTAACAGGAAAGCGATAAAGACATATCATTCCTAGTGATTGCTGTCCATTGCTATCTCCACCATCCTTGTGGAATTGGAAGGGCATAAATCATGTCCAATTCATATAAATCATTCCCTCAAATGACTGCCTAGGTTCTTAGGTCTGTGTCGACTTGATGTGACAGTCATGGTAAGAGATTTGCTGTCATCTTCTGTATTGTGGATCAGAAATTCCCCTTTCCTCTCTGGGACTTACTGGCGAAGACTGACTTCTGTCTAAACCATGTTTCGTTTCCACGATGATTGAAATGACCACAATGTGCATGTTTTCTTTAAATAGCTCTTAGAAATCCACCTGGCAGATAAGGCCTTCTAGAATCAGCTGGTGGTGTTATTAATACAGAATCAATGAGCATTAGGAAGCAGGAGCTGTCTGTCAGTCATTCACGTACAGGTAGTAAGTGTATCCCATGTCCTATCGACCGAACCGTGGCCTCCTGCGCGCTCGCCCCTGTCAATAGCTCAGCCCTGGCCGATCACCTTGAATTCCTTCTAGGGGAGCATCTTGCACTTGCTGCTGCAGGTGTGTGTAATGTGCAGCTCAGAGGGAAATTTCTCAGTGAGGCAGAACCCCACATTGTTTTTTTTAGGGCTTCCCTGATAGCTCAGTTGGTAAAGAACCTGCCTGCAATGCAGGAGACTCTGGTTCGATTTCTGGGTCGGAAAGATCTGCTGGAGAAGGGATAGGCTATCTACTCTGGTATTCTTGGCCTTCCCTGTGGCTCACTCAGCTGGTAAAGAATCCACCTGCAATGTGGGAGACCTGGGTTTGATCCCTGGGTTGGGGAGATTCCCCTGGAGAAGGGAAAGGCTACCCACTCCAGTATTCTGGCCTGGAGAATTCCATGGACTGTGTCCATGGGGTTGCAAAGAGTCGGACATGACTGAGCGACTTCCACTTCACTTCCACATTTTTTTTTTTTTTTAAGGATGGGTATCTGTCTGGGTATTAACATCTTGTGTCCAGTCCCCACCAGAGTTCTTCACCTTTAGGAGAACAACAGAAGCACTGACTGGAGCCTCCCCTTCCGATTGGAAACCAGCTGCAGTTCATTGTAAATGTTTGCAGCTAACTACAAATGATATATTGTGACAATCTTTCTAGCTGCTCAATCCTTCTAGTTTCTCTGAATGAAGACACTTAGTGTGACTAGTAACATGGCTTCTCATTCTGATTTGATCTGGGGTTCCTTATCTGAAACTGTTGTCTGGCTGGATGTGTTGAACCTTTTTCTTTCTTTCATTCATTTTACAGGTCACCTTTAAATTAATTCATCGGTTTGACTGCTGGGTCACAGTTGGGGCATGTGGGATCTTTAATTGCGGCTTGTGGGATCTATCTCCCTGACCAGGGATTGAATCCAGGGCTCATGAATTGGGAGCTTGGAGTCTTAGCCACTGGACTAGCAGGAGGGTCCCTGGTGAGCCTTTTTCAAGGGCTGATGAATTCCCTCCACACTGTCTGTGCTGGGCTCCATGGTGTCTTTGTTTCTGACGCCTCATTATCATTTATGGATGATTTGCAGCCGCTGCTTGCCCCCTAGATCCCCATCGTGTATAAAGCTGGCCTCCTGCTTTCTGTAAGCGCTGAGTGAGTCCCAGGTTCCCGGAGTTCCATGCACAGGCGGCTCTGACAGCAGTGGGCCTCAGTGGGGCCTTGGGAAGGACATTTGAGCAGCTCTGATCTGGAAGAGTCAGCTTCTTCCTGGGGTTGCGCTTGAAAACCAGCTCTCCACTGGGCAGAACTGTCGTCCTCCCTGGGCAGTGCTCATCCATCCAGAGGGAGAGCTCACCGTCCTCTTTTCACTCTGTCATGTCTGCTGCACACGGGCCATGTTAGGCTTGGGCTGGTCTTTCCTAGCCTCCCTTATGGCGCCTTTGAGATTGGTCAGAATGGGGTCTTGCTTTGATGACAGTTTGTTTTCTTGACATATTGTTTGCTTCTAAGAAGATGTAATTAAAAAGGAAGCCCAGGTGAAACTTTAGAATGGGCCATATAACTTAGCTAAGCGACTTTTCTTTTTGATGCAGGAAGCCCCCGGGGATATATTGCAGAAATAGCGTTTGGTTGTGAAGAGTACAATGTCTCAAGAAGTATTACCAGAAGGAGATTTTTAAGACAAATTCCTAGAAACTTTTGAGTCATTTGTGGATAGTGGAGAAATAGTTCTTCACTTCTGGGATAACACGGCTCTATTTCATTAGGAATTCATGATATGTTAATAGTGGGGTAATCAACCTTCAGCTGGTGGGTCCATAAGTCAGTCCTCACCCCGAGTGTCTTGTTGATGGTGGTGCTGCTGCTGATAGTAACAGCAGGTGCTGATCATGTGCTGGGTGCTCTACATAAATGCTCATGTGTGTATTCTAGCATTGCTTCGAGATGATCAGAATTGTCTGTTTCGCAGGGGAGGAAATTGAGGATTAGAAAAGTTATGATGTGTGTTAGTTGCTCAGTCATGTCCGACTCTTTGCAACACCATGGACTATAGCCCACCAAGCTCTGCTGTCCATGGAATTCTCCAGGCAAGAATACTGGAGTGGGATTCCCTGGATTCTCCAGGGAATCTTCCCAACCTAGAGGTCAAAGCCAGGTCTCCCGCATTGCAGGCATATTCTTTACAGTCTGAGCCACCAGGGGAAACCCAGGAGAAGTTGTGATAACTGCCCAGAGTTTGAAGTGAGGTTCAGGCTTCCCAGGTGGCACTAACGGTAAAGAGTCCACCTGCCGATGCAGGAAGCATTCGACACGTGGGTTGGATCCCTGGGTTGGGAAGATCCCTAGAGTAAGAAATGGCAACCAGCTCCAGTATTCTTGCCTGGAAAATTCCATGGACACAGGAGCCTGATGGGCTACAGTCCATGGGGCCACAAAGAATCAAACAGGACTGATCACACACATAGCCATTGGTGCATTCCAGATCACTCTTTAGAAGTCAAAATGCCCTAAGAAGGAGGTGGACACCATCAGCATCACCAACTTCATCCCCAATACATCCATGTAGTGTTGGAAAAAGCAACATTTTGTCCTTTTGAACTCTTCTGTGCCTGCCTTTGGCCCATGCCTCTACCCTAGTGGTTCTTTCCTGGTCTCCCCGCCCATGGTCTAAGGCCCTGCTCCTGAACCCAAGGCAGCAAAAGTGTCTGTGGAGCGACCAGCCCTTTAGGGTCATGAAGGAGAGTGGCTCAGTCAGGAATTTCCTGGCCACCTTCTTTGTTCTCGGACTCTTTGTGGCAGGGTCTGCACCTTCCATCAGCTCCAGTTCAGCTCTCCTCTGATTATTGGGTCTGTGCCTCTAGGCCGTCCACATTATCACACTTACTGAAATGCTTCAGTGTCTGTCTGCATCTTTGCAGCCGGATTTGTAGCTCTCCTTTTCCAAGTCTGGCTGGTATAAAACTGCTACCTCCACTTCCTGCCCTGTTAATAATGCCTCCCGAGAGACTCGGCATCCCGTAATTGATGGCTGAGATGGGGGAGAGAGTGCTTCATCTTCAAAAGATGTCACAACTGTATGAAAGAAAAAGAATAAAGGGAAAGTTGCCCAAGTTCCACTCCCCTTATGCAGTGATGTCCCCCCCATTCTTAGTTTTGCCTTTCATTTTGCATTCAGCTGCCTGTGTAGTTTTACATCCAGAGTTGCAGTCATTTGGCCTTCTAACTCCAGAAGAAGAATCTGTCATTTAAAAGAAAAATCTGTCATTTAAACTGCATGCTGTTGAATAAGGGGGACTTGAAAGCTCCAACTCTCAGGTCCCATCTTGAGGGTGCAGTTGCGATAGCACAATTTTTGCAACACGTGTGTGCAGTCCCACATGGAGTGCTGCAGCAGTATAAGGCAGGGTCTTGTACAGTCATGCTTGTAGCTCCTCACGTGTGTCTGCACCAATTCTGGTAATTTGCATTCAGAATTTGCCTGTGTAAGTTATATTTTTTTAGATCAATAATGCAAATGGGAAGACCCAGTAGAGCCCATAGCCTCATATCTGATTAGGCCTTTACGAAATCAGGAAATAGGGAGTATGCATCCTGCCGCCTCCTCTCTCTCCCCGTAAATCACAGACAATACCAGCTATCTATAAGTGAGCCTGGAAGTGCTTTTTTTATTGGTAGAAGGGTATCTGTCTTCATTCAACAAATATATTTTGAGCATTTTTCATACAGAATATTCTGCTAGGTCCTGTTGGAAGATTCAAGACTACAGATGGCCATCTTTTCTTTCAATGGGCTTGCAGTCTATTTGCGGTGATCTCCTTGTCTGTCTATTCAATACACATTACTCAGGAAAAACAATATGGCCACCCGTGGGCTAGGTACTGATGTTGAAAGCCTTAGAATGGCCAGTTTCACCATGCACTTGAGTGTCTCTAGTTACTACCTATGTCCCCAAGATGCTCACTGTCTTAGCCAGTACAGCATTAAGAGGGTATCAGGCAATGAAAACATTAAGAGAGGGCCAGACAGAGGGGAAGGGACAGGAGAATGAGAGGTGATGATATTTGGAATCAAAGATGGCCCCGGCCTAAGTCCCCACAGATGGTCTTGGATTGACGGCTCCTGGGTCTTCTGGGTAGCCAGAGGTGGGCCTTGGGCCTTCGGTCACAGGCCAGCCTGGGATGTGGGGAGATGACAGGCCAAGAGAAACGTTCTTTGTAGATGCACTGCCCTGAAGATCATCCATATAGGACTGCGTGTATGCGGTATATATGCAGTTTCTGCAGGAGCCTCTTGGCATCGTCACGTGTATGCAGTATAGATGCAGTTTCCACAGGAGCCTCTCAGCATCGTCGCATGTACTCGGTGTAGATGCAGTTTCTGTAGGACCCTCTCGGCATCGTCACGTGTATGCAGTATAGATGCAGTTTCCACAGGAGCCTCTCGGCATCGTCGCATGTACTCGGTGTAGATGCAGTTTCTGTAGGAGCCTCTCGCATCGTCATGTGTATGCAGTATGATGCAGTTTCCACAGGAGCCTCTCGGCATCGTCGCATGTACTCGGTGTAGATGCAGTTTCTGCAGGAGCCCTGGCATCGTCACGTGTATGCAGTATAGATGCAGTTTCCACAGGAGCCTCTCGGCATCGTCGCATGTACTCGGTGTAGATGCAGTTTCTGCAGGACCCTCTCGGCATCGTCACGTGTATGCAGTATAGATGCAGTTTCCACAGGAGCCTCTCGGCATCGTCACGTGTATGCAGTATAGATGCAGTTTCCACAGGAGCCTCTCGGCATCGTCATGTGTATGCAGTATAGATGCAGTTTCCACAGGAGCCTCTCGGCATCGTCGCATGTACTCGGTGTAGACGCAGTTTCTGTAGGACCCTCTCGGCATCGTCACGTGATGAGTATAGATACAGTTTCCACAGGAGCCTCTCGGCATCGTCGCATGTACTCGGTGTAGATGCAGTTTCTGTAGGACCCTCTCGGCATCGTCATGTGTATGCAGTATAGATGCAGTTTCCACAGGAGCCCTCGGTATCGTCGATGTACCGGTGTAGATGCAGTTTCTGTAGGACCCTCCGGCATCGTCATGTGTATGCAGTATAGATGCAGTTTCCACAGGAGCCTCTCGGCATCGTCGCATGTACTCGGTGTAGATGCAGTTTCTGTAGGAGCCTCTTGGCATCGTCACGTGTATGCAGTATAGATGCAGTTTCCACAGGAGCCTCTCGGCATCATCGCATGTACTCGGTGTAGATGCAGTTTTGTAGGAGCCTCTGGCATCGTCATGTGTATGCAGTATAGATGCAGTTTCCACAGGAGCCTCTCGGCATCGTCGCGTGTATGCGGTGTAGATGCAGTTTCTGTAGGAGCCCTTGGCATCGTCATGTGTATGCAGTATAGATGCAGTTTCCACAGGAGCCTCTCGGCATCGTCGCATGTACTCGGTGTAGATGCAGTTTCTGTAGGAGCCTTGGCATCGTCATGTGTATGCAGTATAGATGCAGTTTCCACAGGAGCCTCTCGGCATCGTCGCATGTACTCGGTGTAGATGCAGTTTCTGTAGGAGCCTCTCGGCATTGTCACGTGTATGCGGTATAGATGCAGTTTCTGTAGGAGCCTCTCAGCATTGTCGTGTGTATGCGGTGTAGATGCAGTTTCTGTAGGAGCCTCTCAGCATTGTCGCGTGTATGCGGTATAGATGCAGTTTCTGTAGGAGCCTCGGCATCGTCATGTGTATGCAGATAGATGCAGTTTCCGTAGGAGCCCTCGGCATCGTCGCGTGTATGCGGTGTAGATGCAGTTTCCGCAGGAGCCCTCGGCAGCGTCGCGTGTACGTGGTGTAGATGCAGTTTCCGCAGGAGCCTCTCCGCACCGTCGCGTGTCGCGGTGTAGATGCAGTTTCTGTAGGAGCCTCTCTGCACCGTCGCGTGTACGCGGTGTAGATGCAATTTCTGTAGGAGCCTCTCTGCACCGTCTCGTGTACGCGGTGTAGATGCAGTTTCTGTAGGAGCCTCTTGGCACCGTCGCGTGTACGCAGTGTAGGTGCAGTTTCTGTAGGAGCCTCTCCGCACCGTCGTATGTACGCGGTGTAGATGGAGTTTCTGTAGGAGCCTCTCGGCACCGTCGCGTGTGTGCAGTGTATATGCAGTTTCCGCAGGAGCCTCTCCGCACCGTCGCGTGTCGAGGTGTAGATGCAGTTTCTGTAGGAGCCTCTTAGCATCATTCTCTGAGGGCCTTTGGAATAAAAGACTCTCAGACAACGACTACAAACCCCATTGTGTAGCCCTGTGCTCCCAGGGCTTTGCTTTCTCCTCTGGCTTTGGTCTTGTTCTGTCCCTCAGCCGTGTCTCCTGACACTGGCACTCCTTGGGTGTTGTCTTCCACGCTCTCCCAGCACTGCAGGGCTAACCTCCCGTTCCCTCGGCGATGGACAAGTCTGCTCCCAGTCGCCCCAGTCAGTGCTGTGGTCTCCACTCAGAGTGGTCCACCCTGAGTCATAGGGCCCCTCTGAACCTGGCATGGTGATCCCTTCTGACTGGTCCAGCCTGTGTCACAGGCTCACCTCTAGATTCAGCAGGTGGGGTCGGGCTCCCCTGAAGTACACGCGGGAGGGGCGGGTTTGTGCAGGGGTGATGAGGGAGCTGTCAGAAGAAGAGGTGCCGACACGGAGCAGGGAAGAGCGGCGGATGTCCAGCACGGCCCTGCGGCAGTGAAACCCCTCCAGTGAGTGCTCCACGGCTGCAGCCCATTCATTCTGTACAGTGAGGTTTTCACCACTTTGCAGAGTCTGTGTGATACGGGCTGTAAACAGAGAGGAAAAGAAAGGACCACTGGCCTGTTTTGTTCTGCTCAAGTGTAAATCGTAGTTTTCAGTTTTATAATTACTGATGAGAATGCCTGAGCCAGGGCTCCCTGGAGATTTCTCTGCCACTTAACTGGATTAAGTAAAAGGGACATCACTCCCCCGCCGCCCACACCTCCAAGCAGGCCAGCTCCCCGGCTCTAGAGGATGCTCCCGTGGGGTAGATGGCCCAGCCCCAGGCCTGGCAGGGTGGCAGCAGCCTTACTGATTTCACCCCTCAGAAACCCAGCCCTCATGCTGTCTCACGCCCGTCCCCCAATACAGCAGGGGAGCACGTGTTTGGCAGTGGTACCTTCTGCTGTGAAGTGGCGAAAGGTGCATTTTTCTCTTCATGGCTCGTGTCTGGCCATGCTGCCCTCAGAGCGGCTGTGAACACTCTGACGGAGGTCAGTTCTGGGGTCTCCATCATCCTGAAGTGATGTTTGACATGAATTTGCTTGTCACTGCAGAGGGCCCCAGGGACCCACTGGGGAGAAGGTGAGTTACAGGCCTCGAGACAACTCTTCGGCAACCCGCCCAGAAGGCTGTTTCGGGCTTGAGAGACGACTTAGGGAATTTTATTCTAATGTGCGTGGAGGCGCTATGCCAGGCTCAGGAGAGACAGACTTTTTTTTTCCTTCTCCTCGCGTGGCCCCCATCTTCTCAGTACAGGAAGGGGAACTCCTGCGAATCTGTTGGGATCGACACGGAGGGAGGCTCCCAGTCAGCAGCACGTGCTGTTCCCGCGCTGCCCGTGACCCCCAGATGCTGTTGTGGCCCCTTCGCAGCAGGGCCGCAGAGGGAGGAGCCGGGACAGGGACCGCATGCCCGAAAGCCCACCAAATCCTTACCGTCTGGCCTTTTACGGAAGGCCTGGGGCCCCTCCTGCGGCCTCCCCATCTGCCTCTTGTTCTGTCCCTCCTGTTGCTTTTCCCTGCAGGCAGGAGAGCATATCCGTGCCTGGAAGGCTCTGTGCAAGCTGGAGTTCAGTCTTGGCTCCACGTTGAGTGGTAGGGACCTAGGCCTGGGCTCCTGGGGCTTTCCGAACTGGAGGTTCCTCATCAGTCAGGTGGAAGCAATAGAGCGGCCACTGCCTGGGCTGTGTGCGGGTTCCTGAGTCAATGGAGCTGGGCCCCGTACTGCCAGCAGCACCTAACCAGCACTCGACAGACACACTGGCCGTCTCTGTGTGTGTGTGTCTGTCTCTCTCTCACACACACACAACTTCCTATCATATGTTTATCTAAGAAGGAAGAGGGAGTACCTTCACGTTATTCTTTCTGCCTCATTTCAGTGTGGAATGCTTAATGTAGCCACTTGGAAATTAATTGCTTATTTTGCTGTTATATAATTAAGAGCTTAATTAAAAAGAAATAACTCTCACTTTTCACTCCATTTTCTCCATTTGCACAATTTGGATATTTTATTTCGTAGCCCATTAGAATTGGAAAGCGAGTGTTAGGTGTCTGGCTTTCCCGACTTTCCCCAAACAAGAACAACTTGACCAGGGGCCCCATCCCCAACCTGCTGGGGCAGCGTCAGCAGGATCTGGGGAACTGAGCGCCCAGGGGCCCCATGTCCACCCTGCTGGGGCGGTGTCGGTGAGGTCTTGGGGGACTGAGCGCCCAGGGCCCCCTTCTCCACCCTGTTGGGGTGGCATCGGCGGGGTCTTGGGGGACTGAGTGCCCAGGGGCCCCATCTCCACCCTGCTGGGGTGGCGTCGGCGGGGTCTTGGGGGACTGAGTGCCCAGGGGCCCCATCTCCACCCTGCTGGGGTGGCGTCGGCGGGGTCTTGGGGGACTGAGCGCCCAGGGCCCCCATCTCCACCCTGCTGGGGTGGCGTCGGCGGGGTCTTGGGGGACTGAGCGCCCAGGGGCCCCATGTCCACCCTGCTGGGGTGGTGTCGGTGAGGTCTTGGGGGACTGAGCACCCAGGGGCCCCATCTCCACCCTGCTGGGGTGGCGTCGGCGGGGTCTTGGGGGACTGAGCGCCCAGGGGCCCCATCTCCACCCTGTTGGGGTGGCGTCGGCGGGGTCTTGGGGGACTGAGCGCCCAGGGGCCCCATCTCCACCCTGCTGGGGCGGCGTCAGCAGGGTTTTGGGGGGACTGAGCGCCTGGGGTGGCGTCGGCGGGGTCTTGGGGGACTGAGCGCCCAGGGGCCCCATCTCCACTCTGCTGGGGCAGCGTCGGCGGGGTCTTGGGGGACTGAGCACCCAGGGGCCCCATCTCCACCCTGTTGGGGTGGCATCGGCGGGGTCTTGGGGGACTGAGCACCCAGGGGCCCCATCTCCACCCTGTTGGGGTGGTGTCGGCGGGGTCTTGGGGGACTGAGCGCCCAGGGCCCCCATCTCCACCCTGTTGGGGTGGCGTCAGCAGGGTTTTGGGGGGACTGAGCGCCTGGGGTGGCGTCGGCGGGGTCTGGGGAACTGAGCGCCTGGGCTTGTGTACCAAGCCCGTGACGTCAAGCAGCCAGCCGGCCCATGACGCCTTTTATTTTTTTCCCAGAAACTTGCCCTGAAAGATCTCATCCTATTCACCTCAGCTGCTTTAAACCCACATGTAGTGACAGAAAGTGCTCTGGGGTTTTCATCTGTAAATTCCGCTTTTCCTGATGGTAGGGCCGAGGCTGGGAATGCTACCCTATAGCTCCATTTAACAAGTGACTCTCTGAAATGAGGCAAACGAACATATGGTACTCCTTTTGTAAAATATCTGCCTTTCCCGTCATTGGTAGGTGGTGCAAACTTGAGAAGGTATATATTTGGATTCCTTGGAATGTGTTTTGGAGTTATCAGCTGGGGCGCTGTCGCGGCCAAGCATAGTTTATGGTACCCAGAGGTAGCCGTACTGAGATCTCCGGGGACACAGTGGGGAAGAGAGAACACGCATCCAGGACATCATAGGCTCCTGACTCATGTAGTCACTGTCGTTCTTGCAGTCGTGTTACACTTGGATGTCAGCACGAGTGTGACCCAGAGCCACACAGGGTGCCAGCGAGTGGAGCCAGAACCTCCCTCCAGATGCGGCTCATTCCCGAGCTGCACACTCTGAGTCCACCGTGTCGTTGGACTGGCTTATTGGTTAGACGGGTGGGAAGGTGGATGGGTAAAAAAAATGCCTCCTTGACAAGCTTCCCCAGATGGGCCAGGTAGGAATCAACTGAAAAAGCAACTTTCCCATATTACGATTTTGTGTAAGATCATTAATGCTTATGTTGACTGTTTGCTATTATATATTTTTTCAATTAGAAAAGAGATGCTTGTTTGAACGTTGAACTCCCCACCTTGTACCCCTCCCTCAACCCCACTCCCTGCCCGCAGGCACCCTTGGTTAGTAGTTTATGAGTTCTTGCACACCCTTCTTCACATTAACATATGTAATACCACACGTGTAAGGCCTTTTTGCTTTTCCTAAAGTAAGTGGATGTTTGCTTTAGGATACCTAGGTTGAATACGATGCCTGCCTTCCGGCATTAAACATACTTATTCTTTTTCATAGTTGTGTAATATTCCACGATTTCTCTAGCAGCAGGTTCAGCTTGCTTACAAGATGTGTGTCTACATGGAAGGAAGAATTTCATTATATCATTCAAGAAAAACCATAGTTTCTTGATTTCTATTAAGTTTACCTGAGATGTGACTTGAAGCTGCAAGACGCATCATACGTGGAACTTTTTAATGTCACAGGTGGGCTGGGCCTGATTATCTTTGAACAGTGTAGTGTGAAACCCGTTAGAACAGAGTGGTGGAAAGGGACACTCAGCTGGAATCGGGGATCTTGTGTTACTCCCAGGCCCTGTGAGTGGCCGCCGCACACATGTCAGGCACTCCTATCTGACTCTGCCCACGCTTAACACAGTGAGTTATGAGACAGAGAGAAAGCTAGATGTTAGCCACTGATTTAACAAACTGGTGACTTCGAGATCAGCACTCTGGTGTTGCCATCCTCATCAAAGGCCCCATCTTTACATCTTTATCTAAAATTTATTAGTTGGCATCAAACCTGTTTGCCAGCTCACTAATGGAAGCCTTTTGAATCAATTTGCTCCTGTAATTTAAACAGTGTTTCAATGTATATTGTCGAAGCAGAAAGGAATTGCGAGCTCCCAGCCAGTGGAATTAATTATTTATTATTCTTTTCATAAATACTTTCTGAGGCCAACATAACTGAAAAGTGCTTAGGCTGTTTAAAAAAAAAAAGCTAAAGGAAGCAGACACGGTGTTTTCCACTGCCTAATTTGATAAATGTCACCATATTAGTTTTCATTTACATCTGTCAAGAAACATTTATATCTACACACAGGACTTTTTTCCCTCCCTTTCACCAGATTATTATTTTTTTGTGGAGTATGCATTTAATTCCCATTTACAAATTAGTTTCTGTTCTTAACTAAAGGCACCTTTCCGGCAGAAATGATGCGTGTGATTGTCACAGATCTAACTTTTCGTCTCAGTGGGGTTCAATTTGAAGCCACAAAATTGCCAACTGCTTTTGTTTTTCAATGGACACTTAAAAAACGATAAGCCTGCTTGATTAGTTCATAGAAAAAATATTCAGATTTAGGTAATGTTAGCTTTGGCGTTTCCTTCCATTGTTAAGACGCAGCTCTGGAGTGACAGGGCCTCCCCTGGCTTTGCAGGGCTTGGGAACAACCTTTGTTTTGGATGGTCTCTCCCGGGAAATGTTGGAATGTGGCCATCCTGTCTCCCATAGGAGCAGGGGGCAGGGTTGTTTTATTGTGCAGTGTGATAACTTCTTCCTCCAGGACAGAGTTGGGGCAGGTTTGTTTGCTGAAGGATTTGGAGTCCTAGGCTCAGTGGTCCTCAGCCGTGACCCCAGCCTGCTCTGGACACAGCATCCACCTGGCCTGCTCCCCTCAGCCTCAAGGGCTTGGTCCTGGCGGTGATGGGAGCTGATGAAGATACGCGCTTCATGCTGTTGGCGATGCTTGCGTGAGGAAGTGTTTTGTGTCTGAGCTGGAGTCATATCTACTGGTGGCCTCCATGAAACTTGGCAGGTAGCCCCTTAGCTTACAAATAGGGTGAAGTCTTAGGCCCTTCACGGTTTGAAAGTCACCACCGAATAACTGTGATTAGAAAGAGCTGGGTATGAACAAACTATGGCCTGCGGGCTAAACCCGTCCCACAGCCTGTTATTTCTTTTCTTTTTTTTAAAAATTTTTTTTGTGACCTAAGAAAACATAGAAAGCAAAGAAATCTCTGTGACAGAGACCATGTGAAGCGCCCTTTACAGATTCAGAGTAAGCCGTTCATGCCGCATCGGGCCCATAGCAGGCACAGTGTTAGCATCAGCAGGCCTTGGCTATCAGTAACCACGAGCATCTTACGCACATCAGTGCCGTCCACCCTTAAGGCTGCCCTGTGAGGTGAGGACTCCCAACAATCATACTTCGATGAAATAATAATAATTTCAGAAGGAGGCAAAGAGAGACTGGCTAACTGACGTAGGTTCACACAGCGGGTGCCAGTGGTGGAGGAGGGTTGGAACCCAGGCTGCCAGGTTCCGAGGCCCGTGTTTTTAACCCTCTGCTGCCCTGCTGGGAATGGTGATAGACAGTCCAGACCTTCAAGGTTTGACTCTGTACCTGTTAGGCGCCCTCCCCTGCCCTGTGGGCCCCAAAGGGGGCTCTCACTTTTGCAGAAGCAAAGACAGAGACCCTTTCCCTTTCGAAGTCTTTTCCCAGAGCCGTGTCCCCATCAGTACTGGTCATGAAATGCCAACCGAAGCCCATCTGGCCCCAAAGCCAGGTTTCTTTTCCTGTGAACTTCTCTGTCGAACACAGTCTTACTTTGGCCCATTTTCAAAGTGACTAGCCATGACATTTTACGATTTTCTTAAATGAATACCGGGTGTGAGTTGTAAATCATTGCCTTTCAGTTGCTGGGCCAGAGTATTTTGGGGGCATTTGTCTGGGTACTTCGGCTGCTCCTAGGATGGTGTATCTGCTGAAATGGGGCATGAAAGCCAACCAGGGAAGGATCTGAAAGTTCTGCATCCTCCTCAGTCCATCATGAAAGAGCAGGAGCCGAGACAGAGTGGGACCTGTTTTCCTCAGAAACTCAAATGGATCCACTTTCAAATTCCTTGTTTCCGTTCGTGTAAAACAGTTGCTCTGAAAGACCTCATCGTCTTACTCTTCTATCAGTCTGCAGTGGTTTTCATCATTTTTGGTTTAATTTTGGAAATCCATTATCAAATGAAGATGGTCAGATTTATTTTATGGAGCTCCAGAAGTATATCAAGACCAGCAACTAATTAATTTAAACTCTTATTTTCAGGTCGACTGTGAACAGGCCTGTGGATGCTCTTTTGCCATCTTGAGAACTATTATTTAAAGAAATTTCTGTTGGTGATTTTGTACGTTATCTCATTCACAGATGGTCTTCTTGTCCACCTGACTTTCCAATCTGTTTCGCCCTGGGAATTTTGCTTAGGTTGAAGGAATGAGCGTGTGTACCTTGTCAGAGGAAATCACAGGCCCGTGTGAATGCGCTCGTGCTTCCATCGTTTCGTTCACTGAAACAGGAGCCACGATCTGCTGAAGTGTCACATTGTTAGATGCTGCACGTGTGCCCATGCGTCACCCTATTGGGTTGTTCCAGCGTTTGAATATCATCGGCAGTCTCAAGATCCTGGGAACCAATCCTGAGATTTTTATAGCTCGAAATTCTCCAAAATCTAGATTTAGGCAGGACATACTTAGAACAGTTTAATTACATGTCCGCCTTGTTTTCCTTCTAGGGTGATAGGAGCCTCATGGTTGTTCACCCCAATGAGGAGCTGCCTTTGGGTTGGGAGGTTGTCTCTCGTCCTTGTGTTTATCTTTACTTCTTGGTCATCACAGAGCTTAGTCTTTGCAGCAGGGAAGACAGTCACACGAGCCTCTGCCTGGAGAGGAGAGGGTGGGAGGTGTGGGAAGCCCCTAGTGGTTAGCTCTACTGACAGGTTAGTCACACCAGGAGAGGCGAAGCATATTAGAACTGCTTACACAATCCAGAGGGCATGGAGGGATTTAGTTAGCCCACCCTGCCCGCGTGGCTTTATTTTTTGAGGGATTGATTGCATGTGCACATCTGAGTCAGGCAGGGTGACTTTCTAATCCGGGCTGTGCACAGCTTTCCAGCCAAGAAGCCATGGGTCAGTCAGTGAACCTTTTGGAGCCACGTGTAGCTCACTTGTGAAAGTGAGGGTGTCGCAGTGCGTAACAAATTATCCCCAAACTTTGAAGCCTAGGGCAACAGCCGTCCCATTTTGGCTTGTGATTTTCGTGAATTAGGCGTTCTGGCAGGGCTCAGCTGGGTGATTCTTCTGCTGTGTATGGCGTCAGTTGAGGTCACTCCATGGTTCTCTGCTGATGAACAAGCTGGGTGGGCTGGTCCAGGGTGGTCATCCATATGCCTGGCACCTTCCCAGCGTGACAGTTGCCCAGAGCTTACACATGACCTTTCCAACTTGGTGGCTTTGTATAGGTGGGCTTCTTAAGTCATAGCTCAGGGGTCCCAGAGAGAGTGTTCTGAAAGATGGGAAGCAGAAGCTGCCAGTTTCTGAAGGCCTGGGTCTAGAAACAGATGTGGCCTCACTTGCGTGGTCAAAGCCGTCACAAAGCCTGCTGGATTCATGGGGAGCGGACATGTGCCCCACTTTCTGATAGTGGAAGTGTTGAAGAATTTGTGGCCATCCTTAAAATGCCACAGTGGATAATAATAGAATCGACCTCGTTTCCTACACGATGAGACCAGACTTTCTGAAAATTAGGTGATCATGTAAAGCACCAGTCAGTCCCAAACTTCTTAGCCTCCAGCTCTTCCTTGAGTTGGTCCCAGTCTCGTTTTCCGACCTCCTTCCCCCTGTAGTTGTACCTCCTAAGTCTGCCCAGAGGGATCAGTGTGTGGGGGTGGTGTGGAATTCAGAATGAGCCACTTTGTTCATTGTCAAACTCTGCTCAGAAGTGTGTTTCACATAAGCCTGACCTTCACTGTACCAGGCAGAGAACAGCATGCAATCAGAGAGCTCATTCGTTCAATAAACATTTATTACATCCAAGCCACGGGGAGCCGTAGGAGGAATTTAGAGCAGGGTCGTGAAATTATCAGACTCGCCTTTTAGGAGGCCATTCTGGCAGCTCCATGAGAAACGAGCGTGGGCTACCTGCTGGGAGAGGATTTCAGTCACCTAGGCAAGAAATGATGAATTTTTGAACAGATGTGTTAGCAGTAAATACTAGGAGGAGGCCGTTGTGACAGAGGATAAGGAGGTGAAACCAACAAGGTTTGGTCAACAACAGGAGTGGAGTGAGGGAGATGATAAGTATGGGCCCTGAAAAAGGAAGGATGAAGGGCTTGGCCATGGTGGTACCATCCATGGAGATGGGGTCTGGGAGGAGGCGTGATGAGGTAGGAAGATGGAGTGTCTGCTACAGCCTTACTGCATTAAAGGCTCTTGTAGGTTAACCATTGGGAGTGATCCATTGGCATCTGGATTTACATCTCACACTCAGGGGTTTGGCCAGGATGGAGTTTGACCTCACATATTATATTAGCAGATTGGGACTGGAGAACCCAACATCTGACAGGTCATATGCTGGCCCTGAAACACTGCTTAGTTGTTTTCAAACTACAAACAAATCTCTGCCTAAACCCCCAACAGACCCTCCTTGTATTACACCCTACGTGTGGTGTTAGTCACTCAGTTGTGTCTGACTCTCTGTGACCCCATGGACTGTAGCCTGCCAGGCTCCTCTGTCCATGGGATTCTCCAGGCAAGAATAATGGAATGGGTCGGCGTGCCCTCCTCCAGGGGATCTTTCTGACCCAGGGATCGAACCCTGGTCTCATTGCAGGTGTAGTCTTTACTGTCTGAGCCACCAGGGAAGCCCATTAAACCCTGTGTTTCTGCTAAACTGGAACTGCATCTTCATCTCCATAGACACTTGAGAGTTCCATTCCTTTCCTGCTGTTCCTTCTGCTCGAAACACACTTCCGGTTTTCAGTCATCATTCTCTAGTCTCTTCTTATCTAACTCCTGCCCATACGTTGAAACCCGTTCCGTTTCACAGTTGCATCTGCCAAGAGTTCTTGCCACCGTGTCCTACTTTCCACTTTGTTTTTTCTGTGTTTGGTGCATTTATCACTTTAAAAATTTTCTCGTAGTATTTTCTGAACTCCTCTCAATTCCCCTACTGGTTTATAAACTCCCTTGCGGTCGGCATTCACATGGGCTTCCCCGCTTTTCTTTACATTGAGTGACTCATGCAGGAATATGAGGCCAGAGCTCAGGAAACCCCGAGCTGTGCAGAGTTCATCTCTCCAGACCTCTCTCTTCACTGCACAGAAGAGCTGTCTCTTCTGTGCATCAGTGAGCCCAGTACGGTTTGGCAGGAGGAGCTCTCACTCTGTTCAGTGGGCCCAGCTGATGCTGGGTATTCCTGGTCAGAGAATGGGCACTGAGCCTGTGTCCCTCAGTGACAAGGGGTTGGTCTAATTCTAGCTTATTGCTCTGTTTGGCTTCAGGCTTTGCGTCACTCCTGGCTTGTTGGCCATGCTTAGTCAGACCCTGGGATTTAGCCGCTGAGCCACCTCTCAGCCCGTTGACCTCCCTTCTTGTTTAAGCTGCTCTTTGCTGTCTTTCGAGGCTGGGGCTCCTGGGACCACCTTAGTGGGTCTGCTCTGGACCGAGCCCCACTTTGGGTGTTCCCTTTGGGAAAGACAAAGAAACACAAAAATTCCTTGTCCCTTAGTGCCTGTTGGGTCCCCAGGCAGCCCTGCGTGGAGGAACACTGAGTCTTTACTGGCTGATGAAAGGTGAAACTAGCAACAGTGTCCAGATAGCGTTTCCTCTCTTTTGTCCCGTTTTTGGTTTTATTAGTTTCCCAAGCTTCCAGTTCATCCATTGAGAGTTGGGATGTGAATCCGTTCAGTCCAGCAAGCAGCGAGGGTTTGCCCTGGGCGTGGGAAGAGTAGCCTTCTCTCAGGAGCCCAGAGCGTTAAACCTGACACCACTGTAGATGGAAAGCGTGGTGGAATCCCGCCTGTAGACATGTTTTCTTTGGCACACACACACACTTTCTCTTTTTGCAGTGGAGCAAGTTCCCTTAAAATCTTGATTGTTGGGTTTCTCTGAAATAACCAGATGACCTGGCAGCATTGGCCCCATGTTCTGGTGGCTCTTGGAGGTGGGCGGTGGGGGTTCCCGAGGTCGGCTCCCTCCCAGGGTCTCTTTTTTGACATGTGGCCCCCTCTCCTTACTGATGTCACCTGACTGGTTCATACCCATCACTGCAGCCTCTGGCTTTGTTGGGTGGGCCTCTTGGGCCTCTTGGGCAGGAGGGGTGGGACAGAGGCTATGCTGCTCCTCCAGGGCTGAGCGATTCCGTCAGGTGGACAGAGGTGGACGTGGCATCCTGGGTGCAGGAATAGCCCAGGCAAAGGCACAGTTAGCGTCAAACCAGCACAGCGTGCTCCCAGTCATGCTGAAGTACATCATGCACCTGGTTCTCCTCTCTTTGGAAGGTGGAAGCTTAGAGCTCGGAGGGATCAACAGGGTTGTCCCCATTGGCTGATTCTGGAATCTTCCCCATGGTGACTGTCCCCAAAGACCACATTTTTAGCTCCAGAGAAAAGCCAGTAACAAAGGCATCCACCCCAGGTGGTTTGCCTCTGTGCACGTGTGCTCAGTCACCCAGTTGTGTCTGACTCTTTATGACCCCCTGGACCGCAGGCCACCAGGCCCCTCTGTCTGTGGGATTTCCCAGGCAAGAATACTGGAGTGGGTTGGTATTCCGTTTTTCAGGGGGACCTTCCTGACCCAGGGATCAAACCCATGTCTCTCCCATCTCCTGCAGCTCCAGGCAGATTCTTTGCCACTGAGCTATGCGGGAAGCCTGGTTTGTCCTCCGAAAGCCCTGAAGTGGGCCTAGGAGGCAGCTGAAGCAACGTCAGTACACTCAAAATGCTGAGGAGTGGCTGCAGGTGGGAAGGAGGGGGTCTGGAGCCGGGGGACCCCCTCTGTTTGGCTCTGCTTCTCACCAGCTGTTAGACTCTAGGGAGTTAATTAAGTTAGCTCATCCTGGCCTCAGTTTCCCCAGTTGTCGGCTGGAGTCATAGTGAGAGAGATTTAGAACCCGCCCACTGCCTTGCGAAGGGTGCTCACCCAGCGAGTGGCCTTGATTGTGTAATACATTTAGAAGGACAGACAAGCGTGGTTTCACCCCAGCAGCAGCCCAGCCATTCCCACTCACCCCAACTGCCCTGAGCATCCTCCATGACTTCCAGAAGCAAGTTGGTTATGAACTGTACGAAACTAAACTAACAAACTCAGGCTCTGCTGCCAGAGTTCGAATTGTGGGTCGAATATCAGAAGCCGTGACCTCTCCGTGCTTGGACACCCACTCTGAGGAGGTGACAGGCTGCCTTCCGCTGATGGCAAATCCAATCCGGCACCCTCACCTGGTTGTGTGGTGAGGCGCGGGGGCAAGGATATTTACCATCTGAAAGATAGGGGGCTCTTAAGAACTGGCCCACCCCTCCTCGGTCACCATTTTTTCCTCGCGTCTCCGAACCCTCATTAATTTTTCACAGGCTCGTGATGGATAGTTTTTATTTATTCACGTCTGAGGTTCTGTTGTGTGAAAAGGACTCATTTTATAACATTACATATTCATGGCTTGGGATAGATGGGATCAGGAACTTATTATTAATGTGCCACTGTGGGAAACTTACTCGAGTTCACCGGCGAACCTTGTTAAATTTGGTGTGGTCAGCAGACGCGGGGAAGTTTGGGATATGTTCTCTGAACAGAGGGCAGGGAGTTTGCTGAGGCTGTCCCCGGACCCAGTGAAACAAGTTTAAATCTTATTTAAATCTTTTGAAATAGTAATTGGAAGGAAGAAAAAAAAAAAGCAGGAAGAAGGCAAAGATGAAGTCTTGTTGAATAGCCTGGCTTCCGAAGCATCCTGTGGGTTGCATACCAGCTTTGTTGGCGTAAACTCTTTACTGGAAGAGTTTTTATGGAAAGTCTTTACGTAAACTCTTGTTGCCTTTCCTGCTGCCATTTCTGGCCTCTCCCCTGGGGGCAAGTCGCAGTTTTCTCCACTTATGCATTCATCCTCCTGACCCCCTCAATCCCCACCCCCACCCCTGGATTCTGGGGGACTTCTCATTTTGGAGGTCCTATTGACATCACCGAATTCCTTGCCCTGGACCAACAGAGTTGTTATTAACATACCATCTTGTAAACCGAAGCCGGGGGAGAGGGCTCAGTGGGGAAGCTGGCCCAATATGCTTCAGCCTGAAGCTCGTAAGAGGAAAGCATATGCTGTGTTCCGTTCTCTGCAAAGACAGGCGCTGGTGTCTGTTAGGGACAGGATGCAGATTTGGCATGGTTCAGGTGGCGGGCTGCTCCGCGTTTGCCAGTTTGGCTTAACTGTGTCATGGCCAGTGGCCACTGCTGTCAAACAGGCTCCCTCACGTGAGAAGAAACACAAAGTAAATGCATGGAAAGGATACATTTTTCCCCGACATATACATTTTGAAATTCTGCACTTCAGGCGTCTGACTCTGCCTAAGATACAAAGAATCGCACGGTACCCGCTTTGCCATTCATCACAGGCGTTTTCCAGCAGAGAATTTGTTCCTGATAACCTTGTCCTCCAAAGGGGTTAAAAAAAAACAAAGCAGTGAAATCCTTTTGATAACTGAAGCAATTAGCTTTTGAAGTTGATAGTGAGATGTCAGCGGCCTGAGTGGGGGACAAAGGAGTGAAATATCCCTTCAAAGGCCTCCTCCAACGATGTTTCCATAATGCAAAACATTTGTTTCTCGCCGGGATCCCATTGGCGATTGGCTGGTATTATATTGCCATTTATATTGGAAAGGCAGGCAGTGCGAAAACCGTAGTCTATTAAGAGTTTGTGAGTGTGTGCATGTGTACACAGTGAAATAATATCTAGTGTAATATGAAGTGACAGTCAAAATTACAGCTTTTCTCTTGCCGCAAGGGTACTTCTTTGCCAAGTATAGTAATATTGTTGTAGCAGTGTTCAAGGCTGTCAGCAATTCTGGCTTACTCTGCAGAGAGTCGTAAGAGTGTGTGGAAGGAAGGAGCTTCCTGTCAGGGGAAATACTATAATTTTGATATATATTTGTTGGTGCCAAACTGCAATTAAATAGGAGGTGTTGGAAGAAGATTTTATTTAACCAGCTTGAATTTGTTAATTAATTAGCAGAACCGTGCATTTGGAGTGCATCAAGAAGTGGGTCCGTGTTGTTCCTGTAACTTGGTTTCACACCACTGTGTTTTTTTGTTTCTTTGCTTTAAAAAAACAAAACAGAATTACCACTCCCACTCCCCAGATTGGGCAGAATGAAATGTTTTCAAGCACCAAAGGAAGGGAAAAATAAAGCACCTTGAATGGTCTTACCTATTGTATCTTCTTTTGGGGAGCATTTCCTTGGTCTGTTAATGTTTGGTTTTCTACCACGATGGCCTGACAGACATGTAGTATTTGGAGCAATGTCTGTCGTGGACCTCATTTTATTTCCCTTCACTGTATTGCGTTTCACGGATACTGGGTCTTTTACAAATTGAAGGTTTGTGGCAGCGCTGCATAGAGCATACCTGTCCGTGCCGTTCTTCCAACAGCACTTCCTTACATTGTGTCTCTGTCATATTTTGGTAATTTCTGCAACATTTCAGACTTTTCCATTATCATTTGTTATGGTGACCTGTGATCAGTGATCTTGGATGCTGCTTTTGCAAAAAAAAAAAATTAGGACTCATTGAAAGCTCAGGTGATGGTTAGTGCTGTTAAGCAATAAAGCATTTTTCATTTTTTTTTTTGTTTTTTAAACTTTTAAATTTTAAATTGGAGTATAGTTGATTAACAGTGTTGTGATACTTTCAAGTGTATAGCAGAATGATTCATTTATACATATACGTGTTATCTATTTTTTTTTCAAATTCTTTTCCCATTTAGGTTGTTACATAGTATTGATCAGAGTTTCCTGTGTTACAGAGTAGGTCCTTGTTGCCTTGTTGGTTATCTGTTTCATCCTTTTGAAACTCTTTTTTTTGTTTTGAGGTATCTGGTTAACAATGTTGTGACGGTTCCAGGTGAACAGGGAAGGGACTCAACCCTACATATACATAGGCATGATGTCATTGCGCCCTTAATAGGTGACAGTGTAGTGTCAACAGAACTTTTTTTTTTTTCATTCTATGTCTTTTTTAAAATTTTTAATATAAATTTATTTATTTTACTTGGAGGTTAATTACTTTACAATATTGTATTAGTTTTTCCATACATCAACATAAATCTGCCACAGGTATACACCTGTTCCCCATCCCAAACACCCCTCCCTCCTCCCACTCTGTACCATCCCTCTGGGTCGTCCCAGTGCACCAGCCCCAATCAACCAGTATCATGCATCGAACTTGGACTGATGAACTGGGAAACCAGAAAATTGGTGCGACTCGCTGTATCGTGATACTTGCTTTACTGTGGCGGTCTGGAGCCGAACTTGGCCAGATCTCAAGGGTATGCTTGTGGATGGTTTAACTTGTGCCTCCATTAGTGTGTGGTTACGTTGCACTTTTCAGGTGGCTAAAGGAAAAATGGTTGTCTTACACTGTGTGTGTGTGTGTGTGTCACCTTGCTTGCAAAGCACCAGTCCTTCTCTTTACTCCTCTGTGAGAGATGCTAGGTGCCACTGGAATAGTGACAAGTCTCTTGGCAGCAACTCTTTCCCTTCATCAACAGGAATGAGGGCATCACCCTAGTTCCCAGAAAACTGCTATTCAGATGAAAAACACTTTCTATTTTGAATACGTAGAAACACCACAGAAGACTGAAATAGCAGCGACATATTAGAAAGGCCAAGGCAGATATGTGTGAAGAAATAAAGAACAGAAAGATGGTGTTGTTTTAACAAGGCGAATTTAAGAGTCTCAGAAAAAGCAGTGTGTGTGTGTGTGTGTGTGTGTCTGTTGGGCGGTAGGGGTGGTTTCTTCTCATACTGAGCATTTTGCAAATTAAGTGAGTTTCATTTTCCTGTAAAATATGAATCCAATAACATTTTATATGATCATAAAATCTGTCTACTTTTGTCTCCATCTTTTATGAAAAAAAAGAAATATTCCTAAAGTATATAACAGAAAATAATTAATAAGCAACCTTTCATAGTTATTTTCTGAGGTTAATTGTTACCCTAAGAAATCAATTTCAATTTCTTCAGTTTGAAAGACTCATTTGTGACTGAGTGTTTCCAAAAAAGCGAGTGAGTTAAAATTTTAAATGGGAGCCCTCAGTCCCTAAAGAAAATGCCTTTGCTGCTGGCTATGATCCATCCGGAGCCGTCTTGCCCATTCATACCCCATGCCAAGAGAATGTATGGACAATGTGATGGAGCTGTTAGAATCCAGTGGGAGACGGGTTACAGTAAGGACCCAGAGTCGTCTTCAGAGCGTTGATCCCCACGAGTCTTCACAGAACAAAGCAGTTTGGCCCTTTTTTACTTTTACTTTTGTCTTTGTATTTTTTGCTGACCTCCCTGCTCGCCCAGCCTGAGCTCGGGCATTGGGCGGTGGGGGTGGGGGGTGGGCAGGAGAGGCACCTTTCATTTGTTTTCCAGATGCTTGCTCCCGGGTCCCGGGATGGAGCTGAGTGCGCAGGGAACAGGGGAGAGAATTGTAAACCTGGAGCAGGAAACCCGAAACGAAGGTGCAGTTCCCCTCCTTGTGATCTCCTGTGGAAGTCATCAGGATCGCGCTGTCCTGGCCAGGCACCTGCGAGCCGCGGCCGGCCCCCCGCTGCTGGAGCAGCACTTGCGCAGGGGTGGGATTTCCTCTAAATTAAATATGTTCTTCAGGTACATGAAAAAAAAAAGTGTCTTTCTCACCTTTAAGCTACTTTTTCTTTCACTGCTTGGCTCAAAACCTCCCGTCCATCGGAATGATTAATGCTGTATGTTTTGTGCCTTTTAACACTTTGTTCAACACTTTGGGGCATACAGCAAAGAATGTACAACTTCTAGGGGTCAGCTGAGAGAGAAACACTCCACCTGGATAGCCGCTTTTTCTCTTTAGGACCTCAGCACATAAGGATGGGAGAGGTGTACAGGTTTGTGGGATGAGCTAAGGATAGACTCCTCGGGTAATTCATCAGGAGGTTTCCATTGCCTGTGGAAAAGCCCAAATGCAAACTACCATTAAGCTGAAACGGTCATCATGGGCTCTCAAGATGCAGGGGTCAGCAAATTTTCTCTGCAGTAGGACAGAGAATACATATTTTTGGTCCTGAGGCTGGATGGTGTCCGACCCAAGTACTCAGCTCAGACAGGAGGGAGCCCAGTGGGTATGGCTGCTATGCCAGTAAAACTGTGTCTGTGGATACTGGAATCTGAATCCACCTGATTTTTTATGTGTCACAAAGTGTTCTTCTTTTTTTGTTCCACCACCTAAGAAAGGTGAAGCCTTTTTAGCCCCTGGGATGTATAAAAGGCAGAGGTTCAGATCTGGCCAGGTGGTCGTACTTTGCCAACCCAGGGTTTAAAGTCTGGCTTTTTCCAAAGCTCACATATGTCATCAGGCCCCCATCTTTATCTAAACTCTTGATTTTGATCATCTTTTATTTGTTGGGTGTCAAGGTGGCCACTGAGAGATCAGCAGTGTCCCAACAACGACCTGGGCACCAAGAAGCTGGTTCCCCCCACCCAACGTGGTCCCTGGACAGAAGCCCCAGGCAGAACTTGATTGGCCTGGCTTGAGGCCGACAGCATCCTTATAAGTGATGACCCACGGAACAGGGTTCTTGGGTCAATGCTGGAATCGCGTGGAGTCACAGAGGCCCAGGTGGAAAAGTATGCTCAGGAGGGACCCACGGATGCATCCTGGAGAGAGAAAGCCATAGCTTCCCCGTCCACTCTGATCCTTTTATAATCTGACGTTGTAATTGTAATTTTGGACACAAGGAAGAAATCCTTTCTGGATGGAGCTTCAGAAGGGAGTGTGGTGTGTGTTCTCTCATCACTGCCTAGCTGGGTCCTTGTCGATTGCCCTGCAGAAATTGTGTTCTATTTCCATCTCCTCGACACCTGGCCTGAGGTTCTTCTGTTCCCTGGAAGCAGAGCCCAAGTCATGCTGCTTTTTCCAGTGGTGTGTGGGGGTAGGGGTTGTGCTTTCAGGAGGGGGAGAGGAGAGAGGGGCCCAGGACAGGGCAAACGTTGTAGGAGGGTGCAACCAGTTTCAGCCTGTCTGCCCCTCCCCTCCTGCAGGGGCTCTGGAGTGTGACTGGTACCCTGGAGTGGATCTTGCTCGACTCAGGAGCCTGGCTGGCTGGCTGGCGGTCAGTGCTTAGCCAGCATCAGCCAGGGAAGAGGGCGGTGGGAGTGCAACCTCCCAGGAGAGGCAGAAAGGGGTGTCAGCCTGTAAGTTCTCAGCCAGCACTCAAAGCCCTGGGCGCGCCTGCTCAGTAAAGGGACCTGGGGCGAGGAGGGACCCCTGCATCGTGCCCGTCAGCTCCAGAGCGTCCTCTCTCGAAAAGCGCTCCCTTCCTGGCAGGAAGAAGCATGCAGGCCTCGAAACCCGCTGCATTGCAGGGCCTGTCCCTGTACCTGACCACACCGAGTGCCAGCCTTCAAACTGACTTTGCCCTCCTGCCCTTGGCCCTGTACCTGCCTTTTCAGTTTAGCCCCTATAACTCGACAGAGTGATCCTCTAGTCACTTTTGTTTAGCGAAACTCACAGCTTTTTGGGATGCTGTGCTAATGTCTTCCATTTTTAATTGCGTAAATATATTATACACAGCTGGACAGGTTGCTTCCTTGCTGGCCCTGCTGTTGCAGATTGAACATGGATACAGTTTTCTTGAACTCACCAAGAATGCGTGCGGTACTTTATTCCTGTGTCCCGTGGCTCTTCTTCCTTTAGAAAGCATTATTTGCGTGAATGTTTCAGAGCACTTTTAAGATATCGAAAACTTGAAGAAAGAAAGGAAAAGGGAAACGCTTTCCCCTCCCCCAAACAGTGGCTACACTGTGACAACAGTGGGTTGAGCTAAATTCAGCTGCGTCAAAGGAAGAGCAATAAAAGCAGATGGATTGTTCTCTAAGCTTCACTTTATTGGATATTGTAATTGACATATAGTTGTCATTTATAATCATCTGTCCATTCCTGTGAGTTGGGAGCAGTAAAGTTAATTGTGGCAGCTCATTTGCATTAATCTCACCTCTGAAGGGTACAGTAACCCATTAATATCATGTCATGATGAATTATCACAAATAACATTGAACATATTGATTAACGATCTCTGAGATTTGTATCTCGTTAAAACATTTTGTTAGCTCTTTAAACTTTTAAGCCAACAACCATCACACGTAGGAGGGGTTTGGCGATCATCTGAGAGGTGGTGCTGGGAGGTGGTGTACACTGCCAGGGTCACTGGTTTAAGGAGTCGGCTCATTCAGTTCCCATTAGATTCTCCCCCCCCCCCCCCCCCCCCCCCCCCGTACCAGAAGCCAAGTATGTTTTCTTGGTACATTTTTCCTACTTTTCACCAGATGATGGTTTCTTCAGAACTTGTACTCTGCTTGTGAAGTGGCTTTGATTCTCCACTGGAATGATTCTAATAAGATTTTTTTAAGTTATCCTTCCAACACCCTAAATCGTGGCCTTCAGAATCTTTTACCCACCTAGATCTGCCTGCTATTTGGAAATAGACATTTTTTTTTTTTCTTCAGTACATCAAAATCTCACAACTTATACAGCCATACCTTGGATATGTGACAGGCTTGGTTCCAGACCACCGCAGTAAATCAGACAACAAAATTTTTGAGTTCCCAGTCCATATAAATGTTCTCTTCATACTGTAGTCTACCAAGTGTGCAAAAGTGTGATGTCTTTAAAAAATATGTATCTTTTAATTAAAAAATAACTTTATTATAAAACATGCTAACCATCATCCAAGCTTTCAGCCAGCTGTAGTAGTAACATCAAAGAATGCTGTTGACAGGTCACCATAATACAATGATAGTGAAAAAGCTTGGAATTTTGGGAGAATGAACAAAATGTAGCCAGAGGTACTAAGCGAGAAACTGCTGTTGGGAAGACGGCACCGATGCACTCACTCAGTGCAGAGCTGCCCCAGACCTGCAGTTGGTCAAAGAAATGCAGTATCTTTGAAGTACAGTGAAGCAAAGCCCAATAAAACAGCTCGTGCCTGTGTGTTAACACATGTTAACATAAACATAGGCGTAACTTGTTTGAAATATTGTCATTTAAAATACCACTTACTAAACCCTTTATTGTATAAAAGTGTCTTCCTCTCTTTCTGGGAGCTCTTGTTCATCAGGTGTGACTGGAAGACTTTGTCTTCTCTGTGTTGCTCCGCAGAACAAATACGTGAACAGGACCAGCAGAGAAAGCATCATGTCAGCCACACGAACATGTGGACATAATAAAATGTTAGTCAGTTATCTTTCCCAAAGCCCTGTCTGTGCAGGATTTCCCGGTAAGAGTTTAACTGCAGCGGATACAGTCAAGAGAAAGGTTGGCATAGGAGTAGAGTTACAAAGCCTCATTCTTTAGAGCTCTTTATAAAAGAGTTGTAAAACTAATGTAGTATCTGAGGTCTCCAACTTGGATCTATCTTCCACTTATGTTTATTACTTGGTCTGTTTTCCCAACGTAAGTATTGAACACACGGCCAGTACTGGGACCAGTCTCTTCAGAGGAAGGGCAACTGAGCTGCCTGAAATAAAGATGCCGGAGATGACTTCATCACTGCCTGGCTAGCTTGTATGGTCTTAAGCCTGGAGGGTGATTCTGAAAAGGGGCAGAGTGCACGTACTTCTACTTATCTGCTAAGACCTCCAGCCCTGGGCCTGTGACTCCCTGTTGAGGGAAAGATCACGACCCCCATGTCTTTCCAGAAGCCAGCTCCTAGAAGGCAGGAGTGATGGCTGAGCCCCCGGAAGCCTTCTGACGGCCAGGGTAGATCAGAAGCGTGCTGGCTGAGCGCTGGTGGGAAAGATGGCTGCAAGCATGAATTGTTTGTAGCTTTAACCGGCAGGTGAGGGCAGTGGTTCCACCCTGACTTCCTCTCGGATGCTCGCTCTCATGGAGGGGTCTTAAAACCACAAGCGGACCATATGTGCGGCCGGCTTGGCGCCTGAATCACCAAGAACAGAGTGGGTTGTTTCCTTGTAAGAGCCGCTTTCCTTTCCATGCTTTGTCAGGCCGGTAGTTTTCTCCACCCACTGAGTATTTAATATCGGTGTTTTCAAATCAAAGAACAGGCTTTTTGTATCCCAGGATAGTATCTTGTAAAGCCAGCCTCTTTATTACTTCACCAGTTTAAGGCTTTATTACTTGCGATCTAAAGCCGGCTGGTGAATTATGCATGTCGGGGCTCCCTGCCCCACCTCCACCTTTGGGGGTTCCAGAAAGGACAAGGGGATCTCGCTGTGCATTCCTTTCCATCCGTGGTATTAATCCTTATTCGTTCTAAAAATCTGCTAACGGAAATATTTCCATTCAACTCATTAATCAATTGTGATTTTCATTCCCTTGTTTTGTAAAAGCTGTTGCAATAAATACTTTTTTTTTTTTCACAAGGCGAAAATCCAAGAGATGGATGCAGCCAGCGTAATTAATTGCACCCAGTTACAGGAGATCAGCAAGTTTGTGGGATTCACATGCTGCTATACCATATGGTTGCCCAGTAGGCGAAAAATTTGATTAATGTTTTGAAGTAGATTTTTTTCAGCAAATATTACAGCCCCAGATGAGGTTTCTTTTTTCTTTTTTTCCTTTAACTTGCTAGTATTGTTACACTTAGCTGAAGGAACCAACCCTCTGATTTAAAGCTTAATAATATTGGGATCCAGTGAAAACTTAACATGCAATAAAAATTGCAGTCAGCCTGCCTCTTGTGGGTGCAGAAAAATAATGCATTATGTCTTTGTTTGTAATTAAATGTGAAAGTTGGAGTCCAGAATTTGATTTTTTTTTTTCCCTAAAAAGAAACATAACTTTTTTTCCCAAGTGGTGCAGTTTTGGTATGATTTATAAACAGAACATTTGCGTAGACTTTGAAAACTAAAAGCAAACAGCAAAACAAAAAGAGTCAGTGAAGTTTCTTATAAATTGCATTCTCCATACCAATTAGATGGTCATGAATTTAACTATGAGTGGCATAGAAACGTTTAAGCTATCTCTGCTGTTATCCTAAGGTTTCAGTTTCATAACCAGTCAAGTCTCCTTTATAAAAAAGTCTCCTTTAGATTTTTGCATAAATTTATAGTCTCCTTGGTGACTGAGATGGTAAAGAATCTGCCTGCAATGCAGGAGACCCAGGTTTGATCCCTGAGCTGGGAAGATTGTGCTGGAGAAGGGAATGGCTATTCACTCCAGTATTCTTGCCTGGGAAATCTCATGGACAGAGGAGCCTGGAGGGCTGCAGTTCATGGGGTCACAAAGAGTCAGACACAACTTAGCGATTAACATTACACACACAGTCTCCTTACTTTTTAAAAACTATGAAACAGAAAGTTGGTTTTGTCTTAAGGCTCCTTGTCAGGCTGGACACGCATCCCCTTACGGCATTCTCCTGCTGGGGTCCCCCTCCAATTTCTCTGTCCAGTCACTGGGAGAGAGTCAGCCCTTTGGTAACAAGACAGGGTATGGTAGGTCTGACCTTGGCATTCAGAAAAACAGCTTGAAGTTTTGCAAACATGTAGGAACTGGTGATGGACTTTGAGGAAAATAGAATAAATGAAATTTCTCCTCTTTGATGAATATGGCTTGATGCTTCACACAGTTGAGCTTTTCTGTTTTTCTTGAGACTAAATTTCTAATTGCTGAAGCATCATATGACTCTGCTTAAATTTAGATGTCTATTAATATGAACGCTTAGCTCAAGTGGTTAGAGCATGGTCTTTAGCCAGGCATCAGACTATTCTGAGTCCTCTGAGTCTTGGCCAATAGAAAATTCTGTTTTGCTTTTTTTTCCTTAGTTTTTGGCTGCACCATGTGGCATGTGGGATTCCTAGTTCCTTGACCAGAGATTGGACCTGTGCCCCCTGTGGCAAACGCATAGGAGTCTTAACCCTGGACCACCAGGGAAGTTCTGAAAATTCTCTTGAGTCACGTACATTGTCTGTAACTTTGACTGCACCCCCCACCCCCACCCCACCACCGGTCTAGAGACGTCCTTGGTTCAAAAGGAACCGTGTTATCAGAATCCACCGAGACGACACCACGTGCTGTCAGCTCTCAGGGCCACACGGTTATTGCTCTCTTTCTCTGCTCTGTGTCTAAAGCGTCCGAGCGGCTCTCAGTGTGGCCCGTTTTCCGACGGCTTAACCGGGGGTCAGGGGGACGGCAGCAACCGGGCCAAGAGGACCATGTCCTCTGATTTTGATTTGCCAAGTCAAATCTTTGAGCAAAGTGGTTAGACTGTTTTCGATAATTACATGGCACCAGGCTTCTAATTTTTTTTTTTTTTTTTGGGTCAGGGAGGAAATTAGCTGAATAGTAGTTATCCACAAAGACATGAAAAGGAACGTTACAGTGATGTCATATTAAAAAACAAACACAACTCCACAGAAAGCAGTATATCCTGTCTTTCTCCTCAGTTTGAGCTAAAGCTGTTTCTCTCATTTTCATTATGGCATCCGGTAGAGATTCTTAGACTAAGGCAGTTTCCAAGACACCATTTAGGAATTTTTCTCAGACCAAGTCACTTTTTGTCAAATTTTGTCATTTCATCACTCCTAGCGAGTATGTTTTAACTGCAGTTTAAGCAGTGACTTTTGATTTCGTGTGGTCCCCTCCAAATAGAGCCTGGATTTTTTTTTTTTTTTAATTTAAAAACAAGGAAATAGTTTTTAAATTTAATTTAATACAGCAGGTGAAACACAAACAATACATGGTCAGTTGGCAGGAGACTGTATACTGAATTATTTATGAGTTTATCTGTTTTTTTTTTTTTAAGCAGCACATACATATATGAAATTCATTAGATGACAGGACGGATGATTCAGGGAAATGCTGGTGTGTTTGAGAGACCCCGACGAGGCGGTGCAGTGCCTGTGGCAGCACAGTGACCTGAGCTCCGTTCCCAGCAGTTCCATCCAGGTTGGGCTGATTGTTGTTGTGGCCGTCATTTTAACAAAATGGATTTGGAAAGAACAAGCCTCTTCACAGTGCCGTATTTTTTTTGGCGGGGGTGGGGGGGGGGTTGCCCAAAGGAGAAGAATGTATTTCTGGTCCATTTTTTGTTAGTAATGCATACCGCCACATGATGACATTACCAGCGCAATTATCCTGACCTTTCCTGTCCCGGGGAGCCCAGTACATTTGCAGCATCTCCCTTCACATCTGCAAATTTTACTTCCCTGGATGGAATCCTTTGGAGAGAGACCATTCCCAGAGTATCAGTTCCCTTCAATGAAATTTCCTTTTGTTCGAACTAACCCCCTGGGATCAGGATTTACAGGTCATATCAGTGTACGTGGCACAGATTGGGTGATTTATCAGCAAGTATCCGTCAGTTGAATGAATTTTGCTACATTTTTCAAGTGGGAAGAAATGTTAACAAGTTTAGGAAGGGTGGGGGAACGTCAGTCCTAGGAGGCAGGAAGAAAAAAATAAAATCATCCTTGGGGTCTCACCGTTTGAGACTAGGTGTTGTGGTGCAAGGCTCACCCCCAGCGGGAAGGCTCTTCTCTTGCCCGAGGTGCTCACTCAGCACAGGGCACCTCGGCAGCTGGGGCAGAGGGGCGCCAGGTGGAGGGGCCCCGGGCGGAGAGGCACCGCCAAAGACGGAGAGTGGGGGGGACTCCAGCTGCAGAGCTGCCAGGGACGCGGGACCACTCTCCCTGGAGCTGGCCAGCCCGCGCTAGGCCACGCTGGTGTTCAAGTCAAATACAAGAGAGCTAATGATTCTTAAGACGCTTTAAAGTGGTTTGTCTCTGGGAGTGTGAAGCTGGCAAGAATAAAACCTCTGCAAATAGAGTTGATTTTTGATGACCCACCGAAGGCAAGTGCTAAAAGTGGTTGGTGGGCTCCAGTGACCTGGCGTTTGTCCCACGTCAGGGAAAGTGGACAGTTATCGGAGTTACTTACTAATGAGAAAGTAAAAGGAAAAAACTATAAGATTATTTGGTTACAGAGCAGTGGGAATGAAGAGAGCTCTGGCTCTTAACAAGGAATAGGTCTGAGAAAGCTTCCGCATTTGGGACCCAAGACTAGCACTTCCCCAGGGAAGGCGCTCTGTTGGGAGCCGGTTTGAATTAGTGCTCCGCCTGTGGCAAAGGTCATGAGGAAGGAGGCTTGACATACACAAAGGTGGGGTCTAGCCTCAGGAGCCCCTTGGAGGTTCTCGAGCATCTACCCCCAAAAACCAGAGCCTGCCTGCTTTACTACTTGTGCTCTCACCTACACCTCTGACTTTACGGGGGGCTGTCCCCCACTACCTCTCTCTGAAAAAAGAGTTAACATAGAGCTTCAGTTAATAAATTCCTGGGTGTGACAGGAGTATAACTACAAACTCCTCTGAAGGTTCTTTAGCCCACCTGACAGGCTTGTCCGGCCACTTGTGCTTCTAAAAACAGGTTCTTTAGAGAAGTTAGAAAACTTTTAACATAAGTATAATGGGCTGATTAGAAATTGTATTGGTGAAGGGTTTTTCATTTGTTGAGCCAATGATTGCTGCTAAGTCTCCACTTCCCCTGCCCTTATACACATTAATGAATAGAAGAGATAAGTATTAACCTTTGATATTAATCACATTAGACTTTAGGCTAAGTAAATTCTTTCCCTGACTAAAACCCACTACACCCTCACCCTATAGGAATGTAAACTTATCTAGTGGAGTCTGTTTTAAGAATAATCGCCCTGGAGAAATAAGTGACTGACCACTATCACAAGGAGAAGGTCATAAATTGTCAACAGGCCCCCTGGCCGGAAGATGATGTAACACCCCTAAGACCTCTGTATACATTTGATAAAAGTCAGGGCTGCCGACCCCACGTGACTTTTGTATAACATCTCAGTGTATAAAAGTAGACCATGGAAAATAAAGAAGGGGGATCAGTTCCTGGAAAGACTGGTCTCCCCATGTCGCTCTCTCTCAAATTCTGGCTGAGTCTCCATCTGGGGCGCGGGACCCACCATGCTTACTAATTATGCCTGGGCTTCTAAGATCGGACCGGGGAGGCCTCAGTGTCTCCTCTCCTTCGGGAGAACGGAAAGACGCCTGCGGCCTACGTAAGTGGTGCAAACTTCTTGTCTTGAAGTTTTATTGGTCCCCCGCATAAACCAAGCTACTCAGCCTCTTTTCTCCACTGAAATTTCCTACTGAGCTATCCTCGTTCTAGTATTCTTTATATCTCTAATTATAACTATCGTGTCCTGACCCTCACCGACGCCGTCCTCGCTTCGAAGTCCCTGGATCAGCTGGGGCTGGTCCCCAGCAGCGCTCCACTGTCCTGGTGTGACAGGCGAGAAGCAAAACTCCTGTGAGGGTGAAGGAGGCTCCTTGTGAGCAGGGGGGAAGCTTGAGACGTTCACGTCCATACATTTCGGTTACAAGGTCAGAATTACTGTTGTGTTTTCTAAACAACCAGTATTTGAAAAGACAATATCGGGCAAAGTTTCATTTTCTCTCAAACTACAGGAGGATCTTGTTCTTTTGAGGGACATAACGAATAAAGTAATATTAGCTGCAAAGAAAAATGCTATATACTTGACAGTTTTTTTTTTTTTTTTCAAGTTTTACTGACCTGCAGTGTGAATCAGTAAGTACATCATAAATGTACTAATATTCACTGATATTTTTCGTAATTACTTTATTTTGATTTTCCTGAAGGACGAGGTTATTGTGTTTTATCTATAATCAGAAGCACATTAGCCCGTGAATTCAGGTAAAGGAATATAAAACCGCTTCTATTAATTCCTTAAAATATAATTGCTGCTGACGTATACGTAAATACTTTCATTTGTACATCTCTCTGCATTTTTTATTTTTCCTTTTCTCATGACGTGTTTGATGAAAAAGAGCCTTTTCAATACACACCTGTTTGGGGTTTCTGTGTTTGAAATTTAATCAGAGGCTTTGGGTCTGGCCAAACAAAAATCACACTGGAGCCTTTACTTAGGGAGCATTCGCTGAACTGACCTGTCAGCATGTGCCCACGTGTTTATTTGTAATTAAGGCTAAGATGCTTTAGAACGGCTTGGCCATGAATCTTAAAAACCTAGAGACATTTCCTGGTAAATGATGTATGGCCGTTTGCTTTGGGTTGCCGCTGAAAAGAGAATTGTTCCTGTGGCATCTTCAGGGAGAGCAGCTTTCCTGTGTGACTCGCAGCCGTAACCGCCTCAAACTCCTGCTGTTCGGTAAATCTGTCAGAAGGGTCTGCGAGGGACCCGTATTTATGAAGCGAGTGTAGAGTGGTCAGTCTAAAAAGCTCCTTAGCGTAGTACTTTGAATTTTAAATTACACGCATAATTCAAAGGTAATGTAACTTGCAGTGTCGGACTTTAGTCCATTCCGTTAAATGGAGAAAAATGACTGACGTTTGGAATGACTTATTGATTCTCGGTGGGAAAATGACTTCTGTAATATAGGAAGTATGGTAAAAGGAATAGCTTAATTATTTAGGGAGCACTTTTCAAAATATGCTTTTACAGCAGTACAAATTGTGTATATACAAATTGTACAAGGAGGTTCTTTCTTTCTTTTTTAATTCTCTTGGAGAAAAGTTATGAGAAGGCTTATTTAGTTGCTAAGACAGAGTTTAATTTTGCTTCAAATCCTGGAGGCTGTAACTAAGAAAGATATAAGGGCTAATGAGAAGTTTCTAAATGCCTTAAAAAATATGACTTGTTCCAATTGCTATTTCTTATTTACATTATACGCCAGCGAATGTTGGGAGACCTTGACTGCCAAGATTTACAAAACACACTTCTCTCTCTCTTTGGTTTATGGTGTTTTTCAACAGTGTCATGAACTCACTTAATCTGATTTCATCAAGTAAATATTTGGGAAGTGGAGATGACATATTTTAATCTGGCATTTGACGAAATATTCATAAAATATCAGATAAAATATTTATTTTGGCCTTTTCCTTCTGATCTCTCTTTTGATTCACTGTGTATTCTTTGCTTAAGGACTGCGGCCTAATGTTATTTTGACTGCAGTCCACAGTGCTGGCAGCCTTTCAGATAAACAGCATATTTGTGGTTAATTGGTTGAACATGTTCTATAATTATAATTATATTAAAACCTTAATGTGCTTGAACATTTGCCCACCAAAGGCCACTCGCGTGAGCCATGTCAGGTTTCTGTCATGATCACGGAGCTGGCTGGTGGCCGACATCCCACAGTCGAGGCAGGACCAAGGGCCTGGGACTAACATGGAGACCGCTCACCATTTCCTCCCGAGACCACCGTTCGGACAGTGGCAGACACTGAGTGTGAAAATTGCCTCCTGCCTGTAACTTGTAGATTCCCGGGTTTTAGCCCGGGGGCTAACGTTTCCTCAGGTTTTGAAACCAGACTGACTTGGCTTTTTATCAGCATTATACAATGGTCATAAAAAGCAAAATTAGCACTTTATCAAGTTCAGAGCCAGTCGCCAAGGCCACCGTGGAGCAGGGCAAGTCACCAAAGCCCACTGCTTAGACCTGGGCAGGGAGCCATGGTGAAAATGAGCGGAGGCCTGACGGCCAGCAGCTGTGGGTGGAGGGCCCCTTCTCTGCCCTCGCTGTGCCTGCTGGGTTGGCTTCGTAGCCAGCGATCCCCTGGACTTACCAGCCGAGAAGCCCAGTATTTTCATTTTAGGTGTCAGGGTCAGCCATACCGTGGTCTCTCTCCCCATGTATAAATCAGGGTCTAAGAGCCCCTTTTTTTTTTTATGGCATGAGGATTTTTTTTTTTTTTTTTACGTTTTTTAGTGGGTGAAAAAAAGAGTCAAAGGAAGAAGAGCATTTCATGATCCATCGAAGCATATGAAATTCAAACGATAGTGTTCATAAAGCGTTTCCTTGGGACACAGTGTGTTCATCTATTTATGTATTTTAGTCTGTGTCTGTCAGAGCAGAGTTCAGCAGTTGCGGCAGAGATACTGTGGCTCATAGAGCTGAAAATATTTACCATCTGGTCCTTTAGAGGAGAAGTTTGCCAACCCCTTGATCTAAATGATGTCCTTCAGCTTCTGTCTCCTACCAGCAAGATAGTCCGGTCGGAACAGGGCCTATTCCTGGTCCATTGCTTGGCGCAGAGTCGGGGATGTGGGTTGGATGAATCAATGAATGAATGCGAGGAAGGCAGGCCGAAAGGAAGGAGGGGAGGGAGAGAGAGGGGCGGGGAGAGAGGAGAAATCAAGGAGGGCATGCCAAAAGGAAGGGAGGGGAGGGGGAGAGACAGGGCGAGAGAGAGGAGAAATCAAGAAGCCACCCCAGAGCTGTGAGTACAGGGACGTCTGTCGTTCTCGTATCTTTGGCCCAGCAACTGAGCACAGTTTATAAAACTTGAAAATCTGTCTCCACACATGTTTGAATTCATTTTTATGGTCTTTTAATTAACCCAATAAAAATGGCAACAACACAGCAATTTTCAGAAAATGCCAGAGCCAAGTTTTTTTTTTTTTTTTTTTTTCTTTTTTAATAGCTATGTGTGCAATCCGTGTCACACCCACTCACAGTTATTTCTGTGGTCCAAAGAATTTTCTTTTGGACCGAGGATACTTTAAATGAGGATTTACTTAAAATATTATGTTCTATATCATTAAAGGAGGGAGACAAAAAGTTCTTGCCATGTTTTTTTTTATGGGATGGAGCAATTCTGGCACTGCAGAGTACGGCAGGAAATTCCATCAGGTTTTAAGCACGCTGCCCATACCCTAAAGTATTTGGAGGGACTCATAGAAGAACCAGATGAATCCAGGCGGATCTCAGTTCCAGAACTGAATGTACCCTCCATCAAAATACTGTGTATGGTTTTCAGGGATGGACTAGCAAGGTGAGGGTTCCATTTCATGATCTTCACACTGGTGATGCAGGCCAGATAGTTTCTGCCAAGATGTTAGAAACTCCCAGAGTCTCATGAAGGCACCCTGCCCACCCCCAGCCTTGTGGGCACTCTCTGGCACAGTCACCCTTTCTTGCTGCTCGCCTTCTCCTGGCCTGGCCTCCCGGCCCCTTCAGCCGGGTTCTCACATGGCCTGTTTCATAGCATCGTTGGGGCCATTTCAGGGCTGATGGTTAGAACCTGGAGGAAGGTCAGGGCTCTCATGTCATCTTGCTGAGAGGTGTATCACCTACAGTTTTACAGATGAGAGTTGCTAGCATGGAGGGAGAGGGGTGAGCGTTAATCTAGACAGAGGTGTGCAGACCATCTGGCTCAGGTGTCGTTTTCTGGGTGGGGAGGAGCGGGCTGTTTGAGGGGCGTTGGAGCAGAATGGAGGGGCTGCTGGAACTTCCATGGGGGATCGTCATGCAGAAAGCATCTTCATCCCCGTCATCGGTGCCCGATGTCGTCAGACGAAGACAGTGGTTCTCAGGCTGGAGCGTGCACGGCATCCCCTGGAGAGCTGTTAGAACCCACCTCCCTGGGCTTCCCCTGCAGGGCTCCTGATTCCAGAACATGCGGAGGAGGGCCCGGAGAGCTGCACTTTCAGTGACTTCCCAGATGACGGGGTTGCTGCCTGCTGGGCGATCACACTGGATGAAGGGCTTTGCCAATTTCAGCCTGCGAATACTGTCTCACTCGATAATAAGATTTCTGCCACCCACAGCTTCTTTTGGTCATCCGTACGGCAGGATTTTCCTGAAAATTTTTATTTGTTTATTTATGGCTGTACTGGTCTTTGCTGCTGCAAGAGGACTTTCTCTAGCTGTGGTCATGGAGGGCTCCTCTTCCCTTTGGCGCACAGGCTCAGTGGTTAGCAGTGGACAGGCACAGTTGTTCTTCGGCACGTGGGATCTTCCTTGACCAGGGCACAAACCTGTGTCTCCTGCATTGGCAGACGGGTTCTTTACCTCTGAGCGTCGGGCAGGATCTTACATTCTGAGTTTGAAAAACCTCCCAGTTAATTTAGGAAAATGCTTTCACCATCATTGCTTTTAAAGCTGCCCTCTGAAGTGAGAAAACCTGAAGTACTATTTGTTTATTGAGATAATTTGTTGTAAATGTGAATTCTGCATCACATTTGGAAAGTACGAAAACCCCTACTTGGTGCTCATTGTGTTCAATCTGCCTGTCCCATTCAGTGTTTCCTGTATAAATTGGATGTACCTGCTGCCGCGTTGGTTTTGCAGTAATAATACTTTTCTACATTAAAAAAAAAAAAAAAATCCCGAAATGAAAATGTAACTTAGTCTTATTATTGTAATCTCCCCTCGCCTTTTTTGCATGGATCATTTGTTTGTGAACTGGTTATTTCAGGAAGGGCTCAAAGGTAATTTCATGGTTTATAGCATTTATATTGGCACCTTTAATGAGCAAAAACATATTGTTTTCTAATACACAAAACGAGGGATTCACATATATATATTATTTTCATTTCCAAATATTACATGTATATCAAGTTTAAGACATTGGGAACAACCAAGTAAAGAAATTATACTTCTGTACACAGGGGAAATATGCAAGTTTTGTGATGCAAAAAAAAAAAAAAAAAAAGAACTGATATTTGCAGGCTTATGAGATGATTTTCCTTCTAATGCATCCAGATGATGTAGCAGGGAGCTGCTCTTGTGTTTGTCCCTCATACAGCAATTCATATCTAAAAATATGGTAACATATGGCTTTGTTATTATTTAGTTTAGGAATTTATGCACCTACAGGAGTTTTGAGAGCTCTGGGTCTCATTCAGAAGTTAGTACACAGCAACTAAACAGGATAAGCTGGGGCGGGGAGTTACTCAGCCCCAGGTTATCAAGATTTGACCAATTCACTTTTTGTTTTGTTTTTTGTTTTTTGTTGTTGATGGTGTTTATTAAACTCAAGAATTTTTTTTTTTCTTTTTTTGCAAATGGCTCTCTTTCCTCTTCCTTATTCTGTTTCTGAAGACCAAATTGGTGAAAGCTTGGGGCCCAATAAAAATATGGTCTGGATTGGAAAAGGGCTCAAGCTTCTTTTTCCAGGCCCGGAGCGAAGCGGCTCTCCAGCTCCTGGCTCATTTGATGTCGCGGGGAGCCCTTGACACCCCCACTGTCCCAGGCACAAGCCCTCCCCGCCCCTCCTGAGCGTGTTTGTTTTACAGCTCCCGCACGGGGCCTGCAGCTGTGTAAACCCGGGAAGGGTTTCTGCCCAGCTTTGATCTTTGCACGGATCAACAGTTGCCCTCCACCCCTGAACCCTATTCCACAGCCCCCATGTCTCTTGGATTTTTCCATTTTCTGGTCTTTACAGCGTTGCATGGGGAGCTTCCAAGCAGCATCCCCTGCAGCCTTGGTGTAAAATTTGGAAGAAGCACCTTAAGCCCATCCTTTATAGGAACCTATTAAGGAGTGATTTTTACTTGATGCCAAAAGATACACCGTTTAGTTTCCTCCCAAGAGGAAATCTGACACCTTCCAGTAGACTGAGTCTGAGAAGCTTGAACATATTATGGACTGAATGAATGTTTAAGGAACAAGCACAGTGTGAGTGTTTTTTTAACTCCTGAAATGTTCAGTCCTTCCCTTAAACCATGGGCTAATAGCTGTGTCAGAGGTAGGCTCTTGGGCTGGTACAGCCTGACATTCTTTTTCATTTAGTAAGCTGAGGCCTCTGCGTGGAGGATGTAGAAGCCACGGGTCCTGTCCCTACAGTCTGGTCCTTATTTTAAAGGCTTCACACAAGGCAGAGGGAAGCTAAGTGGAAATTCTGGAGAGGGAACCATCATTCCAGCTGGGGTGATCCTAAATGGCTTATGGGGCTGGGCCCTAATGCCTTGGCAGGACGCTGAGCTCAGAGATGAGATGAGGCCTTTCCAGGCAGGAAGAGCAACACAGAAGGTCATGTATAGCAGAGCAGGGGAGACTGTGGGCTCTCCAGATTCACGTCCACTTGGGTTTGCATCCTGGCTCTGTCATTTACTATCTGTGTGATCTGGGGCCATTTGGTTAATCTTAAACGCATCTCCGTTTTCTCATTCATAAAAGAGGAGTAATGATAGTGTCTTCTAGGAGCCTCCCTGACGGTCCAGTGGTTAAGACTCTGCACTTCCACTGCAGAGGGTGGAGCTTTGAGAACTGAGACCCCATAAGCTGTGCGGTGCTGCCGGGGGGTGGGGAGGTGTTGGGGGGGGGGGGCTGGGGGGGCATCTCTTCCTTTGAGATTGTGTGAATTAAATAAGAGAGTGTGTGTCGGTGCTTTAACACTGTCCCTGGGACGTAGTCCGCTGTCAGTAAATGTTAGCTTCTGTTACTGCTGCACTGCAGCTGTTCTCCTCACCCTCCTGTCCTTCCTCCTCCACCTTTTGATCCAGGGTTGCCCCACAAAAGATGAGCATTTTGGGGGTCACAGGAGGCTGGGGGCTAGGTGGGAGAAGGTTCTGAGGTTCGGTTGGATAGTGAGTCTTAATCACCCGGGGGCTGGGCGGAGCCATATCCTTCTCTGTGTCCCTAGAACCCCAGAGCATGGGTCTGTGCTGGAAAGACTCTTGCCTGGAGGGTTTTGAATGCCTGGGGTAGCACAGTCTCTGACACCTGGTTGAGTGAAAGTAAAAGCTGCCTTCCCAGCCTCTCATCCCAGGAGTGAGCTGTCCTCCCTTGGGGCCCTGCCCCTCCTTACCCCCAGAGCCTTATATATACACATGACCTTGATCCCTTGAGTATATTGAACCCCAATTGCCTACATGGATTAGGAAACACAACCGAGAAGACAGAATAATTGGGGCTGAAAGTACAAACCAGCACAGTCAGTTTATGGTGTGGCTCTGGTTTCTTCCATCTGTGTTGAGCTGTGTGAGGAAAATCCTTTTCTTATCAAGCAGACCACCGTTCTGTTGCCGTTGAAGACAGTGGACTGAGACAAGGGTTGCGTGGTCTCAACTGCTGTGTGGCGCGGTTTGGCAGGAGCGCAGAGTCCGGGAGAGAGGCTGAGAGACCTGGCTTGATCTCCAGGGGCCAAGAGGGAAACTGCAAAACCCAGATGGTGCCATCGCTTACGAAGGCCGATGCTCAAAACAGGAGGAACGCCATGGAAATTAGAGACAGCTTAATTTTTCCCACAGTAATCACCAAGTCTGTTCAATTTTCTTTTCTTTTGGAAAACGAATTTAATCTTCGAGAGAGTGTATACATTTCAGAATAATTTCCTGGGCAGGCTTCCTAACTTTTTTTTTTTTTTTACCCTTTCTACATCCTTAAATAGTTCTTCGTGCAGTGGCATGACTAGCGGCTCAACTTTTTCCAGAAAATGATTCATTACTTTATAATTCCAATTCACTAACCGTTTTCAGCCGTGCAATAAATTTAAATCCTTTACTATCAAGATAACATTTTTTCTCCTGTCATGGAGATATAATGATTGGAAACCATTTTTAGAAGTTGACCCTTTGGGGGACAGCTCTTAGGGAGCTGTCCTGTACTCCAGCCATAACTTGTAGGATGTCAGTGTTTCCAGGGCAGGGGCCCTGGGCTGCAGGTCTGCCCGTTTTTCCAAGTGCCCAAGAAAATGCCCTTTACAATAAGTGTGATGAAGAGTTCATTGGGTGAATGGGAAAGACAAGAATGTGCATTTGAAGCCTGTGGTTCTGAGAAAACCACATCATTTCTAAAAACAAAGAATGAATGATAATGCTGTCGCTAAGGCATACTCTGCTGCTGCCGCCAAGTCACTTCAGTCATGTCCGACCCTGTGCGACCCCATAGATAGCAGCCCACCAGGCTCCCCTGTCCCTGGGATTCTCTAGGTAAGAACACTGGAGTGGGTTGCCATTTCCTTCTCCAATGCATGAAAGTGAAAAGTGAAAGTGAAGTTACTCAGTCGTGTCCAACTCTTAGCGACCCCATGGACTGCAGCCTACCAGGCTCCTCCTTCCATGGGATTTTCCAGGCAAGAGTCCTGGAGTGGGATGCCATCGCCTTCTCCGAAGGCATACTCTACCCTCCTGAAAATCGGCTATGAATCAAGACAAGGCCAGACAGCTCAAGTGGTCTGTTATGTTGTAGAGAGCAACTCTGGGGTCCATCATATCCCTTCGTCTGTGGCTAACTTGCTGTGTGATTGTAGGGGAGTCATTGAGCCTCTGTGAGTCTCAGTTTTCTCAACAGTCAGTTGAAGGAATGGGTTTAGTGTTCTTTGGGATGCCCTTTAAAAGACCCTCAGGTTGGGATCTCAACAGTCAGACCCTCTTCTCTGTAATATTAATGGGAGTAAATCTCACTTTTAAAACCATTTTCCACATGCTGCTGCTGCCAAGTCACCTCAGTCGTGTCCGACTCTGTGCGACCCCATAGACGGAAGCCCACCAGGCTCCCCCGTCCCTGGGATTCTCCAGGCAAGAATACCGGAGTGGGTTGCCATCTCCCTCTCCAGCGCATAAAAGTGAAAAGTGAAAGTGAAGTCGCTCAGTCGTGTCCGACTCTTAGCGACCCCATGGACTGGAGCCCACCAGGATCCTCCGTCCATGGGATTCTCCAGGCAAAAGTACTGGGGTGGGGTGCCATTGCCCTCCCCTTTCCACATGCTACTTCTTTGTAATACCGGCTTTTAAAAGTGTTTTAAAGAAAGATGAAATAAAACACTGAAATTCTGAAAGTAACAGGTTTCTTAACTTTTGGTTGTAAAAATTATTGAGTATATAGAAAATTCAAACAACAGTAGTACAGTGTATAACTACATGCTCACCACCTAGATAGCATATTCAGAAACAGAGACATTACTATCAAGATAACATTTTTTCTCTTGTCATGGAGATATAATGATTGGAAACCATTTTTAGAAGTTGACCCTTTGGCTTAAAGCTCAACATTCAGAAAACGAAGATCATGGCATCCGGCCCCATCACTTCATGGGAAATAGATGGGGAAATGGTGTCAGACTTTATTTTTCTGGGCTCCAAAATCATTGCAGATGGTGACTGTAGCCATGAAATTAAAAGACGCTTACTCCTTGGAAGAAAAGTTACTAGATTTAATAATTGCTAATGCCTTATTTGGCTGGATGGCATCACTGACTCGATGGACGTGAGTCTGAGTGAACTCCGGGAGTTGGTGATGGACAGGCAGGCCTGGCGTGCTGTGATTCATGGGGTCGCAAAGAGTTGGACACAACTGAGCGACTGATCTGAACTGAACTGAATGCCTTATTTAGTTAGTCAATCAACCCATCTGTCTGTCCATCCATCCATTCCATTCATTCATCCATCCATTCATCTGGTCATCCATTCATCCATCCACCCAGCTGCCCATCCGTTTATCCATCCACCTATTCAGCCACTGATAGAAGTATCCATCCATCCATCTGTCCATCCATGTATGTGTGTAAGTTGCAGACATTGACACTCTTTACACTTAAATACTTTGGCAGACATCTCCTAAAACCAAAGTCCTTGCTCTGTGTCATCACATTTATCAACATTATCATGTCTATGAAACTGAGGATAATTCACTAACAAAAGAGTGTAACAAGATTTACCCAGTCATGCTCAGAATGTCTCTGATAGCGTTTGGTTTTCAGTCTGCAAGTCAGCTTCGAGGTTCCCATGTAATAGTTGGTATTACATCTTTTTACTCTGTTTCAGTAGGAAGGTTTTTGGGGATTAGGGGGTCACAGGTTAGTTCATGACCAGATACTGTGGATACTGTCAGTCTCTTTTTCCAGCTAGCAAGGCTTCGTTGTTAATTTTCAGTACTTTTGCATTATCAAGGAAACTCAATTTCTTATACATCTTGTTGTATTTTTGTGAATCTGATTTCAACTTCCAACCCAGCTAAGACTGACCGTGGGAAGGATTCCCTTTGGTGCAGCTTGGGAGGAGGAAAAATGTGTTCGTGAGGACTGTGAGGGTGCCCTGTGTTTATCTCAGCGGAAGAAGGCTCCCCAGGGCTCTGTGCCACAATCAGTAAGACCAAAAAAAAAAAAAAAAAAAAAAAATGTGGGAAGAAAGATTCAAGTCTCCTGTTAAAAAACCAAACCCTCCAAGACCTCAGGGCTCTTGGCCTGTAATTAGCACACAAGAAGGAGCACTGTAGATCAGGACTGCCTCTTGTCCCTGCTGCCTGCCTGGGAGACGTTGGGATCCTGGGATGACAGCCCCCTGCCCCCCACCTGCCTCGGCTGCACGAGTGGGGTGCAGGGGGTGGGATGGGCCCTTCTCCTCTCTCCTTCAGGGGAGGTATCTGGCATAGAGCTTAGGGCACCGAGTGGAGGCTGATCTGCCCACAAGTTGGTTCCTGCATCAAAGTAACTTACTTTAAAATTAGATGAGGTTTCGAATGTTCATCATCCTCCCCGGGTCATGAGATTTGACAGGCCAATATATCACCCGGGAAAGTCTGAGGACCTGCCTGCAGCTCCCAGACTGTCCTCCCGCCTCCCTGCCTCCCCTTTCACATTTGTCTTGGCCCAGAGCAGGCACAGGCCACGGCTGCGGACGCGACTTGCGGAGGAGAACACCCAGGGTCACGTTCCTCTGCATCTGTGGACGTCGCCCGCCAGCAGGATGTGTTTTGTTTTGCTCACACGGTGACTTTAAAAAATGGCTGAGATGCAAATACAGATCGGGAGACTTCACATAAAAACCTGGCATTCCTATTAGATTCACAGATGGGAGCAGGGGAACTTCCCTGGCGGCTCAGTGCTTGGGACTCTAGCTCCCAGTGCACTGGGTGCGGGCTCGACCACTGGTTGGGGAACTAGGATCCCACACGCCACGCAGTATGGCCAAAAATGAAACAGACCTGTTTGTTAATAAAGTAAATAAAAGTAAAAACTGGTGGAGGAGGCAACAGTTAGCTGGAGCTGAGTACACGCGTCCAAAGGGCACGTCGTTTCTCGCTGTCCCTCATCTCCACTGCTCCCTAATGTTTCCCCTCCCAATTTAAGCAGCTTTGTTCATTCATTCGGGCTTCCCTGATAGCTCAGCTGGTTAAGAACCCGCCTGCAGTGCAGGAGACCCCAGTTCCATTCCTGGGTCGGGAAGATCCACCTGAGAAGGGATAGGCTACCCACTCCAGTGTTTTGGGGCTTCCCTTGTGGCTCAGCTGGTAAAGAATCTGCCAGCCATGCAGGAGACCTGGGTTCTATCCCTGGGTTGGGAAGAACCCCTGGAGAAGGAAAAGGCTACCCACTCCAGTATTCTGGCCTGGAGAATTCCATGGACTGTATAGTTCATGGGGTCGCAAAGAGTCGGGCACGACTGAGCGACTTTCACTTCACTCCATTCATTCATTCTTCTGTCCTTCGAGCCTGCTTTTCCTGCACTAGGGGAGGGGGCCTTGAAACCTCTGGCCACTTAGGCCACTTAGAAGTGAAATGAGCATCTGGGAAAAAGGGAGCGGCAGTGGAGGAAGAAGCTGTGGCGTGTCCTGAATGATAGCAGGGGTGCTTCTGATTTTTTACTCCCTAGTTCCCTCTGGAAGAATGAGCCCAGCTTCCATGAACTGTTTATAAGTCTCTAATTCAAGTTCCAGTCGTTGTGAGATGGAACAAGCCTATGTGTCTTCCATGGGGCTTGAATATATGAGCACTTTTTAAATTTTGAGGATGAGAAGTCTCTCGTTTTTGGTAACGATAGAATGGCAGAATGTCCCTCACCCACCACTTGGGTGTCCAAGAAGTGTCTTTGGTGCCGGACAGCCCACGTCCAAACAGTCGCCCCTTGAGGGTGGATGGTTCAAGTTCGTTTGAAATGAGAAATTGCCAGTGACCTGAAACCCATCATTATTAACCTTGTGGCAAAACATCGCCATAACCAGTAGCCAACTCATTTTTTTTATCCTTTTTTATTTTTTTCTTTTTGGTTGGAAGAAAGGCTCATTGATGAAAGTTGGCTCAGTTCTTTTTGTTTAAGTTAAGTGGTCGGACCACCAAGAAGAACGGCTTTCCTTTGATTGGGAACAGGGCCTGATCCAGATGTGTTTCACACGGCGTCAACTTGGCCTGCACACCCCACAGCGGATTCGAGCTGTGTTTATATATAGACACCCGCCCACAAAGCAGACCATGTGGAAAAGCATCTCTGTGTTGCCCACCGTCTGTCTTCTGTGAGAACAGCCTTTTAGTGATACATGAAGTACCTACAGATTAAGTGCTTCTGTGATGAGTGGACGCCTCCTTTCTTCTTCCTTCATATGTAAATGGAACAAGTGCCACGAAGCAAATGTGAGGTAGGAAGAACTTGTAGAAGCACGTAATGGAATAATAATATCTGTGGTCTCCCTGGACATTTTACGGTAGAAGATTCTGGAAGGCTGAGCCCAGCTGTTTCCAGTTAAGGCTCCAGTGGTTGTTACGTGTTGTCCGGTTAAGCAATCAGGGTCTTGCTGGAGGTTTCCTTTCCCTCCGGCATAGGTCTTTTAGGATCCTGCCTTGAGGCACCCACATAAGTCCCCAGAGTCACTGAGAGTCCATCTAGGCACTCTTCCCAAAGACTGGTCTCTGTGTGTAGCCTCAGCTATTCACTCCGTGTATAGCGTCTTTTCAGCGTATTTGTTGGGCTTGTTTCATTTGTGACCACAAGAGTGTATTTCTTACTTCAGATAAAAGAGTCTAGAAATGTGAACCCCGTGCTTTCCTGCACTTCTAAGAGAACTCCGCTTCTTCCCACAGTTCCCCCATCTGAGTTAGCAGAATTCAGATTCTGGTCAAGTGTCCTGACCCTAAGGCTTTAAGACCAGAACCAGATCCCACATGTGGTATCCAGTCTGTGCAGCTGGTGGGATGAGGGGAGCCTGAGTGGGTCCTGTGCCGACTGGGGGTCACCTCCCTGCAGCGCTTGCATCATCTGGGGCTGGGCCTGGACCCCAGCTTTCCCAGTCAGGGCTTCGTCTCTCTTATTATAAGAGACTTCCGGGCAGGCTGTTGAGTCTGGAGGCCCATGTGATGCCGTCAGGGGGCCAGGACTGCTGTGGGCTCTCCCCTCAGCCCTTCTTAGCACATGGATGCTCAGCCTCCGGGTGTCCTGTCTACTTCCTTAACAAGAAGAAGGGGGACACCAACATGTCCATCACAGGCCACACATAGCTGCAAGGGAGTCTGAAAAGGGGACTGTCTTTCCTGGGTGCCCTTAGCAAAGATGACAGGGAGAGTGATCAGAGCGGGGCACCCAGCAGCGTCTGCCTCGGTGGTCGTGAGCTTGGTCACCAGAGTCAGGCCGACGCTTTGGACTTGACTCTCTGGACTACAGTGTAACCTTGCTCAGTCTGAAGGTTCCCCTCTGTAAGCAGGGGGTAATAACTGAACCTGTGATAGGATTGTTGAGGCTTCCCTGGTGGCTCAGAAGGTAAAAGAATCTGTCTGCAACGCAGGAGATCCCAGTTTGATCCCTGGGTTGGGAAGATCCCCTGGAGAAAGGAAGGGCAACCAAAATTCCAGTATTCTTGCCTGGAGAATTCCATGGAGAGAGGAGCCTGGTGGGCTATAGTCTACAGGGTCGGAAAGAGTTGGACATGACTGAGTGGCTAACATTTGCTCATTCAAGAATTGTTGAAAGGATTAAACGAGGTCAGATGTGTGTGATGCTTAGATTGGCATCAGTGGGTGTTGAGTGACTGCCCCAGCCGTGAGCATTGCGGTTGTTGTCACCGGTTTTCCATCTTCCCCTCCCTCCTGTCTTCCTCCTTTAGCTCTTCTTCCACTGTCATCAGCATCACCATCAGCCATGGCTCCTCCCTCACACCACCGTGATACGTCGATTGGTGTTTATTTGCTTTTGTGATCACATATCCAGAAGTTATTCAGCTTTTCCCATAAGAACATTCACTTGATGTGTTTCCTTCTACTCTTGAATTTCCTTAAGCTACCCTGAAATCATTTCTGTTATTTCTTGCAAAGAGTCTCCCTGGGCCCTGCCCGCACCACATGGCAGGAATCTATTTCATGCACACACTCAGGTTAGTACACACCATGTTTGTTGATAGAATGAATTAATTTTTCACTGAATACCAAGGACAAGCTGGTTATATTCTCTTGGAGCTCATTTGTTCTCCTGAGAGCATGGCCACATTTCCAGATTGATGGCTTTAGCTGTATATCCAAAGTCGTGGCCCTCACAGCTGATGAGTGGACCTGAGTCTGTAATAATACTAGGGGTCCTCATGATGCTGTACCCCAGTCCTGCCCCCATCACGTACGGGGTGCACTCTGTGTGCTGGTCACAGTGGAATGCCACACCTTGTCTCATCGCATTGGGCATCTCTCTGGGATGGGGGTTCCACGCCTTAACCTGGCTCTTGGGCTCCAGCGTGAAGGTGGGGCTGGTGAGAATGGAATTTTTCTCACCTTTGCCTACTCTGACTTCCGTCTCAGCCCGTCTCCACCCCTTTTCCTATGTTTTAGCCCCTGGGAAAACCCAGTGGAATTTACTAAGTAGCATCACTATGAACAAAGCTAGTGGGGTGACAGAATTCCAGCTGAGCTATTTCAGATCCTAAAAGATGATGCTGGTAAAGTGCTGTATTCAATATGCCAGCAAATTTGGAAAACTCAACAGTGGCCACAGGACTGGAAAAGGTCAGTTTTTATTCCAGTCCCAAAGAAGGACAATGCCAAAGAATGTTCAAACTACCACACAGTTGCACTCATTTCACATGCTAGCAAAGTAATGCTCAAAATTCTCCAAGCTAGGCTTCAACATTATGTGAACTGAAAACTCCCAGATGCTCAAGCTGGATTTAGAAAAGGCAGAGTAACCAGAGATTAAATTGCTAACATCCATTGGATTATAGAGAAAGCAAGAAAATTCCAGAAAAATATCTACTTGTGTTTCATTGACTACACTAAAGCCTTTGACTGTGTGGATCACAACAAACTGTGGGAAATTCTGAAAGAGATAAGAATACCAGACCATTTGACCTGCCGCCTGAGAAACCTGTATGCAGGTCAAGAAGCAACACGTAGAACTGGACAGGGAAGAATGGACTGGTTCCAGATTGGAAAAGGAGTACATCAAGACTGTATATTATCACCCTGCTTATTTAACTTCTATCCAGAGTACATCATGTGAAATGCCAGGCTAGATGAAGCACAAGCTAGAATCAAGATTGCAGGGAGAGATACCAATAACCTCAGATATGTAGATGACACCACCTTTATGGCAGAAAGCGAAGAAGAACTAAAGAGCCTCTTGATGAAAGTGAAAGAGGAGAATGAAAAAGCTGGCTGAAAACTCAACATTCAAAAAATGAAGATTGTGGCATCCGATCCCATTACTTCATGGCAAATAGATGAGGAAACAATGGAAACAGTGTCAGACTTTATTTTTGGGGGCTCCAAAATCACTGCAGATGGTGACTACAGCCATGAAATTAAAAGACGCTTGCTCCTTGGAAGAAAAGCTATGACCAACCTAGACAGCAGATTAAAAAGCATAGACATTACTTTACCATCAAAGGTCTGTGTAGTCAAAGCTATGGTTTTTCCTATGGTCATGTATGGATGTGAGAGTTGGACCATAAAGAAGACTGAGCACCGAAGAACTGATACTTTTGAACTGTGGTGTTGGAGAAGATTCTTGAGAGTCCCTTGGACTCCAAGGTGATCCAACCGGTCCAGCCTAAAGGAGATCAGTCCTGAATATTCATTTTAAGGACCATTACTGAAGCTGAAGCTCCAATACTTTGGCTACCTAATACGAAGAGCTGACTCATTAGTAAAGATCTGATGCTGGGAAAAGTTGAAAGCAGGAGAAGCAGGGGTCAACAGAGGATGAGATGGTTGGATGACATTGCTGACTCTGGGGACATGAGTTTGAGCACGCTCTGGGAGATGGTGAAGGACAGGGAAGCCTGGAGTGCTGCAGTCCATGGGCTTGCAAAGAGTCGGACACGGTTGAGCAGCTGAACAACAACAAGCCCCTGAGAGAACCGAGTGCAATTTGCAGAGGAATGACCCTCACTAGTGGAGACCAGGAGCCACCTCTGAGGGTAGGGCCCCCCTGTTGACAGTATGAGCATGAGCCAGGCAGGCATGGGTTCAGGCCTGGACTAAGGCAGCCCCCAGGAGACAGACCTTGAGCATGGCCACGTGCCAGCTGCCTGCGTGGGTTTGAGGAATATTTCATGCACCTTGGGCTCTACAAGCCTGAACTAATTTGTGATTTGTGAGCCTTCTCCCAGAAGATGTGGGAGACAGATACAGGAGTTGTGAAGAGTGCCAGATGGCCTGAGGGTTACCGAGGAGGAGGGGGACAGCGTGGTGTGAGCCTTGTCAACACTCGCAGGCTGGTGGTAGTGCTATTGATCATGCTCCTGAATGTCTTAGCCTGAATATATATATATATTTGGTAGTACAAGGCCCAGCGTGTATAAACAAATTCCTTTCTTGATCTTCTACGTGACGGACATTGAACAGATTTCAGGTTCGGAGACCTCAGTTCCCGCCCCAAGCTCCAGAGTGAGGGGATTTATAACTGGAAGGGAGACAGGAGGTGCATGAAATCCCTTCAAACCGTCACCCCCCTTCCCCCAGGAGCACCTGCAGACACTGGGCTTCTTCTGTGTGGGGCTTGGTGAGCTGGTTTCCTTCCTGGTGAGGGGATGTTAACTGTTTGAAGACTGAAACTGCTGGAAGAATCCATGTGTGTTGTGACCTGGGCACATATAAATGTGAGGACCTGCAGACCAGGGGACCCGGGAGATGCACCCCCAGACTATTGTATGTACGTTGTTATTATTATCGCCTTTGTAGGGGTTTGGCAGTGAGGAGAAGGGCCAGGATTGAAGGCCACACGGCCCTGTGACCTGGCTGTCCATGCTTGGCTGCTGTTTAGCTGCTAAGTCTTTGCCACCCCATGGGCTGTAGCCCGCCAGGCTCCTCTGTCCACAGGAGTCTTCAGGCAAGAATACTGGAGTGGGTTGCCATTTCTTCCTCCAGGGGATCTTCCCAACCCAGGGATCAAACCCATGTCTCCGGTGTTGGCAGGCGAATTCTTTGCCACTGAGTCACCAGGGAAGCCCTATTAATGCTCAAGTGTGTTTTAAGGGGAACCGTGCTCCCATATGACTTGTGTAATAAAAATTATTTCTGAAAAGTAGCCTGGGGGGTGGAATATTAGTTTTCTATGGCTGCCGTAATAAATTGCCTGAAGCTTAATGTCTTCAAACAACACAAATGTATTACCTTCTAGTTTTGGAGGTCAGAATTCCAACATGGGCCTCCCTGGCCAAAATCAAGGTGATGACAGGCTGTCTTCTTTCTGGAGGCTCCAGGGGAGGGTCCGTCTCCTTGTCTTCTCTAGTTTACTGAGACTCTTCACATTCCTGGCCCGTGGCCCCTTCCTTCCTCATCCTGCAAGCCAGCAGCATTGGACCGAGTCGTTCTCAGACGGCCCTGTCTCTCGTCCTCTCTTCTGCCCCCATTTCTCGTGTTAAGGCCCTTGTGATCACACTGATGTGAAAGACATCTTCCCATCTGGAGGCAAGCAGACTAGCAATCCTCATTCCACCTGCAGTCTTCATTCCTTGTTACCAGATAAAGAATAGGAAGCGCCTTGAGAAACCTGCCAGGCGTGTCGGCGAGATTCCCTGAACGTGTGTTCCCGCCGCTGCCAGTGCCTGATCGCGACTACTGTGGCCCCCTCCACCATTGCTGCTGTTACCCTGATTTACTGACCTGTCTCTGCTGCTTCTGTCAGCTTCTTCCTACATTCACAGTCACCTGGGGGCCCTCTGGGAAGTCAGTCCATGCATGGGATGGGAATTCTTGCTGGCATCTGTCACAGAGACAGAACTTCTCTTTTGTTCAGATGTCTTGAGCGTTTCTGGGCAGTTTGTTCTAATTTTTATCCATCTGTCCTTTCAGCTGTCTATCCATCTATCCATCTCCCTTCACACTCACCCGCCCATCAGTCGAGCCAGTCAGTTATCCATCTGTCCATCATTCTGTCCATTCCTCCATCCTTCTGTCCATCTCTCCATCTGTCCGGCCCTCCATCCTCCCCCAACCCCATTTTCTCTTTCTCTCTATTTTTTGGTGTCAGATTTTGTCTCTTTTTCATCTGTGTGCTATATAAATAGCAACTTTTCTCATTTAAGAACTCATTAAACATGAGGTAAAAGTAGAGATTTTCCTAGAATTAATTTAAAATTGTTTAGCAACTAAAATCAGTGACCAAGTGAAGTCTCTCAATTGCGTCCGACTCTTTGCAACCCCATGGACTGTAGCCTGCCACGCTCCTCCATCCGTGGGATTTTCCAGGCAAGAGTACTGGAGTGGGTTGCCATTTCCTTCTCCAGAGGATCTTCCTGACCCAGAGATCGAACCCAGGTCTCCTGCGTTGTAGGCAGACGTTTTACCCTCTGAGCCACAAGGGAAGTCCTAACATCAGTGGAGAGGTAGTAAATAGAGATGTTGAGAGTGAAAAGTGGCATTCTTGTTTTTTTCTCGAAGAGCAATCTTTCACCCTGGACTCCTAAAGGTACGTTGCAGTTTTTATACAACATGAAAATAATTATATGAAGAAGAAGAAACCAAACACCTGAAATGTGCTTATGACACTCTGTGCACTTAACACTGTTTAGTGCTTGTTAGTCCTTGTAGTTACTCAGGTTTCTGTCATCCCCCTTTTTAGGTGAGTAACTCGGGCACAAATCATTCACACATTTTCAGGATTTAAAAAAATAAAAATACAGATAAGGCGAGGAAGGAGAAGGCGATGGCACCCCACTCCAGTACTTTTGCCTGGAAAATCCCACGGACGGAGGAGCCTGGTAGGCTGCAGTCCGTGGGGTCGCTAAGAGTCGGACATGACTGAGCGACTTCACTTTCTCTTTTCACTCTCATGCATTGGAGAAGGAAATGGCAACCCGCTCCAGTGTTCTTGCCTGGAGAATCCCAGGGATGGGGAAGCCTGGTGGGCTGCCGTCTGTGGGGTCACACAGAGTCGGACACGACTGAAGTGACTTAGCATAGCATAGCATAAGGCGAGGAAAATAAAAACCACCCAGACTCCCTACCCACAGTATTTGGGCATAAGTGCTCTCATACTTTTTACCATGATGTCTTTAGTGTTTCTTAGTTGATTCCCACAGGATTTCAGACTCTGTCTCTCTGTGGTTAGTTCGTCCAGACTGGCCAGTGAGAGAGAACACTCCCTTTACTTGCGGAGATTAGAAGGGCCTCCTTCCTCCAGACTGGCCGTGCTTCCGTTGGTAAAGAATGTGCGCGCACGCACCTTGAGGCTCGGAACACTGTTGTTAGGTTGGTGGGATCCTGCCAAGCGTTTTAAGTACTGTTTACTTCCTCTCCCCATAAAAACACTCATTATTGACGTACTCAGATAACGTAGAGCAGTAGGAAGACGGGAAGGCAGTTTCCACGGTCTCACCATCGAACGACAATCTCTGTTACTGCAGTGATTGACTTCTTCCTAACTCTCAGAGGCAGCTTCTTGTTTTTATGGAATTGTGACTGTGGTTTGAAAACTGTGGAAATAAATCACACACCTGCGAAAGTGGCCGTTCTTGCTGCTGGTTGGAGATGAACAAGCTGAGCACCAGCAGGCAGTCGGTCACTAGGTCAGGAAGAAACCGTAACTCCGAGGCCTGCTTCTGCCACATTCAGCGCTTGTCTCCCAGACAGCTCCGTCCCCCTGCACGGCTTCCCACCGACCTGACTCCGGACTGCAAAGATGGTTTCTGTCTGCCTTCGATCTTACGCAAATGGAATCATGCCCTGGGTGCTCCTGTGTGTCTGCTTCTTTCTTTCAACATTACGCTTACGAGATTTATGCTTAGTGTTGCATATGGCTATAGATCATTCTCCTGGCTCTTGAGTATTCCACTGTGCAAACGTGCTACAAATTACCACGATTGCATTTAAAGAAATGTGACTCCTCTGTTTTCATGCCACAGTTGAACCAAGTTACCACGTCCTGTTTCTACACTCTGCTCATACACACATGATACACACCATAATATGCTAATTCACACTATATTGTATACTTTGCCCACCTGATATGAAGAACTGACACACTGGAAAAGCCCCTGATGCTGGGAAGGATTGAAGGCAGGAGGAGAAGGGGATGACAGGGGATGAGATGGTTGGATGGCATCACCGACTCGATGGACATGAGTTTGACCAAGCCCCGGGAGTTGGTGATGGACAGGGAGGCCTGACGTGCTGCAGTCCATGGGGTTGCAAAGAGGTGGACATGCCTGGTCGACTGAACTGAACTGAATGCACACCATTTTACATCATATCATAGCATTCAGTAGAGTGGATTTGTGTTCATTTCACCAGTATCCTAGTGTTGAATATTTAGAGGATTTCTACTTTCTGTTGTTTTTTTGTTTTACCGTTATAAGTGACACTGAAGGAAATAGTGTCTGTATCTGTGCATTGAGTGTGTGTGTGTGTGTGTGTGTGTGTGTGCGCGTGATGGTTTTGCTTGGTCAGATTCCCTGAAGTGGAGCAGCTGGTGCGAAGGTTCCACCATCCCGTGGTATCTTAACATGGGCTGTCACTTTGCTTTCCCAGAGTTCTGTGCTTGTCCCCCCAACCAGACGCAGTGCATGTGAATGCCTCTCTTATCACTCACTTAGCATCTTGGCAAGAGAGCCAAGTAGTCTTCTGCTTAAAGTGTCTCTCACAGCTACAGGATTCGAATGGACAGCTCCCCCTGCCTGTGGCATTGTTTCCTGGTTGCTGGGACAGAGACCTCATGGCCTACCTTCAACCCAGAGCTCTTTCTCTTCTCCAGGGTATATTCTTGGACCAGATGTTTTAACTGAGCTTCAGTTTTCTAACCTGGAAAATGGAGCTTTTAAAAAATGTTTTATTCCTGCACTGCTTTCTCCATTGCTTTACCCAGCTTAACAGCCAATCAAGCTGAGACTCTGTTCCTATACAGTGGTGATGAGGATGTGATGCCCTTTTCTTTTCCCCATGTTCCATCCCAGGTAGCGGACCCCTGGCTGCAGTCTCCTTCTCCATGCTGCTTTGGAAGCTGTAGAGTTGTGTACTCACGTGTCCTGCGTGCTAGACCTCCTGCCGACGCTTCCCTTGTCTCCCTGTTTATTCATTATTCATGTTTCTAACAAGCCTTTATTGAACATCTGCTATGACCCAGCACTCTCCTGAGCACTGGGGACTCACAGAGGAAATAAATGTGCCTCCTGCTCGCAAGGGAGGGAGAAGCTAGAGGTAAAGCCTGCCGAGAGAGGAGTCTATGGGTGGGATGGGACACCCATGGTCCAGGAAATCAGGGGCACCGGAAAAGGGGCATTTAACTCCTGGAAGGAACAGAGGGGTCCAAGGTGGCTTAGGGATGGCAGTTGTTCTGAGGCTGAATCAAAAGGATGAGTAGAGGTTACCCAAGTGGAGGATGGGATAAACCACCATGGAGACTTGAGTGCTGGTGGGGTTTTGAGTAAATACACACGCAGAGCGAGTTCACCAAAGCAGCCGCCATCCCTGAGGGTGATACTGGGCACCTGTGACGATGTCTGGCAACATTTCCGTTTGTGATGGAGAGGGGCTCCTGGCACCTAGTGGGTTAGAGCCAGAGATTATTCTAAACATCCTTCAGTGTGTGAGTTCACCCCCACATGAAGAATGATCTGACCCCCGAAGTCAGCAGTGCTGAGTTGAGAAGCGCTGGGCTGCAGCCTGAGGAGTGGTGGTGGGAAGGCGGGACCGCGTTAGAGGTGCGTGCGGACGGCCTTATTAGCGCTCGAGAATGCGCGTGTGTATGCCTGCTTGGATGCGGAGGAATCTGCGTTCCTTCTGCTCCCGGGCCGCGCTGCGTAGGTTCTGAAAGGCGGCTCTCTGCCTGTTGACTCGCTGTCCAGAGAGTCTGCAACTCAGCAGGCGTGCCTCCCCACGGGTTCCTTCCCAGAGTCCTCACCTTGATTTATGAGAGCGTTTCATTCCCCTCTCGGTGTTTATGACATCCCGGGACTTGGTGGAACCACCAGGAAATGAGAGTGGACAGTGAGACGATTATCATTCATTTTCACTCCCCATAAACATTTTCTGTTTCTTTTGTGGAAGACATTGCTAATCCCCTGGTGCATTGGCTTTGCGTGTTCTTTCATACAAAGCAAAGTGGTAGTGACTTTTCCCTTACGGCTGCTGAAAAGGTCACACGGCGTTTGGACTGCTGCCTGCTTCTACCTTGGAGCACAAAAGATCCAGGAGCAGAAACTGGTTCTAACAATATCCCTTTAGAAAACACCGCTGGAATGTGAGTTCTCTTCCCTTTGAGTCAGAGGCATTTCGTCCCTCCATTTTAGAGTTGGAGAATGATGTGCCCTTGATCCCTGCTTCCTAGAGGAGTCGGATAATTGAGTGGCATAAGAAGCAGCCTATAGGAAGGAACCTTTAGGAGCCCTGGGCTTGGGAGGATTTCTTTTTCCCTATGTGTGTATTTAAATTTCTGAAAAAGTTTTAGTTTTGATGGTAACGGGAATGGAAGGATTAGAGGGGAGTGCATAAAGAATAGGAGAATCTCCAGCTTTGTGTTATGGTTGGAGACCTTGCTGATCTAAGGGCTCTTTGGCTGCAAGCAACAGAGAAGACTCTGGTGTGACTCTGTGTGCATGTAACAAAAAGGCAAGCGCACTGTGGCTTACTTCTCAGATCGGTGCGCTGGGGCCTCAGTGCACCGCGGCCTCAGTGCACCGCAGCTTGTCCCAAGCACAGCTGTTGTCCCAGGCACAACTTTCATCCTTGTGCCTGGGGTTCTGTGGTCGCCATGACCACAGACTCACTGGGGTCTTTTCCCATGAGCTGTCCTGGGGTGATTCAGGTTTAATCCGCTGCCTTGTGTGACGCGGCTCATGCTTAGATTCTCAGGGGGGAGTCTAGGCTGCCCGTCTTTTGGGCTGGTCGTGGTCCACTGTTCTTTCCCCTGAGCTGAAAACCAGGAAAGGGTGGGAATGAGTGAGAGAAGCTTTGTGCCACCCATCCTTGAAGACACTTTTCAGAAGTGAAGGATTTATGTGGACAGCTCGGTTTATTTTGGATTTATTTGGACAGCTCCCAAGTTCTTGCTTGGGAGAAAGGAAGGAAAAGAGTGGTAGCTGGCATTTAAGTAGTATCTGCCCTGTAGATTCACTCATAGGCAATGGCCCCCGAGTGTGGTGGGTTAACTCTTCTTCTCTCACCTTTACCCTGGCTCTAACTCAGTTTTTTTAGGCAGTAGGGAGAGGAGTTTCTTCTGAGACAAGTCAGCATTTAGCCTCCCAAATGATCTCTTTAGGCTCATCTGGAGTCATCGTCTTCTAGGACTTTTTTTTTTAATGATAATAATTCTCATCAGTCTGCCCTTTTCTGCTTTTTGGGGTCTAGTCTATATATTTGGCACTTTAATTTAAATTTGAGTCCATAAATTAAACACATGCTACAATACAACCTCTAGAGTCACCCTATTTGGACCTAACTGGCCAAATTAAATTAATAAACGCTATTGTGAAATTAATTAATAAAAGCTATCTTGGCTTCCATTTCCTAATCTGGAGAACAGGAATAATAACTATCTTATAGAATCATGGAAGTTGGATGGGATAATACATATACAGTACTCTGTGTCATACACGTATGTCCTTTAAATATTGGCTATTTAAAAAATCGTTTAAAACAGCTTTCATTTTGAAATAATTATAGATTCATTGGAAACTACAAAAAATAGGGAGGATCCATGTTCTCTTTATCCAGCTTTCTACAAAGTTTACATCTTCTGTGACTAGGGAGCCAGGGAACGGACATGGCTACAATATGAGTGTATATAGTTCTGCTCTGCATAGAATTCTGACCCCCAAAGGAGAACCATTGCAGATAAAATTAAGATTAAGAATTAGCTGAAGTTTAAATGGAGGGGTTATCCAGGATTATCTGGGTGGACCGCGTGTAATTAGGAGGACCATAAAAAGTGCCGGAGGAGTCAGGTGAGGCAGAGAGAGGACTCGACTAGACCCTGCTGGCTGTGCAGATGCAGAGAGCACGCCATGTGCCGAGGGGAGCAGCGGCCTCCGGATGGTGGAAGGGGCGATGGGGTCGGTCCTCCCCTTGGAGACTCTGGGGAGGAGCGCATCCTGCCAACCTCTGGGGCCGACCCCGTGGTCTGTGTGGGAGCTCTGATATGTAGAACGGAAAGGTGATTAACTTGTGTTATTTTAAGCCGTGACATTTTTGGTGATCTAATAAGTTCTCTGCCATTTTCTCACATGTGTAGATTCATGTAACTGCAACCACAGAGATCTCCCTTGAGCTGCCCCTTTGGGCTCATATCTGTCACACTCTGCTCTCAGCCTTCCTGTGTACTCCAAGGAGGTGAAGCTTTTCCAGGCACCCCTCGCCCCATGCTGTCTGCTCTGGCTGGGGTGCTTTCCCCAATTATCCCTGCTAAGCCTCGTCTTTCAGATTTCAGAGACCCTCGCCTTGTCTTTAAGATTTCTGAGACCCCCTCTTGGACCTCCTCGTCTCAATCAGACCTCCTCCCAAAGTTCTTCACCTTTATTTCACAGCACTTATCGTAGAGGTATGTTTATTTGAGTGAGAATATTTGCTGAATCTCTGTCTCCCCACCTAGTCTGGAAAGCATATGAGGGTAAGAACTACATCTGTTTTAACTCAGTGCTGATTTCTCTGCCTCATGTATGTGCCTGTGTAGACAGTAGGAGTCAAGTAGATTTTTGTTGAATGAAGGAACATACGTCAGTATTCATGATACAGATCTGAAATTATACCTGGATCTTCAGCAGAAGAGTACACTGGCATGATAACAAATTCTGCCCGCATTTGCCTGGCAAACTTTTACTTTTAAAATCACTTTCTGTGTGAACTGTCAGTGTTAAACTCCGGTTCTGGTTGGGTGTCTGTAGGAGTAGTTATACTTCTTTGAACTCCAGGAAGATAGTTGCACATGACTGAACCTGCTTTGCACAGCTGGACAATTTTGCATTTGTGTTTTATCCCCTAGTATTTCTTTTGTTCCAGGAGTAGTTTGGTTAATTCATACTGATGAAAAAATCATGGTATCAGCTTTATTCCCTGAAGAACACATGGGCTTCTTTTTGCCAAACATAATTACCCTGAGAAGGAACTGATGAAGCAAACTTACCTCTTGGCCAAATGCTTCTTTAGAGTTATTCAACCAAAGATAGCAGGCTGCACCTAGGGGATGCGAAACATCTGGATGAGGAAGGAAATACCCAGATGTTTTCAAGTATCTGGATGTTTCTAACCATCTGGTACCCTTGGTTATTGACAAACGATCCAGCTGTTTTGCGGAAGATGGTATACCTAATCTAACAGAAGAGAGAAATTGCGTTCTTGAAAAATCTTGATGCCGTCCCATATGTACTAAGGCCGGGTATATGTCTTTAATTGAAGCCAGGATTTGATTGCAGAAGATGAAAATAGCTTCTTGCTTACAGAGGCTGTTGTCTTGCTGTGAGTGCCAGACTGTAAAGATTTTAGGTTAATTGTCTCATTTAGCATCAGAGTCTAAGTTGTTTGTAGCTTTGTTCTATTTACAATGTATTCATACCTCAACCAATAACTTTACGAATGGAACACAAGAGCGCTGATCCTCTGCACAGCGAAAAGCCTGCCTGTTGCCTTGGCATTTGTGCTTTTAAAGTCAGAGAAAAAGTTTGCCACCTAAAATTTCTAGTGTAAATAGGAATTCATGAGCCTTGATTGAAAAATGAGTCTTGTCCACAGCAGGAATCTTAAGAGTCTGTCTGTAGAGCACTCCCTGTTCCCTTCTCTCTAGTTTTCTATTGTTTAAGCTTAAGCATAACAGTATTTTTTTTTTTTTTTTGATTAAGCCTGGAATAGAGTAATGTTAACTGGAAGGCTTATTGGAATTTGAAACCTATTCACGGTCTGCCATTTGAATCTAAGCTAATCTGATGTTTGTGGATCTTTGGGATTGAGTATGCAGTCCTTAAAGGATGTCTGAACGAGGAGTGAAGACCCGGGGCTTGCCTCTGTATGTGATGTTACTACTCTGTCATTTTCTCGAATGGTACGCTGGAGTGCATGGAGAAGTAAATTATAGGAAGCCGAGTAGTCCAGCAGTTAAGACCCTGCCAGAGGGGTGAGGACGCCTGCACGGGAAGGCGCATGCACAGAGTCAGCTCGGCGCTGAGGGGAGTGGGCTCCCAGCCAGAGGCTGCGGTCTGACTGTGTTTCCTGCTTTGAAGCTTAGTCCTCAACATGGGGAGGTAGGGCAGCAGCTGCTGGCAGGGGGCTGCGGGTAGGTGGGCACTGTTTCCCACGATGATGATGATTAGTGACATTAGCTTTTCATAGCAAAAAGAGGCTAATGGATTTCACTTTTGAGTGTCTCCTAAACATATTGCAAGTGACAGAGCCACGTGGACAATTGAGTGTCTCCTAAACATATTGCAAGTGACAGAGCCACGTGGACAAGTTGTGGATAAAAGGCAGACTTGAATAAGTGCATCAGAACAGCAGCTTGAATGGCCAACCCCAAATGTCTCTCCTAAATAGTTTGCTCTGAATTAAAAAAACAAACACCCAAATGGTTTCAATTTTGTCATAAATAAATGGGATGACTGTATTTATTTCTCACTTGCCCTGCCAGGGCGCTGGGGTTTGTGGGGGAGACAAGGACAAGCAGTACAAAATAGCAAATGAGCTAAATCCATGTGGATTTAGTTATATGCTGATTAGACAGTTTGTTGTTCTGTTGTTTTTAACATCTCCCAAACTTTCTGGATATGAGCCATCATGGTGAGGGTGTGATATTTGGGCTTTGGCTCCCTTTGTGATGTAATGCACTGTTCTGGGTCTCCAGAATTTCTTCTTTAAAGTCATAGTACATAGTAATGATGGCTAGTGTTTACTGAGTCGTTAATATGGCCAAGATCTGTGCCTGAGTATCGCCCATATATTTCTTTTTATACTTCACAATTGGGGCTTCCCTGGTGGCTCAGATGGTAAAGAATCTGCCTGCAATGCAGGAGACCTGGGTTCAATCCCTGGATTGGAAAGATCCCTTAGAGAAGGGAATGGCAACCCACTCCAGAATTCTTGCCTGGAGAATCCCATGGACAGAGGAGCCTGGGGCAGGCTACAGTCCATAGGGCTGAAAAAAGTCCGACATGACTGAGTGAATATCACATACAGAAACGTCACAGCAACCCAGTGATGTAGATATTATTAACCCTGTTTTTGGTGGGGAAAACGGATTCAGGGAGGTTAACTAACTTACCATAGTATCAGTTCAGTTGCTCAGTCGTATCCTGCTCTTTGCAACCCCATGAATCGCAGCACATCAGGCCTCCCTGTCCATCAGATGTGTGCAAATGAGTGTTGGGAGGCAGGATGTAAATGCAAAATGGGTCTCACTGAATCTTTTGAATTAACTCTTTGTCCCTGGATGATGCTTCTCCTAAAGACTACTGTACTTTTATAAATGTAAATAAAGTTAGTTTGGACCAGATTCAAACATTCAAATGTTCAAACATTCATGTAATGGGACTTTCTTGTAATGGGACTGATAGCAAATAATTTAGGCTTTACGGTACAGTTTCTGTTGAAACTATTCAACTTTGCCTTTGCAGGGCAAAAACAGCCATATTCAGTATGTAAATGAATGGGCGTGGCATTCCAATTAAAAAAAGAACCCAGTATATAGACACTGAAGTTTGGATTTCATATTTATGTTGACATGTCATTAAATATTCTTCTTTTGATTTCTTCCCCCCTATCATTTTAAAATGTTAAAGCCATTCTTAGCTCACAGGCCATACAAAAATTGGCAATGGGTTGGATTTGGGTGGTGGGCTGTGATTTGCTGACATCTGCTGTGGAGAAATGATAGAATGTACTTTAACCACCTGAGTGAAGAATGAAGGGGCCGCTTCAGAAAGTCTGCTCAGAAGAGTCGGGGAGGCCATCTGGTGGACAGGGGAGCCTGTGGGATTTGTCTTGAAGCTTAGAGCGTGATCTGTGTTTTCCTAGATTTCTTTACTTTAACTTGCTTTCTGTGCACCAGTGGAAATTCTAGTGGCGGCGGGGGAGGCATCCATACTGTTCTGTGGCATCACTAACAGTACAGATACGCTCATGTGTTCACTCATTCAGCACATCTTTACTGAAGCACCTATTGTGATATTTATACATTAGATGGTAGACAGTCCTGTCCACATCCTCCCATGACTTCCAGAATCTCTGTCAATAGCAGGAAGGCAGACAGTACACATCAGAAACTCAGTTGATGATATACAGTATGATCAGAAAACCTTGCTTTTCTCTTTGAGCTTGTTAAACTAATAGTTTGGTCTGTTTATAGCTACGGTATTCATATCAGTCAAAGGGTGGGGGTAAAAAAATCTATCAACAGACAGATGTGTAAATATGCTATGGTATGTCCATACAATGGAATATTCTACAGCCATAAAAAGGAGTGAAGTCCTGGTATGTGCTAAAACATAGACGGACCTTAAATATATTATGGTCGGTAAAAGAAGCCAGTCACAAAAGACCACACGCCGTATGATTCCATTTATATGAAACGCCTCAAACAGGGAAGTCTCTGGTGAGAGAAAAGGACATTAAGCATGTTGTTTAGGGCTGGGAGTGATGTGGGGAGTAGGAGTAGCTAAAGGTGATGAAAATGTTTTAAAATCAGTTGTGCCAAGGGATGTAGGACTCTGTGATGTACTAAAAACTGTTGAATTTGCATTTTAAATGGGTGGATTTTTTTGGTCCATGAATTACATCTCAATAAGGCTGTTAAAATGTTATAGTGGTGATTGATTAGTCTTTGTCCTCAGAAAACCCATTTTGTTCAAGAACTACTTGTGGGCCCAGCAGTCCAGTTCTCAGATTTCTTTGCCAAGTTCACTTGGAAGACTAGCTTGTGTTAGAGCCTTAAGTCACTGTAACACACCGAAGGTGGTTTGCTGGTTACACAACTGCTTAGACAATTAAAGCCCTAGCTAGGCGTTCAGGGTAACAGTCATGGAAATGTTTACCATCTCTAATCAGGAGAAATGAAAAATTACGTGTCTCATTTTAAATATGTTGCCTTTGATCACAGGTGTTGTTAAAACAGCTCTTTTATGACTTTATAAATATTCCGGGATTTATTTGGAAGCAGTGTTTCATTATTCCTATACTATGATTAAATATTGAGAATATTGCTTTTCCGATTGTTCTATCGCAGTATTTAATGAGTGCAATTAAATGGAAAAATTGCCTTTTTAACTGATGATAGTCCATTAGTGTCTCTGTCTCTTCAGAAAAGAAAAGAAGTGAATTATTAGAATGACAAATGAGGCAGAGTTACCACCGTGATGGAGAGGTGCGATTTCCCTCCACATAATCTTCAATTAGTGATCTCTGTAAGAGGATGTTTTTCAAAAGGGTAATAGAGAAGTAATGAGATCAGAAGGAGGTCAGCCCAGCCTTCTCCGTCTGGCAGCTTGATTAATTTATTTCTCCTTCTTGGAGATTGCTGCAAGGGGCTTTGGTCACCCTGTGTTCCCACGGGACTGTAACCTAAGTGACTGCCGATACTTTAGCCTTACAGGCAAGGAAGCCAGTCCGTTGCCCTGCACTAGCAGGCTTTGGAGTTAGAAGGTGGTTTGATTTGGGGGCCTCAACTCAAATCCTCATCAGTGGCTTTGGATGATGAGAAGGATTAAGAAATGTTAACAATGATTCATCAGATTAAATACTCAGCCTCGAGTGCCTCCTGCACCCACAGCATCGTTCCCTTCTCTCGGTCCGCATGAGGTGGTGGGGCTCCCTTTCCAGATGAGGAAGTACAAGCTCAGAGGCGCTCCAGGTCCACACGGTTACGAAGTGGGGGCATAGGATTTGAACCCCTGTCTGGCTGTGAACTTTCAGCTCCCTTGGAAGTCCACGGCTTCCCGCACACTGTGTGTGGATGTCGCATCCTTCTTTTGCCCCACTGAGAAGCAGGGTAACCCAGACCACACAGCTTCATCCCCGTAAAGCAGCCTGACCAGTGAGGTCCTGTCACAGGACTGCAGCTGACGGTGTCACTTTGTTTTTCTGTTTGGGGCCCAAATGCTCAAGCCTGTATGCAGTGCGTCAGGGCGGCCTGTTCAGTCTTGTTTTGGATACCTGACCACCCCATCAGAGGGCCTCCCTCGGTAGCTCAGTTGGTAAAGAATCTGCCAGTAATAGAAGAGACCCTGGTTCGATTCCTGGGTCGGGAAGATCTGCTGGAGAAGGGATAGGCTACCCACTCCAGTATTCTTGGGCTTCCCTGGTGACTCAGCTGGTAAAGAATCCATCTGCAATGAGGGAGACCTGGGTTCAATCTTGGGTTGGGAAGATCCCCTGGAGAAGGGAAAGGCTCCCCACTCCAGTATTCTGGCCTGGAGAATTCCATCGACTGTATAGTTCGTGGGGTTGCAAAGAGTGAGACACTACTGAGCGACTTTCAGCTTCACTCTTCATCCCATCAGCTCCTTCTGGGACGGCACCATGTTGTAACCATCCCCTGGGCCATTGAATGTTCTCATCACACAGGAGAGACCTGGCTTCATGAAGGAATATAAATACTCCAACCGCAGCTCCACAGCCGCCTAACTGTGTGTCTTTGGACAAGTTACTTAACCCCTCTGACCTCAGTTTTTGGTTGTTTCATTTTTGTTTTCTTCGTCATCTCTGGAAGGGTTGCTGTTTTCCTGAAAAAGAACATAAAGCACAGTTTCTGGCACCCACCCCATATCTCATTTGTAATTTATAGTTCTGTTTCAACATCAGTACCAACGTTTCTGTCTTCTTGCTTGCCATTCTCATGGACTTAATTATCTCATGCAGTCGTTTAAAGGCACATCTTATTTAAAACATAGATAGAACTTCCATCACCATAGCATATTTAATTTTATTTAAAAAAATTTCCACACATACAGTTTCTGGAAGCTTTTTAGGTTGTGTTCTGTTTGAATGTAAACTCTCCCACTATGGGGATGACAAATCCATGCAAAAATTCTACTTCTCCAGCCAGATTTCTCTTGCTGTGTTTTCTTATGGCCCTTGGGGGCCCATTATCATCAACAGCATCAATTAATAGTCATCCTCGGAGTCCTGGGTCCTCAGCACAGCGCTGGGCACTGCCCCCAGGAGCTGCCACCCTAGGCTGAAATCACGACCTTTTGACATCTGAGTCCCTAAGTGACCCCTTGCTGAAGAATCTGTTAAAACGCATCCAGAGCGAGAGTTCATTTAAGCAGTAGTGATGGGACTAAATTATAGTCCAGGTTTGTCTTATGAAAGATGATAAATGAATATGTCACACTGGGAAAGAAATCACTCTGTCATCATCTGACAGGCTGGCTTGATTTGCACGCGCTGGTGTCCCTAGAAGTCTGGATGGGGGTGAAAAGTGTGTAGGTTTCCAGGTCCGGCCGGCTACAACTCCTTCTGCACCTCCCCGGGGTTGGGTCTGGGGCATCTTTATCAGGTCTCCAATCCCCAGCAACCTCAGCATCAGAACACCACCCAGAGAGCAGGGCGTGGGGCTTTCACAGGGAGAAGCTCCATCATGCTTTCAGCACAGGGAACGCTCAGTGAATTCAAGCCCGCAGCTGCCTCCTTCCATGGTTTGGGAAATCACTGCTCCCTCTGCTCAGCCTCCCACTGGGCAACCTCTCTGGCATGACATGGTGCTCTCACCAACTTTTTTTTTTTTTTACTTCAAGAGTGGTCTCTAGTCTGCCCAGTGAAGATGTTTTTTCTCCTGCAGGCACTTAGCTGAAGTGCTCTCCTGCAGGTCCCTGACTCTGCCTGCAGTATGGTTCCTTGCGAAGGTGGTTAGCCTTCAGCAAAGCTCTGAGCAGCATCCAGAGCTGGCATTCAAAGAGCAAGAGATTCCGAGTCAGCAAACCAGAATGTGTCCTGATTTCTTTGGGTCCCGACTTGCTTATCTGCAGGTCAAAAATCCGAAAGCTTGAAAAACAAATAAAAAATGTTCTTTAAGCTAGGGGCAAACTCGAGAGGCATCAAAACTTGAGTCAAACTGTCGCTCATAATCCTCCCGTTTATACCCCTCTTGTTTATAATCCTCGTTTGTCCCAGTCACTCATGTTATGCGACCATTGATGCGATTTGCTGCAGAAGCACTAATGTGTGTGACGTCCGGGTGTGGGTTCAGCCTCTGCAGTGGGATGCTTCACGGCACACACCCAAGGAACGACTTTAGGCTTCTTTAAGAAAAAAAGCTTCAGAACCATTCAACATAAAGACCTACAGATCTTGATCTGTGGAGCCTTGGGCAAGCTGTTTAATTTTGACTTTTCTACATGGTCGTGGTGAAGAAGGTGATGGTGATTATAGAAGTAATAATCCTGTAAGAACACTGCAAAGGTTTGCCCCTTCCTCATTCAGGAAAGCTCCTGGAGGCCTGCTGTGCTCAGTGCTGGGGCTCAAAAGAGCTAGATACAGAAATAGGGTTAAATGAGGAAGTTTGGTGAATTCACTGCCATCACCACAAGAGTTACTAGTGAGAACAGAAATGCACTGTCAGTAATGCAGGTGTGACTGCAGCCCTGGCAAGCAGCCCGTGCCTTTGGTTTGAAGTGGAAGTGATAGTCTCTCAATCGTGTCCGACTCTTTGCGACCCCATATGCTGTAGCCCACCTGGCTCCTCTGTCCACGGGATTCTCCAGGCCAGAAGACCGAAATGAGCTGCCATTCCCTTCTCCAGGGGATCTTCCAGACCCAGGGATCAAACCCGGGTCTTCCACATTACAGGCAGATTCCTTACCCTGTGAGCCACCAGGGAAGCCCTTGGCTGAAAGATGCTATTAAAAACCATTTCCACACTTGGGTACTGCCAGTCTTTCCCTCCTTTCTGGGGACAGCTCACCTTTGCCCACATGAGGTATAGTTAATCATCATAAGAAATAGTTCCAGTGAAATTGCAGCCCCAGGGCATCTGTGGACTGAACGTTGGGTTCCAGTTTCCACCAGATGCTGGCATTTCCACTTCTGGCTACTTGCTCTAGCCAGCCCTCCTCCATGGACATCTGGGGAGTGGCTCTCTGCAAGAAGTAGGAAACGATAATAGGATGGAAAGAAGGGGCTTGCTTTCTTAGAACAAAAGGTTCTAACTGGAAGGTTCTGGAAAGAGGGATGTGCTAGCATCTGCTGACTCTTGTCACCAAAGGCCTTAATAGAAGCAGAGATAGTTCTCGGGGCTTTGCGGCCAGTTGTGACCTACCTTTGCAGCTCTCAGGGAAGCATGTGGCCAGGTAGCAAGGTCCCTTTGCAAATTCTCTGGCATTTGCCAGTGTCCCCAAATACAGCCTGTGTCAGAGATAAGCAGTTTGCTGCATACATTCACGAGAGGAGGGGACAGTCATGACGAAGAATTCCACTGTTTCTTGCCAACATAGCCAGGATATCAGAAGTGAAGCACCTTTTTTTTCCTTTCCCCTAATCCTTCATGGATTTTAATCCCTAATGTCTGTGGTGGTAACTCACTTCTGTCATGTCTAACTCTTTTCGAGTCTAGGAGCTGTAGCCCGCCAGGCTCCTCTGTCCATGGGATTCTCCAGGCAAGAATACTGGAGTGGGTTGCCATGCCTTCCTCCAGGGGATCTTCCCAACCCAGAGAAAAAACCCACGTTTGTGCGTCTCCTGCATTGGCATCTGGTTCTTTACCACTAAGACCACCTGGGAAGCCCACCTAATGGCTAAATGATACTTAAAGCCTTCCTGTAAAATGAAATCTGTCCCTTGATAACAAATATATGTTTTTATTATTGTCATTTTAATACAAACCAGTAACTGCATGCATGTACTTAAAGCCACTGAACTGTACACATGAAATGGTTACAGTGGTAAATTTTCTGCTGGGAATATTTTACCTCAAATTTAAGGAAAAAGCCATGACAAACCTAGACAGTGTTTTAAAAAAGCAGAGACATCACTTTGTCGACAAAGGTCTGTAGAGTCAAAGCTATGGTTTTTCCAGTAGTCATGTATGGATATGAGAGTTGGACCATAAAGAAGGCTGAGCACTGAAGAGCTGATGCTTTCAAACTGTGGTGTTGGAGAAGACTCTTGAGAGTCCCCAGACAGCAAGGAGATCAAACCAGTCAATCCTAAAGGAAATCAACCTTGACAACTTATTGGAAGGACTGAAGCTGATCTGGCCTGCTGATGCAAAGGGCCGACTCATTGGAAAAGACCCTGATGCTGGGAAAGATTGAGGGCAAGAGGAGAAGGTAGCCACAGAGGATGAGATGGTTGGATGATATCACTGACTCAATGGACTTGAGTCTGAGCAAACTCCGGGAGGTTGTGAAGGACAGGGAAGCCTGAAGTGCTGCAGCCCATGGGGTCACAAAGAGTCAGACATGACTAAGCAACTGAACAAGAGCAACAACAAAAACAAAAAACCAGTAACTGATTCTAAACCAGGCAACTCACTGTAAAATTTCCTAAATGAATGAGTTTTGAAAGAAAATTTCACTAGTGGTCACATGTTCCACTTCTGTTTATTAAGCTGGAAAACCGAGTTGGAACAGTATTTGTGTGCACCGTGTATTTGTATGTTTTTCTGAACATGCCAGGAAATGTGAAGATGCTCCCCCTCCTTTCACTCACTCTCAAAGAGGAATTTAATTTAGTATTTCATGTCTGCTTTTCAAACTTCCTCCTGGAAACAGAAGAGAATAAAATTAGGTTTTTGTAAGCTGGGATGATGTGCATGTTATTCTTATTTTCAATATGGGTAAAGTAATCTCTCCACTTTATTTTTAAACAGTATCTCGTAACATAAATAGTCTTTTCTTGTGCAGCCTGTTTATTCAGACAGGTGGAAGTTGACTCTAAAGATTGGCATTAAATTGAGGAAACCATTCATGTAGTAAATAAGATAATTTGTTTCTGCCCCCCAAAAGATTAAAATATAGATTTTCTTCATACTCTGTGTTATTTTTAAAACCCACGGTCCCTGAATATGTTCGATTCAGATTTGTGTCCCTAATTTGGGAGGGCCTTAATTTGTAACTGATACATCTTTGAGTTGCAGAAATCATCACTGAGAGTGTTTTCTCATTTATACTTGAGTTGCTTGCATTTGTTACTAAATGAAATGTTTAGCTAGAGGTCTTACTAATTCCCAAAGCAATAGTTAAGAGCTCAGGCAATACCACTGTTATTTAGCTGTTGTTTCCGTACTTTTTGCAGACATATCCCTTCTCCTTCCAAAGAATAGAGTCAGGTATCCAGGTAATAAAGCAGTTGTATACTAATACACAGTCTCATGACAGTGGCTTATTTTTCTAGTTTAGATGGATATGAGATTCCTCGGAGATGATCTTCACGGTAGAGCTAGTTATTGCTCATTCTTTCTGCTTTAGCTTCCATGTGCCAAATGGACTTTACTGTGAGAATGTGGTGGACACGTGCAGACCCAGCCCTGTAACCCACACTTGTGTAAGCTGGGAATAACACTGCCTATCACTGCTTATTTCACCAGACTCACGAGCAGTGGGCATGAAATGAATGGATGTTACACAGGCCTACAGAAACAGGACAGGGTTTTGCTATTCTGAAAAACTCAGCCCTACATATCTCTCATTTTTGGACTTTGGTTTGTCCTTACAGTATTTTATAAAGTGCCTACTCTGTGCCAGGGCCTTCCCAGGTGCCGCTGCGGCAAAAGAACCCGCCTGCCAATGTAGGAGATGTGAATTTGATCCCTGGGTCTGGGGAGATCCCCTGGAGAGGGACATGGCTACCTACTCCAGTATTCTTGCCTGAGAAGTCACATGGACAGAGGAGCCTGGCGGGCTGCAGTCCACGAGGGTGCAGGCGTGTCAGCCACAGCTGAGCGGCTAAATAGCAGCAGCGCTGCCTGTTAGCCCTGGGCGGGGTGCTTTGGCACAGATTGCTTTCTTTAATCCTTCCAGGAACCTTTGAGATGTCTACTAGAATTGTCCCCTTAGTCCCACAGACATGGGAGGGTCCCTTGTTTGCTGTCAGTGGGCGGTGGAGCTGTAGTTCAGAGCAGGAGGCCTGAGTTCTAAGATCTGCTCTGAAGTGCTTGGTCCTAGTGGAAGGAGTGGGGATTTGGAGTGCTACCCTGTGCGGGAGTCAGAGGTTTTCTTCCATGTCCAGTGCAGCTCAAACCTGCTCGCCCGGAAGCCTTCCTGGAGTGCCCTGGCCGTCTTATCAGCTGGGGTCTCCCCACCCTGCCTGTGCCCGCTGTGTCCTGGCTCTGTCTTTCCGCCACCCTGAGCCTTGCTTGCCGGGCTTTTCCAAGAGAGCCTGGGGTTGTTCCTAGAGAGACAGATGCCCAGATACCCCTTGGGCCTCATCTTTTAGAATCTCTGTGATTCTAAACTCCTCTGAAGGTAATCTCTAGGGGAGCTGAAGCAGAAGAAAGACTCATGTAGACCATGAGTGCCGCAAAGCTGTGGGCAGGGAGGTGTCTTCTCCACGGTCTCAGGGCCTTGTCGGAGGAGAGCGCAGCCTGTGATCCATGGGGCTGAGTGAATTAGTGAGCTCGAGAGCCCAACGGTGGGTATCAGAGGAAAGCCAAGAGTTCGTCCAGGCTTTGCAGTCTACTCTGTAAGCTGAAAGACTGATTCCAGTTCAGCCAAGGGAAAGCACGTCCATTCATCTCCCCCAGGTATTTACACAGGTCAGTTAAGTGGGCTGATAAGCTAATTTTTGAGGTGGCTAATGAGCTGTTGCTTTTCCTCTGTGTCATTATGATCAGATGTAATGATTTGACAGTTGCCCAGATGGTCCCGTTCATTATGGCTTTAATCATCATGGTGATCGTGGTGATTGATGAGGCTCACTGACATTCGTGGAGGGCTCCTTTTGCTCTGTGCATTAAGGTCAGAACGCAGCGTGTGTTTTCCTCATGGCCTACTTAGGACACACTGTTAGCCCCATTTTACAGATGAAGAGACTGAGGCTCAGAGAATTCAAATCCCCTAATGTTACACAGCTGTTACAGTTCAGCGTGATGTCTGAATGTGGACGGAGATCTGTCTGCATTGCTTATGCTCTTAACTGTATCATAGACTGTGTTCTTTCACTGATAACCTTCAAGCAGGATAGTTCAAAAAATCTTTTCAACTGAGATTCATCTCTTGAATATTCTGAGCAGCATGGGAGAATAACCGTGTTTTGTATGGTGTTACATTTTAAAAATGTTGTTTTCATGTTTATATAAAAATAATTACCTTATCATTAAGCATTAGTATAATCATAGAATTTAGGGAGTCTAAGCTGTTCTGACCCAACACTTAGTTTAACTGTTGAGAAGAATGCTTGGATAGAAAAAATTTAAGATGTATTCTTTTTGCTTTCTTCATCAAACTGTAATGAGAAATCCAGTATGTCATTTATAGAAGGGCTCTGGAGAAAAAAAAAACAACAAAACAAACACGTGAGTCTATACACAAACATATGGATCTTAAGTGACATTAATGGAAATATAAGATAATCCATCTCAGTTCTTTAGAGTAAATATTTCATTAGCAGGAGGCATACATGTTTGTGTATGTAGGTGTGTATATATGTCTGTGTGGATATCAGATACACATATAAGCATTAAATTTTCAAATGTTTACTCTGTTCTGCAAACGTGACCTAAAGTTTTAACTTAAGTTATTTGGAGTTTGATTTTATTTAAGATGCATTTGACTTTTCAGTGAGTAATCCACTTAAGATATTAGTTATGGTTCTGGTAAAAGGAAAACACAGCAGCGGCAGAAGGGTTTTAGCCCCCTTGCCCTTCTTCTTCTTTTCTCTTAGAAGCCTGGCCTGATCCACTGATGGTAAATATTTCATGTGCTTTGCATATCAGCCCGAGTTCCCTTTGTGAAGTCGGGTAAATGGGATGTAAAATCCCCAAGTCCTCCAGACAGTAAAATGGCATTATTTGATGTTACATCACATAAACATGCAGATTTGATTCTCCCTTTACTCAGGCTGTAAAAACAAAGTTTTTTAAAGTGGTTAGCCATACCTGGAAATGTAAATGCACTCGCCTAATGTAATGCCAAAGAAAAATTAAGACAAATGATACCACATCGCTGCCACAAACTGCGGCTCGTACAAAATTCACTTTAGTTATTACGCCGTGAATACGGGCTCTCACCCTCCTCTGCAAATGCACAATTTATGTTGAATGCAACATGAATCATTTTAATAGACCGAGGAAAAAGTCCCCAAAGTCGATTTTCAAATTATGAACCTTGGAACAGAATATAACAACAGCCAACAAGAAGTAGTTCAGACTCTACTCTGAGCTATGAGTGAACCATTAAAAATACAGTAAGCACTTTTGGTTAGGTGTTACACAATTCGTAGCCTAATGGTCCCCAAAATATCAGAAACGGGATTTTTTTTTTAATGTTGACTTTTCTCGCCATCGTGCTCTTCGGTTATTTTCCCATTTGTGTAATCAAGATACTCCCACACAGAGCGTAGAGTTGTATATGATTTGGAACTAATTATATGTATTATAAATCCAAGAATTAATTTAAATGACCCAGTTTCAACAGAGAAAAATAGAAAAGCCACATTGTTTTAAAATAGCTAACTAAACAGAGTACTCCCCCATATGGGAGTCATTTCCAAAGAACCAAAACCACCCACCGGAAAAATGTGAAATCCCTCAAAAAAAAGAAAAAAAATCACCAAATCATATCAAACAAGATCAAGAAAATTACACTGAGATGTCAATTGTTTTCTTCCAGGAAGCAAATTTGACATGGAGATATATGACAAGATGCCCTTGGGTGGAAACTTGAAGTTCTCCCAGTAGTCCTGAGGCCAGCTGCTTCAGCATCACCCAGCAGCTTGTTAGAGAAAGAAATTCTCAGGCCTCGTCCTATTGAATCAAAAGTTCGAAGGACATTGGTGGTATGCCGGTGGAGGGTGAAATGGTCTCGAGCCACTGAAACCTGAGCTGTGAGAAATCCTTCAGAGGATTTGATGCATGTCATGTGGTACAGTGGTGAAGAATTCTCCTGTCAAAACAGCAAACACAGGTTGGATCCCTGGGTCGGGAAGATCCCCTGGAGCAGGAAGTGGAAACCCACTCTAGTATTCTTGCCTGGAAAACCCAAGGACAGAGGAGCCTGGTGGGCTACCATCCACGGGGTTGCAAAGAGTCGGACACGATTGAACGACTAAACAAAAGCTTGATGGACAGCCTGCGATTCTGATCCTGTAGCCCTGAGAATCGGCATTTCTCAAAGGAACTCGGGACGTGGATGCTCTTTGTTTTGGCCAATGAGATGCCTGGCCTGCGGTTGCCAGGCAGATCACAGAGGGATGTGAGGGCATTTGTAGAAGACAGCAAGGAGTGGTGACGACCTGTGTCAAACTAGAGGACGTGGTTCCCACCTGTTCTTTGGCGGGTAACAACCTGTTGGCACTGGCTGCCTGTTGCCATGGGGAAATGCAGTGTGGCTGTGATTTCTGACTTTGATATTTATTGCAGGCTAAAGAAAACTGGCTCTTTTAAATAATATTTCCCAATTTTAATGATTGACAGCTAAAGTGAAGTTCAAAGAAAACATGTTCGTGGTAGGTGGTCAGCTTATAATATGTGAAAGACTCTTTTAGCAAGTCTCCTAAGTCTGTTAGCAGGGTAGGAGGTAGGCAGAATATGTTGATGGATTTTTAGAAGTACAGTTTTAGATTCACAAAGTAATTGAGCGGAGAGAACCTTTGAGTTCTCTATACCCACTGACTCACACACCCTACCCCTGCTACTGTCTCCTCTATTATTAACATCTTGCATTAGTGTGGCATACTCATCACAATTAATAAACTGGTATTGATGCATTATTATTATTCAATTATTTTTATTAGAATATAGTTGCTTTGCTGTGGTGTATTAGTTTCTGCTGCACAGCAAAGTGAATCAGCCACATGTATACATATATTCTTCCTTGGATTTCCTTCCTATTTATGTTACCACAGAGCGCTGACTATATTATTAATTGTATTCCATACTTTACCATGAAGGCTCACTATTGGTGTTGCACATTCTGTGAGTTTTGACAAGCATAAGAGAACGTGTATCTACCCTTGGTGTTTCATACAGCAGAGTTTCACTACCCTAAAAACCCCCTAGAAGGTGTTTTTGAAAGCTCCATCTGTGTGTGTGTGTGACCATTTCCCCCAGCAAAGTCCTTCTGAGAACTAAGGGTCTGCAGACTGGGGGTGGGTCTCTGTGCTAAGAATGAGACGCCCACGTCCTGCACGGTGCCTCCCACAGGTATTAGTGAATCCTGAAGCTGGAGCTTCTTAGCTGTCATCTGTCCCCTTCCTTCATCTTACAGATAAGGTGCTGAAGACCAGTCGGAGGTCCTCAGAGGTGGAACTGGTGTAGAATTCCCTCTCTGAACTGGGCACTTCCCTTTCTGTGTTCAGCTCTTATTGGAATCTCCTTTAGAGAGAGTTCCTACAAGATGCTAGTTACATCAGGTCACCCAGCAGCCAAGTAAAGGAGGATTGGTGATATCTTTTGTATATATGTGTGTGTAGTACACATGTACACACACGTGTGTGTGTGTGTGTACAGTTACACATATGTAATTATTTTTATATGACAGATATCAAAAGCTTTCTAGAAAGGAGCGATGGCTAACTGTTTAGGTCCTGTGTTTCGTATTCACATGGTGTTTCCTTACTGTTTAGTTCTTCTATGTAAACCAAACAATGAACAATTTAATTCTGTGTATTATACAAATTTACAGTCTCTAGGGCAACAAGATTTTTATCCGGTACCTAAGTGCCTCATGAGGATATAGAGGTATAGATGCATAGTGTACTTACGTACTTCCGGCTCCTAAGAGTTTAAATTGTTTGTTGAATCCAGAGAGACAAATTTGTTGTTTTCCACAGTCATGGGAAAAGTGAGCAATTTTATCACTGCAAGATTGTCTTCGGTTAAAATATGGACTTAAATCTTTACATGGCTTGCTGTGGAGTCTATTCTTATTAGTTGTACTGAACACTCAGTGAGACCTTTTAATCTCTGAAATTTTAAAAAATGTTTTTTCATGAGCAACTTTTCTCCCCTCATTCCCAACCCCCACCACCACTTTCTTTTTAAAGAACTTTTGTCATTTAGATCTTGCACCTCCCAGACTATTTCATAGTTATTTTTCTCTTCTATATTTTATCTTTGTCTTCGTAGATTTCTTCTGACTTTTCTATTGAGTTTTTCTGCTGACATACTTTAAATTTCTAAAGGTTTTTGATTTTTCCCAGTATTTTCTTTTCTTTAATAGCATTCTATTCTTGTTTCATGGATGAAATTGACTCTGTTTTGTGTCTGATGTTAACAGTAGTTGCTTTTGCTGTTTCCTTTTTGCCTTGAGCTTCATGGAACAGGAGAGGAATGCTGGAGTTGCAGCACAACCCTGTGACTCTGCCTGCCACCTGCGTGCCCTCAGCACACGCCTCGTGTGAGGGACCTTCTCTGTGTGCATGCCTGCCACCTGCGTGCCCTCAGCACACGCCCCGTGTGGGGGACCTTCTCTGTGTGCATGCCTGCCACCTGTGTGCCTTCAGCACACGCCCCGTGTGGGGGACCTTCTGTGTGTGTGTGTGCCTGCCACCTGCGTGCCCTCAGCACAGCCCCGTGTGGGGGACCTTCTGTGTGTGTGTGCCTGCCACCTGCGTGCCCTCAGCACACGCCCCGTGTGGGGGACCTTCTGTGTGTGTGTGCCTGCCACCTGCGTGCCCTCAGCACACGCCCCATGTGGGGGCCTTCTGTGTGTGTGTCCCTGCCACCTGCGTGCCCTCAGCACAGGCCCAGTGTGGAGGATCTTCTGTTTGTGTGTGTGTGTGTGTGTGTGTCCTGAACTTTCATCATGTTGCCTGTCGCCCGTGATGCTGAGTTGATTGAGTAAACTAATTCATAGTCTACAGCCACTCGCCTTGGATACTTGCTTCTAGGCCCATTAAATGGTTGGTATACAGGTTCTCATTTTTCTCAGCCTTCCATTTCCATATTAATTCTCAATCAATCACTGACGGCGAGCTGTCAACAGGCACCATTTTTTGGTGGGACTCGATGATGTATAGCCCTTGTTTCCAGATTCCTCGCATCTCGTGGCATGAAACACTGCTCTGGGCAGGTCCTAATGCATTTGGGTGCACCCCTTTGAGCCTTCTAATGGTAGGTCTGGTGCAGGTGCTGAAAGGAGGCGCATCTTTAAAGGGCCAGGACGTGGAGTCACAGCTTGGTGGACGATGTTTTAGCATATCTATGTCTGGGTATGCACCCAGCAACGGGCAAGTTTAAAGGCCGTTTTGTCAGGATGTGGCCTTTGATTCCAAAAGTTTGGGAACAAAAGATCTATGTCTTCTCAGTAAGTAATGGGTAGAGGAGTGATTAGTTGTAAATTATTTGCCATTGGCCTGCTTTAATATTGGTATGACACTAGTTTTGACTTTGAGAAGTTTCCCTTTTGTCAAGAATGGTGATAATGGTGGTGGTGGTGGTGATTACGGTGACAGAGGTAGTGATGATGGTGATGAAGGTGGTGGCGGTAGTGATGGAGGTGATGATGGTGGTAGTGGTTGTGATGGTGGTGATGGTGGTGGTGGTTGTGGTGATGGTGGTGGTGATAATGGTGATGGAGGTGGTGATCGTGGTGGTGGTGATGGTGGTGGTTGTGGTGATGGTGGTGGTGGTTGTGGTGGTGATGGTGGTGGTTATAGTGGTGAAGGTGGTGGTGGTTGTGATGGTGGTGGTGGTGGTGGTGGTGATGATGGTGATGGAGGTGGTGATCGTGGTGATGGTGGTGGTTGTGGTGGTGATGGTGATGGTGATGGAGGTGGTGATCGTGGTGGTGGTGATGGTGGTGGTGGTGGTGATGATGGTGATGGAGGTGGTGAAGGTGGTAGTGGTTGTGATGGTGATGATGGTGGTGGTTGTGGTGATGATGGACGTGGTGGTCATGGTGCTGGTGGTTGTGGTTGTGATGGTGATGAAGGTGGTAGTGGTGATGTAGGTGGTGATCGTGGTAGTGGTGATGGTGGTGGTTGTGGTGATGGTGGTGGTGGTTGTAGTGGTGAAGGTGGTGGTGGTTGTGATGGTGATGAAGGTGGTAGTGGTGATGGAGGTGGTGATCGTGGTAGTGATGGTGACGGTGGTGGTGGTTGTGGTGATGATGGAGGTGGTGGTCATGGTGCTGGTGGTGCTGGTGGTGATGGTGGTTAAGAGGTACTTGCTTGGACAGGGTCTACTTTGTGTGGCACACCTGTATGAGCTTGACTATGACACAGCCCGGCTGCTGCTGCCTTGGGCTACAGTGGAACACCATCCTGGTTGTTATATGAGGTTATGTTACGGCTGCTGCGTCAGCCAGCAGAGAGACTGTGTTCTGGCTGCCACGCCAGCCAGGAGAGAATAAACGTGTCTGCAGCTCCTATGGCTTCTTGAGCCTCCTTCCAGCCTCTTAGCTTGCACCTTGCCTACCCTGGGCTCAGCAACCAGTGCAGACAGTGTGAAGAGCAAGACAATTAGTGTCATGAAGAACCAGCAATGCACTCTTACAGACATCAGTGCTGTGGTTCTATCTTGAGAATTGGCAGAGGATGAGCTGATACCACCCTGCTTCCATGGGTACAGCCTTCATAGATGGGACCTGTTCTGTAAGGAGCATCTCTCATTATGTGACTTAACTTCTCTGAGCTCCCATTTCCCCATGTGGAAAAGGGAGTTAAAAATAGTCCTGCTTCATATAGAGGGCTTCCCTGGTAGCTCAGACGATAAAGGATCTGCCTGCAGTGCAGGGAACCTGGCTTTGACCCCTGGGCCAGAAAGATCCCTTGGAGAAGGTAATGGCAACCTACTCCAGTATTCTTGCCTAGGAAATCCCATGGACAGAGGAGCCTGGAGGGCTCAGAGATGACTGAGTGACTTTCACTTTCCACTTTGCTTCGTATGGTGGCGTGTGGAAAATATATGGTGTCGTGCACATAAAGGACTGAGGAGATTGTCTGGCATGTAGTGTGCCCCATAAAAGTTTATTATCACCATTACTAGTCGTATTACCATCATAGCAGGCAACTAGTTGAAAAGCAGTGAATTGGAACATAGAGTGTTGCTCTCAGAGCTGCAAAAGTTCTGTGTAATATAAGGCAAAGTCAATCTCTCTCCACTGTAAATAGGGGATTTTCACTTTCTTTTATGGGATTGCTGGACTCAAATGACATAATATATGGGAGTGCCTTACGCGCTTTGTGACATGGGTAGACGCTCAGGAGAGGTAGCCATTGGCAATGCTTTCGTTCATCCTGGAAGCAGAGTGGGCTGTTCGGATGTCCCTTTGTTCATTTTTAAAGAAAAAAGGTGAGGCATTTGACACACGCCTTTTGCTTGCTTACTTGGTTTAGTTGGATCAAGTTTGTTGAGGTATAATTTATGTATAGTAAACTGCATCCATTTAAAATGCACAGCTTAACGAGTTTTGACAGATGCACGTCGCCATGAAACCACCACTGCACTGAGGCAATGGAACATTTCCGTCACCCTGCAAAGGTTTCTCACTGTTCCCTTTGCAATTCTCTACGCTTTACAGTCTAGATTGCCTGGGCCCCTGGAAACGCTGGTCTGTTTTCTGTCACTGTTGATTCATTTGCATTTCCTAGTTTCACGGCAGTGAAATTCGGCAAGGTACAGCCTGAGCCTGGCTTCTTTCACTCGGGCGTTCTGAGCGTGTGATGCACCCGTTCCATTGTGTTCATCTGTGGCTCGTGCCTTTTCATCGCTGAGTAGTATTCCCCCGTGTGGCTCCATTGCTTTTTGTTGACTTGATTACCTGTTGCTGTACATGCAGGTTGTTTCCAGAACAATATCCAGTAGTAGAATGCTTTGGTCACTAGCAGGACTGAGGACGTTTGAGAGGCCGGTGGGCATTTCTCCAGAGTGGTTGGAGCATTTTATTTCTATGTTCTGTACTGATTCCATTGCTCCACATCCTCAATAGTTCTTGATTGAAACCCTTACAAAGGCTAATGGTTTGTGTATGTAACTGTGTGTGCAACTGTGTGTGTGTGTGCATGCCGGGTCTTAGTTGGGGTGTGCGGGATCTTTAGTTGTGGCACGCGGGATTTTTTTTTGTCTGTTGTTTCTTACTTGTAGCTTGTGGGAACTTTTAGTTGCAGCCTTTGGAATCTTTAGTTGCGGCTTGCAAACTCTTAGTTGCGGCATGTGGGATCTAGTTCCCTGACCAAGGATCGAACCCAAGTCCCCTGCATTCGGAGCACCGAGTCTTAGCCACTGGACCGACCACGAGGGAGGTTGCTCATCAGTGTTTTGAATGTTCTATTTGGGTATGCAGGGTATCTCATTGTGGTTTTATTTTAGTTTGTAAATAAATGACTAATGAGCTTATGGCTTATGGGCCATACCTTCCCCCCAACTCTGTTTTTGGCAATGGTAGCAACTGTGTTGAGATGTAATTCACATACCGTACAGTTGACTCATTAATGGTTTTCAGTATTTTCACAGAGTTGTACAGTCATTACTAAAGGCACACCATGTCTCCTAACACTTCTATTTTTGACCCTCCGTCTTGGTCTGTATTCTTCCCCCTGGAGATCATACCCACTTCCCACATTTCAACAATCACCCTGCCTCCTAGATCTTTATGTCCATTTCTGAACATCTGTGTCTAGTGTGTTGATTCCAGATTATTCACAGCCTCATGTATCTTTTGCAGGATATGTTCAACTGGCTGTAAAGTCAACTTGTCACCTTCCCCAACAACAAGCACAACAGTTCCCCACCCCGTGCGCACGTCATCCCATCATCCTTGCCACTAGCTCCTCTTGCTTCCTACGTGTTCATCAGCTGCCTGGGGTTATACATCTTTGTATCCCTCTCGTTACCACACCTGGGTGCACTCTGGGTAAACAGTCATCCAATGAATAAAGGAACTTGTATTCTCCACATGGCCTGAGAATATGCTTCACTTTTATCTTCCTTGGAAATTAATTGGATTACTGTCTTATTAAAGGTCGAGAAAAATAATTCTTGCTGCACTTCACGGGGCGGCTAAACAGTTGCCCCGGCAGTTTCTGATGGTAATTTGGGAAATATTTCCAACCTATGGCCTCCTTTTCTTATCTCTACTTAAAGCCCTTCTGGAAGGAATTCAATTTCCGCTTTTCCTTAATGTGCCTTAAATGTTGTACATATCTTAAAAGCGGGTTCCCCATAAAACAATATGGATTATGTCCTCATTCCGTTTAACAGTTTGAAAGCTTACCTGAAAGGACAAGAATGAGACTCCCTTAAAAATCATGTCCAAGTTTTAAAGGAACATAAAACTTTCTCTTTAAAAAAAATATATATATATATCCCCTTCTGCTCTCATCCTCTGACTTAAAAAGCTCTTGTCTAGCTCTTTCATTATTGCTCAGCAGTGAGAATGAAGGCGAGACCCTTGGGGCTGGACACTGCTTGAGAAGATCTTTGCTTTGTAGCTGTGTTTGGTCTTGGCGTGGCACAAGCCCCACAGAGATCTCATGTTCCCTGACCACGGAGAGAGGGTGGCCTATGGAGAAGCTGAGTCCGGAAGGTCAGCTGCAAGCAGAGCAGCCTCTGTAATGCCACTTAGATCCTGCAGAGGGTGGGGGCAAAGGGCCATATTAACCCAGAGCCCAGGAGGGTAGAGGGCTTCCTTGGTAGCTCAGTTGGTAAAGAATCCGCCTGCAAGGCAGGACAGTCCAGTTCAATCCCTGGGTCAGAAAGATCCACCAGAGAAGTGACAGGCTACCCACTCCAGGATTCTTGGGCTTCCCTTGTGGCTCAGCTGATAAAGAATCTACCTGCAATGTGGGAGACCTGGGTTCGATCCCTGGGTTGGGAAGATGCCCTGGAGAAGGGAAAGGCTACCTACTCCACTATTCTCGCCACTGCACTCTTCTGGCCTGGAGAATTCCATGGACTGTATAGACCATGGGGTTGCAAAGAATCGGACACAACTGAACAACTCTCACTTCGCAGGAGGGTAGGGGAGGAGGCCAGGTTGTTGGCGGCAGGAGGGGAGCAGGAGGGGGGTCATGTAGTCAAGGAGGTGAATTAATCCACAGGCGTGTTGAGGTATAGATTGGGGAACTGAAAAAGAGGGCCATATAACCCAAATGTAAGAGCAAAAGAAAGGTTTGGGTCTGGTGTGTCTGTGTGTGTGTGTGTTGGGGGCTGGGGTGATGGGTTAACAAAGCATCAGAGAACCAGAAATGAGAGGAAGCATGAGAAGAAGATACCCCAGCAGGAGAGAAAGCGGGCCTGGGACGCCTCGTAGGTTGGGGTTGGTCTCTCTGGTTGCTGTAACGAAGTGCCACAGATGGACTGGCTTGAGCAACAGAAATGTGTGTTTTTTTTTCCTGGAGGCTGGAAGGCCGAGATGAAGGTGTCCGCAGGTGTCGTTCCTCCTGCGGCCTCTCTGCCTGGCCCGCAGGCGGCCGCCTGCCTGCCGTGTCCTCACGCAGTCTGTGCTCTGTGTACTTGCGTCCCTGTTGTCCGCGTGTCTGGTTGCTCTTCTCAGAAGGGTGCAGTCAGTCTGGATGAGGGCCAGCCGTCACGGCCTCCTTTCAACTTGGTCAGCTCTGAAAGGCCTTACCTCCAAGTCACACTTGGAGGTCCTGGAGGTTGGCCTGCAGCACATGAATTTTAGGAGCACACAGTTGAGCCCCTAACAGCGGGGCCTGAGGCTGTAACACGTCATGGCCTGATGTTTACAGGGGATGGGATGGGCGTCAGCAGACGTCTGTTTCTGTCTCAGTCCTGCCCTGATGAGGTCATGGCAGCTGGTTGTGTGATCGTACTTGCTGATTGTCCTGCTACGTCACCCAGGGCTCCACACACTGCTGTCTCAGTCTCGCCCGAGAGCCGCGGAGTGGCGTGAGCCCGAGCGGTGCCCACTTCTGAGTTTCCATCAGCCAAACCAAAGACGCAGTTGCTTCTAGTGACAGAATATGCTTGGTGTGCAGCCGTTGTGGATGAAATAGTAATGCCTCGGGGTGACGAATACACTGTAGAAGTAATCCAGTAAGCCCAGTGATCAGAAAACAGTGAACCCCAAGTTTGAGCTGTACTGGTGTTTTAAAAGCTGTCAGGGCTCAAGCTCATCATCCAGAAACCATCCTTGTTAACATTTTAGTCTGTGTCAGGGAAGTATGTTTGTGCTACCTTATAATACATGTGCCCACTTACACACATTTTAAGCCACTAAGATTGTCCTGTGTATTCTCTTTCACAGCTGGCTTCTTATGGAACCTAGTGGTAGCTCGTAAACATTTTCCCATGCTGATTGAATTTTTCCCTTGCCATGATCCTCAGTGGCGAGGTGGTATTCTCTTATATGGTTCTGCTGTATTTTCCCATTGAATAATCTTGTTAGATTCCCATCAGCAATGTAATAAGTTGCCATTCCTTGTGAAGTTTGCCCCAAAGAATTTGTTACCAAGAATTAGTCAAGTACAGGTAATTGCACATGTCCACAGTCAACCTTGCCAGCCAGCCAGCCTGCCCGCCCACCAGCCAACTACCCATCCGTCCTGTTTTCCACTCTTTGATCATGTCATCCATCCGATGAAACTTCCTTGACCTTCCGCAGAAGATTTGAGATTGCTTTTATAGGATCCATGTGTGACACCACAAGAGGAAGAGGACCCAGATGAAGACCTTCGGGTTCGGAGGCAGTCCCGCCAGTTGGGATTTGGAGAACTGTCCAAGGATCTTCACTGCGATGCTCTTTCTGGGCTGAAGAGTGGTTTCCTGAGAGCCTCCTTGGGACCATGGGAAGAGAGGGGGATGCAGCCCACCGAACGCATCAAGGACGGGTCCCCGAGCAGTGGTGCCACTCGGAGAAGTCTCGTCAGCGGTCCCCTCTCTGCCCTCCCTCTTGGTGGAGAGCTGGTCGGGACAGGGAGAGCAGACCCCTGTCTTTCCAAGTCTGTACGATGCCCACAGTGGATGTGAAGCAGGAGGGGCACTCACCAATATGCTGGGACTTGGCGATTTTCTTTCTGGCTTGTATTTGGGGTGACAGTCAGTGGTTTGGGAGGCGACAGGGAGTTCCTAAGAGGCTCGGCGCTCAGCCTTGGTCGGGCCATCACCACGCCCGGTCCCGCAAGGTCAGCAGCCCCCGGGAAGCCGGGCGCCGGCCCGCCGCCTCTGCCTTCACCCAGTGCCCTTGACTCAGGGTGGCTCGTCGGGATCCTCGTAAAATTCCTCGGTGATGGCTTCTTCTGTTCCCTTTATTTCCTGAAGTGAACATCTGTCTCATTGTTCACCTCCATTGCTTTAGTGCTTTCCTCATGCTTTCTCCCTTTCCAGACAATAAACTTTATTTTCTTCATAAGAATTCAGTCTACGCAAGGGTATTAGGCAGCTTGTTTGCACCTTTTAATTTCTGGACGCCTTCCAGGAAGGCTCTTTGCAGCAGCTCCATTGGGTTCATCTGTGACTCGCGGAAGACAATGCGGCATTGTGCTTGGGTCTTTATCAGTTACCTTCTGTTTGTAAACATCTGCTCAGAAATGTTGGCTGATAGCCTCCCTGCACCCTCCCACCACCCCAGAAATAAAGGGGCTCGTGTCTTTTTGCTTGGCATAAGGATAAGGCCAAGTGTCAGCTGGTTTTTTTGTTTGTTTTTCCTTTTTTGGAGGGGTCAAGTGCTCAGGTTTAACTGTTTTGCGGAAACCCCGTGCTGCCAACTGGCTCTGGAGAGAGAGTCAGGCTCTTTATTTCATTAGTGGCTGTGCAGACTGGTAATTAGCTAATCATTGCGGTTTAATTTTGGTGCCGATGTTGATGACGTACCGGGAAACTGTAAGCCAGCAACTACAATTGGAAAACATTTCCATTTTTGAAGAGACCATTATTTTTCAGATGCGCCAAAGCCCTCAGCAAGCCACTTTCTTTTTGCTGTTTATTCCTTTCTATCCTTAATCTTTCCAAATGATCTAATATCTTTGCCAATAAATATATGGGTTTTTGTTCTTTGACTCCATGTAAACGTGTTCTTAAACTCTGTGAACTTAGCACATGTTCTCATAGCTATTGGTGTGTCTCCTACTTCTGTTCAGTTACATTCATGGTTCTTCTTTTTCATGGTTTTGTGTTTGCCTATATGGCCTGTCTTTAAAAAAAAAAAAGGCTTTTGATTATGGAAATTTCAAATATATTCAACAGTAAAGCAGACAGGATGATAATAAGCCCCTGTATGCCAGTCACCCTGCTTCAACAATTAGGAAACTGGTTTTCCGTGTTCCTGTTCCCTTTGTTCCTCTGTGTGTGTGTGTATGTGCGCACATGCATATATAGTTGGTATGTGTGTGTATACACATGTATAGGCATATATATTCTTTCTAGTGTGTGTTGTGTGATAGTTTACATTTCATGTGTTCAAATAAACTTTTGTTTTAGTAAGAGTAAAGCCACTCTTAACCTGTGAAGAGTCAAAGCTCCAAAATGAAACGCTTGATTTTCCTGTGTATCTGTAGACACGTGAGGGAATGGTGGTCCGAGGGCAGGAAGGAGGAGGCGTCGTGCATCTCCAGTTTGTTTCGAGGCTTGCTCCCTGACCCTCCTCTCCAGTGCTCTGGGTGGAGACGAAGCGGAGGCAGGGCGGTGGGGCCAAGGGGTGCTATGTGGACGACAATCCCCTGGGGATAAACATTCCAGACCAGGCACACGGCGTGAGGTGGGCACTTTGCCCAGCAATCAGAGGTCAGATGGCTGACTTCTAAATGAAGCTTGACCGTGTATGGCTATGTGTGTCTTTGCCTCAGTTCCATTTGCGTTTTCTGGAACCCAGTTGTGGAGATAAAGAAAGGAGGTTTTAGAGACTGAAGAGGGGGTACAGCCAGGGGAGGCTGGACTCCTACTCTGCTTTCTCTCCTGTTACACACAAGGCCTGGGTGGCTCCTAGATTGAGGGAGGACCAAAAGTCCCTGGCATCTGGCCACACTACTGGCGACCCTCAGCTGCCGGTTTGCTGGTGGGGTCTTCAGAGTAGTGCTGTAATGTCAACACGGAAGCCGCTGGCCGAGAGAGTGTTAGATTCTGTTCAGGCCTTGCTTTGGGAAGACCACGGAGAGCCCTCCTCTCGCTCGCTCTCTCTGCCTTACGTACACCCACACATACCCACACACACAGACACACTCAAGTGTGGAAAGACCTGGTGCGTCCGCAGAGCCATGCTCTTTTTCTGTGCAAGACCACCACCTCTCTTCCCATCAGCGGTCGTGTCTTAACTAAATAAATCAGCATGTAAGAGGGTGATCTGATCCCTTCTGTCTGTAACCCCGCTGGAACACTGTCTTTGTGTTATCCTCATCACCTTGATGGGAGGAAGAGATTTGCGTATGATCAGAATGTGACCTGGGACACATTCACAGTGTTTGTTCTACACTGAACACTTGCACACATGTTATTCTTGGTATTCAGCGTGGCTTTGTGGGGTTGGAGATACTGTAGTTGCTGTTGTTGCCGTGATGGTTATTATTACCAATGTCAGCTATGCTTTTTGACCCTCTCATTCCGGGCACATTGCTACATGCTTTATACTCACGGTCTGATTGAAAGTCCGCACTCTGGCTGTGTGTATATAATTGCCCCCATTTCACCAGGTTTCAGAGAGTTTGGTGCCTTTCTTGGCATGCTGGAGCTGCGTGCGGTAGAACTCGGATTCGATCTTATTGGGCCTGATCTCTCTGCCTGTGGTTTCTGACCTAGGAGAGTAAGCAGCGTTGATCCCGAGAAGGTTGGTGCTTCCTCTCGTCTTTGCCCCTCGTGTGCCTGGGGATTTGTTTCCTAGAGGGGCTGAGTTGTGCATCAGGGCTGGGCAGAATCCACACACAGGTACCACACACGAGATTAACTTTCCCTCTTACCTAGAAAGGTACATACCCTTAGAATTGCTACTTTATTTTCCAAAAAATTATGCCCGCACTAAAATGTTAAATAACACAGAAAAATCTAAATGGCAAGCCTCTTCCCTTTAAACATGTGCTAAACATCAGTCCTTCCACTGAAAGACAATCTCTTGTGGGTTCTTCCAGGAAATAAATTGCCTGCACAAGCTGTAAATCCATTCATGGATATTTTGTATTCACATATCATATCTGTTTCATAAAATTAGAACTCTGCTGATTGATATTTTTCCTGATTGAAAAATAAGGTTCTCTTCAGTTCAGTTGCTCAGTCATGTCTGACTCTTTGCGACCCCATGAATCGCAGCTCGCCAGGCCTCCCTGTCCATCACCAGCTCCCAGAGTCCACCCAAACCCATGTCCATTGAGTCGGTGATGCCATCCAACCATCTCATCCTCTGTCATCCCCTTCTCCTGCCCTCAATCTTTCCCAGCATCAGGGTCTTTTCAAACGAGTCAGCTCTTCGCATCAGGTGGCCAGAGTATTGGAGTTTCAGCTTCAGCGTAAGTCCTTCCAATGAACACCCAGGACTGATCACCTTTAGGATGGACTGGTTGGATCTCCTTGCAGTCCAAGGGACTCTCAAGAGTCTTCTCCAATATCACAGTTCAAAAGCATCAATTCTTTGGTGCTCAGCTTTCTTTATAGTCCAACTCTCACATCCATACGTGAGCACTGGAAAAACCATAGTCTTGACTACATGGACCTTTGTTGACAAAGTAATGTCTCTGCTTTTTAATAGGCTGTCTAGGTTGGTCATAACTTTCCTTCCAAGGAGTAAGTGTCTTTTAATTTCATGGCTGCAGTCACCATCTGCAGTGATTTTGGAGCCCAAAAAATAAAGTCAGCCACTGTTTCCACTATTTCCTCATCTATTTCCCATGAAGTGATGGGACCAGATGCCATGATCTCAGTTTTCTGAATATTGAGCTTTAAGCCAACTTTTTCACTCTCCTCTTTCCCTTTTATCAAGAGGCTCTTTAGTTCCTCTTCACTTTCTGCCATAAGGGTGGTGTCATCTGCATACTTGAGATGATTAATATTTCTCCCAGCAATCTTGATTCCAGTTTGTGCTTCCTCCAGCCCAGCGTTTCTCATGATGTACTCTGCATATAAGTTAAATAAGCAGGGTGACAATATACAGCCTTGATGTACTCCTTTACCTATTTGGAACCAGTCTGTTGTTCCATGTTCAGTTCTAACTGTTGTTTCCTGACCTGCATACAGATTTCTCAGGAGGCAGTACAGGTGGTCTGGTATTCCCATCTCCTTCAGAATTTTCCACAGTTTATTGTGATCCACACAGTCAAAGGCTGTGGCATAGTCAATAAAGCAGAAATAGAAAAATAATGTTATCTTGACATATTTCACGATTATAGTCACACCTACACAAATGAAGAATAAGAGCTTCTGAGTCTCAGAAGCAATTGCTGTTAACTTGGTGTATCTCTTTTTGTCTTCTTAATATTCAAATATATTTGTCTATATTTCTAAAAATTGCTATCACACTGTAGTCTGACTTTTTTTTCTTTAGAATATTTTGGCCGTCTTTTTTACTAGTAAGTATTCTTTGGCAGTACAGTTCTGGTGACTGTATGTTATGCCCTCATAACTTACTAAACCAATCCCTTCTTGCTGGGCTGAAAACAGATGCTGTTTTCAGTTTTCACAGTCACCATCAATGCTACTGATTTCCCTGGGCCAAGTGAGGCTTTTACGTGTGAATTGATCATTCTTCTTCAGAAAGGTTGTTCCCATTTATACTCCTTTTTTATTCCCAGCCCTGTCTGGGGGTCTCTTTTTCTACACTTCCACTCTCACTGTGTATTTATCATTTTCAAACGGTTTGTTTTACTTGCTGAATGATCACGCATTTGATCGATAACCGAGAGCACTTGTTCCAACGATCTTCTCAACTTTAAAAGTATGTTAAACAAAAATTTTTAGCTTTTCACGTAAAAACTTTGAAAGCTCTCAGGCTCATCTGTAATGGAGGGTGTACAAATTGAGGGTTTCGCTGTGCTTAATCCCTATTAAAGCACTGATCACTAGGGCTCCAGAAAGTATAAGGGATCGATACCTGGTGCTTAGGTAATGAGCCAAACAACTTTTTGTTTGTTTTAAACACACCTTGGGGCTGAAAGAAAGACTTAGAATGAGTTAGGTTGCAAGTTTCTTAGCATTTCATAGCTTATATAGTCAAACAGTTAAGTTGCATTCAGAAGCTAGAGATGCATATCAATTTTTTTTTTTTTTTTTTAATAAATTGAATTTTCACTGGGGAAAAAAACCCCGTAGAAGATACAGACATGTACATGAGAGGCCCTGCTTTTAAGAAACTCATAATTGGATGTGAGTAGCAAAGATTCTGTGCCAGGCCCCTGCTTCCCACAGTGGGAGTGATCAGGGCACACTTCCCTGAAGAGGTGACTGTGATTTCCATTTGGTCTGATGCTGTAGTCACATTGGGACTTAATGTTGTGATTAGAATATCAATAGTGGTCCGTGAAGAGGACAGTGCTCATGTTGTAAACTTTCATTCCTCCAGTGTCCAATCATCGGGAAATACTTCTGGACGAGCTTATTAGTTAGTAGTTCTCAGATTTTTGGATTTCAGGATCCCAAAAATTTTCAAAAGAAACAGAAACTAAGACACCAACTTACACTTGCCAAAGTGTTTTTATTTCCTCAGAAGGACACTAATAAAACAACAGCGACCAAAAATCAACAAGCGACATGCCTCGTCAACAGCCAGCACTACTTTATAAAAGAAAGGCTGTCTTAGCACAGAGCTCCAGCTCCAAAAGACAGCCATTTCGTTGTATTTTATGAACCTTTTTCCAAGTAACTTCAGAGTTACATAGAAGTTGCAAAAATGCACGGAGGCTTTACCTGTCTTCCCCTAATTTTAACAGTTTACCTAACTGTAATATAATTATCTAACCATAATATACTTTTCAAAACCAGGAAGTTGGCAGCAGTTTATGATGCTAACTATGCCTCCTCATGCGCAGTGAAGCAGTTTTCCGCCCGTATCTCTTCTTGGTGAAGGATCTGATCCACGATCCCACCTTGTCTCTAACCGCATGTCTTCTTGGTCTCCTCTAGTCTTTGACATTTCCTCACTCCTTCCCCGTCCTCCTGCTCTTGAGACTTTGGTGCAACTGATTTTTTTTTTTTTTTTTCCTTTTTAATGATTGGATTAAGTTAAAGCAGATTTTTGGCCCAAGCATCCTGGAAATGATGTTATGTGCTTTTAGTGAAGCAGGTCAGGTGGTACACGATGTTTGTCTGTCTTGCTGTGGTTAATGGTGAAGTCACCATGATCATTTGGTGAAGGTAATGTCTGCTGAGTTTTTCCATCATCATGTTACTGGTTTTTTCTTCATACTATATAAATATTTAGGAGGAGATGCTTTGAGATTATGCCAGCATTCTCTTTCTTCCTTGAACATTCATACACTGACTTTGATCTCACCTACAGCAGTTATTATAGCGGTGCTTCCCTAATGGTGATTTTGTATCTCTCACGTGGCTTTCTACACGGATTCACTGGAATTCTTCTGAAGGAATAGTGAGCCCCTCTCTCCCACTTGTTGATCGATCCAGTTATTTTATTTATATTAGAATAGATTCACAGGTGTATGTTCTGTTCTATAGTCTAGTAATATCATTATTTATTTTTCTGCTCAAATTCTTGTGACTTTGGCTGGACTGTTGTCTTCAGGACCTTTTCTGGTTGGCTCCTGTGACAGAATACTGTTTTTTAAAAAATCTATTTGTTTTTTTTATTGATTGCTCTGGATCTTAGTTGCTCTGGATCTGTAGTGGTGGTGTGTGGAATCCATAGTTTGCTGGCCTGGACCTGGACCCTCTGCATTGGGAATGCAGAGTCTTAGTCACTGGGCCACCAAGGAAGTCCCTGGACTGCCATTTTGATGGAGTGAATGCCCCTTCACGCTGTCTTCCGCCTTGCTCCGCACCTTTGATCTCATGTCACCATGAGCTACTGAGAACAGAGGCCCGCTCTTTGGAATACACTGGCTTGGGAAACAGAAGGAAGCTCATGGGAGCATGCCCCATGCTGAATCCCCAGCCCCACCCCCCTACTCCCCACCCTTAGAGAAAGTAAGAGAAGACACAAGGCAGTGGTGATGGATAAAAGTAGGATGTGAATTAGGATAAAGGAAGAATAAGCTCTCATTGGTTTGCAGGAAAGACAGGTATCTTGTTTTAGGATTGTAAAGGGCTTTGGAGGGGGTGGTTTCAGGGAGCAGCCCCAGCTTGAAAATAATAGACACAGTTCATCGAGAACTTCCTGTGTGCCAGGCAGGTACTGGGCCCTCCAGGCTACAAGCATAATTTTATCTAACCCTCCCATGCTGAAGGAGATATTAACATTATGGTTCCACAGATGGGAACAGTGAGGTTCCAGGGTTCCAGGAGGTTGGAACCCATTAAGGAGGTGGTGGGGTTGGGACCGAGTCTTGTTCCCTGGACCCCGGGGTTCGTCCTTGTGCGTGTCTCCCCACGGCCACCTGCTCACTCCTCCTGGCAGCGGGTTTTGGGGGAAGAGAGAAGAGCTGCTGCCTGCCCCTAACGCCCTAAAGATGGGGCTGCCTCCCCCGACTCCCCACCACAGCAGTCTTTTCTGTCCGTTATCACTAAAGAAAGAAGCACCTTTACACATAGTCGTCACTGGGATCGGTGTGTGTGTGTGTGTGTGTGTGTGTGATTCTGCACCCTTCTATGTAATCTGTGTGTGTTAATATATTTATGTGTTCCTGTTGTACCTTTTTAAAAAAACCCGCTTTCAGGGTGTGCAAGTGTGGGGACTCGTACCTAGCAGTGCTTCTGCGAGGTGTCTGCATCCCAGAAGAGAAGCTGTTTCTCTTTCTGCGGAATCTTCTTGGTCACCAGCATGCATTTTCTTTGGCCTGCCCTACTCTGTTTACCATCCCTCTGCATCTCAGACAAAGGATTGGACACTGAAAGAGATCTTGGCCACCCCAGGAGCTCCAAACCCTCTAGCTCACAGCTGAGAGGATGGAGGTTCCTAGGGAGTGGGGCTGGGGTGGGGGGAGAAACCTGCCCAGGGCCACAGAGCAAGGTGACAGCGGAGCCCCACCAAGAAGCAGGGGTGCAGACTCTAAGTCACCTCCTGCCATCTTGCCTTGGCGCTTCCTCAAGACTGCCTGTCTCTGCCCCCAGTGCCCCATTGGCCAAGTGCAGGAGAGGAATTCTTCAGAATGGTCTCTTAATAATCAATGCTTACATTTTGCCTTGGCCCCAGGCCAGATTCCCCTCCGCCCCGTGCCCCCACCCAATCTTGTGTTCAAGGTTAAACATTCCTGTGAATTAATGACCTTGCCTGTTCTAGCCTGTGGATGTCGCTCTCCATCCATAAGCCTCCTTTCCAGGGACCGTGTTTGCAGCAAAGACTATAATTTTATTTTGGGTTTGGATATACTGATTACGTTTTAGCTTCTGGTATATTTTCTTACCCGTCACAGCCATTAAATTTATTTTAATAGTTACTCTACCCTCCTGATAGCCAGTGAAGGGGGAATTGGATATTGTCTATCAATTGGCTAGTCCATGAACTAAGGCTGTATCTAATTACAAGGCATTGTATTGGTGCTGATTTATTAACCATTTACTGGGCCTGGGAGAAGGTTGCATTTTTTAGTGGCACTCGACAGCCTGGATGCAGCTTTCCAGGAGGGTAGGGTGCCCGGAATATCACCGATCTTACAGTTATTACTTTGTGTCATATATAATCTTGTTTTTTCCCTGCAACAAATAAATCTTTGGGACTCCCTGGAAAAAAAAAAAAAAAGGAAAAAAAAAACATTTGTGGTTACAGTATAATAAAAATAAACCGTTTGTCGTGACTGCAGCTGACATTTATCAGCCTGTTTGTGGGTGCTCTTTCTCTCTCTCTATAATACAGAACATAATTTGTCACTTTGTAAATACATTCCAGTCTAAATCCCTGCCAGCATCTGTTAGTGTTTGAAGGATTAATGTGCTACCCTGTGTATGTCTGCGCTTGCAGGGAACAGTGTAGCGTATGATTATGGATCTCCGGAGAACAGGAGAATGGGGTATTTTCTCAGCTTTTCCCTTCACTTGTGGTCTTTCTGGCCCTTTCCTGATTTTTCTCATCCTTTTCCTACCCTGCTTAAGAGCTTGGAATTTCATCATTTGCAAGAGTACTGTTAGTCTCTAGTATTCCTTCTCCGTTTCATTGAATGGGTCATGATAATCATGGTTTATAGGCAGAGAGGGTGGACAGATGGTTCTGGGTTGGTTGGACTGGGATTCAGGTCCTCCCTTCATCTGATTTATCACCTCAGATTAGTTTCCGTGTACTTACTCTCAAAGTGGAGATGCGACCAGCTGCCTTTTGAGGGCACCGGGGTGAAGAGCGGAGCCTTGCGTGGGGCCTCTGCCCCCGTCCATCCCTCTGCGTGTTGTTGCTCCCCTAACACAGTCCATGACACTTCCAGTGCTATGACCTAATGGGTAGCTATGATTCTGTTTTGTTTTTCGTCCTTTCTTGTTAACTAGTGGGTTTTGTATTTGTTTGGAAGTATTAATCTCCGTAAATCAGGTGCTTGGTGGCTTCTTGATATTCAGAGATTTCAAAGATCATTCTGCCAGTAAGAAACTCTGGTCCTCAACAAGGCTTGGTACTGACTCCTGGTTGAGGAATTTAAACCCCTCAGTCTAGGCAGAATGACTCACAGCGCTGCAAGGGTCGTCTTTGCTCTCCAGCAGAAGGCAGGAATTTCCTCTGAATCAGGATGATATGGCCTGTAATTCTTATTACTTTCTTCCTTTTTTTTTTTTTCCTTATTACTTTCAAGAACAGTTACGGTTGCTCAATCGCCCTTGAAAGTGAAAGTGAAGCCGATCAGTTGTGTCGGACTCTTTGCGACCCCATGGACAGTAGCCTATCAGGCTTTTCCGTCTATGGGATTTGCCAGGCAAGAGTGCTGGAGTGGATGGCCATTTCCTTATCCAGGGGATCTTCCCGATCCAGGAATCGCCCTTAGTCTACTGCTATCATCTGGATTGAAAAATCCCAGGACAAAGACGTGATCTCTTTAATAAGTGTCTTATGAGCAATCTCTTTATATCGTGTTTTCATTGTTTTGGTTTTTTTGTGTGTAGTCCTGCCTGTCCCACCCAGATGGTTCCCCCACCCAAACTCTGCGTCTGCATCTGTAGTTCTCTCTGCAATAAAGAGGAAAGTGCGAGGTTCTCTTTCCATTGCGAGAGGTGTTGCTGTGTTGTTGTTTTGGTTTTGGTTTTCTGCACTGTAAATGCATATGCACAAGACAGGAATGTCATGTTCTCATTCCCAGTGGCCAAGATGGAGCTTCCGGTTTGATGCCTGTTAGGATTTTGGACTGAGCGACTTCACTTTCACTTTTCACTTTCGTGTATTGGAGAAGGAAATGGCAACCCACTCCAGTGTTCTTGCCTGGAGAATCCCAGGGACAGAGGAGCCTGGTGGGCTGCTGTCTGTGGGGTCGCACAGAGTCGGACATGACTGAAGCAACTTAGCAGCAGCAGGATTTTGGAGAGAATCATTAGCAGGTCTGGAACATACCTTTGAGCCCAGTGGAAAAAAGTCTGTCCTTCACTCCCTAAATGCCCAAGGATTGGCATGCTTGGAAGATGTCTAGAAACCCCCGTTTCAATTTCTCTAACAGGTTTTTATAACCTTCCAGAGTGGCCATAATATTTTTCACAGCGGTCCTGTGTTCAAGCAAATATATGAAATTGCAGGAATCATTTAGTGCTGATACGTATAACATACGATACTCCTGAAATTCAGATTTTAACAGGAGACACACTTTGCAAGAAGCAGTGTTAGCAGATACTTATGCTCTTTGTACACACTACTTAAAACTCTTAATGCTGTCTGTGAGCTACATCTTTATCAGTTGGCCCCTGTAATCAGTCAACACATGTTATTTAAGGAATCGTGTAATGCTCTATTTTCTCCTATCTTCAGTGGAATCTGCAAATTACATTAATTATAAGACTGCCAGACTGTCGGAAAAACACCCAGCTTTCCTGACTCTTGTCTTGAAACAGGTTTCGGCAAACTGTGCCACACGAGGAGGAAATCCAGCCTGACACCTGTTTTGTAAATAAAGTTTTATTGGAACTCAGCTGCACGCATTTGTTGACAGGGTCTATGGCAGCTTTTGCACCCATGCTGCAAAAGTCGAGTTGTTTGTGTGGCTAGCAAAACCTAAAATACTAACTAGCCTATTCAAGAGAAAGTTTGCTGACTTTCTGGAGGACTTAGGGCCATTTGGAAGGAAAAGTCTGTTTCACTATGTTCCTGTGAGCAGGTGGTTAGATTAGTGTCTTATTTCTACACATATGGAAACATTTCCAATTACACATGACTTAGATGTCTCTCTTGGCTCTTCCAGAGTCTGGAGGTTGAGACAGAGGGGAGAGGTGGAAATCAACATTTTTTTTTTTTTTTTTTTTTAATCATAAAGTTAACATTTTAATGGTCAGAAAAAAAAAGTGTAAAGGCTTTGGGTTCATGGAAAGAACAACATTCTTGGGAGTGAAGTACATTTGGACCCCTCCATAATCTCCTGGATTTAGGGGAAATTTCAGGGTTGGGAAGAAAGTTCTGGCACCAAAGCAATAATACTATCTTAAGGAGGAATGGCTTATCAGAGTGGATGAAAAACTAAAATCCCACTTCTGCCAACTGCTGATTATATGGCTTTTCAAACAGAATTTTTTTTTGATGCTTTTTCAGCCTTTGTTTTGTTTGAAAAGTGCAGGTAATTGGGTCTACTTTGTAACGGCTCAACAGGGCGAAATGTAGCAGAGTCTGTAATCCTCCCTTCTCTGAATAGTACCTGTCAGAGAGTAAGCCTCCCTAAGTGTTTAATTAACAGTGAGCCTTTGCCTCTTGGACTGCGTTTTGTAAGTGTACACGGGGCAAGAAGTCTGACAACTCTTAGTTGTGTGATGAGCGTTGACACTTAGATGAACTAGAAAACGTGACCCTCAGCCAGAACACCCCCAAATCCTTCTGGGGCTTGCGCTGCAGACCTGGTGCCCCCCAAAGCAGTGCAACCTCTGAAGTCTGCTTTCCTTGAGAAAAAGGGGACCACATGGACGAGGGCCTCTGTTTACACCAGTGAAAGCTCTGGCCACCCCGCCCCCTGTCGGCAGCAGAAGCTCTGCCTGAAGAGAACGTCTGCATCGTGGAACCAGAGGGAGCAGGGACGACACTGTTATAAATACTGAAGAAGGTGCACCGAGGCCGAGCTGCCCTATGTGTGCGCATTCCAAACTGGCTTCTAATGGACGCTTACAAGGTGCTGTCCCCCCTCCAACTCTAACGCTGTGTGCACTGCTCTTCTGAAAACATGCGGTCTCTAACTTAGCTGCCTTTTAACAGAATTACCCCACGTGATTCATTTGTCCCTTTTGGCTACAAGAGAGCAGACCATGGAGTCAGATGTGGACGTGGCCATGTGCCCATGCCCAAGCTGGCATGCTTTGGGCACTGAGGGGACAGGGTTGCCTGGTCACTGCTTTGAATCCGCGCGTCATTCTGCCAGTCCTCATGGACCGCTCTTTCCTAGGCTCCTGTTAGGACCTCCCTTTCAGGAGCAGTCCTGGGGAAGCTGTCAGACAAGCCTGGAAACCTCACAGGACAGGAACGCCTGACTCTTTTTCTGAGCTTCTCTCAATCTGTCTGTCTTACCTCTGTCTCTCCTTCTCTCTATTCCTTAGCAACCACACACTATCTGGAATAAAGGACATAGGTGGAAAAGTTATATCACTAATCCAATACATGCTCCTGGCCTGAATTCTTTGAATTAATTCAGAAATTGGGATTGTAATGGTCTATCTGCTCTCAGAAGTGTTTTCAGGCTTATTTTATACTGTTTGGGCTCCAGAATCAATTGGATTTTTAAACCCCCTAATGTCCCAAATTTCATTTCTGCTTGCCAACAGTGTGCTGCTGCTTCTTGGGGTGAAAGCAGCAGGGAGCCGTCAACCACACTGCCACTTGAAGGTGTGAGAGACAACAGCTGTACCAAGTGATTGAGAGTGATTTCCAGATCCACATCGGGTGTCCCCAGTTGATAGGGGGCGGTGGCCCATTCAGTGGATAAAGTATGGGAGCTCCTGCATGTAGTGGCCTTAACTAGAAGTCATTCCCATCTGCATCCCTCAGATGGAAGGGGAAAGAATATGGGAAACCCAGTTCACATGATGAGTAGCTCAGGGTTGAGGGCCACACGCATGCACGCACATGTGCACGCGTACGTGCGCGCGCGCGCGCACACACACACACACACACACACGTATTCCACTAACAGGCCATTGGTGGAAACCTGGAGGCCCCTCCCCACCACAGTGCCACGTGCATGCGTAAGCGCACACACACACACACACACACACGTATTCCACTAACAGGCCATTGGTGGAAACCTGGAGGCCCCTCCCCACCACAGTGCCACGTGCATGCGTAAGCGCGCGCACACACACACACACACACACACACACGTATTCCACTAACAGGCCATTGGTGGAAACCTGGAGGCCCCTCCCCACCACAGTGCCACGTGCATGCGTAAGCGCACACACACACACACACACACACACACACACACACACACACGTATTCCACTAACAGGCCATTGGTGGAAACCTGGAGGCCCCTCCCCACCACAGTGCAGGCTGGGAAATGTAGTTGGAAACCTGGAGGCCCCTCCCCACCACAGTGCCACGTGCATGCGTAAGCGCACGCGCACACACACACACACACACACACACACACACGCGTATTCCACTAACAGGCCATTGGTGGAAACCTGGAGGCCCCTCCCCACCACAGTGCAGGTTGGGAAATGTAGTTCCCAGCTGGTAGGTCTCTTCTCAACATAGCCCAGTACTGTGGACCAGGGAGAGCAGGTCTGGGAGGTGCTGGTTTTCTCTGTCCACACTATTTTATACAGCATGGAGGTCGTTCTTGAATTCTAGTTGGCTTCTGCCTTTAACATGTGAATTTAATTCCTTTTAATTTTTCTTATGATTATGTGTGAATCTGTACTAATTTCTAAATTTCATTTTGTGTTTCCTGTCTATCAGGTGTTTTCCTTTATTAATAATTTTAGTTCTTTTTTGGATTTTATTTTTGCATCGATCCAGTTTCTTAATATCCCGTGAGCCCCAAGCCTTTTTTTCCCCTGCTGCTGCTAGTTTGGAAGCTAAACTGACTTTCTTCCTCCTGCCTCTCCGTCTTTCTCTCTCTCATGTCCTTTCCCTCCCCTCCCTTCCTCTGTTTCCGTTCTCCCTCCCTCCCTTCTGATACTTTTCTTCTTGAAACCTTCACATACATGATTTACATTTTCTCTTACATAGTATAAAGTTGTTTACTGGCTCTTACCATTTTAACCAGCAAAAACCAGGCCATAAGTGATTTAATAGCTCAATTAAATCTCCCTCCTTAAAAAAGAGCATCTTCTTTGTTATTGCTGTTTCAATTCCTTTTCCACTTCCTTTTTACAAGTAAGTTATTTGGTCCCATAGCTAATGTAGAAGACATGCAACATTTGGGGACACCTTGACTGTGACGTGTGTGTGTGTGTGTGTGTGTGTGTGTACTGAGTTTCTAGCTTTTCTGCCTTTCTGGGTGCTTTTGTTGGAACTTATTAGGATTTAGACAGATGCCACCTTAAGCAGGAAACTTTGTTTCTCTCAGAAGCACATACTGTTTTTAACCGTTTCTAGTTCTTCTGTTGAATATGCTGCTTTGCTTCTGCAGAATCTCAGAAAGATTCCTCTCTCTGGATTCATCCATAAATTGAAAGTGACTGTCGTGGTCACTCCCCAGGCATGATGGTACTGTTGTATGATTACTTCATGCTCTGCATACCGGGCTCACATTTGTCATCAGGCAGCGTGGCCAGCTTCTGAGTGGCAGGCGGCAGCCAGCGGGCCTGAAGCTTCAGGAGAAAAGCCTGCCTTCCCAGCGGATTACGGGAAATCATTGTTGCCAGCATCGCTAGCCTACTTTTATCTCTTCTGAGGAATTTGTCCCGGGTTCAGGTGGTGCATTATTCATTCATTCATTCATTCATTCATTCATTCATTCATTTGCTAAATTAAACCCTGTCTTGAAAACCTACTCTGTGCCATTCACTGTGTATCAGAAATCAGAGACAGAGATATAAAACTTCATTTTGCTATTGCTAAGTCACGTCAGTCGTGTCCGACTCTGTGCGACCCCATAGGCGGCAGCCCACCAGGCTCCCCCGTCCCTGGGATTCTCCAGGCAAGAACACTGGAGTGGGTTGCCATTTCCTTCTCCAATGCATGAAAGTGAAAAGTGGAAGTCAAGTCGCTCAGTCGTGTCCGACTCTTAGTGACCCCATGGACTGCAGCTTACCAGGCTCTTCCGTCCATGAGATTTTCCAGGCAAGAGTACTGGAGTGGGGTGCCATTGTTTTAATTGACTATAAATATTAGTGTGAATTATCAGTTGTTTCAGTTTTCTTTCATAGTCTCCTGCAGTGTTCTTGGGAATAGAAACTGCTCTAACCTTTTTGGAGGACACCCAGCAAAAATGCATCAAAATTTAAAATACAAATGTCGCTTGATGTGGCAATTCTACTTCCAGGATCTTATCCTATAGAAAAAAATTATTTATTGCAAAACAGATATTATAGCATTGTTTTTAGGAACAAAAACCTGGAAACTACATAAAGTAATATTAATTACAGCAACAGCAATAGTTAACACTTAGAGCATATGTGTTTAAGGTGCTTCCCATGGATATTATCTTATTGAGTTCCCACAGTAATCCCAGGGAAGGGATTCTTCTATTATTTCTATTAAGGTAAGAAAGGTCAAGCTTTGGGAATTTAAGTAAAAAGTTCACAAAGCTAGTGAAGGCTGTGGAGGACTGAGACATCCAAAGGGGATCAGTTGTGTTTTTTTTAATAAATTTTTAATTTGATTAAAATTTTTTTATTTGTGTTTTTGGTTGTGCTGTGCAATATATGAGGTATTGGTTCCCTGACCAGGTATCAAACCCATCCCCCTGTATTGGAAGCTCAGCGCTTTAACCACTGTACCATCAGAGAAGCCCCAGATCAGTTTTTAATAAATGTTTGAATACTCCTCTACTGGGTAAACCTACAGGTCGAGAAGAATGTGGGTGGAGTTCCATTTAGGTGTATTCTCTTATGTGTTAATTGTGAAAAACCAGATTATAGAATAGAATAACACATAAACTACGATACAGTGTAGAAATCCGTTGCGGCCCAGTGTTTTTTATACGTGTGGAAAATGTATCCTGGAAGGGTTTGCCTCAAGCTGTCACTCTGTTTATCTTGCGGCAGCAGGATTCCAGACACTTTTGCTTGATACATTATCCACTTCTGTATTATTTGTACTTTGCTCAGTGAACCAGTTATATTTTTATAAATAAGGATAAATTTAAATCGTTGAAGCCCGCTTGGGGTGAACCACAGTCCCTGTCCGCAAACCGACACACGCAGCCTGGGGCTCGCTGTAGCGTGTTTGTCCGTGTCCCTGGGCTCTACCCCCGAGATACCAGAGCAGCGCTCCCCCAGAAACGTGTCCAGACCTCGCCGGGTGTCCGCTGGGGCTGGCGCGTCCGTGGTGAGAACCCCTCAGGCAGGTGCTGTCCTGGTAGCATATGATTCTCTCCATCCTGAGCGTCATAATGGAGATCGTCTCTCTCCATCTGAGCATCTCTCACACTTCGCTGGTCCTTCAAGTGGAATCCAGAAGCCTTTCAACCAGAGCAGACAAATCTCGTTTCTTTTTCTCTGTAGTCAATGAAACTAACTGCCACTCACCTGTCACCAGATAGTCAACAGACCCTACATCTCTTTGTGAGGTTTTTTCTTATTAAAAAAAATTGTTCTTTAATTGGAGGAAAATTTCTTTACAGTGTTGTGTTGGGTTCCGCTATACAGCCACACAGTTCAGCCCCAGTTATGCACATGTCCCCTCCCTCGGGAGCCTCCCTGCCCTCCCCCAGCCCACCCCCTGGGTCATCACAGAGCGCCAGGCTGGGCTTCCTGTGTAAATAGCAACCTGTCCCCAACCGTCTGTTTTACACGTGATGCTGTGTATATAGGTCGATGCCACTTTCTCCATCCGTCTGTACACCTGTCTGAATCTTGGGGTGCAGGGCGCCGGATTTATTTTATCAGCAACTTCTGCAAAGAAGGGGCTTCAGATGCTTAACAAGTTTCATTAAGAACCTACGTATTAAAATGTTCAAAACATATAGGCTGTTCCTGTTGAGGATATAATTATGCAGTAGATTAGCCGATGTCCAGTCTATTGCCTTTAGAGCACGTCGTGGATATTTCCAGTACTTACAGAAGACATAGGGCCTGTTTATTAAAGAGTCTTCAACTGTGTATAAAACTCAAACAGTCAAAAGTAGTGGTGTCTGCTGAAGGATTCTTTATCATATGAATTTACCTTTAGTCATCTATTATTTATTTCAGCTATTTTATATGCCATTATAATAAATATTATGACAGAGAAAGCTTTTACGCTTCAACTTATTGTACTACTCTCTACTTGCCTGCAATCCTTCAGGAAAATGTAACCATGCTTTACCTATAGTTAACGTAAATCATCACTTACATTAGGATGAAAAATTCACTATGAAAAAAGGCTCTTTCTTCAATAGCCAGGCATAAATGCCCGATCATGTCGGCTGCCAAGCTCCCGTGCCATTTGCCATCCTCTTAAACTGTTTTTAAGCTGCAAAGTGAATGCATAGCATAGAGGGAAATTGGAAGGTTTTCGAATAATTTTCCTTCTCTTGTTAGTTTCTGGCAAGATAAGCATTTTTTTTATCCAGAGTGCAAAATACTGCCAATTACTGTTTAAGCATCTTTAATAGTTTTACTTTACATGGTGCATAAGTCATACACCAAATTAAATAAGCCGTTATCCGGTACAGTTTCTCCTTGAATCAGCCTCACAATCACCTATAGATATTGAAACAGTTATTTTATAAATTGAGTTCCAGCAACCCGAGGCAGAAATTTTGACCTATGTGTAATGAAAAAAGTACTGTCGTGATTTTCTCATTAGGCATGTTTATCACTGTATTTTGGAGGGAGGGCGGACTTCGGTGGGGGTGGCATTTGTGGACGCTCAGGAGTGAAGTTTCCTGCTTGATGGTTGATCTGAAGGTCAGGAATGACAAAGTCAGCCCTTCCCCTTCAAGGCTTGAAGGAAAACCCGGGGCTTTGCTAAGGGTCATTTCTGGGTTGGTTCCCTGTTTTGTAAATTGGACTCTTCTTCAAGAGCGTTTTCCTGGTGAAAGGCAGAGGTGTACAGAGTGACACAGGCGCGGAGAGCCACAAGAGAGACTCTTAAACTCTGCCTTCTCCTTGGGTAGAGATGCTGTTTCAGAAAGAGCACTTATCAGAACATCCTTTTGTTAAAAATATTCATTTATTAACATTTTGGCTGTGCTGGGTCTTAGTTGACGCATGCAGGGTCTTTGATCTTCATTGCAGCACGCGTGATCTTTAGTTATGATGTGTGACCGTTAGTTGTGGTATGCAAAGTTGTGCATGTGGGATCTAGTTCCCAGACCCAGGATCGAACCCAGGCCCCCTGTATTGGGAGCATGCAGCCTTCGCCACTGGACCACCAGGTCAGTCCCCGATCAGGGCATCCTTTTTATCTTTAGATTTGTTCAAGGTTGGGCAGACTCCCATCTAGCTCTCTCACGATGCTGATTTGGGTTGCTCTGAGACATACAAGAGCCGAAAGGAGATGCAAATACCTATCTGCTCCTGCATTTTCCAGCAGAGGCTGACACCCACAGCCACAATAGCATCACTTTCATAATACTGGAGAAATGAGCTATACGAAGTCCCACACAGTATTCTGGCAAATTACGGAACCAGCGTAGTTAGGTCTGTATTGTAGTTCAGTGAATAATGTCATATCAATAACATGCTCATCGCTGGTGTCTCCTGCTGCTGTAAATGTGACAACTCCTATTTAAGGTTTCAGAACATAAAATCAGGACCAAGCATATGTAAAGTGGAAGGATGAGAGGTATCAGCATAATGCAATTAAGGCCCATTGGATTAGAATTTGCAGGGTGCCATTAGCAATAAGCTCTGAATGTACATTATTGCCTTGGTTACATTTTCTCCTTCACTACTAGGCTTCTCTTGTAAATTCTAAGTGTATGAAATAAATATGATGTAAAATAGACACAAACAAGAATTTATAGAGGACGTTAATTTCTTGATAGCTTCTCAGTGTCAGGCATTGAAGACTGCGAGAACAGGGCTAGAGCCAGTAGTGATAATCCAGCGAAGACAAGTGTTGGAACCAGTCGAGTCTCAGTTTGAAACCTGAATCATTGTCTAGGCTGTGCCACTTTAAATTGTAAAAACCTCTGTTTTCTAGGTTGTGAAATGGGGGAAATGATAGATACTTCAGAAGACGTTTCCTGTGACTCTTCAATGAAAAATAAATGCCAAGCATATCACGTGATGTGCTCTGTCACTCGGTCATGTCCAGCACTTTGCAACCCTATGGACTGTGGCCTGCTTAAGTAAATTTTGTGAAATAAGGAAAGACTGCAGTTGGAAATATGCCCTATGGTTGAAAAACAAAGGATCGGTGTCATGTTCTAACAGTGGTTTTACAAATGGTAAGGAGATCCAACCAGTCCATTCTGAAGGAGATCAGCCCTGGGATTTCTTTGGAAGGAATGATGCTAAAGCTGAAACTCCAGTACTTTGGCCACCTCATGCGAAGAGTTGACTCATTGGAGAAGACTCTGATGCTGGGAGGGATTGGGGGCAGGAGGAGAAGGGGACAACAGAGGATGAGATGGCTGGATGGCCTCACTGACTCAATGGATGTGAGTCTGAGTGACCTCCGGGAGTTGGTGATGGACAGGGAGGCCTGGCGTGCTGCAGTTCATGGGGTTGCAAAGAGTCGGACACGACTGAGTGACTGATCTGATCTGAATCATTATTTCTGTGCCTCGTGTGCACCGTACCTACTCTTTGCCCTAACCATTCAAGGCAAATGCCCGTTGCAGCAGGAGTGCTAAGGCCCAGAGCGGCCACACCGCTCTCCTGCAGTCACACAGCCAGTGCTGTTATCAGGCCGGACCGTGGCTCCTCCTGGTCAGCCCGACTCTGCTGTCCCCTGTGGCTGTTCCGCATGATCCCCATATGGTTCCTTTGGTTTCAGGCAGTGTCACGCCTGAGTCAGACTTGGCTAATTATAGTCATGCAACGGTATGAGCAAGCAGTCTTGTGTAACAACAGCAAGAACCCCCTTGATTCTGCACTTGTAGACCCTTGAACCACTAAGACAGGTTTTGGGAACTTAGCAAAGAACAACCCAGGAAGACTCGTTCTACGGAGAGTGTCAGTGGGCTGTGCCACCACCCGCTGTCCCTGCTTCCAGGAAAATGGAAGAAAAATATGTGGGCTTCATTATTCTGTCTTTTGGCTGAACCTGGGGGTGGCTGGGAGCAGGTGGGCATCTCAGCTTCTTAGACGTTGCCTGCTGCTTCGCGTGTGGGGTGCCACCTGTGCGTTCCTGCTTTAAAATGATGGGCGCCAGCATCTGTAGATGGAATTTAAGGTACGTTTGCATTCCTCTTTTCCTTGAGATGATAAACTTGTGTCACTGGTGTGGTTAAAGAAAAGAGTGTGGCTTTGGGGAAGGGTTGGATAAGCGTTTTATAGCGTTTAAAGATTCAGAGTTTAGTAGGAAGTTGTCTCTGTCAGCCAAAGCTAGGTGAGGGGCTGGTTGGCTGGATAGATGGGTAGATGGGTAGAGAGGAGGGAAGGGGGGAGGGACATAGGGAAAGCTAACAGTTAATATTGGGGTGGTGGCATTGTAGATACTTTTCGTCCATATCCATCTGTCTTTTCTAAATGTTTCTATGACTAGTGAAATTACCTGAAATGAGCCTGGAGAGTAGAGAGGGCAAAATCATGGACTGTGCATTGGTTGTTACTGGCATTCATTGTGTACATGTTTGCATTTCTCTTCTTGCTGGGCATGTGGAGGGTTGCACCTTTTTGAAGCTAGGCATAGCCACAGAACGTGCTCTGCCAACAAAATGTTAGCAGAAGCAGCACCTGGCACTACAGGGTGGCAGCCCATGACATTCAGTGTGCAGACATATTCTCTGCCCCGCCCTGTGGAGGCTGGTGATGTTGCAGAGGATGTAAACACCCCCGGACTCCACCTGCCTGGGCCCCTGGCCAGTCCCAGTGACAGGGGCCCCACTGACCTGGGAGGGACACAAGGTATGAACAAGTCATAGTCCTTGGTTTTCTCATGACATTGAGGTTTGGGGGTTCCTTCCTTGGTGATGGTCGTCTTGACTCACACAGAGGCACTTTTGTGAGCTATACAGTAAGGGATCTGGGTCGTATCTTGTTGGCCATTCCAAGCTACAAAAATGTTTTAAGCCAGAAGTGTGTGTGTGTTGCAAATCTAGACCCCAGAGACTGGCCAGACAGGGTCTGAACTTTTCATGTCCTGGATGGCATATGCTGATTTAACATTTTAGTTGAAAAACTCAACAGTTCTTTAGTGGAGATGGAAGAGTTCTGTATCTTGAATGTGGTGATAGTTCTATGAATTTCTGCATGTGATAAAAATGTCATAGAATTATACGCATAGATATTTCAGATAAAAGAAAATGAGCGCATCCCCAAGCTGGTGAAATCCAAGTCACATCTGGAGTCTAATGAATTACTTTGTGACAACGTCGATTTTCTGGTCTTGATGATGTGCTGCTTGGATAAGTCGTCCCCTCTGGGAGATGCTGGGAGGTGGGTATGTGAGCATTTTCGGGTACTGTGTTTGCCACTTCTTGCGAGTCTGTAATTCCTTCCAAATTAAAGTCAACAACAACAGCAGCAGAAATGAGTTATACCAAGAAAGCGGATTGTGGTCAGTCCCAAATTCATAGACTCAGCAGGAAAGCTCACATTGGCAGATGGGGCCTCTTGCTTTCACCTAGCAATCAGCAGTTTATCCCTCAGAAATGCTCTCTGTTTGCAATCCGTCAGCTCCTGCCTTCTCATTTAGAGCACGTCCCATGATAAAAACATTTCTATCATGTTGTGAAGTTTGTTGGACAACCAGAAGAGCAACCCACCCCCCCCAGCACACACACATCTCAGCACATTTGTGCACCCTCTTTCTAAAAGCTGTGCTTCCCCTTTCCGGGCCTTAACTACACTGCGCTCGCTGTCCCTCTGCTTCTCTCAGGGTCAGCAGCAGGAACAGGAAACCCGATACGGCAGGCAGGGGAACCACCTGAGTGATTGGGTGTGGATGTGAGTCACTGTCCCCAGGAGCCCAGTAACCCAGCGCCTGTGGATTAGTCTGTTGAACTACTTGATGGCTTGTGACCCCTCGTTCCCCCTGGATACGTACGTTCTGATTTTGTTCTTATTGGTGGTGGCAGCCCTGTGTTTTATCTTCCATCAAGGGGCGAGGTGATGGGGGCGGGGGGCAGTACCAAAAGACAGCTTACCACGTGCAAACCGCACATTAGAAGAACACGTCGGCCGGCTTGGCCACGCCATCACTTTCATGGAAATTTTCGCTTTGAGGTCACCATCTGGGAATGTTCTCCCTGTTTTATGGGGGGAAAATGTGCATGCATTCTTTTCTAATATGTAGCCAGCACATGCCTTGGGGGTTTCCATCAGGACTCAGCTGAGAGGAGCGATGTCTGACTTTACCGCCCCTCCCTTAATAGGAGAAATATCCTGTGTTCCTCTTGCGATCCATTCAAAGCTCTGTAAGATTCTGTGTTGGCGACGAGTGTCGTGCTCTGTGCCAGGGGCAGCTGGGGCCTGAGGAGCAAGGTGAGGGTGAAAGGCCACTTGAGTTGCCACGTCTGAACGTCAAAACTGGTAGTTGAACATTCCGGAGGCGTAAGAATCTATGGGGAGGGAAAGCTAGCCATTTTGACAGATGTCCTGCTCTGAAGACTTGAGCCACAGATAAACATCCGTCATGCAGACAGAAAGTGGGCACGGGGGTTGGGGGTGCAGTTTGCTCCCCATCTGGAGTCCTGAGCCCTCTGTACAGGGTACGGCGTCACTCTGGTACAGCCCTTTCTCCTGGTGGCAGTTTCCCTTCATGTGGGATGAGGGCTGTGGCCTTGCCTTACCATGAACCCTCTAGCTCTAATATTCCTTGATCTCAGGAAGCTCTGATGAAACCCACGTGTTGGCACTCTCCTCTTTTCCTGGATCAGGTTAGATGCTTCTCCTTCTTCCAGAATCTGCAGGTGTGTGCAGCTGCTGCTGTTACCTGAGGAATTTAAAATCCACTTCAGCCAACTTGCCTTTGCCAGACTGTTGGGGTTTGGGGAGGTCACTGAATTCCTCTCTACAGCCTTTCCCAAAAACTGGGCCCTGTTAGTGGCAGGACCTGGATCCTCCAGGGCCCAACAGTGATCTGGTACGACGTGGTCTTCGGGGGTAAGCCTCACTTGTTGTGAACACAGTTTCACCCACCCTGCTGCCCTGTTGCCCTCCTGAACAACCATTTATTACACAGTGGCCTCGGGGAAGGAGCTTGTCACCGCGGCATCTTCCCTCCTTCCAGTTAAAGTGATGAAACACCTTCTGTCTTCCAGGCAGGCTGTTAGGCGCTTTGCACTTAGCCTCACAACTCTGTGAATAGATAATGAACATTCCTCATTTACAAGTGAGGAAACTGAGGCTCAGAAAGCTTAGGTGGCCCAGAGTCTGTGTGCATTCCAGCTGCGTCGTCCTAGTGTTCACTGTCCATGGCCTGGGCCTCGGGTTGCGGTCCAGGACGTTGGCGGCCTAGATGAACTTCTGCAGACACGCTGAGCATCTCAGCACAGCCTGTGTGTCCGTCCAGGTGGAGGGTGCCCTCCGCTGAGCCACAAGCATCCCCTTCAGAGCATCTGAGCACCGTGTCATTCTCGCTAGTCTTACTTCAGCATCGCAGTCTAGACAAGGATTCCCAGGTTCACCGCTTACCTTACGGGAATCCACTTACCTGAACAGGCAGGTGGCCTGGCCGTCTGTTCTGAGGGGAGAGATCTAAGAAGTCGTAGCTTTTCAGCCCACACAGCAGAGTCCAGGCAGACTTAAAATCGGGAGGGCCTGGTAAACACAGGGCCTGTTTGAAAGGCGTGGTCTTTCTGGAACTGTGCTGGGGGCTATGCAGTGGGGCGGGACGGCTTCAGTGACTGCTGTAGCGCTTCCGGTGTGGCTCCAGGAGGGAGTTTGGGCTTCATTGTCAGACTGGCTTGAGGTCTCACCATCCACACTTCTTAGCTCTGTATTCAGTCTCCTATAAGATGCCACAGTGTAAAACAGGCCAAATACAAGGGATCCTTCAATTGTCCTGGGAGTGACATGCAATGATGCCTGTGAATGCCCACCCACCGTCACCTGAGGTTAGACGTCAGGAGCGTCATTGTCGTCACCCACGTGCACCTCACGTCCACAGAGTCTCTAAACCAGGGTTCTCTAACCGGCTCGTCTGTGTTTCTGAAGCAGGGGCATGCGGAGCTGTCGGGCTCCGTTGGTGTTACCGAGCTTCGCCTGCCTTTGTACTTTCTGTCCACGCCTTGTGTTTCATTGTTGAGGCAGGCTTAGTGGAGTGGTTTCAGAGCCCAGATGGCAGCTTTTGAGATTCCCACGTGGCTTCGGATGTTCCTGCAGGAGGCGGGCTTCGTCCTGGTGTACCCCTGTCGTTATAGTTTCTTTTAGGAGGCACTTCAAGAGGAGATATGTGAGCCCCTGGATCCTGTGGATCCTGTTTCGGGCGCTGAGTCAAACAGTACAGCCCCTCAGCCTGGAGTTTTAGCAGAGTCCCAGCCTCCCGTCCTCCCTAAACTTGGCAGTAAAAAGCCCCGTTCTTCTATTCATTCCGATGATTTATATTCTCTCTGGGCGTCTAATATTAAACAGGGGAATTCCGACATGTTCCATAACACATTTACTGTAACTTGATACCATGAACTAAACTTGCTGTTATTTATCATTTCTTTTTATTTTCTCTCATTCCAGCACAAAGCCAAGGTAGAAGCAATGACCCTGGACCTCTCCCTGCTCCGTAGCGTGCAGCATTTTGCTCAAGCATTCAAGGCCAAGAATGTGTGAGTGTTCCAGTGGAGGGTTATAGATCATAATATCTCGCCATTGTAATGTCTTTATCAGATGAATACAACCGGGAAGACGGAAGGCTATTGTGCCGTCTTGGCGTCCAAACAGGAGGCTCATTTATGCTTGCCCGGTCGAGGTGTACCGTATTTTTTTTGACTCTGAGCCCCCCTCATTATGAGACATGTCATCAATCTCACAACAGCCTCCCAGAAAACAAGAAAAAGATCCTACTAAGCATCAGTAAAAAGCGACCTCATAAAAGCCAGCTGATTGTAGGCTGCATCCTGATCGCAGACGTCTTCAAGGCGCCTCCTAGAATTGAGGAGAAGTTCTATTTTAATTGCACTTAGGAAGAGGCCAGGTCAGCTCTCTAGTTCCACAAGGGGGCTGAACCTCAGAGCACGGGAAGAAGGTTTTACTGTTTCGCAAACCTGCAATGGTTTTACGTGGCGCATGGACATGGTTCCAAAAGCGTGGGCTCACATCTGAGAATTTCTGTTTTTTCATTCTTTCTCAGACTTTCAAAAATGCCTGAAGGAGGGAGCCTTCGCTGCGGACTGGCAGATTTTTTTTTTTTGGCCATCCCTTACCAACCGCCTTTCCTAACAGAGAGCAAGCAGCTCTTAAAGCCAGAACTGAGGAGAGCGGTGGTGGTTAGCTTCCTTTTCATTACAATATTTTGTTTCCAAGTGTTTATTTTTACAGTTCCCTCTGATTTTTTTTTTTTTTTTTTTTAGGGCACGCAATCCTGCTTTCTCATTTAACATAGTGGTTTAAATTTCTTTAACAAATCACTTCATTTAATTTTTCTTTTCCAGTGAGTTGATTTAAACACAAGGATTAAGTTAATAATAGTGCACGTGGTGCCAAGGGTAAAATAATTCTGCAGTCGGCACCAGAGTCGCCGAGTTTGGAGCAGGCTGATCAGTGACAAGCGGTCTCAGGGTTGGCCTCCGTTGGGGTCGCTGGTTTAAACAGTTCTCTGCAGAGATGATGGATGGGAGGCGAGGTAGCTCAGACCAGATGCTCCGATGGCGTGATGTTGGCCCGACTCCTCAGTGCTGTCCAGTGGCCGATTCTTCTTCTCTCTCCCTTCACTTTCTCACTCATTCTTTTAGACCGTTGAGAAGTCTGTCCTCTAAAGCCCTTTCTGGAGCAAGCCTGAGTCCTTGAGATTGAAATGTCAAGTCAGAGTCTTTAGTGAGATCTGCACTCGTCCCTACCCTCACCCCACGGGCCTGCCCTGTGCCCCAGCGAATAGCTAGCTGGGCATTGTCCCCAGGCCAGCGGACCTAGGCGAGCCCCACTGTGTGCCCTCTTGGCAGGGATTGGTAGCTGCCAGAGCTCCCAGAGAACCTCACGTCAAGACAGAGCTGTAGCTCTTTAAACATTTGCCCTTTTCTCCCTTCATGATTCATTTATCTGCTTGCTTCTTCACTTAACACGCATTTAACACATGCCTCCAAAGCCCCAGGCTCTCTCCTTGGCCCTGGAAAGAGAGAGGTGGCTGGTGGAGGCCTAGTTAAGCTCACCCAAGCCATTGTGTGAGTTGCCAGCAAGCAGGCAGTGTTTAACTGCTGGCAGCCTGCTCCTCCTCCTAGTATTTCTACGGTTGCTTGGAAGAGAACAGCAATAACAGTATCAACTGTAGCAGCAGTGACAGCTTGTTTCTCGAGAGCTTGTTAGGAGCCCCACAGCCAGTGCCCTACGTGTGCTTCTCCTGACGTAACTCTCCAAGCGGCCCTCAGGGTGAGTGCTGCCATTGTGTCTGCTACGCACGCGAGGAAAATGAGACCAGAGAGGGTGAGTTACCCGAGGCACGCGGCCAGCCAGCGGCAGCCTGCCTGCCGAACCCCCTTACTGCGCTGTCTGGTGTTCTCAATGGGCCAGAAACCGAGATCTGAGACAGTGAGTGACTTTCGCAGGGGGCCTTGGCAGGTTGGTGGCCGAGGCAGCACTTCCATCCGCTGTGGCTCTCCGCTTGCTCCCCGACACCATGCTGCTCTCGGGGGAGCTGAGACCCACCGCCTCTTCACTCTCCCTGCAGTCCTGGTGTCAGAGCTCGCTGGAAGGAGGCATTTAGCCGAGGACAGCCAATGGTTACATAAGAGGACTGCCTTCCAAGTCTTAATGGGACCATTCATTGTTAACCATTAAGTAGTTCAGATCAGATCAGATCAGATCAGTCGCTCAGTCGTGTCCGACTCTTTGCGACCCCATGAACCGCAGCACGCCAGGCCTCCCTGTCCATCACCAACTCCCGGAGGTCACCCAGACTCGCATCCATCGAGTCAGTGATGCCATCCAGCCATCTCATCCTCTGTCGTCCCCTTCTCCTCCTGCCCTCAATCCCTCCCAGCATCAGAGTCTTCTCCAATGAGTCAACTCTTCGCATGAGGTGGCCAAAATACTGGAGTTTCAGCTTTAGCATCATTCCTTCTAAAGAAATTCCAGGATTGATCTCCTTCAGAATGGACTGGTTGGATCTTCTTGCAGTCCAAGGGACTCTCAAGAGTCTTCTCCAACACCACAGTTCAAAAGCATCAATTCTTCGGCGCTCAGCCTTCTTCACAGTCCAGCTCTCACATCCATACATGACCACAGGAAAGACCATAGCCTTGACTAGGCGAACCTTTGTTGGTAAAGTAATGTCTCTGCTTTTGAATATGCTATCTAGGTTGGTCATAACTTTCCTTCCAAGGAGCAAGCGTCTTTTAATTTCATGACTGCAGTCACCATCTGCAGTGATTTTGGAGCCCAGAAAAACAAAGTCTGACACTGTTTCCACTGTTTCCCCATCTATTTCCCATGCAGTGATGGGACCAGATGCCATGATCTTCGTTTTCTGAATGTTGAGCTTTAAGCCAACCTTTTCCCTCTCCACTTTCACTTTCATCAAGAGGCTTTTTAGCCCCTCTTCACTTTCTGCCATAAGGGTGGTGTCATCTGCATATCTGAGGTTATTGATATTTCTCCCGGCAATCTTGATTCCAACTTGTGTTTCTTCCAGTCCAGCATTTCTCATGTACTCTGCATATAAGTTAAATAAACATGGTGACAATATGCAGCCTTGACGTACTCCTTTTCCTATTTGGAACCAGTCTGTTGTTCCATGACCAGTTCTAACTGTTGCTTCCTGACCTGCATACAGATTTCTCAAGAGGCAGATCAGGTGGTCTGGTATTCCCATCTCTTTCAGAATTTTCCGTAGTTTATTGTGATCCACACAGTCAAAGGCTTTGGCATAGTCAATAAAGCAGAAATAGATGTTTTTCTGGAACTCTCTTGCTTTTTCCATGATCCAGCGGATGTTGGCAATTTGATCTCTGGTTCCTCTGCCTTTTCTAAAACCAGCTTGAACATCAGGAAGTTCACGGTTCACATATTGCTGAAGCCTGGCTTGGAGAATTTTGAGCATTACTTTACTAGCATGTGAGATGAGTGCAATTGTTCGGTAGTTTGAGCACTCCTTGGCATTGCCTTTCTTTGGGATTGGGATGAAAACTGACCTTTTCCAATCTTGTGGCCACTGCTGAGTTTTCCAAATTTGCTGGCATATTGAGTGTAGCACTTTCACAGCATCATCATTCAGGACTTGGAATAGCTCCACTGGAATTCCATCACCTCCACTAGCTTTGTTCGTAGTGATGCTTTCTAAGGCCCATTTGACTTCACATTCCAAGATGTCTGGCTCTAGGTCAGTGATCACATCATCATGATTATCTAGGTCTTGAAGCTCTTTTTTGTACAGTTCTTCTGTGTATTCTTGCCACCTCTTCTTAATATCTTCTGCTTCTGTTAGGTCCACACCATCTCTGTCCTTTATCGTGCCCGTCTTTGCATGAAATGTTCCTTTGGTATCTCTGATTTTCTTGAAGAGATCCCTAGTCTTTCCCATTCTGTTGTTTTCCTCTATTTCTTTGCATTGATTTCTTTGCATTAAGTAGTTCAGAAATCATCAAAGCCAACTGCCTTCTGTGATCACCAAGCCCAAACTCTTGGAGAAAAGCGGTTGCCCATTCTGCCCTAATTCTGGATTTTAGCAAATGAATTCTGAATTTCTGTACTCCTGGGTTCAGAAACAAAAGCAGTTTTCCTCCTGGCCAACCCCATGCCACAGACCTCCTTTCATCAGTCCCTCTAGGCTCCAGTATTTTACATGGATTTAGAGAAATCAGCATGGAAATCCTGCACGCCTTTCCCTTTGGAAGACCAGCTGGGCAGACGACAGTTCAGCACTCACAGGTCTGTGGATTCTGAGAACTGTCAGCAGCGAGTTCAAATGTCAGTGACTGAACTGCCAGAAAAACACGTGTCACTCTCTTCCGATCTCCAGCTCCCGTCTTTTGACGTTAAGATCTCCTTGTGTGTGAAACATAATGGCAAACGAAGGAGAGGCTACCCATGCCGCACCCACTCTTTTCTGCACCCTTGGACTGAGGAGAGGAAGAACCCGTCCACTGAAGTGCCACGTGGACGCGCACACTTAGCAGTCTGTGCCGAGGCCCATCTGCAGCCATGCCAGGAGTCCACTTGGGCACTTTTTACCGTGTGTGTCCCCTCAGTTCATGCCCCAGCCCGGTGGTCTTGCCATGCCAGGGCAGGCAGCAGTACGTGTAGTCTGAGCCTGGAAAAGGTAGAAATGCGAACCTCTTTGGAAGACGCAGCTCATGGTACAAATGAGCCAGTCTCCTTCCACCTTCCACCAGGAGGGCATGTGGATTCAGCCTCTTCTTGGATATTCTTCTTCTTTAAGTTTTTTTTTTTTTTGGGGGGGCGGCTGGTGGCATGGGGTGGGGACTGAGCCTTTTCAGAATGAGCCCTGCTAACAGTGATTATGCAAATCATAATTCCTTTCTGACATTTGTTTATTCCGTGCAAGGCAACACGCTCAGCACTTATGCCCATGTTCTCTAATTCCTTACAGTCATCCCCAGGCATGACTCATTTTATCTTTGTTTCCCAGTGGAAAGGCTCCAGCTTCTCACTGAGAGGCCAGCTCTCTTTGCTGACTTTAGCAAGTGGCAGATCCTGAATTGGAACCGGAGTGTGTCTGAATCCGCAGCGACCCCTCTTCTTGTTCCACCTCACCCTTGAGGTGTTTTCTTCGGTGTGGATTTTTGGGTTGGTAGGAATTACTGAGGACCAAGTTACTCAGAAATTTAGGGGACAAACACCATTCAGGGCAATGAGTAATCTATTCTCTCGGTTTACTTAAATCAGAAACCAAATTAGGTCAATGCATCTTAGCCTGTATGTTTTCCTCCAGCTTCTAAATTTCTCTTTATTTAGTGCAGCATATGTGTTTCAAAGGCAAGTGTGTCCTCTAGAGCTTTCTGTGGTCCGTGTTTCACTGACTGCACCCTGGTGGTGTCATTCAGCTGGTTCTTTTGTCTTCTCTGTTTCCTGTGAAATGGTAGCCAATGCTGAAGGCTCGGTCAAATTCCTGTTTAATTTTTATTTGGCAAGAATGCTCGGTAGGTGGTGGTATTGTCTTCAAGCCAGTTTTCATAAGGCTCTGCACACCCCGACCAACCCATCCCTGAGCCCACGCGGTCTGTCTATCTGCCCGCTCCCCTCGCCCCCCATTCCTCCTGGCCCCCTCCACTCCTTCTTCTGGGTGGTCAGCCCAGGGGGCCTCAGTGCTCCCAGGGCACTTCTCGCCAGCGTCAGTGGTGGTAGTGGTCGGCCAGTGTGTCTCAGGTCCAATTATTTTGGGGCATTACTGGAAAGTTCCAAACCGAAGCCTGTGGTAAGTCCCAGCCAAACTTGAGTTTTGCAGGATATTTTTGTTGAAACCGCAGTCCTGGAGAACAGCCAGCCTCTGCGCTCCTGCTGCCCAGCTGGTCAGGGCCTCCCTCAGAATGCCAAGAGCTTGGACCCTTCCTGATGACTCCGACCGAGCATCAGGATTCTCTGTAGTGGGCTCTGAAGCCAGTAGGGTGTTGTTTGGGATACCTTTGCACAGTTTCATCCATGATACTAACTGTTTAATTTACCGAAAAGCCTTCATTTTGAACAGGCCCTGTAACAACAGTTCAGGGGCTTCTAGATTTCTGTAAATATATATATATATATATATGTATTTCCTTTATCAGATACTGTTTTATGGTTTGAGTTCTATATATTCCTGAAATAACAGACACCTGGATTCCAGTTTTGAAATTTGAAAACTCTCAGTGATGGCACATAATATAGGAAATTTGTTACTTGGCTTTCAGTTACCAATCAGCTCTTATAATATCATCTAAGGTCTTTGATTCATCATAGAAATTAATGGAAGTTGATCATAAGATAATTTTAAAATAACACTTGCAATGCTAAAGGTTTCTAGAACTTTGTTTTGGTCATGGATCTCTACTTTCTCTTTTCAACTTTCTGTCTCCAGAATTTAAGGAAATCAGACTTTATTTATTTCACTTAAAAATACTTAAAATACTTTCACTTAAAAATTGGATAGTGGTGTTTAAAGAAAAATCGAAAGAATACTTTTTCAGTTTCCTCTTTACTGTTTATACATTTGAGGGAGAAATCTTAACAAAGTTATTTATTTTCACTTTTTAGAACTTGAAAATTCAGGACTTTCAGAAAGTACTAATCCCAGATTTAATTTTCTTGCATTCTTATTTCCGTAAGAATTTTGCTGTCTCCAGTCCTTCTACAGAAGTGAGTGGGCTATAAATTATAAATAAATCCCAAATTTTGAGGGTTAAATTACCCTGCAAGACCAGTGTGTAAATTACAGTTTAATCTTTCTTCTTCTCTTCAGTTTGGTTTTAAGAGTAACTTTTAGCTGATGTATCTCTGTTACTTTTTGCTCAACAGGAGAAATCCATTTCTGGTTTGTGTAACAGAGTATCATGTTGCTTTGCTTTTCTGAACAGTTTGAAAACTCAAAAGAAAAACAGAGAGGCAGATTTTTTTTTTTTTTTTAAGTGGTAATAAACTCTCTAAATCTAGATCTTAATTATGGTGTCTTACAAAAAATTTTTCAAAGTCTACAAGTTGATTTTTCCCCATCCCCTACATTTTCCACCTTGAGGTATTAAAAAGCCATACTGTGAAGCATTTAACGTGTCTAGAAGCATGAGAGAAGGCTTCCATCCAGAGTGGATGTTTTGCCTTCTGAAGCTTAACTCTTTAGGCATCAAATATTCTTACATAATTCTTTAAAACAATATTTGTGAAACAGATGGTGTTCTGTCATCCCTTATTAAACAAAAATATGAACACAGAGAGTTGAGTGCAGGGGTCAGTACGCTTTTCTGAAAAAGGTCAGAGAGGAAGCACCTCACGCTTCTCAGGCCACAAGGTCAACTGTGTCAGCGGGCAGCCGTGGACAGTATTTACAGGGGTGAACATGGCTGTGTCCCAGTAAAACTTTACTTACGAAAGCAGAAAACGGGCTGGGTGTGTCCGAGGGCCACAGTACACATCGAGCAGGTCCCCGCACAGACTTGTCAGGCCTGTTGAGAAGAGGAGGCCACGCACGAGGCAGGCAGACATGCCTCAGTGCACTGCGCCTGTGGCCGGCACAGTGTGTGCGTGTTCCTGTCTGGATCCTTCTGTGACTCGAGAGGTTTCCATGAATGTATCCAGTATGATACAAAAGGAGATAAGATAGATTTCTGTTGAAACAGAAAAGGAGGATCAGAGTGGACTGGTCAGACATGATCGTAGAGGAAGTGTGGATCTCATGAAGTCTTCACAGCCACTAGTAGAGTGGACCTGGGGACTTGTCTGGTGGTCCAGAGGCTAAGACTCCGCTTCCCAGTGCAGGGGCCCAGGTTTGAGCCCTCATCAGGAAACTAGGTCCCGCACGCTGCAGCGAAGATCAGAGATCCCTCATGCCACAGCTAAGACTCGGTGCAGCCAGTAAGCAAGTATTTTTTAAAAAACTGGGCCTGGAAATGAGCTTTGAGATCCCTCACAGCCAACGCAAGAGAGGACACGAGCTTCGCGTTGCCCACACACTTAATGCATGGCCAGCGCGGAGCAGAAATACTGTTCCTGTAGTGATGCTGCCCGGCCACAGAGCGCTCAGTCCGCTGCTGAGTACTCACCCCCTGGTCCTTGTTACTCTTCGCAGAGCCATGGACTCGAGGGGTACTTCCCAGTTCTCTTTTGGAGCCAGTGGGTAGACTGTCTCCTTTGCCATTGCTGCTATTGTTTCCCCTGGTTTTAGGCAGCTTTCCAGATGATTTGAGTGGCCTTAAGGGCAGCTTGCTTTGAATAAGTGAGAATTACAGTGGGCCACAGTAAAAATAATTAACCTCTGTCTTCTCAGATACCAAAGTACTCCATATGCCTCTTCTTCCCTCCTCTTTTGGCTTATTTTTAAAAGTTTTTCCCTTCATGTCATTAATTATTTAGTGTTTACACCAGTGCCAGGAACTGGGCTAGACATTGAAATTAAACCATTTGCCCTCTCGCTTCTCCTGTGCCTATTACTCTTTTAAAATAGTCTTGAAGCTTAAGGATTTTTTTTTTTTTTTTATAACTTTGTGCAGTACTGACTATCTTCAAAAACATGTCCTTAGTGAAGAAGAATGGTTGTTAAATTAATTAAGAGCCATTTTGCAATTAAGTGTGTTAGGGGAAAAAAAAAAAAAACCTTCAGTGAGCCTTTTTGCCATCATTAAAAGTCATCACTGCCAAGGAATACATGAAAATGTGTTTGAATTAACCACAGTGATGTTTGCAAAATAAACAGTTTTGATTTCCCAACAGAATTCTAGGTTCAGCCATCACTATCATGTTTCCGGAAGTCTAAGTGATGTATGTTAATTGAAGACACACAAAAAAACCTTCCCTTCCAGGAAGAATAAAAACCCTGCTTTGGAGAGTACATACAGTTACTCTGTGGTCGCCTCCTGCCTCACCCACCAGCCCACCACTGCATACATAGCCAATGGTAGGGCTTTAATACCAGCAAATAGTATGAACTTAGTTGCTGGTGTTCAGCATTGATTACTTAAAGCACTAGACCAGAGCATGAGTTGGCAAAGTTTTTCTAAAAAGAATCAGATAAATATTTATATAAATGAATTGCTGTACCAATGTTTTTCCCTTCATGAACCAAATCGTCTCTGTAGCAGCCACTCAACAGTGTTGAGTGTCTCTAGAGTGTTGAGTGAAACCGTGATAATGTGGAAGTAGCGACTGATAATGTGTAAATGATTGGGCAAGACCAGATTCCAATAAAACTTTATTTAGAAAGACAGGAAGTGGGTTGGATTTGGGATTTGGTCTGGGGGTTGTGGTTTGCTAACCTTTGGACTAGAATCCCCTTGTCCCTTGAAATGTAACTCATTTGAAAAGCATCTTGCCTCACTATGAGAGACACATTCCGTTTTGGATTTTGTTAGGTTTGGTCCAGATAAATCAGTATATATAGCCAGTGTTGTGGGCATGGTTCATTTCAGTTCTCTGCAGATAGCACTCTGTGTTCCTTAGAGGCTGAAAGAAGAGATAAGAGTTTGAATAGAACAGTGCTGTGCTGAGTTGTGGAAATGCCACCATACGGGAAAGCAGGTCAAATAAGACAAGCGAATATTGTTTAAATAACGAAGACACCGAGGCCCTGCTTGGGACTTGGAACTGTAAAATGATGATAGAGATAGTAATTGCTAATATTTATCACTTGTTTATTATGTGTCATACACAGCTAAGCACTCATCTGCCATCCCATTTTATCCTCACAAGGACTTCATGGGGTAGGTCAAAAATTGTAGAAGAAAGGCAGTGTCTTATGGTTCAGCCTAATATGATGCTCAGCCACATTTCATAGATCAAGAAATCAGCAGGAAAGAGATTAAAGATCTTGACCCAGCTCATGCCACCTAGTAGATGGTGAGACTAGAGCCGAGTCCAAAATCTGCTCTGTTGCTGAACTCTGCTTCAGTAGTAGTTTGGAAAATCAGAAAGCTTTGTCTCATTCAGAAAGGCGTCATGTAGTACGTGGTGTCTCTGAAGGATTTTTGTCCTTGGATGGATGGCAACCCCTCCCTGCCTACTGGGAAGGTGGTTAAGGTCACTTCAGGGTTGAAGGGGATGCACCTTCCAGCCAGTTTCCTATCATCAAGAGGAAATTGTGTTGCTGAAATATGTGTAAAGAGGTTAAACACCACTCAAGAGAAGAGAGGTTCATCCCCTCAATTAAGTGGTCAGGTGGTTTTTCTCCCAAATACCTAGAAGGTGTCTGTCCCTGAAGTCTATATAAGCAGAAATGGCAGCAGTTGTCTCTACATTTACTCCAGGTGTCAGCGTTCGTTTCCCCGTGGCTTCTACTTGTTTTCCTAGTGACGCTTAGTGACGCTGATCTGGTAGACAGCGGGTGACCAGAGGGTCACTTTGCAGTTCAGACATCTGAACTGCCAGAGTGGTCAGTTTCAAACACAAACCCAGCCCTGATCCTTTCCTGCAAGCAAGACCCTTGGGTGGCCTCTGGAGGCTGGTCCATTCTGCTGCTTCATTTATAGATCAGATCGCCCCAGCCCTGTGCCTCTGTGTTCTGCTTTGCTGTTGAGCTTCTCAGTCGTGTCCGGCTCTTGGTGACCCCATGGACTGTATCCTGCCAGGCTCCTCAGTCTATGGGATTTCCCAGGCAAGAGTACTGGAGTGGGTTGCCATTTCCTTCTCCAGGGGATCTTCCTGACCCAGGAATCGAACCCACGTCCCCTGCAGTGGCAGGCGGATTCTTTACCACCGAGCCACCCAGGAAGCCAGGTGGTTACAGGTTCCGCCTCCTGACTCAGGGCCTGTGCCCCTGCCCCCCACCTGGCCCTGACCCGCTCGCTGGCTGGTTCTGTCGTGTTCTCTGTGGAGCCTTGCTTTCCCCTCCTTTTAAGTCACTGTCATTGGATTGACAAGTCACTTGTGGGAGCATCGACCACACACCCAGTCATCGGGTGTGGAGTGCTTTGGGGACGCTTTTTTCTATATTGATTTTTCTTTGTTAGACTGAGCCCCAGAGAAGCAGAAACCTTGGCCAGTTCATCTCTGCCTTAGCTCTGAGGCCCTGCTCCACACCTTACTAACACGGTGACCTTGGCACAGTCCTTCACCTCTCTGATCCTCAGTTTCTTCATCAGTAAAAGTGGGAGGTGACGGTAGTACCCTTGCAGGATGGTTGAAAGGTTTAAATAACAGTGTTCATGAAACATAGTACCTGAATACCTAGTAAAGATTTAACGCATTTCAGACCGTAACATCATTTTTGTTGTCGTCACCATCATCCTTTGCAGGTGTTAACTTTACGGCCATAGCATAAGCTCCAGAAAGGGAGTGGATGAATGGGTGGGTGGGCGAGGGTGAGGGAGGGAGGGAGGAAAGGAAGGGCAACCAGAAGTGGAAACTCACTGTTGCACTGGTGACCTAAACTTTGAATTTAAGGCAGCCGTTCTTAGCTATTTGAAGTTCTTGCCTTGGTACCTCCTTGGGTGGTATGGAGGTTATGTGTTAGAACATCTTGGGAAACAAATTGTAAAGTAATTTTGCGTAGTAATTATCTCAGGTACAGAAAATACAGCTGCCCTTCTAACCCGGTATGGGCTTGAGCCGCATGACCAAGCTGTGCTCAGACCTGTACAAGCACGGTCACAGGAAACTCGTGTTGTTAAGGTTAATGTCTGGTGACCTTCAGAGAACTCTTGGATTATGTAAGACTCAGAAAAAAAAAAAAAGTGTCACCGTGTCTGTGGTTTAAAATTGTATTTTCCAGCTTGGCTGGCGAATCCAGCTCGGTGTTCCTCCTAATACCTTCTAACCACCCCCGTTGGCACATTGGAATTCTCCTCTCACATAATTGACATGTTGGGAAGTTTTGTTTAAACCACACTGAAATTGCATTTTAATAACCGGGGACCCGTTTTTCTCCCTTCTCCCCCCCACCCCCAGTAAATTGTTGAGAAGCTAGTTCTTGTCAGCCTAAAAACTTGAATATACGTTTGCAATACATCACCAGTGCTCCACTGTGGCAGCCAGCTGAAAATCCCCGAGGAGGATTATATTTTTAGTTGATCCGCTTGTCACTGCACTCTGTTCTTAATATTGTGAGTCATTGGTTTTCTTCACTTTGTGAGAAAGCCCTCAATATCTCGTCATCCCGAAAAATACGCATGGAGCCTCTCAATTAGCGGCAGAGTTCTTCAGTCTGCTTTCTAAGCTTCAGATGTTACCGTTCAGTCACCAACTCATAATCAAACAGGCATTTGAGCTGACGTTAAGGAGTAGAGATAACCAGAAACTGAATGAAGAAAAAGGTGGTCTCAGAGGTACTGGGAGTGGGTACAAGAAGTGTGAGTCCACCAGTGATAGAGTTTTGGAGGTGGACCTCGGCAGAATGTGTCTGGCTGAAAGCTCAGCAGTGCCTAGGTGTCTCAGATCAGCAGACTTCCAAGGGCATGCCCCTGTGTTCCCAGAGTGGCTCTATGTGGGATGAGGTGGAGTGCAGTAATCCCCTGCATAGAGGTCAGAGTATTTAACCAGTCTTAAATTCTCATATGCTAGGTTGCTTCTATATATTATCGTTGTTGGAAGCACTCTGAAGCTGGCCTGCACGTACTTCTTTTTGGATCTCTTATTTTCTTAAGATCAGTTCTTGGAAGAGCAGCACACGGGTCACAGCACATGAGTATCTTTGAATACCACTGGCCTGTGACATCAGGTTACCCTTCAGAAAAGTGACACGTAATTCTCATCTCTTGGTCAAACTCTAGGCAACACCATTAGGACCTGAAGTATTATTTGTAAAGCTTGCATCTACGTAATTGCAGTCAAAATGTTTTTAAACGTACAATATCTCTATTAGTCAGGGAAGTTCTTTTTGCAGTTGCTTTGTCCTGTCACCTGAGCCCATCACAGCCACGGAGAGGAGAATCCACTTCTTGGTGGGGGAGGAGAAACCTGTGGTTTCTTCCTTGATTGGCGTGGAAGCGTGGTGTTGCTCTGAGTAGCTGAGCAGTGGGCGGGGGCTGAGCACTGGACTGGGAGTCAGGGAGGCCCAGCCTTCGCCTGATCATCATTTCCTGGGTCAGTCTGTGACTTGAGTGGTGGTGCCCTAGGCTCCTCTCGGGTCTTTCCAGTAGCAGAACCACTGCTGCAGGCCAAGACTCTCCTAATCTTTCTGGAACTTTTCTGACTCTGCTCTGACGCAGGAAGCAGGACCTGTGTGGTGTCTCCTGCCCCATATGGGGGAAGACTTCACATTCATCTTAGCCAAGAGCTCGCTATGACCTTTAAAGACCTGGGCTCCTCAGGCTCGTCTGGCACGCGGGTGTCTCAGACCAAGCTGACATTCCTTTCCCCTCATCCTGTGGGCGGGTTTTCCAAGCTCAGTGGAGTTCTGCATCAGGCCCACTTCTGATTCCTTTAAAGCTCGTCCTCCCCTGTCCTGTTGGAAGCATGGGCTTGCAATTCAGTACCCCCTGGGCTGGCCAGTGGTGTCCTGCCTTGCCTTTCACGTGGCATAGTTCTTGATGCAGTCATATTGGCCTTCCATTTGGTTTTAACATGCTGCAGTCCACAGGGTCGCAAAGAGTCAGACACGACTGAGCAACTGAACTCAACTCAGCTGTCTTTATGATTTTTTTTAGGTAGATGTTAAAGCTACTTCTTATTGCTATTTTGGGGCTATTTCTTTTGGTATTCTATATAAATGTTATTTTATACAAGTTCTGTGGCCACCAAGATGGTGCATGCCTCTTGTAGAATATAAGGGGAAAAGAAGGATGAGCGTAAATATGAACATGAACATTGTACATTTTCCTGGCTCTCCATTAGTTTGTCTTTATTTCTTGAAGTATGTTTACCTGGGAGGTTTTCAAATACACACGAAAAGAGAAGAGGTAAAATGGACCTTCCCAAGGCTCTCACCCATCTTCTGTAAATATCAGCATATGGTTAGTTTTGTTCAGTCTATAGCCCCTTCTTCCTAGATTATTTTAATGCAAATCTAAGATGACATAAATATCCATGAATACGCTGTGACTACCCTTCTATTATCACCACTGTCCATATTTTAGAATACTACCTTCGGTTTTTTTTTTTTACTTCCAGTAGAATTATAGGCATTCTATATGAGAAACATTAAATATGCATGTGTATAAATATATATTTTAAATATTTTTCAAAAAATGTCTCATTCCCCAAGGTTTTCCATGGCCATTTTGTGGAGATAGTAAATTAGCAAAATAATACCTTAGGTTAGAGAAAGTATAGTGAATAATATGTCAAGGAATGAAACAGATTTTTAAAAAATTTCCACCTAATCTTTTAACAAATGGCTGAAATTCACATGGTGAGAAATAAATTCAACTTGACATGGTAAAATTCTAATAATAGGCTGAAATAATGTCACAGACTAAAACCACATAGCTTTGTGTAACCTAGCAATTGTCTAAAAAAAAAACACAAAACCTTATTTTCTCTGGACTGACTCTATCTAGCTTGAGTCCCAGTTTCCATCCATGAGCGACTTGTAGGAAAGAGGTGGACGGGCTGGGGGCTGTGAACCACAGCTGCCCCTGCCGGGGGAGGAGGGAGAAGCCAAGGTCGCTTAAGTCATCGTGAGAATGTAGAGCAGTCTTCTCAGAGCTCAGGGAGCTGGCTTAATTTTTAATTCATGTTTAATGTACACACTTCACACTGCTTTGAAGTATGCAGTTCAGCGGTTTTCAGCATATTCCCATTCAAAAGGAAACCTCATCCCCGAACCGTTTAGCGTCGTTCCTCTGCCTTCCTCCCGCCCGACCCCTCCAGCCTTTAATGACCGCTCATCTTTCTGTCTCTCCACTGTGCCTGTTCTGCAGATTTCATATGAAGGAATCACACAGTGTGTTGTTCTCCGTGACTGGCTTCTTCCAGTCAGTGTTGATCAGTCTTTCGTCTTCACGGCTGAGTGGTACTCCACCATATGGGTAGACCACACTGTTTATCCGTTCATCAGTGGATGGTCGTTTGGGTTACGTCCACCTTCTGGCTGCTGTCAATGATGTTGCTGTGAACCTTATTCTTCTTCATTCTGACTCCCCCGCCCCCGGGAAGATCCTGTGATACTGGGTGGCTGATGGTGTCAGAAGGTAGGCTGGCGGGGACAGTGAGACCTCTCTTTGGGGAACAGCATTCCTCCCAAGACCTTTTCTGAGCCCCTCTTGAATGCGTGTCCCCTGGGACATGCCCAGTGGTCTGGTAATCACTAAGGAAGCAGGTCTCCTGGGGAGAAGTTTTCCAGAGCACACCTTCATGGCCAACAAGAGGCTGAGTGACCCTCGTCTGGTTTAAGAAGAGGGCGTTAGCACAGAGTGACAGGCCAAATCCAACTTGGGCTCAATTATTTTGTAAAGCTCTTTGTTGATTTGACTTCCCGCGACCCAGGGAATAATTCTAACCAATCAGAGCTGGCTCCCCTTTGGCACCAGAGTCCACTTGCTTTACAGCCGATGACAGAGGGGGCCACACGGCTACCCCGTCTGAATTAATCCTCAACTCTGGGCTGCTGGTGCTGTTCCCTGGCAAGGTTGTATTTCTTCATTAGCTGCTCCCAGGGCCCAGGGAGTCCCAGAGGGTGTCAGAGTACATTAATTTTTATCATAACATGGAATCTTTCAGGTCTGAATGGCAGCACACGGCTGTCAGGGGCTTTCTGCACTCTGTTACAGCTCCATATATCTCTAGGCAAAACAGAGGAAAGAGCCCTCATTGGCATGGAGATGTACAAAATGCATGAGGCGTTTTTATTGTTTGAGTGACTTGACCACGTGCTTCAGCACACTCCCCAGGTAATTTTTTCTTTTTTTCCTTCTGTCCATGTAAGCCCACCTCTGCCGCCCCGTATCACTTCCTCCCTTCACTGTAGCTGCAGAAGGTATTTTTAAAATAAGCTGCTGCATAATGGTAATGAAATCATCACCTGCTACCTGGATCTCTTCTATAAATACAGAAGACATGAATATTCCCATGATTTTTTTTTTATCAACAGAATATATGCCTCCACAATATTGTAGAAATCTGTAAATAATGACTTTGTAATGCTCAATATGGCATTCATGTCCATAAAATATAATTTAAATTTGAAGGAATGCTAATGCATTTCCAAAAAGGCTAATTACGTCTGTGTTGCCTTTTCCCCACTTATCAGCTGAGTAGAATTCTTAGAGGGATGTATCTGACTTGGAGAGTATGCCCAGTGGTTAGTTTACTAGTGAAAGGGAAAGTTGCTCAGTTGTGTTCAGCTGTTTGTGACCCCACGGACTGTACTGTCCATGGAATTCTCCAGTCCAGAATACTGGAGCGGGTAAGCCTTTCCCTTCTCCTGGGGATCTTCCCAACCCAAGGATCGAACCCAGGTCCTCTGCATTGCAGGTTAATTCTTTACCAGCTGAGCTACCAAAGAGGTGCTGTCAACAAATGCCAGGACCCCTCTGCATAATAGTAATGAAATCATCAACTGCTACCTGTGTAGCAGACACTGTGTGCTGTGGCGGTAAGGACCCTCCCCCAGAGAAGTCATAGAGGAGACAGTGTTCTCGGTTGTTAAGAGTCAGTCAGTGCTCCACTGGCATAACATGTGACTTACTACTGGCTCTAATCCTTCCCTCAGTTTCCTGGGTAATTCTGATTTCTTAGTAATGCTGCTGCTGCTGCTGCTAAGTCGCTTCAGTCATGTGCGACCCCATAGACGGCAGCCCACCAGGCTCCTCTGTCCCTGGGATTCTCCAGGCAAGAACATTGGAGTGGGTTGCCATTTCCTTCTCCAATGCAAGAAAGTGAAAAGTGAAAGTGAAGTCGTTCAGTCGTGTCCGACTCCTAGCCATCCCATGGACTGCAGTCCACCAGGCTCCTCTGTCCATGGGATTTTCCAGGCAAGAGTACTGGAGTGGGGTGCCATCGCCTTCTCCGTTCTTAGTAATAGGTGTCATTTAATAACCCCCACTGCTGGGCAGCCTTGTTGCATGTGAGCTCTGTGAGCTACAGAGCAAAGTTTACCAAAATTCACATTGCACCACGTATGTGTGAGATTTTTGTTGTTCAGTCGCTCAGTCGTGTCTGATTCTCTGCGACCCCATGGACTGCAGCACGCCAGGCCTCCCTGTCCCTCTCCATCCTGCTCGCTCAGACTTGTGTCCACTGAGTCGGTGATGCCACATCTCCGATGGACAATCCTGTATTTATCTTAACACATACCAAAGTTTAAAAGCCCGAACCAGAGAAGCAACTGACTTAGCTGGTATTTTTGCAATGTACAAGGCTGAGAAATACAGATGAGTTGGTTTACAGTGTATTAAAAAAAATAGTACATGCAAGTGTTCCATAAATTGGAGAAGATTTCGGAAAGTGGTTGTGGATTATGCTAATAAAGAGACTCTTTGGGTTTTAAAAAAAAAAAACACAGTACTGACTATACGCATTCAGTGGTTTAAAAACCAAGTGACAGTGAGCTTAATATGTGTGAGCAAAGATGCGGAGAGCTTTCATGGTGATACCTACTTTTGAAGGATTCTGTAATTCAGGAACCTTCCGGTATGTCAGGCATGGTACTGAGTGTTGGATTACAGGGCTGACCAGATGCCGGCTAAGCCCTTCAGGAGTTTCTGGTCTGTGTGGTGACTTTTTCCATGTTGTGTGTGAAAAAACTGTGGGTCACAGAGGAAAACGACCTCAAAATAATGCCTCGCCTTAAGGACTTCAGTATAAAAACATGATGGCATAAACTCCTAGAAGAGGCCATGGGCAAAACATTCTCTGAAAAAAATTGTAGCACAGGTGGCAAGAATACACAGAAGAACTGTACAAAAAAGAGCTTCACGACCCAGTTAATCATGATGGTGTGATCACTGACCTAGAGCCAGACATTCTGGAATGTGAAGTCAAGTGGGCCTTAGAAAGCATCACTATGAACAAAGCTAGTGGAGGTGATGGAATTCCAGTGGAGCTATTCCAAATCCTGAAAGAGGATGCTGTGAAAGTGCTGCACTCAATATGCCAGCAAATTTGGAAAACTCAGCAGTGGCCACAAGATTGGAAAAGGTCAGTTTTCATCCCAATCCCAAAGAAAGGCAATGTCAAAGAATGCTCAAACTACCACACAATTGCACTCATCTCACACGCTAGTAAAGTAATGCTCAAAATTCTCCAAGCCAGGCTTCAGAAATACGTGAACCGTGAACTTCCTGATGTTCAAGCATCAGGAACAAAGGCAGAGGAACCAGAGATCAAATTGCCAACATCCGCTGGATCATGGAAAAAGCAAGAGAGTTCCAGAAAAACATCTATTTCTGCTTTATTGACTATGCCAAAGCCTTTGACTGTGTAGATCACAATAAACTGTGGAAAATTCTGAAAGAGATGGGAATACCAGACCACCTGATCTGCCTCTTGAGAAATCTGTATGCAGGTCAGGAAGCAACAGTTAGAACTGGTCATGGAACAACAGACTGGTTCCAAATAGGAAAAGGAGTACGTCAAGGCTGTATATTGTCACCATGTTTATTTAACTTCTATGCAGAGTACATCATGAGAAATGCTGGACTGGAAGAAATACAAGTTGGAATCAAGATTGCTGGGAGAAATATCAATAACCTCAGATATGCAGATGATACCACCCTTATGGCAGAAAGTGAAGAGGAACTCAAAAGCCTCTTGATGAAAGTGAAAGTGGAGAGTGAAAAGGTTGGCTTAAAGCTCAACATTCAGAAAATGAAGATCATGGCATCTGGTCCCATCACTACATGGGAAATAGATGGGAAAAAGTGGAAACAGTGTCAGACTTTGTTTTTCTGGGCTCCAAAATCACTGCAGATGGTGACTGCAGCCATGAAATTAAAAGACGCTTACTGCTTGGAAGGAAAGTTATGACCAACCTAGATAGCATATTCAAAAGCAGAGACATCACTTTGCCAACAAAGGTTCGCCTAGTCAAGGCTATGGTCTTTCCTGTGGTCATGTATGGATGTGAGAGCTGGACTGTGAAGAAGGCTGAGCGCCGAAGAATTGATGCTTTTGAACTATGGAGACTTGAGAGTCCCTTGGACTGCAAGGAGATCCAACCAGTCCATTCTGAAGGAGATCAGCCCTGGAATTTCTTTGGAAGGAATGATGCTAAAGCTGAAATTCCAGTATTTTGGCCACCTCATGCGAAGAGTTGACTCATTGGAGAAGACTCTGATGCTGGGAGGGATTGAGGGCAGGAGGAGAAGGGGACGACAGAGGATGAGATGGCTGGATGACATTACTGACTCGATGGATGTGAGTCTGAGTGACCTCCGGGAGCTGGTGATGGACAGGGAGGCCTGGCGTGCTGCGGTTCATGGGGTCGCAAAGAGTCGGACACGACTGAGCGACTGATCTGATCTGATCTGATCTTTCTTAGGTTAGTCTCCCAGGGCAATAGAGATAAGAGTAGAAATAAACAAATTAAATTAAGTGCCATTGGTGGTATAATTATCCAAGTGATGCATTTTTTTTTCCCCCTAGAAAGCCCTCTCTGAAGAGACTATGGGGCTTCCCTTATGACTCAAGAGTAAAGAATCCGCCTACAATGCAGGAAGCACAGAAGGTTCTATCCCTGGATTGGGAAGATCCCCTGGAGAAGAAAAAGGAAACCCACTCCAGTGTTCTTGCCTAGGCAATCCCACAGACAGAGGAGCCTGATGGTGTATAGTCCATGGGGTCTCAAAGAGTCAGACACAGCTGAGCGGAGCAGTGTGTGTATTCCTATTGTACATGTCTCCCCCACTTTAGAATCAGTGAGGGTGAAAGTGTGCTTCTGGGATTGCATGTGTGAAGATGGGGAAATGTATTCAAGATAATGAAAAGGAGGCAGAAAATTAAAGAAACAACAAAAACAAGAGTGTTGCCATTTCCTGTTAAGTGTGCGTACTGATCATCTGGAATTCACTATAAGAAGTTGTAAATGGTGCATGAAATGAAAAATTCCTCATGATCCCTGGGGAAACACCCTGCCCCCGGCTGTTTTCCTGCTGATTGGTTCAGATTATTTCCTCTTTTCCAACTTAAAATGAGTAGGTTATCTTGACAGCGGAATCCACTCGGGTTAATTAGTTTAATATTTGATGATGTCCTTCACCGTCTTGAAGTATGCAAGTCCTTTAACATTTAGCAGCACAGCAACTAGATGCTCACTGACTACCTGAGCTGATGTTGAGTTCATGTGTTCATATTTCTCTTATTTTACTTACTTTATTTCCTTTCATATTTATTCTGGGTCTCGTCTCCCAGAGATACTGAGTAAGGGCATCAGATCAGATCAGATCAGTCGGTCAGTCATGTTCGACTCTTTGTGACCCCATGAATCGCAGGACGCCAGGCCTCCCTGTCCATCGCCAGCTCCCGGAGTTGACACAAACTCATGTCCATCGAGTTGGTGATGCCATCCAGCCATCTAATCCTCTGTCATCCCCTTCTCCTCCTGCCCCCAATCCCTCCCAGCCTCAGAGTCGTCTCCAATGAGTCAACTCTTCGCATGAGGTGGCCAAAGTACTGGAGTTTCAGCTTTAGCATCATTCCTTCCAAAGAAATCGCAGGGCGGATCTCCTTCAGAATGGACTGGCTGGATCTCCTTGCAGTCCAAGGGACTCTCAAGAGTCTTCTCCAACACCACAGTTCAAAAGCATCAATTCTTCAGCACTCAGCCTTCTTTACAGTCCAACTCTCACATGCATACATGACCACAGGAAAAACCATAGCCTTGACTAGATGGACCTTTGTTGGCAAAGTGATGTCTCTGCTTTTGAATATGCTATCTAGGTTGGTCATAACTTTCCTTCCAAGGAGTAAGTGTCTTTTAATTTCATGGCTGCAGTCACCATCTGCAGTGATTTTGGAGCCCAGAAAAAGAAAGTCTGATACTGTTTCCACTGTTTCTCCATCTGTCTCCCATGAAGTGATGGAACCAGATGCCATGATCTTCGTTTTCTGAATGTTGAGCTTTAAGCCAATTTTTTCACTCTCCCCTTTCACTTTCATCAAGAGGCTTTTAGTTCCTCTTTACTTTCTACCATAAGGGTGGTGTCATCTGCATATCTGAGGTTATTGATATTTCTCCCAGCAATCTTGATTCCAACTTGTGTTTCTTCCAGTCCAGCATTTCTCATGATGTACTCTGCATAGAAGTTAAATAAACATGGTGACAATATACAGCCTTGACGTACTCCTTTTCCTATTTGGAACCAGTCTATTGTTCCATGACCAGTTCTAACTGTTGCTTCCTGACCTGCATACAGATTTCTCAAGAGGCAGATCAGGTGGTCTGGTGTTCCCATCTCTTTCAGAATTTTCCACAGTTTATTGTGATCTACACAGTCAAAGGCTTTGGCATAGTCAATAAAGCAGAAATAGATGTTTTTCTGGAACTCTCTTGCTTTTTCCATGATCCAGCGGATGTTGGCAATTTGATCTCTGGTTCCTCTGCCTTTTCTAAAACCAGCTTAAACATCAGGAAGTTCAAGGTTCACATATTCCTGAAGCCTGGCTTGGAGAATTTTGAGCATTACTTTACTAGCATGTGAGATGAGTGCAATTGTGTGGTAGTTTGAGCAGTCTTTGGCATTGCCTTTCTTTGGGATTGGAATTAAAATGACCTTTTCCAGCCCTTTGGCCACTGCTGAGTTTTCCAAATTTGCTGGCATATTGAGTGCAGCACTTTCACAGCATCCTCTTTCAGGATTTGGAATAGCTCCACTGGAATTCCATCACCTCCACTAGCTTTGTTCGTAGTGATGCTTTCTCAGGCCCATTTGACTTTACTTTCCAGGATGTCTGGCTCTAGGTCAGTGATCACACCATTGTGGTTATCTGGGTTGTGAAGATCTTTTTTGTACAGTTCTTCTGTGTATTCTTGCCACCTCTTCTTAATATCTTCTGCTTCTGTTAGGTCCATACCATTTCTGTCCTTTATTGAGCCTTTCTTTGCATGAAATGTTCCCTTGGGATCTCTGATTTTCTTGAAGAGGTCTCTAGTCTTTCCCATTCTGTTGTTTTCCTCTCTTTCTTTGTATTGATCGCTGAAGAAGGCTTTCTTATCTCTTCTTGCTATTCTTTGGAAGTCTGCATTCAGATGTTTATATCTTTCCTTTTCTCCTTTGCTTTTCACTTCTTTTCACAGCTATTTATAAGGCTTCCCCAGACAGCCATTTTGCTTTTTTGCATCTCTTTTCCATCAGGATGGTCTTGAGTAAGGGCATAGGAAACAATATATAGGTATTTTCTAAATGTGGAGACAACTATACAGATATTTCATGTCTCTACATTATTGTTGGCTGTTATGTCCCCAAAGTGTAGCCCGAGGTCCAGAAAACAGGCTGCTGGGAAAACAAAATAGCCTGTTTCAGGTACCCTCTTTCTCATGGCTGGTGCTGGGCATTTTAGTTTTTTTTCTAATTCTCATAGCTATCTAGCAAGGTAAGCAGTATTTTTTAAAAGTGAAGTCGCTCAGTTGTGTCCGACTCTTTGTGACCCATGGACTGTAGCCTACCACGCTCCTCTCTGTCCATGGGATTTTCCAGGCAAGGGTACTAGAGTGCGTTGCCATTTCCTTCTCCAGAGGATCTTCCTGACCCAGGGATCAGACCCAGGTCTCCCATATTGCAGGGAGATGCTTTACCGTCTAAGCCACCAGAGAAGCCTTTAGTTTTTAAAGAAATATTGTTTATTTGATTGTACTGGGTCCTAGTTGTACCATGCGGGATATTTCAGTACAGCATAGAAACCTAGTTGAAGCATGTGGGATCTGGTTCCCTGGCCAGGGGTTGAACCCATGCCCCCAGCATTGGGAGTGGGGTGTCCTAGCCACTGGACCACCAGGGAAGTCCATGTCACTGCCTTTATTTCCTTGTGCATTTCAGAAGCTGATGATATATATTTTTTTTCTAGTGCATTCCAGTAAATAAGCATTTTTTAAAGTTTGCCTATGTTCCACCTCAAATCATTCCGAATTTTACTAGGGGCACGAATGCCTCAGTTTGGGCAGTTGAGGTCTTGGCGGGTCACTTGGTGGAGACTGAGGCACCTTCCCTGGGTTGGTATAGTTGCAGAGAGAACGTCTATGGTCACTTTTATGCTGCCATCCATCCTGGAGTTCAAAATAAACCAGCCCTTGTTTCTGAAGCAAGGATCCACCTTGGAATTCTATAGTAATTTCTTTTTTTCCTCTTCCTTTTCTGGAAGAAAAGGACAGCTGAACATCAGGTCAGACTGAACAACAGTTACTTTTGGGATTTTGCATCCTCAGGCCCTCTCTCTTGAATTTCAGAGTATTTCCAAATAGTATGAATTCCTGCAACTCAGTGGAGAGATGCCCCAGATGGTGTGCCCTTCTGTTTCAAGGAGGAACTGAAAAGAATTTCCCTTTACGTAATGTTCCACTTAGCTCAGTCTTCTGCCGTGTCTGCACTGGAGTCCCCCAAAGGCACAGTTGTGCTAACATTCCAAGGGGTGTTTATCTAACCTTTGAGAGTCTCCTCATTTTGGGGCACATGTTAGAATTCAATTTACAAATCTTCACTGTAACTCAGCCCTGTGATGGCGCCTCTCAGGTTCTTTTGATTTTATTTTTATTTATTTATTATTATTTTTTAGAGGGCTTACTTCTCTCCCTCAGGCAGTGACCTCTGATTCTCTGGGTCTTATCTCTCTTTCTGTTCCCTTCCAGGCTTCTCCAAATTTAATTTCTAGCCTCGTCCTGTTCTTGCTGCTGTTTTGGCACCTTTGCTATCTCAGCTCCCTGACCAGAGGTCAAACGCAGGTCACCTGTCATGGAAGCTAGGGCCTTAACCACTGGACTACTACTGGATTCTCAGGATGTTTTTAAATGCCCTTCTCATTTCTCAGATTTGAAATTATGTTATCTGATTCTTAGGTTTCTTGAGACAAAATCAGTTTGGTCTTGTCTCCAAAGCGTAAGTAACTCTCTTTATTAATCAACTAGAACAAACCCACTTTCCCGTGCTTTCTTCTGCCATCTCTGATGTCATAATCTGTTGTAAAGTATGGCTGTGTCATGGCTTGTAGACAAAATGGCATTGGAAAAATGGCATTGATTCAGACATATGCATTCTGGTGTGTACACCAGGCTTCCTTCTTACCGCATGCAAGACCCTGAGAAGAAAGACCTCCTGATTGTTGACAGTTGTCTCCTGGAAGAGATAACAGTTGTCCTCACCAATTGTGGCCTCTGGTGAAAAATGTTATGTAATGCAGGAATCGACAAGGCCCAGACAGAACTGTAGGCCAGGCTTCCTGGGAGATGCCGCCCCCCGGAAGCTGATGTTCCATGTACAATCAGCACATGAAATGCCCTGGACTTGGGTTGTTGCCAGTTACTCATGAGCCTTCCCAAGAGTCGGCACTGTTGAGCCTGGCACTGGGTGTTTATGGAGGATGCCGATGGGTTCTTGGCCCCTGGTGGTCAGTATTCTTGGGAACTTGGTTCCTTGAAAGGGCCGTGAAGCCCAGGGAACTTGGGAAACAAGTGTACTTGACTTCCGTTAGGTTCACCGGTTTTCTGGTCACTGCCTCTCAGGTGCTCGGCACTCTGCAAGTGGCCCCAGAGATCCAGAGACGACTGGGGCCCAAGTGTGCAGCTAGTGTACCCAGGTCACTCACCCTAGGGGTGTGGCAAAGCCATGAGAAGCACACAGCACGCTGTGGTTTCCCTCCGTTGTAACGTTTCAGTATATTTTAGGAATGCTCAAATTCACCCTTTTAGTTGTGTGGTTCAGTGAGTTGTGGCACACACACACACACACAAACACATACACAGTCATGGAGTCACACAGTCAAGATATGGAGCAGTTCCTTTACCCTCTCAATTGTCCCTGTGTCCCTGTGAAGTAAATTCACCCCTTCTCCCAGCCCCTGGCAACCATTGAATTTTTTTTTTTTCCCTGTCCCTGGAGTTTTGCATTTTCTGGAATGGTATTTAAATGGAAGCATTCCATATTTAGCTTTTTGAGTCTGGCTTCTCTCACGTAGCATAATGCATGTGTTAGTTATCTGTTGCTCTTAAATAACCCCCAAAACTTAGTGACTCCAAACAGCAAATGTTTATTATAACTGCACTATATTAGCTTTCTCTTGCTATTGTAATAAATTACCACAAACGTATTGGCTGAAAAGAAAGCATATCCAGTTGCAGGAATGTATATTCCCACCAACTTTATACAACGTGTAAGGAAAATAGAATAACACTATAAAAATCTGCTAATTCTAAAGGTAGAAAATATCTCCTTTAAATTTTTGCTACTGGTAGAGTTTAACACATTATATCTCATACTGATTATCAGTAATCTAGTTTTATGCATTTCAATTTCTCTGATTGACTCTTAGAATGTGTTTCATTTGGTCCCAGTATTCATGATGGATCAAGTAAGAGAGAAGTCAACGGTATTAGGGCTTCAACAAAGGTATTAGGTGGCTCAACAGTAAAAAATCCACCTACAATGCAGGATTTGTGGTTCGAACCCTGGCTTGGAGGAGGAAATGGCAACCCCCTCCAGTATTCTTGCCTGAAAAATCCCACAGACAAAGGAGCCTGGTAGGCTATAGTCCATGGGGTCACAAAACAGTCGGACATGACTTAGTGACTAAACAAAAACGCCCCAGATGTTGGCAAGACTCGGTGTGGGCTCTTGCAGTAACTAAAGCTAAAGGCAACAGAAGCAAAAACAAGGAATAACAGAGATTGTCTGAGCTCGAGGTGCCTGGAGATCAGACTTGGGACAGGGGTGTTTGCTCACATGATTTACTGGGGGAATGAGAAGGAGAATGAGGCAAACAGGTGTTATATAGGTGGAGACTGACGCAAGGGAGCTCTGGAGAGTGGATCCCAGAGTTGGTCCTCTTTGTTAGGAGGACATCTGGGTGTGGGACATGGCTTTCCAGGTGTGAGGGCACCCATCCCTCAGGGACGATTTTCTGAACAAGTCAGTGCTGCTCGAAATGGGTACAGCGGGGCCCATAAATGAGATCTAGACAGATCATCACACTCCCGCTCCATTAGAAAGGAAGGGGATTGGACAAGTACTAATAGTAGTTTAAGGCTCTAGACTTACTGGCTTCTCCCTATTTTCATCGTCAGGTGACTGACTGGAGAGTATCACCCTCTGCGGAAATACGGAAGTCAGGAGAGGAGATGCAGAGTTGAGGTTTAGGGTGGGTGGAGATGAGGTTCCGGAGCTTGGGAGGGATGTCGGCCTGGTGCTGTTGGCGTGAAGTTCACCTTCATAGAGGTGTTGTTTGGAGTCCCAGCCTGTGTGAAATTGCTGTCAGGATGAGAGTTTAGACTGAATGAAAGGCGGTTGGAGGTGGAACTCTGGTTGAAGAGGAAGGTCTGGAGGAGGCAGAAACTGAGGCAGCGGTGGCATGAGGACGAGGTCCGAGGATAGACTGTGTCTTAGAATCTGAGGCAGCCAGGAGGGCCGGAACCAGGGAGGAGCTGGAGCCCTTGCAACAGAGACGTCCAGTTTCAACAGAGGGGAGGTTGATGGGTGCCGGGACCCAGAAGCCATCACTCCCCAGGCCTCTTTGAGAGCTTCTGGGAGGCAGTGGGGCAGAAATCAGTCACCTTGGTGATGAGAGATTCAGACAAGTGAGGAGATTCTGAATGGAGACAAATATTTCGAAACCATGGTCTGTAAATGGGAAGAGCGAGGCTTCGTGCAACTTGAAAAAGCCCCAGTGTCAACTAGACATTTCTTTCTCTCTCCAGCCTTCTCTCTTCCATCTGACTTCCTTTTGTTCATTTTCTTAACCATTTTATTTCCTGATTTTTCTCCTAATTGTTGGTCTGAGCAATCTATTTAGCCTGATGGGCAGCAAGAATGAGTCAATAGAAAGATTGAAGAGGCCAGAAAGACGGGATCGTCAGTGAATGGCACGCTTGAGGGCTGCACACCTGCAATTAAATAATGTTTAATGTCACTTATTCCTAAATTTTTAAGAAGGAGGAGAGCAGGAAGAAAATGTGGAGATCAGCTGTCTAAAGCCTTTGGGCTCCGACTCCTTTCTGTTTATTGTCAGCATTCACTGCTCCTTCCAGTAGGAAGTCTCACTTAAGGCTACTCTGGCTAGAAGCCTTGGTCCATGGTCATTCCCGATGACGACAGGCAGCCATGCCCACTAGTAAATCTCTGGAACTCCACCCTCTTTACCACGGAGCAGTACTTCTCTGGTCCAAGGCATGTACTGTCCCTGGAGGATGGGATTGTCACCTTCCCAACAGTGTGCTGAGAGAACGCCAGATAAATGGAGGCTCTTTCCCCGTGGGGGTATCCTAACTGCAGAGAACAGGCAGCACCCCCTGCATTGGAAGCTCCAGTTCTGTGCACACAGAGAACAGCCCTTCAGGTTCTCCCCTTACAGACTGCTGCTGCTGCTAAGTTGCTTCAGTCATGTCCGACTCTGTGCGACCCCATAGATAGCAGCCCACCAGGCTCCCCCATCCCTGGGATTCTCCAGGCAAGAACACTGGAGTGGGTTGCCATTTCCTTCTCCAGTGCAGGAAAGTGAAAGTGAAGTCTCTCAGTCATGTCCAACTCTTCACGACCCCATGGACTGCAGCCCACCAGGCTCCTCTGTCCATGGGATTTTCCAGGCAAGAGTACTGGAGTGGGGTGCCATTGCCTTCTCCGCCCCTTACAGACTAGAATCCATCGAAGAAGGGGAGAAAAACAAATCAGTCCTTGAAAATGCTGACTAATAGCATCAACTTTGGGATTGGAATGATACTATTTTTGTTTTCATTCTGTCTTTCTAGTTTGAACTTTCCTTTTGATAGTCTGTAAATATTCATCATCTCAGAACCTTTTGAATCGCAGTGGCTTTTAGTCAAAACTGAGCAAAATGTGCCATTTGAATAATAAAAACCTCATTAAAGTGAGGTGAAAGGAATTCTTTTCCTTTTGTACAAGCCAATTAAGTGTCTTTACAATTAAAAAAAAAAGTCTGGCACTTTATAGTTTCCTATTCCATAAGCCTGTTTTTAATTAATAGAGGGGACGAGCTTTAGGTACGCAGTATGTATTTTGCCTCTGGTGTCGTGCAATTAACATTAATGAAGCATATTTTAAATTTGGTGAAAGAGCGAAGGGTTTCCCTGGTTCTCTGTGGGCTCCTGTGTCCAGACTGAGGTCTTAGGTAGCAAGTTTCTTTGTTTGATGCCGTGCGCATTTCCTTGAGTCAGTGTGCAGGCATGGATAGAGGTAAGTACAGGAGGTGGTGTTACTGAGAAATGTTCTGCCAGCATTCCAAATGCCCATACTGTCTTAAAGATAAGGAAACTCTGAAAAAAAACAATCAACTGTGAGAGTTTTATTTTTTCTTGTGGCTAAAACAGAAGGGTCTAGAGTCAAAGGGAGTGATGACCATCGAACCTGGCATCTGCCTTGCAAGACCCTGGGTATTTGCCCGTCACTTCTTTGGGTGGGGTGTGTGCTCCTGTTCTCGTTCAACACATAAATATAGTGACTTGACTGAGCTAGAATGTCTCACAGCACTTCCCTGTAGCCATTCTAGGGAGCTTATGTAATAAAGAAAGTATTGTGTAGTATTCCTGAAGTCAGATGATTTTTTTTAAATTTCATCTTGTTATATTTCATTCTTGCTCACTTATGTGCATCTTTATTTATTTTACCTGTTTCTGATACTTCATCTGACCATAGGAAATCTGCTTATAATCACTTTTTCCCTGACCATAAATGGTGATAATAACACATGTCATCTAGGATTCTTATGTACAGAAAACTCTTAGTAAGTGCTTAACCCATATGTAACATTCAAAAAAAAAAAAGCAACTCTGAAAAAGTATACCAAATGTTTGAGATGTACCCTGAAAGGAGAGCATATCTAAATCATATATTCACTTCTCCCTTTCATCCTTTCTCCCAAGATTTTTTTCTAGTGTACATGGCTTTGTTTAAAAGCATGGCTTATCCTGGCTGCAGATGAGTAAGTTCTACTTTGAGTTGAAATGGATGTGGTGAATGTTGTAGGTAGACCAGATGCCTCAAAGCATTTTTGCCCACCTCTTCAAAAAGCAATGGGCTTCCCTGGTGGCTCAGCTGGTAAAGAATCCACCTGTAATTCAGGAGACCTGGATTTGATCCCTGGGTTGGGAAGTTGCCCTGGAGAAGGGAACAGCTACCCACTCCAGTTTTCTGGCCTGGAGAATTCCGTGCTCTGTATAGTCCATGGGGTCGCCAAGAGTTGGATACAAGTGAGTGACTTTCACTTTTACTTAAGAGCAATTGGGCTGTTGAGGGGCTGTGAGTGGACAACTGTAGTGGGCATCATGTGGGAAAAACAGATGATTCCTATCAAACACCCATGATCTCAACCACATTACCACATTTAGATTTTATGTAGGTGATAAGTTGGAATATCAGACAACAGAGAAAAATAAACAGTTTCCCTATGAGACGTCAGTGATAATAAGGTTTGCATGAATACCTTTTTTTAAGAAGATCTAAATGATTATAAATATACTCATACTCATGGAATAGAAGACAGTATTGTTAAGATGTACATAATCCCCAAATTAACCTACTAATATAATGTGAACTCTGTCAACATTGCAGCTGAAATTTTTGTAGAAATTGAAAAGCCAATCCTAAAACTTTATACATGCCTGTAAAGGACCCTGAATAGCCAATGCAAGCTTCAAAAAGAACAAAGTCGGAGGCCTCCTATTTCCCACTCTCAGAATTTACTGCAGAGCTTCAGTAATGAAGACTGTGAGGTCCTAGCATAAGCATGCAGATAATAGGATAGAGTCAAGAGTCCAGAAATAAACTCTTACAGGTGGTCAGTTGGTTATCAGCAAGAATGCCAAAATAGTTCAGTGGGGGAAAGAATAGTCTTTTCAGCAAATTATCTTAGAGCAATTGGATGTTCACATGCCCCAGAATGAAGTGAGATTACTCATGTTCACTATTTATACAAATTAGCTCAAATGGGTCGTAGACCTAAATGTAAGAGCTAAAACTGTATAAACCACTTAGAGGAAAGATAGGAGTATATTTTTGTGATGTTGGATTAGGCAGTGGTTTCTTAGATATAAGCCCCAAAGCACAAGTGACACCCCCCCCAAGTATATATATATATATATAAGAAACACAAGCTGGAATCAAGATTGCTGGGAGAAATATCAAGAACCTCAGATATGCAGATGACACCACCCTTATGGCAGAAAGTGAAGAGGAACTAAAAAGCCTCTTGATGAAAGTGAAAGTGGAGAGGAAAAAGTTGGCTTAAAGCTCAACATTCAGAAAACGAAGATCATGGCATCTGGCATCACTTCATGGGAAATAGATGGGGAAACAGTGGAAACAGTGGATGACTTTATTTTTCTGGGCTCCAAAATCACTGCAGGTGGTGACTGCAGCCATGAAATTAAAAGACGCTTACTCCTTGGAAGGAAAGTTATGACCAACCTAGATAGCATATTCAAAAGCAGAGACATTACTTTGTCAACAAAGGTTCATCTAGTCAAGGCTATGGTTTTTCCTGTGGTCATGTATGGGTGTGAGAGTTGGACTGTGAAGAAGGTTGAGCCCCGAAGAAGTGATGCTTTTGAACTGTGGTGTTGGAGAAGACTCTTGAGAGTCCCTTGGACTGCAAGGAGATCCAGCCAGTCCATTCTGAAGGAGATCAGCCCTGGGATTTCTTCAGAAGGAATGATGCTAAAGCTGAAACTCCAGTATTTTGGCCACCTCATGCGAAGAGTTGACTCATTGGAGAAGACTCCGATGCTGGGAGGGATTGAGAGCAGGAGGAGAAGGGGACGACAGAAGATGAGATGGCTGGATGGTATCACTGACTCGATGGATGTGAGTCTGAGTGACCTCCAGGAGTTGGTGATGGACAGGGAGGCCTGGTGTGCTGCGATTCATGGGGCCACAAAGTGTCAGACACGACTGAGCGACTGATCTGATCTGATCTGATATATATATAAATTGTGTTTCATCACAATTTAAAACTTTTGTGTTGTCAGTGATACCATCAGGAATGTGAAAGATAGCATAGAGAATGAGAGAGAAAATTTGCAAATTGTCTGATAACAGACTCTTATCCAAAATATATAAAGAATTTATATAAATCAATAAGATAATTACTTTATGAAAAATTAGTTCAGTAGTTCAGCACCTAAATAGACAATAGATGTTTCTCCAAAAATATAAATTGCCAATAAATACATAAAAATATGCTCAGCATCATTATCCTTTAGAGAAATGCAAATAAAAATACACTGAGGCACCACTTTATACTCACTAAGGTGGCTTTAAAAAAAAGATAAGGACACATATTGGCAAGAATGTGGAGAAACTGGGATTGTAATATATTGCAAGTAGAAATGTAAAACGGTGCAGCCACTCTTTGGGAAACAGTCCCACAATCCCTCAAGAAGTTAAGCATAGAATTAACCATATGACCCGGCAGTTCTACGTCTACATATATACTCAAGAGAAATAAAAACATATATTTCCACAATAACTTGTAAATGACTATTCATGGCTGTAATATTCACAGTAGCGAAAAAATGGAGAAAACTGGAATGTCCACCAGTTGGCAGATAGTTCAGTGAAAGCATGATGTATCCATGCAGTGTAGGTATTGGCCATAGAAAACAGTGAAGAGCTGATAACCTACGACAACACGATGAACCTTGGAAACGTTACGTGTAATGAAGACAGTCGGCCACAGAAGACCACGTACTGTGTGAGTCCATTTATATGAAATACCCAGAATAGGCAGATCTATCAGATAGCAAGCAGATTAATGGTGTCTTGGGGGTGGGAGTGGTTAGTGACTATTAATGGATATGGGATTGCTTTTTGGGGATATGAAAACGTAAAATTAACATGTGATGATGCTTGCACAAATTGTGAATATATTAAAAACCAGTGAATTGCACACTTTCAGAAGGATAAATTGTATGCCTTGTGAATTGAATTGCATCTCAGTAATTTTTTAAAGAAATCCATGCATATAAAGAAAATTTGAACAATAACAAAAACCATAAAAATAAGAGGTAAGCAATCTAATGATATCCTACACAGGCAGAGCTAACATTTTTCTGTACTTCCTGTTTTGCTTTCTGAATGTATAAAAATCTTTCTTTTTGGTGGGGGAGGCAGGGATATGCATCAGACATATAACATTTAATTTCCTGCTTTTTCAGTTGACTTGAGAAGTTTGGAAATCTCTGACTTAATCATTGCTGATTTATCTAATCTCCGCTGTTGAAATTTTCAGTTGTTTCTAGTTCATACACAATTTAATAATTCTACCTCATATATATATAATTATTACTCACCCTTGAGGATGAATCTTGGAAACTGTACTAGTTTGCTGCTGCTGCTGCCGCCAAGTCACTTCAGTCGTGTCCGACTCTGTGTGACCCCATAGGCGGCAGCCCACCAGGCTCCCCCGTCCCTGGGATTCTCCAGGCAAGAACACTGGAGTGGGTTGGCATTTCCTTCTCCAATGCTTGAAAGTGAAAAGTGAAAGTGAAGTCCCTCAGACATGTCCTACCCCTAGCAACCCCATGGACTTCAGCCTACCAGGCTCCTCCGTCCATGAGATTTTCCAGGCAAGAGTACTGGAGTGGGGTGCCATTACCTTCTCCTAGGGCTGCTGTAACAAATTACTGTATACTTGGTGGCTTATGGAAAAGCAGGAATTTAATTTATCCCAGTTCTGGAGGCCTGAAGTCTGAAACTGAGGTGTCTGCAGGGTTGGTCCCTCCTGGACACTCTCTGGGGAGGGTCCGGTCCACACCCCTCACTAGCTTCTGGTGCTGGTGGGCACTCATCCACCCACCTTGCTTTGCAGATGCATCTCTCTGGTCTCTGCCTCTGTCTTCACAGAGTGTTCTCTGTGTGCCTTCTGCCCTTCTCTTCTTTTGTAAGAATACTTGTCAATAGCATTTAATTTTATTCCTGAGTGATCTCATCTCAAAATCCTGAACATAATTAACATTTGTAAAGACCCTTTTCTCCAATAAGGTCCCATTCACAGGTTCCTATTGAACCTATCTTTTGGGTCCACCATTTAACCCAGTACAGAAGCAGTGGCATATGGAGTGGGTAGGGGTGGCTGTAGGAACCGTCTGCCCGTGTGTGGGCAGAATGGGGGACAGAGTGAAGTAGGTCAGAAACAGCAAAGCAAATATGGTGTATTAACGATGGAATCAAGAAAGATGGTACTGATGATCGATCTGCAGGGCAGGGGTAGAAACTCAGACATAGAGCACAGACTGTGGACACAGCAGGGAAGGAGAAGGTGGGACACACTGAGAGAGTAGCACTGAAACCTCTTCCTTCCCAAGTGTAAACTGGATGGTTAGTGGGCAGCTGCTGTGTAATGCCCGGAGCTCAGCCCAGTGCTCGTGGAATGAGGTGGGAGGGAGGGGCTGTGGGCATACCTGTGGCTGATTCACATTGATATATGGTAGGAACCAGTACAACATTTTCATTATCCTCCAATTAAAAATAAATACATTAAAAAAGAAAAAAATAACAGCAATAAAATTACTAAGCGTTGCTTTGCTTTATATTGTCATCATTCAATGGAAATTCTAAACATTATCAATGATAAAGTATTTTCCTTTAGAGGTATGAGTTGCTATCCTTTGAACACCCCTAATCCCACCACTCCAATGTATCCCATTGCTTGGAAATAGGATTACTGGGTTAAGTAATGTAGATATTTCTAGTTTTCATGATATAATGAAAATATTAGTACATGATTTAAGTATTTTCAACTTAATATCCATGGCATGGGAATATACAGTCTTACCAGCTTTGTACAAGATAATTTAAATATAAATAAGTGTGCTCATTTAGTAGGTAAAGGAAGCACAGATTCAAATAGATGGTAGAACCTGTATTCCAAGCAGGGTGACCAGCTCATCCCAGTTTGCCCAGCGTGATCTCAGTTTTGGCAGTGAAAGTCTCGCATGCTAGAACCCCGTGGTCCCCAGCAGCTCAGCACAGTCACCCACGGAGAGTTGAAGCCCTTCCCCAGCAGAACTGTCTCAGATGTGACATTCCAGGGTGTCCCATTTCCAGCTGCCTGTGATCTGCAAGATGGTGAAGAATGGTTATTCCCAGGGGGCGGGGAGCATGGATCTCCTTGGTTTCAGAGTGTTTGTATCTGCATAACACTGGGGGGGGGGTTTATTTTTCAGGTCTCTTCATGTGCTCGTGTGCAACGCAGCTGTGTTTGGGCTCCCCTGGACCCTCACAAAGGACGGCCTGGAGACCACCTTCCAGGTGAACCACCTGGGCCACTTCTACCTCGTCCAGCTCCTGCAGGACGTCCTGTGCCGCTCAGCCCCTGCCCGGGTCGTCGTGGTCTCCTCGGAGTCCCATAGGTGGGTCAGACTTGGACATTCTCTTCACGGCACTCTTCCTTCACCAGCTAATGGTCCCCACCCCAGTCTCTTGGTGGTTTTCTTTTGAGTTTTTTAAAAATACGTAATTTTATTTATTTCTGGCTGTGCTGGGTGTGTGTTGCTGCGCGGGATTTTCTCTGGTTGTGGCGAGTGGGGAGCTCCTTTCTAGTCTCGGTGCCCAGGCTTCTTGCTGTGGTGGCTTCTCCTGTTCATGGACTCCGAAGCACGCAGGCTTCAGTAGGTGCCTCGTGTGGGCTTCAGTCGTTGTGACTCCCAGGCTCTAGAGCATATACTCAAGAGTTGCAATGCACGGCTTAGTTGCCCCAAGGCACGTGGGATCTTCCCGGATCTGGGATCCAATCCCTGTCTCCTGCACTGGCAGGTGGATTGTAAACCATTGAGCCACCAGGGAAGCCCTCTGTTTTTGAAGATGATTTTCATTAGTGCTTCTCCAAAAAATGTGTACTCAACCTGGCTCCTGACCTTATCAAGGTTTTATTTATTTTTTGTGATGGTGGGCGATTGTTTAGGGGTAGTGTAGACAGCACGGTAGGTGGTTTTTATAACTATACTTCAGGCCCCTCATTGATTTTGCCTCGAGATGGAATAATAATTGATTAAATCTGAATGCCTGACCTTTATTGATTTGTCATTCTCCAGCCTCACCACCTCACCAAGAAGAATGTGAGTTATTCTAGCAGTAGAAACAATGCAATTAAAGACTGCGAGATGAAATCCAATTGTTTTATAATGAGAAATTAGGGAATTCAATGCAGACATTAGCCGTGTAATTGTAGAAAGGAAGGACTGTAGTTAGAACATATTAGAAATCTGGCCATGCCTCTTTTGGTTAAAATTTCAATTAAAACATCAGATGGCAATTCTTTTCTATTACCATTAGGAGAATATTCAGTCGCCTAGGAAGGCATTTGAAAATTTCCTCGTATTTTCAGCATATTTGTTTCTAGAGTTGGATAAACAACTGAGAGAAGTACCGGGAGAGGATGAGGGAACTGCCGGGTGAAGCTAGAGTTTAATACACATTATGGAGATTTTCCCGGTGTGGATGGGGGCTTTCACTCCTAGCAAAGAAGCTGGAGAAAAAGAACGTGCCAGGGCCTGTTTTTTCCCCTCTTCCTCTTCTCCGACTTAAGTCCTAAGATGTTTTAGTGACCCAGAATGAAGCTTATTTTTTTTAATCATGCTTCCATAAAATGTAACCCCTGGGACTTGGAAGAGAGAGACCAGCCAAGGGTTAGCCTGAACCGTTTATCACTCCCAAACACAGGGGCTTATGGTCGAAGTGACACGCTGCAGATAGATTTACTTTTACCGTTTGAAATTTATGACAGCCGAAATGAAAGGAAAATGCCGGTAATAATCCTCCCCCGTGTTAAAAGACACGGAGTGTCTCATAATGAGGTGGTAACGAAATCTGGACAACCTTATCTTTGCAAATCAGACCAGGTTCCTGGAAGTGGAGTGGCCCTGCTCGGGCGTGAGGGGGAGGCCCCCGTGGGGAGCAGGCGTGGGGATGAGCCTGCTAGTCCCCGTCTTTCGCCAGATGTGGAGGGCACCCTGGGATGGGTTTAAATGAGCTGGTATTTAATGGGCGAGTCTATGGAATTGTCAGCTGCCTGCTTCCCTTCTAAGTCTGGATCTGACATGGTTATTTCATGTCGTGTCTTTGTTCTCCCCTTAACTGCAGTGTAATTCATGCTTACCTTGGAGATCCAAATCTTAATTTCATTTAATAGATGGGTCGCGAGGCAGGGCTTTGGCCTCTTGAGTTCACGCCATTTTAGTTTCTAGACCAGGTCTTCCTGAAGTGCGTGTTATCAGGCCCACTCCTGTCTGGTGCTGGGTGCTGGTTTTCTGCTTTCCGACGACCTTGTGCCCATATTAAAGGGTGTTTATACAAAAATGTTAATCCTCCCCAGCTCGTCTGTTTATTGCCCACGTGCCACACCCCAGACCCAGTGCGAACACTGGGCGCACAGACCTGGGAGAGTGCCCACTCACTGCTCAAGGGCCCAGAGCCCTAAAACCCTGTCTTAAAACGGAAGGGCTGGTGTCTAATTACCTCCATAAACCTTGGCGGAATCTCTTCGTTGGAGTCAAGACCCCCTGTTAGGGGAAAAATAAAGTCCGATGTTTGCAGAAAATGTTATACCAGACTGCCCCAAGGCAAAATATTTATTAGCCTCCCTGAGTTGTCCCTGTATTTTAGTTACTTATCTGGAATCAGAACAAGTGAGTCGAGTTGCTGCATACCTCAAATCCACCCTATGAAAATGAGAACTTCTTGCCGTGAAAAATTTTCCAGATACCAATTAAAATAGAATGAAAAGAGTGGAGTGCTGGCTGAAGGGCTGCAGCTGTGTGGAGTGCCAAGTTGCCACACACACACACGCACACACACACAGCCTTGGATGCAAATTCAGTCCTATTCTTTGAACATACTAGCTTTTGTCTCCATAGAATCCAGCCTAATTATGTTACTTGGGTTATTTAAAAATCTTCTGTTTAAAAAGTAAAATAAAATAAAGGAGAAGTATTCAGAGAAATACGAGATAGAGGTCTTCTCCAACAGCAGATGTTAATGTCCAGAGAGCAAGTGTTAACATGTCAGTGTCCTGGGAGGAGGAGAACTCTATTAAGACTTTATTGTTTGGCTTTGTCAATTTTTCAGCTTGAAAACAGGGTAGGCAGCCTTTACAGACTTGTTTTGCTGCCTCTTGAGCTGAGAGGTGAACGTGGTCATTTTTCAGGAAGCAGGGCCCAGCTCAGAGGAATCAGAAAGCTGGCCCACCCTCCCCAGCTCCCTGGAGGACTGTCAATACAAGCTAATCAGGCCTTAGAAATGAGTGCACTGCTCAGGGGATCCGCAGGGCAGGAACCTGGCCTCTGCTGACGGCAAGCAGAGGGAGGGCCTAGTGTTAATAGCTGTGCTTCTCCATCTCGAAACTTTCCTTCAACCTGGTTCCATCTCACTTCTCATCATGGTGGATTCTGTTTTGTTTTGGCCTCGTTTCTAGGTTGGGGATTAGGAAGGCACACCTACCTCCTCTTAGGGGTTGAATCTAACCCAGTGTTCCCAAGTCTGCTTTAGCCTTAAAAAGCCAAAGTGAGGAAGTCACTCTCAACATGAGAAAATGCTGCCTGCAAATATTCATGAAAAACATAAAGCATCTGAACCCAGTGGCAAAACTTGCCTTCTGCACAAAGCTCGAACAAAGCTTTTTGTGATAAGGAAAACTTGGCTCTTAATTTAGAATTATGAACCCATGACTATGGGTTCAGTTTTTTAATACTGTATTTAATCCCCACTATATGCCATAGGCAACATTCAAGGAGCTCACTGTCCATCTCTCGGGAATTCACAATCTAGGCCTGGAAGCAGGTGAAGAGTGGTCTGTGTGGTCAGATCAGATCAGATCAGTCGCTCAGTCGTGTCCGACTCTTTGCGACCCCATGAACCGCAGCACGCCAGGCCTCCCTGTCCATCACCAGCTCCCGGAGGTCACTCAGACTCACATCCATCGAGTCAGTGATGCCATCCAGCCATCTCATCCTCTGTCATCCCCTTCTCCTCCTGCCCTCAATCCCTCCCAGCATCAGAGTCTTCTCCAATGAGTCAACTCTTCGCATGAGGTGGCCAAAATACTGGAGTTTCAGCTTTAGCATCATTCCTTCCAAAGAAATTCCAGGATTGATCTCCTTCAGAATGGACTGGTTGGATCTTCTTGCAGTCCAAGGGACTCTCAAGAGTCTTCTCCAACACCACAGTTCAAAAGCATCAATTCTTCGGCGCTCAGCCTTCTTCACAGTCCAGCTCTCACATCCATACATGACCACAGGAAAGACCATAGCCTTGACTAGGCGAACCTTTGTTGGTAAAGTAATGTCTCTGCTTTTGAATATGCTATCTAGGTTGGTCATAACTTTCCTTCCAAGGAGCAAGCGTCTTTTAATTTCATGGCTGCAGTCACCATCTGCAGTGATTTTGGAGCCCAGAAAAACAAAGTCTGACACTGTTTCCACTGTTTCCCCATCTATTTCCCATGCAGTGATGGGACCAGATGCCATGATCTTCATTTTCTGAATGTTGAGCTTTAAGCCAACCTTTTCACTCTCCACTTTCACTTTCATCAAGAGGCTTTTTAGCCCCTCTTCACTTTGTGCCATAAGAGTGGTGTCATCTGCATATCTGAGGTTATTGATATTTCTCCCGGCAATCTTGATTCCAACTTGTGTTTCTTCCAGTCCAGCATTTCTCATGATGTACTCTGCATATAAGTTAAATAAACATGGTGACAATATGCAGCCTTGACGTACTCCTTTTCCTATTTGGAACCAGTCTGTTGTTCCATGACCAGTTCTAACTGTTGCTTCCTGACCTGCATAAAGATTTCTTAAGAGGCAGATCAGGTGGTCTGGTATTCCCATCTCTTTCAGAATTTTCCATAGTTTATTGTGATCCACACAGTCAAAGGCTTTGGCATAGTCAAGAAAGCAGAAATAGATGTTTTTCTGGAACTCTCTTGCTTTTTCCATGATCCAGCGGATGTTGGCAATTTGATCTCTGGTTCCTCTGCCTTTTCTAAAACCAGAAGAGGTCAGACCTCTCTTCTGTGGTCAGAAGAGAGGCACAAAGTGCCAGGGTGGCTTGACTTGCTTTGCTGGTCATGTTGCAGGGGTGGCAGGTCCTTGAACAGTAGGAATACGATGGACCAGGTCCTGGAAAAGGGACACTTCATTTCCATCTGCTCTGCATGGCTTCTTTCAGTCTGTCCCTCACTGCCACCCAAGAAATCATTGTGATAGCAAGCCACGGAAGAGTTAGTCAGGGAGAGCTTCCTGGACGAAGTGACACCTGAGCTGGATTAGGCTAAGCAAAGATGCCAAGAAGGGTGATGAGAACAGAGCAGAGAGTTAGTGAAGCATGCTGTATTCACCCTGTACCTGTTAGATGTTGTCTAAATCCTTGATGTTCTTTTCTTCCCAGAGCATGTAGAACTTCTGGGATGTGCCCCGTACCTTTGATCATTGTATCCTTGACTCAGCAGTCCTTGTGTGTATGTGTGTGTGTGACAGCTGTTCTGTAACACCTTATCACTGTGTTGAAATAAAATTCAGAAATAATATAACTTTCCTGCATACGTATGTTGTAACTCAGTGGACTTACCTACCTGTAATGTAGGGGCAAAATGACTGTGAAGCTAATATAGCATGTGTTCCAACGTGTCAGAGCGTTGGCAGGACTCCAGGGACAGAAAGTCATTGGGGTGTGTGACCCTCCACCAGGATCTTCACACCTGCTGACTATTGGCAGGTGTGTGGCCTTGCGGCTTCCAGTGCCACCAGCCTCGGGTCAAACCCCACCTCCCCCCTCACCCCCCAGAATCCCAAAGCACACCCCTTCCTCACTCACGTAGCTGTGGCACTCTACTCTTCAGCAGCTGTTAGAACGGTGCATCTGTGCAGAGCACAGCTCGATTCTAGTCTCAGATAATTACGCACAGGCTTTCATCCGCGTGCATGTCCAGAGGGGCTGTCTTCCTTGAGCAAGGCTCCCCTTGCCTGGCGGGACATCCACTGTCCCCAGCACCCCACCGGCAATCGTTATGACAACCAGAAAAAGGCCCCCATAAATTTCCAAATTTCCCGCTAAGTCCCACTGCTCCAAACGGTTAAGCTCGGCAGTCTGGGCTCTTCCCGTGGTCTGGGGGCCTGGAAACAGCCAGCCGAGGATCCATTTCAGGGTCTCACTGCTGTGTCCACACTGATGTTCCCAGCCATCAGCTTTGCTGATGACTTTGTCTTGGCGAAGTCATTTAATACCAGAAACGGGCTGTCACTGACTGAGTCCTGGAGAAGGGGTACTTAATTTCCATTAAGACATGAATTTCTTGGTCCTAGCTCCACATGAACTGCTCGCTCGTATTAAGGAACTACCAGATGGTTCTATCATTTCCACTTCACCTTTTGCTTTCTTTTTCCTCAGCATTTGTTCCCAGTGCCCTCATACGCTCCCTTATTATTTGGGGAAAATGCCCGGAGTTAATTTAGCCAACTCTGAGGGTTCCTTAAAGAATACAAGACCATATTCCTTCTGTTATGATCTTTTTTTTTTTTCTTTCTTTCTTTTGGTTGTTAGGGAAGTCACTACTTTGTCGTCATTAAAAAAAGAAGAAAGGAAGGAAAGAAACAAACAGCTGGTGTTTAACGACTCCGTCAGACCCAATTATAAAACGTCAGCTACTTACTTTGATTTGTGTGTATCCATGCCATGGGTATACTCGAAAACATTAGACCCTGCCAGCACTCATTTTGGCTTTGTTTACATTTATCTTTTAAACGTATGAGACTATTGATGGCACCTCACCAAGGTTATAACCCCTTTATAATCATTAATTTTTAATCTGGATGAGAGTCTTGGAGGCAGCAAGGCTCATCTATATTTACTTGGATGCTCCAAAGAAAACATACAGGACACAAACACGGGCTAAAACAACCCAGGGAAACCCTGGCAAGGGTTAGGAATGCAGTGTCTTTCTGCTTCCAAAAGCAGCAGCCCTTTATTTAACATGTTTTCCCATTTAATTTAATTATCCTTGAACTTCCTGTTGAAGCTTTTGAAAAAATAGATGCTAGAGGCAGGGGTAGTGGATGGGGGTTCAGTGAAGACCACTCTGTTTATGAGTCTGGCCCTTTATTAAGTGTGTCTTTGGACCTGGTTGGTTTCTATTGTGGAATCCCCATCATCTCTTTTTAAGGAGACTTTGTTTCGATGTTCACCCAATTGAGATTTTAGTCATCTCTGCATGGTTTTCTCAGATTTCTAATAAAAACTCAAAGCTATATCAGAAGTCGGGGCTGACCAAGTCATATCACATTTTCTTGTTTTCTTTTAGATTTACAGATATTAACGATTCCTCGGGAAAACTAGACTTTAGCCGCCTTTCTCCATCGAAAAACGACTACTGGGCCATGCTGGCCTACAACCGGTCCAAACTGTGCAACATCCTGTTCTCCAACGAGCTCCACCGCCGCCTGTCCCCCCGTGGGGTCACGTCGAATGCAGTGCACCCCGGAAACATGATGTACTCCGCCCTTCACCGTGGCTGGTGGGTGTACACGCTGCTCTTCACCTTGGCGAGACCCTTCACCAAGTCCATGGTGAGTCAGCAGCCGCAGCTGCCATGCACACCTCTAGTGCGCCTCTCCGGAAAGGGTACTAGAGAAACCCAGGCACACTCGCTTCCTTGGCCTCTCACCTCTCATGAGAATGAGTCTGGTCTTGAGCATCACGTTATCAGGCCTTTTAGAGGGATGAGGAGGGGTGCGTGAGCACATTTCAGTTGACCTGAGTTCGCATCTGTTTCTCTAGAGATGTCTCCAAGGCCCAAAGAGAAGATGTGCGTTTTTGCTATTATGTTAATATGGCTGATGGAGATGGTTTGTTTACATTTGATGTGATCTTTTTTTTTTTCAATAAGCTCAGTCCTTCCAAACTGTGTTTTGTGTTAGTAGGTAAATAGCATGGGTTTGTGACTTTTGCATTCTCAGCAAATGTGGCTCCTTTGTTTCCATTGAGAGTCTGTATTTTTGCTCTAAATTCTTCTTTTAATGGGTGTAAACCTCTGCTGGAGCATCCTTTGTCAGCTGGAGGCACATTTTATTCTGTACTTCACCAAAGGTAAGTCCTTTTGGATGCTTCAGACTACCATGTTTCGACTTGGACTTCACAAGGTAAGTGTGAAGTTTTCCTGTTTTGGATGGCCCTCTCATAGCTGTGTCTGAACACTTCTTTCATGAAAGCATTGAGTAGGAAGTCATTTGAGTGAAGAATGTGCATTGTACACAATATTTTTGGTATGGTACTTTTCTAAAATACAGGCCTCTAAAATTTCCCACCTACTTCATGTTTGTGGATGACAAACTCAGCAAGGAAAATCTACAACAACAAGGAAAATCTTTTGATGTGCATAGGAAGAAAGTAAGCGCGTTTTTAAAATTTCGATCATGCAGGTGTTTCTTATGCAAAGTAAATACATATAATCCAGGAGTTGAATACTTAAGGAACCAAAGAAATGAGAGGAGCTCTGGAGAGCAGTTCTCCAACTTCACGGGGAGTGTGTGTCACAGGCTTCTGATGATCCCCTGTTGCCTGATTTTCTGTGATTGCAGGAGAGTAGGTTTTCTGCAAGGGCATCTTTGACCATGATTTTGGGCTCACTGTCTTAAGAATATTGGTCTGGACTGGTGCCAGTGCCACTGGCAGGCCCGTGGATGAGTTGTTCAAGTTTAGGAAGTGGGAGAGGGGAGAGGAGCGTCCTTTCTCACTTTCCACTGGCCCTACACCTTCATGACCAGTGGACCAATCATCTAGTATAATTTGTAATCTCTGGGTCTTGAATTTTCTCACTTGTATTTATTTGAACATTGGTGGAAGCGAAAGAACTCCTTTCTGTGAAACCAGAATCTTGCTTCTCTCTTCTTCCGAATTTCTCTAATCAGAGGAATGTGATGAGAAAGAGCCCGCTGCGGGTCTGTGATGACTCAGACTGTCATGGAGGGTGGTGTAACCACCTGTTACACTGCCGGATGTGGACTCCACTCACTGAGGGTGCCTTGATGGACAGTGACAATGACTCCTATTCTGTGATGAGATCCCAGGGCTTAAAAACCCTGCATGGTGCAGCGGGGAGGAGGAGGAAGACCAGCTCTGGGAAAGTAAAAGGTGGGGCGAGTGGTATTCTGTTTCTTGGGTTAGGGGATATAATACTTCACACGAACACAGCGTGTAAACACGTGTTTAGCTAAGTCGGGCTGTCGGCTCCTTGGATGTATCGGGAGGGTTTCTGAAAGTGCCAGCAAGTGAAGTCGGGCAGGCAGCCGTGTCATGATCACAGAGAATTGGGTGGTATTACTAACTAATGCTGTTTGCTGGTGACTCTGGTCAGGGCACACACCAAGTGGAAAAGCAGAGTGTGGAGTTGGAAGCCTAGGCAGAAGTGTCGCCATACAGGTGGGTGGCTCAGGGTATTAGGAGCAGGTCCCCACTCACCATACTGGGAGCTGGTCCAGTGATGCCTGATGCCCAGCACACGTGGCTCTTTCCTCCCCGTCCCCAGCCAGTGTACACAGACCTTGGCCTCCTCCCAACCCTGCTCCCTGGTCCTCCAGTCAGGAAAATGCCCACTGGGAGCAGCCTGGAGCACCAAATCAGACAAGAACTGGTCTGGGTGAAAGGGGCATTTGGGAAAATGAGCAGATAACCCTTGAGAAGGCTTGGAGAAAATTGGTGACATAACTAAAAAAAACCTCACTGAATTCTAAGTTGTTTCAGCAGTGATGGACTATTCTGTGAAAGGGCAAGGGAGGTAAACCCGTAGCCTGTGTTAGGAGAAGGGTTTGACGGGGCTTCCTGGTGGTGGTGAGTGTGACAAGGCTGCTGCCTGGGAGAGTAGAGCAACCAGCTCGCTGGCTCATGATCCTGATGGTCAAGCCCAGCTCTCACCCTTGGCATTGGGAGAACTCGCCAGACATTTGGCCTTCCTGAGCTTGTTACCTCTCAACCAAAAGGGCAACACAGGTTGGTGTGAGGATTGACAGTGATGGATATTATTGTGGTAGCACCTGTGGTATCTTTATGTATCTAGGTATTTGGTGGTGTTTCTTAGACATCAGAAGCCCGCATGACTGAGATTCATAAAGAGGTGGAATGGGCTCCCTGGTCTTGTGAAGCTCACAGCCAGTCCGTTCTCTTCCATGAATGTGCAGGACTCTGTATGTGGGGGAGGTCTCTGCCCCAGGGAGACCAGGATCTACTGTTTTGCTGGTAGGACAGACTGGACTCCCAGGAAGAGTCAGCCTGGCGTCTTATCCTCTGTACAGGGCTCAGCACTGCTCTGTCACGCTAAGACATTGGTTTGTGGATGAAGGGCACGCTTCTGCCATTTTAATGCAGACCCGGTTTTGGACCTAAACCATGTCGCTGCATCCACATTCCTGCCCCATGCAAAAGTTGGATCCGAACGTTCATGGAGAGCCTGAGCACAGGTGCAGGGCCCCAGGCACCCGGGGGCTCGTGTTCTGTGTGCTCAGCCGTCGCACCTTTTCCTGTGAACCTCAGAGCTGCTGGAGTGTGCATTCCAGTGTACAAGGCCGAGGAAGCAAGCAGTACAGCCTTGTGCTGGGAAGGCCTGCCTTTCTTCCCTGCCGTCGCCGGCTCCCTGAAGTATTAAACAGCAGTATTCTAATATCAACGTCCCTTTTTTTATTTGCTGTGACTTGCTGTGACTACAGTGACTTTAGTTACAGTAATTAGGTCACCCTTCATGGAGTCAGGCTATTTTAAGTGCCTCTTTAAGGAATATTGTTGCAGATTAGTAATTTTACAATTGGATGTTCTTGTGCAACTTTATTAAATGTAATCTGTCTTTTAAATGTTGCCCTTTTACAGTTATACATTTCTAATTGTTGCTGTAAATGCATTATCACTTTGAAATTAATTAATATTTCCATTTTGGCCGCCTGCAGTATAATAATCACTAATGAGAAACTCTTAGGGATTAATTCTCGACACAGCGACCCCTACTGGTGGAGCCTGCCTCTGACACGTCTTCCTCTGGGGGTCCAGAGGTCACGACCGGTATATGGGGGTTTCTGGGGAGACAAGCATTTTTCTCTCCTCTCTCCAACTTATGTTACAATTAAAATAATAGATAAAAATGAGACTAGGATTTTCTAGAATATTGTTTTTAAGAAAATAACAGGGTTCTTTAGCTGCTTGATCAACATCTCGAAGGAAACTCGAGTTGACAGAAGCTTTCTGGTTTAAAGTCACATCCATCCATCTGTGTTACGTGCTTGTTGTCCTGCCCATCTTGCTTTTTATTTAAATACCTCTAAAATTACATTTTCGTATGGACTCTAAAATTGCATGTTGCATATGGATGCATTTATATATATTATATGTATGTGTATATAATGCATTTATATGTACATATTACTTTCTGGGGCTTAATTCACAAAACCAGGTGTGTTGTTTTATCTAGTGATATAAGAGGTTCTTAAAAGTAGTTTTGGCTAGTATTTTTCAGTTGTTGCCACGCGCCCAAGTAGGAAGCAGCTTGACTGGTAAGGCCAGAACCACCGTGAAGCCCAAATGTATCAGTGTGCATGCATTCACTCATTGCTTACAGCACTTTTACGTTAGAAACACTGGAAAAGCACAGGAACTTACCCAGCTTGTTCAAGAAGTTGGACTGTCAGCCGCAGACCGTTGTCCGCTACTTGTCCAGCTTCATTTTCTTTGTCAAATACACCGCCAGCCCCTCCACATGGACCCAGCCCTGCGGTCGTTTCCTTTAAAACATCTGAAAGCACCTTCATGAAGCGCTCCCTCTCCCCCTTCTCTCCCCCACAGAAACTTGCAGTCCTGGTAAACCACGTCTCAGCTCAGATTCCTCAGTCCACGCCATCCTTTTGCCAGCAGTATGTAAATTTGAAGCTGAGCCCCCGTCACGTGCCCCTGAGAGTGTTTTGTGCAGCCACATATTTGCGTTGGCAGGCAATGGTAGAAAGAGTATCATGTGTTAGGGTAGCAAGAGCTTAGCAGATGTTTTAGGGGGACCGCATTTTCAAATCGTTTTACATTAAAAAAAAAAAAAAAAAAAGCAGCTTGAGTTTGTGGAACTTCTGAAACTATTGGGTTACGTTTCCTGGGGCCGCACTCAGTCCTTGTGCTGAGTTTACCAGATGCGCAGCCACCCCGCTAATGGATGGGCTCACGATGCTGTTCCTGCTGCAAAGTTATAAATTATGACTAGCAAAAGCACACGGTGTCGTTCTTCTAACCTTCGGGAAAGCCAAGCCTGGTAATTCTGCCCTTGAATAACCTGCAGCAGGGTGATTTATAGCTGTACAATTTAAAACATAATGAAGGAGATAATAGATGTTGATTTGTTCTTTAAATTAGTATTTTAGAAAAATACTACCCCTCCCCCACTCCTCCCCTTTAAATACCTCTTGTTGACCACGCTCTGGATCTGATCAAGGACAAAAGTCCCTGTCTGAATCTCTGTGGGTACATTGGAGTAGAAAAGCCTTTTTCTTTGCTGAGAGGAGGAAACATGGTTTTCAAAGTGGAAATTGCAGCATATTCTTCACTAATCTAAATATTTTGAGACTCCCGAGTGAGGGTTGAATTCTCCGGCTGCCTTGTTCTTGCCAGGCTAGATATGTTAGAAAACCAGACTCCTAGGACCCCTGTGTGGTTGGGTCACACTTTGGCTTCTCTATAACCACCCCTTCTCCCCCCATGGTGGATTCTTACCCCTCACTGAAGCCACGTCCCCAGGACCTCAGGCATTCTTCTTATTTTTCACGGTTCTCATTAGCATTGGTTTCATTAATCATCTCCCAACTCTGGAGCGTTAAGGTTTACAGTGTTTGCCCAATTCAAAGTCTAAAGGATTTGATCAAATGAAAAAGAGCAGGGGATTTAGAATTAGTAGGCATATGTTCAGAATTTCCCCCCCCCCTTTTTTTAGTTGTATAATTTTGAAATGATTCACCCTCTCTCAGGCTCATTTTTTGCCAAACATTTTTTAGATGTTTTGGGCTGTGAGTCAACATCCAAGTAAAAGTTGTTGGAATAACAGAGGTGTGTGTTTGTTTGTTGAAGTCCCTAGGCAGCCAGGGTGTTCTTTGGCTAATGTTTAGGCAGGTTCTGTGTGACTGTCCTGACTTTTCCGTCCTGAGTAATGACGGCTGCAGCCGCACCAACCTTTGCACCTTTACCTGTGGAGTCAGGGGGGAGGAATGAGATCCCTCTTTGCATGCTTTCTTTATCAAGCAGGAGGACATTCTGTCTCAGAACTGTCTTCCCTCACACACTTCTCAGCTCCTGTTGGCCAGGATTGAGCTACCTGTCCAGACGCTGCGTGCAAGGGAGGCTGGGAGAGTGAGTGCCTGTTGGCCTTTTGTGTTTCTAGGGTGAAAGGCAAGATCTGATGGCAAGGAAAAAGCATAGGGTGCTGGCTTCTGAGCAGACTCTCCTGTGTACATAAAGTTTCCTGTCTGTCTAATGGGAGTGCTATCTGTAGAGTCGCTGTGGAAGTAAGTGAGAATTGAATGCTAGGAGCCCGGCCTAATCTGGCTGTGCCTCAAGGCGCTTCCAGCCCATCCTCCTCCCTTCCCCAGGGTGCTGCAGCACGCTGCTCTCTAGTCTAGAACGTGCCTTCCCCTCCATGACTACTTACTTTGTAGTCATCCTTCAAAACTCGATCCAAGCATCACAGCTCACGGAAGCCTTAGATCCACGTTCAGTCAGGATCCCCCGTGACGTGCTTTTATAAGAGGCACCGCTCCTCACGTGTTAGTATCTGGTGTGTGATAACACACCCATCTACACATGCCAGCTGAGTGAATGAAGGAGCCGGGGATCTCACCTTCGTAATGTTGAATGCAGATGCAATTTAGAGAAATTATCCCCATAATCTCATGTTTAACGTCTGTCTTAAAATGTGCCTTTGTTGCCTCCATACTACCGTGTCCTTGATCTGGAAGGCGCATGCTCAGTAAATATTTGTAAATAAACAGAATGATTAGGCGCTTAAGGAATGACACTCATGAATTCCTTCCTTATTGTGAGTCTCTCTGAGGTGAGCAGGGGATTGCAGTTCACAATGGGTAGATAAACAGCTGAGACTTGGGACACCCTCTCTTTCCACCCAGAGTCACACAGCTGGTCCACAGGACTAGAACCCAGCCACTCACCTCTCAATTCCTGGCAACACGTGAGGGGGCCACCCAGAGCTGTGGGCATGAAGGGGAAATGCATAAGGCGTGGGAAGGAGAGGAGGGGCTTTGGAGGCAGGCAGCTCTGGACTCCCACCCCACCACTACCCACTTGCTAACTCCTGGGCACATTTCATCCCCTGGTTAACATCTCTGCACGAAACCAGGGTGGCCCGCCTGCCTCCCGCATTGTGTTGAGAATTGAGCAAGGGCATGGACACGCTAGCTGTTCAGTACACACTCACTGGTGTTGCTGTTACTGACCTGTGTCGAGGGTGAAAGATGGTGAGGATATAGCATTCAGAGCATGATGCACTAGATATGCAGTAAATGTTAGCATCGTCATCACCATGATTTTTTCAGACAAGGGAAAGGTTGCTTTACTTCCCGTTGCTCGGAGATGCCCATGCTCCTAACCATGGCCCCGAGTCTATCACAGAAGTTCTGATTTTCCCTTTGAATATTAGGCATACAAGCACCACGTACAGTACAGCCCTGAGTCGCACAATGTCAGCCCTCCTGGCAGCCCACTGAAGCTAAGGGCGCCCCTCGCTTTGAGGCAAGAGTTACCCTTTCCTGTTGGAAACAAAGAGCAGGAAGGCACGCCTGGCTCTAAGAGGCTGCGGCACTTTGCCACTGTATTTTCTCTGTCTCGCGATGCAGTGTTTTAAGTCTAGTCAGGCCTTTGTTCCCGAATGAGCGCCCGAGAGGGGGGAAAAATGACTATCTGGCCTTAATACGTGTGACAAATTATTTAATGAACATTTAACCAGGATTTGAAATTCCCCCCGTTTTATCTTCCTCGTTTCCTTTGCTTGTGCATCCCCGCCGGCACTGGGGTGATGCACTGCCTCTTTTTAACTCCCTTCCCAGCTCTTTCATTACTTTTAAGTTGGTGGTGCCTTCTTTGATCCCCACCTCCAGTTTCCTTTTCTCCAATTTCACACTTCTTTCCAGTGGGTTTTGGCCGCCGCGCACTTTGGCTATCGGAGGCCAGCACGATTAAACAGACGCCAGGAGTTTGTGTTGCCCTGCGATGCTGTTTCTGAAATGTTTATTCTGTGAACATTGATTTTCGTATAAACCACCGGACATGTTGGTTTTTCCTTGTGAGGCGGAAGGTACTGTTTTCCCAGCAGCAATAGGGAGAACTTTGAACCTGGGGTTCCGAACCGTTCAGAAGCTGAAACCCATACACTCTGTCCTCCTGACTACGCTGAGAGAAGTGTGTGCCTTGAACAACGGTGGGATGCACGTTCTCATGTGCCCGGGGACCCGCTGGACGGCAGGCGCCACCCTCGCGGGCTTGATTTCTGTATCCCGTCCCACTGAATGTCACCGTAGAGCTCGCTGTCCTCAGACATCTGCGTTCTCAGAACAAGCTGCTGACCCTCAGCGGGCCTCAGTCTCCTTCTTTGTACAATGGGTCACTAAACTGAGATATGACGTCCCGGGACTTGTGGGTTTTACCGTGTAATTTGATTGGAAATTTTTTTCAAAAAGGAGACCCATGCTGGTTCATATGCTTTATGCTGAAAACTCTGGATGAAAAGACAAATCTACCACCGTAGACTATCGCCCTAATTTTATGAAAGGATGGACATTTAAATCCCAAAAGCTGTAGGCAAGACAGGACTGTGGAACAGAAATAAGTGCTTGCAGTTAAGTGCATTTGACTTCAGGGTTGGCCCTGTCGGTGCCGCTGTGGGCATTGTTCACGTTGTTGAAAATGCTGGGCTTACCCTGGGGCATGACTGGCCTGTGAAGACTCCAGAGGTACTCTTTCAGCCCCAGAGCTCTTCTGGGCATCTTTCAGATCCCAGATTCTTTCAGTGACTCTGCCTGCATCATAGTGACTGAGTCAGGAGCCCACGGGGACACCATCCGTGACACGCAGACTCGCCAGTGTGGGAGTTGTTTCCTGTGAGCACCTGTTTTGTTCCGTGTTCTCTTAGAAGGGTGCCGCTCCCTCGACGTCTCTCCCAGCGTCTCTGGGTCTGGAACCCGGCCCCTCTGCTTACGGTCCGCTTTCAAGTTGCAGTCCAAACGTCAGCCTGGCTGTTGCTGTTTCAAGACTCAGCCAGGGAATGGTGCACTTCAAGCTCACGTGCTTGTTGCCGGGGTTCAGCTCCTAATGGCCTGGAAGACAGTAGCCTTTGCTTTTCTCCTGTCTCTTAGCAGGAGGCCTCTTGGAAGCACAGCCCTGTGTGACCAAACCCCAGAAGGGACAGCTCATAGCTTTGGCCCATTCTGTATGGTGGAAGCAGGTCAGTGGGTCTGAGCCACACTCAAGAGGAGAGGATCTCACAGTGGTGTGAATACGGGAAGCAGGAAGCCTCAGGGGTCATCTCGTACTTCACAAATTAGAGTTTATTTAGTCTTTCTGTGTGAGCTTGTGTGTGCACATGCGCACACGTGTGTGTGTGTATGTGTGTGAGAGTGTGTGTGCGTGCACGCGTGCACACGCCTTTCGGTAAGCATTCTGGTGGCAGACTTAGGTCTTGCTCGTTCTTGGCCCTGAGCCGTAGCATTTGTTAGTGATGCGTGTGTCTTTGCCTTGCTCTTGTTGCATTCTTTCTGCATTCTTGTCTTTCCTCTCTCTGTGCTGAGGGGTACCAGATGCACCTACACGAAAAAAAAAAATGTGTGTGTGTGTATGTGTGTGTGTGAGTGTTTATTATTTTGCACTTTTGTCTCATAATGAAAGAGATAAGATTTAGTCTTTTAGTAAGAAAGCTTATGAAAAGAATAAAGAAATATATGGATTGTGTTTCTTAAAGTCAAGTATTTGTTTTCACGCTGGTTGAGCAGAGAGGGCCATGTTCATCAGTGGCCCAAATTTTCTTTCTTAAAAAATAAACCTATTTCTGAGTTTTGATTTAAGTCTCAAAAATTGTCCAGAGATCCTAGACTTTTTTTTTTTTTTTAAGCCATAAAGGTCGATGAGGCTCACTGATCATTCAAAGCCCACACAGAATATTATTCTTATTCTAGACCATGCATAAGTCTTCAGATTCTTTGTTGTTGTTGTTGTAGTTTGGGGTCTATTTTAAGTAGGAATCTAAGAAAGAAAACTTCCGTGTTGCTGTTTCGGAGAAATAAGAGATTGTGCACCCTGAAATTTGGTTCTCATATTCCAAAACCACTCCTGTTAAGAGGTGTACAATGTGAAGTATCGTATTTAGTAATATTCGACTTTCCCTTGTGAAAGATCATGCCCTTTTCCCCCAGCTGGGCTTCACCGTCTACCACCTTGTATAGAATCTGCATCCCTTGAAACATGTTATCTTTAAGTTTCGTAGGATGGGGGTCTCTTTAATCATTTACAATTTTTGAAAAAAAGAAAGTGAAATATTCTTTCCAAAGCCAAAGTAATCGTCAGGAGTGCATGGTGTTTGTTCAGCTGGATATCTTATTTATTTGAAGTACTGAGAGAAATCTCCCCTGACTGCTCAGAAAAGGAAAGAATAAACAGAGCGGGTGTCCAAGTAACCTGAGCCACAGAGGCTCTCGTTTCACAGAGAAGTTATAAAAAGTCTATTTGCCCGATCCAAAAAAAATACTGTATATCAACTACTGAGAGCTTTGTACTGTTTTCTTAGTTTTCTCACTCTTTAAAAGAAAAAAAAAAAAAAAAAAAAAGGCTGTAAAATCTGGGAACTTTAGAATTTGGGGGGCGGTATTTTAATAGTCCGAGGCAGGTGAATGCCCTCAGTCTGTTTTTCCTTCTCAGAACGTGACTCCTCCCGCTGGCGTGGGTGTGTGCCACGTGTCATCTGTCTCTCTGTCGACTGTGATTATCAAAGGTCGGGTGATGCGGGGAGAATGGCCGAGACCTAAGCATTCACCCTGGGCACGTTCCCTATAAAGAAGGTGTTATGAAGATGTTTCAAAGGAAAAGAAAAATGCAACTTATTTCAAAAGAAGTAGAATCTGGAGGATACCCAGTGATGAAAGAAATACAGATTTCTTCTCTTTTTATTCCCTCTGTTATAACCATTAGACATGAGTTGGCATACTTCTTGTGGGTGAAAAGTGAGGGAACATACCAGCTTCCTTCATCCTGAACCTGGAATAGTCTTTTCTCTGTGATTTGCTTTCCGCTTAAACACAAATTCATGCATCACATCTTCCGGTGTCACTTCGTCTCTGCTGGCTTCATATTTGAACCCATGCTAATGCTAAGTTGTTTCAGTTGTGTCCAACTCTGTGCGACCCCGTCCCTGGGATTCTCCAGGCAAGAATACTGGAGAGGGTTGCCATTTCCTTCTCCAATGCATGAAAGAGAAAAGTGAAAGTGAACTCGCTCAGTCATGTCCGACTATTAGTGATCCCATGGACTGCAGCCCACCAGGCTCCTCTGTCCATGGATTTTCCAGGCAAGATTACTGGAGTGGGGTTCCATTGCCTTCTCTGATTTGAACCCATAGCCAAAATCAAAAACAAATTAAGAATTTAGCTAATCTTTGCTGAGTCTACCTGACCATTGACATGCTTCCGTGTTGGGCTGTGATGTGCAGATTTGGCCCATATTGGGTGCAGGGTAGGAGATTTCACTGTGAGTTTTCTGGAAAGAAGTGTGTGTCCTATAGGCTTCGAGGACCAGGGCCGCCGCGAGCAGCCATGGCCACAGCTCCCATTGGCCAGAGCTCACCTACCCATTCCATTCCCACAGTCCCCTTCCAACAGGGGGTGGGTAGAGCTGAGAAGAGCATGTCAGCCTGTTTTGTGAAAGAAGAATTCATCGCCATGTAGCAGAAAGGCCACGCGTGGGGGTCCAAGTTGCAGAAACCAGGCTCTGCATCCCAGCCCTTCCTCCTCTCATCGTGGGCAAGTCACACTACCCTCTGGGCCTTGCGTTCTCTTTCTCTGTGTGAAAGAGGAACCAGTTCCCAGATCTTCAGACTGTCAGAGGATTGAGGCCAGCTCAACCCTTGGGCACGTGCTGGCTTTCTTTATATCCTTCCAGTTAATGTGAGTTTTCCTGAAATTGACTGATGTCTAAGAACACAGGAAGTGTTGTGAAAGATCTTGTCCATCGTTTGGCCCTAAAACATACCAGGACCCTGTTCATGAGAAATACTCTTTAAGGCTGAACTCCAAGCAAGACCCGTGAGCTACCTTACTACCCTCCTCTGGATACTGCAATTCTATCATAAATTAAGGCTGAACTCCAAGCAAGACCCGTGAACTACCTTAGAACCCTCCTCTGGATACTGCGATTCTATCATAAGGTACTGTCAGAGCGCCTAGTCCAGTTTTGTGCTTTGTCAGATAGTATGAATGCTCTTGGTAGCATGTCAACCTCCTCTGGTCTTTAGTGATTCTGATACATTGTGTCCACCTTCTGTGCTTGTTCTTTCCTTAAGTTGCCTTAAACCCTTTCTTGGGAGCACGTCATATAGGAATTAATGAAGTGATTTTTTTGAAGCAGAGGCATATTCCATTGAATTTCTTAATTACACCAGACCAAAAGCAACTCTATCTTGGTCTGTACTTTTGGAAATGTGTCTCTATTGTCAATACTTAAGAGATTTTGCAATATCCCTTGGAAAAAAGTTTAATAAAAGCATCCTAGGTTAAAGAAAAAAAAAAGCATCCTAGGGTCAGAACTTTGGAAAGCTTTCACTTTTTTTTTTCTTTTCCTCACCTTATTTCTCCATATGATTTACACAGTACTAATTATTTACTGTTATCCAGCATCATGCCAGCTACCCAGATGGTAAACTTTTAATCAGACACGAATATGTTTATGTGTGTATGTGTATATCTAATCACAGTTCTCCAAGGGCTTAATAAATATGTGTTTATCCGTTTTTTGGTCTTTTTCTTTTTGTTTCTTGACTATTCTCTTTCCCTTCTGCCCACTGTTGTTTTCCAGTAAGCTATTTATATCTTAACATATACCTTCATGAAAAAAATTATATATTCAGGTAACTGAAGACTGTTTGTAAAGACAGAAGGAGTTCATGATGGCGATGTATGTGGATGGTAGTAGATAGTAAGGATATAAGGATTGGGTTGGTTGGTTTGTGACATCATGCAGACAGGCGTGTATACTTAAAAAATCTGTTAGAGAGGAGAGGAAGATACGACCTGCAATTTCAGCCTACTGTTTCGATCCTGAGGCTCTAAAAAAAAATGTTGATGAATAAAACATTTTAATCAGAACCATATCAACATTGATCAATTTTTCCCCCCCATGGGGGTCCAATACAGGGTGAATTCCATTAAGTCAATGAAATACCTCGAGTGAGTTTTTAAACAGTACAAAGATAGTTTAGCAGTTGCTCTAAAATTTTTTTTTTCTTTGCTGAAATCCTTTTCAGTAAAGGATTTGTTTTTGGACCTGTTTTGTTTCATATATATTTGTAATGTTCATTTAAACCAGAAAAATATGTTATTCATTTGATAAAAGACCAATAGTCATGTCTTAGCTAGTACCTAAGAAATTCTCCAGCAAGTCCACACACTCTAGTATTGGGGATTTCGTAGTTATCCAGGACTGCTCTCTGAACATAGTGATAATCAGATTCTTTTCCAAACTGCCAAAGACTTGGATGACTTTGGGACTTTCCCTCTCTGTACCATAGTGGGGCGTGTAGTCAGTGACAGATCATAGTGTCCTGTTGTTCCAGAACAGTGTCTTATGGAAAACTTTTAAAAATTAAAATTTTTTTTATGCAATACATAAACGGATGCATACGTACTTAGGCATATCCGTGTATGTGTGTCTGTGTGTATAATACACGTGTGGCTGAGTCAGAAGTTTTCACAAAACAGTCTCCAGTGATGGGCAGTGTCCTCTTTTCTTGGTTGCATTTCATTTTTTTTAAAGTGCTCATTGTGACCCATTTTTACCCGCCACTATTGATTTCACCTCTCTCTCTCTTATCCAGAATCCACCCTGTGAAAACCAGTGCTCTAAAACCGTTTAATCGCGTCCCATCTGATAAAACGTTCATGGGGTGCTGTGTGTGCTAACTTATGGGGTGGAAAATTTGAAAGTGAGCACGTCATTTTCCTTGGCCTCTGGGTGCTTACCTTAAAAGGCCTGGGGATTTAGAGCACGTGAGGGTGAAGGGAGATGAGTGCTGCTGGACACAGTGCTTTTCTGCCTCGCGGGGTACACACGAGAGTCGTCAGGTGAAATTCTAGAATGAAGCTGATATTTACTAAGCCTTGAAGGTCATGTCGGAGGAGGTAAGAATGTCATCACAAAAAGGAGAGAAGACTGAAGCAATGGTATGGCCAAGACTAGGATTAGGGACAAAATTAAAACTCAGCAATCAGAAGATTTCAGTGTGATGTTTCCAAAAAATAAAAATTGATGCGAAAAAAATCATCTCGCACAAAGTACCACATTTTAAATCAGGATAGGATCAATGTTATAGCAAAGGCTTGAGCTACTGCCTGAGCCTGGATTTGGGATGAGCCACGCAGGAGGTAAAGGCGAAAGGAAAGTCCATCGCGGGGTACGGGTATGGGGTCTCATGATCTCACAGTAAAACTGAAATGGTGATCGTGGTTAGATGATACTGATGACGCTAGACAGCTTCCGGTTTGGGCCACTGAACGTGGGAGATAAATGGGCAAGACTCCCTATGGGACATACACATCTGTGGATGGCATTTTGTTGAAGTGCCTGTGTACGTGTGCATGTGTGAGCAAAAACTGCCTGATCATTAAGTTTTATTTAGGGCAGACAAAATATTACCCTCTCTTGTCTGCTTTTAAGGTAGTTGTATTACATTCTTGCTTGAGGATATCTAATATGGGAGTTTGTTAATATCGGAGTATATTGTAATATCCAATATTTTTTATTTCAATCAATGCAGTAATCTGATGATGATGATCAATATTTTTTCACATTTATTAAACATAATCTGAATAATTTTTACAAAAGTAATCACTAAAATTGTGAACCTGCAGTCCTTTGAAACACCTAGCTTAAATCTTTTGGTGATGACCCTTAATGAACGATGCAAGACAGATTTTAGGAAGCGAATATTTAGAATATCCATGGTGTCACTTCCCCATAATATGTATAAAAATTGGCATGCCCAGTCATTATTTAAATAGCTGTGGTCTTTTAGTGAATACCAACATTAACAAGCCATGTTAACATGGTTTAAAATGTGTAATGAAATTTGCAATGCCATCTGATGATGGAACTATCATATTAGCACCCACTCTGTTGACTGATGATCCTGGCAAAGAGCTGTTTGCGTTGTGAACGGGGAAGAGGCTCGTGCACTTGTGGGCTGGAAGCATTTCTGCAAGGACTGTCTGGAACGATAGCCCCTGGAAGGACAGTCTATCTGGTGTTGAATTGCCGTATGATGTGTGCCCACCCTGTGATTTTAATTTGCTATGCACTTTTCTTGATGAAAGTGAAAGTGGAGAGTGAAAAGGTTGGCTTAAAGCTCAACATTCAGAAAACGAAGATCATGGCATCTGGTCCCATTCACTTCATGGGACCATTCACTTCATGGGAAATAGATGGGGAAACAGTGGAAACAGTGTCAGACTTTGTTTTTCTGGGCTCCAAAATCACTGCAGATGGTGACTGCAGTCATGAAATTAAAAGACGCTTGCTCCTTGGAAGGAAAGTTATGACCAACCTAGATAGCATATTCAAAAGCAGAGACATTACTTTACCAACAAAGGTTCGCCTAGTTAAGGCTATGGTCTTTCCTGTGGTCATGTATGGATGTGAGAGCTGGACTGTGAAGAAGGCTGAGCGCCGAAGAATTGATGCTTTTGAACTGTGGTGTTGGAGAAGACTCTTGAGAGTCCCTTGGACTGCAAGGAGATCCAACCAGTCGATTCTGAAGGAGCTCAATCCTGGAATTTCTTTAGAAGGAATGATGCTAAAGCTGAAACTCTAGTATTTTGGCCACCTCATGCGAAGAGTTGACTCATTGGAGAAGACTCTGATGCTGGGAGGGATTGAGGGCAGGAGGAGAAGGGGACGACAGAGGATGAGATGGCTGGATGGCATCACTGACTCGATGGATGCGAGTCTGGGTGACCTCCGGGAGCTGGTGATGGACAGGGAGGCCTGGCGTGCTGCGGTTCATGGGGTCGCAAAGAGTCGGACACGACTGAGCGACTGATCTGATCTGATCTGATGCACTTTTCAGAATTGGCATATGTTCAGACCAAATGGTAATGTTCTGACTGTGTGTTCTGCTTGTTTTCTTACCGTGGTCCTCATTAAAGGCCTTTCCAGGGCCTTCCTCAGATCTCAGATGATGGCTCTTCTGAAGCAGGATTATCCCGGGGCAGCGAAAGCTCTCCTGAAAACAGGCCATCTCCCCCACTTAGAGCAAAATGATGAAAAGCTTTTTCATTTGGTCCAGGTCTGCCACTTGTTCTCTTGGTCCTTTCAAGGTAAAGACCGATTAGAGAACAGAGGTTTACCACGCAAGTATCGCTTTATGACTAACACGTTTGTCCTGAGCGAGTGAAGGTGAAGTCCACCAAAGTGGAAAGAAATACGGAAGCTCCTTTTCTTGACTTTTTGAAGAATTCTTGAATTTTATTTCCCAAATGCTAAGCTTTCTTTTGGGAAATCTTAATGCCCTTCTTACAAGACTCTCTGCTTTGACGACATTCGTGGGAAGCACAGAGGGGGACGTATAAACACAGTGTGAGCTTAGCAGCCTTCACTGGACTCTGGAAGTCCCTGATTCACGTTTCTAGAGGAGGGAACTGAGGCATCCCCCAGAGATGAAGGGTGACAGGTGATCGGGTCTGCAGCAGACCTGATCTGGCCCATCTTGCTCTGCAGATTCCATTTCAGCTTTTGTTTCCCTCTCCCCATTCCCTGGCAGTCTGTTGTTTTGCTTCGTTGACATAGCATTATTTGACAAACATTTACTTATTTTCTTATCTCACATCTAGAGCATGTGTGGTCATTTTTAATTGTATTATTACACAGCATTTGAAAAAATAGAATATAAGCCACCTGACTTTGAGCATTAGTCATAAGAAAGACGGTCTGATATTAAAAAGACACATGTTTTGATTTGAATATGTATTTTTTGTTGTTGCTGTTTAGATGCTCGGTCATTGCAAAACCCATGGACCATAGTCTGCCAGGCTCCTCTGTCCATAGGGTTTTCCAGGGAAGAATACTTGAGTGGGTTGCCATTTCCTTCTCCATGGGATCTTCCCAACCTGGAGATCGAACCCGTGTCTACTGCATCGCAGGTGGATTCTTTACCACTGAGCCTCCTGGGAAGTCCTTTATATATGAATATACAATGGCACCCCACCCCAGTACTTTTGCCTGGAAAATCCCATGGACGGAGGAGCCTGGTAGGTTCCAGTCCATGGGGTCGCTAAGAGTCAGACACGACTGAGCGACTTCACTTTGACTTTTCACTTTCATGCATTGGAGAAGGAAATGACAACCCACTCCAGTGTTCTTGCCTGGAGAATCCCAGGGACGGGGGAGCCTGGTGAGCTTCTGTCTATGGGGTCGCACAGAGTCGGACACGACTGAAGCGACTTAGCAGCAGCAGCAGCAGCAGCATACACACAAAAATAATATATAAACTCATGTGAGTACCAGTGCATACCAATAGGTGGCCCTCTGCCTCACCCATGTGTGGTTTGAATTGGAATCGGCTTATGGATTGTGGAGGGAAAGAGCAGTGGAGTGATTATGGTACATCTTTACTCGGCCTTGAGCGGATTAAAAAACCTTCATTTCCAACAATTTCCATTCCCCATGTCACCTCGGTATTTAATTTACTTCACTTACATGACTACCTGGAGTTTTCCTAGGTTAGTTGCTCCTATTAATTATAACCTAGAGGGATAATATTAGTACACTAAATAGATTATAGTATCTAAGCGGAGGCCAGCAGATGTCTTTGGAAGAACTGATCCTCCAGCAGCTTGCGTGGTAGAACGAACTGAGGCGTCCTGAGCCATCTCTAGCGGCCACACTGTTGTAACCTTAGAGGTTACCCAGGCCGAGCCCATTCGTTTAGAGAGTGAGAAACTGAACCCTGGAATGTTTCAAGTTCTCACCAAAAGAAAGCGCTTTCACTGGGCTTTGAAGTGGTGTCACTGGCCTGGCCTCTCTGTATTTGAGTGAATGCGTATTTCTGGCATAATTGGATATTTCAGTAGCCCTGGAGCAGCACTGTGCTACAGGTTCCTTTCGTGGGTTGCCTGTGTCTACTGAGTGAAGTGCACTGTGGCGGCCCAGGATTTTAGCTTTCATCACGAGGATCACCTCCTCCTCTTCACCTTCCTTCTCTCCCACCATTGGGGTCGTATCTGGTATCCTCAATTCTGCTTTGCTTTGCTTTCCTTCGTATGTCTTTGAAATCTATACACATGAGTATTGGTGGCGCATTAGTTGTGAGCTCTCAAGACATCAGTAGTTTTATATTGGGCGAAATTTGCTCTCTGTGTTTGCATGTGCCATTATTAAAGGCTGCTGATGTTTGCCTATTCTTCTAGTTTAAATATAGTTCAGTATTTTATAGTGATATCAGGGGCTTGTTTACATTCTCACTCAGCCTGAAGGCCTGCTTGATGTTACGAATGAAACATTGCCAGACTGAATTTAAAAAACCCAAGAAGTTGTATATAATAGAATAATGAATGATTCTCTCCCAAACTCATTGGTCTAGGACAGAGCTTCTTTAAACTGAGTTTGAACCATAGCAGACCCACCTTAGATTAGTGTGCTCTTATTTTGCCCTTTTTTTGGTTCATTAATTACCCCAAATTTTACCCTCATAGGACCTTGAGTGTCGCTTCGCTGCCTACGGAGATCTTCATTTTCCAGTTCTAGAAACCACTTTATTTTTGAAAGTCTTTACCTGCCAGTTTCATCAATTTCTGTCCCTCTAGGACAAAAACACACAACTGCTGGAGCTCTCCTCGGAGGCTACCGAAGCTCTGTGGGGCTATGTGTTGGATGTAGGCTGGTTTAGGCAGGGTTTCCATCATTCCAGACATCTGCCTGCCCTGTACACATGTTTTTATTGACAAACTCAGTTGGGAAAATTTAAGAAAGCAGTATTTTTAAAAGTACTTTTAAGGCATAGAGAAATACCTAATTGTTTCTCTTTATGTAAATCCAAAGTAATTTTCTTACAGCGAGGGACTAAATATCCATGCTCGCTCCCTCCTCTCTCTGAATTAATCGAGTGTTGCTGCTGCCTGAATTTGCTTCACTGAACTCCAGCAGCTCGCAGGACTCCAGGCTCCCGCGGTGTGTGGAGAGTTAAACACAGGGACCCCCAAGTAGGGAGGCGACCCAGAATTCTCACGTCAGGCTACATGCTCCCCTGGAAGGTAGCCCCGTGGCAGGTGGGTTTCTCCAGTGCCCATAAAGCCACACGTGCCCAGCAGCCTGGTCCGTGGGTGACGGGGATTTTGCTGATGGTTTAAAAAATCAGAGTCAGTTTATCATGTTGTTGTTGTTAGGATATTTCAGGATAGACTTTTACACACGGTGTTAGACTGTCGTGTTTGCAGCAGGAGCTAACCCAAGCGCCCTGTTTCTCTGAAGGTCACTGTACTCTCTAGGGCCTGTCTTCAGTCACCTGGCTCGGTCATTTGACTTTTCGTGTAAATTCATTCTTAGGTCTCACATGGGGAGCTGGGGTCGGGGCTGGACGTACTTGCTGCCGAGTGGGCATGGAGATGCTACAGGCGAGGCGCTGGGCAGTCGCCTGGGACGGCAGAGGCCGCCCGTGAGCTCTCGAGGCAGCCTCGGAGCCTTCAGTCTGTCTGTAAGACGCCGATCGAGGGTGGGAGCAGCGAGTCCCAGCCTCACTGTGGTGCTTTCTAGGTTCTGAGGGAGCACCAGTGTAAACACACACTGTTAGGTTGTAGCAAGTCTCCTTCTCTCCCTGTGTTTAAACTGACAGTTAATTGTGAATGACACCATCAAATAGACGAAGTCTTGGAATACTCTGATGCCCAGAGTGTCCACATGGCTTTGCATTGAAATTGTGTTGAAAATGGCTACCCAGTATTAGAATGGTCCTGTCTAGAGCATTCTTACTTGGTATCGTTGGGGTGTTTTCAGAGTTACATGGTGGTGCAGAAGAGCAGAGAAGAAGCATTTGCTGAGTGTCAGGCAATGGGCCAGGTATTTCTTACATGTCCTTGTACGTACTTTACTTCCTTAGTAACCTTTTGGGCTATGAATTATTATGCCCATTTTACAGATGAGAAGACAGAAGCCTTGAGTGACTGGCCTCAGTCCTACCGTCGGTAAGCGGCAGAACTGAATACCTGACCCAAACACACATGCCCCGCCCATTGCATCTTTCTGCTTCTGGAAGCATGAACGTCTTCTGCAGGTTCCCCCTCAGTCCCAGGACTGAGCTTGGTTTTATGGGTTTGTCCTACGGTCAAGCATGGCACCATTGCCAAGGAGCTGGGTGGCTGCTCTGCCACTTGGGAGCGTGTGTGGTGAGGAGTAGGACAAGGGTGCGTTGTGAGGAGCTCAGCCTGTCCTTTGATGCCTGGGGCCTGAGGCCTGGGAGGAGTCAAGGGATGGAGAGAGGGCCCGTGGCCGCCCTCTCTGGTCGCAGTGGGGGCAGTGTGTGGGGGGAGTAAGGGGTGGAGAGCGGGCCCGTGGCCGCCCTCCCTGGTCGCAGTGGGGGCAGTGTGTGCTGTGTATTTTCCTTCATTGCTGTCAATTTTACAAGCCGTCATTCACGTAGTCTTTCCAGCCCTTTTCTATCCTTTCCTCTTGGAATGCCAGGGTTTCAGGTGCCCACATTTCCCCAAACCTACCAGAGACTAGAACAGAGATCAAACTGAACTAGACATTCTGAAGTTACCAGTTCCTTTTGCAGAACATTGGCTCGGATAACAGATTTGCAGTTTGTCAAAGAGAAACCGGACATGGCAAAGAGCAGTCTTGTCTAATGACCTGCTACAACTTTGCTTGTCAAGAACCAAAGAGCACACTTGACCCCTCTTACAATATGACATGCGGTGTGTTCGGAACCAGATGACGCAGCAAGGCTTGGGCTTACAAGGCGGAGGGTCCCTGAGCCGTTCTGGTGACGGTCGATGCTAAAGGGCCGCTTCATTTGAGTGGAATTATGAACTTGCTCTGTTATATTAGAAGCATCACTCGTACCTTACTCCAAGCCGGCAGCGTTTTCCTTGGAGAATAATGCTGAGGAAATCGGGCCCCCAGATCGCTATAGGAATATGCACGTTGCTCATCCCATTTTCCAAATTCTGGCCCCAGGCGCCACCAGCACCACAGCCGGAGTTTTCATCCTTCCCTCACAGGCGTCCGGCCCAGCCCTGGTGGTTCTCAGACTGTCTGGTTATTGCTGTGTTGTCCTCTGTGTGAGTGTGGTGCTATAAGAAATGCTAGAAAGGTGTAGAATTTTGCGTCTGATTAAAGAAACACACAAGCGCGTATTTCACTATCCACAGAAACTGATCTCAGCCTTCACAAATAGTTCTTCTAAATCCAAAAGCCCGTCTGCCAGATCCTACTTTCCCCTGGCTGGCCTGTGTTTAAGCCAGGCCCTCCTAACATTCTGAGTCTCCATGCCCTGCTGCTGTATTCTCATTTATCTAAATGAGGTGCTAATTGGTATGTTTTGAGAAGGTAGAGAGTTCTGGGCAGGAGAAACCCATGCGAGCAAGCCAACTGCATGTGTCCTTGGGACTCAATTTCGTTTTATGAAAGGCGAAATAAAGACAAGCTACACAGAGCTTTTTTGCGAGGATCCCCGTAGGAGTTCATCTCACCTAGTGACGGGCAAGGTGTCCAGGAACAGCTGTCATTTCAGCACAACATTGTTTGCAAAAGCAGAGCCGGTTACGGGCTCTGAACCCTCCCAGGTTCTGCCTGAATCCCTTCCAGGTGCCCTGTGTGAAAACACACCGCGAGGAGATTGGACGTGCCCTATGAATGATCCCTTATTTATTATCATTGAGCCCTCCCTTTTTTTTTTTTTTCCCATCCTGCCTTAAAATTATGGGCTGGAGCAGTTCTCAAGACTATTTATTTTAGGGGAGGAAAATGTTTTCCTTTAACCACAATATTCATGCAATAGCAACTGCTGGCAGTTGCCCCAGCATTTAAGGAAATATTGTTGTAAGGCTTTTATGTTCTGTACTTCAATCAGCCAGAGCCAGCAGTATCCCCATAGAAGGACCCTCAACAGACCATTTTTAGCATTTTGCTACAATTAAACTCCTCTGGTTTTAGCCCTCAGGCAATTTAGTACCTTTTTACATATGCACATTATGAACTTTTGACCAGGGTCTAACAGTCATATATTAGAGTGCCGTTCTTGAAAGCGGGCTTAACAAGTTCCTCTGAGTATTGCACGCGGAGCCAGTTGTGGAAAAGGTAATTGAAGCAACTTGCAGCGAGGCCATTCAGAATCTCAGCGATGATCCTAAATATCTCTCTCTCTCTCTTTCTCTTGCTCTTTTTTTTTTTTTTTTTTCCCCTCCTGCTTGTTTCCTCTGGAAGCTGGTAGCAAGAGCTTTCAAAGTCTGTGATTGATCTTTTATTCAGTAGCTAACGAGGGCTGTGATTCTATTAGCGTGCTACAAGGCAAGAGAGCGGTGATTTAATGAAGTGTCTGGCGAGCCGGCCATAGATTTATCCCATTGTCGCTAATTTGCAGGGCCGCGGTAAGCGTCAAGGAAGCCGCGCTCGCACCGCTATTAAGCAGGTATTTCCTTAGTAAATTGTTGTAAGGTCAGGTACAGTTATCCAAGCCCCAGCGATGCCTCCCGTCTTCCACGCCTGCAGATGACAGCCTCCGTGCTGAGCGCTCACTGGAGTGGAACCGGGAGATCAGAGGTCCGACTCCAAGTCGCCCTGAGCAGAGGCAGGAGCAGATGAACTGCCAGGCAGGGGTAATAGAGTCATAATTGGTGATTAGAACTGGAAAGGTGCAATAACATCTTAATACAAACTGGCGGACGTTACCGTTACTGTCAGTTGTTGTAAACGCGTCCCGCTGCCTGGACCAGATCCGTTTCCCCTTGATTAGCTCTGAGCATCCCGGCAGCAGCCACACTGAGGGCCTCCAGACGGTGGCTGCGGTCCTGGGTCTTGCCCCATCCCGGCCGTTTCTCTTGAGCACCAGCCCTTGCCCCCCTCGGAAGGCAGCACGGCAGCCTTTGCCCAACTGTCCTGGGAGAAGTGGGGTTTACTAGATGACCTCTGGTATTCTGTCTTCTCAGGCGCAGTGATGTTTATACACACTGGCGTGGAGACTCACTGAGCATTCGATAAGGGGAGGTGTTTGCCTCATGTCAAATCCATACCCCACTGCAATCTTGAATTCATAGGAACAGATTTGGTCTTGCCATGCCAGGAGGTAAAGAGGAAAGAAGAGAAATGCTCAGCACTAAGGCATTTTGCACTTGAAGTGGATGTTTTCTGAGACTCATGGGGCAATTTCAGGTGCACTGTGTCTTGAGGTGCCCTTGCAGGTGTGTGTAGGTGGTATCTATCCATGGGAAAAGGCTCATGAAGAAATTCCCTTACAGGGCTTCACGAAATGCCAGGCTGACTGAAAGGACTCCCCTTTAAAAACAAGGTGTCTAATTGTGATTTTATACCTGGTTGGAGACTTTTCTGTCCTTTCCAGCATAATTATTCTTTAAATTCATAAAAAATGGAAGCCATCCAGCATTGTCCAGACACGCTGAGTAGAGGTCATTACTGATAAGTGTTAGGTGACTGGTCGTTTGTTTGGTGTCACGTGGTATCAGACAGGGCAGGATGCCCAGGAGCAAACATTGAGAGGTGATAGTGAGACAGTGTGTGCAGACCTAGTTCACATCTGGCACGTAATAGGCCTTCAACTCTGTTTTGAGTCTGTGATCGTAGACTCTGATGGGTGAAGTCTTAGCAGGTTCTCACCCTGACCCCTAAGCCTTAGCGATTCGAATGCTTAATTCGCTCCCAGGCTGTTTTGTGTTCAGTCAGTTCAGTTCAGTCGCTCAGTCGTGTCCAACTCTTTGCAACCCCATAAATCACACCATGCCAGGCCTCTGTGTCCTTCACCAACTCCCAGAGTTTACTCAGACTCATGTGCATTGAGTTGGTGATGCCATCCAGCCATCTCATCCTCTGTCATCCCCTTCTCCTCCTGCCCACAATCAGAGTCTTTTCCAATGAGTCAACTCTTCGCATGAGGTGGCCAAAGTACTAGAGTTTCAGCTTTAGCATCATTCCTTCCAAAGAAATTCCAGGGCTGATCTCCTTTCGAATGGACTGGTTGGATCCCCTTGCAATCCAAGGGACTCTCAAGAGTCTTCTCCAACACCACAGTGCAAAAGCATCAATTCTTCGGCACTCAGCCTTCTTCACAGTCCAGCTCTCACATCCATACATAACCACAGGAAAAACCATAGCCTTGACTAGATGAACCTTTGTTGGCAAAGTAATGTCTCTGCTTTTGAATATGCTATCTAGGTTGGTCATAACTTTCCTTCCAAGGAATAAGCGTCTTTTAATTTCATGGCTGCAGTCACCATCTACAGTGATTTTGGAGCCCCAAAAATAAAGTCTGACACTGTTTCCACTGTTTTCTCCATCTGTTTCCCATGAAGTGATGGGACCGGATGTCATGATCTTAGTTTTCAGGTTAGTTATTTTTGGTTAAGTGAAGAACTTAACAGTGTTTTGTTATAATGGGGCTCCGATTGCAAAGGATTGTCTGGTTGATTACAAAGAGCCAAACTGCCCAGTTTCTCAGTGTGCACCTTTGGGCCTCAGGGCAGTTGTGTTCAGGTTGCAGTGGTGGTGGAGCTGCCATTCCATCAGGTCTTCAGTCTGGAGGTCACAACCTAGGTCACACAGGCAGTGGCCTGCGGGGTCCACGAGGCTGATCACAGCACAGCCACAGTAGTGAACGCTCTGCCAGGGCTTTGGCTGCCAAGTTGTGGAGACGTGTCATGAAGGCTCAGGCTAAGGCTCGTTGCTGAGCGCTGTGGCTGCGGGACACAGAACCGAGGGGGAGGAAGAAAGAGGGAGAGAAGGAGCCAGGGGCAGGAGAGCAGAGGACAGTGGGGCGGGAGGCGGGAGCAGGGGGTGAGCTGGAAAGGCAGGGGTGGGGGCGCACTGGGGACACGGCCAGCGGCCCTGCTGGCGTCTGCTGCGCGCTTACGTCTCGTTCACCCTTCATGGCAATCCCCATTCTCTAGGTGATCCAGTTGCAGTTTGGATGCCACGGCAGAGGCAGGGCTTGAGCCCTCGTCTGTCTGCACTTGCCCTCTACTGTGAATACAGAAGTGCCACCTTGTGTCAGGAAGCTTCTGTCCCCTTCTTCCTGGGGTGGCCTCATTTCTCTAAAGGTCTGAGAGCTGCCGGCCGCCCCCACTTTCATTTCCGTAGAGACTCGCATTCAGTCTCCGTGTTGTACAAATGGACAGTGCACGCCCTCTGTTTTGATTTAGGGACATGTATATGGACAGTCTGGAGAAGGAAATGGCAACCCACTCCAGTGTTCTTGCCTGGAGAATCCCAGGGACGGCAGAGCCTGGTGGGCTGCCATCTATGGGAGCCTCACAGAGTTGGACACGACTGAAGCGACTTGGCGAGCGAGCGATATGGACAGTCAGTAAGGAAAATCAGGAAAAGGAGAAATAGAACTAGAAATAGAAATAGAACTTTAAAATGCCCATTTCTCAAGTGGTTGAATAATCGGGGATGGAAATCATACTGATTTAGACCTATAGATCATTCAGGCTACCATGTCATTTCCCAAAGTGGCCGTGAGGAAAGATTTGTCAAAGAACTGTCCGTTTTGTGTTATGACCACAACCTCAAAAGTCGGCGCTATATCCCCGGGTAATGTGCCTTTTCAACGATAACCACGGGGACCCATAGTTACTTAATTTACCCTGCTTTCCAGGAAGGTGTGTTTTCTACTTACATAACCTGTATTGGTAATAAACTCCCTGTATATTTATTTTAAAAATTTATTGAAGTTAGTTTGCAATACTGTGTGAATTTCAAGTGTACAGCAAAGTAATTCACTTACATAAATGTATATTTCAAATTATTTTCCATTATAAGTGATTAGATGGATTGAATATATAGTAAATCTCTGTGTAATATAGTAAATCTTTGTTATCTGTTTTATGTATAGTAATTTGTATCTGCAAATCCTCTACTCCCAACTATTTGATCCCTCCTCACTAAAGCTCCCCCATAAAAGCTGCTTGTTAAAAAAACACCCACAGTCAGCAGGGCTTCCCTGATAGCCCAGTTGGTAAAGAATTCACTTGCAGTGCAGGAGACCTCGGTTTGATTCCTGGGTCGGGAAGATCTGCCGGAGAAGGGATAGATTACCCTCTCCAGTATTCTTGAGCTTCTCTTGTGGCTCAGCTGGTAAAGAATCTGCTTGCAATGCAGGGGACCTGGGTTCGATTCCTGGGTTGGGAAGATCCCCTGGAAAAGGGAACGGCTACCCACTCCAGTATTCTGGCTTGGAGAATTCCATGGACTACAGTCTATGGGATCGCATAGTCAGACACGACTGAGCAACTTTCAAAAGCAAAAAAAAAAAGAATTCAGCAGGCACCAGCGGTGTCATCAGTTTGTTTTTTAAAGTATTTTATATTTCATGATTTTTTTTTCTTTTTGAAGAACTGATGTTTAGAATCAGAGTTGCATTCAGAAGGCTTAATTTGTTTTTGAAGTAAAAGAGGCTGACATGTCAGATATAGATGGTCGGTCACATATTATATGATTCCATTTGTGTGAAATATACAGAAATGGCAGAGCCATAGAGCCAAAATTGGGGTTGCCAGGGGCTGGCAGGGAGAGGGAATGGGCCAGTGTCTGCTGATGGGCTTCCCAGGTGGCGCTAGCAGCAAAGAACCCGCCTGCCGACGCAGAGACATAAGATGTACGGCTTCTATCCTTGGGTTGGGAAGATCACCTGGAGGAGGCAGTGGCAACCCGATCCAGTATTCTCACTGGGAGAATCCCACGGACAGAGGAGCCTGGCGGGCTGTGGTCCATAGGGTTGCAAAGAGTCAGACATGACTAAAGTGGCTTCAGGCAGGCTCACCGGTGTGAGGCTCCTCCTGAGTGATGATACTTTGACTCTGAGCAGAGGCGGCGGTTGGGCAGCTTTGTGTGTGTGCCGGTTGCCCCTGCCTTGCGCACGGTGACAGGCTGGTTTTATGAAATGTGAGTCTCTGAGTGAGGAACTAGAGGGGGGCACAGAGAAAAGAGATTTTGACACGTGGCACAGATTAAGCTTTTTTTTTTTTCTCCTTCCATCTTTGCTGAACTGTCCTTGGACCAAGGAGGAGCTGACTGGGCCGTGTGTGATGCCCAGGTGAACAGAGCCCAGGGCGCCCAGACCCTGCCCCTCGCAGTGTTACACACGGAGCCTGCCTCTTCGCTTCTCGACCTCGCTATTGATCAGTCACATGTTTGCCTGTGTTATTAATAATGTATGCCTGGAAAAATCTATGTGCATTATGGTCTTTGATCTTGTCATGAATTTCAAAGCCAAAGATTCCATTTTCTTTCCCTTTTTTTTTTTTTTTTTTTTTTAGTTTTCAAAGAGGGAGAATGGCAATAATTTGAAAACTTTTCTCTCCTCTTTCTGGTGGAGAACTTCCTGCTGACCTCTCCGTTAATATGGTGCGTGTGTATGTGGTTGTGTATGGTGTATATACATATGCAGATATATACACCTGTGTATACTTGCACTCACACACACACACATGTTTTAAGAAGAGAATTATAAAGCCAGTGTTTGTTTCAGTCTTACTGTGTTCCACGGCTGAGGACTATTTGAATACAGGACTTAACGTTATCTCGTAATTTAAAACCGAAATTAAAGATTTTAGACTGAGACACCATGAAAGGCTCTCTTTTCATTGTTCTTTTATTGTTTATTGACATCAAAAAGACTTTTTAGTTTAAACTGACTTTAATGTCTTTTGAATGGTCTTTTGTAAAGTGACTTTGAAAACTCAGGGATAATGTCTTCATTAAGTGGAGAAAAATCTTGGGGAAAAATATCACTGTAACTTGGCTTTCATTAGAGTAGAAAGAGATAAAGCTTTGCTTAATTGATGTCTGTTTTCCCTCTGTTCAGAATTATAAGGGAAAAGGGGGCTGGAATTAGTGCTGATAAAAGCTTGAAAAAGGCATAGCACGGAAACTTGTTCCTTCCCTGTCTTTGAATTTAGAAGAATATGCTTCATGTAACTTTATAAACAGTCTCCGAATAGTCTAGGCCCCTTGTCTTTCTGGTGTAAAATCACTTCAGAGCCAGTGGAGTGACACCAGCCATCCTGGCTCTTTCTGCCTTGGCTTCATTTTCTTTTTGTCTGTTTGTTTCCATCACTGATTTAGAAATTGAGGTGGGCAGGGCGGCGGAGTGGGGATCTACTGACCTGGTTTTCTATATCCTTAAAAATGTCTGTTCTCTCCCCGCTCCTTCCTAAGCCACAAGTCAGAACTCATCTCTTTCAGAAAGTCTCGCTGACTGTACCAGCTACCTTCCTCTTTTCTCCATATTATTAATGGCAAAGGAAAGATCTGTACTTCGGAGCACCACCCCTCCAAGGTCAAACCGAGTTTCTGGACGCATTGTTTTGCTTCCACACGTTGCATGGGATGCAGTTCCTGGAGGAGCCTTCCCACGGCCGGTTCTCGGCTCCTCTCAGGAGGGTTGCTGAGCCCTTCTCCGTGCTCATCATCACCCTGTGACCTGATGCTTGGAGGGCACAGCATGGCAATGTGGAAAAGCACAGCTTAGGATCAAACAGGCCTGGGTACAAACCCTATGTCTGCTGTGCACACCAGCGCATTGACCTAGGGTAGGTCACTGAACCTGAGTCTCATTTTTCCTCTCTGTAAAATGGGGACAGTAGCTTTTAACCTCAGTAGTTGTGGGTGGATTGCCTGAGATAGCACGGCGTGCCGCTGTAATCTGTGTTTTTATTTTCTCAGCCCTCACAGGCACCCAGTGCTGCATTTTAGCACTTGTGCTCTGGCCCTTTCTTTGTAAGTAGCTCACACTTGAAATGACTTCCTTTTCACCTGTTCTTTCCCAACCAAAGCGTGTCCCAGGGTGCAGCTTTGAATGCCATGATGTCTTCCATCTAATAGTTCTGAATGACTGCGCTCTCTTTATCATGGATAGATTGTATTTGAGCACGTGGGCAGTCCCGCTGGCCTTACACTTTTTCGAGTACTTAGATGCCATGGAGTCACCGGCTTCAGAGGCAGATGTAAATACTGAGCGTTTTCAGTAGCATGGAGTCACTGAGGGTTTGTTACGTAAACCCTCAGGGATATTTATACCCTCTACTGAGGAGGGTAATCGAGCCTCCAAACCACCCACTGAGATCTCTGCCTGTAAAATATTTAAGGACTGGTAGTATAAAGCTATTTCCCTTCTGCAATTTGTTTCCCATCTAGGAGCAGGCGAACAAGGAAAGTAGGGCTCAGAGTAACTTATAAAATGCCAGACTCTGAAGCTCCAAAGTGCATCTCCTCACAATAGCACCTGGAGAAGGGCCGAAGGCAAACACGCAGTAAACAGAGAAGGGATCCGGGTTCTGAAATTGAGATGGCAGGGCTCCACAATGCCGCGTGGTGATGACGTTATAAATCACCCGTTCAGTACTAAGCCAGACGTCCCTGGCAGCATACCACGGGGTGCACAGAAGGCCTTCTTGATAACGAGGGCCCAGTTAAGGGATGTGAAAAACCGAACCTTCAAAGCATAGTGCACTGTCAGGACAGCTCTAAGACCTCACACACAGTGGGGAAGAGCTTGTGGGTCGAGCTCACATGCAGACATCCAGGCCGGACCTCGGGACTGGTGCTCTCTCCCCATCCTGCCTTGCAGAAGTGTTGTCAGGCAAACTCTTCCTGAGAAGATCAACCTCCAAGAGAAGTGAGCCCCAGAAGCCAGGGGGAGGTGATGCTGGGTGACCCCAGGAGATGCTCCAGAACAAACCAATGTGTGTTCCCTGGGATTAGACCCAAAAAAGGTGGATGAAGTTCTCCAAGACTCTCACATACGTCACAATTTGAGATTGTTGTAAAGGTAACACCAGCTGCTGTAAAACATAAGCCCATGTGGGTCCAGTGATTCAATCAGAGTCAAGTGCATTTCCTGGGTATATAAGGTCCCAAAGTGGCTGTTGGGATTAGCAGGCAGCTTTCTTCCAAGTGATTTCTCAGGGACCCAGGCTCTCTCCATGCCACGGTTCAGTGATCTTCCACACCTGGCTTCCAAGGCCACCTTGGTTGTCTGCAACGAGCTGGAAAGAGGCAAGACCACCGGGCTCCACGCATGGCGGCCTGGGAGTGGCGCCCATCTGTGGAAGGCAACCGTCCAGGAAACGCGGCCCAGCTCTGTGCTGGGGAAGAGGGGGACCAGCCGCATGTTCTGCCCCTATTGTCTGCTGTAAATCACTCTGGATTCTCAGTTTCTATTTATGTGCCAGCGCTCTTCATGTCTGACCCTGGAGAGAGCTGGAGATAACCAGCCGTGCTCCCTGCCCTTCACAATCTCAGTCTCTTGGGGAAGCGTGACTCCATTCTTGCCATCTGGTGTGTCAAGTGCCTGCCTTTACTCTGGAGACTGGAGAGGGTGATGGTTCGCTCACCTCCGTGGCTTCTTTAGCAACTGAGTGCAGCCACGTGACTGTTCCGGCCGACAGGTCAAAGCAAAAGTCTGCAGCAGGCCTTCCCGGGGATGTTTTGCTTTCAGAGGAAAAGGCAAGGCGTTGCTGGTGTTTGCCCCGCTCCTCCTCCTGATCCCGAAGGAAGGTGTGATGCCAGCATCCTTCTTGTCATCATGAAGCGACAAACAGGGCTCGAGAGTCAAAAGAACGGCAGAGACAACAGCCCCCTCACCGTGGGAGCAGAGTTAGCAGCTGCCTGACAGGCAAGTGTCTTCATCCAAGATCTGCTTTTCCTTTGCTTTCCCATTAATGAGCCACCAGTAAACATACAGATGCAGATATGGGATGCAGGTTTTAGAGAGTTTTAGGATAATCATTCGGGGCAAGGATGCAGTGGTCATCCTTCACCCCATTTATCTCTTTGAAAATAATGATTATGTTTTACTTCATACTAGGATCACTGCAGTGCAGCATTTCTAGAACGTTACCAGTTTTAATGCAGGGAGGCTCTCTTTGCCATCCGGATGTGTCTCGCCAGCACATTTCTGTTGCGGTGGGTGGGTGGGGTATGGCGACCTCAGAACTCGGCGTTGGGCCTGAACGTCCAGCTCTTCCTGTACTGATGCCCCTGTGACTCTGTCCTCACACCGAGAGACATTATGGTCATTGCCTCATGGTTTTAAAAATCTTTATTTGGGCCACACTGGTTAGAAGATAAATATATACAAATAATTAGTACCTCAAAGTCATTTGACCTGAATTAGGCTATAGTTTCGGTCACTCTTAAACAAAATAATTATAATAATAATAAGGATTTTTTCATGCCAAGGAATAGTGTCAGTATCATCCTGAGGTAGGCGTATGACTTATTAAATGAATTTTAAAAGGTTTTTTAATATATAAGCTTCCAATTTTTTTCCCTTTTCACCAAACCTACCCCAGATAATTGTTACTAGCTTCAGATTCTACATGTACTTGCTGCTGCTGTTGCTGCTAAGTCGCTTCAGTCGTGTCAGACTCTGTGCGACCCTATAGACGGCAGCCCACCAGGCTCCGCCGTCCCTGGGATTCTCCAGGCAAGAACACTGGAGTGGGTTGCTGTTTCCTTCTCCAATGCATGAAAGTGAAAAGTGAAAGTGAAGTCACTGAGTCATGTCCAACTCTCAGCGACCCCATGGACTGTAGCCCACCAGGCTCCTCTGTCCATGGGATTTTCCAGGCAAGAGTACTGGAGTGGGGTGCAATTGCCTTCTCCACTACATGTACTTGGAACACTGCAAATATGATTCTTTAGAAACATAACAGTTTATACGTTTCGCTTTATTCAGTCAAATCATTCCTTTGATTATTCTGATTAGTTACTATTGTGACAGTATGCAAAATGCTTACATTGGTCAAGAGTTGGTGAAAAATCAAAGTCAGATGGGGGAAAAATAACACTGTAAATGTCAGTCTCTGTATATATTTCATATTAAAACCCCAGCCAGGTAGAAGCCCAAATGCAAAGACTTGGCTGCATACTGTGTTCATAACCTGCTCCATTAACAGTGGAGTTCCGAAGCAGGACCAGAGGGAACGTGGTCAGCCTCATTTCTCATGAGCCAAGGCCATCATATTTCCTCTACTGAATATTTCAAAACTCTTAGTTCTGGAAGCCTCTGTTCATTTTTAAATAGTAGAGAACATTGAGGCCTTTATAATTACTTCTTACAGAGGGAATTCAGAAAGTTTAGAGTTTAAATTTCAGTGCACAGAAACTAAGTTCTCTTGCTTTTCTGTCAAGTGCCCACAGTTTGGAATGTACGCCATCAAGTTTTGCTACTTGGAAGCAAACCACACCATTCTGTTACCAGATACAGAAGCTGTCAAATGAACCCCAGTCAAGACAGGATTACTGGTCTACCTCTATGCCAGCTAGTCTTGTTTACCACAGGAGACCAGAACTGTGTTCCTTGGGCTGAGTCTGATTTTTGTGCATCCTGTTTTCACATTTTTAAATATCTGGAAAAATACAAAAAAAAAAATCAAGTGTTTCATGACACATGAAAACTATATTGAGATTTGTGTTTGTCATTAAATAAAGTTTTATTGAAAAGACTGGCTTTCTCATCCGTGTGTGCATTGTCTGTGGCTGCTATAGCACGACCATGGCAGAGTTGAGTAGTTTTAGCTGATAAGATATGGTTTGTGAAGCTGAAAATATTTACTGACTGCTCCTTTATAGATGTTTGCTAATACTTTTTTAAAATTTATTTACGTATGGCTGGGCTGGGTCTTTGTTGCTACGCACGGGCATTCTCTAACTGTGGAGTGAGGGATTTTCATTGCAGTAGCTTCCCTTGTTGCAGAACGTAGGCTCAGGGCGTGTGGGCTTCAGTAATTCTGGCACATGGGCCTAATTGCTTCTCAGCACGTGGGATCTTCCCAGACCAAGGATCCGACTGTGTCCCCTGTATCGGCAGGTGGACACCGGACCAGCAGAGACTCCTGTTGATCTTGTTTCAGGAGATGTCCTTGCCTATGAGCAGAGGCAGTCGAGCAGAATTGTTGCCCCTCTTCTCCCAATGAAATGAGGAAAGAGCAGACTTGCGTCCATCCCGATGCGGATCCCATACCTGCTTTTAGGATTTCTTTCTCTTCACCAAGTCCTGACTCTGACATTCCCTGGCTACCCCACTCATTACTCCCAGGTCCTTGCAAATAACCAGGAAGGTGTTAGCTAAGGACCTTTGCAGCCAACCAAAAGAGTCACCTCTAGGTTTATTGAGCCGTCGTGGGGTGTAGTAGGCCACGTCCTTGTCACGCGCACGCTGCCACTCTGCTGCTCAGTTACAGTATAATTTAGGGATGATGAGGGGAAAGTGGTCTCTCTTTATCTGTTAATTCCTTGGAGGAAGTTCTGTTCGGAATGAATAGTCTTGAAATGTGTAATAAAGTTACCTATCAAGACCACTTTTACAGAGAGATTTAAATGTGATAATAAGAATAAAAGAAAATGAAGTGACATTGAGGGCGTCTTCTTTTATAACAGCTCTTGGTCTTGACTGTTAAGCACACTGTAAAATGACTTTTATACATTTATGGATTGAAATGGTTCTGCTGAAATTTTAAGTGTTAACATTGTTCAAACTTCCATTACTACCACCTCACACCTTGTTACAAAACAGCTTCATGTTTGACATTTTGATCGTACTAACCCAGGACACGGGACACTTCACGCTGAAGCTCTCCTGTGTGACAAGAGGATTAGTTATTTTGACTTCAGGGCCTCTCCGTGGGAAGCCAGTTGATATGTTTGCATGTCTGTAAACTCATTGTCATAGAAAGTGTGTTGCGGAGAAGGAGAAAGCTTAAGTTTGCCCGATAGGCACAGGTGGAAAATGAAGTCTTTTTTTTTTTTTTTTCAATCTCATTGCTTCCTTTGCAGATTTTCTTATTTTCTTTTTCTTGAAGCTACTACTACTCAGACTACAGTCCATAGCCACAGTTTATTTTTTTTAATAGCTTTATTGAGGTAAAAGTCACAGACCTTGCAGTCCACTCATTTAAAGCACACAGCCTAACGATCGTGCACAGGCTTTTACACCTGTCATCACAATAAATTTTAGGACATATTGGTACACCAAGAAGAAAGCCTACACGCTTCCAGCCTTTGCCTCCCAACCTCGGGCACGCACTGGCCTCAGGCATCCATGAATCTACTTTCTGTGTCCACCGTTGGCCTCTCCTGGACATTTCCTATGAATGGGATCCAACAGCACGTGGTCCTCTGTGACTGGCTTCTTTCAAGGAGTGCCACGGTTTCACGGTACCACCCCTCCTTGCTCAGCTTCCTGCTCGTTGTGTCTTTCTTAAAAGATTTCAAAGACAGGACGCTTGTGTGTACAGACATATTTGAACATGGTTGGCTCTCCTGAATTTGTCTTTGTAGTCACTGTCGTGAGTGGCAGGGCTCTGTCCTAGGGGACACACACACACACACACACACACACACACGCACACACACCCGTACTCATACCCATAAAGCAAATGCTGGTTCCTCTGACCGTAAAACCTTCTTCAGCTCATCTGTAGGCATATCTGAAAAAAAGGCCAGCCTGGGATAGGCTTACATCCAGGATCCTGCATTAGAAAGCGTGGTGTAAATGTCCCCAGTGTCTCAGACGATCGAAGGCACCTCTCCATCGTATTCTTCCCCCTGTCCTTATCCTCTCTGCTCTGTACAGTGAGAGCAGGGCTGTCCTTATTTACCCGGCCCGGCTGTCTCAGCATCTTCTGGAAGTATTACCTTTGCAGGGAATAGGACCTTTGGGTAGATGGGTAAATGTGGGTTCATCAGTAATTTTGCTTATTTCTTCCCAGAGTTTTGCAGAGCAGAGAAAGGTGCAGCTTTGTTATTAATGAGTCCTTGGTAACGCTTAGGCTCACTTTTACAAGGCTGACTCGGGTCAAAGATAACCTGAGGCCCTATTTCCATCCTGATGAACTCCAAGTACTGACCGTGCCTTTTTAGAAACAAGAACTTTTAAAACAAAAGAGAGAATGGTTCCTTATTATACAAGTGGAGGAGTTCAGAGTTGGACCTCCCTCTGTTCTTTCCTTCTTTCTCCCTTCCCACCACTCCACACCCCATGAGAATCATTTTCCAGTTTGCCAAGAATGGTCCCTGGAAACCTGTTTAGCATTGCCAAAGCCAGACAGATCTTGGCTGGGCGCTCATTGGATAGAATTGGAGCTTTGGCTTTAATTTTCATTTCAAGACCTGTCCCCCATTATCATGGAAGATGGAAGGTCTGCTTAAGTTAGAGCTAGCTAATTGCTTCCTTCTTGAAGTTCTAAATGAGTTTTAAAGTGAAACGCATATCTCCCTATGCTAAGGAGCCAATACACAATAGGCAATTGAGATAGCAAAGACTAATTTAGAAAAGAGTGTTCTGTTCTTGTCTCTCTTTTTTTCCTTGCCCTCTTCCCTCCTTCCTTCCCTTCCTTCTCTCTTCTCCCTTCCTCTTTCAGCTCTGCCTTTTGTCTTTCTCCTCCTTTCATTTAACCCTTACAGATACAGTAGGGTTGTGCCCGTGGGCTTTTTGCTCATAATTAAATAAATTATTTATACATTTAACACAATTTTGAATTACTAGGTGATCATCCCAGGCACTCAGAAGGATGAGAGCCCTTGAAAGCAATATCCAAGCATAGATATTCCATAGCACGTCTTACAATCTAAATATTGCTTTTAGTGTAATCGAAGCAGCAAGAGTAGTCACAGCAGTTGATGGACTATTTTTCAAATTGATTTCAAAAATGTATTTAAGGGGATGATCTTCTAGTCTAGATTACCTATTGATTTTTAATATGAAAAGCTCATTATGTAAGCAGTAACTGCATATAAAAACCTAGCAAACCTTTGCATAAATCCTTTAATTGAATTTCCAGAGCCTGTGGTTCTACTTTTTTTTTTAATTAAATCTATTTCTTTTTTTAAGTGTTACTGTGTAATTTGCATGCTGTGAAGAGGCCCTGTCCCAGATAAAGTGCCATTGATCCTTATTAAACCTCACCTCTGGGCTTGCTTAAAACTAACTGGAAAAATTAAAGTGTTCATGCCGCAATGCACTTATAGCTTGTGTGATAGGATTATGGAAAAAATAATAAAACTAATTTCCAGGAGAGAATTTATAATGTGAGATTTTATTTTTTTCAATTTGATAATTAATAGTGAAATCATATCATATATATAAATCATATTGTAGCCTATAAACGGAAATGGCAATTAGGAAAGATAATATATACTTGATGTAAAACCATCATGTTACGTGAGGATAATCCCTTGGTACTTTAATTTTTTAATTGTAGAAGGAATGGATTATGAATTCAAGTCAAACACATTAAAAATGGTGGGTTTCCTTTGAAAACTCTGATTCTTTTACTGTGTACTATATTAGTAGGTTTTTAATTTTAATGTGAGGAAGTATAAAAGATACAGAGAAAGATATTCTGGTTATGTTCATGCTTAAATGTATGTATCAGAATTACCAGGGGAAAGAAAAATATAAAAGCTGCAATAGGTTTTTCTATTTTTTAATACCCAACATTTGTTATTTTAAAAGCAATAAAATCCCCTAAAGAAATATTCATAATCAATAAGAACACAAAATATGGAATATATTAACTGAGTTATAAAAATGTTCATAGTACTGCACAAAATGAAAAACACAGCAAGTTATGTACGGTTTAAAATGTAATCAATTTTGAGGTTGTATACAAGGATATAAATGATAAACACAAGTAGTAGCATTTTTAGTAAAGGCTGTTACAAAATACTGTATTTATGGCCTATTCCATTCTTTTTATAGCTCATTAATGTAGAGAACAAACACAGTGTATCCATCTTCTCAGACAGCTTAAAATTCCCTTAAATGATATTTTTAAATGGAAATACTGAGCTCATTTGATCCGTTTCTTCTATAAGGATGTGTTAGTTTGAACAGCCGGGTGTACCCAGGATCCTTTCTGGGACTCTGAAATAGAAGAGATGTTGATCATGTTGCATGGCCCGCCGTCCACGGAAGGGGGCACGTCCCCCGCTGCTACAGTGGTTGAGCAGTGTCCCCCTCCTCTGGCAGGGCTGTGTACCTGCCCCCGCCACACACACCCACCCTCCCCTCCCAGGAAGGACCTTCCACCCGGGGATGCCGCCTTCATTCTTCGGGCCACGAGGGGGCTGTGGAGTTACCGGTCCATGGCACTAGCTGGCGGGGGAGCGTTGTGAGGCTGGATCCAGAGGTGTTGGACTTCCTGTGGTACTTATGAATATGCATAGAGTGCATACTCAGCAATCTAGCAGTTCAAACTAGACAGCTGGTTGTGCTGGTCGGGTGTTTTTTTTTTTCTCCTCGCCCTCTCTCCTTCCCTTGGCCCAGCGCTTTCTGGGTAAGCTGAATCTGTAATGTACTTTCATTAGCTTATTTCCAGTATTTCACTTGGTTTTGATGTTTCCGTCCTGGCCTCTGTTTTTCCCCCCATTTTTGTCACCCTGTAGAAGTCACTGGTCTGTTAGGATCAATGGAGCATCTTTTCATGGCTGTAGGAGTCACAAACTTGGCTGTCCAGGCTCCTTACAACATAAGTAGGGTTTAGCGATGCTCTGTTTATTTCCATATGGTAAGAGTGTTTGTAAAAGAAAGGAAAAAGTGTCTCAGTAAGAAGGGCAGAGCTTTGGAATTGTTTCCCTTCTCTCTGGACTTAAATACAGTCCAGCACCGTAGAACTCCATCTGTCTGTCCATCCACCCACCCACCCAGGACCTACTGAGTATCTCCTATGGGTCAAGCATTGCTTCGGACATTATGGATATGGATTTGAATTTCGATCAGTCATTGCCTTCAAGATCTCACTACTTAGTGGGGAAGTGAAAGACATTTTGCAATGACTTTAGCCTAACTCAGCCTTGAGTTATAGAGATCTAACTCAGACTTGGGCTCATTTAACTATGGTTTATAAAATTCATCATGATGTTGAATTTGTTTTTTCTTTTTTTCACTTATGACTAGTTCATTTGGTATTTTTATAAAACTAGTACTATTGGTGGTAAATGCCATGCTACTGAATACTGTGAAGAGTATGGTTTTAGAATGATGTCTCTTTGTGGCATCTTCATGTAAAAGAAGATACTTTATACAGTAAGAACAGACATAAGATACATCCCAGTCTCCAGAATAGATTGGCAATGGTCTGGTGGCCCCAAAGAATTATCTGGCCGTTGGGAGAGCTGACACAGAAGTCCATTTGTAGAGTGTGGGCAGTCCTTCGCGTGGTGAGGGCGGGGCCAGGGCAGCAAAGAAAGCGACATAAATACCTGGCCCGGGAGCTTGGGCAGTGGCCAGAGGCAGGACTCAAGACACCACAGCAGGAGTAAAAGCCAGGCCAACTAGCAGCAGACCACCCCGCACGCATAGAGGGCTCCAGTAATGCTGGTGCAGTGGTGCCCCGATTGCTGCCCCTTCCTGCAGACAGTAGAGCCAACAGCAGAGAAAAGCGAGCATCTGAGAGACGAGAACCTGGGCAAAGGGGGATGGTTCTCTTGGCTTCAGGGCCCAGAAGCGGCCTCACCTGAGCTCATAGAAGCAGCGTTATCTTCTTTGAGGCAAAGTGATGGATTACAGAATCGAGCTCCATCTTGTAGAGGACAGTTGATTGGCAGAGAACCAGTTTACCTTCTGGAACACCTTGTCCAGAATGGTAGCCACTGAGGGTCTGAGAGTTAAATGTTTAGAAGAGAGTAAAACATTTAAAAGATGCTTACTCCTTGGAAGAAAAGTTATGAGCAACCTAGACAGCATATTAAAAAGCCTTGCCAACAGAGGTCCATCTAGTCAAGGCTATGTTTTTCCAATAGTCATGTATAGATGTGAGAGTTGAACCATAAAGAAAGCTGAGCGCTGAAGAATTGATACTTTTGAACTGTGGTGTTGGAAAAGACTCTTGAGAGTTCCTTGGACTGCAAGGAAATTCAACCAGTCCATCCTAAAGGAAATCAGTCCTGAATATTCATTGGAAGGACAGATGTTGAAGCTGAAACTCCAATACTTTGGCCACCTGATGCAAAGAACTGACTCATTGGAAAAGACCCCGATGATGGGAAAGATTGAAGGCAGGAGGAGAAGGGGACCACAGAGGATGAGATGGTTGGATGGCATCACCGACTCAATGGACATGAGTTTGAGTAAGCTCCGGGAGTTGGTGATGGACAGGGAGGCCTGGCGTGCTGCAGTCCATGGGGTCGCAAAGAGTCTGACACAACAGAGCGACTGAACTGAACTGAAAACATCTGATGCAGAATCTTGGAAGGGGCCCCGGTTGTGAGGGGCCCAGAAGCTTACTCTTCACTAGCTTCAAGGTTTGCTGAGGCCAAATTTTTTCAGAGCCAAGTTGGAGATGTTGCGCATCCATGGCAGTGACTGTGTTTTACTACATTTTATTTTGTTTTTTTCATGCACCCTGATATGAAAGCTCCTTCTCCCATTTTTTATTTGGCTTTAAAGACACTTGAAAACTACTCTCTGTTCATGCATGTCTCCTTCAATGAGCAAGACTGGACCCCGGGAAGACGATGTCTGTTTTTGGGCAAGTCTTCCATCTCCAAAAGCACTCTCTGACATGGGAGACTTTGAAAATGCTTTCCTTTCTCCCCTCATCTGGGTATTTTTTTTTTTTTTCCAGTAGTTTCTTAATGGTCTTTAGTGAAGGAAGTAAGTGACACTGATCAGTGAAGGTGGACAGTAAGATTTATAATGTATTTGTGCTAGCTGATTGCCAACAGAACCGGCCTCTCCCAGTGGTGCTGTACGCAGACTCAGAAAATCAATAGGGATTAACCTCTGACCCCCTTCACATACTTATACTGTGGGCTGCATCGCTTACCAATATTTCATCTGCTTCACTTAGCTGCTGTTACTTACTCAATAATGTGTGGCCGATCTCACAAGATACTAATTAATTTTTTAAAATGCAGCATCACTTGAAGCTGTGATGGAATATCACACCTTTGGAAATCAAGGCCCTTTTGGTTTATTTATTAAATCACATAATTAGCCTTAATTAACAACAACAATAGCAACACTGGGAAAGGAGAGAGCTAAAACTCGGGAGTTTGTTTGGCTCACAACTCCATCCACCTTGCAGTTAATCTGGGGGGTCCTCTGTGCCTCTAACAGGGCAGATGTCCCCTGGTGCCTCAGCTGGAACATGGGCCCCTTCTCAGGAAAATCGCAAATCTCACCTCTTAGATGCACTGTTTCTTTTCTATTAAGGGGACATTTTATGGAGACATTGGTAATGTGATAACTTGCCACAAAATGAACCCAATGCATCATTTCTTAAGGACTCAGAATTAACTTTCATATGCGGTCCATCTGCAAAGTATGCAAGAGTTTGTGTAAATGGGATGTTTGATTGACCTGCCCTTAATATTACTGCACAGTCTGTGAAAAGAGCCCAGTTTGCAGCAATGCACTCCCCCTCCTTTCCCTTTAAGCTTTGGCATATATTACAGTGCTCTACATTCGTCTTCAAAATGGAAACTGTTGTAGATCTCCTTCATCCAAATCCCTTTTGTTCGTGGATTTTTTTTTTTTTTTTTTTTTTTTGCAAGTATACCTATTCCCCAGAGTTTACTTACAGTTTCCTATTGATCCGGCAGCTGGTATTTGAATTGGTCGATGTACTCTGTAACTTGTTTAAGATACCCTACCTGAGCTATTAGTTTAAATAATGTATTCATAAATTGATTAATCATTACAGTAAGACTTATTAGCTGCATTTATAGCTGCGTGTTTTCCACAATTGACTTGTAGTCTAATAATCACGCATACTTAAGCAGAAGTTGGGCTTTACATTAGAATTTAATAATTATCGAGGTGGAAAGCAAGAGTGTTTGTGTGTAGCAGTTGAGCAGACGCAGGGCTTTAAAGATTGGACTCACTGAGCAGATTGCTACCTGTTTCCTAGGTAACTATAGATAACTCTTTCTCCCCTCTACCTCCAGAATGAAATACAGGAAGTGGATCTAATTCTGTCCATGTTAAAGAAGGGATGGAGTTTTCCAAAGCTGTCCCAGGGTCATGGTTCTGGAAGTTGGTTGGGGCCAGACGGAGGAGAATTGGGAGGAATGTTGTCTTTGCAAAGAGTTATATTACTCTGAAAGCTGCCTCATGGTGGGGCCTTTCTGCTGGGTTTTCAGTGGTGGCCACACACCACGAAGTTCACGCCCCAGGAAAGACACTCCCGCTCTGATGGCCAGTGAGGCTGACAGACCAGTACCGATGGGCAGTGCAGCCAGCTGGGGGAGTCTGCCTGGGAGCCCAGCCTGCCCCATGGAACACCCTGGGGCCAGCATGGAAAGGCCTTCCCTCGGGGAGCAAGAAACAGCTCAGCCGCACGCAGGGCACACGGCTACGTGCACTTTTATTTTTCATTAATGAACAACTTATAAGAGTAGTTTTAGGCTCACAGCAAAAGTGAGCAGCAAGTAGAGTTCCCTTGTCTCCTGGTCCCCACACACCTCACACACAACCTCCCCGGGGTTTGCACCTGCGATCGAACTGTTTCAATTAAAACAATTGAAAGTGAAAGTGCTAGTTGTTCAGGCGTGTCTGACTCTTTGCAAGCCTATGGACGAGGCTCTTCCTTCTACGGGATTCCCCAAGAATACTGGAGTGGGTTGCCATTCCCTTCTCCAGGGGCTCTTACCCACCCAGAGGTTGAACCTGAGTCTCCCGCATTGCAGGCGGATCCTCAACCATCTGAGCCACCAGGGAAAAACTAAAACAATCAAATGGGATGTCCGATGATGGTTTTGCATCTGGCCTGCCCAGCGCGATGATTTCAGACTCCTCAGGAAGGGCCTTTTTGAGATTCTTCTTGGAGGACAGGATCCCTCAGTCTTTCCACTTCATCCTCCCTGGAACCCCAAGCTCCTTCCTCCCCACCACTGTGTTTGCCCGGAAGCTCACCGCCTCACTGCATGTCTTTTCTACTTCACCACCTGCCCCAAACTAGTCAACAGCCTGCTAAATTCATCCACCCTGTGTCCTGGGGTGATGGTGCAGGGAGCGTGTGTTTATTCAGCTGCCTAAATGCCCATTCCCCATCAAAGAAAGATGTCTACTCACAAGTGAGCAGTTGTGCTACTGACACGGGGCCCACCTTGCCCGGGATGCTGGCTCCAGATAAAGCGCAGATTGCTGGGGCGGCTTCTTGGAGGCGCCCTCTCCCCAGCGTGGGGCTCCCTCCATCCGCCACTGAGAGGAAACCTGCTTTTCTCCGTCGCTCGTCCCCGAGCTCATCTCTCCAACCGTGTTTAGAGCGTCAGCATGGATCTCATCTCCATAAAGGCCCAACGGGCCGGCCAGGGAGCCTCAGCAGATGTGTTATTTACAGTGTTTAATTTTCATCCTATAGATGTATTAAACTTCTTGGTGACCTGGGAGCTTGTGTAGCTACCATAAAGAGTTTGCTAAACTTGGAATAGTGGATGTTTTGTTCAGAAACAAAATCCCTTGGTGCCTGCCACTACAGTCCCCGTAGTAGACGTGTGTGTGTGTGTGTTGGGAAGGGTGGTATGCTGGTGAATGTTTAACATCCAGCTCTTGGGGAGGGCAGCCAGCTCTGATTTTTAGTGTTTGCTGATTACTGCAGGATAAATACTCACACTGTGGCCAACAGGAAGTTAGGAAACAGAGCTGGGATGGAATGTGTGGTCCCATACTATTCTATATATATTAAAAAGAGATTATTATGTATTTATATCACACACATATATATGTTTATGTAAAATGTTCACTATGCTATGCTAAGTCAATTCAGTCGTGTCTGACTCTGTACACAGTGTAAATACACATAAATGACCTCAAGAGCATAGATAATATGTTAAAATTATTAGCATACTAAAAATTATGTAAAAATTTTAGTAAATTTAGTAAAAAGAAATTTAAGTTTTTTTAGCAAAAAATGGGATGTGCAGTCCCTTATCATTTCATATATGTTAAAACTGATGGCTCCGGCAGTAAAGAATCTACCTATAATGCAGGAGACCTGGGTTCGATCCCTGGGTCAGGAAGATTCCCTGGAGGAAGGAATGGCCACCCACTCCAGTGTTCCTGCCTGGAGAATCCCATGGACAGAGGAGCCTGGTGGGCCACAGTTCATGGGGTTGCAAAGAGTCAGACATGACTGAGCGACCAACATACATATTATACTTATATATATATATATAAATACATGTATATATAATCCCACTGTACAGACACATTATAGATATGCAAATAACTGTATAGACAATATGCTAAAAGTATTAGCATACTAAAAACTGCACTAAATTTTCAGTATAAACATACTAAAATTATTCAGATGTATTGGATTCTGAGTCTCTCTTACTTTCTTATTGTATAGCTTGTTTAATTGACAGTTGACATAATTTGAAGCTTAACAGTGTGTGTATCCAGCAAACAGCTGGTGGAAGTCTTGGCTGCCCCGAGTGACTCAGCGCAGGCCGCAGCCGCACCCCTGTGTGTGTGTGGTGGACCGCCAGTCTCCAGGTGCATCCTGTGTTCAGGTGAAGCTCATAGTCTATTCCTAACTCAGGCTCCCTCCTAACAGGCCATCCCTATGCAGTTTTCTGCTGGGGCGTGATGAGTTGCTTGTCAGGCTGCTAAAGTGTCCTCGACAGGAAGCAGACGCACGCACCCCGCCTGGTACATCCTAGACAATTCTGTTGTACTGATATTAAGGACAACAGCATTTTGCCAGAAGCTATAACGAGATGATTTTGTAACAGCAGCATGGTGACACCAGACTCTGTTTTGCAATTTTCTTTAATATTTATGCTGGATAAATAATTTATCTTTTTTTTTTTTTTTTCAGTTTTTTTTTCTTTTTTCATCTCCAGCATGTTGATATAGACAGGTGCTAGTTTTCCCTGAATGACTAAAGTAAGAATTTGGTTATTTTCTCCCCCTGGGGGGCGGAAAAAAAAAAAAAAATGCATCAGCAGAATTGAGCTTCTGGGAATTGTTTCCACATTTCCGTATCCCATCGACTGATTTGGACTAATGAGACATATTAGGATCAGCCCCCACGTTTGAAGGGAGTCACTCACTGAAGTGACATGCTTGCCTGTCATTATAACATCAGGACCGCCTATGCTGAGATTTTTGAACAATCAAAAAGTCATGGCCCCTTCAGCTGTCTGTTGGGGACTTTTTGTAGTTGTTCTTTCTAACCCAGGGTTTCTTAACCCAGGAGCTGTTGACACTGGACGTGGGATCCTTCTTTCTGCGGGACTCTGTCCTGTGCATTGTAGGATATTTAGCAGCATCCCTGGCTTAGGCCCACTGAACACTATAGCAACCTTTATACCTGAGAAGGGATAATAAAAACTGTATCCAAATACTGACGGATACCCTTGCCCTGGGGTTGAGAACCACTATTCCAGAGCCACAGCTCTTAACCACTTACAAGGATAGGAAAGGAAGAATAGAGATGTTCCCATTGTATTTAACCCTCTCTTTCTCTGGCTTCCAGAGACGGCCAGCCCTCCCAGAACACTAGACTTGTAAATAAGGAATCCTAATGTCAACCAGGTCAGTTTCTGCACAGGGACCTAGCCAGGAGGAAGTCAAGCAGTATTTCTACCCAAGAACCAGCCTTCCATGGATGCCAGGCTCCCGAGGAAGAAAGGGGGTCTTTAGAGGGGGTGGGGCCGGGCCCTTTCTTCCTCTGACTGTTGTCGGTTGTGGTCACAGGCTCGTTTCTGAGCTGTGTGACAGGTGGGGGTCTCACTGGGGCCTGGGCAGCGTGCTTGTGGGAGCCCTGAAAGGTTCCCCCTGCCCTTGGCTGGGCATCAGGGGTGGGAGCCGTGCTTCTTTATTTGGAGGAAGTGCTTTAACCCAGTAGCCTTTAAGGTGACACAGTCTGAGCAGTCGGCACGGGACGGATTTCAGGCTCGCTCCTTCCCAGCAGAGAAGCAGGCTCGGCACAACTCACCTCTAGGGGCCCTTCATATCTAGTCTAGGTGAAGGGCACCCCCTGGAAATTGTATCATGTTCCCCCTACATAGTGCTACACCCAAGCCCCCTTTTCAGGCCCACGAGGGCTTCTCTTGAGTTTCTCTCTGCAGACAGGGGGCTCTCTGGCTTTTCTGCCGGGTCTGCCCTTGCCTCCTCTGCATGGCTGGATGGACTTTGCTGGGCCGGCCTTTCCCTGGGCCCAGGGCCTTTGGAGCTGCTGCGGAGGTGCTGTCCGTGTTCTGTGTGTTTAGGCGTCAGCTGCAGCAGCGAGTGCATGGACGGGCTGGGCTGGGCACCAGGCAGACCTGGACTGTGCTTTCTGGGCCGCCTAGGAGCTGAGTGTCCCCGGGACAGTGGGACTCACCTCTCCGAGTCTTACTTTCCTTGCCTGCTCAATGGACATGGTGATCTCTTATGGCAGGGTAGCTGAGTGTTCAAATTAAACAGTGAACAGTGGGTGTCTTTCTTAGCTCAGATGCAGAGCAGGCCTTCAGGAAGCCCCACCTGCTCTTACTGTCCTTTTATCTTAAGGCCATCGAGGTCATCCCCTCAGACAGTGGCCCTCGGCTGCCAGGTCCCATCCTCCCTGGGGGACAGGGACATGCCTAGTCTCTGCAGAGTGCCCGATCTTTGCAGAAACTATTGAGAAGCGTCGTCATCCTTGGCCCACTTTTCTAACTGAGATGAGATTTCATGCTTGTTGCCAACAGGTTAATAATGCATTCGCTTTCTGTGGAATTTTAGGGAGGCGTCATTAATCTCCCGCAGGCTCAGTCGCCTTGTCTATGAAGTGGGTCTAAGCAGGGTGACCAGGAAGCTTTAGATTAAGTGAGGTTGACACTCAGGAGCGAGGAGCCTCCATGCCCCGAGGCCAGGGGCGGTTGTGTGAGTTGGAATAACTAACTCATGGAGGACTTTCTCTCTCATTACTTGGCTGAAGCGTCCCCTCTGTGTTCCTGATAACAGACCTTTGAATGTCTACAGAATGCCCTTTGGGAGAAAACAGTGGGAACACAAGGGGATCAGCCCTGGGATTTCTTTGGAAGGAATGATGCTAAAGCTGAAACTCCAGTATTTTGGCCACCTCATGGGAAGAGTTGCCTCATTGGAGAAGACTCTGATGCTGGGAGGGATTGGGGGCAGGAGAAGAAGGGGACAACAGAGGATGAGATGGCTGGGTGGCATCACTGACTCGATGGATGTGAGTCTGAGTGACCTCCGGGAGTTGGTGATGGACAGGGAGGCCTGGTGTGGTGCAGTTCATGGGGTCGCAAAGAGTCGGATACGACTGAGTTACTGATCTGATCTGATCTGATTTTGTTTCTCTAACAGCGTTTTCACGGTGATGCTTACTCTCTCGTCCCCTTAGAGGGAGTTTCCAACATGTGTGTACGTATATGTGCCATGTGCGCCATGCACATTGGAAAGTTGAGACTGGACAAGCCTCGTGTCTCCAGAGCACTCTAACCCTGGTCCTCTGTGATCTCCTGGTCTCCCTCTTTAGGATAAAAGGCGAGGGTGGAAATGCCCTTGGCTTGACACCCGAACAGGGGCCTGTAATGATGGGCAGAGGCCTTATGGAGGTCTTGGCAGTGGTCGAGGGCACTTAGAAATCTCCAAGCTGGTCGTCTGGTGTCTGAAACCTCGGTTCTTGCCGCCAAGCCTTGTCCCTAAAGCTGCCAATAACCAAAGGGTGTATCTCTGGTGTGGGTAACAGTTGTTGGTGGAGGGGGCTGACAGATAGTCAGATGATTTTAATGTTTATATTCCACTGGGGTAAGCTCTAACAAAGACCCATCATTTCCCAGATAACCAATTCTTTTAAAAGAACATCTGTTGAAACTGGCAATTTACATTCTTCTTAAAATACGGAGCGACATAATTAACCCTCTGGGGAGACTAATATTAGTTTATTAGAGACAATTTCTAGTTCTGTTTATTTTTACACTAAACGATTTGTTCAGATTGGGGGAAATTTTTTTTTTTTTTTGGTGGGGTGGGTTTGCCTTTATTTAGGGCTGGTCAACTTTTCCTAATCAAGGACACACAAGGTCAGTGGTGAGGTGATAATACAGGGGTCATGATGACCATCCATCAGGAACCAGTAGAAGTGTCCTGAAAGGGCTCGGAATTGTTTGACACTGGAATGATTTTGTTAGCGCGCTAACTTTGGGGTATAATGAGTGGCTTTCACCGGGACGTGATCTGTTGCTGACGTGTAAGTAACAGACGTGTTACTGACTCGTCCTTACATGGGTACCCCTGTCTCCCGTCATCACACGGGCTCCTTCTGCACCCATTGTCGGCGGCACCCTCTTGTGCTCTCTGCCGTAGTCCCTGTAAACTGATTTACAGTCTGCCCGCGAAGGTCAGCGGCACTCACTTGTTTCCAGCATTGGGCCAATTTCTGCCTTCTGGCTTATCGGGGACAGAGAACAGAGAGCCAGGGCCTTCTGAGGTTGTGCAGAGGCCAGAGGGAGCACAGGTCCCTCTGTGTCTCAGAGGCCCGTCTTTGGATTGCAGAGCGTGCCCACCTGAACATCCAGCCGTTTTGAGCTCTGCCACCGTATCGTGCAGTGAACCAAGTCCATTGCTGTCTTGCCCTTGGTGCCTCTTCCAGCATGGGGGTTCCCCTGTCATCCTGTGCTCCACCGCTTCTGTCCTCTAAGTATTCATGAAGGAGCTGCAGAACCATCCCCAGTGCCATTTGCTTTACTGCAAGACAGGACTCATGAGCAGGGGTGTATTTGTGTCTCTGAATGAAACTAGCTGTGAGCTCCTGTGAGAGCCCTGCTGAGCTGCCCAGCTTGGCTTGCAGGCCCTTGACCTGGCCAGCTGATGGCTCCAGCCTCCCTCCCTCTGGGGGCAGCTTTGTGCTTCAGCGAAACTGAAGTGGGTTCACCAGGCAGAACCCTTGGTGCCAGCCATGCTTTCTGCCCAGGCTTCCCGGGCTCACCCATCTGTCATCAGACTGCTCTTCATCCTTCAGAACTCAGCTCTTGGTGTCACCTCTTCCCTGAAACCTTCCCAGACCTCTACTCGCCTAGACAGCATCACCTCCTCCCTCAGCGATGTGGGCGTTTCTGTATCCTGATTGTTCAGTTACACCTTCTTCATTCCCATCAGATGGCGTGGTTCACGGGGGAAAGGACCGTGTTTTATTCCATTTCTACCCCAGGCTGGGCACCTAATAGGTGCTCAGTGAACAGTGATTGGATGTAATTCTCCCCTTCCCCTCCTGCTGGCCTCTACTTAAGATATAATGGCTTTTGGTGTTTTGTTTTGGGGTGAAGTGTAACAGGGTATGTTGCACATGTGTGGGAGCAATTACAAAGTCCAGTCACACTGGAAATGGCTGACTCACCCCTGAAGTTTCTTTATTTGCAAGCTGGAAGATGAGAGCTGATCTTGACCCACCTGGAAAGTCTGAGCCTATGAAGCTGTTCTGAATAACAGTCATCTGGGGATGGGGGCGGCAGGCAGCAGATGCCTCTGGGGGCCCGAGTGACCCCTGCTGCCCTCGCACCTCCTCTCCGTCTCCCTCCTCGCTCCGTTGCCTGCATCGAGGTTCTGGGGCTCACGGCTTTGCTGATCTGCATCTTCCCCTGCCTTTCTCCCTGCAGCTGAGACATCTGACGTGTGGTGGGGGTGCCCCTCTCAGTGCGCAGAGCCAGAGCTGGGGGGTGTCCTTCTCTAGACTTCTGAAACTTGGCCTTCTCCCCTGGAGATCCCCAGCTGGCCGCTTTCACATCACAGTTAGATGAGCACCCAGAAGGTGGGTGGCATTTCCACAGCGAGGGCAGCAGACGGTCCCCTCAGGAGACAGTGGTGTGTGTACAGCTGACGGGGGGAGGTTTTTAAGTTGAAGGCCAGTGAATGCGGCCTGTGTCATCAACCACACAGTCTTGAAGGACACGTGTCTTCTGAAGGTGTGCACGCACATGTGTGTGTACATGTGTGTCTCTAGGCTTATTTGGCGTTACTGATTTTTCCCCTCTAGCCAGTGGGCAGGTCACCCATGACGTGGTCCACTGGACAGTCCACCTCAGGGACTGGCAATCCAGGCCTTTCTTCTGACTTCCTAGTGGCACTTTTATCATTGTATATAAAGCCCGGCTGCACAGTGTGTTGGAATCAAGCATATGCAACATCCAGTCCACACTGGATGGATTGGGACTCATGTCAGCACTCTCCGCTATGTCTGGAACCTTGACAGTGACCGCGAGGTGATCTCTGACCTTGGCGACACAACCCAGGGCCCGCCACTGGGATGCATTTACCGAAGCCATGTTTCCCTTCCCTCCTAAGGGAGACAGGAATTATGTGGAGATTTTCTGTATGTATTTGGGGCTGGAGGGAAGTTTTATTGTGGTGCTTATGTGCCCTGAATAATTTGCAGCAACTTACAGAGTTATAATTCAGGGAGTAAGTGGTTGTGAGAGAATTCGCAGTGTCATACCGAAATGTGTGTTTTCCCTTAATCTGTAGCCTTCTTGACAAATTACCAGGCGCTTTAGCCCTGTTATCACTGAGTACTTGTGCACCATAAGTATGGGAATAGGGAGGACCAGCGTGCATGCATGCACTCCCAAGTCCTTTAACCATGACAGACACCACTAGTCAGTCAGAGTTGTGCTCAGCATAGGACTCCAAGTGGCCGTCACTAGCCGTCCGCAGTCAGTTCAGCAGATACACTTTATCTGCCATCCTTGCAGTGTGGTGCTTTGTTGAAAGCATCGCAGTTCTTCCTGAAGGGGACAAACAGGCCATCTGTGCAGCAGTCACACCTCTGGCTATCTTATTCCTGGTGATGGTTTGCTGTCCGAGCTTGGCCCGCCTCCTGGCAGGTGGCTGGGAAGACTTTGAGCCAGTTATCTAAAGGGATAATGCATGTCTTAGAGTTCCATTGCCTGCCCGGATGTGACCCTCACTCTCCAACCATAAGCTGGGGTTGCATAATGAAATGTCCTCTGTTAGGAATTTGTGTATTAGGACTGGTGGTTCATGTTGTTCTGGTCTAAAAGCTTTCCTGGAACAGAAAGAATTCCTTGAAAGACCCATTGCAGAGGCAGGTGGTACCCAGGTTGAGTGGAAGTGTGGTTTGACTTATGCACAGTTTGAGGCACATGTCTGTTGCATCAAGCTGTGTCCACTTGACTGGGTATATAATGTGTGTCTGTTACTCTCTCTCACAGCAGAGAAGAGCAGTTGCATTCGGTCATGCCAGGCCCTTAGAGTGTCAGGTGGGTTATTTGTAAAATATCTTCAGGGTGTTTAAAGGGAGTCATTCTTTACAAGTTGTGATAAATGACATCACCATGAAAACAACATAATACGTGTAGCTAAGACCTGTATAGCACTTGGTATGCACTTATATGTAGATAAATCTGTGTAACCATGGCCCTCTTTGTGTGTGCTTTACATAAATGAACACCTAACACTATCTTATACTCATTTTGGATATGAGAAAACCGAGACACACGGAAGGTAAGTAAGCAGGCTGAGAGCACACAGCTGAAATAGCTGTCTGACCCTCTGAAGTCTGTGTTCTTACCCACAGCAAGGCACGGCATCATCCGGAAATTTCTCTCCATTTGGATCGATTAAGCAGGGTGAGAATTCTGGACTTCGATGATTGTCAGAAGGCAACAGAGCTGGGGGTCTGGACCTCAAGGCCGGGTCTTTGCTTTTGGATTTTGGACAGGCCAGTAAAGAAACATGAGACAAACACGAAGCAACAAGCACACCAGAGAGCCAGAACCAGCAGCAGATGACCGGAGCCCACGGAGAGCCCCCTTGTCTGGCAGCACCAGGGATGTTTCTGCTGCACAGGCCGGGGGTCTCAGGGCGGGGCTCATGCATGTGCTTCCGTAGGAAGTACCCCACCTCCTGGGTCAGGATGGTCGCCACTTAATGGACTGTACATCAGTGGCTTTGGGAGGAAAAGAAATGTAAGGCTCGGCCATCGGTCAGCCCGAGTCAGCACACTGAACTTTTGTTCAATTAGCTCCTCCCCCCATCTTTATGGTATGGCCTTTCCTGTAATTACAGTCGAGATGCTACAGCCGGAGGAAGGCCTGTCAGTGGAGTAAGAGGCTGCTGTCCATCGAGGGGTGACAGCCGGTTCCGAGGGCTTCAGGCCTGTCCTTAGAGAGCCTTGTTATTTCCTCCTCCGATGCTTTACCCCAGCCCCGTTCGCCTCCATCACGTGGACAGAGCAGTCTTCTTCCATGGCCAAGCCCCGTGGGTCAGGACCCCAGACATGATGTACTGCAAAGTAGAGATGCTTCATTGATCTGTATTGTTTTTAATTAAGAATCATTTTAAAAAATACACATCTGTGTGCACATCGGAAAAGATCTCGGAAGACGTGTGGCCGGCAGTTTGTCAAGCACTTCCCCTGGGGGTGGGCTTGGGTGGGAAGCGATGGGAAAGAATCACGTTTTGCCTTCGGCCAGCCTGTACTTGGTTTTCTTTCTTTTCATTTTTTTTAATAACCAGGGACGACTCTTGTGATTTCAGATGACTCTGTGTCGTCGAAGAATCAAAATCAGTGAACTTACTTCTCATCATCAGAAATTCCCTAAGACAGGAAGATTTTAGCTGGAAAAATCACCAAGTCTTCTGAACACTTGCCTGAGGGTCTGGATCTGAATGATGGGTTTTCATCTTTGCTCTCGGAATTTTGGACCATTGCAAACAGCTCACTGCTGTTTTGGACTGCTTTTCCACTTGGTGTTCCTTTGCTTCACCGGCTCATCTTGGCCTCTGCCCCTCTGTTTTTCTTTTGCCTCCCCAGGATCCCAGGCTTGTTCCCTATCCTTGTCACACCTTCTGCAAGCTTCGGGCACGATCTCTCTCCTCTGAAGGGAGTACCCTGCCTCCCCGCGTTCCTTCTCCATTTCCCTGCGGCTGAAAGCCAAGCACATGTTTGTAGTCATGTTTGGTGCTTTGCCTCCGTAAAGCTATAAACAGATGACCATGTCCTTGTGGAATGCAGTCCTGGGAGAGAATGCCATGTCTCTGATGAACTGAAGGTGGAATTGAAGGGAGGAATCACATCCATCAGCAGGTGGCTGGCGTCCTGTGGGTCTCTTCAGCTCTCTTGGCCGCTGTTAGAGGTGTCCGTGCTGTCCCAGGACTGTTACATGTCCTCAGGTGGGTGGTGGTAGATGGGTGGGTGCATCCCACGTGCGTTTGTGCATGTGGCCATGGAAGGCAAGGAAAGATGTGCTTTGCACACCACAAGTTGCTGGGTGGCTTCTAACCTAGGCCCCTTTGGACCATGTCATTGACAACATAGTACATAAAGCCACCGTGCTGGCTGTGTCCTTACGGGCTGGTGCCCGCTGTGCCTGGGACGGTGGGAGGCTCTTTGAGGGCCAGGGTCAGTGATGTGGACAGGTCGCCCCACTCTCCCTGGAACACCTTTCTGAGCCATGGCACAGAAGCAGACAGGTCACCGCTGCAGGCACAGGCCCTCACGCACCCTCTTCTCTCCTGTCAGCCTCTGTGGAACCTTCAGGAAGGAGAACAGAGTGCTCAGAAATCAAGGAAGCTCACTTTTGCCAAGAATGATGTCAGTAGCAAACTCTGGAAGGAGGTGAGATCCGCAAAGGTTCTGCCGGGAGCTGTGGGGGTATCACATGCTGAGGCCCGAAACCCGTGTGTCCGTACACCTGTGGCCCTGGCATGTAGTAGCTGGCAGCCCTCCGATAGGTATGTTTCTACCCAGGCCCGGCACGGTGGGAGCGGGGTACGGGGTGAGGGCACGTGCACGCAGGAGACTGGACAGAGCGGTTTGGTTCCAGAGCTGTGTACGGCCGCACAAAGGCCCACCGGCCGCTGGGTTCTTCCAATGTCACTCAGAATTTGTTCCTTTGCCAGTTTTTTTCTTTTTCTACTAGGCTTTATTTATTTTTTTAGAGCAGTTTTAAGGTCGCAATGAGACTGAGAACAGTGCAGAGATTTCCCCCGCCCCGCCCCGCCCCACACCCCGAGGGCACGTTTCCTACCCTCGATGAGCCCACGGTGCCGCATCGCTGTCACCTGCAGGCCGTGGTCGCCTCAGTGCTCAGCGCTTGTGTTGGACGTTTATGCATCTGGACAAAGGTCTGGAGACATGTACCCGTCAGCGTCCTATGGCCTGGAGTAGACTCACTGCCCTGAGTCCTCTGGACTCCCTCTCTCCATCCTTCCTTCACCTCTCACCTGCGGCAGCCACTGATGTCGTGCCTGTCTCCACAGTGTTGCCCTTTCCAGAACGTCACATAGTTGGAAGCATACAGCTATCACTAGGAGCATTTTCAGATTGACTTCTTTCACTTAGAAATAGGCATTGATGTTTCTTCCGTGTCTCTTCACAGGTTCATAGATTTTTGCTTGTGCTGTTGTTGTTCAGCACCAAACAGTACTCCGCTGTCTGGACGTATCCAAGCGTGCTCATCCATTTGCTACTGAAGGACATTTTTGTTGCTTCCATGTTTGGGCAATTATGAATAAACTGTCTGTAAATATCCCTGTGTAGGTTTCTGTGTGGACATAAGTTTTCAGCTCATTTGTGTAAATATAGAAGAGCACAGTTGCTGGTTTATATGCTGAGAGTATGTTTAGTTTTGTAAGAAAGTGCCAGACTGCCTCTTTGACAATGGCTGCCCAATTTCGCATCCTCTCAAGCAGTGAGCAAGGGTCCTCGTCAGCCCACACCCTTGCCAGCACTTGGCCAGGCAAGGTTCTGGCTTGATGTCATCCTAAATAGCAGTGGAGGGGTATCTGCTTGATTTACCAAGGTTTGTTTTTCATTGTGAGTTTTAAATAATCACACTTATATAAAAGTCTGAAATAAGTGGAAAAGCACATTTACCTCTGAAATAAGGACATCTGTGTGGAGTCTGGCAGTTTGCTAGTAACTGAAGCTGGAATGTTTCACTGTTAACATCTTACTGTGACCACTGGCCATCAGGAGAGATCTGAGACTAAGGTAGTGGGTTCTCAGTCCGTATGTTTTATGCTTTTGAGGCCAACTGATTTTAAGCCATGGGTCTGTTTGGGGGTTATGCCAATGACAATAAGTATTGAAATAGCAAATGGGCATTAGGATAGTTGGTTTGTGGGCAGAAATAGTAGCTTATTACTGCTGCCCACCAACACCTTACTGCATATTGGATGTGATTACTGGTGTGGACGCCCAGCACTGCATTGCAGGGGCCGTGCCTGGGTCCCAAGGCATCACTCTTGACTGTCTTTCACCAGACACTGTACTGTTACATTTCAAAAAAGGCAAAAAATAAAAGGTAGACTAATTATATGCTGAAAGTAGTAAAACTTGCAAAAAAGATGTTTCAAGAAAATTTGATATTTTTAGGAAATTGTCAGGGTCATCGACCTAAAGAGAATAGAAACAACTTTGTTAGAATTTCTACCCTGTAATTTAAGATTTACTCATACTGCTTTGTCGGAGAAGGCAATGGCACCCCACTCCAGTACTTTGCCTGGAAAATCCCACGGATGAAGGGGCTTGGTAGGCTGCAGTCCATGGGGTCGCTAAGAGTTGGACATGACTGAGCGACTTCCCTTTCACTTTTCACTTCCTTGCATTGGAGAAGGAAATGGCAACCCACTCCAGTGTTCTTGCCTGGAGAATCCCAGGCTCCCCCGTCCCTGGTGGCTGCTGTCTGTGGGATCACACAGAGTTGGACACGACTGAAGTGACTTAGCAGCAGCATACTGCTTTGTAAATTTTACCCCGTCATTGGTTGGTGGGGCCCACTCTAGTACTATCAGAGCTTATAAAGTAAGAGGGGAAGGTAACATGTCTCCACCCACCTTGGGGCAAGGTTTTCTGGAGAGACAGCTTTGCCAAGCTTCACATGCCCTGCCCACAGAATTATGTGATAAAATAAAACTCTTGCCGTTTCTCTTTGCATGGCATACGTATAATGCTAGTGCTGGATGAGGGACTGGTTCAGAGACACAGAACAGGCTGCATACCTTCGGCTTAAAGGGAGGTTAAGTGACATGCAGAAATTGGGAGCTTTCTGTGCTAAGAAAAAGCTAGCAGGGATGTTATGTTGTCTTGTTGATCCAGTGGAAGAGCATGGTGGTGTTTGGTATGGCAATTCCGCGTACTTTTTCCTCTTAAATTCAAAGTCCTCAGCCATCCGTCTCTCCTTCATTGGCATTGAGAGATAAGCACAATAATGATTGAGTTAAGACTGAATATCACGGAGGCGAAAGGAATAATTCTGAGGCCTTTTAGTCTATTAACTATATGAGGCTTCTTAATAGTTTGGCTCAAGGCAAAAATGATTTTATTCTAGTTTCATCCTCGTTGAGTCAATAATTAACCGACTTTGATTAAAACTGAATTTTACCAAGTATAACAACCATCTGGGCCTCTTCCCTTCCATATGAGAAATGGCGCGTTCTTCCCTCGGAACAGTTCTCGGGGTCCAGGGTGGGCCTCAGGGCCTAGGCTCCGTCGTGATGCCTGTGCTTGGGGAGGCGGTGGCGTTCTTTGGCATCTGTCTTGCTCCCCCCAGAGGGGCCTCCCACACATGGTGCTGTCTGCGGGAGGGACTGGCCCTCAGCCAGCCCCTTCTGTTTTTCTCCTCTTGGCTCACCTGAGCTAGCCCTCCTGAAGGACCAGGTGGGACTAGTGGGGCTTTGCTGACCTGTGGCGAGCGGCGAGACTCGGGCACTGGGCAGCTGTGTTCCCCGTGCTGGGTATGGAGGGCTCCCTGCATCGCCGCTCAGACACCCTCCCAGCTCCCCTCGGACTGCTGCTCGCCCCGTGTTGGGCGGCTTGACACGCCACCCTCTCGCCTCCAGGCTCAGCCTTGTCACGAGTGAGGGCCGGGTTTCATCCTCCTGTCTCCAGCAAGGACTCAACAGCAGCACGGGTAGGCCATATCCATGGAATGGGCCTGGGAGGAGACTCCAGTCCAGGCAGCGCGGGGGCAGTTTTCTCTGGATGTCGAGACCTTGGAGTTTCATGCCATGGGGCTGGGTTCTTCCCTCACTTTTCGTCTCTATGTGCTGTAAACAGCCATTCCTGCCTTTGGCTAGCTGGGGTTAAGCACATCCTGGTCATTTTGAGGCTTCACTGCCTTGAGTCTTTTAGGATGGAGCTAAGACAGGCAGAAGGGAGGAGGTGGGTTGAAACTTTGATTTCACACAAGGATAAAGAAAAACAAGCAAAAAAAACCCCAACAACAACAGTGAAACAGAAGAGCAAGCAAGAGAGGTGGGAAGTGCCTCTTGAGGGTCCTGGTGCGTGGTACCAATGCGAGAGGTCCAGCTGAACCCACGGCAGCTTTGCAGTAGCAGCCTGGGTGAGCTTCTGCTGACAGTCACTGCGATACTAATTGTGTTTGCGAGTGTGTGTGCGGCAGGGAACAGACGGGCCTTTGAAACAACTGTATGGGTTGCTTGGCATTTAGCGTGGGTGTTAAATCTCCATCCCGGTTGCCGAGATTAAATTGAATCGGCCCCCGTGGCCGTTCAGCTTCACTGTGCAGAAAATGTAGCCAGCGTTTTCACACCTCTCCCTCCCTCTCACGTCTCCTTCCCTCAGTCCTTTCTTTTCCCCTTCTTCTGTCTTTTAATCTTGCATGCTGCTCACTGGGTGGGTGCCATTCCACTAAGTCAGGCAAACCCCCGGCAAGATGTTCTAGGTACACGATATCAGAGCACCTGGCTGAGACATCCAAGCGTCCGTGTGATGGGGTGAGCAGATTCCTCATGACCGTTTACAAAAGGAGGAGTTCATTTTGGGTGTCCTCGATTATTTCCCACCCACCGCTGTCCAGCTGGACTGGCTCTTTTGAGAACACACGGATGTTTGTGCTGGAAGCTCCAGTCATATCATTTAATCCCAAAGCTTTTTTTTTTTTTTTTTCTTTCTATGATGAATTATTCAGGCTGTGTTTTCCAGAGTTGTCATCAATCAGGACAGACCCAGAGAGAACGTGTGTGACCACACCCATGCGGGCCCCGAGAGGAATTGGTGTTTTCTGGCTTCAAGAAGTTCCAGAAGAAAGGATTCAAAGCCAGGGGCTGTCCTTCTCTGGGCAGTGAGCAAAGCAGGTACCACACTCAGGCTCGCTGATGTTCAGGCTGGATTAAAACCCAGCCAGGGAGATGTGCGCAGCCCTGTGGGGGTGGGGATGGGGTGAGGCTTTTTATCCTCAAGCGGTCAGCAGTGTCGGGCAGGGCAGAGGGTCAACTGGGTGCCAGCGACCGAGTCTCTCAATCAGTGCCCACAGAATTTTAAACTTGGAACATAAGCACCTTCCCCTCTGCATAAGATTTTTTTTTTTTTTTTGGTATCATGAAGAAGTTTTTGGAAAACTGCCTGTCTGTTGTAAAAGAAGAAATAGGCAGACATGTCAGTTCAGATATTTGTGTTTGTGTAAACATTTCAGCATTACTGATACAAACCATCAGATGGTGGGGCTGAGGATGACCACAGACCACCAGCCACAGTCACACACAGGGGTTTGGATAGGAACGTGGGAGATGGGAAGAAATGGAAAGTAGAGACATGATACAGAGTCGAATGAATGCCGGCTCCATTTCACTCAGCTTCCCTCCTCATTGTACTCTGGCTTTGTAGCTGGCTCTCTTCCCAAACAGTGGTACTCAGCTTTGGCTGTGCGCTAAGACCACTGGGAACTTCTTTATAAATAGTGATGCTCCAGGCTGATTGAATCCAGATCTCTCAGAGAGAGAGAGAGATAGAGATGTCCTCCTGGAGTTTTCTGTGGAAAGTTTTTGGGAGCATAGAGCAGAGTCAAATCCCCTTTGAAAAAGCCACATTGGACTTCCTGCTTGACGCGGAGTTCTGTGCTTCTCTGGAGGCTGTTACCATTTCCTCATCTTCTGTCTCCCTGGAACACTTTTATGTCCATTGGAACTTTGCAGGGCCTGCCTGCCCTTTGCTCTCCAATATCAGTTAACAATGACAAAAAAAACCAAAACAGCTTTATTCACACACAGTGCACCAGTCCACAGTTCATCCATGTAAAGTGTAAACTTCAGTATTTTCTTGGTATATCCACAGCATTGTGTATCCATACATCACCACCATCAATTTTAGAACATTTTAATTAGCCCAAGAAGATCCACACTCCCTAGCCATCATCCCAAACGCCCCTTCTTCCAGCCCTTGGAATCTGTCTTGATGGGTTTGCCAGTTCTGGACATTTCCTATAAATGGAGTTATGTAATCCATGTAATCAAATTGCAAACATCCGTTCGATCATTGAAAAAGCGAGAGAATTCCAGAAAAATATCTACTTCTGCTCTATTGACTATGCTCTTTGACTGTGTGGACCACAGCAAACTGGAAAATTCTTCAAGAGATGAGAATACCAGACCACCTGACCTGCCTCCTGAGAAGTCTGTATGCAGGTCAAGAAACAACAGTTAGAACTGGACTTGGTTCCAAATCGGGAAAGGAGTACATCAAGACTGTATATTGTCACCCTGCTTATTTAACTTACATGCAGGATGAAGCACAAGTTAGAATCAAGATTGCTGGGATAAATTATCAATAACTTCAGATATGCAGATGATACCACCCTTATGGTAGTAAGTGAAGAATTAAAGAGGCTCTTGATGAAAGTGAAAGAGGATAATTAAAAAGTTGGCTTAAAACTCAACATTCAGAAAACTGAGATCATGGCATCTCGTCCCATCACTTCATGGCAAATAGATGGGGAAACAATGAAAACAGTGACAGACTTTATTTTCTTGGGCTCCCAAATCACTGCAGATGCAGATGGTGACTGCAGCCATGAAATTAAAAGGTGCTTGCTCCTTGGAAGAAAAGCTATGACCAACCTAGACAGCATATTAAAAAGCAGAGACATTACTTTTCCAACAAAGGTCCGTGTAGTCAAAGCTATGGTTTTTCCAGTAGTCGTATATGGGTGTGAGAGTTGGACACCCTCTAGTGCTGAAGAATTGAGGCTTTTGAACTGTGGTGTTGGAGAAGACTCTTGAGAGTCCCTTGCACTGCAAGGAGATCCAATCAGTCTGTCCTAAAGGAGATCAGTCTTGAATATTCATTGGACGAACTGATGCTGAAACTCCAATACCTTGGCCACCTGACATGAAGAAGTGACTCATTGGAAAAGACCCTGGTGCTGGGAAAGATTGAAGATGGGAGGAGAAGGGGACGACAGGATGAGATGGTTGGATGGCATCACCGACTTAATGGACATGAGTCTGAGTCAACTCCAGGAGTTGGTGATGGACAGGGGAGGCCTGGCGTGCTGCAGTCCACGGGGTTGCCAAGAGTTGGACACGACTGAGCGACTGAACTGAACTGAATCCATGGTCTTTTGTCTTTTGTCTCTGGCTTCTTTTATTCAGCACCATGTTTTCAAAGCTCATCAGTGCTGTAGCATATATCCATACTTTTTCTTTTTAAGACTGTAATATTTCGTTGTATGGATAGGCCGCGTTTCACGGATCCGTTCATCAGCCGATGGACAGCTGCATCGTGTCCAGTTCCTGGCTCCTGTGAATGATGCCACGTTGAACATCCGTGCACAGGCTTCAGTGTGGACTGTACTTTCACTGCAGCATCCTTCGTCGTCATCTCTGTATCATCTTGACCATCAGGGTAGTGTCTTGCATCAGAAACAAGTCATAATTAGCAAAGCAGGCAGCTCTGGGTCATGGGCCCAGGTATCTGGGGGACTCTCACTCTACCTGCTGTGTGACTTGAAGCTGTGAATTGCTCAGCTTCTCCGGAGAAGAAAGGAAAGTGTCCCAATTCCTCCTCTTGCTCTCCCATCCCCCCTTCTACAGATAGCTAAGAGCAGCTTCCTGAGAAGGGACTGTGCCGTGCTCTGTAATTCGGACAAGGCGTCAGTATGGTCCGCGTGATTCATGAGTCCACATCTCACACATTCCCACTGAACATACGTGTGCGCCTTCCCACAGCCCTGCCTTTCATGTGTTAACTGACTCTTTTTGAAATTGATGAGGCCTAACTCACAAGCGATGTCTGTCTGGATTAAGGGAACCTGAGAATCGCTATTTATGTCTGACCCAAGGAAACTCCCTGTAAGCTGCTCATCGGAGGTGCCTGCTGAGAGCATGCTGGGGAGATGGGGTCCCCACTCTCCTGGTAAAAGCTGGAGTCTGCTCTCACTCCATTTTACCTGCAATAACAAACACTGAGCCAGCGGACTCACAGGTCCACCTCCGCTGATGGTTTCATTTTTGTAAATTTAGTCTAAAAACTATATATGCTGCACTTGTGATTTTCCTCCCTACTCCCAAGTCTTCACTGTGGATTAAAATATATTGTAAAAAACAAAACACTTCTATGAAGGTGGTTTAGATAAACTAAATATGCCTCAGACTTAACTAACAGTCAGGTGACTCCTTATAGTCTACTTAAAGCACCATCAATGTGCTATGCTTTTTGCATTTGCATTTTTAAAACTAGAATCTCTGCCTCAATAAAAATGAAATTTCTCTTGAAAACATTCAGTGTGCCTTCGTGCTAATAAATGTTTATGCATCATCTTACCACCAGGGGGCATTGTGGTTTGACTGTCCACTTAAACAGCCTGCATTCTATCAGTTTACCCAGCAAAGAGGAGGCCTGGGCCTATTTCTGATTCCTTCCAAGAAGGAATCGTATCTGGAAGAGAACAGATGTCGATTCTTTTTCCTCACTAGCAAACGGTAGTGTTGTCAAATTTGCTAAATTTAGCAGTTGAAGATTAACATGCAATATATAATATGCATCTGCCTAACTGTACAATAAATAGTAAATCACATTTTTATGCTTTCTCTGAACTTGGAAGCTGCAAGTTATTATTTTTTTTTTATTCCCTGGGTGTGATGAAATAAATAACATTGAAATACATTTTAAAGATGTCAGTCAGGGGGAAAAAGAAAGTGCTTGGCAACTGTGTTTGATAGATTTCTTTTATGATTAATTCTATTAAGTTTTAATGACTTTAAAGATATAAAGCTAGAAACCACAAAACTAGGCACGGTTAATAAATAACTGAAATACCAGGTGTATAGGAAATGCATCTGTGGAAAAATGAACTCATATATTCTCTAGGATGTACTAGGAAACAGCTCTTTGGCAAGTGGAGAGAGTCAAATATCCCCAAAGCGGGGGAAAAGTTTAAAAACAGTGAATTCAAGAAGATTGTCTTTCTTAGAGAAAATCCTATGAGAAAGATACTCTCCAAGATTCACAAATACAAATTAAATTATTTTCCTAACCAATATTTATCAGCAAGACAGTTGTTCTCTCAGAATGCATTTCTCCACTGTGGATTTGTTAAACATCTTTGGACAAAATTTCAAGAATTTCTCAAGAGCTTCTTGTCACGGTTTTCTTCCTGCGCTCTTCCAGCACGGAAAGGGCCCACATTGCTTTGTTGTTTTATAAATACTCAAAGGATGGGCTGGTCCCAGAACTGGGAATAGTGGTGGCAGACTTTTAGTAACACTGTCTTATTTTTTTCCTTCCTTCTGCACTCAGAACTGATGGACTATGACTCAGTTCTTCCTCAAAGCATCTCTGTGAATCGGGGAGGAGAGAAAGAAAGAATTGTAGATTCCAAACAGCAGAAGGGAGGCTCATCGGGCTTGGGGGCTCAGCACGGACTCTGAGACACCCCTTCAGGGGGCCTGCAGGTTCACGGCTGGGGCCCTCCGCTGTAGGCACAGCTGGACTCTTTACTTCCTAGAACACCTCAACTGGCGTTCCGAAGCTGAATGGTTTAGAAACCAAACACCCGTTAATTAGCATGAGTAATGACTGGGCAGAGATGCAGGGCTCCCGGAACAAGCGTGTATAAACGTGTATGTTTTTGTGCCTGAAAAGAGACAAGTGGTCTATCTTGCACAATCCCTTCTCTCCACGCAGGGTTCTCAGTCCTGAGCGTTTCTGAGTCTCCGGAACTCAGTAGGTACCCTTAGGAGCCATCACATCAGGCAGCCCTCATGCCCTAGAACTTCAGATCTAAAGATCTTTTAAACGCACAGAACTGAGTTTTGAAAGCGCCTGGCCCATTCCAAATGAATACCGACTCCCAGCCTCGAGAATGCCTGGAGTGAGAGAACAGGGAACATTGTTCTTTTCTGTTGATATTATTTCATACTGAGTCAACACCCTTGCCAAGAGTCCGAGGCGGCTCCTGGCCTGACAATGCCTTATTTAGCCTAGTTTCTAGAATAAAGTCGGAGGGTCCCCTCGGGCCCTGCTCAGTGGCACTCAGGTCACCCCAGAGCTGGAAGAGGCCAAAGCAAATACAGTGGATCTGTTGCTCCGTGAAAATCATCTTCTTTCTGGGCTGGGACGTACATTTGGCCCTGGCAGCCGGGGAGCCTGGGCCAAGACCGGATACCCCAGTCCTCCAGGGCTTTCAGGGCACTGGGATCTCAGGGAACCTCGTCTCAGGGCCAGGGAGCCACACTCAGAGCCCAGGCTTTCTGCTTGCTCCCCACTGGGGCAGCTGCTGGGCGGCGTGGAGAGCCAGGGCCTCATTCCCGGCCTGGCTGGGTCTTGGGCTCTCCCGGTACCCAGAGCACGTCGGCTCGAGGCTGGAAGAAACTCGAAGCATTTGGCCGGGAGGAGGCGACTGGTTCCAGCTGGCCCCAGCGCCGTGCTTTAAAAATTACCCAGATGAACTGATTCTGTATCGGGAGTGGGTGGAGAGGCCGCGGAGGAAGATTCGGCCTCTCTCCCCCTAATCATGAGCGATGTGATTTGGAGAGAGAAGCCTGGGCTTGGCTCGGGAACCTGCGTTTCCTTGGCCAGGCTCCAGAGGGGAGGAAGGCTCTGGAGGGACGGCACAGGCACGCCGCGTCCACTCAGCCCCTCACCCGCCACGTTCCTGGGGCCTCTCCCGGGCTCGGGTCGTCAGTGCCCCAGAGAAAGTATATTGACCTGGGGGGTGGCTGCCTCGAGAGGGAGGCCACAGGCTTCAAGGGCGGGGGTATTGCTGCATGGCTGTGAATGAAGGACACCAGAGGCCGGAGGCACCCCTCCAAACATAACTTGGCCCTGCACTCTCCCTGCGGACAGGAGGGCTGCATGCCCCTGGCCCCGCGCCCACATGCGCTCTTGGCTCACGCAGACTTTCCATATCGCTCCCGCCTCAGAAACAGCTCCCGCCCCAGACACGACTCCGGCCTGTGACTTGGCCACTCTGCAATGAAGAGTAGCTAGCACTCGGATGCTCATAACATTTTATTTTAACCTAACAAAAGGCAAAAGGAAAGGGTCTGAGCCTCTTCCTTCTCAATTCCCTCCACCCCTGGCTGGCTAGAAGGTCCAGCTAGCATCTCTTAAAAAAAAGCATCCACTCACCCACGTGCTGATGGGCAAGTTAGAGACCTCTTTCCAGGTGGTCCTTTCTCTAGCACCTGCCCAATGATGCCTGGCTCTGGGGCTGCTACACTGCTAGGCAGGGAGGGCTTGGGTGTTAGAGGGCAGACTGTCTCTGGAGGTTCGGTGAGGTCTGTTTCTTTCTTACCCAGGTCCTGTTTTACGCAAAGCCCTAGTTGCTTCAGGTGCCTCCTCATCTGTGTTGTTGCAGTAAATAGGCAAGAAGCCAGCTCTTTCTAGCAAGGGCAGCGTTATCTCAAATAACATGATAGACACCGAGAGTGCTCTCATATTCGGCCAACAGAGCAGAGAAGGGAAAGAGTCAGAAATGGAGTGGAGAAAGTATGAATGATCTCTATGTGTTGACTCCTTTAAAAAAAACACACAAGATTAACAGCAATACATACATATAAATATTTCTTTCTGGCCAGGCACCACAGATTAGATTTCATGTTGAAAATGTAAATCTTGCCTGGGAAACACCGATGTTCATTTTAAGCGACTGACCCTCAGGGATAAAAATAAAAAAGGAAAAGGGAAACAAGCTGTGTTACTGACAAGCGATGGGATGTTCTATTTTATATCTTGCAGCTCTTTCACAACTCTGGCATTTCCAGGGAGCACTTTGGAATACTTTTGGTCCAGTCTGTCCATCAGAAGCTGCCTGTGTTTTTATGTTTTGAAAAGACGGGCAGAGAATGCCATGTCCCGTTAGGTGTCTCGTCCTTGAGCTGACAGCACACAGCATCAGTGTCACCCACGTGCCGTCCTTGCCCTTGACACCCTTTGAGAAATGTCCTGGGCTGTCCAGCCAGGTGAGCTCTGTGCTCCCTGATACACACCTCCAACAGTCTGGGAACACGTCTGAATTCCAGAATGTATCAGGGGAAAGGCCACCTGGCTACCCATCAGGTACTGATGCTGCTTTCTGCGTCCAGCGCCCCCTTGCTTAATAAGGTGTGGGGGAGCTTCCATATCCTCGCCTGCTTGGACTGAACAGAATGACTCGGCCCTCTGGCCGCAGGGCACAGCTGACTGCCTGCAGAAGAAGCCCGGCTCACCTTGCCTGGACGTCAGGGTATCACTGTTTCCCAGACTCAACGCCCACCTCGATTCTCAGTCTCTTATTTCTCAAATCAGTTTTTGCCTTGGAAGTAACGGGTTTCAGAGAATAAGAAGGTGGCTTGTCTCTCATATGTAGTGGAAAGTGAGCCATGCCGTCCGGGTCAAATGAACAAAAGAAGAGCTGGTGGGTGGTCGCGGGGACCAAGGGAGAAGTGAGTGTGGATGCTGACGGGAGCTGGTCCGCGCAGGCGTTGCTGTGTGGGTCGCGCAGCGGGGCTCCCTCCGCGTGGCGGTCTCCATGCTGCGGTTCTCCTGCCGGAAGGGTGGGTGCAGGTCCGTCCGCCTCCTGTATCTTTGTGAAACCTCCTCGACTCTTTCCAGGAACACATATTTCATCATCTGCTGTGGTTATATCTCGATCCTGGGATCCCCTGAAAGTGAAGTCGCTCAGTCCTGTCCGACTCTTTGCGACCCCATGGACACCAGGCTCCTCCGTCCATGGGATTTTCTAGGCAAGAGTACTGGAGTGGGTTGCCATTTCCTTCACCGGGGAATCTTCCCGACCCAGGGATCGAACCCAGGTCTCCCACATTGTAGACAGATGCTTTACCATCTGAGCCACCAGGGAAATCACTCTGGGATCCCCTGGCTGTGTTCAAAACCACCTCCCTCTCAAAGAAAACAAGGGGATTATGCCAGGAGCATCTCTTTTTGGTGTGTGTGTGGTGTGTGCGCGTGCGTGTGTGTGTGTGCACGTGTGGTGTTTGTGCACATGCATGTCTGTGCTTGCAGGCTCTTTGGCACCATTTCCCGTGAGTCCTGGAGAAGGAAATGGCAACCCACTGCAGTGTTTTTGCCTGGAGAATCCCAGGGGCCGGGGAGCCTGTTGGGCTGCCGTCTATGGGGTCGCACAGAGTCGGACACGACTGAAGCGACTCAGCAGCAGCAGCAGCCAGTGGGTCCTCCCGGCCCATCTCCCTGGAACCAGCAGTGAGCTTAAGCTGGCAGAAATGTTGTAACCCAGTTGTCAAACACAGATACTAGTAACACTTAAATCACATAAACTTGCTTTTTAATAAATTATATTAAAAACAAAGCTACTGAACACTCAGAGCTCCTCGGTCCCTAGGCCTTTTACGACCTCTGCCTGTTTTTATCTGTGCTTCTGCGTCCGTCTGGGTCTGGATGGCAGAAATGCCACAGGCTGGCGAGCAGCTGCACGTGGTCCTCAGCCCTGCACCGGGAGGCGATCTTGCTAGCCTGAAGCAGCCTTGGGAGTATTTACACCACAGAAATAGGCAAAAGCTATAAACCAAGCGTTGGTTAATTGTTTATATTGTCTTGGTGGAAGAAAAGCAACTACAGTGTTAATTGTGCAGGTTAAATATATGGGTGTCATGACTGTAGTTATTACCTTATGCATATTATAAAAAAAGAGGTATTTCCTTAGCACATTAATTAAAAAAAAAAAAAAAACTATTATCCAACTTAGCACAGAAGCCACTCGTGCCACTGAAGAATGGGTGACATTTCAAAATAATGACTGTCTCAGTTATTTTACTTTCATCTTACTGGTTAACTTAAAAGCATCAACCAGTGTTCATTAGCTGCATCTTGACCTTGGATGCAAGAGTTAGGCAAGAAGCAACGAAAGCATTGGGTGAGAGTAAGCTAATCCTGTGAAATTTATAATGAAGAATGTTGCATGATTCATTTTTAAATAGTGTGCCGACATCTTTTATATGAGGAAAATTTATAATGAACATGTGTAGAGTTGGTCCTCCTTATCCATGGGTCCCTCATCTCGAGATTCAGCTAACTCAGGTCATAAATATTTGGGTGGAAAGAGCTCCAGAAATAGCTGAAAAGCAAAGGTTGAGTTGGCCACATGCTGGCAACTATTAACAGAGCATTTGTATTGCATTTACAGCTATTTGTATAACATTTGCATTGTATTAGGTATTACAAGTAATCTGGAGATTAAAGTAGAGGAACATTGAATGTGCTTAGGTTATATGCAGGTACAGTGCTATTTTATGTAAAAACCCTGAACATCCTGGGATACGCGTGTCCACGGGGGTCCTGCAGGCAATCCCAGGAGGATCCAAGGGCCAGCGGTGTGTACATTTAGAGGCATGCCTTCATTTTTGGAAAGCAGGAATACTGGAGTCAGTCAGCTGCCCACTTGGGAAAATGTTGGCTGATTCATTGAGACGGCGTGTGCAGACGGGTCTGCTCCGGTGCCCGGTTCTGTGTCGCCGAGACGGCTGTGGTCATCAGCGCTGTCTCAGTCCTGGTGACCATGGGAGGGAGCAAGGTGACATGTGCCTGCTCTGTGTCCAAGAGCAGACATCCCCACTGATGGGCCGCCCGGCTCGCCTGCTCGAGACTGCATGCCTGTGGACGTCCCAGGACGTTCATCCCGCAGCACAGAAATCCCTTGCAGATTGCAAGTCCTCCCCTTTCTCTCGATACTAATGGCTCTGCCACAGGCTGTACATAAGCCAGAAAGAAGCAGGGGGTGCGGTGGCTGTTGTTCAGGTAAAGGCCGCTAGTCACCTCCCACCTCTCCACCAACAGTCAGGGACCATTCTGTCTGCTTAAACCAAGCCTTTTCAGAATGGTTTACAGGTACCCCTTCTGCCCAGAGACCCTGACCTTTCCAGGAGCTCTGAAATGATGCGAACCTGAAATGTTCACCTGAAAACAAAAGGAAACATGACGATACCCGCCGCCCTGTGGAGAAACACCAGGACCTCGCAGAGCTCTTAGGCACCGCGGGCTCTTTGAACTTGCAGGCCATTTCTGTTTCTGAGAGCCCAGCGTCCTGGCTCCCAGGCCTGTTGCGTACAACAAGCCCAGGCCCCTGGAACAAAACCATTCCAGAGTGATCGTGGTAGCTCCCGGCTCCCACATCCTGCTCTCTTTCTTGTTATTCTAGTTGAGTACTGCATTCAGACAGAGGTTGCCAATAAAGTTTATTGTAGGAGCTGCGTGTCAATATCTGTTGTACCCCCAGCCTAGTGTGCTTGTAATTAAAATGCCACAGATAGTCCGGGAGAGGCATGAAAATTTGATGGCAAATTGATTTCAGGTTCATCTTGAAATTTGTCCTCAGCTGGACTCGATACGCCTGGCAGCCGGGGGACGGCTTTTGTCAGAAGGGTCTGCTGGAATGAGACAGAGCTGTCTTGATCTGAATATTAAATACGGCGTGCTGTTTATGACAGATGATTCCTTCAGTGCTAAAACACACAGCTACTTCTCTTTACACATTCTTCTCCACTGAATGCGTAAGATAGGATCGCATGGATCTACTTTACATATGAAAAGAAGTTGTATGAAACTCTCTGGGCATAAGCAATAAAGAGTTCCAGAAAGGCTGGCTTCAAACACAGGATATTCTGTCCAATATTCTAAACCTAGAAATGCTCCTTGGATCTAATTTAAGAAAGCTAGAAAAATAATGGTAATCAAAGTGGCGTCATCGACTATCACAGCCTGATAGCGTGTCCTTAGAGCAGTGTGTTGTGGAAAAGAGAAAAAAGCCATATGTGTGGGTGAAAAATCCCAGTATCTAGTATAACGGATGGCCGGTTCCTGTAAACTCGCATTTAGGCATCACGTATACAAGCCATTATCCTTATGTATTGTTCATGCAGAAATGCACTGATGATAACACGATTTTAAAAGTGTATTTGTTTTTAGAGTTTAATTTGAAAAAAGGCATGAGGGAAAATAGTGTGGAGATCTGAGCGTTTTTTAATTTTAAAAATACGTCGTTCAGTTGAATTAACCGTGTGCAGGAAAAGCCATTTTATAATCTGAGACTGTTTATTGGGCAATTAATTGTATTTACTTTAGAATTCAATGTGTGATTAGAAACAGCATTGGAAAGAGCAGTATTCAAAGGGGTGCCTTCCTTCATTCCTCTGGCAAATAAGAATTGAGCCTTTCTCTGTGCAAAGCAAAACTGGGTGAGAAGAGAGTCCTAGGTGGGGACTCCAGTGAGACCTATGTCCCAGGCTACCCTGTCATTTATGTGTATCAGATATATATGAGATAATATTTTATTATATATATGCATTACATATAATAAAATTATAATGTATAATAATATTTACTAATGTCATAAAATGATATGTAATAATATTATATAGTCTCTTATATGATACTTTGATCAATTTTTAAAAAATGCTTGAACTGGCGATGCCCACATCTGCCCAACTGGCTTAAAGATAAACGAAGGCTGTAGTTTCATTGCTTCTATAATGGAATTTTGAGATGGAAACCGAGGCAGTTCCCTTCGCTTCCTGGGAGAATCGAGATCTACATCTTGCTCAGCGTCTTTTCTCAGATAGTCGCAGGTACCGAGGCCCATCAGCAAAAAGAGCCCAGCATATGCTCATGGCTCGTCAAAGTCACTCCTTTGCACATTCAGGAGATATTTATGGATCTTTTATTAGGACAGTTTTTATGGCCCAAGATTAAAAGTTAAAAGTTAAATAGTAAAAGTAATGAAGACGGGCCTTTGGAGGATCCAGCCGGTTTGTGTTTTCATTCCCTCCGTTTGTCAAGGCCCATTGAATTTTGATGATAGCATTAAAAGAAGAAAAAAAGGGATGCCTCGATTCATCTTTGGAAGGAGACAGTGTATGAATTAGCAAATTAATAAAATAAGCCTAGACTCCAAAGAAGCTAATTTATATCTTCTCTGTAAGTAGCAGGCTTTTCTTTTCTCATGTGGAATTTATTTGTGGCATCTTTAACGTGTTCAGGAAATACTGTGGGCAACATTTGATAAAACATTTAATTGTTTGATCATAGAAAATAAATACCTAGATAGTGCATCCACAGCCCTGAGAGAAGTGATCAGTAGAAAACAGTGCTTCCTGAAGGTTCATCCAAAGGATTGTTTTCGATGCTGAAATGCTTTAGTTTAAGATAGTTCCTGTTGGGCAGGGACCAGGTTCAGAACGGAGCTTCACTGTGTGACGAAGCAGAGATCCAGTGGAGGTAGTTACCGTGGGAGCCTGGTCTTGAACTGTGGATTGTCTGTGGAGTCCACTGATACTTATGGATGCACAGAGCAGGCAAATAAAGAAGGATTCTGGGGTCAAAACTGTTTCAGAAATGCAGTACTCAGCAGAGCTTCAAATGTCTCATACCTAAGAAAGGGAAATAATCATCTTGTTTTCAAACTCTACATCATGACCACTTACCACCCACCCACCCCATTATATATTGGGTTAGCCAAAAAGTTTGTTCGAGTTTTACTGTAGCAGCTCATGGAAAAAGCCAAATGAACTTTTTTGGCCAACCCGGTAGAACAGCCAAGGGAGAGAGAGAGTTTCTAAATTTACATTGCCTCTCAGCTCCTGCTTTCCCCGCTCCTTGTATCATTTTGTGTGTCCAGCATTCTTTGGATCATTCTTTTGGGGACTGACTTTACTCAAGGGAGTCTGTTGCAAGTCCTGACTGACACAGCTCTGCAAAGATTAATTGTGTGACACATTTTTTTCCCCATATGTTACATATTTTTAAAACTCCTGTCAATGGAGTGACTCAAAATCATCCAACCCATAATACCATTAAAACATTTAGCAAGACTTTTTCTCTGTTGACAGAGCCCTCAACTATCAGACAAAAATTCAGGGTGACTTTCAGAAATACCAAGATTGTCTATACTGTATTCTAAAAGGAGCCGATTTTAATATCTTTACTAATGCATTTGCTGTAATTCTCTCCTTTAGTAATTAGATAATTATGTATAATTAGCACATTAATTACGTGCAACAGCTGCAGTTGATTGTGTATGTGTGTGTGTGTATACAACCGCTTGGCAGCATCTTGTGAGTTCACCATTAGACCTGTGAAATTTTTCTCCTTGGCACGTTTTCAATGTTTTTTCCCTCGAGCGTGGAGGTGAAAGGCAGTGAGGTGAACTAAATAGTTAACAAAGATGAAATGATCCTGCCGTGCTCTAGCTGTAGGTCTGGAGGAGAGTATCATCACCTCCCCCTGGGGCGCCCAGGGCTGGTAACACCAGCCTCACCAGTTACCAGGTTCCCCAGGTGACCATCTGTCCTGGAGGCAGGGAGCTGGGGGTTCCGACGCATTTAAAGTTTGCACTTACTGTTTGGCAAAAGGCTTATTATATATTATTAAGTGGACTGAGCAGTTTAAAAAGTCATATGTACAGAATGGTTTCCTTGTTATATAAAAACGGAAAATGGATTGACATAGGTAATATTACCAAAAGTTAGCTGCCTGCCTGCCTTTCCTCGAGAAACACTGATGCGCTATCGATAAGTGCCACTCGCCGTCCTGGTGCTTCGACTATATCAAATAACAAGACAGTCACCATCTGTGACTTGGAGATGGAAGGCTTTTTTTTTTTTTTTTTTAAACTATTTTCCTAAAGATGAATGGCAACCCACTCCATTGTTCTTGCCTGGAAAATCCCATGGACAGGGGAGCCTGGCAGACTACAAGTTCATGGGGATTGCAAAGAGTTGGACATGACTGAGCAACTGAGCACAAAAAATATTTTCCTAAAGTTGATCATTTTCTGGAATGAATTTGTCACTTTTATCATCAGAGGAAAAAAAAAAAAAGCCTTCAAATTGCATAGGAAAGTTCATATCAGTTTGGTTCAGTCGCTCAGTCGTGTCCGACTCTGCAACCCCATGAACCGCAGCCCGCCAGGCCTCCCTGTCCATCACCAACTCCCGGAGTCCACCCAAACCCATGTCCATTAAGTCGGTGATGCCATCCAACCATCTCATCCTCTGTCGTCCCCTTCTCCTCTTGCCCTCAATCTTTCCCAGCATCAGGGTCTTTTCTAAAGAGTCAGCTCTTCACATCAGGTGGCCAACGTATTGGGGTTTCAGCTTCAACACCAGTCCTTCCAATCAATACCCAGGACTGATCTCCTTTAGAATGGACTGGTTGGATCTCCTTGCAGTCCAAGGGACTCTCAAGGGTCTTCTCCAACATCACAGTTCAAAAGCATCAATTCTTTGGTGCTCAGCCTTCTTCACAGTCCAGCTCTCACATCCATACATGACCACTGGAAAAACCATAGCCTTGACTAGACGGACCTTTGTTGACAAAGTAATGTCCCGGCTTTTTAATATGCTGTCTATAATTTCCTAATAAGCCTGAGGCTAGGCATGTAGTAGGGGCTCAGTAAACACTTCTTGAGTTAAGAGGAATTATATTTGCATTTGAAAGCAACACTGAGATCTAACACCAGCTTTTAAATTGTGTGTGTGTGTGTGTGATTTGTTTGCCCCCTTGCAATCATTCATTGCCCTGGAGGTACCCCCTGGGAGGAGTGGGTGACAGGCTCATCCTCTCCAGACTGGTCCTCTGAAGACCTCCGATGAGATCTTGTGGGCCCCTGTGTCCCTCTCCGGATAGGCCGGGCAGCGCCCCGGTGAGGTCAAGTGTGGTCTCTCCAGCCTCCCAACTGCAGCTCCCTCTGTACCTACTTCCTACCTGCCAGGCTCCAAGCCCAGCAAGACTGCATGCTCAGCACTATGGCAAGTTTCTTCTGAAAAGGAGGCTTCGCAGAGGGCAGAGAGCTTTCTCCCAAACACATCAGCACATTCGCTTTAGAAAGAAAACGAAATTAGAAAAGAAGAAAACCCTCTAAGCGTGGCATCCTAGCGAAGCAGAAAGGTTCCTGACAGTGGCCGCCTTTGAGGAGCAGGAGCTTTTGGCTTTGTTAGTTCTGTCAGTCAGTCTGTCTCTCTATCTTTCTCCCCACTTTGGTCTCTTATTTTTCTCCCTCTCTTTCCTTCCTAACCTCCCCCCTATATTCACTTAAGAAGAGGATTTTCCCACACGCTAAGCAGTAGTGTGTGCTTACCACAGTCAGTGAAACTGCCCCGACAAATAACACAAAACAACCTCCAAGACATCCCCCGTTTCCCCCGGGGGCCCCCAGCCGTGCCTGCCTCCCGGTGACCACGGCTGACGGAGGCCAGGAGCCCTGCTCTGCCTGGAGCTCTTCCGTCCCTCCGGGGACACCGCTGGCACACTCGGAGGGTCTGCTGGTTGCTCTCCCAGGAGCGCTGCCCCAGCCAGTGATCAGGGACATCCCTCCAGGTTCAGGAGGCGGAAGGGCGAACTTCTTTCCTCTAATAGCTGCATAATACTCCATAGTATGGATGTTCCATGGTTTATTGCAATCAGACTTCCATCCATCTTAAATTCTAACATTCAGAGCTTTCCGGACATGTGGAAGCATTTTAGAAAATCGACATCATGTCTGTAAATGTACGAACTCGAATTCCCTCTGGAACGTCCTGATACTTAGAATGCCCCGCACACGTGGCTTGTTTGTACACTCTGATTCCCCAAACGTTTGTCTCCGCTTTGTACATGTGCCGGCTCCTCGTATTCCTCTGAGCCCTTCCTACATGCCCGCAGAATATATCTTTTTTTTTTTTTTTTGGCATGGGCAGAAGTCCAGCTGAAAGAATACTTATTTAGCATAATTTAAACATGAGGGTTTTCTAATGCTACTTCCATTTAAATAATTCAAAAAGCTGTAGCAAGGTGTCTGAATACGAAGGGAAGAGAGCTGTTAATGGAAACATCATCGAGGCTGAAGACAAACTGTGTTATTCCGTCTGCAGCTGAAGAGTCTCAGATAGAGATCAAGATTAACATTGTCATCTCTGGTGGTGTGTTATCTGAGTCACCTGTTCCTTTCTGGAGGCACCAGTCTGATTCCTGTGAAATCATTTTTCCTGCTCTTTAGGAATGGTGAATTTGCAGTGGTCTAAATTTGAGCTATGTTATTTGTTTGCCATGTGTATTTTTTTTTAAGTTTTATGAAAAAGTCGTACATGACGTTTCTTATTCAGGGCAACTGTCCTTCAAATACGAAACAGCTATCTTGGAATATTAACATCTTGGCCTGCATTTATAGCAGCATGAATGATTTCTTCTGAAACTGACATATCAAGGAGCTTCTCATCTATTATTAACTTAACTTTTCCTCAAACAAAATGTTTATCAGATGTAACTTGATCCCCAAATTCCTTTCCTTGCTTAACCAGAAGCTGTAACACACACACACACCCTCATTCTTGGTTTCAACATTTTAAACATCCACCGAAAAGTAATAGAATGAGCAATAGAAAATCGTCAGAGTTGAAATTATTTCCGGCTATGTTTAAATATGAATGTCTTGTTCGACTCTTAGCATATGTATTTATGGCCGTGTGATATCATTATGGCATCATAATGAATGTCTGCTGAATTATGGGGGATTCAGCAGGGGATACAAATGGACTTGAATTCTGTAACTGTCACGCTGTGGTCCGAGAAGGGTGGAAACTGATGTATTCCCCCTCCCTCCGCATTAACACATCTGGCAAGCCTCCGCTGTCCTGTATGCGAGCCTCATCTGTTGGGAGTGAGAGGCGGGGTGGCTAGAGGAGGCTCTGTGTGACGGGACAGGTGTGAAATCACCAGTCAGGTCATGGAGCTGCCTGGCACAGCTGTGGGTCTGCTTTAGTCTGGACTAAGAATTATGTTGTGCAGACCTTTTAAATTTTTTTTTTTTCCTTTCTTATTCTGAATGCCAACTTGAAATGAACTGACTTATTATTTAGTCTTTATTTTGTGAGTGAGCATGTGGTTGTGCAGAGCGCAGAGGCCGCGTGAGGAGAGAGGGTTGGTCCTGAGTCTGGTCTCGGCGCCTCCCTCGCCAGCAGTGTGCCCTGGAGCCAGGTGAGCGAACGCTGAGCTCCAGCCCCTTCGCGCTGCACGGGCACCAGCGGTGCTCTGTACTGTCCAGTCTGCTCATGAGACTCACATCACTGGGAACGCTAAGGGTCTAGCAAGCGACTCCTAAGTTATGGCTGAAGCCGTGGCAGCTGACACGGCTGCTGGGCTGTTTCTATTATTAGCGTGAATGTTCTCTCTATATAGAGCACACACAGTTCCCTTAGGAGTCATTTTCCCCCAAGTTTTACACAGTGGGGACTTACCATTTTAGCTTCAGGACCACGTGTTTGCCAAGCACCTTGATTTCACTCATTGAAGAGGTATTTACTGAACACCAATTGTGCAGGAGGCCTAGTGCTGGGCCCTGGGAGACAGCCAACCAGTCACCGCCAGCCCCCAGCATGGAGGTCATGGACTTGCAGGGAAACGGACGCGTACCCCACCTGCTTAGAGGGGGCAATTCTGAGGAGCATATTCTGGCTGGAGAGAGGTCTGCATCTCCCCAGGATGGTGGCTGCTTCCTGCGAGGGCGTGGCTTCCAGGCGGGGCTGGAGGAATGCAGGGCTCCCAGGCCATTGCACAGAGTGCCCCTGCAGCCACTGACGCCGGCCCACGGGCTGTGGTTCGTAGCTCTCTGCCCCACAGCGTGGGGTGGGTTGGCTTCTGCTCTCAGGAGCACCTGGCAAAAACTCCTTTGATGCCGGTTTCTGTGCTGGATGTCTCAGCACTTACCAAAGTTGGTGAGTCTAATTCTTGCTTAGCTCTTTTCCCAGTTTAATCCGATACATTAGATCGGATTATAGATACACATGTAGCCTGAAGCAGGGCCACCAGGCTCTGTTTTTAACCGTGCCTCACTTGGTGTCACCTGTGTAAATGGGGATCACAATATCCCAGACCTCACTGGGTTGTAAGGATGAGAGGGTTCATGAATTAGAATGCCCAGGGAAAGCCTCAGACGTGGTGAGGGCTATAGAGCTCCTTGCTTTTGCTGCTGCTGCTTATGAGTAAATGCATTGTTCTGATCATACTCATCTCGGGGACATTTTAAATCACATTTTGGCTTAGTTCCACCCTCTCTCTCTCTCCCTGTACCCCATCTCCCCCATAAAACCCATCCATATAAGATTAAACAGGTTAACAATCTGTTTCCTTCTGAATTTTTTTTCTGTGCTCATGTACATGTATATGAATCCTCCATGTGGGTATATATACAGATACACATACATGCTTAGGGTTTTGGGGATTTCTTTTTTCTTTTTGATAGTTCTGTGTGATAAACTACGGAATCACACTATGCACACTGGCCTGTGTCTTTCGTTTCTCATCCCACAGTGGTGTGATATCCCACAGTGCAGAAGTACCATGATTTACACAGTCATCCCCTGTCTCAGATGGGTTGCATGGCATCCATTCAGTTTCCAAAGGTTTCTCCACATACTCCCGCCCGGCCACAAATAATGATAGGATAAGCATCTTTGTTCCTATGTCCAGACCGATGCTTTTATTTCAGTGGGATAGATTCCCAGGTGTGGGATTGCTGGGCCAGACTCTAAATTTTTTAAATGGATTTTTATCAATCTAATGGACTGTGCTGACGAGAGCCAAAACCTTGATAGAAACACTCAGCTGAGAGTGAATTTTTTAGATGTAAAAGTGGATGGTAATTAAGCACCCACACATTAAAAAGAGTAATTTGACTAGCGTATCAAGTATTAATTGATTATAATGTCTGCAAGACTTTTGCTTCCAGTATCTGATGGGGGGGAAGCAGGTGGAATCTCCGCCAGTTACGCCCACAGATTTTTGCACACAGTGTCTGGAAGCAGCTAGCTTACCTTTGCTGGGAGTTTCGTAGGACAAACACTGCTAGTGTGTTGACTTGCATGTCAAGCACAGGTGATCGGTGTTTGTCCAGACTGTCCAGTGGATTGGGGCGTTGAGGCTTAGTCCTGGGGACTCTAGTGGGTTGGTTTGTCATGAAGGACAGGGTGTATGGGAAAGCATCAAGCATTCATGCGTTTGCTCCCACGAGCAGAGTGGGCATTTCACCTCCCAGATCTCAGAGCTGGTAGTGGAACGGTCTGTGACATGGACTGCCTTCCTCCATGTCTCATGGGGCCAACCACCTACTGCCTCGAGGCCCAGCATTTGTAAGCTTGGGGAGGAGCTTGTTGATACGTGACAGGTGAGCCGTGAGTTTGCGTTTTACCCAAGGTGTTAACAAGCAGGAAGAACCAGAAGAGCCCAGAATAAATAATAGCGTCGGTGGTGGTGGGGGGTCATCAGAGCGAGCAGAACTGGATGGAGGACCGACCTTCTAGGGCAAGGGCAAGAGCCTTCAAACCCTTCCGGAAACACCTCCTTCGTCTTGGAGGAGAATCGAGTTGTTATGTTTAAGCATTCAGCGGTTGAACCTTTTCCTTGATTTAAACTGTTGGATGGCTTCTTTCCGTAACGTAATTCTTGATCCCATTGGATCTTGGAGAGTCCTCCAGACATTGTGTGCATCTCCTCTGCTTTTAGTAATCACTTTTAACTGGGGTCCAGTAAGTGGTGATGGGGGAGATTCCAGGAGCGTATCTGAGTTAGGAGAATGTGGGAGGGGCCAGAGTGAGTGAAGGCGAATTCCAACCTCAGTGTCTGCTGGTTAGACCTCCTCTTTTAACGTCTGGGCAGAGTTCTTCTGAACTTTTTCAGATTCAGAAGTTGATCTCAGCTTCTTCATTCTCTCACGTGCTGTTCTCTTTAGCAAGGCACGAAGTGCATTCCTGAAACCTGGAAGTGGTTGAAAATGAGGGTTAGAATTGGAAAAGTAGAAAAAACCCAGTGAAATCAGGACACCGTTTTGGTTCACTGGAGGCTTGTTCTATATTAAAGAAAACACAAAAAACCTTCTTTTGTGAGTGTTTCTCAGACTCAGCTTTTCCCCACAAGCCACCCCCATCCTCACGCTCTGGGTTTTCTCCCTTGGCAAACAGTGAGAAATCACCCGAGTTCTGGGCTCCGGCTGCAGCCTCCGCCTCTGGCTCTGACGTCACACCTCTCTGCTTTCCTCAGAAGCTGTTGCATGACCTCCAGATCTCTCTCTGACTCCCTGTGTTACCATTAGAAGACATCCACACTGGGAAATCGCTCAGTTCCTGTTTTTGATTAATATTTTATCAGCCGCAAGAGGAAATGGTATTCTGTAACAACACTAATAAGTAATTGAGCAGATGAGATGTTCCTGCTGGCTTTGGTGAAAAGAACAGACAAGGTTACAGGCGGCAAGCTCGGGATAATAAAGTCAGGCGTGTGACGCGAGTGTCTGGTGGCTTAAAATCCACCACTGGTGTGAGCAGGAACCCAGTGCCGAATCCTTCTTTGAGCAGTGGTTTACCTGTTTCATTTTATTGACAGTAGTTGTTGTAATAGTCATAATTACTGCCTTTGTTGAAAGTAATGTCTCTAAAGCAAATGGAGCTGAAATGTGAAATCTTACAGTATTTAATATGCAGCGTTACCTATAAAGTCAGGGTTACACTGGATACACAGCAGAAGCCAGCAAAGGTTGAGAATTCCACTCACCCCACTGTATTCAAATCGTCCTGGAAGAGAGGATGTACCGTAGCCATCAGGAATAATACCTTCCGGCCATTACCAGAGCATCAATGTTTGGGGGGCTGGAGGTCACCGGCTTGGTGGCAAGTTTCATCCGTCCTTATGCATTTTAAGTGTCTGCATCCCGTATCTGGGTGGTGGTATTTTAATTCCCACCGGACAGTCTTATGGGAAGAAAGAGGATTCTTCTTCCGCACTTATTTTTCTTCATCTTGGGTGAGAAGACTTTGTGTTGTTTGTAATATAGTGGGGCCTGGCCTTCAGCGAGTTCAGGTGCTTCCGGCACATCCCACAGGCCTCCTTGCACAGAGAGACGGCGTTTCCCCTCATACCTGGTGTCTGGCACGGGGTGTCTAGTTCAGGAGACCAGGATTCTCAGGCGTCAGAAAACTGCTGCCCGGGCTCTCCCTGCAGGAGGTTGGGCTCTCCTGGGAAGCCTTGACTCCAGCCAGGAGCAGGGCTTTTAGGCTAACAAATAGCAGGTAAGAACATACCACCGTTTTCAGAAATACCTGTGGGTTTTCCTTTTCTCTCCATGAGTATTTTATTAGCATTTGCTACTGTACTCCAGCCCAGTCCACTTGGGCCTGTGTTTCCCGTGCATCACATGGAGACTTCCATTAAACTGCGGCAGTTCCAGTTTGTACAGTTGTCAAGTCGACATCCAAGACCGTGGACCGTCTTTCCGCCTGCAAACCTCACCTTGGAAATCTCTGATGTATTTGGGCTGACTCCCTTTCCTCTGTGCGTCCTCCTCTTTATGCAGTTCCCGTTTTTATTGCTCAGGCACTGTTACTGTTGCTTTTTAAGGGAAACTGTCAGGAGACGCCTGGCATGGGAACCAGGTGTGGCCCTTGGGGGTGCGGCCACACGCACTACTCCTATTTGTTGTCATTTAAAATTGTTTCCCATCACTTTCTTCTCAGTCTCTCTCTCTCCATTAAAATCCAGCTTAGCAAAATGTGATTGATTGGAGAGTTCACATTTGCCCTTTAATGAATTATCAGCATTTCATCAAATAATATTAAATATCTATCAGTGGACACTGAAATGTAAGAACCATTTCACTTCCTTTGATAACACACATGTTTTCTTATCAAGCCAAATAGAAAATACTTGTCTTTGAGAAACAGTCCCTGTGGGACTTCCCTGGCGGTCCAGTGGTTAAGACTCTGAGCTTCCAGTGTAGGGGGCACAGGTCTGACCCCTGGTCGGGGAACTAAGATCGCGCATGTTGGGAGGGCAAAAAAAAAGAAATAGTTCCTGTAGTTCTTGCTTTGCAGTCCGGGACCAGACATATGAGTAGCAAAATGCTCTGCAGCCTCCACCGCATTCTGCCGGGGACAGAGATGATGACGCCATGCACACTATGTCGTTTTGTGTTTTTTTTTTTTTTTTAACTTTTAAAATTATTTATTTTAATTGGAGGCTAATTACTTTACAATATTTTTGTTTTTGACATGCATTGACATAAATCAGCCATGGGATACATGTCTCCCCTCATCCTGAATCCCCCTCCCTCCCCCTCCCATCCCCCTGGGTTGTCCCAGAGCACCAGCTTTGAGTGCCTTGTTTCATGCACTGAACTTGGACTGGTGAGCTATTTCACATATGGTAATATACATGTCTCAATGCTATTCTCTCAAATCATCCCACCCTCTCCTCCCACAGAGTCCAAACGTCTGTTCTGTATATCTGTGTCTCTTTTGCTGCCTCACGTATAGGGTCATCATTACCAGCGTTCTAAATTCCATATATATGTGTTAATATACTGTATTGGTGTTTTTCTTTGACATTTCACTCTATATAATAGGCTCCAGTTTCATCCACCTCATTAGAACTGATTCGAATGTGTTCTTTTTAATAGCTGAGTAATATTTCATTGTGTATATGTACCATAGCTTTCTTATCCATTTGTCTACCAGTGGACATCTAGGTTGCTTCCATGTCTAGCTATGAACAAACAGTGCTGCGATGAACACTGGGGTGTACATGTCTCTTTCAATTCTGATTTCCTTGATGTGTATGCCCAGCAGTGGGATTGCTGGGTCATATGGCAGTTCTATTTCCAGTTTTTTAAGGACTCTCCACACTGTTCTCCATAGTGGCTGTACTAGTTTGCATTCCCACCAACAGTGTAAGAGGATTCCTTTTTCTTCACACCCTCTCCAGCATTTATTGTTTGTAGACTTTGATAGCAGCCATTCTGACCGGCATGAGATGGTACTTCATTGTGGTTTTGATTTGCATTTCTCTGATAATGAGTGATGCTGAGCAGCTACTCGTGTGTTTGTTAGCCATCTGTATATCTTTGGAGAAATGTCTGTTTAATTCTTTGGCCCATTTTTTGATTGGGTCATTTATTTTCCTGGTATTGAGCTGCATGAACTGCTTGTATATTTTTGAGATTTCTCTGTCAGTTGCTTCGTTTGCTGTCTCAAATACTTCTCCACTCCTAGGACCCACGGGCTGGGGCTGTGGTGTTCTGGGCTGGACCCTTCACGGTCTGGAACCCTTCACAAGATGTGCAGACAACACGTCTTCCGGCTCCTCTTTCTTGTCCCCAGTTGTGTGGAGTCTGACACTGGGCATCCCGGCTTGAAACTCACCAGAAGTTTCAGGAAGATGATCACTGCTTTAAGAAAAAGCTCTGAGGGAAGAAAAGTATAACTCTTTCTCCCTTCTTCCTGGAGATATGAAAGTCATCTGCATGTGACGTATCATTGGGTTGGGACATTCCATTTTGCCTTCCAGAGCGCATGTATCATCAGATCTCCCTCAGGCATGCAGCAGGTGGTTCTGGCTTCTGTGATTTTGATGAAGGAGCTTCTGTAATACGATATTTGCGCCAGCACACAAGGCCTTGGTTGTGAACCTAAGCTTCTGGGTCTGCACTAGGGCAGAGGGATGGAGCTCAGAGCACCCCTAGGGAGGGCCCCGCTCAACCAAGCGTGGGAGGAGAGGATAGGGGGAGAGAGGAGCAGGCGTGGTCCGGCAAGGGGGTGCTCATGGCTTCAGACCGCCTTGCTGACCTGAAGTGATCCTTCCATCTTGGGGAGGGGGTAGCGGAGGGAGGGAAGATGGTACTGGACTGGCGTCTAAGGAATCAAGCCCAGGGACTCCGCTGGACATTCTCCAATGCACAGGAAAGCCCCCTTGACAAAGTGTCAGTCGAAGCAAGATTGAGAAACCCCACTCTGACCGGTCCTGAAAGATTCAAGGCGACCTCACAGGATGCATGACTGGAGGGGTGGGAGTTTTTAACTCACGCAGTGGTATTTCAGCCTCCCTTGCTCTGGCTGATTAGGAAAGAATGTACTGCAGAAGGCTGCCCTCACCATTGCCCATCTAGAAAGCACTCCTATTCAAGGTTGCTAATTGCAGTGTTCTGTTGCCAGGGAAAACAAGCATCAAGATTTCATGATTGATTCATGATTAGGTTAAAATTAATGCTGCTCCTATTACACAACGCACTGGTAAGTAGAGGGAAGAGAATTTCTGCTCCGGGATCCTAAGTCAACACTGCAGTAAACTCCTAGCAAGCCCATTTATCTCAGGCTTAATGCTTTGTTGTTGCTTCTCAGCTCTTCTTAGGTGCCTCTGGGCTTTTTAACATTCTTTGGCAGTGGTAATTTATTAATTGATTTTTAAATTTGGCTTGTGAAAATGAACTTTAGTTAGGAGTTTAAGGAGAGTGGAATGGCCTATTTGTTTTTCAGTAGCTGGTTTTTTCATGTTTAGTCTTAGGAAGCAGTGGAAGGCAGACCACCTGGGAACCAGAGGGTCTTAGACCCCCACGTCCTCACATGACCAATGAAGAGTCAGTTGCTCAGTGAAGGGCTTTCTGTCATAAACATTTTAATAAAAATTGCTGATATTAAGTGACCTCTCCCCATCAAACGCATCCTAACATAGCTTTGTACAGGTATGCTCAGCTATTCAATTTTTTGGCATTGGTTAGGTATGTTTAATTTTAATTTTTTTTTTTTGGTCCCTTGGCAGTCTGATGGAGCCTTCTCAGAGTGTTTTAAAATGTTTACTATAAATTACCCATGGTAATAAAAGGCACAAATTACTTCAATAGGGTTCTGTCTTTGGCCCCAAGGCTTGTATGGAAGCAAAACCACCATGTGACGTAATCCAGGCTTAAGAAATTGAAATCCAAGAGAAGATTCATGGATGTCTCTATGTTACTATCTGAAATTCTTCACCCTATAAACTTCAATTTGGTCCAGCTATTGATGACCATAATGATCTTTAATTTATAGACCACTTATAACATTTTCAGTCATGTCCGACTCTATGCGACCCCATAGACAGCAGCCCACCAGGCTCCCCTGTCCCTGGGATTCTCCAGACAAGAACACTGGAGTGGGTTGCCATTTCCTTCTCCAATGCAGGAAAGTGAAAAGTGAAAGTGAAGTCGTTCAGTCATGTCCGACTCTTAGCGACCCCATGGACTGCAGCCCACCAGGCTCCTCGGTCCATGGGATTTTCCAGGAGAGAGTTCTGGAGTGGGGTGCTGTGCTAAACATTGTATAGCATCTTATGTCATTTCATCTGCTCATCTCTATAAGGTAGGTTATGCTCTTTCTACGGGGCAGGAAATTGAGGCTCAGAGAAATAACATAGTTGATTTTCAAACCTTTGCTCAGTCTTAATCTCTTCTGTTGTCTTCATTTCATTAACACTGTATGTTTTATTTTGGTGTGGTTCTTTGGAATTGTTTCTGTCTTAGGAGTTTTGCATATGTTTATTAGAGAAAATTTCCAGGTTCCCACAGTGTTGTTGATAGAAATCAGACAAACCAAAGCAAAAGTCTCCATTCGGCTTCCTACCCCTTGTGCAGACTTCGATGTTCAGAAATCCTAAGGGATTTACCGTGGAGGATGGCAGAAAAAGACAGCATTTCTGGTCTCCAAGATGGACAGTTTTCTGAATATCTCCTTTGTGTTTCTCCTTAGCGTAAGAAGGAAGGGTGTGAAATGCTTTTCCTGACCTCCCTTAGGTTTGGATGCTTGCTTCCTCTGACTAAAGTATGCGTGGTTAAAGCAGTTGCACGTTGAGAATGTGGTTATTAACATTGCTACCTAATCCAATATCATCTTACACCAAAAATTACATTTTATAATTTGCTACCAAGTCTTTCAGTTTTCCTCAAATGTCTGAAGCTGGATGATTAGAGACAAATTGTTGAAACCCACCAGTTACAGTACCTTTTTCAGTCTCTTGATGTCCACAACCTCACTGCCCTTATTAACTCTGCCAGCAAAGTCAAGTCATGGATTTTGGCCTAGATTTCCAGGTACAGGTGTTTGTTTGGACAAAATGGCCAGCAGAATACACGTGAATATTGAGTTAGCTGAATTTAGAAGAACATGATCTAGGTCTTTGGGGGCCCTTGGTTTTACTGTTATGCATTTCTGTGTTTTCAAAACATATTGTTCTTTTTCTCAAGGGAACAAAGAAGGACTAAAGGAATGGATGGATCTATGAGCCAGTCAGTCCCCACATTAGGAATGTTCTGCAGAAGTTGCCATAGCTAATAATAGGCATGGCCTCTGTCAGTTAAGGGATGTTGGAGTTTTCTTTGTGAATTCCCTATCTAGAGAGGAAAGGGCTTCTTAAGGTTAAGAAAGCATTGTGAAGTGTGGCATGCCCGGCCCAGTACTATGACTTAGGAGTATACACAGTCAACATCTTAAAAATACATGCTTGCGGATGCAGTCTCATTAATAACATGCTGAACAAAAGGATGCTTGCCAGCGCAGAAAATACCAGGCAATTTGTTCATTGCCCCACCCGTCAAAGAAAATGACCTTGAACCCTGGCTGTCTTTTAAACTTGGATTTAAATCAGAATCCCGTGAAGGTGCTTGTTAGGATCCTGCTTCAAATCTCTTGAAGCAGGGTCTCTGGACTTGGAGATGAGCTGTCTACTCTTTCACATCTCACCAGGTGGCCGTGCTGAGTTAGGGAGGAGCTGCTTCTGAAATAAAACTTCGGGAATTCAGGAGCACTCCGTCTGGACACCTCCTGTGGAAATGGGTGGGTGATCGATAGAAGTGCATATTCTGGCTTAGCCTCTTTAATTTTCTTAAGAGGTTATTAATCGTCCCTCCGTTTATTGGGTTGCCAAATGCTCATGGCTTCTGCCCATGTTTGGCAACAGAGCCTCTCTCTGCACCGGCAGCTCTTGCCAGGGGTTATAACTTAGGTCCCTGCACTCTCGCATTGATCAGACGTTTACTTTACTCGAGGAGAATCCATCTCCCCCTCTCCCCCACTTTATATTCTAACATTGATCTTCAGATCAGACAAGAGCACCAGGAAGCAGAATACTCGAACTGCGTTGTTTGGACTAACAGCTGGTTGTTACTATTTCATAGACTGTACATTGAGGCTTCCCAAGTAGCACTAGTGGTACAGAGCCCCGCTGCCAGTGCGGGTTAGACGTGAGGGACAAGCGTTCGATCCCGGGGTTCAGCATATCCACTGGAAAAGGGCACAGCAACCCACTCCAGTGTCCTTGCCTGCAGAATCCCATGGACAGAAGAGCCTGGCGGGCTGCAGGTCGTGGGGTCACACAGAGCTGGACATGACTGAAGTGACTTAGTGTACACAGACTGCACATAGAAAACCGACAAGGCAGAGGGGCTGATGCAAGGAGCACCTCTTGTCTGGCAGCCCCCGTGTTTTTGGGATTGCTGTAGTCAAATCCCTGAGCTGTTGGAGGCAGCTGTGGACCAGGTGGCCCTGGGAGTTGGTTGGTCAGTGACATGGAACTGGCCTGCAGGCAGCAGTCTACCCTTCCCCCTTGGGACCAGACAGAGGGGTCATTGCTCATCGTGCACCTCCAGTATCTGGGGTTCCAAATGAACTAGTGGCACAGCCAATACATTATTTTAACCAATTTTCCAAAATTGCACTTGAGTGTCTAAAAGACTCCTAGGGTGAGAGGTAGCCAGGCTCTTCTGGAGGGAACACCTGTGGTTTTTCTAATCCATAAATGTGGTCCTTGGATCCCCATTGTCCATAGGTCTACCTCTGACTCATCTTTTGGGTCTCAGCTGAATTGTTGTTCCTCCAGAAAGACTTTCCTCGTGTTGTTGGACTGAGCTGGGTCACTCCTGGGCATTCCTTCAGAACTTTCTAGATCCCCATCACTCATAGCACACTTGTTCGTCATATTTACCTATACGTCTGTCTTCTCCATGAGCCTCATTGAAGGCAGACAGGCATCAGTCTCATTAATAGCTTGATCCCTGGTAATGAGTAGGTCAGATGCAAAATAGTAGCTCTACAGATATTTGCTAAAATTAAAAGATGGATGCTGAAAGAGTTCCTTGAAAGGTGGGATAAGGCAGTGTTGAAATTCAGGTTATACTGGGAAAATGAGCGTTAGAATCGTGGAATCTCTGAGTTAAAAAGAGATTTAGAGCTGTCTGCCTGTTCCTGACCTAAAGTGTCGACCTCCCAGCTGTACTGGCTGGCCATACTTGAGCAGAAGGTTTCACCTCTCTGAGCCTCTTCTTTTATCATAATTGGAGAAACCTTGTTTTCCTCAGAATATTATGAAGATTATGTCAACCAGTCAGAACATATGATCGTGGTGCCAAATAAATGCTAGCTGAATTTTTGTTATTGTTACTGTAAATTCCACTTGCATTTTTAAATCCTTACTAATTGACACCACCAACTGAAAACTATCAGTATACTCATGGTGAGAGAGAACTATTGTCATTTTCCTGGAGACTCAGTTTTGAATTGAATATCTGAAGCATCTAATTTTTGCTACTGGGGGAAAACAAAACAAAACAAAAATGATCCTTTGGGTGTGGTCTGACCCAAGAGCAGAAGGAAACATGGGACAGGCAAGAAGGGCGCCCCGGGATCTCAGAAAGAAGTCCAGGTGAACTGGGGGGTCCCTGTGTGTAGGCCCCCTGCCCCTCGCCCCCTAGGCTCAAAGCCACACAGTTTGAGAGCAAGCGCTATGATACTCTTTTATGTCATGACTATAGACCACCACCACCCCAAACCCCAAGTGCATGTCAGCGGGGAGAGATTGCCAAGACAGTTTGTGTCACGTTCTCTCCCTGTACCATCCGCTCCCTCCCTGCATGAAGCCAGCATTTCATGGGGCATCTTGTTCCACGCGCAGAGGCTGCTCAAGGAGGTAGCATCTCCTGCTAACTCTGCTGCTAGCGTCAGAACCTGAGTGATCAGTGACGGAGCCCAAGGCTGGATTAGGTCTCCAGGGCCCCTGCTTTCTAAGCCTGGGAGATAGACGATACGAGCAATCACCCCTGCTTTGTCTTCCTACATCTCCTTCCTACAGCGCCAGCGACTCACTTGCGTGGTTCTGGATCTAATGGTAGGATTCTCTTTCTCTGAAGAGAAGTCAGGAGAGGAGTGCCAGGCGTTGGCACCTCAGGGATATATACGCACACACTCCACTTGGAACAGCAGGAAAAGGGGATGTTAGGGGCCCTCAGATGTGCAACTTCATCTACATCTGATGCTTCCTGCATTTGGGTCTTGACGTTTGAGTTTCGAACAGAAGCCCTGCCTTGGCTGGTACCTCCTGACTGTTGAACATAGGCAGTTGACCTGAGTGTGGACATCCCAGCTGTCCTGGCTGTTCATACTTGGGCAGAAGGCTTCACCTCTCTGAGCCTCTTCCTGTATCAAAATTAGAAAAGTCCTATTTTCCTCAGACAATTATGAAGATTAGGTCAACTGGTCAGAACCAATGACCTTTTCTTCTCAGTAGTTGTTAAGTACATAGTTTTTGTTACAATGTACCTTCAGGAATTCTGAGGGTGCTACGTCCATGGGCAGCCACTGCAAGGAAAGAAAAGAATCAGACATGGGTTAGATGGAATCTGTCTCAAGCACTTCCCCGAGGTGTGACCTTGAGCATGGAGTGCAGGCTTTGCAGGACATGGTTTCCTCTGTAGTAAAGCTGGGATGAGAGACTGGGCATGGCCGGGGCATCCCAAGGGCAGAGTCTTCTGTCTGGCTCAGCACCTGATACATACCAAGCATTCCATAAACGATAGCTCTCAATATACCCAATGTCTGCAGCAACAGTGGGACCCCTCCCAGGGTTCGTAGGTCGCGTTTCTCAAGTGTCCACCACGGTGCCTTGCATACACCAGGCAGTTATTAAATGCTAGCTGATATTATTATCCATAAGTTTACCAGGCACAAAGCCTGACATAAAACATCATCATCAGATGTCTTCCCCCCACGGAGGACACGTGCATTGGAAAGTGTCATTGGGTATGACTGGGCCCTGTTCCCCTTACTTCCTCTTCCACCAAATTAAGTTTTGAGTGTAAACATCTTATCCTTCCTGGAATTCAGTGTTTTCACTTACAGTCGATTTCAGTGTCTGAGGTTCTCAGCCAGATGAGTTCGTGATGACTGAATCCTTCCAGAAGGAGGGTGATTTTCCATATGAGACAGAAGCTGCCCCCGCTGGGCCTGTGTTGTGGGCTGGTCTGGGAGGTTGTGACCCCTTGTCATTTGAGAAACCAGCTGCCCAGGTCACCTTGGGGTGCGGCTTCATCCACTGAGCCGTGCAGTGCCCACTTCACGGCCTGCTCTGATTCTTCTTCCCTTTCCGCACCTTCCTGCTGCTCCTGCACACGCTGGTGCAGACAGTGGCCAAGGGCAGGGCTAGTCAGGTCTTCCTCCTCTTCCACTTCTCACCATGGAATCAGTGCAGTTCCGGCCACGCGGTACAGCCCCAGGCAGGCATTAGGGCAGGGCCTGCTGAGTCAGCCAAGGCCGCGCTTCTGATGCTGAACGTAATGGGCCTGGGGGAGCAGACGAGGACAGAGAGGAGGGGGAGCAGGTGAGCTGCCTCTGGCCTGTGTGGATTATCTTTTCTCTTAATTTCCATGACTGTGTGGCCTGATCAGATTTCTCATCCTAAGGACAACAGAATCCTTTTACTGAGCACTCACTTGATGCTGGTCAGCAGCCAAGTCTTTATTAACGTCCGTACCTTCTTTCCTTCCATCCACCCATTCACCCATCTGTCTACTCGTCCTTCCTTGTCTCCATCACCCTACTTAGTCTTCCATCCCCAAACACCCCAGTGGTAAATGGTGTGCATTTTCCAGGTGGGTGGGTGAAGGTGTAAGATCCTACCTTTCCTAAGTTGCACAGCTCCTAAGCAGTAGAGTTGGTGGGTCTTCTCACTAAGTGTAGACAATGAACCTCTCTCTGCTGGGCCCTCTCAACCAACTGTTCTTCTTTTGGTCCTCCTCATTCCCTTACGCAAGCTGCTCTTTGTCTTGAATCTTGCCTTCTGATTGGTTATGGCAACAGGGGAGGTAGGAGGAGACTAAACCATGTCCTTTGTAACTGGAAACAAACCCACCTATTAAAACCCTCTTTGTGCCCTGGCAGGGAAAGGGAGTTAATAGTGTTTGGTTGTTACAGCCTTTTTTAGTGAATCAGGACCCCCATTGCCACAGTTCACATGGGACAGGGGTAGGCAAGGGTGGACAGGGTGTCCTTTTGACTGGAGTAGAGGCTGAATTAGGGCAGGTGGGCCCGTGTGGGTTTGGAGGGGGTGGAGGAGGGAAGGTTACATTCCTCTACCCCTGTGGACATTACTCCAGCGTGGAAATCCGCTGGCTGTGGCCTCCTCAGGAAGGTTGTATGAAGTGTGAGTCAGGGCCTGCTTTCCCATCACAACAGCCCGGGCCTATCTCCCAGAGCCTGCTGATAATCAGTAAATGAAATTCACCTTTCCCCCAGTTCCTGAAAAGTGAAAGATGAGGGTTGAGTCACAGGGCAGCTCTTAAGTGAGCACAGAAATTTCGAGCTGCACAGTCGGGGGAAATTATTTTATTTGGGAGAACACACTCAAGTTTGGCAGTTACCTGGAAGAAAATTAAGTCACTGATTGCAAGTCCAATTCCCTGGCCTTCTGAAGAAGATAGATTGTAATCTTTAATTAATCTATCACTCACCCTGAAAAAAAAATTCAGGGTGCCGGTTGCGGGGGAACATTCAAATCCCATTTATGCTGGCTGGCCGGGGCTGAGTCTGTTGCCCAGACCACAGTGTTCAGGCCCCGCTGCCAGCTCTGTGTGTTAACTTCTGTTGCATATTTTAATGTCCCCGCAAGTCTGAAACCTCTGTGCAGGGGACATGTGGAGGCCTGGCATGTGCACTCTGGCCCATGGTCCTCCCCATCGTAATGAAGATGGAATGACTCTCAGGATGACCTTTCCATGCCTTTGTCTGGAGCCGGCCCTTCTCTTTAACTAAACACCTTCCCAGCACACATGTGCTGAACTCTTGAACTGCCCATTCCCTTCCCAGCTTATTGCCCAAGCCGTAGTTTATCATCCCTTGCCTCCAAAGACTTTGTACTCTGCCTGTGCTCGGCACAGAGATAGAATTTTTCATAACCCTTTACTAGTTATAAATTTGATTGTTAAGGGACTGAGTTAATCTTCTTTCTCATACCAGCATCTGATTTTGAAACCCTGATTTAGGAGCGCTTTTCTTTCTGCTCCCTCCCTGCAGCACAGGGTGGAACATATAAAATATGTCACCGGATAGTGCAGGATTGTTTATTTCTGTTCATTTTGTCCTAAATAGTCCCTGAGAGATGCATTTGAAAACTTAGCCTGTATTCTATGTTTTCTTCTGATGCACTTTCTTCCATTAGTTGAAATAGACGCTCTGGACAGCGAGCAAAGCCATGTCCTTTTGCTGGGGCAACTGGGCTGGGGAGGGGTGAACAGGTAAAGGAGTCTTGACAAGGAAGCAGTTGGGAGACCGTAGAAGTACCTCGAGACAGGAGATACCATCTTCTGTTGCAAAACATGTAGAGGAACTGCACCCCTTGCATCTCGTGCCTGCCTGTCTTGCAGCCTCTTGGCTGTGCTGTTCTGAAATCGTCTCATGTCTCTTCTTGCTCCTCAGTGTGTGGACCTGAGCCACTGCTTTCAGGCTAACAGTTCAGTGCAAAATCATGCAGCTCTCAGGCTCGAGGACTCATGTTGAAGCCTCGGTGAGCCTCAAACTCCTGAAGGATTTTTGCAAAGATTAATTGAAATGAGTCACAAAAATACTCAGCCCTCTGCCTCTCTGCTCAGCATGTGGCAGGCTCTCTTGTCACAAACCTATTGTAATTCCAGAAAGAAAATTTAACACATTATTTAGGGGGAGAAATTACAGTAGAATTTTAAAGGGTCTGTTTCTCTTCTGGTAAGCAGTTCTACATTGATAAGAAGTGGACACAGAATAAGTGCCAAATATTTAGTTAATTCTTGTTGACAGAAGTAGGACTTCAAGTCCGAAGACATTATATTTTAGGGGGGCACACAGATGCATTTTGAAAAATTTCTAAACTCTCTTCCACATCTGGACAGATATTTGCATGCATGATATCTGTACATACTATACCTGCCGGGGCTCTCTGGGAAATCAAATTTCTGTATTTCGCCAAAGCATGTTTTCCCTCTAGAGAGAGGCTGCTGGTAATTACTAATGCTAATGTCGGGGCCAGGTGCAACAGATAATCTAACACAGGCGATGACCCCCAGAGCGTTGATGCTTGTTGCTGGAATGCGTTCGTTTTCTTTATCTTGCTATTAATGCACCTCTGTTGAGCAGTCTGCTCTCTCATCATAGATAGGATCAGCTCCAGTATAAGTTTATAACACCACACTTGGATTTAAATACATGCATTTCCCAATTCACAGTCTTTCTGACTCCAGAGGAACCAGAGACCAAATTGCCAACATCCGTTGGATCATCAAAAAAGCAAGAGAGCTCCAGAAAAACATCTACTTCTGCTTTATTGACTATGCCAAAGCCTTTGACTGTGTGGATCACAACAAACTGGAAAATTCTTAAAGAGATGGGAATACCAGACTACCTGACCTGTCTCCTGAGAAATCTACATGCAGGTCAGGAAGCAACCGTTAGAACTGGACATGAAACAACAGACTGGTTCCAGTTCGGGAAAGGAGTACATCAAGGCTGTGTATTGTCACCCTGCTTATTTAACTTATATGCAGAGTACATCATGAGGAACGCTGGGCTGGAAGAAGCACAAGCTGGAGTCAAGATTGCCTGGAGAAATATCAATAACCTCAAATATGCAGATGACACCACACTTACGGCAGAAAGTGAAGAGGAACTAAAAAGCCTCTTGATGAGAGTAAAAGAAGAGAGTGAAAAAGTTGGCTTAAAGCTCAACATTCAGAAAACTAAAATCATGTCATCCGGTCCCATCACTTCATGGCAAATAGATGGGGAAATAATGAAAACAGTGACAGACTTTATTTTGGGGGCTCCAAAATCACTGCAGATGGTGACTGCAGCCATGAAATTAAAAGACCCTTGCTACTTGGAAGAAAAGCTATGACCAACGTAGACAGCATATTGAAAAGTGAAGGCATTACTTTGCCAACAAAGATCTATCGAGTCAGAGCTATGGTTTTTCCAGTAGTCATATATGCATGTGAGAGCTGGACTATAGAGAAAGCTGATTGCCAAAGACTTGATGCTTTTGAGCTGTGGTGTTGGAGAAGACTCTTGAGACTCCCTTGCATCGCAAGGAGATCCAACCAGTCCATCCTTAAGGAAATCAGTCCTGAATATTCATTGGAAGGACTGATGCTGAGCTGAAACTCCAGTACTTTGGCCACCTGATGCAAAGAACTGACTCACTGGAAAAGACCCTGATGCTGGGAAAGATTGAAGGCAGGAGGAGAAGGGGATGACAGAGGATGAGATGGTTGGATGGCATCACAGACTCAATGGACATGAGTTTGAGTAACTCTGGGAGTTGGTGATGGACAGGGAGGCCTGGCGTGCTACAGTCCAGGGGGTCGCAAAGAGTCGGACATGACTGAGTGACTGAACTGACTGAACTGAATAAATACACATAAACACCCACAAGCCCCAAGCCACATAGCAACCTAGTAGGTGGTGTGAACAGTCTGTTTCTCTTTCCACCAACACAAGTTCTGTCGCTTCTGACCCATGGTCGATGTCTGTCTGAGAAAGTGACTGATACATGTAGATATATTTGAAAAAAGAAGCGGGACAACGCACCAGGCTCCTGGCCTTTGGCAGGGAACCGTGGAAAGAGGATGCAAAGCTAAGCGCTTGTATGTGCCGGTTGTGGATGGCGGTCGTTTGCTCGTTTCCGCACAGCCTTGACTCTGAGCTTGGTCCTGACTTTATGGTTGTACTGCCTGGGCCATGGTCTCCCACAGGTGTATAATGTGTAGTGTTCAAACACATTTGCTGATTGCAAGTACCTTAGTCCTTGATCATGGACGTGAGTGGTATCCGAGAAAGCCACTGATGTGGGATGAAAGAACAAGAATGACTTTTGTTTTTGGTTTACCAACAAAGTGTCTTTGGCCAGTTGTTCATTCATGCTGACGTTCACTAACCGTGGAAAGTACCTTTGTTCACGTCTGCATGTGGTGACTCCTCTCCAGGTTCTGATTATTGAATCCTGCAGGAGCAGTGAGTTTCTGTGGGTTCCTGTGAACTCTCACTTATTTCATCCAGTGGAGAGTTTCCTAGGAGTGAGGTTCCCCACTGTTACACGGTTGATCACTGTCGGCTGAGTTGGGGGGTGAGTAGATAAAATTAATTTAGGCATTTGTAAGGCCTTTAAAAATACTCAATAAAATGTAATATTGTTTGAGAACTTCAATATAAGTGTAAAAAACAGTCAGCAAAATTGCATGTACTGTCTAAACCTAGTTCTGTTACAAGCACACACACACATTTCCTGGAGGAGGAAATTGCAACCCACTCTAGCATTCTTGCCTGAAGAATCCCATGAACAGAGGAGCCTGGCGGGCTACAGTCCATGGGTTCACACAGAATCAGACATGACTGAATTCACTTAGCGTGCATGCATGTGCACATGTTGCTTTTATAATGTGAAAAATAAAAAGTAAAGCTTTTTGTTTCATTGTTAAGAATCAGCCACCCACTGGAGGGACTGTTTATTTTACAGATTTGCCTTTTGCTTGAAGCCACTTACCAAGGAGCTTCTTTAAACAGGGGATAGAAAAAATTTGAATTAGGTGAGTCCCAGCTACGCACCCTGAGAAGGCAATGACACCCACTCCAGTACTCTTGCCTGGAAAATCCCATGGATGGAGGAGCCTGGTAGGCTGCAGTCCATGGGGTCTCTGGGAGTTGGACACGACTGAGTTACTTCACTTTCACTTTTCACTTTCACGCTTTGGAGAAGGAAATGGCAACCCACTCCAGTGTTTTTGCCTGGAGAATCCCAGGGACGGGGGAGCCTGTTGGGCTGCTGTCTATAGGGTCGCACAGAGTCGGACACAACTGAAACGACTTAGCAGCAGCAGCAGCAGCTATGCACCTGGGTTTAATCTTTGCAGTTTTTCTAGAAATAGTGCTTTCTAGAGCAGTCTCCTGATTTCCTTCATCATTGAATGTTGAGGATGTGAGATGTAGGTCCTTTTCAGGCCCTCAATACGTGATACTGGCCAATAGAAAACTGGTAAAAGTGGTTTGAACAACAACAACCACAACAAAACACATTGTCTCACATGAGAAGTCTGGAGGCCAAGCAGTTTCTGATTTGGTTAATTCAAGGGCTTCATCTTCAAGTCCCTGGGTGAGCTCTGACTTTCTTTTCTGCTTTCACCACACGTTGGTGTATCTTCTTCGTCATGTTTGCCTCATGGTCACAAAATGATTGCCCAATCCCAGGAATCACTTGCAAACAAGCATGACCAGAGGTAGGAAGAGATAGGGATGTGCTCATCTTGTGCACCATCTAAAGGGTAAAGAACATCTTCCCAGATGCCTCTGCCAGTAGACCCTTCCTTGTGACACGTGGACCAGAAAGGTGGCACACATCTGCCTGTGTCTCTGCAAGAAAAATGAGAGCACCACAGCTGTCTACCACAAGTCAAGACTCTTTCTTTGGGCCTGCGAGGGACCTCAGAGTTTGTTAGCAAGGGTGGAGGCAGGAATGATGGCTGTTGAACAGGCAGCCAGTAGCCTCTGCCACAGGGTCCTCTATGGTGTCCATATTGGTAGCCAGTCCCCTCCATGTGAGAATGATCCTCCTTTTTACCATCAACTCTAAGGTCATGGCTTGGTCTTTGGAACTTGAATCCAGCACCTGTAGCAGAGGTTTGGACCTTGACTTGTGAACTTTGTAGTGTTTGCCTTGTCTTGTCCTGAGTACTGTATGGAATGTACCCAATCTTGAATGACCTGGAATAGAAAAATCTGGACCAAGGGCCAGTTCCCATTATGAAATCCTCAGTGATGATGGAGGCTTTAAGCCTGCAAGGCCAGACCTCTCCTTCTGTGCTCCCTGGGTTGTGGAGGGAACATCCATCCTGCAAACAGGAACCTGTCAGATGCCCTGGATATACTGACAATACATTGATGAGAATTGAATGCCTGTAAATTGCGTAGCCCCCAGGGCCCAGCAGGTGCCCTGTCTCCCTGCTTATGAATCAAAAACCCCTGTTTATTTGTCTCAAGGACAGTTGATACTTTCATCATCAATAAACTAGTATTTTAGCAGCCTGCCATAAATTTCTTGTCAAAGAAGAGATCATTAGTAGAAGACTGGGATGAAAAGTAATCTCCATCTCAACTTATTTAAACCTCCAGTAGTAGAGCTTGGAGGTTACTGCAGTGAGAAGAGGCTTGGGATCAAAAATTCATGTTTCCTTCTTTCAGGAAAAAAAAAAAAAAAAAGTGAATTACTTGATTTGCATATTTTGACTGAGATCTGGCACAAGCTCTTTGCAGTGAATAAAAAATTGAGCTCTGAGAGTAGATATTTTGGTAAGGAAATGGAAAACCGGTACTGGTATTCTCTCTGATTTTAATTGTTAAACAGTAGACATCTTCCAGTAAGTGCTAACGTTTATTAATTAATTATTGATAATAAAATTGACTCAATAATAATGTAATCGCCATTTATGAGTTATCAACAGCACTGTGGTGAACAAGTTGCGTCTCTTCTGATTTAATCCTCTCCACAGCCTTATTAAGTAGATGTCATCTCCAAATTATGAATGGCTCCTCATTAACAGATGAGGAAACCTTGGCTGAATAAAGTGACTGCCAGAGTCTCAGAGGTGTTAGTGGCAGAACTGTAATATGAACACAGAACAGTGTGGATCAAAGGCATTTTCTAACTCACTACGATACACACTGGGTTCAAATGAGGTTATTAAGAATGAGATGAGTTCTAGATTAAGGTGGTGACCTAAACAGGGATCCAGTTTTCATTTTCACTTTAAGGATTCTCTTGCTAAGCAAGCACCAAAGCATCTGTGTGTGTGTACTGACTCCCGAGAAGGCTGAGTCTCAGCTCCCCAGGACTGGAGAGCGTGGTTTGATAGGTGGTGACTTTTGCTTTCCACGGGCTGCTTTCAGGCCCGGAGTGCCATTTTCAAGAGCCAGGAGGACTGTTTGGTCTTCGGGACAGTCCAGGTTCCCGCTCAGGGATGCAGGAACGCCATGAGCAGGGCTGAGGGAGGGGGCACTGGCTTGGGGCACGCGGCCAGCAGACTCTGCATGGGGCCCTGCGTGGGGCCCGTACCGGCAGCCCGTCTCCCCACGTGACCATGAACCTCCTCCTCGTGTCCATTTCCAGAGCACAGCCCCACGCTCTGCTCCTGAAGGAACTGTTACCGCGTGCCTGCCCACCGTGGCCTTCTGCTTGTGGCATGTCTGCCGACGGTTTCGTTCACCCCACCTGTGAGCAGTTTGGCCGGCCCGATTCCCCCAGGCCTGCTGAGGGTGGGGAGAGCACCAGTGGTCCTGGCTGGCCGTTCAGCAGCTCTCGACTCCCACCTCTGGAACAAGCCCCGTGTTAGTGTGCAGGATACCACAGGCTGGCTGCCTCCAACACTGTGAATTCGGTTCTTTGTGGCTTTGGAGGCTGGAAGTCCAAGATCGAGGCATGGGCAGAGTTGGCTTCCCCTGAGACGACTCTCAGCTCGCAGGTGGTGGCCTTCTCGCTTTGTCTTCCCGTGGTCATCCCTCTATGTGTTGGGTGCCCCCCAGCGTATATTCTCCTGATAAAGCTGCCGGTCCTGCTGGGTTAGAGTCCATCGTTTTGACCTCGTTATGACCTGAATTACCTCTTTAAAGGGCCTGTCTTCACAGACAGTCCCATTAGGGGTTAGGGCTTCCACATAGGAATGGGAGAGGGATGCGGCTCAGTCTTCAAACCCTCCATGCTGGGTGTCAGGGATCTTGTGGTGGATCAGGAAGAACAGTCCATACCCTCCATCACTTTTCAGGAAAGACTATTTTTTTAATCCCATAATTGAATAATTGCAAAATAGCTAAGGCTGTGACAAAGAATGTAAGGATATAAACAGCATGGCTTACAATAAACCACTGTCACCTTGTCTGCTGCTGCTGCTGCTAAGTCGCTTCAGTCGTGTCCAACTCTGTGCGACCCTATAGACGGCAGCCCACCAGGCTCCCCCATCCCTGGGATTCTCCAGGCAGGAACACTGGAGTGGGTTGCCATTTCCTCCTTCAAAGCATGAAAGTGAAGTCGCTCAGTCATGTCCAACTCTGTGGGACTCCATGGACTGCAGCCCACCAGGCTCCTCCGTCCATGGGATTTTCCAGGGAAGAGTACTCGAGTGGGTGCCATTGCCTTCTCCACTCACCTTGTCTAGGGATAGAAGTCTTCCCGAGAAGGAGGCAAGGTTGGTACTAGGCAAGAGAGAGGGAAGCCGGTTGTCTGGTGGGAGAGGAGCCTGAGACCAGGAGGAGAGCAAGCAGTCGGTGTGGTCAGGACTTCAAGGCATGGCCCTGCATCCAGCAAGTCCCCATGCATAGAAAGCGGGGGTGAGAGAGTTCAAAAGAATACCGGATCTGCAGCTGCAGCACTTTGGGATCCTGTCTAATGCTGTGGGAGTACAGCACATTTGTTTAGGAGAAGTCTGCGATCCTGTGTGTTGAATTAAGAACTTGCCCAAACTTCTAGATCCCTAAGACTGGATCAAGAACTTATTTTAAAAGCATTGATTCCTGGGCCCCCCTCTCCCCAGAGATTCTGGCTGGACTATCCAGGATGGGACCCAGGAATCTGTGTGTTAGGCAAGCCCTTCTGGTCCTGTTGGTTGCAGGTGGTCCACAGAACACATTCTGAGAAAGTCTGATCTGCTTCAGCAAGCATTGCCCAGTAAGGTTGGACGTGATGACTTTTGCAGAGAATCACCAGGTCTGTTGGAGAATCTACCTGATTCGGCCCTTGGGCGCGGGCCAGTCTAGTTCTTTTCGAGCCTGTGCACTACAGACTCTGTAGTTAGTGCTTTGTGTATATCAGCCCTTTCCATTTAATACGACAGTCTGGCTGGGAGGAGGCATAAGGACCCCTGCTTCACAGGTAAACAAAGCGAGGGACAGAGAGGCTAGGTGCATTTCTCAGGTCGCACAGCTTGTGAGGGACAGTGGGCACCCGACCCCGGGTTTAAGCCCCCCTGCGACGCGTGTGCCCTTGAGGTGCCGCGACCAGCCCTGGTGCAGCCGCTGCTGATCGGTGCTCCAGCACCTCCGTTCCTCGCTCATTAGATGATCCCGAAATCCTTGTGGAGAGGACCTGACTTGAACCGAGGGCTCACTGTTGATTCTCTTCAGAACCCTGGCAGCAGCCCTTGACCTCATCCCTAAGTTCTTCTTGCCATATAGTTTATAAATCTTCTTCATTAAAAAAAAGAAAAAATCCAGATGGCTTGGAGAAACAAGCGTGGATGACTCAGGGCAGAATCAGAATTTTCTAAATGATGGGCTTTTTAACCTAGTTTGTATCTCAGTCCAAAAGCATTCTACCTCTAAATTGTAAAATAATAGTGATAAGAATTGACATTATTTTAAAAGTTGCTTTGCCAGCTCTTCAGAGCCTGCCACGGCCTTGTTGGATGGATCCGCTTTATCACTTCCCTTCCTGCCAACTTCAGGTAACCTCCCCAGGAGCTGATGGGCCTGTTGACTCCAGATGGGTTTGCCTTTCATGCAGTGTTGCCCTGACTGCCTGCCTGCCATGGAAACAATTCCAGGTCATTCCCATTTTATTTAATTAATTTCAGAAATGAAATTATTTTGCCCAATAACGAGAATGCTGATGGGACTTATTGTAATGGTTCAGTTCTGGCTTGTTGGTTCGAAAATAAACGCCTTCATTTCAATATTTGCCTTTTGGCTGCAGCCCGTTAACCTGTCACACCCCGTAACCTCACTAACATCCTGGCTTAATTGTCAGTTAATGTGAGCCCAGGTTTTATAAAACAGATTTTTCTCTCCTCACGGCGCAGTTTTGTCCCCAGAATATATCCCTATATTGGCATTTCCTACCAATAGATGGATTGGAGTGACATAGCTTGTACTTTTAAACATAGTAGCTTTATCGGTGCCTTGATAATACATATGTGAAACAATTTTTAGAAGTTAGAGTAAAGTGAGAAAAATAAATCTTAGCTCCTTGGAGCATAATTGTGGCACTGAGCTTTGTGGAGGTGTGCTGTGTCTGTAGTTGGGACAGGTAGCCAGGACTACGAGAGGGGAGAGTGGAGCCAGTTCAGAATCTGAGGCAGAATTAAAATCTGCATGCTAATAGCTTTCCTGCCAGTCACCAGCAGATTCATTCTTCACATCTCCGGTATATAAAGCTTATTTCAAAATAAATTCCAGGGAGCGTTCAACCTGATTGAATCTGCTGTAAGCTCTGCTAATACATTTGTTCGAGTCACTTGCACTCAAAAGCTTTTTTCGGCAGAATATCACTTTTTTATATTATTCATGGTAATGCAATCCCTCCCACCCTTTCATTCTTCAGAGTTTTCCATTAAGTCATGATACGCGGTTCAGAGAAAGTTGGATCGACCATTAAGCACACGACCTGGACTTCTGCGTGTCTTTTTGTCCGTCTCTCAGATCAGCCACTTGGCAGCGGCAGGACATGGGGCCACTCCAGACCATTTGATCTAAGAGCTCTTGTTAGGAGCTTAGGTGGCTAATCTGTAAGCCAGCTAATGGAAATCATTCTGGGAAAGGAAGTAAAACTGAGCAACATTCGCAGAATCACTGCGTGTTATAGGAATCAGGTACACCCTAAATGGCTTAATCCTGCGGTTTGAACTCTAAGCCTAGCGGGTAAGACGAACTTCTCAGACGACCTGAGTTACTCATACATGCAACCTGTGTTGTGCAGGACACCTTTCTGAGATGCGGACTCTTTAAAGCATCTTTCATTTGATCAGGTAAAGTAAACAAGGGCATAATACATTAAAGGAAAAAGGAAGGGAGAAACAAAATACTTTTTCCCCCTTAATCAAGTAAAATACCTATGTTGAAAATACCTGACACATGTTATGGAAGAAATATTTGTGGCTGAATTGAGTAACCTGGTGTAGATCTCATTTTTATTTCAAAAAATAATGGTTGTGGGTCTTTAAGAATTCTTTGGCTTTCTCTTCCACCCTAACCCAAATTAATAATTCATTGATATTGTCATTAAAATATTCTTATTTGGCCATTCCATTTATAGTCAAAGGATGACAAAGCAGATACAGGGACTTCGGGGTCACAGAAACTAATTTTTGGTCTAGAACAGAGTCTGAAGGCTTTGTTTATAAAGGGCCAGATAGTAAATATTTTTAACTTTTGTGGCCCTACGGCATCCGTAACAACCAGCAAGCTGTGATGTGTCATGAAAACAACTGTAGATAACATGTAAACAAATGGACATGGCTTTGTGCCAGTAAAACTTTATTTACAAAGGCAAGCAGTGGGCTGGATTTGGCCTGCGCTTTGATGTCTGCTGATAGCTGGAGCACATGTTTGAAATATATAATTTCAAAAATCTTTGTTTTTATTTTTTTAATTTGTATGCTTTAAGAACGCATTTTCAACTATGGATAAGTGCTCATCTTTTGAATTTTTGTTTCTTTCTGACATCACTGGAGGCCCTTGCTTTGGAATTTGTTGTTAACCCTGGAGCTTCTTGTCAGATGCCCTACCCATTGAATCTGTGGGAATGGCAGCAGGTCTGGAATGGCTGAATTTGAGGGCAGGGACCAGCTTGGAGATGATATTTTTCATACTTGGCCAACTTGGGGGGGGAACTTTAGAGTTTGGAGTGAGAGTTAGGATCAAAAAGGCTAAGGGCTGACATAATTTTATTTTTTAAGAAATAAGAGAAAAGGGAGTATGGGGAGATGATGTACTCTCTCACCTAGCTGGAGGCTCAGCTGGAATTGATGAGTCTGTTATTAGGATGTGTGACAAAGCCTTTTGAGGACAGATATTGCATCATTAGAATTCTGAATAGCAGGCAGTATGTTGCATGATTCAGATACTAAGGAACTGTGCTCTTGGTTTTGGAAGAAACCTAAGGGAAACAAGAGTGTGCCCAGGCTTCTTCCTGGGTGTTATTTATGTGGCTTGTCTTCAGTATCAGCGCCTGAGTTATCTCAGCAGAAGGGGACTCGTGTTAATTTGAGCTCATGTTTATTTGTGTTTTACTTAAAATCTTAACCCTGAAATTGACCCAGGGTAGTAAGGACCTCGGGGAAGGCAATGGCACCCCACCCCAGTACTTTTGCCTGGAAAATCACATGGACGGAGGATCCTGGTAGGCTCCAGTCCATGGGGTCGCTGGGAGTCAGACACAACTGAGCGACTTCACTTTCACTTTTCACTTTCATGCATTGGAGAAGGAAATGGCAACCCACTCCAGTGTTCTTGCCTGGAGAATCCCAGGGACAGGGGAGCCTGGTGAGCTTCCGTCTATGGGGTTGCACAGAGTCAGACACGACTGAAGCGACTTAGCAGCAGCAGCAGCAGCAGTAAGGACCTAGGCGAGCAGCTCCCCACTGTCCTGGAGGCAGGGCTGTCCATCAGACTGGTGCTGCAGTGGTCAAGGGAGGCAGGGTCGGTTCCTGTCCTCTTTCCAAGGAGAGGAATGTCCTAGAGTTAGATGAGTAGGCTTGGTAGCCATTTGCTCCCCGCAGCTCTGCCCTGAATGGTGAACGCCAAAAGCATGAGGCAGGCACTGGCCTCCACTGTCCCTGGATCTGGCAGGCTGAGAAGCATTCAGCGCCCCAGCCTCCCACGAAGCACCCCTGAAAAAGCAGGCTTTGTCGTCTTCGTTCGACTTTGCTTTTCTTCCCCGGAGATGTACAGACGTGATCACACTTCCATTTTACAGTCGAGATAAAAAGAAACAGAAACCCTTTCACCTTTCCAGTTCCAGGTTAAGCGCCCACGCAGGTGTTGTTGCGGTCACGTGATTTCCAATCGGCAGAACCACCCGCTTTTGCACCCAGCAAGCACAGGGGGTTTTGGAAACTGAATGGGCCAGGGCCCTGGGCTGTTAACAGGACCAGCTTTTACTAGGGGGCCAGCCATCCTTGGCTTTCTACCAGGTTTACTTCCTTAGGCAGCCTCGGGGTCTCCCTCTGGGAGGGAAGTGATGGAGAGGCCACTGGTGGGGTGGCCCAAAGACCAGGGCACTCCTTGCAGGCACCTGAGATTTCACATGTAAATGTGGCCTCCAGTTAAAGCTGGATTTGCTTAACCCTGTCCCACCTGTCCCCCCACCCTCCTCTGCTGTTCACCCAAAGCAGGTCAAACTGCGGTGCTGTTCAGATGGAGCCACGTAGCGCCCTGTAAACTGTCATCTGATTTACACACACCCGTCTGCCTGCGTACGGGGCGTTGTATTTGGGATCCAGGGCGCATATGTACCCCTCCGTGGCGCCTGAATCTTAATGAACAAAAGCACACAGAGGGATTTAAAAGGGACTAGCAGGATTCTATTTATAGTCTGATACCATTTCACAATCCAGCCCCGCCTTGGGTGTTTACCATCAGCCACGCAAGGAAATTAACTTCTCTGCTAGCTTCCTAAGTAAGGCAGCCATGGTCAGCGAGGCAGCCGGGAGGGCCTGGGAGCCCACTGAGTACTGAACGCTGGATGGGAGGTCAGGGTTCCCGTTAGGAATTCCTGCACACACAGTACTCTTGTGTGTCTTTAATGAAAGCCTGTCACCACCCAGAGGGGAAGGTTTCCTCTATAGCTCTGATAATTGTTTCTCTTCAAAAAGAAAAGTGGGTTTTAACTATCATTTGCTCACTTTTTAGTCCTTCCTTAGTCATTTTCCTTTTTTTTTTTTTTTTGCTCCCTCCTTCTGTCTCTACACTCTCTGTCTCTCTTTCCTTTTTCCTTTCTTCCTGTTTTAGTAAATTTTATTTTCATCTAGATGTAGAGATCAGGAGACAACTACCCTCTAAAAGATGGTTTATTGTACTCACAGATCTCAAGCAAGAGGGCCCAGGCCGTGCCATGGGGGGTTGCCTGGGGAGGCACGGGCACTGGTCAGAAGGCAGAGGCTGGGCTTGGGTGGGGGTGCACAGGAGTCTGTATAGTGGGGTCTATAGGAAGGAACTGGCGAGGCAGGACAAGCAGTCTTGGGATTGACTGATGTGCCTGCCTCTGCAGGCTCTGGGCTGTATGGACTGCCCTTAGGTGTTTGGGGCTGGCCTCAGAGTGACGGGGCAGGGAGTGTGAGAGTCTAGAGTTGGGGCTCTGGGGGGTGTGGAGTCGGGAGGGGCTGGCTTCCATTTGAAAGGGGAGCTCCCAGATGAGTTGTTTCCTGCCTCTCTAAATTGACTAAACCTGGAAGGCCAAAGATCCTTAAGACAGTCTTGTTTGAGTTTAAAATCATGACCCTGAATGGAATGTAGGACCATAGAGGTGACCTACAGCTGTCCTCCTTCCAGCCCCCGTGGATTTAATTATTCAGCTGATTTCTCTGGGGAAGAGACCTGCAGATTTGACGCTCCCAGAAGCCCACTGTCTCCCGCAGCTCATGACCCTGAACGGCGGCCCCCAACTTTCCCAATCAGGGAGAGGCCATGCGCCTTTCACAGGAGCTGTGATCCTCACCCAGGAGCTCCTTTGCTGTGCAGACAGCCTGCTCCCCACAAAGCACTGGAGGAAAGGGGCCGGAGCACCCAAGGGGCCTGGCCGACGGCTTGAGGCTCCCTCACCACTTGGGGTCCCCAGGAAGGCGGAGGCCACAGCAGGAGCGAAGGGGAGTTTCAGTGGCTGTCATCCATCCATCCTTTCTTCTTTCCTTCCTGCTTCCCTCCCTCCCTTTTTAATAATATTTAATTAAAGGGATAGTTAATACTATGAGCTTGCAAAACAGGAAAAGAAAATCCCTCTGGATTTTAAAATCCTTGAGAGACAGGCATATTTTTCAATTTAAGCATATGCTCTCCCTCCCTGTCTGGGGGAAAGTTACATTTTTTTTCAGCCAAAGTAGAAGAAAGGAAAGGCATTTTGTTCTCTTACCCGTTATCTAGAAATATTTTCCCTTTAGTATTGTACACTTGGCACAGTTGAATACTGTGAGACATAGAGAACTGGAGACTTGTCCCTCTGGGTGAGTTACTTACTCTCTCTGCACCTCAGCTTACTCATCTGAATAATGGGGTGATAATATTGGCTGAATCTCTTCTGGGAGTGTTACTTGAAGATGAGGGGTGAGAGAGGCCGGGACACAAAAGGGAGTCAGTGGTTGCTGCTCCTATTAGTGTTGGCATCTAGGTGCTCCTGAAGGGCCTTTCCTCCTCAACCTGAACAAGGCCGAATGGGGCCTCTTAACTTGCGGGAATAGGAAAAATCCTCCCAGCTCCCAAGGGCTTCACTTTACAATAGCTTGACCAGAAACACAGGGGAAGCCTCCTCTTTGGACTCTGCCCACAAGTACCAGTGGAAGACTCGTTCAAGCCTCACCTCAGAGAAAAAGGAGAGTGCCAGCTCACGTCAGTTTATCCCACTCTCTGCAGAATCTCAGTGTTTCTGATTTTTTTCAAGTGTCGACTGCAGTGTATTTATTATTCAGCAATAATAATAAACCGCAGCTTAGGAAATCAGGGGACGTGGGTGTCAGGAAGGGAGGAAGGAAAGTGCAGGGGAAGAGCTGGGAGAGACAGAGGTCCAGCCAGACCCGGGCTATTAATCATCGCCCTCCATTATTTCCTGAAGATCCATTCATTGTTCCATCGGTACCTAGAGGGTCAATTAGAGACCACAGACAGGCTTTTCCAAAGACACAGGAGGGTCAATTAGGCCCTCCTTATAATTTTCTGCTTTAGCAGCAAATGCCAGCCCTTTGCACATCAGATGCAAGGGAATTTGGAAATAAACACAAGATACTCTCCTCCTCCTCCTTTAAGAAGAAAGAAAAAACAAAACGAGAAATGGAGGCGGCTGACCCTTGCTAGCATACGGCTGGCTGTCAGGCTGTGGTTCACATGAGGCAGAGGGGAATTTTATCATGAGACTTGTGTGGAGCAGGGCTCTCATGGGGTCAGGGCCCCGGGAACAGCCAGGGAATTTCTGTGATGGAGCAGTCTGTTCCCATACCCGCAGCGGTTCATTTATCTTGGACCCAATCTGAACTGCACTGGCGTGAGGGCACAATTATAAAGTGTCTACAAGGGAAAGGGTACCTGAAATCAATTGAAGGAGATATGCAACGGGTGCAGGGGGTCACCATTGCCCCCCCATGAGCCTCTGTCCATGCTTAGGAAGGAATTGAGCTAGGTATATATTAGTGTGATTTTGCATGGCTCCAGTTTTTATTTGTTTTCCCAGGGGGTGGAGACAACATCTCAAAGACCCTGGAATGAAATCAGAAGAGGAAGGGAATTGTTCTGAGGCAGGGGCGAGGGGTGGGGGGAAGGAGGGGAGAATCCCAGGTGCTGTGTCTCATACTTTCTGGAAGCAGGGTATTAGGGTTAGATTCTGCTTCTTTCTGAACACCCAGCCTTGTTAGCAGAAAGGTGCACAGATTGCTGTTCTTTTATTATTGAAGTGCGGCTGCTGTTCGATACTATGTAAGTTACAGGTATACGATGTAGCGATTCCCACTTTTTACAGGCGGGTGCTCAGTCATGTCTGACTTTTTGTGACCCCATGAGCTAGAGCCCGCTAGAGCCTCTGTCCATGGAATTTTCCAGACCATACTGGAGCGGGTTGCCATTTGATAATTTAGGGGATCTTCCAGACTCAGGCCTCAAACTCATGTTTGTCGTGTCCCCTTGCATTGGCAGGCAGATTCTTTACCACCGCCCCACCCGGGAAGTCCTTCTAAAGGCTGTACCCCACTTAGAGCTATCATAAAACATTGGCTGCATTCCCCGCGTTGGACGGTGCGTCCTTGTAGCCTGTTTTATGCCCTGTCGTTCACACTTCTTCACCCCCCACCCACCGTCCCTTCCGCCCCTCGCCACTGGTAACACTTGCTCTTTACCTCTGGCTGCTGCTGCTGCTGCTAAGTCGCTTCAGTCGTGTCCGACTCTGTGCGACCCCATAGACGGAAGCTCACCAGGCTCCCCTGTCCCTGGGATTCTCCAGGCAAGAACACTGGAGTGGGTTGCCATTTCCTTCTCCAATGCATGAAAGTGAAAAGTCAAAGTGAAGTCGCTCAGTCGTGTCCGACTCTTAGCGACCCCACGGACTGGAGCCTACCAGGCTCCTCCGTCCATGGGATTTTCCAGGCAAAAGTACTGGGGTGGGGTGCCATTGCCTTCCCCGTTACCTCTGGCAGCCTCCTCTTATGTTGTTATACTCGCTCGTTTGTTGTCTTTTTTCCTAAGGATTCCACATATAAGTGATATCATGCAGTGTTTGTCTTTCTCTATCTGGCTTTCAGTATTGTTTTTCTTTACCTTGAGATGGTAGCTCCCTATCTGCCATCACATAGAGATCTGGAAGCAAAAGAGGAGTACTTGTGATGTGCAAAGTCCAATTCCAACTTCAGTGATTTGTTCCCTGCCTTGAATTTCAGTAGTACCTTTGAACTCCATGTTGTCCGATTTCCTTGGCCGATGCCTGCTGAGCACTGGCTGTGCACACGCCCTGTTCTGTATGTCAGAGTCCAGCAGGAAGCCAGGGGAGAGCGTGACTCTTTGCCCTTCGGTCTTGCGGTGCCAGAGCCCTGGGACTCTGGGTCATTGAGCTAGCCAGCCTTGGCCCTCCCACTCCCAGATCTGAATAGGCAATCCTTGTATGTGTAGCTGCGTCTGCCTAGAGTGTTCTTTTTTCACTTCTCCAGACTAGCTTTGACTCTCAGAAGCCTGGCCTGAACCATGACTCTCCCCACTCCCCACCCCCCGACACACACACAGAGACTCCGAGTGTGTGGAGGGTGCCTCTCCATTGGTCTGATAACACCCTCTATGACCACAGTCTCACTCTGGCCATCTGGCCTCTGCGGGCCACCCCAGACTCTCCTCCCTGTAATGACCAGGACTTGGTTGCTCATGGCCACATTCTGGGCATCCAGCAAGATCTGGCTCCCAGGAGAAAGGACACTTGGCTCTGTCTGCCTGGAGCCTTCATGGACGAGGGCCAGTGCTGACAAAAGATAGGACAGAAAGGGGAAACAAGGCGAAAGACCGAGGGGCCTCGGGCATCCCAGCAGTGTTCCGAACTTGACCTTCACGACCGTGGAAAGCCCTGGGAGGCCAACAGGGATCTTGGTGCCCGGCACATAACAAGGGCACTGGGTGTGTAGCCAGGAGCCCTCCCGCTTCAGTGAGCAGGATGGATTTGCAGGACCGGAGCAGAGGGCCTCTCGGAGGAGTCGTGGCAAAACTTCATGGAGGTCAAAAGTCTGGGAGGGACGGACAAATAAGATGTGGCTACAGGTGTGAGTGGAGGGGGGCAGGTAGATGACAGTCTGCTATGGGGAGGGGGGAGGCAAGACATTACTTAGCCAAGGAGTTTATAAAAATAACTACTTCACTTTTCCCTGCTTCCCCTCCAGCATCACCTATATCACCTTGGTATACCACCTCTTATTATAATAGAAGGAATTGCAGGAAGCAATGGCTCCCAGCACAGCCTGGGTTTTTAGTGGGTATATATTGTTGTGTATTCCACATGGATTTTCTTTGCCTTTCTTTCTCTTCTTTTCAACCAGCCTCCTCAAGGGAAACCTTCCCACAGTAGCTTCTCGGGTCGAGTGTTCTAACTGATGACGCACCTGCTGTGAATGTGTAGCCGAAACGGACAGGAGCATCCTCAGCCCATTTATCTTTCAGATCCCCCAGCGGACGGGTGCAAAACCACAACTTCCATCCTTTTTCCCCTCCCCTAATTTCCTCCTTTGCCTCAATTTATGGCTTGGCTCACAGTCTGTAGCAGCACGCCCAGGTCCCCTGCTTCCTCCTGAATCTACATTTCTCTGTTTTGTCTGAAATAGCCAGGGTCTCAAGAGTTTGCTGTCAAACTGCTTCAGAGAAATTAGTAACATCGAGGGGTTCTCATCTTGTACTGTGTGATTTTGGTTCTAAGAAGAAATTTACAGGGCTGCTCCTGTTTACTCTTTCCAGCTCTGAAGTCTGGAAGATTGTATTCATGATATTTGGAGGAAAGTGCCCATGGCAGCGCTTTTCTCCATGTGGTCTGTTTGAAAAAATCAGTGCTACCCCAGCCAGGCGCCTTCTGTCAAAGACATTCCGAATGCTGTTTGGTCTGGAATTTGTTTTACTCGACTCTGTGTAGGACATGGCATAGAAAAATGATTTCAATCGCAGCTGGTCTAGATTCACAGGCTCCAATATCATACTACTATCCTGAGTAATACCGCTGAGAAATATTGTTTTGGAATTACTAAAGAATTACCGCCTGACACCTCCATTCACCTCAGGTATTGGCAGAACCCTGCCCTTTGCGGTTGTGAGTCTGGGGCCTCCCTCTCTGTCAGCTTCTGCTTTCCCGACTCCCAGCAGCCACCCCAGTCCTGCCACAGGGCTCCCTCCATCCCCAAAGTCACTGTCACAGCCTGTCCTGTGAAGCCTAATCCTCTTCATGTTTCGAGTCTCTCTGCCTGTCCTTGAGCTGACTTCTAGACCTGTATTTAAAGGGCTCATCCCTTGAGCAGAGCCTCCTTATCTGAAGGTCAGTTGATTTGGAGGCTTAATTAACATCTGCAAAGTCCCTTCCCAGCCCTACCTAGACTAATGATTCACTGTATCACTGAGAAAGGCCAGGTGTGCACCAGGGCTGGGAATCTTGAATTGGGAACCCGGTCACTATTCTACCACCAAAGCCAATTTATTTATTTGTTTTAATAATAGAAAACACAGCCTAGGTCTTTTCAGACACATTTTCAGAGGCAGAAGGTTTAAGAGGGGTAGAATGCACAGAAATAGGAACTTAGGTAGAGCTTCTTGGAGAGACTCAGAGGCTGGGTCATGGGCAGCCATGCCCTTCTCCATCTGGGTCCCCACCTGGGAGGACGGGGTCAGGGAGAGGGGCTTACGGCCCTGCGGATGGGATGAGTGGAAGCAGTCCAATCCCTTCTCTGACCTGTTCACCTCGCCATGCTCCCTGTGCCTCAGTGTCCCCACCCAGGAGCTGTCAGCATTCAGGATTCCTAGGACGGTGACACAGCGCTCAGTAGACGTGAAGTTGTTAGACCTGCTCAGGCATACAGTTGGCGCTCAGCACACGTCCATCCCCCTGCCCTTCCCTCTGGATGGAGTCTTTCGGTCAGATCAGATGGTAAAACCTAGCTTTAATGCAGGCGCTCTGGGAATTACAAACTTCTCACGTTTTCCCGTGGCGGATGTCTAGGAGGCAGAGGAGAGAAATACAAGCCTTGAGGAGCCTGGGGGTGTTGCCCCAAGTGTCCCCCTCCCTGTCGCCCTACAAAATTCCTTGAAGTCTCAACCCCCGCCCTGCACATTCTGTACTGGGCTCCTTATCTGGCTGTGTTCTATTAGTATAAGAACTAGGATTTTAATGACCCACTAGATCCATTCACCTCCCCCCACCCCACCCCCCGGGATGTGTGTGTTTCTTTCCTGTTGCTTTTTGAGCCTCAGGGCCAGGCCGAGGCCTGCGGACACCCTGGGTGACGTTGGAGGAGGCGTCCCATCCAGGTTCGGGCAGCCCTGCACCGCACCCGCTGTGCCCCAGTGTGCATCACTGCCAGCCCCGCTTGCCCCGCACACTGCAGTCGGAGAAGCAGGTCTTGGTCAGGCCGCCACGCCGGGCCCAAGCCTGCCTGCGGGCTGCTGCGCCCAGAACCAGGCACCAGTAGCCCTCAAAGGGAACAGAGGCCTGCCGACCACACGCCACAGCCCCAACACTGCGGAGGCCCGGCTGACGGGAGTGACAGGCTCTCAGATGTCATCACGGGAAAGCACGTGTCTGCCTTGTGGACGGAAGCTTCTGGCCCCTAAGCTTCCAGCCTGGAGAGATGCCAGATAAAGAGATGATCCCCAATCGGTTAATTACATGGGCAGACGCCACCCACCAGCCCCACTCCTCACCCCACCCTGGGCTGCGCAGAATGCTCTGAAAAGGATTACAGATGTTCTTTTTCTTCCCCCCCTTTTATCCCTCCCCCTATCTTTCTTTCTTTGCGCCCATGGCGCTCTGCACTTCAAGCTAAATATAATGTATCTGATTTCCCATCATACATACTAATCAGGTTTGAAAGTTGTCTTGTGCGGTTTGAAAAAGCTAGCCAAGAGCGGTGTGATCTCTCAGAAAGGATGTCTGCAATCACGATGATTACATGGGAAAATAAATCGCAATTTATATAGCTGAAAATGTCCCTCGCGGAACACTCTGACAATCCTTTCCTTTCAGTCTGTTTTCCTGGGAATGGGTAAGTGCTGCCCTCCTGAAACTTGCCTTTTAAAAATTTATTTATTTATTTATTTTGAATGCTCTGAATATCATTGAAGCAGTTTCAGTTTTGGAGCCATAGGAGGTGGTTCAAGAATGCAGCTGACAAGCAGCAATGCCCCCCAAAATAAACAATACCAATGTAGAAGAGAGAATCCAGATATACTATATGTAGGGCACATGCCCACGTATGTGCGAACATACACGCTCACACATGCATGCACATGCTCTTCCCCCCCCCCCCCCCCATTATATGAAGACTTACAGACTTTTGGAACCAAGAAAATTCTAGGGAGCCGTCTCTCTTCTCCCCACCTGCCCTTGGGCTAATGATAGTAAATTATCCGAGAAAATTGACTTGTTATCTGATCCGAATAATACCCCTTGGAATTAGGAGCTGTCTCTGAGTGTGTCCTGGTTGACAGATATGATGTCCACAGAAGCCGGCAGTTCATTCCTGAGGTGGGTTGTAAACACGACCAGGACCCCTTCCGCTCTTCCCACACACTTGTGCCCCTGCCTGTGATGCCTTAAGCCTCCCTTCAAAAGGCAGAGTCAGGACTTCCCTGGTGGCTCAGTGGATAGGACTGGCTGCTGAGGCAGGAGACGTGAGTTCGATCCCTGGTTCAAGGGAAATCGCACATGCCATGCAACAACTAAGCCCATGAAGCACAGCTGTCGAGTTTGCACTGTGGAGCTCGGAAGCCACTGCTGAGCGCACGCACTGCAGCCGTTGAAGCCTGCACCCCCGGGGCCCATGCTCTGCAGCAGAAGCCTCTGCAGCGAGAAGCCTGAGCACCGCGACTCGAGAGGAGCCCCGCCGCCACAGAGAAAGGCCTGCGCGGCAGTGAAGACCCAGCACAACTGAAAATATATAAATAATAAATAAAATTAATTAAAAAGGCCGAGTCAGCGTCTTCACCCCTCGAATCAGCAGGCCTCCCAGAACCTGCTTTGGCCTTGGGACACTTGTAAACAAGGACACAACCAGAGGCTTGCAAAGTATTTCCGCATCAGTACTCGCCTGCTCACTGCTCTGGAACCTTCCACTTCTAGGCTCATGCAAGCCCAGGCTGGCCTGCTGGGCAGTGAGAGACACAGCCACATGGCAGCCACCTGGCCCTGACCGCGAGCCAGCAACCCCAGGTCAATACGGCCTCGCTGACCGCCGAGCTTTGCCCAAACTGCCCACTCATCAAATCAGGGGCTAAAAAGAAGTTGCTGTTGTTTTTTAACCACACCTTTGGAGGATTCTTGTTGGCATAAGAAAAGTCAGCGTACTTTTCCTATGAGAAAAGAGACTGTATGTAGGAATTTGACTCTTCACAAGGTATTGTAAAGCACGATGGACCATAGTCTGTTCTTTTCCGCAGCTGTGGGCCTAGTATGTGAGAGAAGACAAGTAGTTGGTGAGTGAACCCCTGCTGATGCCCTGAAGCGAGTGCGTTCTGTCTCAGGAAGCACGACCATTCCGTGGAGGAAGTTTTGGGCTCGACGGGTATTCAAGAAGCGGAGAATCATTGCAAACCTTCTCCATCCCTCACAGGGGTCACATACGAGGATCCAAGGGAAGGGGCAGGGAGTGGGTGTTAGCACTCCACCTCCCTTGACCCCTGCCCCTTCCTTACTATGAATGCACGCCTCTTGGGATGTGGTCTCTGAGTAGTGGTGATGGTAACGGCACTGATAATGTCATGCTGCTGCTGCTAAGTCGCTTCAGTCGTGTCCGACTCTGTGTGACCCCATAGACGGCAGCCCACCAGGCTCCCCCCATCCCTGAGATTCTCCAGGCAAGAACACTGGAGTGGGTTGTCATTTCCTTCTCCAATGCATGACAGTGAAAAGTGAAAGTGAAGTCGCTCAGTCATGTCCAACTCTTCCTGAACTCATGGACTGCAGCCCACCAGGCGCCTCCGTCCATGGGATTTGCCAGGCAACAGTACTGGAGTGGGGTGCCATCACCTTCTCTTGGTAATGTCATATTGGGCATTAAAATCAGAAGAGCTACCAGAATGCTCATAGGAAAACTCACATTTATTGTGGTTCTTCTCTGCACCAGGCATTCAGCTACATTTAGACTCTCGTTCTTCACCTCCCTCACTCAGGAGGTAGGTGAGCTCACCATCCCTGGTTTCTGATGAAGAAACTGAGGTTCTGAGAGGGATGCTCCCCAGCCCCACCTCCATGATGGATGGCAGCTGAATTGGAATCCCCATCTCCTGGCTCCTTTCCTCTGCCAAGAAGTAGGATTTGTTTTGTGCTCAGAAGTCCCCATCCCCAGCCCTGATGTTGTTTTGAAGGGTAGCCTTTGCTGCAAAACTGGGGTGCCCCTCGCTGACCATGAAAACTTCCACATGGCCCACGCCTTCTCGGTGGCTGAGTTGGGGGAAAAGAAAAGCAGGAGAGTTGGGTAGGCACCCTCGCACGGCGGGGGCCTCGCCCGGGGCCCGTTACAAGGCTGGAGTGACAGAGAGTGACCGCCTGTGGCTCATCCGTGTCTAATGGAACAGAAACGAGTACCCATGCCCTTTCTCCCCAGAGGCTCGTCTAGGGCCCTTCAAGGCTTATGAATCTTAGCGTATAATGGAGTCTTAACCTCAGCACCATTCACCATGTAGGAGTTGTGGGTGGCAGGAGCCTCTGTCTTATTTACGAGTCATCCGTGGGAGACACACTCAGGGTGGATGCTCACTATCGTATTAATCAGCGCAGAATTCCAAAGTGTGCAGTAATGCATGTGACCAGATGGTCCTAAAACAGGCCACTCTAACCCAAGCTCGTCCTCTGAAAAGCTCTCCTGAAGAACATCTACTGCACATAATAACTGCCTTGAGCAGGGCCGTAATTTTAGAAAATGTATGAGGCGCGGGATGAACACGAGGGAGGAAAATGGTTCCCACTTATCATGACATTGTCCCTCCAAATGCCTGCTCGGGAAAAAAACAAAACAAAACAGTCCTCCCCATGCAAGGAAGCGTGGCAGGACTTAGTCCATTTAGAATCCCTGTGAGTTATTACTGCGAAATTGCCAACCACTGCTTTCTAAGTTATATATTAAAACGTAAGCGTAGGCTTCCGACTTCCTAAACTCCAGAAACAATTGGCTGTTAGTGACTTGTCACCATCTTCCCACTAGCGTTCTGCTTTTGCCTTGCAAGTGTAAAGGGCCATCCATAGAAGGGTCTAATCATCTTAACACTGCTGCATTTACACTTGAGGTCTTATTATCCTTCCCTCAGCTGTGTAAACAGATGAATAACCTGTTTGGGACTTACCCAGATGGTGCTTGCTACAGACTCCAGGAGGTGGGAGGGGGTTCTGTGTGAGCCTCTCAGGCACGTTTATTACTGGGAGGGGAACTCCTCCCAGATAAGCCACCAAATAGGCAGCTTTGTCACAGGAGCCCTGGGGTTTGCAAACCATTGTTTAAAATTACAGGAGACCTTGGGACTTTTTAAGAAGGAATCCTGTGTGTAGAAATGCGATTTTCCTCAGGCAAATGCACTGTTCCCACAGAAAGAATCAGACACAGCAAAGTATTTCATCTTCTCTCTCTGCTATGATTAAGGGCATCCCTGGTGGTTCAGTCAGTGAAGATCCCGCCTGCCAATGCAGGAGACCCAGGTTCGATCCCTGGGTTGAGAAGATCCCCTGAAGAAGGAAAGGGCAACCCACTGTAGAATTCTTGCCTGGAAAATCCCATGGACAGAAGAGCCTGGCAGGCCACAGTCCATGGAGTCAAAGAGTTGGACACAACTTAAGGACCGAAACCACCACCACCATTATGATTAAAACAAGTGGGTGTGTTTCCTGTGCATCAAAGCAGTGTTTTCCTTGATGAAACCTCGGATTTCCTATGACTGTTCAAGTTTAACATGCATATCTGGGTTTGTTTGAAACGGTTAACCATTTTATTGGCATTTCTAACTGTGTGCTTTTCAATTGGTCATTATCTTTTCTTTTGCAATTTATCTTTTCATGAGCAGTTGGGGAAAAAAAGATTAAAAAAAATGTTATATGTTAATGATTTCTTTCCTGACTGCAATTTTGTCAGCCCCGTTTTGTACATATATGATTATGAAGCAATTTGCATGAAATTTACACCTTTTCAAATTTCGAAAATTGCCTTGTTGAGAAAGAACCCCTGCACTTCTCAATACCACACTGATTAATCACAGTTATAGAGAAGACATAACATTTTTATTAAACTCTCAGTGAGCAGGAAAATTAGCACTTCCTGCAATAACAATACTAATTTCATTAGGGAACGTTTTCATTTATAAAGTGCTTCTTCCTTATCTTGAACCTTTTATCCATACCTTATTGACCAAAGAGAGGGCATTTCTTTGCGCACTGGTAATAAACCATATTTGTGATATGATGTGACCTCACTGACAAGCTCCTGCTTCTGACCGATCATCTTCCTTCACCATAAACATCCATCAGTACTTCTTGTCACGTGCTAATCCCTGGACTTCCTCTTTGTATTTCCAATATAATGAGAAGGTTTCCATCCTTACACACTTACGGGATGGTTACTGGCAAGACTGAAACTCTAAAGCTATCAGGTGGATATAAAGGTAAAGAAAATAGAGTCTTCTGTTGATTTATTTCCATGTAGTTTCTTCAATGGATGCTTATAGTAAAGAGGAAATGAGTAGAATCCAGGAAAGACTTGTGGTCCTGTTGGCCTTGGGAGAAATTGATCCCCTTGGCAGGAAACTCAAGGGGGAAACCAGTGAAGTGGAGGTGATGACTGCTGAGCTAGGAATCTGGAGTCCTAGTCTTTTATTTACATATAAACTCATGTGTAACTCTCCAGGTCCACTGCAAAGTCTTTCCTGATACTCAGTGGTAGATGAACTAACGCAACAGTTGTCTACTTACCAGCATCGTGTTAGACGCGAGGTGCTATTCAAGGTGCTGGGGATACAAGTGTGAAGCCCCTGCGCAAGCAGGTGCTTCTCCTCACAGAGTTCGAATTTCAGTTATGGGAGGATGGGAGCAGGCAAGAAACAAGTCAAGGACTAAATAAAATGCCTTTGATGGAGATGCCTGTTCAGAAGGAAGGTCAGAGGTGGAGTGTGGCTGGCTTGTGGAAGGATGCCCAGGTGACACTGAAGTTGAGGCTTCACGGGTAAGAAGGATGCAAGAATGTGAAGAGCCAGAGGAAAAGTGTTTCAGGCAGAAGGGATCGGAAGTGCAAAGGTGGGCTGGAAGGCAAACGTTACACACTGTGGAAGAGTTGGCGTTGAGCAGAAAGTTCATTCATCTGCCCTGTGATTTTTAAATTTAGAATTGAGGTCTGCGCTTGATGTGAAATATCGATCCTTTCTCTGTGTCTCAGTGGGCTGGGAAAGCTGTGTTATTCAAAGCAGAAGAGAAATGTACATTTCTGAATGCCCCAGGAGGAGAAGGGGCAGTGATACTTTCTAAGTGTTAGGAACACAGGGACTCTTCTCGTTTTGCAGCAGCTGTTTCTTTTCTTTTTAATTTGTACATAGCTTTTTGTGTGCCTGATATGTCTTAGATAGATAAATGACTCCCTCAAGGTCATACTGCCAATATTCTTGGGAACCAGGATCAATCATGTGTGATATCGTGAAATTTTCCATTTTATCTGTATATCTATCTATCTATCTATAATATAGTGGTAAAGAATCCCCCTGCCAACGCAGAAGATATAAGTGATTTGGGTTTGATCCCTGGGTCAGGAAGATCTCCTGGAGAAGGAAATGGCAACCCACTCCAGTATTCTTGCCTGGAAAATTCCATGGACAGAAGAGCCTGTCAGGCTACAGTCCATAGAATCACAAAAAGTCAGACATGACTGAAGTGACTTAGCACATATGTACAGGCATTGCATTATGTTGAAAGTTTAAATATATACATTTGTGATTTTGTGAAATTTTCCATTTTCTATATATAAATGTATATAATAAGTGGAGAGTGAAAAAGTTGGCTTAAAGCTCAACATTCAGAAAATGAAGATCATGGCATCCGGTCCCATCACTTCATGGCAAATAGATGGGGAAACAGTGGAAACAGTGTCAGACTTTCTTTTTCTGGGCTCCAAAATCACTGCAGATGGTGACTGCAGCCATGAAATTAAAAGACGCTTACTCCTTGGAAGGAAAGTTATGAGCAACCTAGATAGCATATTCAAAAGCAAAGACATCACTTTGCCAACAAAGGTTTGCCTAGTCAAGGCTATGGTTTTTCCTGTGGTCATGTACAGATGTGAGAGTTGGACTGTGAAGAAGGCTAAGCTCCAAAGAATTGATGCTTTTGAACTTTGGTGTTGGAGAAGACTCTTGAGAGTCCCTTGGACTGCAAGGAGATCCAATCAGTCCATTCTGAAGGAGATCCGCCCTGGGATTTCTTTGGAAGGAATGATGCTAAAGCTGAAACTCCAGTATTTTGGCCACCTCATGCGAAGAGTTGACTCATTGGAGAAGACTCTGATGCTGGGAGGGATTGGGGGCAGGAGGAGAAGGGGATGACAGAGGATGAGATGGCTGGATGGCATCACTGACTCGATGGATGTGAGTCTGAGTGAACTCCGTGAGTTGGTGATGGACAGGGAGGCCTGGCGTGCTGAGATTCATGGGGTCACAGAGTCGGACACGACTGAGCGACTGAACTGATCTGATCTGTTATATATATTTCCCATTATATATAAACATACAGTGAAGTATCGGGGAAGGCAATGGCACCCCACCCCAGTACTTTTGCCTGGAAAATCCCATGGACGGAGGAGCCTGGTAGGCTCCAGTCCATGGGGTCGCTAAGAGTCGGACACGACTGAGCGACTTCCCTTTCATTTTTCACTTTCATGCATTGGAGAAGGAAATGGCAACCCACTCCAGTGTTCTTGCCTGGAGAATCCCAGGGACGGGGGAGCCTGGTGAGCTTCCGTCTATGGGGTCGCACAGAGTCGGACACGACTGAAGCGACTTAGCAGCAGCAGCAGCAGCAGCAGCAGCAGCAGCAGCAGCAGCACAGTGAAGTATATATACTTTTATACACAGGATGCATTCTTTTATCTGCTGCATTAATGACTTTTCCTTGGCTTATGTCTTATTTTGCCAACTTGATATATAGATGTTAAAGGGCAGCACCTACCTATCTTATAATTCTGAATGTCCTGCTATGGAAAAGTCTCATACTCATCAGTCTTCAGGCAGTGCAATGAAAACAAAAATGGAAAAGGGTGTCAAGCTCACTAGACAGTGTGCAGTTCTTGCAGTTCTGCAATCTCATAGTTCCCATGGGTCAGGAGCCTGGGCCTGACTTAGCTGGCTCCTCTGCCCGTGGTCTTGAAGGACTGCAGTCAAGGTGTCTGCCAGGCTGTGTTCTCATCTAGGAGCTCGACTGGGGAAGTATACGCTTCCAAAGTCACCCACCACCTCTGAAGTCACAAAGTCCCCTTACGGGTGGACTTCCTTTTACCGAGCTGTCTCCAGGCCCCTGGCTTCTTGCCGACTGTGGGCTCTGGGCTGGAGGCCTTCCCTCAGCTCCTGGAGGTGGTCCTCAGTTCCTCAAGGCCATCTGCAGTTCCTTTACCACACTGGCTTTCCCAAGATGACAGCAAGACCCTAGAGCAAGTCATATATAACATAATGTAATCTCAGGAGTGTCATCGGGTCACCTTGACCGTATTCTACTGGGGAGAAGCACATCCCAGATCCTGCCCACACTCAGGGAGGCAAGTACCCACACCAGGCAGGGACCCTGTGAAGCCTTGGTAGACTCTGCCCGCAGCAACTGGGATACCCTTGCTGTTCTTCGCTGCTATAGTTAATGTCTGCATCTCAAGCCCAAATCTGGCCCCAGGCTGTCTAAACTTGCTGTCTCTCTGGGACTGGCGGAGAAGACAGCAGTCTCAGGGCCAGATCTGCTTTCCAAAGCTGCCACCTAAAGCCTTCAAATTAAAGCAGGGCGATTTTGAAGAAACTTTGCCTGAGTTCATTGTGGTCCACAAGCCTCTTTTCAGCAGGGATGAGAAATCACCTGTAGACTAGTTCCGCCCCTGTAAGTGAGGACAGAGTACAACAGAACCCGTCTGGCTTGGTTTCCCTGGAGCTTCTCAAGTAGGTGCTTAGGAAAGATTTGTTTAGAGGATAGCAGACTCTGATCAGCGTGTTTCCACAATATGAGATGTCCTGAGAGGACAGTGTCAATTGGTATTAGATCCACTACTCTGTGAAGGATGCTCAGAGAACCAGGAGGGTTTCCTACATGGGTGGCAGACCTAGATGCTCTGACTTTACCCTGTCTTATAATATCCACGATGTCAGCTTTGCTTTGGCATGGAGCATTGGATTTGCCTCACTGCTTCCTTCAAGTCACACATTTGACAAACATTTCAGCAGCACCTATCATGTGCTTGGCACTGTTGTAGATCACGATACTGTTTTGAAAACAGAACCTTGATTTTGGACAAGCACGCTGCAAACATTGCTGTCTTAATTCTTCTTAACACTCTGAAGAAGAATTTCATCAAATCATAATAACTCTATTTACTTTTAACCCCACATGGTGAAGTTATCAACTTTTGATTTCTTTATACTCTCTGATGGAAAACGCCTAGATAAATACTGCAGGGGACATTTTTAAGCATGTAAAAAAAATCAATTTTCATAAGGTTACATCTTTTACCTCTTTATATAAAACATGGTGTATTAAAAGAGAGATTAAATTTTACTCTGTGGAGTAAAATGCAAACATAAAATTATTTTTTCATTTTTCAGAACATGCCACTGGATTATCATTTATTTATGAGGCTTTTTTTAATCTAGAATATATGGAAATCTTTTCTTGAAGCACAATGTAATATTGAATTTGGAATGTTGTCTGACAGCTTCCCTCGTGCAGTTGCAATAGAGTGATTCTCCCGTATGAATTTTTAAAAGAAATTTCAATATACTCTGCATTTGAAAGGGAAGAAGTAATCGCCATGATCTTGGGGAATCTTTTAAATGGCCTCCCTTCCAGTTCTTCTATATTTCACCAACTTTCCTGCAACATATAATGTTCCCAAGATTTTCTGAAACTCATAAAATGTCCAGTTATCTTCTTTTGGTCCAAAATGTATATCCAACAACTGAAGTTCTCCTCCCAAAAGACCTTGCTCTCTGTTCAGAATAGACCTCTGATGTGATTTTTGGTTTTGCCTTGTGCATATTCCTCTGGTTTGGAGACATTGGGCTTGAAAGGTACTACTATTCCGCATTCTCCACAAAGCAGGTGTCTTTCTGTGTTAGTTCCTTTAAATGCATGTGGCGAAGGTGGCAAACTGGGATCAGGGACCTAAAATGCGGGTTTGAGCACCTTACTCCTTTCTCAAGAGTATTTCCTATGTCTGTCCCTCTGCTGCTGTATCCACACTCCCGTCTGCCCACTTACATCACTGGACCCTTGTCTTTTTCATCCATCTTTACTCCGTGCTATTGCTGGGTAACAGACCACCCCAGATGGAGTGATGAGTCCATTACAGACTCAGGATGCAAGTGGCAAGTTGGGGCACATCTTCCCATAGTGAGGATCAGAGCTCCTGACGCCTCAGATGGGGTCAGCACGCCCATCACTGTCATGGGCATTTCATTGGCCAGAGCCAACTTCAGGTGGTGAATTTTACACCTTCCACATGTGGGAGGACAAAAAGTGAGTATCTGCTGAATGGACTTTCTGTCTAGTCTTTTAGATTTGTCATATACATAAAGTATACTTTTATGAAATTAAATATGAACGTTTTAATGTCTTGTTCATGTGTTAGCCTTCTTCATACTAGAGGCTCCATCACTTGTCCCCTAATTCTTCTCCTGCCCCTGTGTGAGCACAGGTGCCCTGAGAACACCTCATAGTTGAGCCTGCTCACCTCTCACCCAGACTCGAATTCAAGAGGGAAGTTCAGACATCACTGGGAGTGCCTCCTCACTGTGGAGTCAGACCTGCCGGAGTCTGACTCCACACTCTTCTACTTCGCAGCTTTGTGACCTTGGACAATTTACTTAACCTTTCTGGGCTTCAGTTACTAAGGCATTTAAGTGGAGACGATTGTGCTCCATGTTCACCCTTTGCACCCCCACTTTGGATGAGTCCTGCTTCATGGCTTTAGAATGCCATGTGCTGGCCCTCTTTTTTGCGTTGCCCTAGCTTCCTTGGAGAAGCTGCCAGTTGTGAAGAATCTGTCACAAGGGAACGGCAACAGTATGACTTTCAATTTAGCACAGGCACAGGTGACCTTGTTTGGGCTTGTGCCATTGGTAATTTAGTTTCAGGCTTTCACTGTGACTGAATGTACTCAAATACAGCTTTATATCATTTGTACCCTCCTGGCCACCCTTCTTCCTCAACAGCCAAGACTTGGTAATTATTATTTTCACAAGAACATTTGTCCCGTGGGTCTAGATTTCAGAGGGAAATAAATATACAGCCTTTGTTCTTGTAGACACTTCATTATATAGCCAGGCATACATTATTGACCACCCACTTCAGAAAGTACTTGGACTGTCTGACCTTTACATGGGACAAGCAAAGCTTTTCTGGATGGTTTCTTGCTTTTTTGACAATTAAGAATAGTCTCCTGGCATTGGACTAGTCTCTTACCATTCAGGAATTTGGTGTATGTATGAATACACCGAATCCATTGATACAGTCCTGATGGCTGGCTGGATAGATAGATGTGTAGTTGTTATGAACTATGTGAAAGAAACTCATTTCCAGCTGTGGGTCATTTGGAAAAAATCAATATGATATATCAACATTATAAGTAAATGAAAATGAATGCAACCTCATGGTTTTCTGAAAGCCTGGTTTTCTGTGTGGCTTTCAGAATTGCATCTCTGACACCTACAGCATGTATTATCTCTTGCAGAATGCTTGTTTGTAAACCAGTATAGTGGTGAGGGTGCATCCCCATAAATAGACATCATCTGTAACACTGTCCCAGCTTTGTTGATTGTTAATATACTTATGATATATCTTGCTCTTAAGAAACCTGCACCACAAAAGAAGTCGCAACAGTTAGATGGTCACATCATCATCCTCTTCTGCCTTTTTTTTTTTTTTTTTTTGCCTTTTCATATTTTTGGTTGCTTTCTATTTTTGTATTGTCAAGAGTTTTATCATATTTGTTCACTTACCTCAGTCCTATATTTTTTTGGAGCCTTAAAAAAAAAACATTTAATGATTTGATAATAATTATGAAGTTCCTGCTATATGGATATTACTGTATTAAGCACTAGGAATAAAGGGGTGGTTTTTACTTTGGTCTTAAAGAATGTACAGCTCAGTCAAAGGGATAGATAGTTAAATTGCAGCAGAGCTGAACCAAATGTGCTTCAGAGTAAGAAGTGGGAGGGAGAGGCAAGGCCGGCTCCCAGGAGGAGGTAGTATCTCTACTAAGCTGAGTGGCTAACAGGATCACCAGTCAGGCAAAGGGAGGGATGGCTACTCAGGCAGAAGGACCAGAGGAGGGGAGAGTACGGGATTCTCAAAGCCATGCAGGTATGTACTGGTAACCAAATATACACCGTGGAGTAGGAAGAAGCAGATGATGAGGCTGGTGAGGAAGAAGAGTCTCAAGAGAAGGCTCGAGATGTCCAGTAGGACCATGGTGATGGAGTTTCAGTTAGGAGGGAAGCCAGCCTGGCAGTCCCTAAGCTGCAGAGTCTACAGTCTGAGAGTTGTTGAGTCTGGGGGACCCTCTCCCCCTAATCCATTACAGATGGAGAAACAGGCTGAGAAATATTTGAGTTCCCACCTCTACAGAAAGCGAACACCATCGACCTCGCAAGGTAGTTGTGAGGCATGAAATAAGGTAGTAACAGCTTTAAATCCCTTGTCGTGATCTCTGGACTCTTAATAGTGCTTGAAAAATGTCCATTTCTCCTCCGTTTGAACTAAGACTGCCTTGAAGACTCCCTGAGACCCAAGGAGAGCATCACTGTTTCACACCACACCGTAGACTTCAGCTGTGTGCATTAAAACGCCAGGGATTGTGAAGGAGTTTTCTAAATAAAGCAGTGTTGGAGGCACAGTAGCTTCCAAGACCTCTGTGCTTACTGTTATGCGTGCGCGCGTGTGTGTGTGTGTGTGTGCGTGTGTGTGCACATGCACCCATGTGCTCATGCTCACTTGCTTTCTCCATCAGGCTGCAAGCTCTTTAGAAGCAAGGGTCATATTTACTATTTTTCATTTTTTTTTTTTTTTTGGCTAACGATAGATTTCAGTTAATGATCACTGATGTTGTCTCTGTGATCCCAAATAAATAACATATCCGTGGAACCAAGTTTGGCTCTTCAGGAGTGAGAGCCGTCCTGGCAGCTGTCCAGAGTTGTCAGCCAGTGGTCCCGGGATGCACAGATTGCCCAGTGGAGGGAGGGGCCGACCAAGTGGCACAGACATGATTTCTGTAGCATGAGTGAACTTTTCTACAGCTCCAGCTTTGGAATCTGAAAGCTCTGGGATTAGTAGATTGTAGAGGCAACTAGTGACTCTATCTGATTTGCAGAGTCAATGAAAAATGAAAAGTTAAAATTCAGCTCCATGGTGGCAGTGGGGAGAAAACGGCGAGGAAGGGCAGTCTTCTGTGAAGAATATTTCTAGCTATTATTCATTTTATAATGCCATTTATTAGGGCATTCATTAGAATGACTTCTCTTAACCCCACCCCAAACATGGCTAGTAATTTCTTTCGTTAACATCTGCAAAACCAGATAGTAATTCCTGGTCACAACTCTAGGTTGAGTAGGATGTCTGTGATCTTTACCGTGTGTGTCTAATTTTATGGAAATCAGCCATTGCTCATATTAGAGTTGGTTTGGTGTTTTGTTCTTTTTAATTTAAACGCTTCCTTGGTCATTTTCTGTTTCTTAGTCAGAATTATGTATCTTTTCATGTACAGGATATGGCATGTTATAACAAGTATTTTTAAAAATATTTACAGTTGTGATCTTACAAAAGGAAAAAGTTACGTATGGTCATTTGAACTAATTGCTGAAATGACACTACATTAATTAGATAATTAAGGGTCTCGAGCATGTGGCCATTGTATTCATTGGGCTGGAAGCCAACATTTTCTATAGCTGAGAAAATGGGTTAGCATAATTCAAAATTCAATTGCTGTACCCTGCTTCATAAGAATAGATAATACAGAATGAGTCTTAAATCTGGATTGGAAAAACTAGCAGGACCAGGTTTCATTTTAATTGAGTTTTAAAGCACTTCTAGGCCATTTCTTTGTCTTTATAGTTTAACCCTTCACGGTTCTGACCGCCTGCCTGCCAGTCTTGTCCATTCCATGCTCGTGGTAATGATCTTTCCAGATTTATTGTGAACCCTAAGAATATATTCTTTACCAGTAAGTGCCTGGAAACTCAAAGCCCAAGTCTCTTTACCCCCTCCCCTCCCCTGCCTCATCAAGCAGAAGTGTTCTCCATGCTTAAAGTAGTTGATGACAGTGTGTTTGCTAGGTGCCTTAACTTATCAAGGTTATTTGTCAGGAAAATTACGTCTTGTAACACCAGGTTCGGTACCTTTAGGTGACAGGGCTTAATGCAAAAGTTCTCCCCATACCAACTAGCAGTGTAAGTTGATTTCATATCCTTTTATTTTATAAAGTTTCGCTTATCAGGTTTGTCACCCTGCATTTGAAATTAAAATGTGTGGTCTGCACATGACCTTAGAGCAACTGACCCCCAAATCTAATCACTCCCAGCGACTGGGGAAATCGACAAATATGTCAGGTATAACTCGGAGCATCCAAACACTCCTTTAAATGTTTCATCTGCAGGCAGGACGAGGATCGTTCTAAGCCAGTCCTCCAAGAAGGAGCGCTGGGCGCACGAGTGCCTTTGGTTCTCTGCTCCGAGTCGGCTCTCAGCACCAACGGTTTGCGTGAGCAGAGAACACACGCTTGTGTGTTCCGTACCAATGGGGTATTGACTGAATACACAGCCAGAAGAATGTTCCTAAGAGGGCAGTCCATGGCCAGAGTGTGTCAGGTGAGGGCAAAATAAAGTAAGATCTATTCTTTTGATGGTAGATGCTGTCGGCTTATGTTGCATTTGTCGTCTGAGGTTACCGTTGAATGCAGATGAAAATGTTAATCCTCTCAACATAGATGAACATGTGGCATCAAGCAAGTTCTCTATAACCAGGAAGTATCAGTGCTTGCTTACATGTGAGATTTATTTAATCCAAAGTCATATTCTTTATGAGTTGACCTTGATCAGTGTGTGAACACTGTTTTTCAGTGTGTAAGGAGAGTTTGGAAATAGGGACCTAGTCCAGTTTATGAAACACTATATATAGTCCTTGTATTTGTCATTCTTTACTGACGACTGACCACATTCACAGAAATACCATTGTCCCATTGGCTGCTGACTAGTCCAGCCTCAGCCCAGTGTGTTTCTCTCTGCTGGGTCATTTCTGGTAGATGACAGATGAGCCCTGCTTAGTAGTAAGCTTGTTATTGTACAAAGCGATAATCCTTAGAATACTCTTCAAAGCCAGACTCTGGCTCCCAGCTCCTCTCATCCACAGATCCTTACCCTACCCCGGACTACAGAAAGTCCTGATGGCCTGCTGTTTGGTGGGTTAATAATGAGAGGGTGTTCCCCTGACACTGAAGAAGAACCTGCTCTGTGCCTGGAACCTGCTTGCTCTGAGGACATGAGAGGATGCAGAGAAGGACCTTGTTGGCTTGTCCCAGCCTTAAGCAGAGATTCAGTGGCAGAAATTTAACCTACTGAGATGTAGCTTCAGGTAAGATAATCAAAGGTTCACCTAGCGCTGCTGACTCCCTCCTTTTTTCTCACTGAGCAGAGGTCTCAAAGCAGAAGAAGATCTTTTATTTTTGGCATCTGTGCCCTCGTGTCCTGAGTTGGAGCATCTTGAATGTGAAGCGTCAACCCAGGCTGCTGATTTAAATGGTGGTTCAGCCAGTGGAATGGATCTGAGCCCATGCTGGAGCAAATGCCGGCTCTCTCAGTTAGACAGAGCCAGTGCCAAAGGGTATGTTGGTGTTTCAGGAGTAATCCTGACAGTATTCACGTCTGCTTTACTCGCCAGCTGTAGGAGCAAGCGCATCAGTGTCAGCTGAGATCCACTCCAGCATTTTCTGAGAAACTTCGAATCACCATGAAGCCAACAAGAGGAGTTTGTTGGTTTTTTGTTTCGCTTCATTTTTCTGAAGCAGAATCCCAGGTCCTAAAATGGAATAGGCATTGTAGGTTCTATGGGAAGATGTATTTGGCAGCGCTCCCTTGGAAGGGAATAGCAGGGTCATCTTCCCAAGCGGCAGTCAACTCAGTGACAGCATGATGATAATACAAGTGCCTTTGGTGTCCGAGCATCAGAAGGGGGCGGTCCGGCTCTGGGAGCAGGCGCCCTGATCCGGTGTTAGTAATCCAGAGGTTTTTGAGTTAAGTGCTTTTGACACACAGAATCAAGAGTCAAGGGCGAAGCTGCCTCTTAAACACTCTTTCTGAGGAGTCCACTGCCGATGTAATTGAGCCTCTCTGGTGAAGAGCTTTATTAGAGCCAAGCTGGTTAGTGCTGCATACCTTTGGGGGGAATATTTTAGGCATCTTCAATAACTGCTGTGTGACATTGCTGAAGGTCCCCAGCCTTCTTGTTCTCTGACAATTCAAGATGAAAACCCCCCATTGCAGACATGGTGCCTGAGCTTCACTGTGGCCCACAGCTAGCTGTCTCTTCCTTTCGTTATCACAGTTTATCATTATAAAGGTATTTGTCTGTGTATTGATAGTGAAGGACAGGGAAGCCTGGAGTGCTGCAGTCTGTGGGCTTGCAGAGTTGGGCACGACTGAGCCATGGAACAACAATAAAATGTGTATTGCGTGTACTTTGCGCCAGGGTGTCAGATCCCTGAGGCCCTGAGCAACGTGGATTTTGTTCCTTTCTGTTCCCCAAACACTAATACAAGGCCTGGCATCTTTATCATCACTGGTGCTAATGTTTGTGGCTACATACAGTATCTTGAACACTGTTAAGAGGCCTTCATGTCCATTTTTCCCAACCCTGGCATCAAGAGTCAATAGCAAATTGTATCCCTGATCCTAATATGCTGATTTCCAGCTTTGGGATTTTGCAGCAGGTCACTTAACCTTTCTTCATCAGTGAAACTGGAATAATAATTCCCATTTGCTGAGCTTGCAGTGAGGATTAAACATGAGGGTAGCTCTGAGCCCAGCACACAATAGAAGTCCAGGACAGGTGAGCGGATGGGCTATTTTTATAGACACTATAAAATCCGGGAGTCAGGCTGAGAGTTAAGTGGGAGAAGCCAGACACTTGAAAAGGTACAGAGTAGGAACGCATTAATTTAAAGGTCCAAAGCAGCCAGGACGTCTGCACGTGAGAGGGAGCAGAGCACTGGTCGCCACTCTGAGGGGTGGGGCCCTCTTGAGGGTGGGGGGCACCCTCTACCAGACTGGAAGTGATCCCTGATTGAATCTGATGATTACATGGATGTGTATACACATGTGAAAACCCAGCAAGCTTCACATCTGTGCCCTTTAGTGCTATGAGCAACATCTCCAAAGAAACCATCTCCGAGAATTTGCTGGTTTCAGGGAGAGTTTTCCTCCAGCCTCAGTCTGGGCACAAAATTGGTTTCCCCAATGATCGAGGTACCCAAGGGTGGGGTGGTGACCTTGGAGGAAGGCAGAGGTGACTGCTGGTCTGCTTCCAGGTTCTGCTGAGGTTCGTTAAGGGGCAGGTTACAGAGCTTTTCCTCAAAACCTGAACCTCAACAAAAATTCCTCAGCTGTGGCCATGTGAGCTAAGTATAGTGTCAGATTTACAATGCAGTGATTCTGACTGCCCTGGGCTATTCCTGATCAAAGGGACAGTGTAAGTGGAGTGGCCCATGAAAAGTCCTCTGCAAGCTTGGGCCGAATGTCAAGCTATTCAGGGCCAGGAGGAGCCCAGGCCGTGGTGGGGGTAGCATCCTAGTTGAGTGGGGACTGCTGTTGTAGCTGCCGGCCAGGAGACTTCACCTCTGTCCTTTTGGAGACCAGCCTTTTAATTATGGGGTCTGCTCAGGCAGCCCTCGACCAGCTCCCCAAAGCTGGATCCACTGATTTCCACCCCCTCCACCCTGCCCTGCTGGCCGTCCATTGGCTAAGGGTCTTGGTTTGAAGTCAGGCAGGCCCTGGACTCCCAGAAGGCTCCCTGTCTTCCACGGTCTTCCCTCTCTTCTTTGTTGCCTATGGCGGTCTCACCATGACTCCTTGACTTAAGTAGCTTCTTCTGCGCGTCACTTCACACAACGGTCTCTTCCTCTGCCTGGCTTAGCCTCAGTGGCCTCCCCGAGGCCTGGCTCCCCTCCTTTCCCTGCTCCCCGAGAGGGCAGATGGCCTGCCTCCACCAGCTCTGCATCACTGTCCAGCTCTGGACTCTACTGGGGTCCTGCGCTCCCCTCCCCTCCCCACGCCCCCGTAGGGCAGATGGCCTGCCTCCACGGGCTCTGCGTGGGCTCCTGGACTCTCTGTGGCCCTGCGCACCCCCACCCGGATGCAGGGCTTGCTTTGTCTCTGGCAATCTGGTCCCAGCGCCCTTGTGCAGGAGTTGCTCCAGGCAACCTGAGGGTCAGACAAGGGCCCCCTTCCCTTGTTAGTGAAATGGAGAGGTTAGACCAGATGTATTGCTTCTCTGAAAGTTTTTTCCAGCCGAGTGTTAGTGTGGAATGATGAGAACTGTGTATTTACATTGGTCTCGGCCCCCTGACCCCTTGTGATACTTGGTCTTTGGCCCCAGGTCCTGACACAGGGCTGCCGAGACCTTGTCATTTCCTTAGTGATGAGCTCCTAATTCCCTTGGAATGTTCTGGGAGGTAGAAGCATCTTTTGTCCTCATGAGGCAACTGATGGGGCCCCTTCGATGGGGCCTGGGCACCAGAAAGACCAAGCCATGAGTAGAAATGGTAGGCTCACCGTTCATTCTCTGGAGAGATGCGAGGGGCTAGAAATTGAGTTAATGATCCATCTTGCCTACATGCTGAAGCCACTGTAGAAACCCCTGCATTACAGGTGGGTGAGGCACTGATGCGCTGGGCGGGTGACACCCGCGACTCTGAGCAGACAGAGGCTCTGTGCTCCGGATCCTTCTAGACCTGGCCCTTCGTCTGGCCTTTGTCCTATCCTTTGAAACAGCCTTGGTATCAATGGGTGAGAGGACAGAAGCTGGCATCCTTGGTTGTACGAGCCACCCTGGCAAGTTGTGGAACCTGAGAGAAGCTGGTGGGAGTCTTCCGCTTGTCGCCACGTTAGACACGAGTCTCGGGGTGAGCCGGGGGGCAGCTATTTGAGATCGGCGTTGACGTGCCAGCAGCCCCGTGGGACTCAGTCCTCATCCTGCGGGGCCTGCTCTAACGCAGCTTATGAACTGTCAGAATTGAGTGCAGCTGTGGGATACCCAGCTGGTCTCAGAGATCCGCTCGCTGTGGGACAAACCCTATTCATCTGCTGTCAGAAGTATTATGAGCATGAGAGTAAAGGAAAAACAATGGAGTTTTCTTTCCATATCATTATTTATCGCTTTTAATATCTATCATGTCCTAGTTGTGTAAGATCAGATGCTATTTTATTCATTATCTCCTTTAATTCCCCAACCACCTTGCAGCAAATTTGTCATTTCCCTTTTAGATATTGGACAGTGGTGACCAGAAAGAGTAACTCACTCAGGGGGATGGAGTCAGAATTCTAATATTAGGAATAACTGACTTTTATTGAAAGCCTGTTGCATTGCTTGGGATTATGGTAAACTTGCCATATAGATGATCTCATTTTGTCTTTACCATAACCCTACAATGGAGGTGCCATTGTTATTTTTACAGGGAAATTTTGATTTGGAAAGATGAACTAACATGCCCAAGACCATCCATCTTTGACTTGTAGAGGCTTACCTTCAGATCAACATTCATTTGTGGCTACAGTTCATGTCAGCCATTTCGACTGTATATGACATTGCAATCCTGGATATTCTCAATGAGAAATCCCTCCTCCTTAAAAAAAAAAAAAACAACACCCTGAATTATATTATCCCAGGATTCCACAGCATCTGAATTTGAAAATCCCTACTAAATCATGAGATGATCTAGCTCTTTGATAATGGCAGAGCAGAGTGAGTATTCAATTTTTAAATTTATATAATATTTCAGAGAAACCAACAAAATGGAGCCTTGCCCTCTGATAAGAACTTAAAAAGAAAAAAAAAAATCCAGTGAGTCTCTCTTGGAGTTTTATCATCATCCCATTCATAATTGATTCCAAACTTGCATGAATCTTTCAAGATAAGTGTCTTATTGATTATCCTGAAAACAAGCGATCGCTTGGCGTCCTAAAACTCGCTCAGCGCCCTGCCCTGATTACCGTAAACAGAGCCGTTGATCAGAAGGCCTGTCGTTCTCTTTGGCAGTGAACTCATCGGGCATTCAGAGGCCTCGGCGCAGAGAGCAGAGCGAGCAGAGTGGGGCAGACAGCGGGGCGCTCGGTCGCGGCCCTGCCCCTGTCCTTGAGGAGCTGGAGCCAGGCGTTCCGGGCTAGCCAGTCCCGTGCTCCTTGTCCCAGGACTCCCTCCTGGGAAGTGTGTAGAGGGCCCGTGAGTGCCAGTTCGTTGCTGTCAGGAAACGTTAGGTCTTTTAAGTGATATCTTTTTTCCGCACGTTTACTGGTGGTTTTGTAAATCGAGAGGGCCTCCCTCTTGAAAACGAGGAGTTTTTACAGGGGACTTAACCTCATCGTCTGTAGCCGTGGCAATTAGCTAGAATAGTCCCATGACCCTTCAGTGCCAGTCAGCATTGGGTCTGTTTCCCGTGTGGCCCCGAATGCATTGCTGCGGGCGGGCCTGGCACACTGCCGGGAGGGTCAGTGATGGTGGGGCGTGGGGCCAGGTTTTCCCTGGGGGGGCTCTTCTGTCTGGCTGAAGCCCTTGAAACCCTCTCCAGGTGATGAAAGCCCCGAACGCGATGGGCTGTAGGACTGGGCAAACAGGAGAACTGACTCCTGGTTCTCGGCGCAGATAATGAAGTTTCAGGCCATTGTCTTAAATCAGCAGCTGGATTTCCCGATACTGCTGCTGGCAAACTGCTTAGTTGCTGTCCTGGGGGACGCGATGGGGCCTCTCTCTCTACTCCAAAGGGCCCGGTTGTCAGGAAGCGCTGGCTCAGCAGCAAAGCCCACCCTCTCACAGGAGTGGCTTCGTGACTCGCTTGAAGCAGGTCCTGAACAGGAGTGAGGCTTCTACTACTAGAATCATGAAACTTATCAAAGCTGCTGGTAGGATGGGTTAGTTCATTTTTTGGTTTTGTTTTTTCCTACAGTGACACGGAGGCTCAGAGAAGGTGAGGTCATTCCGTCCCCTGAACCCTTAGCAGTGTTCATCCCTGCTGAGGGTGTCCCGGGTACCTCCTCATACCTTGAACACCTTCGTTACTTAACATCAGTTGATTGCACACCCGCTCTGTAGCACACACTGAACAAGGTGCTGGGGATAAAGACAAGGCGTCCGGAACGGCCCCTGTCAGGGTGTGTGGGCTTCCTGTGACAGTCCTGGTCACGGTGGAGGAGGAGGAGAAAGGGGGAGAGCCTTGGCCTTCCGGGAAGAAATGGCTGTTCCCTGCCTTGTCTGACATTCATACTGTTCAGCAGCCGTGCTGCGGTGTCTTTTCTGGGGGATCGCCATACGGACACGTTAGTTTCATCTGACCCCCGCCACCTGTATTAGGGTCCTCCAGAGAAGCAGAACTGATAGGGGTGTAGATGGCTGGCTGGCTGACACTTACGCGTACGTGTAGACAGACAAATAGAGATCTGCTATAGGAATTGGCATGCATGGTCACGGAGCCCGGGCCAGGGAGCCCCGGGAAGCCCGAGTCCAGAGGCCTTTGCCCTTTTGCTGTGGCTGGTCTTCAGTGGGTTAGACTGTTCGTGACCCCCCTAGTGTGCCCCTCGCTGGGGCCCCGGACACCGCAGAGAAGCTACAGTAGAGAGGCCGTTGCTCAAGTGTCAGTTTCTGGTAATGGTGTAAAGATAATGAGTAAATGGATGATAAAGTGCCCCCAATTCCCTGTAAAAATACAGGCGTGTGAAGGTAAGATGGAGCTGAGAGTGTGTGAGTCTTCATTTTCCTTTGGCTTCCCCTGTCTAACTGTGTTGTAACCTGTCTGTTGACTTTCCCCCTGCCCCCCCCCTTTTTCTCCCTGTGGAATAAAACACCAGGAGGGATTAACCATGATGCTGCTTCTTAGCTGGAAGGTGAAAGAAGATGGAAAACTCTAGGGCAAAAGGGTCTTCCTGTAAGTTGGTATTCATTGGAATTTTCCGAAAGGATCTCACTGTTGATGAGACCTCCCACCATACCTGAAATCTATAATGATCACTAAATTCTGTGCTTACTCCCACATGTCAGGTACTAGGTTCGGTCCTAAGGTCTCATAAATAAATGAAATGCAGTCCTGTCTTTAAGGAGAGAGGCTCATCTAGCAAAAAGCTAGCAGACGCTCGGTGGAGGATTCCTGAAGGAATCGAGTGTGTTCAGTATTCCCCCAGGAGGTGCAACATGGTGTTTTATTGGTGTGGAAGGCAGAGCCAGGATGGCGGCCGTGGTCAAGAAGAGTGGAGGGAAACACCCTTTGCTGCTCATTGAGGAATTAAAAACAGATGTTCCAGTTGGAGAAGAGAGTAGGTTGGGCAAGGGGAACTGAAAGCACATGATATGTTTTCTCAAACGGAAGCCATTTGATAAGTTGTAATATTAGGTGTTGAGGAAGCTTAATCAGGTTCTCTTGGAGTTGATACATGAAGGCCGGGAGAAATGTCTTGCGATTCATTAAAACAGTGTTGAAAGCCTAGGCCTCTGAAAGGAATAGGTCTTGGAAGTGTGCCTCTTACACAGTGCTTAGGGTAAGGCATTGCAAGGTCAGTTAGAGGGGATCATTGTCACTTCTGGTTGATTTCATTTGCCGGACCCGATTTCCAGCAGGACTTGGTATAAGCGTCGAATGGGAGGTAGCCTGGGATGGTTGCTGAGGAGCCATTAAGAGCTCAGACCATGGAGTTAGGAAGTTCTAGTTACTGCAGGTAACAGTCCACATTCCTAAGCCTGGGTCTCTCCACGTGTACCAGTTCTGGGCTGCATTGACAGGAATCTCAGCTCGCAGTGGCCACAGTATATGAAAGTGTGTTATCCAGCCTAGTCTGGAGTCCAGAGTGGGGTGGCTAACGAAGTGGCATATTTTGATGTGGCTCCACTTCTCTGAGTGTCCATCAGCCTCTTCCCCATTTGTCGTCTCCCTCACATTTCAGGATGGCTGCAGCAGTTCCCAGCACCAGAACCAGGGAGCATAACGTGGAGGGAAAGGCACCTTGGCCCCCACGTGGGTCTCTCAGAACACGGAGACCTTTTCCAAGAGGCCGGTCAACAGACCTGTGCTCACATCTCCTTGGCCAGAACTGTGTCACATGCCTACAGTCTCCAGGGCAGCATGTGTGCCCACCGTGCTTGGGAGCTGAGACCCCTGTGTTGCTGTACAGGCTGATGGCTGACCAAGGCTGGGCTCAGCCATCGAGGGAGAGATGGAGAATGGAAACTGGGTAGGTGACCAGGTCATCCACTGCAGAGCCCCACGGGGTTGGGAGACTGTATCTAAACCCATTCAGTGTATCTAAGTCCATACAGTGCTTAATAACACGGTACCTGGGTCATAGTCACGACTCACCAGAGCTCAGCTGTGGTGATGGTGATGATCCATAGCAGTGACGGCAAGTAGCATCACAAAAATTTCCTGTCCAGTTTTGCAAAGAAGCTGTTACTGTCACTTTCTGCCCCAAACAGGTTCTTCCTCACCCCCTCCAGTCTCTGCTTTCACCTTTCTCTGACATCTCTGTCACCCGAGTCCCAGTTTTATGACAGTCATCAGGAGACAGTGATGTGTTAGCAAGATAACAGGTTCAGCATCAATCAGTTTTGAATTCAGGGCATCCCCCTTTATCATCTCTGTCAGATGAGTTTCTCAAGTTCTCTGAGCCTCAGTTTATCGGGCTATAAAATGGGGATACCCATATCGGATTCCACCCCCGCCCCCCCCCCCCCCCGGCCAATAACCACTGTTTGTGTGCATCCTCAGGCATGTCTGACTCTGTGTGGAGTTCTCTAGGCATGAATACTGCAGTGGATAGCCATTCGCTTCTCCAGGGGATCTTCCTGACCCAGGGATTGAACCCGGGTCTCCTGCGTTGTGGGCAGATTGTTTCAGATTGTTTGCCAGCTGAGCCACAACGCAGACTCCTAATTCAGTAACCACCTCCTGAAAACGGAGGCTGAGCTACTCCTTTGACAGGGTAGGGCGGGGTGGCATACCTGGTCCCACACTGGCTGGCGACAGAGGAACGGGGAGTAAAGGGAAAGCGGCCGGTCGGTGCAGCCTCCTCGGGCTTCCACCACTGCCTCTCGTTTCTGCAGCACAGCCGCTGACCGCCCGCTCTACAAATTTGCTCAAGTGACTATAACCACGGGTGTTTGTAACAATGTGCCTATTGACTTCTTATTTCAATAGATATCCAGATTTATTATCCCTCAAGGTAAGCATCGATTTTACCTTTGTCTCAGTCAATACTTACCTCTGAGGTCAATACATGTGGATATCCACCCCAGCTGCAGTCAATATCCATTTCATATTACAATATATGATGTACATATGAGAAAATAAAGCTCACAATCACATTAAAACACGCACACACGCGCGTGCACACACGCACACACACACATATGGTCAACAAGGAAGCTTCCTGCAAAATAGCTGCGTTATCTTTGTTTTGTGTTGTTTCAACTGTTTCAACATTCAGAGGTCAGATTCTAATTCAGCCAAGTAGAATAGGTATATTCTGCCCAGAGCTGGTATTTGGGGAGGAGTGGCAGGGTCTCAGATTAACATCCTCGTGCCTCACGATGCTGGGCTCCCTCCCTCCAGTTTCTTGGGCGTCCCTGAGTTGAATGGTAGCCATGAGGAGGTGGAGGTATGTGCAGATTACACACGGGCTAAGGAGGGAAGTGTTTATATCGTGAGGAGAGGGGCTTGTTTCTCCGGCCCCTGGACTCTCAGGGTGTCTGGTGGCTGAAGCAGGAGGAAGGCAGGGCAGGCGGTCCAGGTGGGGACCCGGCCCAGGGGACTGGTGCCCAAGTGGGGACCTCAGGAATTGCGCTTGGCTGCCGGTAACAAGGGCACACCCAGGGTGGCAAAATTCTTTCACATCAAAGAGGAGCGAGCCACCTGCTGTTGGCGTGGTCAGCCCACAAAGGCCTCAGTGACCCCGCCCCTCCTCGCCGCTTGGCAACACTGCTTCCATCTCCAGGTGTCCCCCAGTTGAGAGTGGCCAGGCAGCAGGAAGGAGAGAAATGGTAGAATGGGCCAACCTCCTGCCTTCCTGGGAGCCCTCTAGAAAGCCCCGCGCAAGGCTAGTGCAAAGGCTGCCGGCACTGCGGCCCCATGCTGCTGTTCGCTGCCTCAGCCTGCCTTTCTCCCCAGCACTGTTCTTTCAAGGATCACAGCGCTTTATCTGATTTTTTTCTATTTTTGTAACTAAGATGTCCGGCATATTTTCTCATCACCCTCGTACCGCTCACAGTGCCCTGTCTTCCTTGGGATGCCTCTGTCTGCCTCTTCATGGTAGAGGTAGGATTGCTGATCTCAAAAGGACCACTGTGAGCCCCCCACCCCAACCCGTGGGGATGGCCACTGGACCCAGGTCTGACCCGCCCTGCTACCTGCCTCCTGGCTGAAGAGCTAGGTTGAGGACTGAGCACCCAGAAAACCAGGGCACTCTGCGTCCTTCCTGGGACTTCTCTGCTGTAGCTGGCGAGGAAGGCTGCTGCATGCCTTCACCCTGCACGTCTACACCGGGGGCCCTGCCGCTTCGTAGCGTCCTCCCACGGCGCACAGAAGAAGGCTGTCCATTGTAAAAAGAGGAGTGTTCCGGGCTAGAAAGACATGCGCACACACAGAATCAGAGAGGAGAGGTGAGACAGAGACAGAGCGGACCAGAGGGAAAGCTGGCGGCGTCCTGTGTGCTTGGGTCCAGTGTGCTTGTGGCTCCACACCGTGAGCACACAGACACGCTCCCTGGCTGCTTCCTCTGGCGGCTGCAGGGGGAGGCCACTGACCTTGGTTTGCATCTGACTCTCGCCGTCACCACCTGCAGCTTGTGCCATCAGGGACACCTGTGCTGGTCTCAGTTTCTTCTCCCAGACAGGGGAGAGCCATTTGAGGATGAGACGCGGTGACGCTTACCAAGTCCCCCGCAAGAGCACCGTAGAGCCCCTTCTCAACTGCTCTTTCCCCTGCCTTATTAATGCCCATCCTTTAATCTGTCCTCGGCCTCATCTCCTGGCATCCTTGGGGCCTTTTTAACCCCACAGACTAAGCGAAGCCATGTGCATATGTGTGCGCATCCATTCACATCACCCCACGCAGCACTGCAAAGTCGGGCCCGAGATTTCCCTAAGTGCTTATTCTCAGATCGGCTCCTGCTTCTGTATCTGCCGGAGCAAGGTCTGAACTCGCTCCATGTTACCTGACACCTGACAGCGCGGGCTGACTTGCTGTCTTTTGGCTTGTTTATGTCAGCTGAAACACAGCTCACCTGTCCAGCCTGCTCTGGTACAAAACTCCTGTGCCAAATCTGTCCTGGCCATGACTCATCTTTCTGGTCCGATCAGCCACGGCCTTTCCACCTCCCTTCCTGGAGGGGCCAGTATTCCTGGTGGGGTTCTGTTTTCTGTGTTTAAAGGAACCCCAGGCAGCCCTTCTCGGAAGCATGGAGACTAATAAGTTGCTGTGGGCCATGCCTGGCTCCTTCATCCCACTTTAGATTCATAGACTACCCCCAACCTGACACTTACTTAAGTTTGTACTTATTTATTTGGCATTCAGAGAAATCCACTGCCTCAGTCCCGTGGGATGTAAATTAAAGCAGTTTCATTTTCATAGTTTCTCTGTTTCAAATACCTCATTGTTTATTTAAATACCTGCTGATGCATATTGCAAGTAAGGAATTATAATTAAGGGGGCAAGACGGGCTGATCTCCCTGGAAAACCGTGACTCCCTTTCCGCAGGACCCCGTGGTTACCATCGAAGGCCCTGGGGAAAGGGAGCCAGCCCAGGGAACCACTGTGGTTCAGGGGAGGGGTCTGTCAGGAGGCGCAGATGTGTCCAGCTGGAGGCGGGCACCCAGATGGGGCTGCTGCCATAGCGCCAGTTGCAAGAGAGGATATTACAGACCTTGCGAAAGCTGCCACTGAAGGTGGGTGGACACGTGCCACCTTGCCAACTGTGTCTATGTTAATACAGGACAGAGTCAGACAGTGTACTCCCAGCGGAAGGGCTGGCAGTCACAGGACGAAGGAAGTCACAGGGACAGGAGCACCTGGAAATGGATCGCTCTCCTTCCTTGAAACCAGAACCAAAGCCCAGTCCCCCTGGCTCACCTCTGAGAGTCTTCTCGTGGCCTCGGTCCGCCTCGCCCCGTCCACCCTCAGCTGGCAGCTGCATGATTCCTGTCGCCCTCCAGCACGTGACTTGCTGATCTGTTTGGGACCACGCGTCCATGGTGATGGCGGCACGTCTTTTCACCCAGCAGGTCCATCTGTGGCTTCAGACAGCCGTATGTGAGGCCGCACCTTCTGACAGTGCGTCCTCCGTCTCCGCCTCCTGGCCACACTGACCTCTCCCGGTAAATAGTGTGCTCATGGTGGTCAGCCAGTGAGGATGCCCTGATGTCTGAACATGCTGAGAACGGCTTTGGGATGGCCCAGCGGGTACCGCTGTCGGAAATGTGAATTCAATGGGATGGAAAAGACTGTCAGTGCTCAAAGGGGTAAAATTTATACTCAAAGTGAGAAAATTACTATGTGGTACAAATTTGGGTCGTTTTTCATTCTTTGTTATTCCTGCTCATTTTTATAGCAGTTGAGTTTTCGTTGTATTTGGCATATATACATGCTAAATACCTTAGACTTATTGTTTTTTTTTCTTTTCTTCCCCCTAAGGGTAAGTGAAATGCAAAGAGAGGAGGATGTCCACAGTCTCCCTTTAGGATTGTATATTATGGAATCACCACCGTCATTGCTCCATTCATTTCAGGCAATAAATACATTTTCAGATCCCACCTTGGCAGGCTCAGTACTTGGCCTGGGGTGGCAGTGGGTTACCTGTCAAGTTGTTGGCCCTTAGTGAGTGTATCGTCATGGGAGGAGGGGGAAGGTTGTGTAACCGTTGAGGTGTTACCAGGGTGATGGTGGCGCTGACTGCGATGCTCTGTAACGCCCCAGGAGTAGCTAGTCCAGTTGGCTGGGGTGCATGAGGGGACCTGAAGGATGAGGGGAGCCAGCTAGCTAAAGAGGACCCCTCCTCTGCTGACCTCTGCTGACTTCTGAGGTGGTGGGGGAGGCCTGGGCCATGTCGTCAGAGACCCTCAGGGAGATTCTGGGGGTGGTAAACCAGGACGGATAGGAAGTAAGATAAACTCCGCTCCCTGAAGTGAGTGAAGCACTCATGGTGTGTGCACACTCATAAAAAGAAAATCCTCAAAATCAGCAGGTTTGGGCCGCTCTGATCTTTCCACTCTGATCTCAGCAGTGTTGAGAGCTGGCTTTGAGGGGCGGGGATCAGAGACACCCCCCAGCGGCTAGCTCTCCAAAGCATCTCCCTGGCAATAGGCGGTACCCATGCTCCGCGGTTTAAAGGTGTACCCTCTGGGGGCCAGCACCCCTTCCCCTTCCCACCTTGTCACTGCTCCTCACTCCCACCTGCTCCTGCAGATATCTCTGACCGCCCGCGGGTCCGGGCTTACTTACTGGCTTTGTCAGAACTGTTCCCGACCAAATGCTTCGTTTATTTTAATCAGCGGCTGCCTCTGTAAAAGGAAAAACAGCTTAGCAAGCACTCAGTAGAGTAGATCCAGCAACCTCCTTGGCTCACGTGGCGGGCACAGGACCTGTTTCCCATTGCTTGCTTTCTCCTTCATCCATGAATCCATCCATCAGTCGATCAGACGGATACCTACTAGCCCCTACTGGGTGCCAGGCACTGCACAGGTGCTCCCGCCCCCACTGATGTACGTAGCTGAGTTGTGTGTTTGCTCTGACACGTGGCCATCATTGTGCAGATAATTTGGGGGACAGCTTTTATCCTGCGCCATATTCTGAGTAGCGTTTCCGCTCCACCTCCACTTCTCCCACACTCCTTGCCTTCTGCTTTTGGAGACAGTGCCAGTGACCTGTTTTAAGGATGGTTGAAAAGCCAGCTCTTAGGTTTTTCTGGAAACCTTTAAATTAACCTCATTAGGCTCACTTTCTTCATTTTTTTCTTTGACGATTTCCACACCCCCTCAATTGATCTATCCCATGCTGTCGTGATCTATCCCATGACTCAATGGCCAATGCTGGTTTACTACGAATCACAATATATGAGTGTATAATATATATTTTTCCACAAATATACTGAATGTTTGCCAAGCACCACCCCCCCCCCCCCCACACACACTTTCTTCTTTTTAAATTCAGAAATTTCTAGTTGTGTTTATTCCTCTCGTCAGCATACTTTATCATATCAAAGCCTTTTCAGACACTGTAAAACTACTGAGTTATGTTTGGGTCATGTTTTGCGGCGTGCCCTTTAATACTGTAGCTTTAGAAATGCAATTTTCAGCCTCTGCTTATTAGAATATGATAAAGTATTCCTGGTCTGTGTCCAGCTCCACTAATCTCCAGACTGCGCTTCATGAATTAAGCATGAAGATTTTAGTCAATGTGCTTTCAAAGACCAATGTTTAGGGAATCATGGATTTTCTACAAGCTGAGGGAGAAATCTATAATAGGAGGAACTGATTTTCAAACATCATATTCTCAAGAAGAAATGACCAGTTCTGGCCCAGAAACAGAAAATATTTCACCATCAGAATATTCTAGAACCAGTTAAAACCACATTGTGCAGCACAGTCTATCAAAGGGACGGTGTTTTAAAACGTCTAAGACTGTCTGTCACGTGGGAGGATTTCAAATGACTGCCTGTTTTGGAAAGCTCATGTAGATTGGGTTAAAATCAAGAGGGGAATGTAAATTGAATTTATAAGGTGCTATTAACTTCACATCTTGGTCCACCCCTCACCCCTCACACCCCACTTCTCTATTCTCTGTGGTTCATTTCACTCTGATAGAATTTAGCAAATAGCCAGAGCTCTCTCTCTAGGGTGAGAGACTTAGGGGACCCGTGGGTCCCTTAACTGGACTTCCTCGCAGACAGACAACACCAGGGTGGGGTGTTCTGTGGTCACTGGCAGGGAAATGTTTTGGAAGGATATATGCTGTCTCTGGGGTCACACAGAATCAGACACGACTGAAGCGACTTAGCAGCAGCAGCATGCTTTCAAAATTACAGTGGTAAAGTGGGCATGTTACTCCACTAACATGCAAAAGGCATTAATGTCCACTTGCCTATGGAACACTCAGAAAGGGCATGGGGGTCCTTTCATCTGGGTTAGAGCAACCCCTGGGGTTTTGTCTTCCATGTTCGGGGAGCTCACATCTGGCATCTTTATGGTCCCCTGCACAGTAACAGGTACCTTTCGGCGATCATCTTCTGAGACTGTGCCGGGCACCTGATGGCTCACGGGAATCCCCGTTTCTCACCAGGGAGACTGAGACACGGGGCATTTTATTGGCCTGCTTCTTAGGTAGAGTTGGCTATAAAGGTCAGAACTTATTTGACCCCCGTGGTCTAAACAAGCAAATCACATTCTGAGACCACCGCAGCCAGTCTGCATCTCGAAGGTGTCAGGCAAGAACGGGACCCCGCAGCCGCAGTTCGGGACCAGACTCCTGTGATTGCTCCTCCAGTTCTGAGATCAGGACAGAAATGTAAATCATCTCCAATCAGGGGCTGCTTCTTGAACATTTTCCTTTTGAGGAAGACAGGGAAATTCTCAGCTCATCCAGCTTTATCTGTGAGCCCGCGGGATCTCTCAGGGGCTTTAAATTAATCAATCAATCCACAGACACTGAACTGAATCTCTACCCTAGGCTCGAGACTCTGCAAAGTGCTTTAAATGGAGGGAAAAAAGACAAACAAGCCAAAGTGCCAGCTGCCCTGCCCCCAGCTATAGCCCAAGGCTGCCTTCCCTGGCTGGGGAATCAGCCTGTCAGTTCAATCACCAGGCCCTTCTGACTGGTGTTTTTCACTCAGCCGGCCTTGTGAATGGCTCTGGTCATGTGCAGACACGGCCTCAGGAGGGGTTCATCCATCTCTTTTCCAGCCCTCACCATTTAATCGTTCCTGGCACAGTTTTACGAGAAATACAGCAAAGCCCAGCCCTGTCAATCACCATGGGCTCCTGCGTCTCAATGCTTTCTCCTTGGCAGGAAAGCTATGACCAACCTAGACAGCATATTAAAAAGCAGAGACATCACTTTGCTGACAAAGGTCCGTATAGTCAAAGCTGTGGTTTTTCCAGTAGTCATGTACAGATGTGAAAGTTGGACCATAAAGAAGGCTGAACAGTTGATGCTTTTGAACTGAGGTGCTGTAGAAGACTCTTGAGAGACCCTGGGACTGCAAGGAGATCAAACCAGTCAACCCTAAAAGAAATCAACTCTGAATATTCATTGGAAGGACTGATGCTGAAGCCCTAATACTTTGGCCACCTGATGCAAAGAGCCAACTCATCTGGAAAAAAGCCTTATGCTGGGAAAGATTGAAGGCAGGAGGAGAAGAGGGAGACAGGATGAGATGCTTGTATAGCATCACTGACTCAACTGACATGACTTTGAGCAAACTTCGGGAGATAGCGGAGGACGGGGAAATCTAGCATTCAGTCCACAGAGTCGCAGAGTCAGACCTGACTTCGTGACGAACAGCAGCGACAACCTGCATCTCAGAGCAGTCCCCAAAGGGCTGGGCGGGCAGGGGCATGTCTCCAGGATAACTCAGGTTTAGGTAGGAGGACCAGGGAGAGTTAGCAAGGGTGAAACTTTCCCAGAGTGGCCTGGGGGATGCACAGGGGTCTTTAGGAGTCATCTGGCAGACGTGTCCTGGGAATGAGTCCATCTTGGAAAAGGACAGATGACTCTGTCTAAGCAATAGTGCCTGGACTCTAGCATTTGTAGGACTCAGAGATGCTGTGGGATCCCCTGTAAGTTCATGCAAATGAAGAAGTGGACCAAGTGGAGACTCAAATGTCAAAGTAACAACTGCCCAGCTCCGGAGTTTTATTGCTGAGAGTGTTTTAAAAAAGAAACAGGGACTCAGGATTTTTGGAGGAGTTATTTCCACTTTTAAATATTGACAGCAAGTTCACATCTTTTTTTTTTTTTAACCCTTCATGGACCATGCCTCTGGAAGCGGGGGGCGCCCACCTCCTCATTGTACGGCATGACAGTCCTGAAGCTGCACAGTCTGGGACTGAGACAAGAGTCTGCCTGTTCCACGGGTAAACCCTGGTGATCGTCGAAACCATGGCGGAATTCTAGCAGGACAACAGGGCAGTAAAAGCAGGAGCCCTGAGCACAGGCCATCGAAGGGGTTCTAGATGTTGACGCCTGTGCACAGCCCCTTTGAATGTGTCCATTCTCGGAGCCAGAGACGCGGAGCAGCCTGGAAGGTCCCCTGGGGGTGACTCGGGCCTGGGAGTCTCTGCGGAGGTGCTGGGGGCAGCCGTCGCAGTCCTGTGGGGCATCAGTGGCTCTGGACATACGTGGGCGGGGACGGGACACCTCCCTTCCTTCCAGAGCCTCCTCCACTCTGCCGCCTCCCTGAGAAGCACGCGTGCACACAGCCTTCAGTGCTGGGCCTGGACGTGTGGTCTTCCAGGCGAGGCGGCTAGGGCTCCGGGCATGTTAGAGACACCCCGCTCACTCCCTGCAGAGCGGGCTGAGCTTGTCCCCAGGCTGCCGTCTCTCCCTTCACCTCCACCGTCCCTTCTTCTTCACTACCACCTGCCTCTTTTTAGTCACCTGGAAGGGGGATGGGCTCTGCTCTGCCTGTTCTGGTTTTTTGTGCAAGGCGAACTGCAGACTCTGCATTCCGCAGACAGTTGGCGGCAGACCCACCAAGAAACACCAGCTCAGCTCCAAATGTCTCTTCCCAGATGGAAGGTCGAAGGACAGAGGTGGTTCGGGGGAGACCTGTCCTGCCCCGCCCCCCCTTGACTAGGGGACGGGAATTCCCCAGCAGAGAGGAGGAAAACAAACAAAAAAAAGCATAAGGAGAATAGAATATATTCTTTCCCAGCAATTATCCATACCCTCCCGCCTCCATTTTCCAAATTGTAAGTTCTTTTTATATAAGTATTTTCTGTTAAAGCCGTTAGAAAAGAGCTTCACCCATGGTGTAAAATATATACTCTGTAATGTAAATCAAGAAGCTATTAATACCGTACTAAGAACACAGTAGTATATTAATTGATGGAAATTGTAGCACGAAATATTCATAATCAGCAGCAGTCTTTTCTTTGCGAGGAACAAAGGATTAAGTTAAGGAGACAGTAACGGTATTGTTACCAGACTATTTCAATGATTTTTCTCCACGAAAGAGTAGAGAAAGGTGAAATTCCAACTGGGAATATTAGACTATGTAGATCTCTACTCAGGGGTATTCTGCTCTGTTTAAACAGCCGAGCTGTGCTTTGCCTTGTGAACTGATTGTTTTATTAGTGGAATCGTCCCGTGTTTCATTTTGCCACAGTTAATAGCGCCGTGTCTGTCTAACAATAAATTATAGAGTCAGGCAAACAATAGTTTTGTATGTGGGATACAATGAAATATCCCATTAAAATGCAGCCTTTCCTTGGGTTCCTAAAATTAGAGTCTTACTTTAAAAACGATTCCTGTGGGCTTAATACACTGTTTTGAACTAATCACACGAGCAGAATCCCTCTTTTGTCGGAGCATGGAGGACTGTGGGAGTCACTTGTTCCTTTAGCATTTTTCCGCTCACATTTTATCGTCTTGTTCTGTTCCGGATAGATTTTATTGGTTTGACAATGAGAGGCAGCGTGCTAACAGCCTCACCTCTGTGCACTCAAAAGACAGAACGCGTTGTGGAGCAGCCGTATCCTTTCCCACGCGGCCATTCCATGCTCATCACGATAGTCAGAGTGATAATAATCGTCGTCTTTCTGGAATGATGGCTTCACACTGGGCACCACAGAAAGTGGTTTACATGGCTTATGCCGTAGTATTCTCATTCAGGCCACCTGGGAGTGGAAACTCTTAATCCATTTCACAGATGAGAAAGTTGAGGCTTGATCAGGGACACGCATCTCTGCTGTCTGGTTTGTCATACTTTTTTTGGATGATTTTTTAAAGTTATTTTTTATTAGCATGTGGTTGCTTTATAATGCTGTGTTAGTTTCTACTGTACAGCAAAGTGGATCAGCTATATGTTTACCTATACTCTCTCTTTTTTTTGGATTTCCTTTCCATTTGGGCCATCCCAGAGCAAATAAGGAGGGTCCCCTGAGCTATGCAGTAGGTTTTCATTGGTTGCCTAAGTATCAATACTGCATATACGCCAGTCTCGATAATTTTTGGCGTGAGATGGAGTTGGTGTGTTCCACCACAGAGAGTCTTCCCTTGAGCAGCCTTTCACCAGCCTCCTCTGAGCCCTCTTACCAGGCAGTCCTCAGCTTTTAGATGTCCGTGTCCTCTTTTGCACGGGCTGCTCCAGGACTCCTGGCATTTTGGTCTGATGAGAATCCCCCACCCTCAGCATCCCGGGACCTTCCTCATTGCCTCCTGTGCCCTGGGTAGTATCTGCGCGCCCTGGGTAGTATCTGCGCGCCCTGATCTGCCTTCAGCAAGAGTCTGTTTAGGTCATTTAGCCAGAAAGACTCCACCCGTCCTGCTAATCCGTCCCCCTGCCCCGACTCTCTGACTCTGAGGCTGAACCCCGTCTCTGTCCTGCTACAAATCCCCATTTGCAGCGGCCCCTAGGCCAGTGACCCTAGTTGCCCTGGACCATAGTAACCGCCTTATTCTGTAACAAGTGTCGTGAGCCATCTCTGTCCTCCTCTGATCTCTTTCCTCCAATTGCTTGTCTGGTTGGACCCAGTGGGCTTGGGATGAGGACAAGCAGCTGCTCTCCATCCACTGGATCTCGGTGGGTTAACTGGAATCTCCTCTAGGGAGCACTGAAGAACACGCAGGTGCGTCTGTCCTTGGGTGGTCCTCGAGGTTTCCGGTACGCGCTGTAACCCTGGGGTGCACTTGCTCATTCCCCCCCAGACCAAGGCCTTCTCCGTCTGCCGTTCCATCCCCTCCTCCTCGACACCCTGGGCGTCGCTCTCCTTGGCAGATGTTCATTTGTCAATGTATGTGTATGTGTGTGTGTGTGTGTGTGTTTAGTCGTGTCCTTCTCTTTGTGACCCTCTCCCCTGCTCCCCTGACCCTGCACCCTGGAGTGCAACCTGCCAGGCTTCTCTCTGTCCATGGGATTCTCCAGGCAAGAATACTGGAGTCAGCTGCCGTTCCCTGCTCCAGGGGATCTTCCCCACCCAGGGATCTAACCCGTGTCTCCTGCATTGATAGTCCGGTTCTTCACCACTGTACCACCTGGCCCCCTCTTTTATTCAGCCAGTGTTCAGGGAGCTCGTGAGTGCCAGGATGGTGCTGAGACCTGGCACCAGGATGAGAGGAGGAGAGTCATCCTCTGTCAGATACAAGAGGCCCATCTGTGACCACATTCTCACCAGACTTATTTACAAATGGAGAAAATAGACACAAAGCAGAGAGCGTCTCGTTAAACACATTATATCTATTTTTTTAAGCTGTTGTCAACTTTAGAACTTAAATGTTTTTTAAAAAAGATGAGAGAATAGTGAAAGTGATAGTCGTTCAGTCCTGCCTGACTCTTTGTGACCCCATGGACTCTACAGTCCATGGGATTCTCCAGGCCAGAATACTGGAGTGGGTAGCCTTTCCCTTCTTCAGGGGATCTTCCCAACCCAGGGATAGAACCCAGGTCTCCTGCATTGCAGGTGGACTCTTCACCAGCTGAGCCACAAGGGAAACCCAGGAATACTGGAGAGGGTCGTCTGTCCCTTCTCTAGGGGAACTTCCCGACCCAGAAATTGAACAGGGGTCTCCTGTATTGCAGGCGGATTCTTTACCAGCTGAGCTTTGAGGGAAACCGCATGACAGAATATGAGAACTCCTATTGCCTGCCTGCTTTTTTCGTTTTCTTTCTTGTTCTCTGATTTTGCTTTCTTTTTAAAGTCCCCAATGTGGTGAAATAAAACGTTGAGGAGTCCACATCAGCCTGCCTGTTTCACTTTTTTCTTTCAGATTTCACTAGATCTTAGCTCTGACAGTCTGGGAATGTCTGTGTCCCTGTCCCCTAAGCTTGCCACCTGGTGACGCCCCGCACGTCATTGTTTTTCAACGTTAGTCTCGTCTCGCTGTCCCCCAGCTCCCTTAAGGTGCGCCGCGCTCAGGCACGCTGTGAGTAATCAGTACTTGGAGGTTTGACTCCTTAGCTCTAAAACAAAACAAAACTGCAGGCGCACAACACAGAGGCAGGACTCTGGTCAGGGGAGCCCCTTCTTCATTCTCAGCCACGGGGAGACAAGGCCGCTCTGGACAGCCCCCTGCATCGTTCTCTTTCCTGTAGTCCTTTATAGAAAGTGCAGCCAGTTTTCTTTTCCACTGTGCTCGCTGGAGACTCAGAAATGTGCCTGGAGTCCCAGGGTCACAGGTGCATGGTCCTTCCCAGAGCAACCTCACTAAGGGCCAAACACGTTAATTTTCATCTTTTAAATACCCCGCACTCCCAGGAATCCCCTCTCTGGTGGCTTCGCACTGGGAGGCAGGGCTGTGTGCTCGGAAGCTCTGTCCTGGGCTTTCAAGGCTCGTGCAGATGCCCAGCTATCTCTGCTCTGCATCAGAGCAGCAGGAAGAAGCCTTGATGAAACAGGGCTGAGGCTCTCCCTGGGTAAATTGAACCCTCCTTCTGCTGGAGCAGGTATGTGTGTGTGTGTGTGTATGTGTGTTTGTGTGTGTGTGTGTGTGCATATTTCTCTTTTTTTTTTTTTTTTCCCAGAGGCCATATTTGACCCCCTAACTAACATGCAAGTTCAGATGCTTCTGAGTAAGGAAAGAAGCTGAAATGAGCATGTTTCTAATAGACTCAGCATCTAAAATGGATGGGCAACTTTATTTCTTTGTACAGCAGCTATGCAAATGCCTCTTGCCCAAATACATCCCAGTTAGGAGACAGAGTCTGTTCAGAAGGGGTATTTATTGCTCCCCTTTCCCAGTTAGGGCTTGTCCATGGCTCAAAGGGTAAAAATCTGCCTGCTGTACAGGAGACACAGGAGACGCGGGTTTGATCCCTAGGTCAGGAAGATCCCCTGCAGAAGGAAACGGCAAACTTTCTTGCCTGGAGAATACCACGGATAGAGGATCCTGGTGGCCTACAGTCCAAAAGGTCAGAGAGAGTCAGACACGGCTAAGCATGCAGACACTTCCCCAGTTAAGGACTTTATTCACCTTACACCTAATTTATGGCTATCCGCAGAATAGTCCACAGCTGATCATGGTTTCTTTAAGGAAGTCAAGATTTACCACTGGACTGTCATTAAAATGTAATATAATTGACATAAAACAAATCATTCTTTTCAACACAAATTGACTCTGCTTATAATCTCCTTTAAGTATTTAGTACTTTCACTTAAAGAGATTAGTGTATTTAAAATGTTGTGTTATGTGTTTGATCAATTTTTTAAAAAATCTTTACTTCTATGTAAAGGATGGTGTTTGCCATAAATACAAAGGTACAGACTAGATGGTTGCTTAGATTTGCTCTTTTTGCCTTTGGGAAAACTTGAATGTGAGGCTACTTGGTTTTCACAAGTTGATTACCAAAAAAAAAAAGAGAGAGAGGAAGAAAACAGAGTGCCTGATGCCTTGTTCGTGGTATGCCAGGGAAGTTTTGTTCAGATAAACCCCTACTGAATGAAAGCAAATCCTGTTGACCTCTCAGCTTTAAAAGGCGAGGGATATGCCGGAATCTGACGGAACAGGACACAAAAAGAATGGTGGAAATTAGCAGCTCCAAGTTGAATATAGGAACAGGTCCAGACAAATGTGAGGCAAACCTGATTATGCGGAGTGAAAGGGCATTTCCCCTGGAATCGCAGGATTTTTTTTTTTTTTTTAAATAGGGGACGCTATTGTCGTTCAGAAAGCCTCAGGCTGTTCTGAAAGCAGGCAAAAATCAATAGCCCACTTGTTGAGGATAAGTGAATTAGTCTGTGTTGAATGTAACTGAGTACCTGAACACACTTGAGTGAACAGGGCTTGTTGGGGAGAAAAGACAGTTGGAAGGATTGTCTCTAAATGTCCACAGCGGTGCACATCGCTGGTTAATTACGTCCAATGATTATTTCTGTGCAGGACTCATGTGAAGCCTCTGTTTTTGTTTTTGTCTATCTGT